>JAQPPZ010003648.1:2441250-4882500 GCA_028583015.1 Wollemia nobilis | reverse complement strand
AATGAGGGGTTTGATGTAAGCATAAGGTCATATTTGTAATAGTTTCTAGGTATGCCTCCCTCCAATTGCTCAAATCCCATGAAGGAAGAAGCAACACGCAAAATAAAGGTCAATCCTCTCAGCGAGTTATAGGAAATAACAATTAACAAACGCAAGACCTAAGGACCACTCCTATTAACTAGATTAGTGACCAAGCTTGTAGTAGAGTAGTCACAAATAATAGAGATAGGTATGGTTTTTCAAACCCTTACTACTACTTATTCTATTCCTCTAGACCACATTGATGTTTCTTCCTTTTCTTCATCACCACAAAGTTCTCCATCGAGATCCATCACTCAAAATACCACTATATCCAAAATTCCCTCTAGCCACATCCACTCCATAAGCACTACCACATTAGTTGTTTAAAAAATCCCTCCATCTCCCTTTCCCATTCTATAATCCATCTTGCCAACATTGCCACCACCTGACCATCCATCCACAACTACCATCAATAGACTCAAGGAGATGAGCCAAAATGAGTAAGAATGACAAAGAAAAAACCATCAAGGCAAGTAGAAGAACAAGCTCCTCCTAGGATAATAACTGTAGTTGACCCAACTACTTATCAACAGTTGAGATTTATAACCATGCCAAGGGTTGATAAGCTAGAGGCTAAGATAACACCAAATGATTATCAAGCAAAAATGCAAACAATAAATATGTCGCAGTTGCCATTAGAAGACTCTTTATTCAATGCACAAGCCCATGTTAGCACCATTTATTTGCAATGTGAGAAGATAAGAGATATATGTAAGCAATTGGAGAAGAAGGTTGAAAAGTTGCAAACAATTATAAAAGAGGAGCAAAATGTAGAAATCCTTCTAAGATAAGAATAAAAATTGGAATAAAATGATTATATAGCTCCCAAGTCATCAACAAATGCAAGAGAAAGAGGGAATGAACAAAGTGATGGTAGAACAACTTCAGGATTTGCAACAACAACTAGAAAGGGAGAAAGAATGAGCTAGAGCCTCTCACTTATCTAGGTAAGCATTAAAGAAGTTAAGAAAGAACATTTGGAATAAAATCCTTTAGTATGCCCTAGAAGCTTACCCAATTGTTGGCTACCTAAAATTTAGTGCAAAAGCTAGGGAGGTAGCTAAGAGGGACTTAATGTAGCCTCAGATTGAGCTGAAAGATAACATAGGACAAGTTTAAAGCCTAATAAATTTTGCTAGAAGAAGATTCAAACCAACTATGAAAGCTATACCAAATAGCCAATGGAATGCAATAATGTTTGTCTCTCAAGTCATAATAAAAATATACAAGTGGGTTTATCAAGAATGAGAGATGGTAGATAGGCTACAACTCATAGTAGAAAGAATAATGGATCTAGCAAAAGAATCCAAAGAGTTAAGATTTTTTGGCTTCTGTGATAAGGAATCTTGGCTCTATACCAAATAAGATCTTCAAGCCTAAATAGAATCAGTAGCAAATGATGAGGGGGAAAATAATCAATGGGAAGATTCTATTGATGAAGCCCAAGTACTTAAGTTCCTGAACATAATGGCTATGACATTATAGAGACAAAAATGCAACACCAAGCAATGCTAAATAAAATAGAATTCAAATAACCAAATATTGCACAAGTAAGATTTATGTTAAATGGGGGGAGCCTAAAAACTTCGTTGTTACAATAGTGGATTTAAGAATCCCTTTGATACAATTTTACAAAGATTTCTAGGGTTATTTGAAATCCTAGCTACAAACAATGGTGGTGTCTTCAGTTGCATTCTGCTCCCAATAAGTGTGAATGGGTTTCTGCGTATCCGATGCCGGGCCACTCCAGCTTAAAAAGTTGTCGAATGTTGATGAATCTCCCAATCTGCACACAAAAGATGAAAGAAGAGAGTTAGTAATAACTGAGAGGGCTCCACTACATGAGACACTAAGAAATCAATAAAATTCTAACTATCATGCAATATTACTGCAAGAAAATAAAGAAATATTAAAATTAACAAAATAGGGAATGATTTACCTTGCTCCTTGTTGGTTGTCTATTGATGAATGGATCTGTTGTAGGTCGATGGCAAGGGTGTGCCCTAGCAACACCCGAGGATCTCGCTTATCATCAAAATAGGGCTCTTAAATGTAGTGGGGCTCTTAGAAAGTGCAATAGGGTGCTTGGGAATGCGACATAGAGCAATAGGGCACTTGGGGAGAGCGGTAGGGTGCTTGGAGAAAGCGGTAGGGTGCTCGAGACTGTGGTGGAGAGTAATAGGGTGCTCACAAAGAGCAGTAGAGTGCTCGAGATCATGGTGAAGAGGAACAAGGCACTCACAGAGAGCAGTAGAGCACTCGAGACCATGGTGGAGAGTAGTAGGGTGCTCATGGAGAGAGACAAGGTGCTCGGGAGGTCATATCAGATTTGTAGAAGCGGATCTGATGATGGTGAAGGATGAAAAATGATGATGACAAGCGAGGGGACAAGGAATATGGTGGATGGAGTGGGGCTAGGACACGAATGCTGGATTGGAACCCTAGGACACTATGAAAGCTCGTGGAACCTCAGGGAACTCAGGGTATTTGGAAAGTCAAGCACTTAGAGAAATCAAGAAATTAGGGGTTGAGCCATCAAAATGGACTCTATTTATAATCCAACCTAGGGCATGCTAGGGTTTTAATGACACTAATTGTGTGGCTAAGATTAAAGCACATCTAAGGGTGGATATTAAATTTAGGGTGTGGCATGGATTAATGTGGATGGACGAATGAGATTAAATGAAATCGGATGGTTGGGATTAATTCATTTATATAAATATATATAAAATATAATATTAAAATATTATTATTTAAATATATATTATAAATATATAAATAATAGGCAAAAATTGTGGGAATTCTAGGATGGTGGACAAGTGGCTAGATTTTGGTGTCTATAGATAGCCCTCTTTATACCATGTTGCATGAAATACAGTATGGTGCAAAAATATAAGACACGTGATCAGGCTTGGTATAGAAGCAACTTCTCTCTCTTGTTTGAATGTGGAAACGAAATTGAAGGCAAAAAGAATAAATAATTTCAGACTTATTGCATAGCTTACCCCCTCAATTGACGAATGAGTTACGGATGGATCTCACGAGCCAATTGAAAAAGAATTGATGGAAGAAATGTTGTGCAAAGAAGGAAATGAGAATGATGGAATGTGCGACCGTTTGTGACCCCAACTGTTGAAGGTCTTGATGGAATGGGATATATATGCGTTTGTTTTTACCCCAACAGATGAAGGATTTTGGGAGAAATGATGATGATGATTGCATCTATTTTTGGCCCAACAAATGAAGGGTTTTGTGCCAAATGTAGATGATCATGTAAGATGTATCCCATTGTGGGAAAATCATAATCAAATTTAGTTACCCCAAATTTGGGGTGATTCCATGATTTTGAATAAATTTTGTCGTATGGCCTCATTGATATGCAATATGAAGATGCAAGAGTAAAATAAAGAAGTCAACTTCGGAGGGCCTGCTAGTGATTGTAGGATAATTCCTCTCAATGGAACCAATCACCCTAGTGAGAGCCAGTTGCTATGATGATTGTCAAGGAAATTGGGAATGATGTGATTTTATTTTATCAATATTTTAAGCCCCATGAACTAGGCCATCAATGATAGTTTTTTAGCAAGCTTCATCTTTGTCGAAGATTCCACTTGAAATGTGAGGAACCAAATTTGATTGTGTTTTCAAACTAAGAGATATGGAATGATGATGATGACCAAGTGTTCTTATGGTGATTCATTCATCTTATCGAATTGCATGGACGCAAATCACTACAATCGCCAAGTATATAGAATGAACCACTATATACAAGATTCACCTAGAATTCGACACATGTAGGAAGAAATGGATGATGGAGTATGATGTTGGAAAATTTTGAAATTTCGAGGAGAAAATGTGATGATTTTGTGAAAGATAGAACTGATTGGCAAACATTGGATATCATATTGGTTAACTTGGCACCTTTTTGGACATAAAACTTGATGTAATGGGCCAAATCAACTTAGATTTTCATAAAAATTGGTGGGATGATGCGAATTATGATGCAGATGATGATGGTCATTTTATAAAAATTTAGACCAGTTTGATACGTTTTGCAAGTGGAATTGTGATTTTTACGACTTGTGGTTGCAAACAAAAAATATGTATCCAAACTGATTTATGTTTTCATAAAACCTAATTTTAATATGGAATTGATGTGTGGTTTTTATTTTATGAGATTTGGAGGAGGTAAGCTACCAATTTTTGCATTTTCACAATTTATACGAAAAACACACGCATACGTTTATGAGGTGTAGGAAACACCCAACTGCGCTTCAGGGTGTTAGGAAATGCCTTTGCACGCTTCACCATTTTGGCAAGCACCCATGCACATTTAAGCTTGTATGAAATTCCCCAAGGCACTTCAATGCACCTACAATAGCTATAAATAGCCCATAGATTGGAAAATGGAGCTCATTTGTGCATTTGAAAGTTTGAGAAGCTACGTCTGAGGAGTGGAGTAGATTGAGGAGGGAAGTGAGGTAGTGAAAATTTGGCACAAAAGCTATGGAGGTGGAGGGAACAAGTGTTGTGGCTGGAGCGAATACAAGATTTGCCAAGGTAGTGCTTTTGAAGACTTTTGTGTTGTGCAATTTTTTTTTAAATTAATTCTCATTAAATGTGTTTATTGTTGCAGTTGCAGATTTTGGAGCCACGACATCGATTTTATTTTCTTATTCTTGGGATGAGGAAATTATTATCGAAGTTAAATTAGGAAGTTCTAGAGGCTGTGGGGATAGATGGTGCGACCCAACTGGACATGGTGAGAGCGAACAAGGGATATCTTTAAGCTTTGGTTGAAATATGGGATGCAAATAGAGGGACCTTCTAGCTACCGATCGGGGAGGTGATGATTACCCTTGAGGATGTGTATCACATTCTCAAGGTTCCAGTGGAGGGGATGAAGGTGGAGGTGGGATATGATAAGAAGGTGGATATGAGCAAGATATTTGGGGATAAATGGGAGGAGGTGAAGGTGGAAAGTGGGGGGATTCCATACTTGACCATGTATATGAACAAGAAGTTGAAGCCCCTTTCGATGTTGGTGATGTTCGTGTTGGCAAACTTAGTGGTCCCCAATAGTACTGATTGTAGGTTCCCATGGAACCTATTGGGATTGATGAGTGATTTGTTGAATACACCTCAACAATATGCATGGGCTCTCGCTTTTTTGGTGTAGGTGTATTGGGAGTTGTATGAGGTGACACGGTGGAAGAGGAAGGGCTTGGGATGTAGCTTTCTTCTTCAATGTTGGATATGGGAGAATTTTAGAGTAGCGCGACGGGAGGGCCTGCCTTGTGAGGAGTGGTATGGGGTGCAACCCTATGCTAGGAGATGGACAATGGCAGAGGAGGTACAACCGAGTCATCTAGTGTGATCAAGTTAGTGGTACCAAGATATGTGGGCTAGACTAACATTCACCCTAGTGATGTGTAGGCCTTGGTGGGGGACCATGTGGATTGAGGATAGGGACCAATTGCAACAGGTGAGGCAACCGAGGTGGATAGTTGGTAGGAGATGGAGAAAGGCAAAGTAATTTTAGTTCTTGTGGGTGTTGCGACAGTTTGGCTTGCCACAAGGTATATCAGATGAGCCGATGGTTTATAGGAGGCACCAAGAGGAGGTGGGGCTTCCATGTGTGGAGCCATAGAGGGAGGTTATTGAGGATGACCAGGTTCTGGAGGTCCGAGATGTGGATGATGTGAGGATGACCCCCAAGTATGTTGCATGGTTTGGTCCCCAACCAATATGGGTACCTAGGATGTTGGCTGATAGTGAGGATGATGCTGAGGATTATGATGAGACTCTGAAGTGACCGAGATACCTTCGAGCTAGCAATCGAAGGAAGAAGGCAAGAGGCAAAGGACAACAAAATCCTATGACTAGTAAAGGGGAGGATGAGGAGGAGGATAATGATATAGGGGAGATATCAGAGGTGGTGAGGCTGTGAGGCAAGATGGAGCAGTTGTCAGTAGAGCAGGAGGCTCTGGTGTAATCTCATGATGAGGTTGTAGCATAGGACTAATATTAGTGCACAAGATGAGACTATAGCTCAGATGCAGGTGGAGTAGGCAAAGGAAGGAGCTAGTGGAGAGGATCAAGAGATGACCGTGAGGCTATAGACAAAGCTTCTAGGAAAGGAAAAATGACTCGGGTTGGACTTGCGACCACTACGGGTGAGCGAGGCATATGTGCACTCCTTGGAGGATTTATGTATGGCAAACCGTATCATGTTTATAGATCCTCCATATTTGTTTATGACATAGTCAACTAGGCTAGCTGAGTCTAGATATAGTTCTAAGTCTAGGGCTCCTAGTAGGTCAGAAGGATCCATTCAGAGATATTAGCTAGTGCTTAGATGTAATTTTTGTATATAAGCCTTGGTGCTCTAGTGTATGTAGCCTTTCTGTATTCATTGTACATGCGATATTTATACATATATATACATGGCTTTTACCTTTTGTGTTATATGTGTTTGTGAATGCTTTGTGTGGAATGCTTTTATGGAATGCATGTTTTCTATTTGTGATGAATGCATATGCTATGTTATGGATGATTAAAGAAATACTGAATATATGGATGATTAATGCAAGGTAAAATGTGTGAGACCCTCAAAAATCAAGACCCTCAAAAATCAATAAAACCCTAACTATCATGCAACACTACTGCAAGCAAATAAAGAGATATTGAAATTAACAAAACAAAGAATGATTTACCTTGCTCCTTGTTGGTTGTTTGTTGATGAATGGATCTGTTGCAGGTCGATGGTGAGGGTGTGCCCTAACGTCACCTGAGGATCTCACTTATCATCAGAATAGGGCTCTAAAACATAGTGGGGCTCTCAGGAAGTGCAACAGAGCACCTGGGAATGCGGTAGAGAGCAGTAGGGAACTCGAGGAGAGCAGTAGGGTGCTCGAGACTGTGGTGGAGAGCAATATGGCACTCACAAAGAGAAACAGAGCACTCAAGACCATGGTGAAGAGTAGTAGGGTACTCGTAGAGAGTAGTAGAGTGCTCGAGATTGTGGCAGAGAGTAGCAGGGCACTCATGAAGAGCGATAGGATGCTTGAGAGGTCAGATTAGATCTGTAGAAGTAGATATGATGATGGTAAAGGATGTGATAATGATAGTGGTGATCAATGGGACAAGGAATATGGTGGATGGAGTGGGGCTAGGGCATAAATGCTGGATTGGAACCCTAGGGCACTATGGAAACTCATGGAACCTTAGGGAACTCAGGGTATTCAGAAAGTCAAGCATTTTGGGGAATTAGGAAATTAGGAGTTAAGCCATCAAAATGACCTCTATTTATAATCTAACCTAGGGCATGATAGGGTTTCAACAACACTAATCATGTGGTTTATATTAAATCACATCTAAGGGTATATATTAAATTTGGGGTGTGGCATGGATTAATGTGGATGGGTGAATGAGATTAAATGAAATCGGATGGCTGAGATTAATTTATTTATATAAATATATATAAAATATAATATTAAAATATTATTATTTAAATATATATTATAAATATATATAAATAATAGGTAAAAATGACGGGAAAGCTAGGATGGAGGACAAGTGACTATATTTTGGTGTCTATAGATGCCCCTTTTTATACCATGTTGCATGAAACACAATATGGTGCAAAAATATGAGACACCTGATCGGATTGAGCACAAAAGCAACTTATCTCTCTTATTAGAATGTGGAAACGAAATTGAAGGCAAAAAGAATAAATAATTTTGAGTTATTGCATAGCTTACCCCCTCAATTAGCAAATGAGTTGCGGATGAATCTCACAAGCCAATTGAAAAAGAATTGATGGAAGAAATGTTGTGCAAAGAAGAAAATGGGAATGATGGAATGTGCGACCGTTTGTGACCCCAACGGTTGAAGGGTCTTGGTGGAATGGGAAATATATATGGGTCTATTTTTACTCCAAAAGATGAATGGTTTTGGGAGAAATGATGATGATGATTGCATTTTTTTTTGGCCCAACAAATGAAGGGTTTTGTTCCAAATGTAGATGATCATGTAAGATGTATCCTGTTGTGGGAAAATCATAATAAAATTTAGTTGTCCCAAATTTGGAGTGATTCCATGATTTTGAATAAATTTTGTCATATGGCCTCATTAATATGCAATATGAAGATGCAAGAGTAAACTAAAGATGTCAACTTCGGAGAGCCTGCTAGTGACTGTAGAATAATTCCTCTCAATGGAACCAATCACCCTAGCTAGAGCTAGTCGCTATGATGATTGTCAAGGAAATTGGGAATGATGTGATTTGATTTTGTCAATGTTTTAAGCCCCATGAACTAGGCCATCAATGATATCTTTTTAGCAAGATTCATCTTTGTCGAAGGTTCCACTTGAAATGTGAGGAGTCAAATTTGATTGTGTTTTTGAACTAGGAGATATGGAATGATGATGATGACCAAGTGTTCTTATGGTGATTCATTCATCTTATCGAATTGCATGGACGCAAATCACTACAATCGCCAAGTATATAGAACAAACCACTATATACAAGATTCACTCGGAATTTGACACATGCAGTAAGAAATGGATGATGGAGTATGATGTTGGAAAAATTTGAAATTTTGAGGAGGAAATGTGATGATTTTGTGAATGATATAACTGATTGGCGAACATTGGATATCATATTGGTTAATTTGGCACCTTTTTGGACACAAAACTTGATTTATTGGGCCAAATCAACTCATATTTTCACAAAAATTGGTGGGATGATGGGAATTATGATGTAGATGATGAAGATGGTCATTTTGTAAAAACTTGGACCAATTTGATATGTTTTGCAAGTGAAATTGTGCTTTTTATGACTTGTGGTTGCAAATGAAAATTATGCATCCAATCTGATTTATGTTTTCACACAACCTAATTTTATGATGGAATTGATGTGTGGTTTCAATTTTATGATATTTGAAGGAGGTAAGCTACCGATTTGATCGATTTTTGCCTTTTCTTGATTTATATGAAAAATACACGCATACATTTCTGAGGTGTAGGAAATACCCAATTGCGCTTCAGGGCACTAGGAAATGCCTTTGCATGCTTCACCATTTTGGCAAGCATCCATGCACACTTGTCTGAAATGCCCCAAGGTGCTTCAATGCGCATGCAATAGCTATAAATAGCTTGCATATTGGAAAATGGAGCCTATTTGCGCATTTGCAAGTTTGAGAAGTTGCGTCTAAGGAGTGGAGTGGATTGAAGAGGGAAGTGAGGTAGTGAAAATTTAGTGCAGAAGCTATGGCGGTGGAGGGAACAAGTGTTGCAGTTGGATCTAAGGCAAGATTTACCAAGGTAATGCTTTTGAAGACTTTCGTGTTGGGCTATTTTTTTTTTAAATTAATGCTCATGAAATGTGTTTATTGCTGCAGTTGTAGATTTTGGAGCCACGACATCGATTTTATCATCTTGTTCCTAGGATGAGGAATTTTTTTTTAAAGGCATATTAGGAAGTGCTAGAGGCTTTGGGGATAGATGGTACAGCCCGACTGGACATGGTGAGGGTGGACGAGGGATATCTTTAAGCTTTGGGTGAAAGATGAGATGCAGATAGGTTGAGTTGGAGTTAAAAGGACTTATAGGGATATTGTCATTATAATTATTTTTGTGAGTGAATGATTTAATGATTGAATATTAATTTTTAAGGAAGGAGTAATAAGGTGTATTTGTGATTTGTCATTTTACTTGTATGGTAAAATATTTGTTGAGATAAATGTTTCTCTGGAGATTTGGAGATAGACTATTGCTATCTAACCTAAAGTTGGCAAAAGGATTTGGTTGTGAGTAAAACATGTTTTGAATACATATTTCCATCAAAACAAAAGGTATGGACACATATTCCTTATGATTAAAATGTTGTTGGATTGAATGTTGTGAAATGCAAATGTGGAGTGAAAATGATTGTTTGATAAGCATTGTTGGAAATGTTTGAGTGAGTTTTCATATGCATGATTGGTGAATGCTTAAGAGAAAATTTGAGTTAGATATTGAGAACTATCTTGAGCTAGGGTTTGTGAAAGAACATGAGTATCATTGTTATGTGACATTGGAACTATTTTGAGCTAGGATTTGTGAAAGAACATGAGTATCATTGTTATGTGACATTGGAACTATCTTGAGCTAGGGTTTGTGAAAGAACATGAGTATCATTGTTATGTGACATTGGAATCATCTTGAGTCATAGTTTGAAACCCATAGTGTGTTTTGTTGGAAACACTTGGTTAGGGTTTGTAAGCAAGTTGTGTTTAATTGAGTGAAGTTGGTTGAGCATTATTGATTGAAAGCATTGGAGTGATAGATCAAGTTTTGTAAAATAAATTATACATTATTCTGAATTGATTTTAAAGAGATTTTGAAAGTGATAGATTGTTTTGTTGAGTACAAACCTTGTGAGTATCAAACATATTAAAATATTGATAGAGCTTATCATTCTCTATATGTTCCTGTGGTTAAACAAGATTATGAGTGAAACTTGTTTGTGTGTGAAGAGGTTTTATGAAAGAGATTTAAGTTGAAGTTTGTATGCAACTTTTGCAGTTGTTTGAGTAAGCTTTTGTAAAATATTAAGGATAGAATTGAGCAAGCTTTTGTGAAAGCTTGTGGGCAGATTTGAGCAAGTCCTTGAGGGGACTTAAGGACATATTTGAGTAAGCTTTTGTGAAAGCTTAAGGGTAGATTTGAGTAGGCTTTTGTAAAAGCTTAAGGGATAGAGTTGAGCAAGCATTTGTGAAAGCTTGTGGATAGATTTGAGGTAAGTCTTGGTGAAGACTTGTCGAGTAGATTTTAGGTAAGTCTTGGTGAAGACTTGTTGGGCAGATTTGAGGTAAGTCTTGGTGAAGACTTGAGAGCATATTGAGAAAGTTTTAGAGAGGAATTGTAGGTAGATTTGAGCTAAGTCTTTGAGAGCAGATTGAGTAAGTTCTAGAGAGGACTTATGGGCAGATTTGAGGCAAGTATTTGTGAAGACTTGAAAGCAGATTAAGAAAGTTTTGGAGAGGACTTGTAGGTAGATTTGAGGTAAGTCTTTGTGAAGACTTGAGAGCAGAGTTGATTGATTTGTTCAAGTTTTGTGTTAAGGCTTAGGGTAAATCTGAGCAGAGTTTATTTATGACTTGATTAAGCTTTGTGTTTTTACTTGAGGACAAATTTGAGGATAGAGTATGGTGCAGATTTGAGGGTAGATTTATGTCATATCATAGACAGATTTGTGATCAGATTTGTACTAGATAGAGGATAGTTTTTAGCATAGATTTGAGATAGAGATTGAGCATAGTTGAGAGTAAGCTTTGGAGGTGACAGAGCAAAGGATAGAAATATCTAGTGGATAGAGATCCATTAGCCAGGGTAGTGACGATAGGGGTCTTATGAGTGAGAACAAATGTCTTCTATGTAGAGAGATCCACAAACTAGTGCAGTGGGAGGTAGAAGTCTTCTAGAAGATCACCATATAGAGTAGAGGATAAGGAGTTCTCTTGTGGATAGATATCCATGAACCAGAGCAAGGGAAAAGAGTTCTCCTATGGAGTATGATCCACGAACCAGCTGGTAAGATAGAGTTCTTATGTGGAGAGAGATCCATGAACCATTTGAGGAGAAAGAATTCTCCTGGGTCAAGTTCCATGAACCAGAAAAGGGGAAGGAGTTCTACTATGGATAAAGATCCACAAAGCAGAGAATTAGGGGATTTGTGTCTCCTTTTGACAAAGGTACATAAACATTGTAATAGAGAAGAGTTCCCAAGATATTTGTTGAGAAAATTTTAGTTAAATATTTTCTCTGTGGAGTAGCCTGCATTGGGTGAACCACGTTAAATTGGTGTCTCAATTGTGTGTGATGATTTATCCATTGCTTTGATTACTATTGTTGATATTGCCATTGATATATTCGATAATATTGTTTGAGAAATAAAAGTAAAAGTTGGTATTATAATGTTCACATCCCTTGTCAGTATAAGCTTGTGTTATTCAAGTGTATCACTGATGCTATCGCCAGGGGCAACCCAACTAGATGCATAGCAAGCACTAGGGCACCATGGAGAAGGAGGTTGTAGGGTCAATTTTTGCAAGCACTTTTTGCAAGGTAGTGAAGGGGTAAATCGTGGGCTCATGAAAGGTATGAATTTTTGATTAAAAATTAAGTGGTTAAGGTGTTTCGTTCGTTGTGCATGATTGAAGATTTTTGAGGGTAAAATATTTTAATTTGATATTTTAGTTAGAGGGAGCCATAAGGTGTAACAAAGGATATTTTATATTATAATTTGAAATTCAATTTAGAAGGAGTAATAAGGTGTTAAAAGAGTATTTGATATTGTAAAGTTAGCATGAAATAAATTTGAAGGTTGTGATATTGTATTTTCATATAGGAGGAATAAGGTGTATTTGTGAGCATTGATTTTTGTATTATTGAAAAGAAATTTGAGGGCTTTTACAAGTATTATTTTTAGGCATTTTTGGGCACACCTTTTTGAGATAATTTCTAATAAGGGTGACTTGAAAAAATATTTTTTGACTAACCTATTTTGAAAAATGCACAAGAAAGAGAATTTATTTTGAGACACGATTTGAGTGCACATCTTCATCAAAGCAAGTTAAGATGTATGGTGATATTATTCCTTCCAGGTGTTTGTTTGAGAAAATATTTTTGAATCATAAGGTGGAGAAATAAGGATTATGTATGTGCATTGTTGGAAATACATGAGCTAGGGTTTGAGAACAATTGTGCTTCATTATTGAAGGAATTGGAAACACATGTGCTAGAGTTTAAGAGCAAGTTTGTACATGATATTTGATTTGTATTGGGATAAATTTGCAAAGGTTATAGGGTATATTTGTGAAGTAAATTATGCATTGGATTTGAGTGATTTTTGGGAAAAGCATATTGTGAAATTATCTTGCATATCATTCTCATGTAAAGCAGGACTGTATTTTTTGTTTTGAATACAAAAATGCTTCAGAAACTTGCATTTTGTTAGCAATATTGGAGGAGATTCTTTTTTGCATGTTTGGATTAACTGTCTATTTTTTCCCTTCCATGTTTTAGGCTTATAAGCAATGTTTTATCCAGCTAAATGGTAGCATTGTCAAATTTTTAAAACCTGGAATTTATTTTCTTTCCTTAGAAGCTTGCACCTAGGTTATTGCGAATTGTGCAAATGTAGATTCGGATAAACTAGGTTACATGCAAAAATTTCTCACATATTCATTTTGCAGGACAGGGTAGCATTAGACTGAGAGTACTTTGTATGTTAACATTTTTAGCTTTCTGGTCCATTTTTCAAAATTTATTTTTATTTTTCTAACCCTTCCCTTTTTGTAGTTTTTTTTAAACTTCGACAATTAAAATATAAATCGAAAAAAATTAAAACTTCAAAAGCAAATGCATGGATGTGAATAACGATATTTAATGTTTTTTTTAGAACAAGTTCAATTTCATTTTGAAGCTATTTTTGAAATTATAAAATTTGTTCAAAGTTGTTGTTTTATAAGGAATTTTTTAATTTCAAAATTTGACATAATTTTACATTTTAAAAGTAAATTAAATTTCAAGCTTTGCATTTCATTATTCAAGCAATAAATTAACTTCTCTTTATGAAAAATATAAAAATATAGTTTCATTAAAGAGGGGTAATTTATACGATATTCTGATAAATTAACTTCTCTTTATGAAAATTCTAATTTCATTAAAGAGGGGTAATTTATATGTCCTATCAAAGGCTATTGCTTTTAAAGTTAATCATTTAGTCATTTTATTTTCATGTTCAAAGCAAGCTACAAATTAATTTCTCTTTATGAAAGTTTTGATTTCATTAAAGGGAGATAATTTATGCAACATTTCAATGGCCATCATGTTTTCAAAGTTAGTCATTTAAATGATGTTATTTCATGCTTAAAATTTAACAAAGCAACATTAAATGAATCCAATCATCATTTAAGGTTCACATTTATAGATAGATTTTAATCTTGGTTTCATGCTCAAAGTAGGACTTAAGGAAGATAAAACTTGTTCAAAATTTGCTTAACCAAATGAAGATAAAATCTATCAAAAATACTTCAAGATAAAATAAACTAGGGTTTTACATCGTGGTCATATGAGGACCAATTACATTTTCCTTTTCTTTTAAGTTTCATGAACAATCAGTAGCATAGCATGATAAAATAAACCAACACATACCCCTTGTTAATAGTTATTTGTAAATCACTAAGGTATTTCTAGCACTTATTTGATACATCTTCACAAGATTACAAGCACACATTAAGTAAAAGAAACATTGGAGAAATTTCTATTTCTTTGCAAGAGAGGGTTTTCTCATCAAAATCCTGATTATGATGGTGATTTTGCACTTAGGCAAAATTTTCACTCAACAAGTGGATTTATTTTGGGGATATAATTACCATGGTAAAATATGTTCTTCAAGCTATACCTATTTATGTTTCTACTGTGTTGAATATCCCAAAGGCTTTTCTTCAAGAATTGGATCAAATTAATCATCGGTTCCTCTGGACTGATACTAAGGAGAAAATAAAATGGGCCTTGATGAAATGTGACACTTTATGTTTTCCTAAGAATAAAGGGGGATTATGATTTCGGTCTGCTATTAATAATAATAAATCTTTAGCTACTGAATTGTATTGGAGGATTTTATATAACCCCAATGCTCTTTGGACCAATAATCTCTGTGCTAAATATGTTGAGAACAAAAGTCATGAAGACCTTGTTCGCTATTAGTTGCCTACCAAAGGTTCTCCCATTTTAGCGGTTCTTAAGATTGGTGAGGATTTGATAAATATAAAGTTATTTTGGATCATTCATAATGGTCAATAGGAAATATTTTGGATAAATTCTTGGGATGGTCACCAACCTTTGATAACTCAGTTTCCTAATTGGAGGTCTTGGATGGAGGAGATTTATTGAGCTAACTGGATAAAAGTGGTTAATTACTTTCGATACCATACTGGTAATTCAAAGGTTGGTAGATATTGGATCCCTATTGAGGATTGGCCTATTCAAATTCTAGAAATTCAAAGACAAGATATCCAATGCATCCTACATATGAGATATTTCTCTTGGTCCCATGATAAAGATTGTTTTGTATGGAAAAACACTACTAAGGGTGAGTATTTAGTTGCTCAAGGTTATTTGGACTTATGCCATAATAATCCCAACCAATATTTTGACATATTTTCTTAGTTGTGGGCTCAAAAGCTCTAGCCTAAGGTGAGGTTCTTTACTTGGCTTTTATTGCATCGTAGTGTGCTAAATGGTGAACAACTTATGAAATGTGGTTTTCATGGATCTTCTAGATGCGAAATGTGTGGAGAGAATGTGGAAACTATTAGCCATATATTTATTGAGTGTACCTTAGTCTCTGAGCTATGGAGAAGAATGGTCATCTTACTTAGCTTACAGTGGTCCATTTTGTTACTTTTGAGCAACTTTGGAGGGATTGGCCTAAATAGGAGGGTATTGATCATTTCATTAGGCATTTAGTTTGGATGGGTTCTACCATTCTACCTTGGAATATCTAGAATGATAGGAACAACCCAATTTTTAATCAAGAAAGAAAGGATATTCACTATATCTGGTAAAAGACCATTGCCAACTTAGTTGAATCAGTCCAACAACTCATTAATCACCCCCAAAAATCCCACCAAATATGGGATCAAGTGATGCAAATATTGAATATTAACTCTTCTAAGGGCAACTGAATTAAAGAGAATGTGAGTAATTTCAAGATAGATAGAACAAGGAATTTGCAACCTCCTCCTAAGGATTGTAGAAAAGTCAATATCGATGGAGCTTCTAGGGGGAACCCTAGAAAAACTAGTGCAAGAAGAATTGATAGACTTTCATATGGCTCCTTGGTACTTTTGCTGAGAATTTGGGTATCATTTCTAATAACCTTGTTGAGGGGTATGGTATCCTCAGAGGCCTTCAAAAGGTTGCAAAGGTTGGATGGGAAAATGTGTTGGTTGAATCTGACTATCAACTCATGATTAATCTTCTGAAGACTCCTTCTAAGAATCATAAGGTTGATTGGAGAATAAAAAGAATTGTTGAGAAGATTCAAAAAATCTATATGAGCTTTTTGAAAGTTGATTACAATCATGTGTTCAGAGAACAGAACAAGAGTGTTGATGCTTTAGCTAATTGGGCATTGGACAAGGGCAATATTACTTGCTAAGGCCACCCTCCCATATGGTGGGCTTCACAAATAAGGTAAGCTCTACTTTTTATCCTTTCTTTGGATGGCTATAGTACTAGAGGTACCTAGTTCCTTTTTGCTTCTCTTTGGTTCAGTCAGGATATTTTAGTTCCCTAGCTCAGTCATATCTTTCTTATGTTTCCTTTGTTGAATCTTGCCTTAAAAGTATTTTGGCCTAGAAAGGTCGTATTTGTGTTTTATTTTTTTGTTGTTTTCCCAATTTTTTAGTTTTTCGAGGGGTGTGTGTTTTTGTAGTATTTTGTTTTTGTGTTATTTTTTGTATTTTTGTTGTATTTTATGTTTTTGTGTTTTTTTCTTTTTTTTTGTGTTTTTGTTTTTTTTAAGTGCTTGTTGTTTTGTTGTTTTAATGGTTTTATTATGTGTTTTATGTTTTTGTTATTTTTTATTTTATTTTTATTTATTTATTTGTTTATTTTTTTTAGTTTTTTGTCTTCTTTTATGTTTTTTTTGTTGTTTTTGTTTGTTTTGTGGTTTGTGTTATTTTTGTGGTTTTTTTGTTGGTTTGTTTGTTTGTCTTTGTTTTTTGATGTTGTTGTATTTTTTGTGTTTGTTTTTTTTTGTTGTTGTTTTAGGCATGCTCGTTGAGTGTGTCGAAGGGAGAAGGCCAGGTGCAAGCCTTGGGTGTTTTTGGTGGAATAGATTCCCCCGTCTCCTTGGGACTTATCCAAAAATGAAATCCCGTTTGGGGTGTTTTCCACAAAAAATATAATAGTTTAATATTGCTAAAATCCAATAATCTATGTTTGATGTAGTATACCTTATAACTCCCTAATTTTAGAATAATAAAAATTAATAATATTTGCAATAATAATATTGATTTTCCAAATAGAAACCCTTTATATCTCCTATGGTGTTTAATTTGCAAATATTCTACTAAATTGATTTGAAATACTATGGATATGAGCTCCTTTGATTTAATTTCAAATGTATTAAGGTTGATTGTTCTCCAATATAAATGATAAATAAACTCAACATAGAACCTTACCTTATAATGTTGTATTTCCTTGAGAAATGGGCATTGTACTTCCTTGATGTTAGACGTATGATAGTGGCAGTGTGTTTAATGCTCCTTTTACTAATATAGTCCTCTTTGTTGTAACTAGATAATAGGAATATGATATTTTTATTTCTATCAAAATATATCTAACTCCTATTTTAATGTGCAGGTATAAACCTTAAAATAAACTATCTTCTGCACTCCCTTTGAAGACTAAAATGCAACCTTCCTCCTTGCAAATTTTAAACTCTAATAAGGTTCTCAATGAAACTAAATAATGAACTAAATATAAGTGTTCATAAAATGAACCCTTTGCACCTAAGTTGCTTACCTTTAAGATATCTGAAGATGAAGGATTGCTAGGTGATTAGATTCACCTTATTATTACCTTTAATTGGATGAACTTGTAGCTATTCTTGTTGATCCTAAATAACTCCTCAAATCACCAATTCACAACTTAGTAACTCCTCTATCTTGTTGCTTGAAATTGTAGTGTGGTGGTTTTGATTCTCCTTTAGGATGCTCTTTGTAAATCTAAAGTTTTGCAGCTAGTAATGCTATCCTAATTGCTACCTTTTCGTAGTCAATTTTTGCACTAAAATGAAATCCTTGAATCTCAAAAAATTGCTATGGAATTCCCCCAAATCATAGTTGAGTCCTCCTTCAAGAACCCTTTTAGTATTCTACTGAAGATTCAACAAACCCCTATCTCTGAATGAGCCTTCTAAACTTCAAAGACAATATTCAAATCTCCTAGATTCGGTAGTAATGTTTGGTTCCTTTCTCCTTCAACCTCCTTGTTGAATTTTGAATTCAATCAAGGCCTTATTTTCAATAATTTGAAAATCTTGAGGTCTTCATCGATCTCCTCCAAATTTGGAATACTTCTTACCAAATCTATCTTCATTTGGGCCTATTTTCAAATGGCGATAATTATCCCAAAATATTCCTTTATTAGGAACTTCTCCTTGGTGGTAAGTTTTTCCAATGAGTTCTCCTAGGAACTCCTTTAATGGCATTCTCCGAATCTCCTTCAATGAGGCTCACCAAACCTTATCCTTATTTCTCCTTGAGACCTCTTCTCTAGGGTCTTCACTCTTACAACTTCTCTAGTCTTTCCAATGAAACCTTTTCTTTAATATTCTATTATGGAAGTGTTAGCAATGAGATATTTTTCTTGTATCTCTAAATTCTGCTACTTCAGGAATGGGACTTTTGCTAGTCATCCTCTACTCTACAATATATAGTCTTTAATAGAGATCATCAACCTCCAATCTTCCAGAACTAGAAGTTATTTAACTAGACCTTCTAAGGGTCTCTTCAACTTCTTCTAGGTGAAGTCTTCAATCTGCACTAGAGATCACTAATCTCCTATCTTCACCAAGACTCTTCACTGAAGTCTTCTTTTCTCCCTCAAATCTGTAACAAGGATCCTATGGTATTTTATCCTTATACACTCTATAGGTCTGTAATATCTAGTAATGGGACCTTTTCTTCAAGCCTCCAAATATTTGTTCTTCCATTTGTTGCTTTCGGTACTAGATTGATTCTAAAGAAGATATTCTTCCTAGATATTTTGTAGGAAGCTTCCCAATTTTATTTGAATCTCATTTTTCTTGCAATAAAGTATTAGTACTATAATGGAAGAAACTCTAAATTTAGAGATGATGAACCTTCACTAGTTGATTTTTCAATCTAGTGGAATTCACACCGAGTCCTGGTATTCACAAGTTTTATGTAACCCTATGGAAATAATCTAGCAAAATGCAATCTCAAAAATTCTACAAATGATATTTTAGATTTTTCTCAATCTCACTTGTGGCTTTCCCTATTTCTTATCTGATCTACTATGTGTTCTGATACCACTGTTAGCTTTTGATGAGTATATAATATAGGAAATGAAACCACAAGATGCAAGATAAGAAAGCTATGATTTCTACGTGATAATGACACTATAATATGCAAGAAAATAAGGAGATAAATATTTGCAATAACTCATAAATATGCCATTAATGAAAGCTCACAAAAATAGTACAATGCAGTATAATGGAGAACATGAACACTCCATAAATTGATATGAAAGGAACTACATTGTATCACACTACTAATCTATACTATGCACTCTCTATATTATCTCCTCTCTCATTTCACTCACTATAAGGCCTTTATATAGGAAGATAGGTTCCTTGGCCCTTACTCTACCTTTGACTCTATCCTATGACTCATGTACATGTGGACTACATGCACATTTACATCATTGCACATTCTAACACTTGTGCATTTATTACATGCTTGAAGTAACTACTTAACTTTACTCTAAATTAAACTCCTTTTCTAGTAATGTACCAAAGGTGGTACATTGATATGTACCCAATAATGTAATATATTCTCTAACAGGTAGAATAAGTGGAAATTACATAGATTCAAAAGCCAAAGCTAGAGTTAGATCCTCAAGCCAAAGCTAGTGCTAGATCCTCAAGCCAAAGCTAGTGCTAGATCCTATACCAAATAATGTAATAAGGGGGTGATTATAGTCTTATATTACATTATTTTATGTATTATGTTAACATATTATTTACTTGTTAATAGACCCACTGTTGTAATAGGAAGTTATGCAAGAATTATAGTTCTACCAATTACACACCAAAATGTAACGGATATTTGATGTATTAAATATGTTATCACAAACAATGGAAAATATATTGGCTTTTATTCTTTGCAAATGCTCTATTTTAATGTGTGATCCCAACATATTCTAGTGTATTGACATAAAATATAAATTACTCCCTAGGTTATGCAACACCTATAAATTACATCATAATTATAATAAATAGTAATATAATGGTACTTTTAAAATAGAAAATATCCTTAAGATGGTCCCAATATGTATTTTTTGTACTCATAAATGATGCTCTTTGTATCGATATTATTGGTATTATAGGATCTATTGGACTTGTGTTTAGATGTTTTGCACTTGCTATAGGTATTTTTTTTACCTTGTTATCTTTCTTCGCTTGAGCTAGCATCATAGTGTTAGTCAATATGTGGTAGGCAACATCCATTGGGATGCTAGGCTAAAAACCTATTGAACACCATTATAATAAAAGTGTTAATTGTGTGATAGACTCTATTCCATGTTTGCAAGTGGTTATGGCTTTACATCCATAGTATAAGTACTAGTATCATGTTAACCACCTTGGTTTTTCCATCAATCATTTTTTTCAACGAAAAAATTAGTAACTTTCATTTTAGAATTTGAAAAAATTTACAATGAGATGGGTATTTTATATGCTCAAATAGGCCTTACTAAATAGCCCCATCAAGACATCAAAATAACACAATTTTTTTTCTAAAAACCAACTTCTATCAAAAGAAAATAACTATCAAAATGGAGCAAATTATGTAAAACTCCCATAGCCATTGTAGATGGAATAACATACTAGCAAAAAAAGAAAATAGAAAATAGTGGAAAAAACAAACCCACAATCAAAATAGGGCCACAACAATTGTAAAATACACCTACAATCGCACTCCCCATAGGCCATTACCATATTTTTGTATCAATCTATGGATAAAATCCTATGAAATATTGGAGCTTGGTGTTTAGGAGCATATGGTGCTATAAGTTGTTGAGGAATCAACTATCTATAACTAAAAAATATAATTTAATAGACCAAAATGAACCTAGACCTACTGGAAGAATAAAAAAGCAATTTCAAAGCATATATGCTTTTGCTACATGGATCCATCATAGACATCTTGTTGAACTTATCGATGATCATGAAGATGTAGTCATGTTAACACTTGATGATCAATAACTCTAAGAGAAAATCCATATTAGTATACTCTTGAGGTCTCAAAGGTATTTGCAATGGTGTGTCCAAAAACATCATTCATAATCATATTCAACCTCATCTGGATAGCTTAGCAATGCCAAGGGACTACTTTGACATGAGGATGACATAGAAGGAAGCATTGCATCTAGTCTTAATAGTTGTCATAATTTAGTTGTGTTGACACTCAACAATAATAGACTATAGGGGAGTATTCCACTTGAGCTAGACCACTTAATAGGATTAGATATTATTTATTTGGGAGAAAATAGTCTTATGGTTATTATTCCTTCCTCTTTAGAAAACCTCTCTCTTAATTCAGTTGGACTTGGTAGGAAATAATCTCATAGGCTCTATTCCTATTGAATTGGACAAGTTGACTCAACTATATATTATATACTCTATTAAAAATTAGTTGTTAGATGCCATCCCCTCCTCCATAGGAAACCTTTTGTCTTTGACTAACTTGGAATTTTCAACAAATAATTTCATAGGCCCCATTCCTATAGAATTGGGTAGGTTCGCCTAGGTATAATTTCTTGATTTCTTTAAAAATAGGCTTAGTGGACCAATATCTACTTTCCTAGAAAATTGTACTACTCTCATAGTATTATATTTGGAATGAAACCAACTAAGTGGAAAAATTCAACAAGAACTTGGTATTAAGCTTGTCAGTTTGCAACTCCTTTCTCCATGGGAAAACCAACTTAGTGGAAATATACCAAATTCCATTGGAATTATTCTAAACTTGAACAACTTCACTTAGATGAGAATTTTAAGTGGAATGGTGCGTATGGAGTTAGGTAAGTTGTTGTTACTTAAATAAATCAAGTTTCAAAACAAACACCTTGATAGTGGTAGCAATAGGTCATTTGCTTTTCTTATTACTCTTACAAATTGCTTCTAACTTGAAATTCTACATATTTCTCAAAAGCATCGCATTAATGTTTTACCTCCATCCATAGGCCACCTTTCTTAGAAGTTGTATTACTTGAGATTATTACACAACAAGATAGGTGCAAGCATACCCAAAGAGATTCAAAATATTATTAACTTAACCTACTTGAGCTTTAGGGATAATTTTTTAATGAGCCACATTCCATTTGAAATTGGAAGATTCCATAAGTTGGAAAGATTATATTTTAACAACCTTTATGGAACCATCACATATGATATTAGTGAGATGTAAAGATTAGGATTGCTAAATTCTAGTTGGAATAATATATATGGAAGAATTCTAAATTCTTTGGGTAGACTCCATTAAATCAGAAGAATTTTTCTTCATCATAATCAATTCTTATGAGATATACTTACTAGTTTAAGGACTATTCCAAATTTTGATCCTCTTGATTTCTCTTATAATGGTCTAAGGAAAAAATACCAAGAGAGGTTAAGCCAATCTTCAAAATATTCAATTCTATCTCAATATATCAAGGATATCCTTGCAAGGACCATTGCTTGTAGAGATAACTAAAATTATAAATGCTTAAGCAATAGATATTTCTAGCAATCATCTTGATGGGAAGATTTTAGGGGCACTTGAGGAATTGTATAGCCCAACATTTCAACCTCTCACATAATGCATTTGAAGGTTTAATATGAGATGCACTTGGTAAATTATAGAATCTACAAGTTATTGACCTCTCCTATAATTTTTTTCAGGTGCAATACCCAAGTCATTTGGAAAATCAAAAGATCTTTGTTATGTGAGCGTTGTTACAATAATTTAATTGGTCAACTTTTAGAAGAAGGGTTGTTTCCATATTGTAATGTTATTACACTATTGAGGGGAAATCCCAACCTTTGTGGTCTAAATAAATGCTTTTTACCTATACGTTCAAAACAAGGGCACAAAAAGCATTTGCTTCATACAAAAGCAATACTATTAGGTGTTGGAGTCACTATTTTCATAATATGCTCTATTTTTTTGGGAATTATGTGGAACTAGAAACTTTTAATGCAATAATTTTATCTTTAAAACTTTATATTTGAAATATTGGGGCATCAAAAGTTCACATATCAAGATCTCTTCATTGCAACAAATGGATTCAATACAATATATTTTCTTGAATTAGGTAACTTTGGTTTAGTTTATAAAGAAGTCTTAAGGGATGGTAATATCATTGTTATCAAGGCTTTTAACTTTAAAAATGAAGAAGGATAATTTTTTTTTAAGAAAGAGTGCAAATTTTTGGGAAGTTTTTAGCACCATAATATTATTAGAGTCATAAGTGCATGTTCATACCATGATTTCAAAGGTTTTTAGTTCTCCATTTTGCATCTAATATGTGTTTGCAAAAGTATTTACATCTTGATAATAATGAAGATAATGTTTGTAGATTAGGACTGAGTAAATATTTGAAAATTGTCATAAATATAGCCCATGACATGGTGTATTTACATTATGATTCTCCTATCCAAGTTGTGCATTGTAATTTGAAGCATAGCGATAAACTTATATATGAGAACATGACAACACTTGTAGCTGATTCAAAACCTTGTACTCTAGGATGGACATAGAGTGTATGTCCCTTCTATTCCAAACTAAAAAATGAGGTTTATATTTTCTAACCTCATACTAATGATGTATCATTAATACTTCTATGAACAACTAACAAAAAGGATATATTTCCTTCTACCTCACAATATAAACAAGGGTATTATTCCTTTGTCCCTTATTCAAAAGAAAGAGGGCCAATAACACTATTGTATAGATAAAAAGTGGTAAATCCTTTCACCCTTTAACTGGGAGGATGTCCATATGTTCCATTCACCACCCTAAATAAAATTCCCCATTACTTCTTTTAATGCATATCCATCCATTCCACCCCTAGCCCATAAAAGAGAATCAAAAGCTTCCTCATGTCTAAGAGAAAGAACACCTACATTTTTCATCCATAGACTAAAGAAACAATGTCTAAAACTTCAAATTCAGAGAAAGAACATCCATCTCTTCCATGTACTACCTTCACATTGGAGTATTGATACTTCCTTCCATGGTCATGGAAAGGAAATCATTCATTCCATCACCTATAGAAAGAACATAGGGCCCTCCAACATCAATCATATAAAAGATACTCAATATTTATACCATTTATACAGAAGAAGGTGTGTACTTTTTATTCTTCATTTAGGATCATGGCGTTTGTCACTTGAAGCCCCACCCAAAAGAAGGGACACTTGACTCTCCCACCCTCATCCCAAAGAATGAATGTTCTTGCTTTTATTTTCATATTGTGTAAGGAATAATATCATCTTCCATACTTTAGCTTGTAGAAGGGATCCTTCTATTTGCATCATAAATTACTTTAGTTAGTTTGACAAGTCAAAAATCACCTAAGTATTAATAAGTTATTTGGAAAATCCATCAACAATTTTTAGCAAATTTAATCTAAATTTATTTGACTTCCCTAGTAAGATTGACTCATAAATAAGATATTAATAGTGGATCATCTTTGGCATCTATTACTGTCTCATTTATTATCGTAGGTTTATATGGAAATAAATAACAAAAATTTTCAAGTCATTCTTAGAGACGTTACTTCTTTGGTGAACAAGATTCAAATAGTAGTAGTGGAGAATATGCAATTAGAAGACTGTGGAGTTTTAGTAGAATATCTCTTTGAGTGTGAGATAACTTGTGGTTGGGGCTTACCTCAAGTTCAAAGAATTAATCCTATGGGAAGTGCTTCCCTGAGAGCTCAAACTAAATGGCAACCTCCCCCTGAAGGATTTATTAAGTTAAATTTTGATGGGGCTTCTAAGGGAAATCTAGGTAAAGTTGGTGGAGGAGGAGTAATTAGGGATAGTAAAGGACTAATTATTTGTTGTTATGCAAAATTCTATGATATCTTGTCCAATCATCAAGCTAAAGCTAGAGCAATGATAGCAGGTTTGAAAATAATTCAAAATTTGAAAGTTAAAAGATTAATTTTAGAAGGAGACTCACAAGTTATCATTAATGGTTTAAATTATTGCAAAACCCTGACAAAGGAGTGTTGAAACAAGATTTGCAAACTAAATTTAATAATTTCTTGCAAGATATAGTTGCATTCTATTGTCATGAGGCTAAGGAAATGGAAAAACTTGATAACTAGATGGTGCAAATTCTCGAAGATAGTACTTGTTTCAACTCTACTAAAAATTTAGATGGTAGATGTAGAAAAAGTAGTAGGGTGGGTTGTTATTGTTTTGGTCATTACACTTTTGGTAAGAAAAGACTATATTGTTCATAAAATGCATAATTTGATTTGTAAGAAGATAAATTGTTCTTTTGTGTCTGGATTGATTCATTTATCATTCTTGAGTTTACAGGAGTTGTAAAAGGGAAGGGACCCTTTCAAAACCCTATTATTTACCAATAGTGAATAAAAAATATGATTTGTAACTACTTTAAGTTATATTAAATTGAAATAACATAAACTTGTAATTCATCATCAAGTAGTTGTTTATATAAACCAACAAAAGCCAAGGTAAGAAATTTAGCTTAAACTATTGGATGCATGACAACTTTTGTAATTATCTTCCATAAATGAAAATAAGTAGTATGATAATGACATCATTTATTATTCAATCTATTACTTTTCTTCAACAAGTTAAGGAACATGACTCTAGACTCTAGAGAAGATCTAAAGTAGCAACTGTAGTATTTAGTAAATATTTAGCTTTAGGTTGGGGATATATCATGTCATACTTTAATATAATACAAAATTTTATGGAATAATGGTTTGACAAGATAATATATGAGATATTATTAACAAGATGACCCTAATGATGGTCAAAATAATGTATCTTTTAGTCAAATGTCATGACTTTATTTGGGTCTTTCATAAACCTATGTGTACACTAATAAAGATTAGTAAACTATGGAGAAGATAATTAATATTAACTTTGGGTTGAGACCAAATGATCCCAATTTATTACACATATAGATAATGGTTCTAGTTCATACACCACCATGTGGGATTATAGTCAATAATTTTTTGAGTATTATCCATTGTGTTGAAATCACCATATGTTAACTATATGAATAGATATAAGAGATATATTATATTATAACTATTATGAATAATATATCTAAAATTAATATTTACAAGTCCTCTTACATTTCAAGATAATACTTTTGAGGAAATTCAATCAAGACACATACATTCCTTGATATCATCATCAAGGTTTTTAAGGACCTTGTAAGTGTTTCTTATAAACTATATTTGACTGATATACATGAAATATTCCAAACATATTGTTAGATATTTTTTAAAATTGTGAATACAAAAATGCAACACCAAACAATGCTAAAAGAATCAAAATTGCACAATAATAAATTTATCTTGTATTAATGGGGAGGAGCTTATAAACTCCGTTGTTACAATTAAGATATTTTGTAATCCTTTTGATACAATTTTACAAGGGTTAGGGTTTTTTGAAACCCTAACAACAAGGTTGTGGTGTCTTCAAGCGTGTTCTTGATCCCAACAGTGTTGAGTGGGCTTCTTGATATCCGATGTCGGGCCACTCTAGCTTAGATAGTTTCTCAATACTAATAGATCTTTAGACCTACACACATAACAACAATAACAAAGAATTAGTAATAACTGTGAGGGCTCCACTGCGTGAGAACCTCAAATATCAATAAAACACTAACTATTGATAAATTAAATTGCATGCGAATCTAAAGATATGAAATGCAATACAAAAATATGTGATTTACCTTATTTATCGTTGTTCGTCCATGGATGAATGTATATTATTGCAAGTTGACGATGCATACATGCCCTAACGACATCCAAGGATTTCGCTTATATTCATAAGTGGGGCTCTCAAGAAGAGCAGCAAGGTGCTTGGGAATGCATTCAAGAGCATTAGGGAACTTAGTAAGAGCAGCAAGGCACTTACGAAGAGCGGTAGAACACTCGAGACAGGGATGAAGAGGAGCAGGGCACTCATAGAGAGCAGCAGGACACTCATAAAGAACAGTAGAGCGCTCGTAGAGAGCAACTATACGATCGAGAGGTCAGATTAGACTTGTAAAAGCAGATCTGATGGTGGAAGGGGATGCGAAAATGGCGGTGAGTGCGAAGGTTAAGGATAAGGTAGGCAAAGTGGGGGCTAGGGCACAAATGGTGGATTGGGTAATTAGACTTTTTGAAGCTTAAGGTAATCAGGGAATTAGAGGCTTAGGATCTCATGGGAATCAAGGTATAAAAAATTTAGGGACTCAGGTGTTGAGCCATCAAAATGGCTCCTACTTATAGTCCAACCTAGGGCATGCTAGGGTTTCAACGACACTAATCGTGTGGCTGAGATTAAAGCACATCCAAGGGTGGATATTAAGTTTAGGGTGTGGTATGGATTAATGTGGATGGACGAATGAGATTAAATGAAATTAGATGATGGAGATTTATTTATTTATATAAATATATATTAATTAAAAATATATAATATAATATTAAAATATTATTATTTAAACATATATTATTAATATATATAAATAATAGGCAAAAGTGACGAGAAAGCTAGGCAACGTGGCCCCTCACATGAGAGGCACCTTTGTCCTCTCAGAAAGAGTCTCCCCAAGAGGAGACAAGAGCTTATGGTAGCTTTTTTTCTTTTAAACCCTCCAAGCGCCCACCTTCCCATGCATGTGGGATAATAGCTTTGATCTACCAGACATAACAGGTGAAACCTGTCACTGCACTGCAACCTTTTGCATTTTTTCCTTGCTTCCAGTGACATTAGATGCAATTTTTTGAGGCTTGAATCTCTTCAACATCAAATTTGATAGCATTTGGGTGGATCACTTTTTGGATTCATATCTTGGATTGCCCGTGATTGATATTTTTTCTCACCTGTTATCGTCAAACTGGATCGTTCACCATTGTTTTCCATGCTTTTTGTTTTATTTATATAGAGGTTTACGAAATTTTCTCCTTGATTGGATGATCATTGATCACCTCAATCAACAACAAGGACCGAATTTGTTAAGGGAAAGCCATCGTTCATGTTTTTCTCGAGTTTGCAGTTCTTGTTTTTAGAAGCCAGCACCGCTCCTCCAACGCTCTGTCGGTGCTTCATCGAAGCTCTAACGCTTACCTCCACTTGAGATGTGTTTCCAACTACCCCCATCACTTGGGAAGCACCACCAGGGCAGCGTCGCTCCCCACACTACACGATGGATGAAGAAATAAAGAAGGATTGCTTCACCTTCCATCTCGGTAGGTGAGATAGCTGGGCCAGTTGTTTGGCCTGTTGCTATGACCCAGGGCCATAAGGTCGAGGGTTCAAGACCCTCCGACCCTCCATGAGGTAAATTTTTTTATCATTTTGTTGTTTATTTTTTTCTATAGTTAAAAGTTTATTTTGATTAAGTGCTTTACTAATTATTTTATTGATTAATTAAATTTCATTTTATTTAATTTTTTCTTAAAGTATTTTTACTTTTTTTTTTTGAATTTACATGGTGGAATTGATAGCCACCACGAATCCGGGCAGACTGTCCAGCTTTTATGGCCGCCACAGAATTCTACGTTGTCCGCCCCAGAAGCCGCCACATAGATCTTCGTGCGGTCCGCCCCTATAACCACCATGCCACAATCATTTTAAACCTTTTACTCCATTGAAAGCACCAGGGAAAGGGACAAGCGTTCAGTTCGACGAGGCCCGAGATTTGAACCTTGGACCTCTGCCCCCCTTATGGGGTTTGGATGAACCAATTGGTCTACACTCGAACCTTTTTTTAAAGAATCTTTTGGTTCTATATTATCAAAATCACCCGAATTTTGGGTACTCGATGTGCGTTTGGTAGGGTGGAGATTCAAACCGGGGACCTCCCTTGGAGGATTGCCCTATCCTCTCCAACTCACCTACAGTACGTGGGTAAGTATTTTTACTTTTAAAAAGGGTTTTTTTTTTAATGATGTTTAATTTCATTCAATAATTAGTTTTGTTCATTTTTTCCTAGAAAATTTAAACACACAAACACCTCATGTGGATGAACTTTTTTTTCCATTTCAAACACAATTTGCAAATTGAACACTACTGGGGGGCATTTTTTTGCTAAGTTCATTGCAAAATTGTTGATATTGAATGTAAAGGGGGGGATGATGAGTATTTTTTCATATTGAGAAGACAAATTGGCATTTGTAAACAAAGGTGCATTTTCTATGGAAACCGACACCTTAGCCAATATTTTGCAAACATTCCCTTGTAAATAGGTGCATTTTTGACAGAGACCGACACCTTCAATATGGGCAGATCAAAGAAGAAAAATGCCCCAAAACCAACTGATGATGTTGTTACATCAGTTAAAGGTCCTTATTTTCCACCTGATATGGATGGACCTGATTTTTATGAGAAGGGCACATTTCTCACACTAAACAATGGTTTAGTCGCCCTACTCGAAGATTCTGAGTCTTGTACAAACCTTCAAAAAAATGGTGCTAGATTTCCTATTGGCATTATAAGGGGCATATACATGTCATTGGTTGCACTTGAAATTGCTCAAAATAAAGTGAAAATGGAAATAAATGAGGAAAAAGAGGTCCTAATGGTCGACGCTTGTTGTGACACAAGTGACCTTCAGCCCATTGTGGTAAATGCTTGTTGTGACACGAGTGACCTTCAACCCATTGTGGCAAATGCTTATTGTGATATAGGTGACCTCATACCTTCAATGGTAGATATCAGTTGTAGCACAAAGTGATTTCATCTCAATAGTAGATTTTTATTGTGACACCGATGACTTAAAAACTAAAACTCCTCAAAAAGAGCTCCATAATATCATCAACAGTGACAAATGCCATATTGTTAAACACATTGATGAAAATGATGAAATTGGGTGTTTTGAACAACACACCAAAGGATTTGGTTCCAAACTGATGAAGAAAATGGGATTCAATGGTGAGATATTAGGTAAGGAACAAGGCATTAAAACTCCTATAATGGTAAATGTCAGGGCAAAGAATGAAGGCCTTGGATTTTTAGGACATGCAAGTAGCAGTAATACCATATTTGTAAAACCTAAATATCCTACAAATCCTAAAAAGCATTATTGCAGTCATTGTGGAAATACAGGACATGTTGCAGCTAGATGTTGGAAATTACATCCTTATGATTCATGTGGATGTACGAATCACTCTTATTCCAATTGTTGGTACAAAGTGAAAATGGCCAACAAGGTTCATATAGATTGTGGATGGACAGATCACACACAATAGACCATGATGAAAGAAATGTTGTATGGCTTCTACTAAAAAGGTAAAACCTATGGTAGACCTCGAGGTAAATCCAGTGACAAACTGAGTGGCAGTCCTAGAGATAGACCCAAAGACAAAGTTATAGAGGCAAATCTAGAGGCAGATTCAAAGGCAATGATCTAGAGGTAGATTCATAGGCAGATTCTAAGATAGAGCTAGAGGTACATATCCAGAGGTATGCTTAGAGCCAGATCCAGAGCCATGAGCTAGAGCCAACACCAGAGACAAAGCAAGAGCCAACATTCTTTAATTTCTCTTCTTCTTCACTGTATTGGGATAATTATATTATTATCCAAATAATGTAATAAGGGGGGATGTTAGAGTTACTGTTCTCTGGTAACTTTATTATTACCTCATTTGGTTACTAGGGTAGATTAGTTTATTTCTATTTACTTTCTACCTAGGTTAGTAGTTTTATCGACACTTGTTATTTGTCGACATATATTATATTATTAGGCATATTTATTATTAGTTGTTAGCTTAGATTAGGGGATATTATTCTTGGCTGTATTTTATCGACATCATATATTATTTATACATTACGTGCTTAATGAAATATTATTCGCCTACCTAATAATAAGGATATGGTATACCTAAAAAATTGATCCTTGGGTGACGACTCTTGATCTTTGACTACAAATCCTAGTTGAGCATCTCACCATTCTCCATGAAAATAAGAGAACCAACAGTTGATGGATTTAGTTGTACCTACAAGGATGAGAATGGAGGCAAAAATCTTTGAGAACAATATTAGAAAGAGCATGTAAATGGTTGTAGTGGCTAAATGTATGGTGATAAAATGAGGAGATGAAATGGATATTTATAGTAGAAGAAAAGAATAAAATTCTCTTTTAAGGTTGGAGATTGAATTACACTTACTTTAGAGCCATTAAATCACACATGTCAACCAAAAAAATGCATTGTCTTAATCCCAAATATAAAAACATTCCAGGATCATGATCATACATAAAAAATCCTAAAATTAAATCAAATACTGTAATCCCCACTTAGAGTAATGATATTAACACCATCATTTTTTAGTATGAATGCTTTGGGGGACATGTGTAATGATGTTTCTTAATAACAACTCTATCATTTTCTTCAATTGGTTATATGGAATTGAAATGTGACCCACCCATATTACCTCATCACCACATAGTGGTATTACAACAAAGCTTGGATATTATCCATGTATTACTTGGTAAGATTCGAACCTAGATCTCCTCCTTGAATGTTGAGAAATCTAACCAATTAAGCTAATGCCATTTGATTCATGACTCTATCCTTATTTTAGGATTTTGAGAAAATTGAGAAGTACACATGACCAAAAAATTTAAATATAATAACTAGGTGAAGAAAGAAAACCAAAACCATCAGCCATCATGGCTCATCATCATCCTGCCCAAGGACTAACAAAGTTAGTCCAACCCTATCCCATATATAGGAGAACATGAATCTTCACCATGTACAAAGTTAGTTGCTACTATTCATTTTTTATAAATATATAATACCACTCCCTAAGGACCATAAACAACATTGTAAGGGAAATCTAATCATGAGTTCTTAGGAAAAAAGAAAACAACAATATGCAATAGTCAAAGCAACAAAAATAAATTTTTTTTTGCTAAGAAGCAAAAACATAATTTTTGTTAGTCTTGATTCTACTATCTATGCAAAAATACAAACTTTTAAAAATAAATAGTAAAAAAATGCAAATACAATAAAAAGTGTAAAAGTAGAGGGGAACATACCTGGTACTTACCTAGATGTATCCCAAAAATTTTGGTGAAAATAAAAAATCGATTACCCCATGCAGCTTAAAAATAATTTACCTATCAAAATGTTCAAAACCCTTTTTAGGAATGAGTTGGAATCTTGGATATGATAAGACCTTTTTGGGTCCTGGGAATTGGGGAGAGATTAAAGGTAGAAGTCGTTCAAAATATTTTGGAAGGTTTTTCAAGATATTTTTATTATACATATTATACGAGAGGGAAATAGGGTGGTAGATTATTTAGAAAAATATGGAAAATAACTGGAGCAAGGGTAATATGTGGACTCTCATAATTAGATAAGTTGGTGCCAAAGAATCCAAGGGATGTGAGAGGTGGTACAAGCAGATAACAAAATAGGAAGAGCAGATAGTGATTTTAATGAATCTATCACAATTAGACCAAGGAGCAATGGTCAAGAAAATAAATGATAAGTTGTCCTCATGTCAAGCTAGGTAAGCAAGGTTCTTGGTTGTTTGCCATAGGCTCTTGTATCTTCATCCTCAGGCTACTGTTGCTCTACTATATTCTCTTAGGGCATAGGGTTATCTATCACAGGTATTGAACCCTTCCATAGTATTGGCCATAAAGAGCACTAAACAAAAATTTGATCTTGTAGGTTGAGGGATTGGGATTGTATCCAACTGCTATAGATGTATTAATAAAATCATGATTGACCTAGATGAGAAAGACCTTAAAATGAAAAGCATTGGAAACCTAAAAAAAAAGTATACGTATTAACGAATTCATGAATTTAATCATCCTTTAAAATAGAAAGCATGAGGTCAAAGTCACTTATTTTGAGGAAGGGTAGGAGATCGATCCCTTTTTGAAATAGAGGTGAGTTTAGAGCTTAGTTCACACTTGAATCGAAACATGTCATAAAGGATCAGAAGGGTTTGGAAGAAGCGAATCGACTTGGAATATTGACTCCCCTCTCTATTTTGAAAGGTTGAGAAGAAATGGCTTATTCCTCTACACCCTAAAAAATGGCATCAACACATCCCTTTTTAAAATACAGAGTAGGGAAATAGCCCGTATTATATATCTAGCTATGCAAAAATAGAGGGTTGTGACCAGTTTTAAGAGTTTTTGAAGGAGTGCCCACATTACTATAGAGTGCATTTCCTTAAAAAGGCCCTCCCTTCAGAGTTCGTTGGAAGTAGACTTTATTGAATGCTCATATATAATCTCTAAGGCTTGTGAGAATGCATTGAAGATATAAATCCCTTCTCATAAATTTCACCTCTCCCGTTATAAGGTCAAGTACAGGCCTCGTAAGATATAAATAACTTAAAAGGGTGAGTGCTCATATATAAGCTTTTAAAGTTGTGTGTTGTTTTACAGAGAGGGCTAGGGCTGATCAGAGTTTTCAAAGCCTCTCTTCTAGTTCTAAAATGGTTAAAGATAGAGAGCAAATTTGTAATTGATATGTGAGTGCTTATCCCTATCCTTATCTAAATGGGGGGTGGGGGTGAGGCTCTCTCCTCCTCCCTACTCTATCAGTAAGCGAGGATTATGGATAGAGAGCAGTCGAGGGAATCCTGGGCTATGCCCATTCCTTCATGGCATAGTAGACTCAAAGTAGTCAAGATGGGTGTTTTTTAAAAATAGAACACACATAGCCATAAATATTTTATTGAGTATGTCTAGATTAAGAGAAAATAAGCCTCCACCCCACAAAACAATAGATATGTTAGACATGTTCAATATGCCAATAATGACTTCAAAACAACATGAAGATAGATGGATGGTCTACAAAATTCAAATGAATGAGAAAATTTGGAATTCAACTATGGTAATGTTGATGTGTATGGATAATTGCATTATGGTGGCCTCAGGTGATGTTTTCAACAAACACACCTATATAATATTTTTATGGGTAATTTTTAAGCCCGGAGGGATTGGAGAAGGATTTTCTTTCTCCCTTGTTTCCTGTCCAACTCATTTTACTTTATAATACATCTATAAATATAATCTATTTTTCAAATTTTTAAAAACATACTCCAAACCTTCCAATGGCCACAACACATTCACACGACCTTCAATTTGATTGTAGAGATAGTCGATGGTGAGCAAACATAGAGAATGTGATAGAGAAATAGGTCCCCCAACTTTCCCTTGAGAGGTAGATGCATGATTTTCCTCTTTTTATCATATTGTCTTCTAGCACCTACAATATTTTCCCTAATGATACCCTCCCTCATGCAAATGATTTAGGTAACTCTACCAAGCACTCAAACCATGTCAATATAGTTAGTATTTTTACAAAAGTTGTAAAATTAGATTAAATAATAAATTGAAATGCAATAATATTTTATCAAATACACATTTATCATTTTACAAAATGACCATATAATTATAAAATAAATAAAATGTTAGGATAGTAATTATTTTATGCTAAATCATCATTGTCCCATGCTACCACAATTCCATCATGTGCATAAAATAAGTTGCCATAAATAGTTTTATTAGAAATGTGGTTGTGACAACTTATAATATTGTTAAAGGCTTGGCTTTGTCTTCAAGATTTTTTAGCCATAAAATATTCTATTTCATATTTCAATTATTGTACCAAAACTTGCAACTTAATCTACATACTTGATTGATGTCGATATACAATTAACATGCTTTTAACCTCATATTTGATCACATTATTAACTAAAATGAAAATGGTTCAACGAGGACATTTTGAAAAATAAATTTTAATCTTAAAATTTTGTTTGTTTGATACTTTTTCCTTTTAGTATTAAGTAGACAACCACATTGGACTATTGCTCAATTTGGAAAATATATCCTCTTGTCCATATAAAATAAGTATAATATAACTATAAATTAAAATATTAAAGTTTCAACTAATATAATAATATTATTGATGCACCTGGGGTGCAGTGCAATGGTTCGGGATTTGGCTCTTCTTCGGGAGGTTCAAAGTTCAAACTACAGCATGGGCGAGTGTGTGAGGGGTGGGTGTGGTGGATTTGTGTTAAATTCTCTATTGATAAGTATAGCTCTCGGCTTTACGAGGAGTCATGGTTGGAAGGAATCTGCTTAGCCTTGTGCATCGGTCCTAGAGGTTTTTCACAATAACCTAACCAATAATAATAATATTATTGATGATTTATTTATCAAGTATAATAATTGTTTGATTTAAAAAATTAACATGCTTTTAACCTCATCTTTGATCACATTATTAACTAAAAAAAAAATGGAAAAATAAAGACATTTTGAAAAATTAATTTCAATCTTAAAATTTTGTTTGTTTGATATTTTTTCTTTTAATATTAAGTAGTCAAATGCGCAATTTGGAAAATATGTCCTCTTGTCCATATAAGATAAGTATAATATCATTATAATTTAAAATATTAAAGTGTCAACTAATATAATAGTATTTACCAAGTATAATAATTATTTGATTTTTTAAATATTCGACTTATACTATATATAAAAAATGAAATTTAAAAATAAATTAAGTTCATATGGAGCAACGATAAATCAAATAAATATGTTAATGAAATTCTAAAGAAATAAGATTTTAAAAGACATGTCACTCGAGAACGTACATATTTTAGATTGTGCTGAATGATATATAGTTTTCGTTATTGAGTACTTAAACAAATATTTTGAATGAATAAAAATGCTCTACTTCACTTGGATTGTCGTAAGTTATTAGTTCCTATTAAAATCCTTTATTTTGACATCAAATCTACTACTCTATGTTAGATAATGGAGCCAAATTGATAACAAGAAATTAATTACCATTAAATATTGTTGGTAGGGTTCCAAGGCCATTATTGTTGGCAAAGTTCCAAGGCCATTAAATATTGATGGGCAACGTTCAACAATAGGAACATGAACGGGGTTCCAAGAGGCAACATTAAATATTTAATTAGCATTAAATATTTAATTACCAGTAAATATTAAAAAAATGTGATAAGCATATGGGTGGTTTCAGCTCATGGTTTTTTGGCCCATTGTATTCCGACACCATTATGTGTTTTGGGTAGAGGAAAAGCCACGAATCTCTATATATTTTGTACTATAAAGACTACCTTTTATTGTTAAGGCTCTTTTCTAGTTTGGAGGAAGAGAGGAGAGGAGAGATTGTACAAGAGGAGAATATTGTTGTATTGTTGCTAATACAAAGGACTGGTTGTTTCTCTATGGAGTAGGGTACACTGCCTGAACCACGTATATCTTGTGTCTCTTATATTTGTGAGATTATTGTTTATTACATTGCTTAACTAAAGTTTAAAATATTTTTCATTGCCATTGTTATTATTTGTTTTTCTTCCATAGACCGTATATTATCTATACATGGTGAATTTCTAACAATTGCTATCAGAGTGTTCTTGTTGGGAAAGGACACTCATTGGAGAGTTTTCTGTTCGAGTGGCAGAAATGGGAGAAAGTTTGAAGTTTAAATTGGAGAAGTTTACTAGACAAATTTTTGGTATGTTGAAAACCAAAGTGGAGGATTATATGTATCAAAAGGATAATCTGTACTTGGCTCTAAAAGGGAAGACTGATGGTCAAATTGACTTGATATATGATGAGGAATGATATCTGATAGACAAGAGGGCACTGGGGGTGATCCGGTTGAGCCTGGTTGATTCTGTTGCATACAAAATCAGGAAGAAAAAGACCACCAAAGGAGCCATGGATACACTAGCTAAGTTGTATGAAAAATCCTCAACTTTAAATAAATTTTTCTTGATTAGAAAGTTATTTACTATGAAATTGCAATAGGGTGGATCTATCCAAGAACACCTTAACGAGTTTTATGCGGTTATGGGTTATTTAAAATCTGTAGGGCTTGATTTTGATGAGGTTATGGATTTAGGGTTTATTTGTTCACTACCATACTCGTGGGGTAGCTTTGTAATGGCAGAGAGTAATTTTGTGCCTAGATATGGAAAGATGGTGTTTGATGATGTGGTAAGCACAATCCTCAGTGAGGATATGAGAAGAAAAACCTCAGGGGAGGCTTCATCATCTGGAGTAGCATTATCTACATAAAGCAGAGGCAAAAACAGAGAAAAAGAAAAAGGCCAAGCTAGATGGAAAAGTTCGTACAAAGGAAAATCAAAGGGTAGATCTAAAAGTAGAGATAAAGCAAGATTGATTGCTGGCATTGTGGGAAGAGTGGACACTTCAAGAGGGAGTGCAAATATAGAAAGAAGAATGAGGACAATAATGGAAATGATGCTCAAGAGGCAAATATTGTAGGTGTAATTTATCAAGATGCCCTAATTCTTGCAACAAATTGCACGAGTGAGTATTGGGTTATGGACTCTGGAGCTTCTTATCGTGTCACTTATCATAGGGAGTATTTTTTTGATTATACTCTAGGTAATTATGGAGAGGTTTTGTTGGGAAATAACTATCCATGTGAGATTGTTGGTATTGGCATAGTGAATGTAAAGTTACCAAATGGAAATATTTGGGTGCTTAAAAATATTAGGCACATTCTTGATCTGAAGAAGAACCTGATTTCAACTAGTGCACTTGATTTGGAGGGATACAACACAAATTTCAAAAACCGACAATGGAGAGTGACAAAGGGTTCAATGGTGATTGCAAAAGGTGAGTTGATTGGAACTTTGTATTTACTGTAGAACTCATCTTATTGTACATTGAACTATGTTGCTCAGGATGATGCGAAAGCATGGCATTTGCGGTTGGGTCATATGAGTGAGAAAGGGATGAAAACCCTTCACTCCAAAAAACTATTGCCAAAACTCAAGGAGGTTGATTTGGGTTTCTATGAAGGTTGTGTATACGAAAAACAAAAAAGGTAATATTTCTGAAGGTTGGTCCAGAAAGGACGAAAGATAAATTAGAGTTAGTTCACTCGGATGTGTGGGGTACCTCATCGGTACTTTCTCTTGAGGGCTACTCTTATTATGTTACCTTCATTAACGATTTTAGTAGGAAGACATGGATCTACACAATCAGGCATAAATATGATTTTTTTGATACTTTTCGGAAGTGGAGAGCATTAGTTGAGAATGAAGTAGGTAAGAAAGTTAAATGCCTTAAATCTGACAATGGTGGTGAATATTGCAGCAAGGAGTTTGAGGACTATTGCGCAAAGGAAGGAATTAGGAGAATCAAGACTACTCCTGGGACACCATAAGAGAATGGAGTCTCGAAGAGGACGAACAAAACTATAATGGAGCATGCCAGAGCCATGATATTGCATGCAGGGTTGCCATTGTTCTGTTGGGCTAGTGCAGTTGATACATTAGTTTATTTGATAAAAATAGGACCTTGTACTGCATTGTATGGAGGTATTCCAGAGGAGACTTGGACAGGTAAACCTGTAAACTACTATTTCCTTAGAGTATTTTATTGTGAGACTTTTGCCCACATAGATAAATAAAATAGGAGTAAGCTTGATGCAAAGTCTAGAAAGTGCTATTTTCTTGGTTATGGTGTGGATGAGATGGGATATAGGCTATGGGATAACATTGGCCAAAAAGTTATCAGGAGCAGAGATGTGGTTTTCAATGAGGATAGGCTGTAAAAGGATAGGCACATACAGGTTGAAGAGGATGCACCTAAGTTTGTTGACTTAGATGAAATCCTAGAGCATGGTGTAAAAAGACAACCTATTGTTCAGATTGATGAACATGATGCTCATGAGGAAGAGCAAGATGAACAAGAAATTGCTGTTACTCCACCATCACCCCCATCACCATTAATACCAGAAGGTTGGAGATCTACTTGGGTAAGAAGAGCACCAAATAAGTATTCTCCTTCTTTGAATTACATTCTATACACTGATGCAGGTGAGCTCGAATGTTTTCATGAGGCTTTGCAATTGGAAACTAGGAGAAAGTGGGAGCATGCTATGAAGGATGATATGGACTCATTGACTCAAAACCAAACTTGGGATTTGGTTGAGCTTCCCAAGGGCAAAATGGCATTGCATTGCAAATGGGTGTACAAAGGGAAGGATGAAGTTAATGGTAGCAAGATATACAAAGCAAGACTTGTTTTGAAAGGATTTGCATAGAGAAAAGGTATTGACTATAATGATATTTTCTCACCTGTAGTAAAAATGACTTCAATCCAAACTATTTTGAGTATAGTTGCAGCAGAAGATCTTCATCTTGAACAATTATATGCGAAGACAATATTCCTTCATGGGGATTTGAAGTAGGAGATCTATATGTACCAACTGGAGGTGTTTGAGGTCAAAGGCAAGAATAGCCTTGTGTGTAAAATGAAAAAGAGCTTGTACGGTTTGAAGAAAGCTCAAACACAATGGTATCTCAAGTTTGATAGTTTCATGATTGAGCATGATTTTACTAGGATCCAGAGTGACCATTGTGTTTATTTCCAGGCTACAAGAAATGGTAACTTATTATTTGATTGTATGTTGATGATATGCTTGTGGCAAGATCCAATATGCAGGATATTAAGAAATTGAAAAGGGAGTTGGCAAGTAAATTTTCCATGAAGGATTTGGGGGAATCCAAACAAATCCTTGGCATAAGAATCACTAGAGACAAGAAGGAGAAAACATTGAAGTTATATCAGGAGGATTATGTGGAAAAGGTGCTTAAGAGGTTCAGTATGCATGATGCAAAATCGGTAGCCCAACCTCTTGCAAAGCACTTTAAGCTCTCAAAGAAGATATGTCCCAAGACAAAGGATGAGGAAGAGTACATGAGGAAGGTACCCTATGCTTCAACAATTGGGAGTTTGATGTATGCTATGGTGTGTACAATATCGAACATTGCCCAAGCAGTGGGAGTTGTGAGCCGATATATGAGTAATCCAGGTAAATCTCACTAGCAAGCAGTGAAATGGATACTCAGGTATTTGAAAGGGACTTCAAAATTCTGTTTGAATATTCGAGGTTCTAAAGTTGAGTTACAGGGCTATGTGGATTTAGATATGGCGGGTGATTTGGATGATGGGAGGAGCACTACTGGGTATGTATTCACAGTTGGAGGTACAAAAGTGAGTTGGATATCCAAGCTACAATGTGTTGTAGCTCTTTCTACTATGGAGGTTGAGTATGTGGTCGTCACAAAAGGTGCCAAAGAGTTCATATGGCTTCATAGGTTGATTGAGGAGTTGGATCAGGAGCAAGGAGATGGGACACTTTGGACTGACTGCCAAAGTGCCATTCATTTAGCTAAGAACTATACTTTTCACTCATGGACAAAGCATATTCAGTTGATGTATGACTTCATTCGATCAACAATGGAGGGTGGTTTAGTAAAGTTGGGTAAGATTCACACTTCCCAAAATTTTGCTGATATGCTTACTAAAATTGTAACCAGGGAGAAGTTGAGCTTTTGCTCTACTTCGGTCGGCCTTAAGGAGTAAGGTCATGTTATGAGAAACTTTCAATCCTAGGGTGCAGGTATGTTACATCAATATTATTTCCAAGTGGAAGATTGTTAGGTAATGGAGCCAAATTGATAACAAGAAATTAATTACCATTAAATATTGTTGGCAGGGTTCCAAGGCCATTATTGTTGGCAGAGTTCCAAGGCCATTAAATATTGATGGGCAATGTTCAACAATAGGAACATGAACGAGGTTCCAAGAGGGAACATTAAATATTTAATTAGCATTAAATATTTAATTGCTAGTAAATATTTAAAAAAACGTGATAAACATATGGTTGGTTTCAGCTCATGGTTTTTTGGCCCATTGTATTCCGACACCACTATGTGTTTTGGGTAGAGGAAAAGCAACAAATCTCTATATATTTTGTACTGTAAAGACTACATTTTATTGTTAAGGCTCTTTTCTGGTTTGGAGGAAGAGAGGAGATGAGACATTGTACAAGAGGAAAAGATTGTTGTATTGTTGCTAATACAAAGGAATGATTGTTTCTCCTTGGAGTAGGGTACACTGTTCGAACCACGTATATCTTGTGTCTCTTACATTTGTGTGATTATTGTTTATTGCATTGCTTAACTAAAGTTTAAACTGTTTTTCATTGCCACTGTTATTATTTGTTTTTCTTCCATAGACTGTGTATTGTCTGTACATGGTGAATTTCTAACACTATATGCCTAGGGAACTCAATAAGACTATGACACAACACATGCATACAAAGGATATTAAAGAATAATAGATTTTTTTAAAATAAATCTTAAAATCATGTCAAATTTTGGAGCCATATTATTGTATTTCTTGGAGAATGTTTACAAAGATGGTGCTCATAATGGGAAGTCTAGGAGAAAAATGTGTTATCCTCTTCGTGAAAGGAATATTTGTGATAGTAAAGTTAACACAAAAAGTTTTTTTCGATCTATATCAAAATTAATTTTGATGGTGCTTCTAAAATAAATCTAAGAAATATTGATGGAGTAGTGTTTTTTGAAATGATAAAGACATAATTCTTCTCACTCATCAAGAATTGTATGGAACTTCAACTAATTAAAAGTAATATTATTAGAGGAAATTTCTTACCTTCAATAAAATTCATGTATCAAATTTAAAGATAAAAAATGTATCATAACCCTTAACAAAGTTTTAGAGAAAGTAAGAAATATTACTAATTAAAAGTAATATTATTAGAGGAAATTTTTTACCTTCAATAAAATTCATGTATCAAATTTAAAAATAGAAAATCATCATAACCCTTAACAAAGTTTTAGAGAAAGTAAGAAATATTAACATTAAATATTTAATTAAAAATAACATTATAAATAATTCAATTATAAATAAAATATAACTCTAAAAATATTATATAAAATGCAATAAACTAAAGAATAATAAAAATATTTAAAACTCTCCAGTTATCAAGAGGCCCAGGTTCAAATCTCTCCCCTCACATGCTGCGGATAAGTTGTATATAAAAGGTTCCTCATCAAAAAAAAAAAAAAAAGCAACCAATTCATTAGGTTAATACAATATTATTATTAGTGAGAAATTGTAAACGAGGTTTTTGGTTGTGTTTCTCCATTCTTTACATTGATGTATATTTTATCTAAACATATTTTCACACACTCTTTGGATTGTATATTGATGAATTGGAGGTGCTCATTATGGACTCTCTGGCTAAGAGTATAGGTTGCCTACTTTTTGGTAGTGTTATTGCCATTTTGCTATTTGCTGATGACATTATCCTAATGTCACATATAGTAGGAGGACTTCAAAAATAGTTGGACATACTTGGCACATACTCTGACTTGCATGAATTATAAGTTAATCTCCAGAAAATTTAAAGCATGACATTCAACCTACCCAAGAAATATCTCTCTTCTGTTCACATCACATATAAAGGGAAGGCTGTTGAGATTGTCACATCGTACACATACTTGGGAGTTATTTTCACAAGACCTACCTTCAACTTGATCTTTGTATCTCAAACAAGGTTAAGCAAAGGTTATGTTGCCCTAGCATCTTTGGATAAGCAATGCTTTTAGCTCCAGTTTTAGGACATCAGTACGAAGATCAGACTCTTCCACACTCTTGTTACCCCTACACTGCTCTATGGTTGTGAAGTTTGGGGCCCTAGCCTTAGACAGTTGGGTTGGTCTCGTATTGAAAGGGTCCTCATATCAATGTTGTCCAAGTTCATTCGTTCCAAAAGAACTGTTCCACATCCCATCATTCTAGCTAAGTTTGGTGTCTTAGGAAAAAGGTTAGAGTGCTAACAAAAATATATTAACCAAATAATAACCTTAACCATTAACCTTAGCATAGGAATAAGCTAGGTATTTATAGGTTACAATATGTAGGATAGATATTAAAATAATATCTAATCTAAGTTATCGCTAACCTACGCGCTTAGAGAAATAAGCGCCAACAACTAACAACTAACCTAGAATATTTAGAAAGTTATCTAGGTTAACCATTAGATATTTTTAACAATAAATATCTACATGGTAAATAGTCAAAGTAGATGTAATAATCTAACTAATGTAGTATAATGCAATATACTACCTCATTTTACCCTAATGGAGTAAATGGTAATTATCCCAAGTAATGGAATATTACTCTAACATCCCCCCTTATTACATTATTTGGGTAATACATACATATCCCTCTATACAACAATATTTGGGTAAAAGTATATAACTGCCCCAATACAGTGAAGAAGATGTTGATCTGCTGGTTCTTTGCTCTATCACAGTGCTCTGGTTGCTCCTAAGCAAAAAGTGGGTCATTCCTCACTTTGTCTTCACGCCAACGAATGTCCTTATGGTAATCACATCATCCAATCGATTTGCATGGGTAACCAACCGCTGCAATCGCTAGGTGTAGTAGAATAGATCACTTCATACAAGGTTCATTCATTTACAATATGAATTTGCAAAAGATAAGGTAGCTAAGGTGTCGGTCGCTGCCAAAAATGCACCCTTATAAGTTCCCCCCTTCTTGTTGCAAAACATAGTGTAATTAATTTCTGAAGGAAGTGTGACTAAGGTGTCGGTCAAAGCCGAAAATGCACCCTTATAAGTCATCTTCCCTATTTACAAAAAATTAGTGAAGAAAAGAAATGGATATCCCCCCTCAATTGCATAAAGGTGTGCAACTCAAGAGTGTTGTGAAGGATTTTACAAATATTGCCTCCTAGACAATTTTACATCACAAAAAGTCGCTCCTCTTGTTACAAGTACTTCAAACACCTAGAATTTGCTATTTATGAAGCCTAAAAGAGGTACAAGCACCCCTTATTGCAAGGTCTTCAAACAAAATACTTATGCTATTTATGAAGCCTAAAAGAAGAGAGAGAGAATATGGTGCTTTTGCCCAAGGGACACATGTGTTTTCCCTCTACAATACTGTCTTTAGCAATTTTAGCACTCCTTGTGCTATCTTTGAACCAGAAACAGAATCAGAATGAGACACTTCACAAGAAATATGGCTTCTGTGTTGTGCCTTTGCCATTTTAGTTTTGCTTGTTTTGAAACCAACACTGAATGGTGTCTTGGTTTGCATTTTTACAATCTGTGCAAAACTATTCTTTCTAGGCAATTTGATCAAAAAAGTTCACCACTTTGTCCTTTCTTATTGTAAGTACTTCAAGCATGATTGCTGTTATGAAGTCTAAAAGAAAAGATATAGTTTGTATGATGACTTCTACTTTTCTGAATGCCTTTACAAGTTTTATCTCCCTCTTGTCAAGATCTGTGTTTGAAGGAAGAAAGGAATTATCCCCCCTTAGTGCAAAGGATTGCTACTTTCAAGGTTCCCTAATAAAACTTGTTCTTTCTTTTGATTACCCTAAAAGAGTACCAAAATATAATTCACTCAAACAGATATTTAATGGCACCTGCCTTAACTCCTTTCAAGAAGGATGAAAAGTTGGAGGAAATTAAGCCAAACAAATAAGAGTGAATTAGGGGTTTTGTTGATTTAGGAGAGAATATCAAGTAATTTTGGCTTTAAATCTGTGCAAGGATTTACACAAATTTGTGAAATTTTGGGGTTTAGTGTGTTCTTGATTCTATGACTTATAATTGCAAAAGAAATAATGCAATAATCAAACAAGAATTCCCACAAAATTCTTATCACCTAGGTGTCGGATGCTACCGAAAATGCACCTAATTTGCCAATAAAGGTGTCGAGTAAAATCGAAAATGCACCTTTTAATTTTTGCAACAAAATGTGTGTTTTGTGTTGTGCAAAAAATTGATATTTTTATGTCTCCTACTTTGTTTTACAATTTTGCAAAAGAAGTACAATGTTGTCTTCCCCCCTGAATTTTGCAAAATTAACAATTTTGAGCACTCCTTCCAAGACAAGTCGACACACGACCCGCATTTGGAAGGCTTCCTGAACTAGTCGACAAACGACTTAGTTTTTGATGGACCCAAGGTTACAATTTCTTCTCAAATTTTTGCAAAAAAGAATGTGCAATTTTATGTCTTATATCCCCCTTTGGAGAAAACAAATGCACACTTTGCCTTTGAATTTTACAAAAAATTTCAGTCTCCTTGTGTTACAATTTGGCAAAAAAGAATTCAGGTTTGAACCTTTATTGTATGCTAAATTAACAAGGTTTGAGAAGAATTAAGGTTCCCTAATTTTGCAATAAAAAGTTGCTCTTCTATGTCTTATATTCCGTTTTATGGAAAAACAAAAGCACTCATTTGTTTGTGTTGCAAAAAATAGGTTTTTAATTCTCTATTTTAATGCAGAAGTTTAATAAATCTAATCATATTTATTTAATAATAAAATTTAATTTTGGAAAAAATCAATGTAATTTTTGAAAAAAAATTGATTCTAAACAAAAGATATTAAATTATTAAATAAAAAGATTAAAAAAATATTAAAAATTTACAAAAAAAATAATTTTTTTAAACCTTTTACCTTGTCTTTTCCTCCGTCGCGTTTTAGCAAAAAAAATATACCATTTTTGGAGCCGACGGGGTTTGAACTCCCGACCTCCTGGTCGGGAGACTGGCCGACTGGCTCTCCTGCCAGTCGGGCTACGCCACCCGACGGGAAGGGAAGGGAATTCCTTCCCTTTATTCCCGTCGGCCGTGGGAAACCAAAAAAAATTGGGTTTTCTACCCCGCCGGGAGTCGAACTCCCGACCCCGCGGCGGTAAGCGCCCCGACTGGCGCTCCTGCCAGTCGGGCTATGCCGCCCGACGGGAAGGGAAGGGAATTCCTTCCCTTTATTCCCGTCGGGGTGGGGAAACCCAAAAATGTGGGTTTTAATCCCACATTCATCCCGCGAGGGATGAATAAGGCCTTTAAAGGCCTTAACGCGTTCATTAACGTGTGATTGCCTTTGGGCAATCAGGGTCCGAGTGGACCCCTTTTGTTGTCGCCCACGTGGCATGGTCGGAGGGGTCCACGTGTCCGGTGGTCCACGTGGCTCTTCGCCACGTGGCCACCACGTGTCCAGTCAGTCGCGTCAGGTGCCACGTGGCCTGTCCGCCACGTGTCGCCTTGTGTGTGGTCTGTCCAGCGTCGTCCAGTGGCTGTCCGCCACTTGTCCGGTCCCGGTCGGTCCAGTCTACGTCGTCCAGTGGTCGTCCGCCACGTCAGCGCCTCGGGATCTATGCCCGAGGTCGAGTCAGCGGCTGTCCGCCATGTCAGTGCCTCGGGATCTATGCCCGAGGTCGCGTGGGTGCCATCAGTTTAGGTCGTCGATCCGATCATCGAATATCGGAGGGCGCTCCTACCCTCGTAGATCCCGATCGCCGGATCTATGTCATCGGTTGTCGGATCTGTGCCGATGGTCCGATGTCGGCCTGTTAGTCGGCCTCGAGATCCGTGCCCGAGGTCCAGTCAACTAGTCCAATCGACCTCGGGATCCGTGCCGCTGGAACGGGATGTCACGCCCGCCTTGTCCAGGGCCTGCTTCCTCGAAATACGGGTCCTGTCCAAGGGGTCCCGTGTCGGGATTTGAGCCCCTGGTCCAGCTGGAACGGGACGTTGCCCGCCTTGTCCAGGTCCGCTCCTACGGGCCGCCTCGTAAAGCGTGCCGGTCAGCCTACGGGCCGCCTCGAGAAGCATGTCTGGAGTGCTGCGGGCCACCTCCTCGGGTAGCATGCCACGAAGTGCTGCGGGCCTCTCCAGCTCCTACTCCAGCGGAATGGCTCTGATACCAATGTTAGGAAAAAGGTTAGAGTGCTAACAAAAATATATTAACCAAATAATAACCTTAACCATTAACCTTAGCATAGGAATAAGCTAGGTATTTATAGGTTACAATATGTAGGATAGATATTAAAATAATATCTAATCTAAGTTATCGCTAACCTACGCGCTTAGAGAAATAAGCGCCAACAACTAACAACTAACCTAGAATATTTAGAAAGTTATCTAGGTTAACCATTAGATATTTTTAACAATAAATATCTACATGGTAAATAGTCAAAGTAGATGTAATAATCTAACTAATGTAGTATAATGCAATATACTACCTCATTTTACCCTAATGGAGTAAATGGTAATTATCCCAAGTAATGGAATATTACTCTAACATGGTGCTCATCCATTGCTTACAACAACAATATTTCTTGTTGTCTCTTTACTGCATAGACTTCATTATACCAGACATGAGAAGATATCCATATTTAGCCTTACAATCCTCAATACAATTGGCAAATCAAGGGGCCAGGAATTGCTGGTATGCTCAAACTACTACTCTACTTAAATATCTTAGCCTAGACATCATGAGACCTCCTCCTATTAAAGCATCAATCAATGCACCATACTCCAATCAATGCACCATACTCCAATAAGGATATTCAAGATGAGATTTACTCAGCATATATAAAAACTATTTGGATTGATCCAAAGGAACCTCTTTCACCAAAATTGCTCCATTATTCTCACTTTTATCTCCAACTAGAGAATAGATTGATCACTACTCCAAAATATAACTTGATACAAATGTCACACAACCTCAGGTTTCCTCTAGCTTAGCTATGAGTTTTCTCCCACCAGCTGCGTATTGAGACAAATCATCACCTCCTCAGAGATCAGTGTATTTGCAGATTGTGCAATCTTGATGTGGAATCCAAGGAAAATTTCATTTTCACCTGTCTTGTCTACTACGATATACGAGGTAGATATTATTGCTTATTTAGAAACACCCATACACTAAAATCTTGGATTAATTATGGAGATCAGAGATGCATTGCCCTTTTTATCCGAAATTATTCAATCTCATGAAAGAACTACTTAGTAACAGTTTGTAGAAGATAACAGGATCACGACTTATCACTTCATTCTTCCAGCCTCATCGTCGACTCCAACAAAGAACATCTATGAGGACATCCAACTATTACATCACTCACTTCTCTTCAACCTTGAATGTTGGAAGTAATCCTTGATCCATAGATCTTCTATATCATATGTCATCCTGTTTACTGTTTTTCTTACTTTATTTTCTCTGGAGCTGCATTAGGCACTCACATTGCTTTGTATATGTCCTATTTTGCAGTCTTATTGACCTATTTTGGTCACCGATGGACATTAATACAAATTAAAATTCAAAAATCTAAAATATACGCGGTCTGATATTAGGGGCTTCTCGGTTTACTATCATTCAATCAGAGAAAGGTGGGAACCACAAGCGAAAATAGCGTGGTCTAGGAGACATAGACTGACTATACATAATAATTACTTTTCAAAGCACTTGGAAAACTGTGCCTTGAACTTTAATAAAGTTAAAATAAATTATTGATATTGGCTAGCTTTACTAGTATATATAATTAACTAATTAAAAATATACTTCTTAAAGCAGATATTTTTTATTTGATAAATAATATTTTAAATTTTTTGATATATTATAATTAAATTTTCATATTATTTAATTATATGTCAAAATGTCTCGTTTATATCTTAACTTCAAAAAAAAAATGTAAAAAGGTCTTACCCAAGTGCTTAACCTACTAATTTTTATTACATCAATTTATTTCTACAATGGACTTTAGAAAAGATGTCCTACCCTGCTAATGGTTGAAGATGGTTGTTCCACAAATCTGGGTGGTTGGGCCTGTTGTTTCTTCAGTGGCATCACAAAAATGTTTTCAATGAACGTCTTCGAGGGTTTGTGGAAACACGTTGCTCTAATATTTTTCTTCCTACTGAATTGGGTAGGCTGATCCATCTGCAACTTTTTTACTTGTGGGGAAATCAGTTGCCAAGCACCATCTCCTTCTTCATAGGAAAATTTTCATCCTTGAATGAGTTATCATTGTCCAAAAATAATTTCATAGGCACCATCCCCTCCTTCATAGGAAACCTTTCATCCTTGACTGAATTACAATTGCAATCAAATAATCTCATAGGCTTCATTCCTACAGAATTGGGTAGGCTTACCCACTTGCAAGTTCTTTACCTATGGGAAAATCAGTTGTCAGGCACCATACCCTCCTCCATAGGAAATCTTTCATCCTTGACTAACTTGTCATTGTCAATAAATAATCTCATAGGTCCCATTCCTATTGAATTGGGTAAACTAACCCAACTACAACTTCTTTACGCATGGAGAAACAAACTTAGTGGAAGCATACCAAATTCCATTAGAAGTTGTTCTAAACTTGAGCAACTTACCTTAGAGAATAATTTGCTAAGTGGAATGGTGCCTATGGAGTTAGGTAAGTTGTTGTTGCTTAAAAGAGTTAACTTAAAATACAATCACCTTGTTAGTGGGAGCAATAGTTCATTGACTTTTATTATTGCTCTTACAAATTGCTCTCATCTTGAATATCTAAATATTGCTCAAAATTATCTTACTGGTGTTTTGCCTCCATCCATAGGCAACCTTTCTTCTAAGTTGTCTTTCTTGGACTTAGGAGACAACATGATAGGTGGAAGTATGCCCAAAGAGATTGGCAATCTTATTAATCTAACCTTCTTGAACTTCAATAACAATATTTTAAGGGGCTATATTCCATATGAAATTGGAAGACTCCACAAGTTGGAAATATTAGGTTTGAGTAGCAACAACCCTTATGGAACCATCCCAAATGAGATTGGTGAGATGCAAAGATTAGGATCTCTAAATGTTAGTTGGAATAATCTCTTTGGAAGAATTCCAAGTTCTCTGGGTAGACTCCAACAACTAAGAAGACTTTTTCTTCGTCACAATCAATTCTCAGGAGAGATACCCGCTAGTTTAAAGAGTATTCCAAATTTGGAGCTTGTTGATTTCTCTTACAATGTTCTAAGGGGAAAAATACCAGGAGAGGTTATGGCTAGTCTTCAGAATATTCAATTTTATCTCAATCTATCAAAAAATTTCTTGCAAGGACCATTGCCTATAGAGATAAGTAAAATTATAAATGCTCAAGCAATAGATATTTCTAGCAATCATCTTGATGGGGAGATTCTAGGGGCACTTGGGAATTGTATAGCCCTAGAGCATCTCAACCTCTCCCATAATGTATTTGAAGGTCTAATACCAGATGCACTTGGAAAATTACAGAATCTACAAGTTATTGACGTCTCCTATAATTTTCTATCAGGTACAATACCTAAGTCACTTGGACAACTAAAAGAGCTTTGTTATGTAAATATGTGTTACAATAATTTGACAAGTCAAATTTTAGAAGGTTTGTTTCCACATGGCAATGTTACTACACTATTCAAGGGAAATCCCAACCTTTGTGGCCCAAAAGAATATTTATCACCTGTATGTTCAAAACAGGGGCAAGAAAAGCATTTGCTTTTTATAAAATTAATACTCTCAAGTGTTGGAGTCACTGTCTTCATAATATGCTCTTTAATTTTGGGAATTATGTGGAACCAAAAGTTTTCAAGGCAGCAATTTGATATTTCAAACTTTTTTTTTAAAAGATTGGGGTATCAGAAGTTCACATATCAAGATCTCTTCATTGCAACAAATGGATTCAATGAAATAAATTTGCTTGGATCAGGTAACTTTGGTTCAATTTACAAAGGAGTATTAAGGGATGGTAAGATCATTGCTATAAAGGTTTTTAGCTTCCAAAATGAAGAAGGGCAAATAAGTTTTAAGTGAGAGTGCAAAGTTTTGGGAAGAGTTCGACATTGTAATCTCATTAGAGTCATAAGTGCATGTTCATACAATGATTTCAAAGGTTTAGTTCTCCAATTTGCATCTAATGGGAGTTTGGAAAAGCATTTGTATCTTGATAATAATGAGGAGGATGTTTGTGGATTGGGACTGAGTGAATGTTTGAACATTGCCATAGATGTGGCCCATGGCATGGAGCATTTGCATTATGATTCTCCTGTCCAAGTTGTGCATTGTGATTGAAACCTGGCAATGTGCTTCTTGATGAAAACGTGACAGCCCTTGTAACTGATTTTGGTCTGTCTAGGCTGACTAGTTCTACAAACTCTATGGATTCCATGAGTACAACACTCACTCTTAGAGGATCGATTGGTTACATCGCTCCAAGTACTTTTTTTTCAAATAATGACATCTACTTATTGTTTTTTTAAATATTCTTAAGAATATTATTAGTGCTAGATGACTTAATTGCAGAGTACGGATTGGGTGAAAGAGTTTCTACAAAAGGAGATGTTTACAGTTATGGGGTTTTATTATTAGATATGGTTACAAGGAAGAGGCCAACTGATTCCATGTTTGTGGAAGGCCTAAATTTACAAAAATGGGTGAGCTCAGCTTTTCCTAATATGCTACAAGATGTTGTTGATAGCATGTTATTGAGTAATGTGAATATGGAACAACATAAATGCCTTGTTTCTTTCATACATATTGGTTTGCTTTGTACAAATGGATCTCCTCAAGAACGACCCACTATGAGAGATGTAAGAAGAGCATTGAAGATTCTAAGAGATGATTTCATTGGAAGTGTTGCAACCACTTCCTATTTAACAAGAACCATATCAGATTTGATATTCAATCATAATGCTACTACACAAGTGGAAGGGATGTCTGAAAGCCAAAGTTCTACATACTAATTAATGCAAAAGCATAAAAAATATTTATAAGGTATATATTTTTACAGTGATCTTTGTTATGAATTGCAATTAAATAATCATAATGGACCGTAGCATCTTTGTTGGACAGGCTTCCAATTTTATGCAAATTGAAATATGCAATTAGTTTAGCTTTCTACATGCTGTCTCATGTTTTTTTATGTAAAATAATTTCCTTCGGTGGAGTTTCTTTTTGTTTGTGTTTATCAAACGGATTGGAGAGAGGTCACTTAAGTTTTTAGCATTGGCATTCACTTAATGAAGGCTTGGTAGAATTATATGACATTATTATGGAAGTTAAAAAAAAAATTGTTTGATTTAATTAAAGAGATGAAACTCTATACACATGAGTAATTTAACTTAAATGGATTTTTTAAGACTTCGACTAGTTATCACATAATATAATTAACATGCCACTCTTTGTAATGCCTTTTTGTTTTAAAAATATGTAAGATTATGTGGTAAGTTTTTTATCTTGTTTTTCTAGAAATTGATATTAAGTTTTATCAATAGTATTAGTTCAATCCATTTAATTTTTTAAAGAGGAAATTTATGTTCAAATCTTGCCAAAAGGGGTTTACCCGAACATTTAAGAATCATCTTATTAGTCCTAGTACAATTAGTTCCTTAAATGAACAAAGAAAAGTTATATAACTTAATTATGTCATAGTTTCATTTATTGTTTCATCCTCATGCTTTGCTTTCTACAACAAGTTTCAAATATAAAACTTTCATTGTGTTGAAATAAAAGACTATGGGGCATACTAACTTCAAAATCATATCTCTATAGAATGGGTTCAAATCCCAGTGCAAAACTTGCATATTTTGAAGAGTTGAAGGATGGTTCATCGTCTTAGTTGTGTTGGTTTAGTTCTTGGATTTTAGAAGACTAACTCAATAATAGTTGGGTAAGTTGTTTTCTACAAGATTTATTGGCTAAGCTGCAAGGTTCAAATCTAGACTTATGTAACTCTCATTATTTAAAATGCTTCTTAAAAATTAAGAGTCTAAAACATTTAAAACTAAGTTATGAACTTATATAATGTAAATTGTTATATAAATATTTTTGAAAATTTTTAAGTTTCTAACACTAAAGTTTTTTAAACTATATGGATTATAGCATCCAATCCGTAAAAAAAAGTGATGAATTTAATTTATAATATTTGAAAAATAATGTAATCTAAATTTTTACATAAAATGCAATAAAACCACTTGCATAGCTTGGTGGAGATGATTCATCTAGAGAAGATAGCATGGTGTGACGATTGAGAGGGAAAGGTGTTGCGAAGGACCTCTTCATGAAGCTTTTTTGCTTTCCTCTACTCATGTCAAGATTAAGGGTAGTTTATGAGCTTCATGTTTGATGGATTAGTTCAAATAACACCTATGTTTCTCCTAAGATACTTATTTATCTAAGCTTAGCTATAATCTAGCCCTAATACAACATATAAATGCAATAATCAAGGCCTAAAGCTAAAATGTTTTGTTTTTTAATGAGGAAGTGAATTGATGATTTCTTTTTTAGAGGCAAGGATACAAGAGAGAATGCAACAAACAAGTCCTAGATGTAGCTACATGTGATTTTGTTTTAATACTAAAGATTAATGATTTAGTTAGTCCCCTATGTGATTAAGACTAAACTAGTTCTTTATTTTCTTTTTACTTATTTCATTAAATAAATAGAAAATATAGACTACTTTAATCAAAATAAAAATAAAATTTTAGCCCTAATTGCTTAAACAACAAGGATTTGGAACGAAAAAACCTATTTCGGTTGCAAAGACGAAAGCATCGTCAATGCTTTTTCCAGTCAATGACACTTTAACTTTTCTACAAAATAGATAGAAAATCATGGTGTTATCAGCAAAGCGAACTATTTGAGTTGGCAGAGAATGTCAGACTCACATTAGACCCTTGTTTAGTTAGATAACAAAAATTATAGAAATGGAAAATGTGTGAAATAAGTGCTTAGTGGCAAAAGTGCCACAAGGTTATGATAACATTGTCAATGCTTTTGCTAGATGTTGATACTTTCACTCTATGTAAACTAGAGCACAAAAGTGACACCAAACATGCAGTCCAAAGATACTTTCACTTCTAAGATAAAAAAAGCAAACTTAAATGCAAATAAGCTAAATTTATGATTGTAATGAAAAAGGTCTTTAACTTAGGAGTACATAGACTCTATCAAATTTTAGATAAATAGAGATTTGCTTACATAATTAAAGATTAGAATGCTAAAATGAGATGTTGAATAGATGTAAATACAATAGCAAACTTAATTAAGCATGCAACAAGATAAAATATTAGATTTGCAAGACAAAGGGAGTGCCAAAATAAAATGAGGAGAAATAGCACAACCTAAGATGCATGGTTTTTTCCCCCTTGTTTGTGGAAGCTTGTTGAAATCTTGCTAGCTTGATTGTAGACACTTGAAATCTTGACTTGAGCTTGAGAAATTGAATGCTAAATGCTTAGAGACTTGTTTTCTTAGAGAAATCTTGGAGACTTGATTACTTGGAGAAAATTTTGGGACTTGATTGCTTGGATGCTTGCAAGAGCCAAGATCTTGAATAATTGAATAATTTCCTTCATACGATTATGGCATAACCTTTCTATGCAAAATTATGGATTCCTATAATTCTAGTGGAGTTTTGGTAAAAATTTGTTACTCTAAAAATCTTGATGAAATATGCATATGAATTACAATAGAGTTTTGCTACTTCGAAACTATGATGAAGTGGTCACTGCAAGTGTTGTCTTTATAGGAAGCTATTGCTCCTTGGGGGAAATTTTGCAGTGAAGGTGATAGATTTGGAGATGGTAGGACTTTGAAAAGAGACCAAGAAGCCATTAATGGAGGAAGATGAAAATGACATCTTACGTTTGAAATTTTTGTTTGAAGCTACAAATCGAATCTTAAGGATCCAATCAATTAATGGTGGGTGACCTAGAAGTTAAAAAAGGTCAAATTTCTTAATTTTGATACATGAGTTGAAAGTATTCACCATAATAACCATTGGAATTCAAGTTGGAATGGACAATATTAAAATTGAAAAATGTGGCAAAAACACCATCAACTATATAGCTTTGTCCCAACACTTTTACTCTTAGAGCAATAAATGCTTCAAATTTGGGCATAAAGAAGGTTGATTCAATTTGGCTAATTGAAAGGCTAATTTATGAAGGGATTAAGAAGCTTGAAAATTAGCCTTATGTGTAAAATTGGGTTTCTACATTTTCCTCTTTTTGATATATTTATTATATAATAAATGCATAAAAAACTGACATAGATTATCCAATTTTGAGACAAAAGGATTTGTTGTTGGTTATGGTTTGTGATGCTAGATGAATGATTATTTGATTGTTTGGTTAAAAGTGATGTTAAAATTTGTGTTTGTGATAACATTAATTGTTGTCATGCCCTGACATTTTGAGTCCCTAAGCTGAAATGTTGTCATTGATGTCAATAGAGCAATAAATGTCAAAAGGATCTATGAAGGGTTTTTGTGAAAAATAAGGTAGGGAAATAAAAGGTTTTATTTAAAACCATGGAAAATAGATTTGATCTGGGTTTTTCTTAAAACCCACATTGGGCTTTTGTTTCATCGAAAAATGTGCCCCGGTGATGGAGTTATTTGAGTTTTAATGTTTGGTTTAAATTTTAATTATTTAAAATTTAAATGGAAAGTTTCCCATTGACGTCATCATGCAAATACAATTTTAATATTTTTGCCGACGTCTTCAAAGTGTTATTAAACACTATATAAAGGGGTGGCAATTAAACCAAATAATCATCCTTGCTCTCGTGTGTTAATTGCCTTGGAATTCGAAAGAGCTCGTGCGAATTGTTGAAAAGGAAGCAGGGAAGAAAGTGCAATGATTTGGAAATCTCAAACGTGGTATGAGGCGTGGCGCATTGGCGTATCGATTTTTGTAAGACTGTGGGTAGCACAAATATTAGGGATCGAATCCCCTTGATGACAACGTGTGGGAAGCGCTTTGGCGCTTTGTCCTTTGCGACAGGCGGAGGAAGATTAAAGGCCCTTTTGGCCTTTGCTTTTCCAACAAGCGCTTTGGCTCGGTTGGAATATTAGTCGCAGCTAAGATGCTCGCAGTGTGTGACAGACGGGGGTTCGAATCCCCTTGAGAGGTATTTACGTTTTTGCCTTTAATAATTTTTATTAGCCCTAAAGTTTGGAGTTATAAGGTATTTAATCGAAATTAAATTTTATCATTAGGGCTGTGATTATTATTGTAAAAGCATATTTGATTTATGTTTTATTTTGATGGAAATGGAGAATTGATTTTAGGAGAAATAAAGAGTTGTTGTTAAAGTGATTTTGAGAGATTTATTGTGGGTTATTCTTAATAAGGGTTTTTATTAAAATAGACTTTGGTGGATGTGTTTATGAAGTTGGAGTGAAAAGGGTGTAAATTAAGTTATGCTTTTATTGTGATTATTTAAAAGACCACTAACCCTTATTAATATTGAAAAGGAAAGTTGTGATTAAGTGTGGTATATTTTTTGGATAACTTATTGGCATAAAAAAGCATTGTTGTTGAAGCCCATTGATGATGAAATGAACTTGAACATGATCTAGAAAAGAACATGAGTATCATTGTTATGTGAGATTTGAGATAAAGCATTGTTGGAAACATTTTGAGTTGGTTGATACATGCTTGAACTAGGGTTTGTGAGAAAGGGTTGTTCCTTGATGTGATTGGTTGAGTTGAGTTGGTTAAGCCTAGTCAAGTGGATGTGTGAAATGGTTGTTCAAGTTCCATAAAACAAACTATTTTATATTCTGATTTGAGTTGAGATTGAGATTGAAGAATAGGACATATTGAGTCTCTAACAATTCTCTTTATGCTTCTATTGAGTTGAGATTGGTATTTGAGTATAGAACATATAGAGTCTCTAACAATTCTATTTATGCTTCTATGAGATTGAGATTTAAGAATAGAACATATTGAGTCTCTAACAATTATCTTTATGATTCTATTGAGTTGAGATTGGTATTTGAGTATAGAACATATAGAGTCTCTAACAATTCTCTTTATGATTCTATGATATTGAATTGATATATTGATTGTACTTTGAGCTTAGAACATATTGAGTCTCTAACAATTCTCTTTATGATTCTATGAGATTGTACAAGTTATGTGTAAGCTTGTTATGAAGATTTGAGACAAGTCTTTGAGAAGGCTTGTGGACTGTTTTGAGTTAAGCTTCTGTGAAAGCTTGTTTGAACAAATTTGAGCAAGTCCAAGAGAGGACTTATCAAGCAGATTTGAGCAAGTCCAAGAGAGGACTTATTGAGCAGATTTGAGCAAGTCCAAGAGAGGACTTATTGAGCAAATTTGAGCAAGCCCTAAGAGGATTTGTTGAGCATATTTAGAAAGGTTTTGTGTGAACCTTTTGAGCAGATTTAGACAGGTTTTGTATGAACCTGTTGAGTAGATTTAGACAGGTTTTGTGTGAACCTATTGAGCATATTTGAGCAGGTTCTGAGAGAACCTATTGAGCATAATTGTACTAGATCGACTGTACTATGTTTAGTGCAAGAGATTGAGCAGAACTGTGCTAAACCGACTGAACTGTGTTTGGTATAGTATTGAGACAGACCTTTGGAGGTGACATAGTATAGAGGACAGAGTCTCAGAGGATAGAGATCTAGCAACTAGGACAATTAAAGATAGATATGAGTGAGAAGTCTTCAAGTGGAGAGAGATACACCAGTCAGAGTAGCATAGAGACAGAGTCTTCTAGAAGATCACTAGCTAGAGCAGAAGGGGAAAGAGTTCTCCTATGGAAGAGATCCACAAACTTGAGATTAGGGGATCAACATCTCCTTTGGACCAAGGTCCATAAACATTGTAATTTAGGAAGGATTCCCAAGAGATCATTTGAGAAATATTTAGAAGAAATATTTTCTCTGTGGAGGTAGCCCACATTGGGTGAACTACCTTAAATCTATGTCTCTATCGTGTGTGGTGTTTTATGCATTGCTTTGATTATTGCTATTGATACTGCTATATATACACTGCATAATATTGATTTGAGAAGAAAATTAAAAATTGGTCTTATACTGTTCACCCCCCTCTCAGTATAATCTTGTGTTCTTCACTAGTGTGACCTCTCTTATTTTGAAGGAAAAATCAAGTTAGATCAAGGAAACTTGATTATGACTCACACTAGTGCAGTAATGAGAAACTAAGGACAAACAACAAAAGAGCAACCATAGTAAGTTTTAAACATTTAAATCACCATCCTAAGGTTTTAAAATCCCAAAAATCAACCAATCACACCACACAGAGCATCAGTTAATCCCTTGCTAACATGTGGCTAACAAAGGCTGAGTGATGAAAAGGTAATTTTGTTGTTTCATTTTGCTACAGTTAGATTTATCCCACATGCAAGATAGCCTGGTACAAAGGCTATTTAAAAGGATAAATGTTACTCAAGCCTTTTAACCACTGGTTTGTGGTCACATCGTCTTCGCATGGGAGGAGGCCACTACCAGTTAGAGGTAGTTTGTAGTGCCTGACTGTTTAGAAGTTGTGCTTACTTGATGTTGATTGTCACACACTTTGGATTGTTACCCATAATTTTGAATTTGATATTGGCCATCGATTGTCGACTACCTTGCTAGAGGAGTCAGAGTCCCCTAGGTTATAAACACCAATTTAAAAAAAATTGCATTTTGCTTGTTTTACTTTTATGCTTTTGCATTTGGTATGGATTTTCCACCCTAAAACTATTGGAAATATGAGCAAGTTTTGCTGTCATTGATGTCAAGAGTCAGTTTCAGTGAGCAACACTAGTTTTTGTGAGCAGTGCAATAAAATGATTGCTTCTAGGCCTAAGGAAAAATAATATTATAATATGCTTATTATAATATTGAAGGTGGTCAAAAATGTCTACAAGAGCATTTGGAAGACCCAAGATAATAATATTATAATTTTAATATTATAATATAAAAGGTCTAAAAGTATAGACCTAATTAATTAAATTAATTATAAATTAATTATAACAACTTGGTTATAAATTAATTTAAATTAAAATAACCCTAAGGTTAGGGTTACAAGGGCAAAGCAATAATATTCGAGCATCGACATTGAATATTTTATTCACCTGCCGACGTGTTGATGGAAGAGCAAATTTAATATAAATACTATATGCCTTGGGACATACACTTCATACTTTGAATAAAAACTTGATGTGTGCATGCGAAATTTGCAAACGTGCAGAATAGAGAAGCAAAGGTTTTGTTGGCTACGTGGCAGACGAGTGCGAATAAGAAGGAGGAGGCCTAAAACCTCATTGCCAACCATGGTGGTTGGGCAAACGACAAGCGGTTGTGGCTTAAGGCACTTGCGGGCAGGAGGTTTCGCAATCGAAACCTAACGATAGCACTTTTGTTAAGGTGCATGCATTAGATTTTTGGCACCAAGGTGAAAGTCAAAGCGCACGAGGCACCTTTTGGTGCTAAGGTGAGTGCCTAGATCATATGGCACGTGGGCCATGACTAGGGCACTGTGAAGGTGCAAGGGGGAGTTTGAATCCCACCGAGGAAGAGGTATTTAAAATTTTTAAATATTGAAATTGCTTCTAAGGTTTGAAAGGTGGCATGATAAATTTTTATTAAATGGGAGTTATAAGGTTTTGAGGATTAATTGTTTTATTGCAATTTTTGATATAGTGAAATTGAAATTGGAGTTATAAGGTTTTTGAGGGTTAATTGTTTTAATTGGAGTTACGATTTATCAGCTTGCATTTTGAAGTGTGGAGATTATAAGGTGTAAAAGAGATTTATTGCTATGTATGATGAAATATTTTTAAGGAATTGAGTAAATAATTGAGGAAACATTGCTACCTAACCTTTGAAATTGGTAAAGAGTTGATTGTGATTGAGACAGGTATTTGAGGTCAAATATTCTTCAAACAAGAGGTAAGGGCACATTATCCTTGAGAGTGATTGTTGGATGTTATGAATGCTAAGTTGGAGTGAAAAGGTTCATTTTGATAAGCATTGTTGAGTAAGCCTTTATATACTTGATTAGTGAATTATTGAGTGAGAACTTGTAAACTATCTTGAACTAGGGTTTATGCAAAGATCATGAGTATCATTGTTATGTAATTTTGGAATCATCTTGAGTTGAGTTTGAGTTCCAAAGTGAGAGTTGTTGAGAGCATTGGATGAAACATTTGCTTAGGGTTTGCAAGCAAGTTTTGTTTCATTGGTTGAGTTGATTGAGCATTAGTTGATTGAAGAGTGTTGAAGTGATAGTTCAAGTTTTGTGAAACAAATTGTTCTATATTCTAAATTGATTTGAGATTGATATTGAAAGATATTGAGTAATTATGAGTGGGAAACATATTGAGTCTCTAACATTTCTCTATATTTTTTTGAGGTTAAAACAAGAGAGTTTGAAAGTGATCAAGTTGTTATGAGTGTAAAATATATTGAGTCTCTAACTGTGTGACCCTGGGAAGCATGCACCCCAGCTACCCTACTTGCAATTTAAATTATTATGTATATTATTGCTTGCACAAAATGAAAGGAAGGAAAGCACATGTAACATGAAAATGAAAAAATAGTCATCGGTTACAAGTTTGTCCCTCTAAGGGATACCCATCATTTTGATACAAATATTTACACAATAGAGTAGCGGTTGGATGTATCCCTCACAAGGGGATGGTGCACCTCTATAGGCCTCCTGGTCCTGCACACAAAACTGTACAAGGGCTTATAGATGCCTACTTCTCCAAATCTAGTCTTAGAGGGATCCTTGTCTCTGTAGATTTGCACCTGCATTCATGGAAACAACAAAGCATGATTAATAGGATGGGTGACCTCTCCAAATGAGGTCTTTTGTTAGCAGATCCAACAAATAAAGTAAATAAGCATAATGTAAATAGCAATCTAACATATCTAAGCAATCTATGTGCATAAACATAAGAAATATTGAAAGGAATGCGGTGTAATGTCTAAATTTATGCCATGGGATGAAACTAACTACATATATGATATTAAAATGATGTAATAAAGCTTAACAAATGATATCTAATGCTAATAATAGTCAAAACGAAATTTCTAGCCTAGCTATGACCATGGGTCACTGTCAAATACAAAGGCCTCTGATTTAACGGTTTACCTTAGATTGATCCCACTCCTCAGATTGATGTTCAAGGGTTATCGATTGTGTCTTTCACACGGGTTGGCGGTATGCACAGTGGATATTAGAAGCATATATATGGATGGACCTTCAATACAATAGAGCTTCGCTACTCAAATCTAGGATCTCTCCACATATATGGTGCTCTCTATGAAATCAGATATCTCTTTGAGCATTCCCTAGTCTAAACTCCTCAATAATGTAACCTCATGAATTGGTCTATCCTTTTCTTTCTATTGAATCAAAACCCTTGTTACTTCGAAAATGCACGTAGATATAATTTCTTGGATCCAGATCCAGATTTAGATCTAGATCTAGATTTGCATGCGAACTGGTCATCTCAAAAGGAGGTTCAGTAACATCTATGCTTGGAGGGCCAGTTAGGAGAAATCTTAGGAATTCCTTGCCAACTTCCCTCATGCAAACTACCATCACCATATGATATTTAGACTATCCTCAAAAATAGTTTGTGTTCAGTTCTAGACACTATCATCTGCAATGACTAGGGTTGGTCGCTTTGAGCTTCAACGACCAAGACTGTCAGTCGCTCTGCTTGGTAGCGACTAAGCCTGAATGGGCTAAGACTACCCCTTTTGAGTGGTAAAGACCACTGCTTGCTCTTGGAAAGGTCCAAGGTTAGTCATATGGTCTATGAATATGCCCATATGAGTAGTCGCCTAAACATAATGTATTTTAGGTGTCTATAGATACCCCTTTTTGGGATGCATTGTGGGAAAACATAGCACAAAGCACAACTATAGACCACCTATGGCCATATTGTAAGGTGCATGATGATCATTAATATAATAAAAATTTAATGCCCCAACCATGCAAAAGGGTGCACATCCTAGAATCATTGATTCCAATAGAATGGAAGGCTTAAATTTGTAAAAGCTTGTAGTTGTACTTTAGACACAATCGGGTAGGTTTGGGACTACTATAGATTCGATCGAAGGAGAGATACAAACTTAACAGTAATATTTGATTTTTACCCCAAAAAAGGGTAAGCTTATGATAGTTGTTGGTAATGATTCATAAGAAAAACATGATTGACATGATCGAGTGATCTTTTATTGATTTTGGTTATGATTGTTTGAATATTTTAACTACCCCCTCAAGCAATACGTCGATGAGGAAAGGACAATGAATGAAGTGACAAGTCGCTTGACCAATATGAATAATTTGGTTCCTTTTTAGAGTTTCGCTCTTTTGATGGGTAGATCCCCTTTCAAGTGTGATTTCAACCATTTATGATGATCATACATCCTTAGCCCACGGAGCGGTCCGACCACAATTGGCTATCTTAGGGAATCAGGATATTAACAATTCCATTTAAGATTATGTTGAATCACTTTGCTCAATAATTTATTGAAAGTTTCATAAAGGAAATGAGATGAGTCCTCGTTCCCGTGGGGCGGTCCGACGATCATGATCTTCTTCGGGATTGAAGTGAAACATCTCAATTCCATGATGACTAATTTACCCCAAGTAACCTTATGGTAATTTACTCATCTTACTGAATTATATGGAGAGCAAATCGCTGCAACCGCCAAGTATATACGATAAAACTGAATACGAGGCTTACTTGAGATTTTGTTATTTGATTTTTTGGTATTTTAAAATTTATATTATTTTTTATTTATGATATTTTCCAATGTTTTGGTTTTTTTGATTTTGTGATTTTTTTTGTTATTTTGCCTATTTTGATGATTTTGGACTACCAAATGTGCTTATTTGCTTATTCTGGCATTCCTCATGGAGAGAAATTTAGTGCATTTATTGCTACCTTCGAGCCATTTTTAGCAACATCGACCAAATATCTAGCCATTTTCAGGTTGAACGACCCACCATTTTTGGTCGCTCTGAGCAATAGCGGCCAGGGGCAAATTGGAAAATATAAAAGAAAATCAGGGTTTTGACATTTCATTATTGCCAGCTATAACTTTGCAACTTGAGCTTTGAGAGAGAAATCTAGAAAGTGACTTGAAACTCCGATGAATTTTTTGCTGACTTGGACACCATGGCCTAGCAAGGAGAGGCATCGAAAAGCAAAGGAGCCGAAGCTTCACGAGTATTTTCCAAACCCTAACCCCTTATTCAATTTGGTAAAAATTAACCTCACTAAGTAATTTGGTAAAGGAACCTAATTAAACCTGTTGGTAATGAACCAAACCCATAGTTAGGTTTAGTCTAGGGTTTAATTAGATGGGTGTCCCTTAGTTTTAATATTTTTTAATTTTCTTTTGTGTTTTTGGGTCGAGGTGAATGCCGTTGGCGTGTCGCCCCATGGCTGTTGTCGCATAGAGAAATCCCCAACCTATGAATGGGGGTACGCTACCACCAGTAGCAGCTAGCTTGAAACCCAACGGTCAAAAAATTAACCGTTGGAGGCTAGTTCTTGTCGACGTTAACGATGACAAGACTTTAGGATTTTTTTTTAATTTTTTAAAATTTTAAGGCAATTAATTTATTTTTTTGAAATTTTGAAGTTTGATTTTGAAAAATTTTGCATGATAGGGTGCATTTGATTTCTACTTAAGTAGCCTAAGGCTAGCTTAGTTTATTTTTGCACTATTTTGTATTTTATTGCACTTTTAGGTCTTAAATATACTTAATTTATCTATTTATTATACATTTAGATCCTTTCTGCTCGGGCTCGAGACCCGAAGCTGCTAGTGGATCTCCTTCCACTCATGGATGACACAAATTAGAGGTGGATCAATGCTCATGGATTGCAGTATGTCACTAGGCTACCAACTATCATGTTGGATCAGGTCTACCTCATAGCCCTGGCCCACCGATGGGATCCTAGGACTAACACCTTTCATATTTTGATTGGGGAGATGACCATTACTCCAGAGGATATGTACATGATATTTTGGGTCCCCTTCGATGGGGTTCCCATTGTGTCCTCCATGAATGAGGACAGAGATATTTTCCTATGACTTTTTGCTACTCATTCGGTCGTAGCTTTCCGTGACTACCACCACAGGGGTATTTCTGTTGACCGTCGGTACAAGGAGCAAGTCTTATCACAACAGTAGAATGTGCATATGCATGTTATCTATAACATGCTGCTTCCTTATTTCTCTAGAGTGAGGTTCCCTTGGAACCTTTTGGTTATGGTGCAGGACCTGATGGATAGCGTAGAGACTATCTTATATGCATGGGAAAATGCACTGCTAGCCCAATGTTATTATGAGTTGTACCAGATTTGACGATGTGGTCGGGCTAACATTATATGCAACTTGCTCCTATAGATCTAGGGATGGGAGTATATCAGGGTGGACCACCTAGTAGGAATCCTAGTCTACATTATGGTCATCATAGCAGTAGCCTAATGCTATGGATCCAAGTGGGCACGAGAGTGCAAGGAGCGCAAGAGTCGACCCCATGCAGGAGAGCTTACCCACTACACGATGACTCTTACTGGTCTATGGGCCAAGGACATAATTTGGTGGCCGTACCATGAGTGCCCCACTTGGGGAAATGCAGACAGGTTTCTAGTTAGGAATAGGTATGACCTATAGGTTATTGGTTGCAAGGACGACATCAGGGATTTCTTTCACTACTCACGGGTTCTCAGGTAGTTTGGCATCCAACAGGATGTCCCCTTGTAATCAATTCTATACAGGTGGGTTGTTGTAGAAAGAGATATCCCTCTACCCCAGGTTACAATAGTTAGGGAGGATGATGTTCCTCCAGCAGTATATTTTAGCATACCAGATTCTAGGGTGATAGATGTGTACACCCAGTGGTGGGTGATGTGGCTATGGCAGGGTGGCAGTAGCTTGGACTGCAATAGAGATGAGGCTACTTATGAGACTGATCAAGATGCTTGTCAGGTATGGTAGAGGATTGGGGGATGGGGCCAGCCTACAGAGTAGGAGGCAGTAAAGGAGTAGGCAAAAATAGAGGAGGAGGAGGAGCTAGCTCTAGAGGAGCAATATTCTTCACTCAGGACCCAACTACATAGCATGGAGGTAGAGCTTTAGGCAACCTACATATAGATCCAACAATGAGACTCCATTATAGATACCATTCAATATTAGATCCATGAATTTGATGATGAGCGAACCACCCTCCAGGTGTAGATAGATTCTGTGTAGCTTAGGATAGAGAAGATTATAGCTAAGAGGGATGTTGTGTGAGGGTAGATTGTACCTAATATCTTAGCTTCTTAGGGACCAGCCAGTTCAGATGTAGTGGTTGAGGTGAGGTGACTACAGGTGCTCATATTAGAGAATGACAATCGGATGACATCAGATATCTCATACATAGTCACCATGCAGTCACAGATTCGAATGTTAGGAGCTATCCCTAGGGTCAAGATCTCAGCTAGTGGATCATGTCTGGTAGAGAATGTTAGACTCCCTTGACCAACATTAGATCCTTCTTCAGTTAGATAACAAAAATGATAGAAATGGAAAATGTGTGAAATAAGTGTTCATTGGTGAAAGTGCCACAAGGTTATGATAGCATCGTCGATGCTTTTGCTATATGTTGACACTTTCACTCTATGTAAACTAGAGATCAAAAGTGACACTAGACATGCAGTCAAGAGATACTTTCACTTCTAAGATCAAAAAGCAAGCTTAAATGCAAATAAGCTAAATTTATTATTGTAATGAAAAAGGTATTTAACTTAGGAGTACATAGACTCTATCAAATTATAGATAAATAAATATTTGCTTACTTAAATAAAGATTAGAATGATAAAATGAGATGCTAACTAGATGTAAATACAATATGTAAAATTAATTAGGCATGTAACAAGAAAAAATATTAGAATTGCAAGATAAAGAAAGTGCCAAAAGAAAATAAGGGGAAATAGCACAACCTAAGATGCATGGCTTTTTCCCCTCTTTTTGTGGAATCTTGTTGAAATTTTCCTAGCTTGATTGATGACACTTGAAAGCTTGAGCTTGAGAACTTGAATGCTTAATGCTTAGAAATTTGTTTTCTTAGAGAAATATTGGAGACTTGATTACTTGGATAAAGGTTTGGGTCTTGATTGCTTGGATGCTTGCAAGAGCCAAGAGCTTGAATACTTGAATGATTGCCTTCATAATATTATGGCATAACCTTGCTATGCAAAATTATGGATTCCTATAATTATAGTGTGGTTTTGGCAATTAATCTAAAAATCTTAATGAAATATGCATATGAATTATAACAATTTGTTTCTATTTCAAAACTATGATGAAGTGGTCACCGCAAGTGTTGGCTTTATAGGAAGCTATCACTCCTTGAGGGAAACATTGCAGTGAAGGTGATAGATTTGGAAATGGTAGGACTTTGAAAAGAGAACAAGAAGCCATTAATGGAGGAAGATAAAAATAAAAATTCTTAGTTTTGAAATTTTTGTTTGAAGCTACAAATCGAATCTTAGGGATCCAATCAATTAATGGTGGGTGACCTAGAATTTAAAAAAAGGTCAAATTTCTTAATTTTGAAACGAGTCGAAATTTCTCACCAGCATAACCATTGGAGGTCAAGTTGGAATGGAAAATATTAAAATTGAAAAATGTGGCAAAAGCACCATCGACTACATAGCTTTGTCCCAACACTTTTTCTCTTAGAGCAATAAATGCTCCAAATTTAGGCATAAAGAAGGTTGATTCAATTTGGCTAATTGAAAGGCTAATTGATGAAGGGATTAAGAAGCTTGAATATTAGCCTTATGTGCAAAATAGGGTTTCTATATTTTCTTCTTTTTGATATATTTAGTCTATAATAAATGCATCAAAAACTAATATAGATGCTCCAATTTTAAGACAAGGATTTGTTGTTGGTTATGGTTTGTGATGCTAGATGAATAATGCTTTGATTGTTTGCTTAAAAGTGATGTTAAAATTTGTGTTTGGGATAAAATTAATTTTTGTCATGCCCTAGTGTGATCTCTCTTATTTTGAAGGGAAAATCAAGTTGGATCAAGGAAACTTGATTATGACTCACACTAGTGTAGCAATGAGAAACTGAGGACAAACAACAAAAGAGCAACCATAGTAAGTGATGGAGAGAGAGTATTTATAAGTATTTAAAATTGAGTCTTAGTTGTGCATTTGTGTCTCCAAAAATATACCAAAGAGGAGGAGCGACACTTTCATGCACTGCCTATGCTACTATGCATTGGTGGTACTTTTGTGCCTAGCAATGCTTTTGCCACATGATGATGCTTTTGCACCAACATAGTTTTTACAATCATAATTAGTTTTTACTTATGCCATTGAGATTAATAGAGCTTTGGGTTGGTTGGATTTAGGTTTGGCTACAGATTCTTGAGCGTAGGGAGATACAACCCACACACTAGAGACAACCTAGGAGCTCCTACACTTCATAGGTCATGTACTCCTAGTAGAAGTAGGGTTGTGCCATGTAGTCTTAATGCCCAAGGTGGAGTTTAATGGAAATTTTTTAATGACGCTGGATGAGAAATTATATTTAGATATGGATACCTATCAAAGTTTTATAGGGGATATGATAGCGATCCTTAAGAATGTGTGGTGACCCCAAGGGTCCCTATTAGAGGGTCTGAAGTGCACATTGAATAGGACTAGAGGAGATACTTGGAATGACTAATAAGGAATACAAATATTTCAATGGTGCATTCAGGCATTGACACCAATATTACGTATACCAAGGGTTGCTTAGATAGGTAGACCACCTTGTTGTGCATATTGGTATCTAGAGTCTTGCTCGACAATATGAGTAAGAGGATGGTCCACTAGGATTGGGAAAATATGGTGGCTAAGATGTGAGACCAATATATGGTCTTCACATGGGGATTGGTGCTATTGGTATGGTTGTACCAAACATTGCACTAGGTCATATATATGGGAAGATAGATCTTGAATTTCTACATGCTACTCCAGGTGTGGGCTTGGGATTGTATCATAGTAATGAGATCACCAAAATTGCCAAGGCAAGTAGACAACTAAGAGGTATTGACTACATATAGATGGGTTTATAGTTCAAGGAAAAGTAAATAAGGCCTCACAAGCAAGTAATATCAGTGGTATTGGATGGTTATAGATGATTTATAGGCATCATAGGTTGTCAAGAGGTCATATAGGTATCATTCTATATTGTAGGATGATGTTTATCATCTAGCTCACATAAAATGAGTTAAATGGTTGGTAGTATCATAGGAGGATAAATAAATCTATCATTTGAACTAAGTGGTCTATCAATTTAATGTACAACAAGGCATATCAATAAGACAAATATGACACAAGAGGTTCACATAGAAGAAATTATTTGGGGACCATTAGATCCAAGTTTATACATAGAGATAGACCTTGATGTGATATAATATCTAGGACAAGGTGATCTTGGGATAGCTACTAGGTATGTATAATGGTATTAGCATTTTAAGCAAATAAGGGTGAAGACATAGAGGTCGAGGATGAGTTAAACTATGCTACTTTTGATGCACCATTACTAGGAGGTATAGAGGTACAAGAAGATTTAAAGGTATGTAGAAACAATAACACTACTACTAGTAGTACCATTGATATGGTTGCTACACCTACTAGGAAGTACAACCGATGAGGTAGGACCATGTAGGTCACCTCAAGTGGTTATTAAGATAGATTATAATGTTTTGGCCTAATAGATGGAGAGCCTAATAGTAGAGAGGGACTAGCTAGCAACCTAGATCATCATGATGTAATATAGGATTCAAAGTCAAAATTCAAGGCATATGTACAATCCATAGTAGTAGCAGGATTAGCTAGAGGGGGCTTGGTGTTTTAGGTACTAATAGACCACCTGGCATATATACAATGAGATATATAGGTCAATATTGAGTAGGCAACATGCTACTAAGATGCATATCATATGGTTGTTTTCACTGATCGATGCTTCCTATCACTAATGAGGACATGGTCATGTACTTATTCTAGGTATATGACATGCCAATTACAATGAGTGGTGAGGATGCTACCACCTATAAGAGGACAAGGAGCCATGGTAGTGTTGAACGTAGGCTTCTAGGGCTAGCTATAAGTTTGGACTATTATCCTAAGTTTTAAGGATTTTTAAGCACATGATTGCATATATATTATGAAGGTATTGTAATATGAAATTGATGATGTACACACTATTGAGATTAATATATCAATATTTATGGTCATTGACTTATGTGTGATGATGAATTTGATTCAATTTATTTTTTTTTGAATGTTGTTTATTGATTGATTGCTATGTGATTAATGATATGATTAAGTGAAAATAATAAGATGATGATTTGATGTGCATAAATTAATATAAGACTAAGGTGAAATGTTTTATTAAATATTAATTATTGATAAATAATTGAAGTTTTTTTAAGATGAATTACTAAATGATTGAATTTAATGAGAGATGCATGATGTTTCAAAGAGGGTGCTACTATAGTATAGCTAATTACAAAAATATATACAAATATGTATGCCTATATTAATAAATATCTGCTTAGATATTTTCCTAAGGGGACTTTAGTTAAATTTTCTTGAGGACTTAGTTAGTTGAGATTTTCCCAAGGGCACTTTAATTAGCTTTGCCTAGAGGACTTGGTCAGTTCCTATGTGTAGACACCAAAACAATGCCAATCTGATTATGCTACCAAGGCATTGACAAAATTGATGCACAAAGCCCTTAGGGCAGCCCTCAGAGGTCAAGCAGTGGTTCTAACCACTCCCAAAGTAGTTTTGGAAGGTTCCTAGGTCAATTGGGGACTTTTTGAGGCCTAGTTCCTATTCGTCCCACCCTGGGATGAATAGCAGTTTCTATTCATCCCACCCCAGAGCGAATAGCAACATTCATCCCGGGGTGGAGCGAATAGCAGGTTTGATTGGAAAAAGTCAAATATGGACAAGTGGCCACCAAAAAATACCACTTGCCCTACTCTTCGAGGCATGCATGTCATAACCCAGGGCATGCCTATGACAGCCCTCATCAATGAGGCCATTTTGGGGAGATTCTCTTCCCCCTCCTATGCATGTCACCCTGATGGACAAGTGGCCCCTTGGGCCTTGCATGCCCTTGCATGCCCTTTGCACATTTGACCTCCTAGGTCTATAAAATGGATGACATTCTCATCCAAAAGAGGTGGAAGGTTATTTCTAGGATTCGCGACGAAGTGCTACCGAGTTATTACCTCACCCCTATTGCTCCTTTTTCATCCATAATTTCTCCTTAGCGAGAGAGGTTATCGGGTGGTACAAGAAGGTGCAATTTGACTCCAAAACCGAATCCATTGTTCGAATACCCACACCAAATTTACCTAAAACACTTCCCCTATAGTTTTGCATCAATCTTCATTGGATTGGTGTGAAAATTTAGGAGATTTTGGTGGGCGTCCCACCCTCGGGCGCCCCCCAATTTGTGACAGTCGAATTCATCCCACCCCCGTATGAATAGAAATTCATGCATAATTTTATGAATATTTTTAATTTATTATTTTATATATGTCTATGATATGCTTCAGTTCAAATTTCACTACTTTCTGACTTATATTGACTGAGATATTGCCATTTTATGATTTGTATGTATGTGGGTCCCACTTTTGCATGTAGGAGGATTTGGGTAGGATATCTAGAATATGATCACATGGGTTCTCTCAAAATGTCATTTTATGCTTAATCACAAAATTTTGTTAGGTTTTTGACATGTTTAGGTAGGAGAATCGCTCGTTTGCCTTTTGTAGGTTCACTACGTGCGACGGGATCTAACATAGTGATCGGGCACAAATATTTTACAAAACTAGGTGATATCATCCCAAAATCATATCTTTTATATCACTCTTGAGTTTTTCTTTATTTGGAATTCATTTGATATCTATACCTCACATGCGCCTTTTCAGGTTGTGGGGATTGCATGTTTTAATATCATACACATATGCTTTTGATTCTCTTTTGCTTTCTTGTGTGCATATTTAGGTGCCAAAATATGATAGGAAATATTGGAGGATAAGGATCACATTGATGTAAGTGGTGGTGACATTGAGCCCGCCCACTTCGAGTGTGGGCATGCGGAAGAACAGTGGATGTGCACCACGTTCTTTGAGAGATTGATATCTCTTGGCACCCCTTTGTTGTAATAGATTGTATCAAGTTGATTCAAGTCCTCAAAGGGAGGCATTTTAATTTAATTTGAATTTATCTAATAAGGAGAATACCCCATTTGCTTTATTACTTGTTATACATTGCCTCTTGCTTGCATGCTTTGATTTACGCTTTCATAGGACTTATAACGCATTTAAATTCTATTGCTTTGGTTGAGGTGCACCATTTTTCCATTGCTATAGTGGTGATCATGGTGGGACCTAGTCCCTTTTGCTTTAGGTGATCTTCTAACTTGATTTTTCACCTTTTTTTGTTGCAGGTTTTAGTCGCTCCAGACCTAGGCGAACTTGGGACTGCTATTCGTGCCACCCTGGGATGGATTCAAATCCGTCCCTCCCTAGGATGAATGTAGACCTGCAATTCATCCCACCCTAGAATGAATAGAAAATAGTAGGTTTTCTGAGCTAGATTTTAGAATCAGTAGACAATGGCAGAGAAGAGGTAGGGTCTGAGCTATTTTCTTCCTGTTTTTCATTTATAGAACCCTATTTTCTGTTGATTTTCGCTTTGTGTGCTTAAGTAGGAAAATTAAAAACTATCACAATTTCTTTTCTAAAAATTCAAAATTACAAAAACATACATAAAGTAGAAAATCTTAATTAGGATTGCATCTTCTTTGGCCTGCTTGCTTGTTGCTCACCCATCGATGAGTTTTCATTTAGGGTTGCTTTCCTAGCTTAGTGTAGTGACTTCCATATTTCATATTTAATCTTCTAAAAGTAAAACATTGCTTTAAAGCTTGCATTTAGTGAAAAATCATTGAATGCTCTATTGCTTGCTTTATTTTGGATTAAAAGGAATCACACACACCATGATCCACTTAAACGCTAACGAGTTGGACTTCATCCCCAACCGTTGGTAGAGCGCAAGTGACGGTGGGTTTCATCTCCATCCACTTGGCTCAAATCCCATGAACCCGATCCATCTTGCCAAGGCCGGTTCCAAGATCCATCATAGCCCATGGGTTATAGCATGCATCACCCTTTGGGGAGGTGTATCATAGACTACGGGTGAACTGGGTGAGGAACTGGTAGGACCTGTGCTCCCTGGCCATGTGTGGGCTTCATTACCACACATTATAGGTGGGATAATGCAACCTGGAGTTCATAGCTAGGTTGTCGAGCTACGAGTATATAGGTGAAATCCATTAAACTTGAGAATATCATCCAACAATTATCAAACACGTGACACAAGGTCTCTTTACAACAAATTTGAAACACACTAAAACTAGTTTTAGGATACACATCTAATACATTAACAAAGATAAACATCTATTTGATTATGTGTTTCCCATTTTGGTATATTGTTTCATAAAATTTGTAAAGAAGATAAACATTAAACATTTGATAGAACATTCTTGCAATGGTTTTCACCTAACCAAGCCCAATCAAGGGCGGACGCTATGGAGAGTGTACATGGAGACACAAGTCACCTCCGTTATAGCCCCCGAGATTTGGTTATACCACCTTGGAGGGCTGACACTCACCCCAGTCCATGGACCACTAGGATAGCTAGGATAGAGCAGGGTCTCCAAGAGACCCCTAGGTGGGATACCCCCATGCGCCAAGAGCCAACTCAGGGAGAATGCTCCCATTATATGGACACATCAAACACTCATTTTGATGATGACTGGCTAGTGCATGAAGAGGCACATGGAGATAGGGTAGTACCATGCATTCACATGCCTATTAGAGTAGAAGCACCCACTCAAGGGCTAGATCCCCACAATGATCATTGGGTAGGGCATGATGATCACATCTTACCTCCATGCCACCCAATTAGGACTAGGGAGCCTAGATATTAGGATGAGTATGAGGCTCATCATGCAGGGCGAGCTAATTCAGCCCTACCTTTCCTCGTTCATGAGGGAAGGTATGAGGAAGTCCATGACATTCCTCAAGAGCAATTCACTATGTGGGGGATTGTACCTCCACACCTACTGAGTATAGGGAACACCTACCTCGTCTAGAGCCATAGGTGAATGCAGCCAACCTCGATAGAGGGAAGCACGTTATAGAGGTCTCAGATCATCATGATCGAGAGAGAGATCGAGGGGAACCATCTAGGCCACCTAGACCCCAAATAATGGAACAAATTAAATAGGTGGTTGCCAAATATGCAGAATGCCAAGCTCAATTTAAATAGCTTTGACATGATAAGGAGCAACTAGACCACCTGCATCAGCTCAAAAAGGAATGTATTCAATGTCAAACCAATGAGCTATTCCAAAAGACCCTACATGAGCGGGTTCCAACCTCGAGCACTCATAGGGCGGAGACCTATCGGAGGCAACAACCCCTAGTCCGAGAGAGGTCACCTAGACCTTATAGAGGATTACCTCCTAGACCTCCTAGGTCTGATCAAGATTTGACTCCTAGGACTGATGTAGGGCACCCTCCATGGGAGGCCACAAGTTTATAGACCAGCTCCAGAGATGCCTTACGAGGAGTATGATGGATATGAGCTGGAAGAAGAACATGTAGAAATGCCATATCAAGGTAGGGGGTTGTTCCACAACCACCCCATAATAGGCCTCACGTTCCTCGCAACCCACCATAGGAACAGGATAAAGAAGAGGAGATCAAGTCCTTCGATGCCTACAAGGCACTGCTAGAGCATCTCGAGTCAGTCGAGAATAGAACCTCTGGGCCCCAAAAGCCTACGTTACATCAGCTCCATAGTCACCCTATGCATCCATCGGTTCCTATGCCTCCCTACCCTAAATAATTCAAGATGCCTCAGTTGGCCACATTTAAGGGGGAAGAGGATGCGCAGGAGCATGTCACCCATTTCTTGAGCCAATGTTTTGGTATCCAGGACAATGATGCCTTGCTTCTAAGGACTTTTGTGACCACCCTCGTAGGCCCTACCTCCGATTGGTTCACACAGCTCCTGAAGCACAACATCCACAACTTAGATCAGCTCATGGATGCATTCCTAGAATATTTTGCCTTCAATACCAAGAGGAAGGTGACACTTGCTGACTTAGCTGGTCTCAAGCAGTATGACGATGAGTCAATCAATAATTATGGAAATAGATGGAGGGCTATGCTTTCAAAGGTGCCCTATCTACTCCCTGCATCGGAGTTGACCCAGATGTTTACTAAGAGCTACCTAAAACCCATCTCCTTGCTACTACAACTCTAGTAGTATGCGACTCTTGAGGATGCCCTAGCATAGGCTAGGACCATCGAAGAAATCAAGATCCAAGAGGGCGAGATTGCAAAACCTCGCAAGGAGTGGACTAAGACCACTAAGACCAACACAGTGCAACCAAAACCCATCATGGTCAATCAGGTTGCCATTAGTGTCCCAGGGCTGGCACAAGCATAATAGCCTCAAAAGGTAGAATATCATGCCACCCCTAGGAACTATGAGAAGGAAAATTAAAAATAAGGGCAGAATCAACAATGTCGCCCAAGTGGTAGTTTATGCCCATAATGGAATCTATGGATTCCTTGTTTGACCACCTTTATGCGGCTAGTTTGGTCCACCTACCTGAGAGTAGACCTATGGATCCTAATGCACCAAAGCCTAAAGGATACTAGGAAGACTTGTATTGCAAGTACCATCGATAAAAGGGTCATGACATCTTCGGATGTTACAAGTTCAAGAACTTGGTGCAGGACCTAATCGACAACAAAGCTCTCATGGTAGACAACCCCATGGCACCAAACAACCAATAGATGGAGGTCTACAAAGACCCCTTGCCAGCCCATGGAGGGTAGGCCAAGCCCACACCACAAGTAAATGAGGTCCATCAGGCCTATCCCAAGCAGGGATTTGTGGGCATGGTGAGCATTGTGACATGGAACAAGAAGTACCCAAGTCTAGTCATAGCTCCTGTGGCTCCAAGTGACGTTTCATCGACTTCATGAGCTACACCACCTCTAGTATAGACTCCCCCACCTAGGCCTATGGCCATGATCTAGACCAAACTCACTCAAATTTTGAGGACCACATCGGCTAGGCTCTCCATCTATGAACTAATTCAGCAATCATAGCCTCACAGGGAGGCCCTGATGGAGATTCTAAAAGCCATTGAGCTGCAACCCCAAGAAGCAAATTCTTTCAACAATTTCATGGGGCATGTACGCCAATGCACTGAGCCAGTCATTACATTCAGGGAATATGAACTAAGGCCTATCCCCACTGACATAGTGGACCCACCTTTGCACATCATCGCATGTGTGAATGGGACCCCATTTAAGAGAGTTCTGATAGACACTGGTTCATCCAGTAATATCATTACCACAATGGCACTAGAGCATCTTAAACTACTAGCATCACACATTGTTGCATCCACATACACCCTCCGAGCATTCAATGATGCTATATGCTCGATAGTTGGCACAATTGTCCTACCCATTCAAGTCGGGCAAAAGATGATTTTGACATTGTGTCACATACTAGAGGGTGAGATGGCATACAACATCCTGCTAGGTAGACCCTGGATTAGGAACATGAAGTGTGTCCCTTCAATCATGCACCAGTGCCTAAAATACATGTATGAAGGATAGGTTCACGTCATCTCGGTGGACCTAGAACCCTTCAAATATTACAACCTGGTGCAATAGTTCCCGAATCGACCCTACCATCACCTCATCTAGACTTTCAGTTGAATAAGTCCCATTTGGGTCTAATTTCGGCATCACCCCCTCCCATAGATCTATCTTCATCATAGTCCATCCCATCTTCATCGTCAGCTCCTTCATAGGCACCGTCGTCATCCACGACCCCTTTGTCGAAGGACATAGGGAAGAGACTCATTGAAGAGATCCCCCCAATAGTTTCCACCATCTCCTCTGAAGAGATGCCTAGCATGATGGAGGAACGGTCGACCGATGAGCCCATCATGGAATGGGCCCAAGAGGCACTCCCATTTCCCCCTTCACCATGATCATCGATCATAGTTGAGATGGCTAACACAGGTCTAGGGGAGTACATAGTCCAAAATGTCATGGCTACACCTATAGTTGAGTCAGTATAGGACATGGGCAGACCTCTCCTTTTGAGGGGCACCATCATGCCTTTAGGCCTCCCTCCTAATCAGACAAATTTCATATATGGGGGCCTTGATTATGGCATAGAGCCCTACCAATAGGAGGAGGAGGATGAGGAGCCTTTCGAGGAATAGATCGATTATTTGTCTAACCTAGACTTCACTGAAGTATTTTGACCTATGCAATTGGCATGGTTATGGGTTAGGCCGATATGAGCAAGGCATGCATGCCCCCTTTCAGCCACAATATCAGATGTCATATGACAAGTCAGGATTAGGGCATAACAACCCCTTGCCCCTAGATGTCCTCTTGGATGGCATGGATCACCTATGCATAGGTTAGAGAGATGAGTTGGCTCGAGACCCGTACGCCAACCCGCATACCATCTACTCATTGGGGGACTATTTCTCGATATCGAATGGGAGCCCTATGATCTTTAGTGATATTCTCCCACATTTTGAGAGAGGTGAGAGCTTACAAGCATGTCCTCATATTTGTGATGATGGCCCCTCTTATGAGTGGACCTCAAGAGATGAGTCCGATTATGAGGTAGCACCATATGACCCCTTTGAGTCAGACAATGATCATTCATAGGTCATCCCCATTGATGATGAGTAGGAGGACTTCATGTGCATGTTCCCCATAGATGACCCTATCTGGTAGTAGCTCCTACCTCCTGAAGAGCCGGTCCACCCTCAAGAAGTTAGACCACCTAGTGAGGGCACCATCCATTTGCTCGAACTACTCGATCCTCATGTGCCAATGGCACCACAAGATGAGAGTGAAGAAGTCCTCATCCATGATGATGATTATGAGGAGTGAGCATATATGGGATCTCATCAGCCTGATCACCCAATTCCTATGGGTAGAGGTAAAGGATTCATATATGATAGTGATGATGAAGATGAGATGGAGAGGGCCTATCTTGGTCCTCCTTATTTGCATCATCATCATGAGCCCATCGACATAGATGAGGTGTATCATCAGCTGCACGTTGGCCCACGCTTAAGGGCAAGACCAGTCAATCTGGATTAGATTTATCATGCGGTCTTTCCTGACCCACCGACATATATGGAGCTCCTTGAGCCCAATGATCCCATCCTACAGTCTATTCATAGATAGGATCCGGTGATCCCTATTCCCCCACCACCACACTTGGGGGTAGGAAGTGATACTGATGAGAAGTATTTCACTCATGGTCTTAGAGAACAAATCCATTCCATCAACATGATCTCCATTGATTTGACCACACCACTCCACAATCCAGTCGATCCTTCCAAGCCATTGCATCTTGACCTAGATGCTATCGACTGGGATCATGTTGATTCACCCCCATCACCTTCTGAGTATTGGCCATGTGGTGAGATGTTTCATTTCACCCTAAGGTCTACTCAGGATGTCTTTCATGCTGAAGAGGAACCTGACATTCCTATTGATGATCTTAATTCAGCAGATGACATCCACCTGATCCCTACTCCACATCAGTTGGAGGATGGATCACATATGTCAGTCGAGCCAATGATTGATCGAGACATAGGCTCAGATCCAGATAATCCATAGTTTATCAAGCTAGGGGAAGGCTTATCCCCTGAAGAGCAAGCCATGTACATTCAGATTCTCATGGAGAGAAAGCAAGCTTTTGCATGGTCCTATAAGGATATGCCGAGACTAGACCCAAATCTGGTCATGCATAATTTAACACTCAACCTAGCAGTCAAGCCGATAAAGCAAAAGTTATGAAAGATGCATCCAACAGTAGCCTTGATGGTGAAATATGAGATACAAAAGCTCTTGGATGCCCAATTCATTATCCCCATAGATTATCCACCATGGTTGTCCAACATGGTTCCCATCAAGAAGCCTGATGGGAGGATTCACATATGCACAGACTTCAGAGATCTAAACAAGGTGAGTCCTAAGGATGATTTCCCTTTGCCTAGCATTGATGCACTGGTAGATGCCACAGTAGGCCATGAAATGCTTTCCCTCATGGATGGTTTCTCTGGGTACAATCAGATCCATATCAACCTAGAAGACCAGATCAAAATGACATTTACAACGCCTTGGGGAACATTTTGTTATAGGGTCATGCCCTTTGGCCTCAAGAACGTTGGTGCCACCTATCAGTGGGCCATGACATACATCTTCCATGATTACATGCACAAGATTCTAGAAGATTACATGGATGACTTATTGGCTAAGTCTCTATTACGTCATGAGCATCTCGATGTCTTATGCAAAGTCCTCGATCGCCTCATTGAGCACAATGTCAGGCTGAACCCCAAGAAGTGCGTCTTCGGTGTCACATCTAGAAAACTCTTGGGTTTTATAGTCTCCAAGTGAGGCATCGAGGTGGACCCTAACAAAGTCAAGGCTATCCTTGAAATGCCTCCCTCGACTACCATCAAGCAAGTGCGAAGCCTGCAAGGCAAAATCGTATCTATCAAGCGCTTCATAGCATAGTTGTCGGATAAATGTCGGCCAATGAATAGACTATTGCATAAGGGAGTTGCATTCCACTGGGATGATGAGTGCCAAGAAGCCTTTGATGAAATAAAGCAATACCTAGTTTCACCACCAGTCTTGGCACCTCCTCGACTAGGAGTACCATTCTACTTATACATCTCAGCCATTGAGATCGCACTGGGGCCATGCTAGCCTAGAAGAATGAGTTTTTCAAAGAGCAGGCTACTTACTATCTTAGCCGCACCCTGGTCAGTTATGAAGTTTGATACACATATGTCGAGAAGTTATGCTTAGCAGTGGTTTTCACCACTAGGAAGCTATGCCATTATATGCTAGGGCATACCACATATGTTGTGTCGAAAGAGAATCCATTGTGATACATGATGAGTCACACTTATCATAGTAGTCGCACGATAAAATGGATCATGTTGTTGATGGAGTTTGACCTAGAATTCATCGAAAAAAATCTATCAAAGGTCAGGTCATCATCGATCAGCTTGTGGAGGCTCCTCTTGAGGATGATCAACCTCTTAGCATGGAGTTGCTCGATGATGGGGTCTTCCATATCTCAGAATCACCAAATTTTGATGAGCTTGAGATCCAGGCCGATATGACCCTATTCTTCGATGGCTCCAAGTGCGAGTGAGGGGGTGGCATGGGAGTCATGTTCTTTACACCGTAAGGGGCTCCATTGCCTCTATCATTTAAACTTGATTTCCTATGCACTAACAACAATGTAGAATATGAAGCCTTGCTCATAGGTCTTCAAGCAGCCGTCGCCATGAAAATAAAAAAGCTTAACATTTTTGGTGACTCCCTGCTAATTGTTAACTAGGTCAAAGGGATTTTTTAGTGCAAATGTCTAGTGCTACAAGCTTATAAAGCCCTTGTGGATAGATTCCTAGAAAATTTTGAATGGTACGATATCGAGGCAATCCCTCGATCATCGAATCATTTTGCGGATACTATGGCCTCCTTGGGGTCACTCATCCCATAGAACCCTTCAGATGACATCACCACCATTCATGTTAAAATGCTATCACAACCTATGATGAAGCGTGAGAGCTCTGAAGCCATGCTAGGCATCCACATGATTCAAATTGAACCATCTCATGATAGGTTCTCACAAATTCATGATCACCTGAATCATGCCGATTGGGGGTCCTTATTCCCCCAAACCCCTTTTGATAGTAGCACCATGCTATTCTTACAAGTTCTCCCACAATCAACATTCTCTAGGGATGAACTTTTAAAGGGCTAGGCCATTCACACCATCGAAGCTTCTATGCAGGACTGGTATACTCCCATTCGAGACTACCTCAAGCTTGGTAGCCTCCCACCTAGATTGTCGCATGCCACCAAAAGGACACTCAAGCAGAAAGTGGCAAAGCATGTCTTGTTAGGAGACATTTTGTATCATCGAAGCTATGAAGGAATTCTCCTTCATTGCTTAGAAAAATAGGAAGCTACTTGGGCCATTGCCCAAGCACACGATGGTACATGTGGTGGCCACTTTAGCGGCATGGCCATCACAAAGTGCATTCTTCGCATGGGCTATTATTGGCCATCCTTAGAGTGATATTGTTGTGCATATGTTAGGAAGTGTATGAAGTGTCAACACCATGCTAATTTGACACACGTACCTTCCTAGGCCTTGCAACCGATTCAATCGGTTTGGCCATTTTTATAGTGGGGACTCGATTTGATCGAGAAGATCTCCCTCGCATCCTCGGGCCATCACACGTTTATCATCATGGCAACTGAGTACTTCACCAAGTGGGTGGAAGCAGTTCCCCTTACCTCGATGATAGGACCCCACATAGTGGAGTTCATAACAAATCATATCATTTGTCATTTTGGTATTCCATCCAAAATCATTTTGGATAATGGAACATCATTCAAAAACAAAGTTGTGCATGCTTTAATGAATAAGTACAATATCAAACATAGCTTTTTGACACCATATTATCCACAAGAAAATGGGCAAGTAGAGGCCTCAAACAAGACATTAATTGCCATCCTTAAAAATATAGTCAATGGTAATCATAAGGATTGGCACACACAAATCCCTCTTGCCCTATGGGCTTACCACACTAGTATTCGGACGCCCACTGGGGCAACCCCGTTCTCACTAGTGTATGGTGCAGAGGTAGTCATGCCTCTAGATCTAGAAATCCCCTCACTATGCATATCCATGCAAGAATTCATTGATGATGATACTGCATGACAGGCTCGACTAGACCAACTTACGTTGCTTGATGAGCGATGCGTTCATGCCCTAGAGCATTTACGCATTTATCAAGAGTGACTAAAGAGAGCCTACAATATGAAAGTCCATCTCAGGGACTTTTAGGTTGGTGACCTCATCCTGAAAGAGAACCAACAAAATTCTAATTTGCCATCCCACTTAAGGGATAAGTTTGTGGCAAACTGGTTAGGTCCTTTTGTCATCACTAGTCAGATAGGACCTAGAACATATCGACTGGCCTCTCTCGAAGGATTCGAAGATCCTGAGCCCTTGAACATCATCCATTTGAGGCTTTTCCATGCTTAGAGCACCATAGTACCCCAAAATGCTCCAAGGGTGCCTTAACCCGCTTGGTCAACCTAAAATGCTCCTAGGTGGTCTAGAACCATCTAGGTCACCCCAAAATGCTCCAAGGGTGCCTTAACCCACTTGGTCAACCTAAAATGCTCCTAGGTGGTCTAGAACCATCTAGGTCACCCCAAAATGCTCCAAGGGTGCCTTAACCCGCTTGGTCAACCTAAAATGCTCCTAGGTGGTCTAGAACCATCTAGGTCAACCAAAAAGCCCCAAAGGCATCCATAAGCCCTTTGGTCACCCAAAATGCCCCAATGGCCCCCAATAAGCCCGTTGGTCACATGTACATACATATATATCAAAAATAAAAATATCAAAAATAAAATACAAAAAATTGCATCACATTGCCTTTCAAAACATCATCAAAATATCAAAAATACAAAAATATTGCATCTCATCACATTGCATCCCATTGCATTCTATCATCACTTGCATTTAGGCATACTCATCATTAGCACTTTACATTTTAGAGTTGCTCATACATGTCTAGCACCATGATGGTACACTACTTATCGCTCAAAATCAATGTTGTGAAAGTAATCATAGTTCAATGTTCCACTTATCATTTTCACCCACATTTTCCACATTCCATATTTGTGTCCACCCCTTCACCTAATCATTTGTTTTAGAATGTCATTAGGGTTTTTGGTCACTCAACCATTTCTAGCTTCTCTTCAGGTTTGGTAGAAAGCTATCTTGATTTTTAGGAGGTAGAGTCTTGCTTAGATTATGCCTTGTGTACATCATATCCCAAACACATTTACACATTAACAATCCAAGTTTTGCACAAAGATAGATGAAATCCATGAAGTGGTCTAGGTTACCTTACGTGAAAAGGTCATCCTGCTCATCCCCCTATGCGAATGGTTCAAGAATGTTGAGAGTTGGCAAAAGGACAAGTTCTTCCCTACCCAATTCCCCAAAATAAATAATGGTTTTCCCCATTTTGCATAAAATCCCACATTCTCACATGTTTGCAAACATCAAAAATTGCAAAATTCAAATTAAAAACTCCAAAGTACAAAAATCAAAAAGTGCACACATCAAAAAGCACAAGAAACAGTGATCCCCATCACTCAAAATTCAAATCCCTTGCTCAAGAGAAAAAGAAAAACTCAAAATAAATAGTGATTATTGTCACTAAAAGAGAAAAATAAATAATGATTTTTATCACTATATATGAGAGCAAGTATCCCAATAAAATTGAAGAAAATAAGGGAGTCGAACTTGAATCCCTGGAACTCTCAACATTTGGAAAACCATAAGGTGATCCTCAGTACAGGTTTGGTTGATAGCCTACTTGGCACTGGCGGTATCCTTACGCATGATGATATGTCTATCACATTAGCTTTGACATGTGTGCAGACCAATGTTTGCATGTGGATGAGCTAGCTTTGGTAACCTAGATTGCCTATTGGTCTAGTCATACTTAGTACAAAACCTAAGATGGTGGCATTCATTTGGTGATCCTCAGTACAGGTTTGGTTGAGAGCCTACTTGGCACTGGTGGTATCCTTATGCATCTCACAGGAATGAACTCACTTGCACACACAAGGATATGAAGTACCTTGGTCATCCTAGCAGATTCATACCTTGTCAAAAAGTCTTGCATAGTCAGTATACAACCTTTGATCACATCATCTAGAGTGTTTGAGTCTCATAAAAACCTCACCTACATTCTTTAAACATGTCATTTCATTTACTCCATTTCACTACATCACAATAATGGTTTCACATTTCCATTACAAAAACAAAAAAAAAAAAAAAAAAGAGCATTAATGTGTTTTGTATAGTCCATAGTGCTAAAACATGGTAGATCAAATCATTAACCACATTCATTTTTATCAACCATCCAAATAGTTCATCTCACTATGCATCCATGCATATAGATAGCATCAAATCAAAGCAAATACACATGCATACATGATATATATCTATCACCATCTCATTGCATCCATATGCATACATGATAAGCATCTAACACATCATCAATAAATCCATACACACATTGCATTCATACAAATAAAATAATAAATGAAACACATGATGATCATAATAAAATCTCATATATATATGGGGTAAAAATATGTACATCATAGTTTCCAAAATGCTCGTAGGCTACAATAAAGTGGGTCCTTCGACCTCACCAATACCAAAAAGAAAGCCCTATCCATGTCGGCCACCATGATCATGTAGGATCGATGTTATGACTAGTACTACCACCTATAGTGTGTGACCACTGAGACCTCTTCGATCGATTGCTACCCACCCTAGCCTCTTGACTCCCCCTAGCCACCTCAATCCTCTACCTAGATGAAGCAGACTGCTCCATCTCACTCCATCGGTTCGATGTGAGGTACTACCCTCATCAAACTTTGGTAGCTACCCTCCAAGTTGGATCACCTCCCTCTCTAGCTCACTCCTATAGAGCTAATCCCGAGCCTCTCGAGCCTGGTATGTATCCACCACCCATAGCACCTGGGCCAGTAATGACCCCACCTCAACCTCCAACTCCTACACTCATGCCCATAGAGTCCTAACCTCTATTGGGTCACCCTACCCTTGCACCTATGCTCGTAGGAGATCCCTCTCCTACCTAACCATGGCTAGCTCTATCTACGGCATACCGATCCACTAGTGCATCCTACTACTCAAGCAACCCTTGATCACTCACATCCTCATCTCCATCATCACCCTGATCATCCATGATCAGGAGGTCCACCTGCTCCTCCATCTGGTAGGGAGCCTCCACTTGATCCTCCTTAGGTACATCTTGAGGCATATCCTTAGCTACCATCATTGCATCACCCCCAAGGGCCTCCTCACCTCGCCATCATTACATCACCCACCATGTATCATACTCGACTGTCATCTCGACATCATCCACATTAGGGATCACTATAACTGGGTCTGCCACCTCATCCGTCTCCACCACTGTGGGCCAAGTCAGGGTCCTCTCATCCCCATGGTGCCTATAGATCATGGGCACCCTAGGTAGCCCCTAGCATACCCTAAACTACCATGTCACCCACTCATATGGGAAGAACTCCTTCTCTGTGCCATGCCTCCCTATCAACCATCTACCTCACTTCTCCTCCATAGCCACTCCCTAGACTCAGGCCATGTCAGGCAGTCTCTGTAAGGCTGCCATCTCACATCACCTATTATCAACTCTACAAAAGCCTTGGCGTAGTGACCTACATCACCCACCCAATGCCTACTCTACCCAACCTCCTGTGTCCTCTTCTATAGGATAGCATACCCTATCTCTCGATCTACCAACTCACCTCGGGTCATCCATGATAGTCCCTATGGCTGCTCCACAACTATGTGCTCCCATGCCCAACACTGTAATAGATAGTTGCACCCTATCCCCTTCTACCTCTAGTAGTGGATCTCGTACAACTCATCATAGAGTTGTGCCAATAATGTCATCCCCCATGCCATCACCAATGGGTCCTCCTTAGTGCTTGCCACCAAGGCAAACACTAGCTCCAGCAGGTTCCATGGGAACCTCACTCCTGAGGAGTCAGGTAGAAGCATATTGGAGATGAGGGTCATGAGTAATGCATGCCTCACCTTCAATACCTTCTCCCCATACCAATACCCAACTAGTATCCCTCCCTTCATATAGTCATCCTCTACATCCTTCACTCGACCACCAAAGTATCGAGTCAACATTGCACCTCTCAGGTCATGGTGCGTAGTCCTGATGGGTCGCCCCTCTATCGAAATCCTTAGAATCTGATAGACATCATCTAAAGTCACCGTCATCTCCCCTGTTAGGAGGTGAAAGGTATTAGTATGGGGGTCCCATAAATTGATCAAGGTAGTCAAGTAGGCATGGTCACCTATCACAGGCTCCAACCGTGTCACTTGCTTAAGGCCCAAGGCATCTAACCACTCCCAATCCACCTCACTCAAGGCATCCCTGGTGGTCTCAAAAATCTTTGGCTTATGATACCGACCCCTCACCACCTAATAAAAAAACAAAACAATGATAAGTAAGCATTCCTATGCTTCACAAAATGACCTTTTTAGAGGCCTCAAAAATAAAAAAATAAAAAAAAAAACAACAAAATTAAAAATAGCACTAAGTACGATCGAGGAGTCACTACATACCCATGTTGCACCAGCTCCTCCATTGGATGCTCTAGTTTTCTGGCTCATGGTGTCTTGGATCGAGTTTGATAGTGCTTCACTACACAATCACTCTCCTCCTCCTCACCACTCGAATCACCAAAGAAAACTTGCAATAATGGCCCCACACCATGATTTTAGGGGCTTTATAGGCTATTATGGGCTGTACTCATCCTAGGGTGGGATGAGCACATTATTTTGTGATCATCCCACCCTGGGATGAATACAAAATTTGCATTCACCCCACCCTGGGATGAATACAACTCAAAATTTTCAAAATAACCAAAAATAGCTCCAAACGGGCTCCAAAAATAACATAAAACTGCCTAAACTTGGTCGATTTCACACCCAAGAATAATGGCATAATAAACCACCATCGGGGTCATCGAGAGACTCTACTTTACTCCCTAAGAAGGCTAGTATAGCCAGACCACTCCATGGGAATAAGGTTTTTCTATCTCTCTTACTCCAAAAGGTGCCAAAAATGGTTTAAAACCCACCAAAAATAAGTCAAATTTGATGGAATTCATTCGAACTCAAGATAGAATTCAAAAGTGCCATAGAGGTACCAAGAGTTACTCCTTTAGTCCCTAAGAAAGCCTTGATGGCTGGACCACTCCATGGGAATGAAGTTTTTGACTCTCTCTCCTCCATGCAACATCTATCGGATCGACAATATCCTTCCAAAATTGCCATAATCTTCATGAGTACACCTCAAGGCAACCCAACAAAAGTCATCTAGGTCAAGTGACTCATCACTTTTCTCGCTAGGTCATTCCCTCATCGACTCATCGCTTGAGGGGGTAGTCATACTCATAATCATAATCAACAATTAAACACTCAATCATGCAAATTGCGTTCGTCCAACGAATCTTTGACAAAGACAATCTTGCTCCTGCTTGGGGTAGCAAACAAGCAAAAAGTATTAAATTAAAATGCTTGGTATCTAGTAAGCATGTGTAATGTCGGGGAACACCCATTTCATGACTGAATGACATCCAAGATAAAGTAAACTCCTTAGCTCATCAAAAGCAAGGATTCAAGAACGCATGCTCTTTCCATGATTGGGGCATCCAAAGTTGGTTAGGTTACTGAATAACCTTAATCATTGAGCGCTTTGGTCATCTATTTTTGCTCAACATTGTGCTGCACACAACGCTTCTCAAAAAGGGGCATCTGTAGACACCAAAATAGTGCCAATCTGATTATGCTACCAAGGCATTGACAAAATTGATGCACAAAGCCCTTAGGGCAGCCCTCAGAGGTCAAGCAGTGGTTCTAACCACTCCCAAAGTAGTTTTGGAAGGTTCCTAGGTCATTTGGGGACTTTTTGAGGCCCAGTTCCTATTCGTCCCACCCCAGGATGAATAGCAGTTTCTATTCGTCCCACCCGAGCGAATAGCAGCATTCATCCCGGGTGGAGCGAATAGCAGGTTTGACTGGAAAAAGTCAAATCTGGACAAGTGGCCACCAAAAAATGCCACTTGCCCTACTCTTCGAAGCATGCATGTCATAACCTAGGGCATGCCTATGACAACCCTCATCAATGAGGCCATTTTGGGGAGATTCTCTTCCCCCTCCTATGCATGTCGCCCTGGTGGACAAGTGGCCCCTTGGGCCTTGCATGCCCTTTGCACATTTGACCTCCTAGGTCTATAAATTGGATGACATTCTCATCCAAGATAGAGAGGTTATTTCTAGGATTTGCGATGAAGTGCTACCGAGTTATTACCTCACCCTTATTGCTCCTTTTTCATCCATAATTTCTCCTTAGCGAGAGAGGTTATCGGGTGGTACAAGAAGGCACAATTTGACCCCAAAACTGAATCCATAGTTTGAATACCCACACCAAATTTACCTAAAACACTTCCCCTATAGTTTTGCATCAATCTTCATTGGATTGGTGTGAAAATTTAGGAGATTTTGGTGGGCGTCCCACCCCCGTGCCCCCCAATCTGTGATAGTCGAATTCGTCCCACCCCGAATGAATAGAAATTCATGCATAATTTTATGACTATTTTTAATTTATTATTTTATATATGTCTATGAGATGCTTCAGTTCAAATTTCATTGCTTTCTGACATGTATTGACTGAGATATAGCTATTTTATGATTTTGTATGCATGCGGGTCCCACTTTTGCATGTAGGAGGATTTGGGTAGGATATTTAGAATATGATCATATGGGTTCTCTTAAAATATCATTTTATGCTTACTCACCAAATTTTGTAGGTTTTTGACATGTTTAGGTAGGAGAATCGCTCGTTTGCCTTTTGTAGGTTCACTAAGTGCGACGGGATCTAACGCAACGATCGGGCATAAATATTTTACAAAACTAGGTGATATCATCCCAAAACCATCTCCTTTACATCACTCTTGAGTTTTGCCTCATTTGGAATCCATTTGATATCTATACCTCACATGCGCCTTTTCAGGCTGTGGGGATTGCATGTTTTAATATCATACACATATGCTTTTGACTCTCTTTTGCTTTCCTGTGTGCAGATTCAGGTGCCAAAATATGATAGGAAACATCGGAGGACAAGGATCACATTGACGTAAGCGGTGGCGACATTGAGCCCGCCCACTTCGAGTGTGGGCATGCGGAAGAACAGTGGATGTGCACCACGTTCTTTGAGAGATTGATATCTCTTGGCACCCCTTTATTGTAATAGATTGTATCAAGCTGATTCAAGTCCTCAAAGGGAGGCATTGTAATTCTATTTGAAGTTATCTAATAAGGAGAACGCCCCATTTGCTTTATTACTTGTTATACATTGCCTCTTGCTTGCATGCTTTGATTTACGCTTTCATAGGACTTATAACGCATTTACATTCTGTTGCTTCGGTTGAGGTGCACCATTTTTCCATTGCTACACTATGATACAAAGATATGTACAAACATAAAAAATAAAAGGATTTTCCTTTTAAACAAATGTCTAAAGGATTTTTACTTTGCCTATGGAAGTTTTGATTTAGCTTTTCCCATAGAACTTTTGATTCAACTTTGCCTAGAGAAATTTTTATTTCCTTTAAACAAATGCTTAAAGAACTTCTATTTTAACCATAGGAATTTTTATTTAGCTTCACCTATAGGACTTTGGATTTAATTTTAAATAAACACTTAAATAACTTCTACTTTGAGTGATTTACCTCATAGAGAAGTGTCATAGAGGACTTGTGATTGATTAGTGTGACAACAAATGATACCCCTAGTAAAGATGATAAATCCATTGTTGACTAGTTATCTCCATAAACAGTGGCACATGGAAGATAATAGATGATGAGATTGATCTTGCTATCAACATCTACAAACCTTGTAGTATTCATCATGTAGGGATTGATGATATAGTAGAATTTAGTTTAAGTTATTTTTCCATCAACACCTATGAATATCATAGTATTTATCATGTGATAAGAGATTTTTAGTTTACTAGAATCAATAAATATGAGGTTTGAGATAGAACAAATTGAGATAGATAGATGATAGAGACAAATGATTGCATAAACCTTCATTTGATTAGTAAAAATAGGACTAGGATGGTCTACTCATATCCATCATCTAGTCCATTGAAAATGAACTATCCTGACTAGGATCATCATTTACATGTCATTGCTAATCCCTGACCTGAGATGCAGTAGATAGTCTAGACAAAGATAATTACATGCATATAGGTAGATATAAAATCAGGTAGATGTAAGCAAGTAATGATAGGTAGATAAAATAAATAGGTAACCAATATATACTTTAAATGTAATACCTTTTAAGATACATTATGTTTATTGGTTATTTAAGTTTTTTATCGTTAAGCATGGTAAGGTGGTAAGCACTTGATCCATACGTGGTGGTTATGATTTATGGATCTATCCAATTGGGCTTTTCATTTGACCTCATTTTTGGTATTAGTGTTCTTTTGGTTATCTCTGAGAACAAGGTCAACTTCAAAGGAACAATATCATATCTTCTAGCTATAGACATACTTAAGTTTTTTTATGGTAGACATGTAGATTCTCTAGAGCATGGATCTGCTTTTTATCAATTAGTTACAACTGCATAAGATAGGCAAGATGATATTTATCTCTAATAGGGGAGTCCAAAAAAATGCACAATGAAGACACCTCTATCTTAAAGGGAAATATGACTTTGATTCCATAAACCAAAGCATAAGGTATCACATTAGTGATAATTTGGACACTGGTATGATAGGCCCATAAGGTGGGATACAACTAAAGATGTCAATATAAACTAGATTTGATAATGAGACTATTAAGGATCATGATAAGAGTCTTATTAGAAGCTTCATATTGGCAATTGCCTTGAATATAGTAAGATATTGCCCATTTATGTTGAATCTTGTATTTAGAACAATTTTTTTAGTTATCCTTATTTTTGAAGGGTGTTCCTTTGTTATATTAGCATAGAAGGGATGCCATAATGACTAAGTATTTGGTTGAGGATTAAATTGAAGACTTGAACTCTAGTGGTTGAGGTTAAAGGCATTACCTTGATCCATTTAGTGAAGTACTTTATAGCCATGATGGCTAACTTATAACCATAAGATGATACTAGGTTGATCTTCCTAATTATGTTTAAGCCCCAAATAAAAAAGGGCTAAGGAGAAAGGTGAGAGAGCTTGGGAGGGAGTAATGTGAAAATATTGTGTGAATACATTGTGAAATATTTTTCCTAGAATATTGTGTTTGTCTTTCCCCTATTTCCAATATCTAGTATTAGATCGAGATATGAGTTTGTGAGGATTCAGAGGCTATTAGAGAATTTGTGAGTTTATTTTTTTAAGGGATAATTATCACTATCTAATAGAATACCCTATATGCATGTGGAGTTTTAAAATTGCAAGGAAGAAGCGTGAATATTAGGTTTTAGCCCAAAAGTTGAGATGTAAAATTGAGTGCACTTAGAGGTGTTGCAAAAGACTTTGAAGAAATAAAGTTTGAAGGAATAGAATATGGTTTATTCCTTTTGTTCTACAAATAAATGATGCTAAAATTCATAGCCATAGTCTAATATGAAAGGAAGAACATGTGCATAATTAATACTCGAGTAATGTTTTTGAATGAAGTAAGTAATCTGCTATAGTGTTTGCTTAGATAATTACATCAAAGAAGGTATTTTTAATGCCAAAGTGCCATATAGAAGTGGTAATATTCTCCTATAGATGATGGGAATATAGTGTTGTGAAGACAAATGCAGATTTCAAGTAGCACTATGAAGACAAAGGTGGTTTCCATAGTGTACTATAATTATGGGATAATGGCTTTAATAATATATCTTTATTGTGGGCAAAAGCAAAATTGATTGCTTGAAGCAAAAAAAATGAAATTACACATGGGAAAATTTGAGTGGAAATATAGTAGACTTGAGCTGCCTCACCTAGTTGTCATTGGAATATGCAAGGTATTAATTTAATATTCTTCTTATAAAGTTAAGAATTACATCGAGGAAGAGTTGGTTACCAAAATCAGAGTTAAAATTTTAAGGAAAATGGTTATGGATTCAATTCTTATGGCAAAGTAGTTTCTTAAGGAAAGTTGATTTTTAAAGAAGAATAATGTTGAAAAGTTATTCTTAAAAAAAAATTGAAAGAAAAAACTTTATGTTTATTTTCTTGAAAAGAAATAAATAGACTATAGAGAATATTTTTTTATAAAGTGCATTTAGGGAGTTATAAGGTATATAAGTGCATTATGTTTAAGTGAGAAATATTTGAAGACTAATAAAGGGAATTTTGAAACATTAAAACGTTGTAATTCTTGCAAAAAAATTGTATCGCACAAAAAACAAAACTTTGTGCACAAAAATTAAATTTGTGTTTTGCACAATTGTAGAATTTGGTATAAATGACACCTTTGACTTGTATTTATAGGTAATTTTTCCATGTTAATTTACTTCATCTAAAGCCCAATATAGTTGCCATAGCATTGTTTAGGCATCAAACTTATAAATTATCAAGAAAGAATTAGGACAGATTCTTTTGTGATATTTTATTTCACTCCATCATTATCCCCTTTATTACTATTGTTAGATGTAAATCCTAAAATTAATAAAATCCAACTATACAGAGAAATTATACCCATGTATAAATATTTCTCTTTAAGTAGGTATCATAGATAAAATGAATCATTTTTAATACCACTTTGGTGCCATGTATTGGTTTCTTTCATGTACCTTAAGGAATCTCTCATGTACAACTATGTATATTGAGAGGACTAGCTTCTTCCATGTCTAGATGGGTATACTAGAAGGGTAGGTATATCTAAAGGATTGGTATATAATAATGGTGGTATATAAAAGGGGACCATTTTGTTTATAAGGAACCTTTTCCATTTCTATATCAACAATATTTCTCATAGAATCTCAGTTGCTCAAAGGTCCAAACTTTGCACCATGGAATACAAAATTGAGAATAATACTAATGGTAAAAAAACTCTAGGATATATTTACTAGTGATTGAACTTGTCTTAAGGAGATAAAAGATAGAATTATGATGAGAGAGATGCAAGGGCACTTACGCTCATCATATTTGGAATGGCTAATAAAATACAACCATATATAAGCTAGTCAAAAATATCAAAATATGCATGGGATAGACTTTGTACCATATTTAAAGAAATAATGATGCTACAATCCTTCATCTGCAATCACAACTTCATACATTAAGGGTCCAATATGGAAATAATATTGAACAATTCCTTCAAAGAGTTATAGATTTGAAATTAGAGTTGAACACTAAGTGAGAAAAGGGGATGACAAGCTCTTAGTTTTAGTTGTTCTTAGATCTCTCTATAAATCATACAAATCTTTGGTGATAATTACTCTAGAATTTAGCATATTTCTTGAAATTTTTCTATAGTAGCCTTCACAACGCCAAAACTTCACCTCTATTATCTATGCCTTGCATCTTAGTAGAGTAATATTTTCAAAACATCACACTATCATAGTATGATTAACCAAATCTGGATTGCTACTTTCCTTCTTGAAACACAAGTACAACCACAAAAATTATAATAAATAGTCTAAATGAAAACACATTATTGTTAAAAAAATAAAACAAACATTACCAATGGAAAACATTAAAGTAAAGCTTAATCATTAATTGATTTCGACAATCAACATTTTTTGTCAGCTTTAACTAAACTTTCTACTTCCTCTAACCATGGAAAGGAGAATTTAACTTCACGATATTTAATCAAAACCCCTCTATTGTCTAGCTTATCTGCACATTTGTTTCCTTCCCTTAATATATGTGTAAATCTAATTTCTTCAAACTCTTTAACAAGATCTTGAATTTCCACAATTATCTCTTGTATGTTCCATGGAGCCTTTGCTTTCCTCAAAATTGTATTTATTACTATGAGAGAATCACCTTCCATCCATACTCTATTCCATTTCATTTGTTTACATATTTTTAACCCTTCTAAAGCTACCCAAGCTTCAAATTTATTATTTGTCTTAAATTCACTATTGAAAGCATAATGAGACAAAATCTCTCCCTCTATTATTTCTAATTATTCTTCCTCCTCCTGTTGATATTGGATTTCCATTAAATGCTCCATCAAAATTCAATTTAACCCATTCCATATATAATGGTTTCTACTTTATATTATTTATAGTGTTTTTGCTTCTCTTGTACCCAACATCATAATTCCATTTAATGACTTGACTCCATCTATTAAGACTCTTTGCTTCCAAATTAGGAATTGGGTAAGTTGATAGAGTTGGTTTAGACTCATCTATGGTTAAAAAAATGTTATTTTTCATTACCTCTAAACTACTTTCCTTTCCTTTAAATATTCTTCTATTCCTTTCTAGCAATATAGTCCAAAGTATTGTATCTTTTGACATATCCCATATTGTTTGTAAAGCCTCACTTTTATAAGTGCTTTGCCATTGCTTTAACCAATCTTAAATTCTGCTATTCATCACCATGCATTTACCAAACATATTAAGAATTCATTGCCATATATTCCAAACTATTGAGCAATGTCCCAAGAGATGGTCAATACTCTCTTCCTTATTATAGAAAACACATTGAGAGGGGCTATGAAACCCGCATTTCATAAGGTTATCCCAGGATAAAATTCTTCTATGACCTACAAGCAAACAAACATTTTAACTTTAGGAATATTTGGGCTATCCCAAATATATCTCCATATTCTAGTGACATTATTATTATGCTGGTGTTGAACATAATATCCACTTCTTGTTGTGTGTTCTCCTGAGCTATTCAACTCCCACATCAATTTATCCTTGGCACCCCTCGAAATAATCACAGTTGTTATATTTCTACTCAATTTCCTCCTAGCATCAATGTCTTGTATACATTTTTTCCATTTGCATCGTCCTTCTCGATCCTTGTACAAAATGTTTGAAACCCTATCACCATATTTATCTTGAAGTAATCTCATCCAAGGTTTCAAAATTGGATCTAAATTGAGTGGTTTTTTTATCACACCAAGTATCCATCCAAATAGATTTTTTTTCTCCAGTTCCCACCACCTATCTTAAACCTTTAATCATAAGATCAATATATTTTTTTAAACCATTTTAAAGAGCAGGACGATTTGGGAGAGAAAATGCAATAAATATTAAACTTGGGTCATTGGGATCAACATACTTACTTAGAAGAATTCTTGCCCATTGTATTTGACTCTCTTTGTACAATCTCCAAATAATTTTTCCCTAAGAGCTAAGTTTGCATCTATAAGAGCTCTTAAACCAAGACCTCCCCTAGTTTTGTCATCACACAACTTGCTCCATTTCACCAAAGGAAATTTCCTTTTATCATGTAAACCTAACCATAAAAAGGATCGCATAATAAAGATTAAATTTTTTCAACTGATTTTGGCATAGAAAACAATGACATATAATATGTTGGAATGGCTTGTAAGACTGAATTAATTAACTACACTCTTCTTGCTAACAATAACCATCTACCTTTCCAAGCTAGAAGTTTATTTTGAACTTTACTAATAACTGGATTCCATAAATCTATCATCATTCTCCCCTCAAATAAATGTATCCCTAGATAAGTTGTTGGAAATTTTATCTCCTCCATTTGAAGCAATCTACAATTCTTTCTTTGATATTAGGAGGATTGCTAAGGAAGTAAATTTTGGATTTAGTCCTATTAATTTTTTTCCCAAAAGTTCTTTCATACTCTTTTAAAATGTTATTAAAAGCTCTAGCCTCATTTATCCTTGCCCTTCCAAAAATGGTTGTATCATCTACAAATTGTTTATGGGTGATGTTATCGATGTTATTACTAACCTTGAGTCCATTAATAAATCCATCTTTGTAAGCCTTCTTTAAGTTCCTACTCAAAATTTTTGCCATAATAATGAACAAATAAGGAGATAGAGGATCTCCTTGTCTAAGACCTCTCTTCGCTTTAAAATATTCTATCACTAATCCATTGACCAACACTAAATAAGAAACTATATAGACACAAGCTTTAATCCATCTAACCCATTTTTTTCCAAAACCAAACTTATCTAAAACTGCAAAAAGAAAATCCCATTTAACCCTATCATAGGATTTATTCATATCAAGTTTTAAGATCATAGCTTTCTATTTTCTTGAAGCTATTGAATGTATAACTTCATGAGCTACTATGATCCCATATAGAATTTATCTCCCTTTCACAAAACCTCCTTGCTCTTCTGAAATGATTTTATCTAACAATGGCCTTAATCTATTTGCCATCACTTTGGAAGTAATATTATATGCCATATTACATAGGCTTATGGGTCTAAAAGAATCAAACAATTCATCATCCTTCTTTTTTGGAATTAGGGTAAGATAAGTTGCATTTATTTTATAAGTAATGTATTGTTTTACCCTAGACTGCTCCACAACCACCAATAAATAATCCTTCACTAAATACCAATTATGTTATTAAAAAGCTATAGAGAGCCCAGCTGGACCTGGGGATTTATCCTTATTAAAATATAAAAGAGCTAAATAAACTTCTTCTAGAGTAATAGGCTCCATCAATTTCCCATTGTATTCATTTGTTATAACTAAAGAAACATTTTGAAGAAGTTTATAATTAAGAACCGATCTCCTCTAAACCTAAAATATTTTGATAAAATGACTTTACCTCTTTTCTAATTTCACTCTGATCATCAATCCAAACCCCTTATATTGATTTAATTCTATTAATACTATAAGATGATCTATGTACCATAGCTATCCAATGAAAAAACTTTGTATTCTTATCTCCTTATTTTAACCAAGTATGTCTTGATTTTAATATCCAAAATTTCTCTTCCTTACTCAAAATATTATGATATTCACTAAGCAAATCCATTTCCTCCGAGCTTGTATTATTTTTATCACCTTTTTGGAATTTTGAAAGTTTATCTTTTAGTTCTTCTTCTCAAAGATATTTCCAAAGGTGTTCTTGTTCCATTATTTTAATCTAGATGTCATAGCTTTAATTTGGTTTGGAAGAGCATACAACCCACCATTACCTAAATAATTCCATGTTTGAGCTATCATATCAACAAATTGAGGATGGTATTCCCACATTTGCTCATATTTAAAATATGATATTTTTTGAATTCACTTACCACCATTTTAACTCTCATTGGCTAATGATCTGAACCAATCATTGTTAAGGTATTAATTTTAGCACAATTTCCTTCATCAATCCAATGATGAGAGAGAATGCATCTATCTGTTTTTTTTTTCTATTAGATTTTGGCCTCTCTTGTTTTTGGTCCAAGTGTAGTTATCTTCTTCAAACTCAACTTCCCATAGATTGTTGTTTTGAATAAAAGCTGAGAAATATTTTATACTTTGGGTCAATTTCCTAATTTCTCAATTTTTTTTTTTATCTTTGTTATGGCATTAAAATCTCCAATGATCATGAATCAGGTTACTTGGTCTTTAGTTCTCATAAAGGCTTCAATCCCACTCCAAAATTCTAATATACCTAACTGAGTTGTAGGTCCATAGACATTGATAAGAATGTTTTTCCTTAAATTAGGATCATACTGAATAGACGATTCCTTGCTAATATGTTGAAATTGTTGTACTGTGTCCTCTAAGTTTTGATCTACATTTTCTTCATCGGCTAAAGCCTCAAAAGAATTGGAATTTCTTCCAGTATCCTTCCTTATTGGTCTCCATTGTTAATTTTATTTTTTTCCTAGATCTATTTTTTGGAAATTGAAAACCATATTTATCCATAACCATTTGTATATTTCTCTTACGCTTTTCTACAAATGATTTTGTTGGGCTCTTCTTAGGGTATGATCTCTTAATATGCCCCACCTTATGACATATTCTACATCTAAAAGATATATTTTCATAATCTATAGTTTGGGTCCACTATTAGAAATTTGAGGTAATTTAAGGCATTTTATGTTGTCATTGATGTCACATGGATCACATTGAATTTTGGTGGCCAAAATATTTCATAAATAAGCATTTATGATATTTTGGAAAGCATGACTATTTATAGGGTTTTTATGAAAACCAAGGTAGGCAAAATAAAAGGTTTTATTTAAAACCATGGATGGCGGATTTGAAATGGGGTTTTCTTAAAACCCAGGTTGGCTTTTCGTTTCATCGAAAAAGGTGCCCCGGTGAAGGAGATAATTAATTTTAAATATTTAAGTTTAAATTTTAATCCTTTAAAATTAAAATTAAAATTTAAAATTATAATTAAAATTTTATTATTGCCGACGTCAAAAAGGAGGGGGCAAATAATATTAAGTCATAGCCGACGTCAAAAGAAAAAGGTGGTCATATATAAATATGCCACTAAACTTTTTATTTTCCCTAAGTCATTGATGAAGATAATCCGTTCGAAGCACTAAGGGAGCAAAAGTGTCGTATTCGTTTGAAAACGAGAAGAGGGAACAAAGGTAAGGGATGTTCCTTACCTATCACCGTAGGTTTTTTTGGCCTAACGAAAAGAGGATGGCGCGTAAGGTGTTTAAGCGCCAGCAAATCCGAAGTTTGAATCCCGTCGACGCTCATTTTTGTAAGGTAAAAAGGGAGAATATTTTGCGCATATGGTTTTTGAGGGCAAGTTCGGAGGAAGCAAGAAGGAGGTCTTGTGCTATTGGTTTCTATGTGAGTGGTTGGCTCACGTGGTTGTTGGCATTGCATTTTGAGTGGTGCAGGGGCAACGACAGGGGATCGAATCCCGCTGAGGTTAAAGGCAAGTTATTAATTTTTCAAATATTTTATTTTTCTAAGGTTTCCTAGGAGAGATAAGGTTTGTGGTGCATGTTGTGAAAAAGAAATATTTTTGGTGATTTTCCTTTTAGAAGTATATCATATTATATATCATTGGAAAGCTTATTTCAAGGGATATTTGATTATCTTGCCTAGAAGGAGAAATAAGGTGTACATAAAGAGATATTTCTATTTTTGTAAAAGGGTTCAAGTGAAGGTTGTTTTATTCTTTTCAAAGTGTGTTGAGTGTGGCAGATTTTACAAAGGGGTTTCTTCATCTTCATAAAAGGTATGGGCACATTCTCCTATTGATTGTCTATGGTGGTTGATTTATGAAATATCATTGGAGGGAAAAGGATTGTTTATGGTTTCCTTTTCAAAAATGGTTGATTGAATGCTTTAAGGTTTTCTGAATTGAGAGCTGTGTTTAAACCTTGTTTTATAAGCATAGTTGTTGAAGCCCATTGGTTGTGAAATAACTTGAGTTAGAAAAGAACATGAGTATCATTGTTATGTGAGATTTGTAATTGAGCATTTTTGGAAACATTTGAGTTGGTTGATACATACTTGGACTAGGGTTGTGTGAGGAAAAATTGTCCCTTGTGGAGATTAGTTGAGATTGTGTTTAGAAAATATGGAGTCTATACAAATTCTTTTTATGGTTGTATAAGACTTGGGTTGAGTTGAGTTGAATAAGCCTAGTCAAGTGATGTGTGAAATGACTGTTCAAGTCCTATGAAACAAACTATTCCGTTATTTTGATTTGAGTTGAGATTGAGCCTAGAACATATTGAGTCTCTAAAAATTCTCTTTATGCTTCTATGAGTTTATTTGAGTTGATTTGAGTTGAGATCATTGTGGATCATTGTTGTCATTCATTGAATAGTACATTGCCATTCATTATTAAGTTCATCTTTGAGCTTTGCATTGATATATTTGTAGATGAGATTTGAGTACTACTTGAGCATGATTGATTGAGCCTTTGAGAAGGCATTTGTGGACAGTTTTGAGAAAGCTTTGTGGACAGTTTTGGGATATATTTGTGGGAAGATTTATGGATAGATTTGGGATAATTTTGGGCAAGTTCTTGGTGAGCTTGCCAGAGCAGATTTGAACAAGTTCTTAGTGAGTTTGTTGGAGTAGTTTTGGGCAAGTTCTTGGTGAGCTTGCTAGAGGAGATTTAGATAAGTTCTATGTGAGCTTGTTGGAGCAGTTTTGGGCAAGTTCTTGGTGAGCTTGCTAGAGCATATTTGGACAAGTTCTGTGTGATCTTGTTATTCAGCTTTGGACAAGTTCTGTGTGAGATTGTTATTTAGCTTTGGACAAGTTCTCACATTTGGAAAAGTTCTATGTGGGCTTGTTATTCAGCTTTGGACAAGTTCTGTGTGAGCTTGTTATTTAGATTTGGACAAGTTCTGTGTGAAATTGTTATTGCCTAGCTTTGAGTAGATCAAAGAAATCATTGTATTGGATATTTATGTGTGAAATATTATAAGGAGATCAGCTTGTGGAGTACCCCACATTGGGGGAACCACATTAAATATTGTGTCTCAATTGTGTGTGGTGACTTATGCTTTTGCTTACTACTGCTATCTGAGTTATTAATGCACACCGATATATTTGGTTATTGCATTAAGGACATTAATTGATATTAATTTGGAAAGAAAGGAAAAAGTGGTCTTATACTGTTCACCCCCCTCTCAGTATAAGCTTGTGTTCTTCATCCACATATTATCCCCATACTTAAGAATAATTGATTCTGGTAAAGGTTTACTTATATCAATCATGACCAGTATTCGAGCATAAATAGCCAAAAACACATCTTTTGTTGTATCTAAAATCTCAAGAAATTCTTCTAGAGTGTTGCCTATTTCCTTGAAGGTATCTATTTTCCAAAATTAAATGGGTAACTCAAACATCCTAACCTAGATTGGTACTAGGGATAGATTAATATTTTTTAGGTGAAAAGCCTTCATACCAACGGGTAAGGAAGAGCCTTGCTCTTCCCATAAACCAAGGACCCCCTTTTAGGATTATTTATTTTTCTTCCCTAGAAAATAAATAGGTAGGAAGAAACCTTTGGGAAGAAATGATAGAATCACTCCTAAATACTTCCAACTCCTATCAATCCATTTTCTCAAGGTTGGAGCCCCTGGCCAATACCCATTAAATTTACCAAAAAATTCCCTATCTTGGAGCAATGAAGACCTCTTTGAGGTGCGCTCACTAACCTCTACCACTAGGGATAATTCTAAGGATTTAATTATAAATCAATCCATAGAAAGGAAACTCAAAATATAATGAAATTTATCTAAAATTCCTATAGCAAATATATTATTTGATAAAAACTTTATAAATGTTTCATGCACAATTTCTGATATTAACAAAGGGAAAAAGAACTTTGCCAAAAAATTCTTTGTCCAGATAGAATATCTTGCCTCGATGAAGTCCTAGCCCTTCATTGCTCTTCCCATAATTCTAACCCTAGTTGGAAAATATTCGCAATTTTATTTTTTACGACTTGAAAAATTGGCACTACCCTTGTTCTGAATGGTTGACTTCACAGGGTCGTATATCCCTCAATATTGCTTGGATTTTTGCATATGACCAGTCATTTTAAAGCTATTCAAATTCTATACATTTTGGTCCAAGAATTAGCTAAATTATATAACTATTCACAAAGATATAGCTCCTAAAATATGAGATGTTTTTCAAGAAAAAATCCTAATCCTTCACACTTTGCAAATTCATTTCTTTGCAACTTGAAAAATTGTCACTGCTCTTGTTACAAATGGTTAAGTTAATAGGGTTGTATATCCCTCAATATAGCTTGGATTTTTGTATGTGACCACTCATTTTAAATCTATTCAAATTATACACAAGTTGGTCCAAGAATCAGCTGAATCAGATAATTCTTCACGAAGATATGGATCTTAAAATATGAGATGTTTTTCAAGAAAAAATTCTAATCCTTTGCACTTTACAAATTTATTTTTTGTGACTTGAAAAATCCTCAATTTTTCATCCATATTACATCATACCTCTTAGTGGTAAATATATTTTATTGAATCAAAGGAATAAATTTCAAATACCTCCTCAAAAGAATCAACAATATCAATTTCAATATCAATAAAGGCAACATAGACAAGTGTAATATCAAAGAGGGAAAACCTAGTAAAGGCTACAACAACAAGGGTATATTACATAGGATGAATCAAAATTATATTGTGAAGAATAATGTGAAACAACAAATAAAGGCCTCATGGTCAAGGAAGTGTGAAAACCAAGAAATAAAGGTGATAGTAAATAAGCCAAGATAAAGGTGAAATTAAAAAATGGTGTGTTATTAAAATATAGTTAAGATAGAGAAATTTAAAAGCTAAGGTCTTGTTTACAAGAAATACTTAAAATTTTTGGTGAAGGATACTTTTAAAATGGTGTAACAATCTTAGTTGGTGTAGTAAGAAGAATGTGCATGGCGTTGTTTGCCCTTCACATCTTTGAGGTGCAATGTAAAAAGCAAATTGAAATAATTGAAAAATTGAATGATAAGCCCATAATAAATGATATTTGTTGTGATACGAGTGATATTATTCAAAGGATAGATTTAAATTGTGATACGGGTGATTTAAGGATGATGATGGTAGATAGTTGTGATACATGTGATCTTGTTCAAAGCAAAGATATAGGTTGTGATACTTGTGATTTGAATATTGTTACTGAGATAAAAGATTGTGTACAAGATGATTGTATTGGCCATGATAAAGGCCATATTGTCAAAAATGATAGTGACACGATACTTCATATTATAGTGAAGACATGTAATTGTAATATGTACAAAAATATCTAACACTTACAGATGTAATATGAAATCAACTTGATAAATATGAATTAAGTAACCATAATGACAACAACATAAAGAAAATAAAGTGTCCTTCTCATTGATATTCCAGAATGTCTTTACAAGAGATTACAAAAGATCCCTCTTAGAGATTTACCAAATTGATACAAAATTACATCAAGAATCCAATAGTAAGTGTCTTTAAAATATCTCTTGTAATCTCCCTAAACTTATTATGGAGGGTTTTCCTAGAGACCTCCGCTTGATGATACTAATATTTAGGAATATTTATGATGATGAACTCCTGATAAGGCCTATAACCTGCACACAAAAGCACCTACAAAGCATCAATAGTAAATGTGAAGCCTCTCAAGATGAGGCCCATTTCATGATAATGCAAAATGGAAAGGAAATGCGTAAAGCAGTAAAGAAATGCATGAAATACCAAAAGAAATTATGCTAAAGAATTCTAGAAAAAAAATTAAAAGCTAATAAAATTGATCTAGATGATAAGACAGAGAAAATTGCACATCACAACAAGGTCGTCATTGATCAGAATGGTTGTTTTTGCTAACCGTAATTGGGTCTAACGACTATTCCTGTGTGTCACTATCAAGCACATTGGCTATCAAACAGAGATTTTGTTCTCTAAGCTTGATGCTTGTAAACATCCAAAATGCTCATCAAATTGATTGATGTTCTTGTTGCATTCTTGAGGAACGACTTACGATGGGATTTGGTTCGAATTAGAGGTGAATTTATGGTGTATAGTGGTGAGATTTTTTCTTCAAGCTCTCCAAATATCCATGGATGTGAATACAAAATTCATGACAAAATGTCAATAACACCTTGGCGCTTATGAGAGACTGGTCTCTCTGTTAGGCAATTTGACAACAGTTCGCTATGGTAATTGGTTAGGGCTTGTATGAAGGAAGAGCTCCATTTTATAGAATTCTAAATGGTCATCTTAGATTCCTTGAGAATCCAAGAAGTGGTTAGGATCAAGAATGACAATAGAACATTCAAGAAGCTTCTCACAATTGTTCGCAACTGCTTTTAATCTTGAATGATTGTTGAAACTGAATTCTATTCGGCTCAAGATATCATGTTTGTTACAAGTGAGGCCATCTTCGATCAGAGTGACCTGATCTAGGGGTCGTCATTGGGTCCAGTGGCTGCCAAGAAACCACTAGTGGGGACAACAACTTAGGCTTAAAAGGACCATTTTCCCATGTTTGAGTGGTTAGAACCACTGTTAGATATTGGAAAGGCCCAAAATGAGTCATATGGCCTGTAGAGGTGTCCACATGAGTATCCTCCTCAATTTGACATGTTTTAGGTGTCTAAAGTGATATTTGAATAATGGTAGAGACCATAATAATAAAATTGGGTGTTTAAACATTGTTTATGATGTTGATAACAATCAAAGCAATGATGCAAAAATTGGATTCTTTAAAAATCATACAAAAAATATAAGTTAAAAACCATGAAGAAAATGGAATATAATGGTACAAGTTTGGGAAGATATGGGAAAGGTGTGAAAATATCTATAATACTAGGTATAAGACCAAAGAATGAAGGTCTTGGTTATGATGATCTAATAGTAAATAGTGAGATCAAATTTGTGAAAAGGGAATCCTATGTAAAAGAAAAAAATAAATATTAAGAAAGAAGCAGTGATACGAATTGTATGGCAGATAGCAATAACACACGATTTATGAAGAAAGATTCATATGGAGAAGTTCCTATATTGGGTTGTTGCTAGTCATTGTGGAAGAAGTGGACATGTGATAGCTAGGTATTGGAACTTGCATTCTTGTAAAATTTGTGGAGGTAATAATCACTCTAGAAGAAAGTATTGGCACAAAATGAAAGTGATCAACAAATGTATATGAATTATGGATGGATGAATATTTCAAAATGGGATAAAAAAAAAGATACGCTGAAAGGTTTCTACAAAAGAAGACCAATTTTGTTGAATGTAAAGGATATTGTAAGTTTTTCCATGGAAAAATATCTTGGGGAACTTGAGATAAATAATTTTTGTATCAATAAAATATGACCCAAGTATTGCTTGGAAGACTTGTAGTGACAGGACATGTAGTGAAACATTATGTGGATGATTTCGAAGATGTTGAAGATTCCAAAGACATACTTTAGTGGTGATTTTATAGATGTGATGACCTAAAGACTAATCCAAAGTTTGACCTAGAGGTAACCTAGATATGTGACATACAGATGATAAGGCAAGCTATAAGCAATGATCCAAAGGTAGAGATCCAAAAGTGACCCAAGAACAATGACCTAGTATAGAGGTGACCTAGAGGTAGAGACCCAAAGGTGACACATAGATAATGACCTAAGATAATAACCTAGATATAAACCTAGAGATAGGCCAAAGAGGTAAACCAAGTAGATATTATATAGATCTAGTAGATCCAAAGCTAGAAGATCTAGATCTAATAAAGTAATATCCATCTAGCCAATGACAAAATAAGAGCCAAAGAGTAAGAGCTAGATCCAAAGAATAATTTTGTATGTACCACTATGGAATCATGGGGGTAATTATATTTATAGAAAATAATGTAATACAAGGGGGTATTAGAATCTATTACATTATTTGGAGTTATGTAATCATTAAGGAGATGACTGATGATTTCACCCTCATGTAAAGTTGGATAATCATATTTCCTATGAGAATATGAAAAGTCATAACTGAAGGTGAAACACCAAGAGCTAGAAACACTAAATAGTATCTAAAAAATAAAGATACATATTGATGTATTTATATGGTTGCTATATGTAAGCCATGGATGGTGAATTGAGGTATAATAGTGTGAAAATATTGTGTGAATAATTTGTGAAATAGTTTTCCTAAAATATTGTGTTTGTCTTCTCCCCATTTCCAACAATGCCTACAAACATGTTGCTTAAGGTTATTACACTTATTGTGGTTCAAACTATTAGGTAGGATGAAATTCCTAAGGAATGTAAAGATATCCTTGTACCAAGGATCATGAGAAAGAGGTGCATTTATGGAAAAATACTCCTAAATAATCTAGCTAGACTCTAAGGTTGAGGGTTCGCTAACTTTTTAAATGATGATCATAACTTTCTCATCAACTAGCTCTTATGGTATAAGGGATGTAATTGAGGCCATAACATCAATATGGTGATTAATAGACCTAAGGATGGGTTCAATAGTGATTATGTCAAAAGAAACCATTAGTTTAATGATAATATATTTGTATAGCTTAAGGTTTTCATGTTTTATTTAATAAATACCAACTTAGTTTGACTATAAGCTAGGAATATCCTATTGGTGTGAAAAATCACACCAAATGAGTGGAGGGCATGCCTACAGATCCTCGACCAAAATCGAATGACCACCTAGCCCAGGAGAGGTAGGGCAATTGATATTTGAAGGAGTTCAACTCCTTTAGTTCCATATACCTATGCTACAAAGGATAATTGGAGGAAAAGATAACGAGAGAGAAAGCAAAGGGAGGTCATAAGAAAAACTTATAAGGATGGGTTATAGCCACATCAAGACATGTGTACTCATCATTGTCAGTGGAAATACCAACACACCACCTAACAGATTAGCTCATCTCACCCTCACTAATCATTCAGCACAACAGGCTAGAGCGAATTCCAAAAAACCCACTCTTCCTTAGAATATGATGGTATTTTAATATTGGCTAAATTTTGAAGCACTATAATTTGGGTGGAAGATGAGGGCTGAAAGGCAGCAAGGATAAATAGATATTCAAGTGGGAAAATATTCAAGGAAGATCCCAAATTCCTATCCCACCTCTAGATGGAATAATGGGAAGGTTGCGTAAGAGCTCTTGTTCCCAAACTCCCATCCCAAGTAGCACATCATCATAGAAGAATTTTTGCTTCATTTAAGAAGCACATCCAAACCAAGGTAAAATGATTAGGAAGGCAGAAGAAAGAAAGGTGGTTCGATTCTAAAGGAGGGTGGAAGAATAAAATTATGGCATGATGACCATTAGTCCCAAGTTCCTATCCCAAAATTAGATAAATCTTTGGGAAAGCAAAAGAAAAGGTTCGATCCTAATCATCCATCCATAAGACAAAAATTGAGAAATTGGTGAACAAAGAAGCCTACTTGAATCCCCGTTCGAGACTAAAGTCAATATTCACCAAGAAATAAGTCTTAAGAATTCTTAGGAAAGGGCATTAATGATCTCAACTACCTTTTTACAAAATGTTTTAAGGATGCACTATTTCAAAAAGTAATCAATTCTAGGTCTTCCTATAGCACGAAAGGGTAAAGTAGATTATAATTTATGGCCTGATAGGAATTCTAGAAGCAATCAAGGGACTAAATTTATGCAGAAGCACCTAAATACTTCCGTACAACCACCATTATTTTGCAGAATAGGGCATCAATAGATCGTCCGTCTGATGCAGTATTATCTTCCCACCTAGCACCATTAATTTTTGAATTCAAATTTGTTGTAAAATTACCAATAAATAGTGGATTGTTGGCCATTACAAGGGGTGGCTTTGTGGCCATTACAATTCATATGTAATTCTTCTAGCCTTGTAAATATAAGTATATCACTATTTGATCTCTCAATTTGTCTTCACTTCTTTATGATTGAATATGGGTGCTTATTTTTACAATGGTCATCTAAGTTTGCTCATTTAATTTTGCAATATAGATTTCGTGAGTCTTGCTAGGTGGTTCTAGAATTTGCATCTATCTTTGGGTGTCAGGGTTTATTTCTGTTAAAGTTGGTCAGGTTGGAGTGCTCTAATTCTACATTTTGGATTTCATGCACCCTCCAGTTAGTTCTAGAATTTGGTTTGGCTTGCTACGCTGAATGATAAGTGAGGGTTACATGAGTTGATATGTTAGGTGGTATGCTGGTATTTCCACCAATGATGTTGAGTGCATGTGTCTTGATGTGATCATAACCCATCCTTGTAAGTTTTAGCTATGACCTCCCTTTGCTTTATCTCTTATTTCCCTTTTCTCCCTATATCCTTTACGATATAGGTAGCTAGAACTAAAGGAGTCAACCTCCTATGAAGATCAATTGCCTCACCTCTCTTAGGCCAGGCGATCATTCATTTTTGGTTGAGGACCACTGGGCATGCCCTCCGCTCGTTCGATGTAGGTTTTCGCATCAACATCTCCATATATGGAGAGGATTATAACCTACAAATATAATATCACAAGAAGCTCTAAGATAAAGGCATCATACTCAACAACATTATTGGTATAGGAAAATTTAAGATTAAAGGAAAAAGGGATTACTTGATGTTAAGAAGTGACCAATATGGCCCAACCCACTCCTTTGAAACATTAAGCGCCATTGAAGTACAAAGTCCAAAGGTCATGTTGATTTACTTCTAGGGTATAGACTAACTCATCTATGAAGTTTATGGCTAGAAAATCGATAGCTTTAAGGGTGCAATTGTTAAAGTTGATCAATAAAGACCTCATATTTCATAAAATTTTGGCTAGCAAACTCAATATTGAGTTCACTAAGTACAATGAACCACATAGTAGTTTATTTTAAGAGATGAGGCTTAGACATGATATACTGCAAGGAGTTGATTCTCATGATGAAAAGGTATTTATGGCTAAGCATGTAGTGTCTAAGCTTATGGGAAATAAAAACTACAACAAGTAAAAGATTCTCTAAAGGGGTATAGTGGACTTAATAATTGATAAAAGTTATACTAATATAGAAAATATCTCACTCTTTATGTTGGTCATCATACTCTGCCAACATATATGCTCAAGCATGGTTTGTTGATAAGGAAAGGAGGAGAAAAGAGGCAGTATTTAAGATAAATAAAGGCCACTTGGTAGATAGAATCCCAATAAAATATTGCATCCTTTCTTAAAATGTTAAAGAAGGGTTGACACGTGTTAGCAACCTTGAAGGTGAATATCTAAATGACTTAGATTTTACTTTGGATACTTTTGAGTTGGGTTAAACTTTGAGGGGGTGGTATATAAATAATATTTAATATCTTATTAGGATCAACTTTGATGCCATGTAGAGATGTGATAAACCTAATTTTTTTTTCTAAAGTGACTCCAAAGATGTATTTTTGAGGATTTAGATATACCTTGTACCCCAAAACTACTCAAATATGTGCCTTAGATCTTGAACATGATCTTCTCAATTTAAAGATCGATAGAGATGATCATTGACATAGTCCTACATTATGCCATGCACAATATCATAAAATATGTATGTCATGACTCTCTATTAGGTATCCCCTATGTTCTTCAATTTGAAAGGAAATACTTAATAGTAGAAGATTCTCCATGGTGTGGTGAAAGCTATTATGGCTTGGTCCTTAGAAGCAATTTTGAAATGATTATAGCCTAAGAATCCATCTATCAAAGAAAGTATTCCACATCCTATAATGAAGTTGATAATAATTTCAATATTGGACAGAGGGAAGTCATCCTTAGTATATGCTTTATTAATGTCCCAAAAGTCTACGTAGAATCTAACGCTACTTGTTTTCTGGGCAACAGGAATAACATTAAATATCTAGTTGGAATAGTCTATAGATTTGATGATTCCAATATCTAGGACTTTCTAGAGCTTGTCTATGAATCTAAAAGCAACTTTTATATGTTTTTTATAACTTTTGGTTTATGTATTTTGCACCATGAGTGACGGCCAAGTGATGGAAAACTAGGGAAGGATAAAGACTTGGCATATCAATGTAGGAACAAGAAAATATATCTTTGAACTCCATAAAAATCTTGGTGTATTCCTCATGCTTAATTAGGATCAAGATATTTCCTAGATTAAGGATCTTAGGATATTTAGAAGTACCAATATCAATTTCCATGGTTTTCTTAATTAGAATACAATACTCATATTTGAATTGAAGGGAAGTAAGAAGCACTCCCAGGATTTCAAGATCTATAATATCTAGGGATAGATGATGTAGTCAATTGGTTATGAGATAGCAACATTCATAATTTGGAGAAAATATCCACCAAAATAGAAGTTGTTTTGGCTTAGATAGTTTGAGGGACCATCTTGAAGAGGATCATTCAAGATAAACTAGGGTTAAGAGCTTTACATTGATATGTTATGCAAATTGAGAGAAGCTATGATCTATGAGGAGCAATAAATTATTGTCATCCTCCTCATATCAATCTAATCCATTTAAATAAATGGTGTTATCTTATGATGCCCTATCAAGAAGGTCAACATATTATTTGCCATTTAAAGAAGAAAGGAGGGCCTAACTATAGCTAGGGATATAACCTATTTCATAGTGTCCCAACTAGGCTTTGGTCTTTAGGGGATTTTTGATGCCTTGCTCATATAGGGTTAGTAATTTTCCTTAATATCCTATGTTAGAAAGCATATGTTTTGGAATGGAATGAGCTTGACAAGAAGCATGAAGCATGGTTTTGTTTAACTAAAAAAGGTTACTATCATGTATTTTCTCATCATTGGCAATACTAGCGCAAATAAAGGATTTTTTTTCTATTTATACCATTTTACCCTTGCTACTAGAAGAAAAAACTAAGGCTTGATGAGATGGGAAAAACTTGGATAGGTCTAAGACAAGTTGATTAATTTTATTATTATTAATGTTAAGGTTGGGTGGATTAGATATTTGACCTTCAGATTCATCATTAGGTGAATTATTTAAGGTGAGAGACCTTAATATATTAGTGATAAGAAGTTGAGAAGAATATGAAGTATGTGATTCAAGAGATAAATTAAGAGAAAGGTAAACACTAGACTTAGGATTATCAACCTTGATCACCTAGCAATAGTTGAAGGGCTTGACATCATTTTGAATATGATAAGTCTTACCTTTGTATTCATATTTAAGGCACTAATGAAAAGTTGAAGGAATGTACCATATATCATGGATCCATGGCCTCCCACATCTTATTTTTTAAGCACGCATGCTTGTACTTGAACATCACTCTCTAGTACTGGCATTTCCACTTGATTGACACTCATGTTATTCACCCGAATGTCCACTTACTTCCACTTGAATTGTGCCTCGTTCACCACTTCAATGATGTTGACTCAGATGGGTTTTTGATCACCACCTAAATGACTCTTTGGCTTTCACTTGAATGACACTTGGTAATGGTATTGGACGACAGTAAGGCTTTATATTTGAACAATATTTTATCTCTTCTCTCAAATGACAATTAGGTGCTTAGTATGAATGATGACTAATTCACTTGCAATAAGATTTGCAACCTTTTGAAGCACAACTATTTAGTATAAGCAACACACTTATTACACTACTATGCTATGAATGACAACCATTTGAATGATAGTTACTAGAATGGTAGGTATCTATGCTACAACATTTGAACTACAATATTGAATGATGTCTCTTTAGGATAGCAATTGTAACATAGTCTCATCCTATATCCTTAACCTGCACACAATTGGATCAAGCATAAAATATTCTATAATACGCAATCTCAAAATCTAGATATTCATCATGCACATAATCTACATAGGATAGAATTTAGGAATTTAAAGGGCAATTATATTATCAATATACTTGAATAGTTATTATGCAATGATGGTTATTACATTACATGCTACATGTATTCTTGTACATGTAGCTAAAATTCTCTTCACATACCCTCCTCTCTTCCTCTTATTATTTCTCTATGTATGCTCTCTTATTTTTATTCCAATTATTCTTCATCTCTTATATACACTAGTAGCAGTTCCAAATATGTGTCAACTACATTTTTTGTAATCATCTTCATATGTGGATGCTCCTACATCACAAATAATAGAAAAATGAATATTTTCTTGCTTGAAATAAGGATTAAAATGACACAATGAGATGCTAACTAGGTGCAAATGCAATATACAATATTATTTACAATGTAACAAGTTTAAATCTTAGAGCTACAAGACAAATATAGTGCCAGAAGAAAATAAGAGGAAATATCACAACCCAAGATGTAAGGTTGTTTTCCCCTTGTTTGTTGAAGCATTTTGAATGCTTTCTAGCTTGCTTATAGACACTTGAAAGCTTAATTTACTTGGATACTTGATTGATTGAGGAGAGCTTGGATGCTTAGTTGCTTACAAGAGTAAGAGCTTGAATGATTGTAAGCATGTCCTTCATATGATTGTAGAAATATTTTGGTATTATCTTGCATGCAAAATGATAAATTCTTATTATTATAGAGATATTTTGGTAGAATTTTGTTGCTTTCAAAAGACCATGAATTGAGATTTCCCAAATGCTAGCTTTATAGGAAGTAATGGCTCCTTGGGGGAAGGGTTGCATTGAAGATGGTATGAATTTATAATAGTATCAATATGTCACTAATGGATTAATATTAAAAATGACAAATCTTAAATTTAGGATTTCTATTGGAAGCTACAAATCTAATCTTAGGGATTTGATCCATTAATAGTGGATGGATTGAAGGGTATAAAAAGTTAATGTTTTAATTTTGGTGCATGATACTAAAAAACACTGGCATGGGAAAAACATTGGAAATGCTTTTGTGATGGAACTTTCACCATCATGACTTTTGGGGGTCAAATTTGGGCCTAAAAGGTCAAAGTAAAAAATTGGTATAGTGTCATTAGGTCACAAAAGCATCATCAACGCTTTCGCTTATGCCCTAGTGCTTAAGCAAATAACTAGTCTTATATAATTCAAATCCTAATATATCATTCTATAGTATTACAAACCATAGTTGAGAAAATAAAAATTGGTAAGACAAAATAATTGAAAATTTTTGAGAATAAAAAAAATTATAAAAAATCAACAACAAAAAAATTGAAGAAAATATCATTTTTAATTGACAAAAAAACAATGTGCTTTAGTATTTTGTTTAGTGTTTTAGTAGGTAGGTAGACCTCTCTCTCCATTTTGGAACAAGCAAATTGAGGTAAAACAAAAATAATTTATTTATGTTGTTTCCTCTACCCATGTTGTTGCAATAGAAGTTTTCGGTAAAAAATCAAGATTTTATCATCAAGGGAAGAAATTGGAAAATTTTGGGATTTTTTGTATATTTTTTCAACAATGTTACAAAAATATATCAAAATTGAGATTTCACATATATTCATTCCATAACTCAAACAATAATACAACTCATACTATATTCATGTGGATGATAAATATATTATATTACAAAATAATGCACTGGTCTAATACATACAAACTCATGTGCTGCTCTACAAAGAGGCTCTTGACATTTCATCTTCAACTATCTATTCATATCCTCAAACTTCCAAGAGATATGACTCTTCATATTTCTCATAGGAGAAATATATTTATTGACTCCTTAATTACAAACATCTAATGATTACTAAAAGAAAAATATTTACAAGACTTTTAGAATCCAAATATTTACAAAGTATTTACAAGATACTTGCAAGATACCAAGTAATGTAAGATACTCCAAAAACCCCCTTATATTATATTATTTGGTATATTATTGATCTTTATTTTTTGTTCTGAATTTCTAGCTTTGACTCTTGTAGTGACTTTGGCTCTTGATTTCTTTCCAGCTCTAGTATTGGCATTGATTTAGGTACCGACTTTGGATCTTCCCTCTTTGATTTTGTCTTTCTAATTATAGCTTGAACTTTATTCTTGTATCAAATGTTGAATTATCGAACTATGTATTTTCTATATGTTTTGCAAGCATAATCACTATAGGGCCTTATTGATACAAAGCATCATTTATGGATGAATGTATGTTTATCAAGATATTTTCATTTTTATAGAAATATTTCAATATTTTTATAATTCTATTGCATTTTAACATGTATATCCATCCATAGTGCATATCTATTTTGTTTTTGTTTTGTTGAAATTTTTTTAGACTAATTATTTTCTCCACGAATTTTACAACATTGGAGATTTCAACATTTCTTTGTTTTATGTCATGTTTGTTACAACTAATTTTCCCCTATTTTATTTTTTAATAAATTTTGTTTTGTTGTTATCTATTACACATTTGATGTTTACTTGTGCCAACATTCTCTATTACAAAATTAATATTAGCATTCCCTGTCACAAAATCATTCTCATTAGCTTGTCTTGTAAATCTAAAGTCTTTATAGCTTTTCCCCTATTTTATTATATCCATTTTTAGTACCAACTACTTTTGTGTATCTTTTAATTTCATTGTCATCCCAATTTGAATGCAATAAATTATTACTAGAATAGTTATCACAACTTAGATCATTATTGATAAATCTTAAATGATGTATACCATCATTATCCCTATTACCATCATTAAATACACATTGTTCATCAAATTTGAAAATTTGGCCTATATATTGACCAACACACTCTACACAATTAAAGCTATTTTTTTTGTACAAGCAATATTACAAACACATCTAACACTATCAAACCTTGAAATCCTCAAATCATAATTCTGTAGAGAAAGATACATAGAGCTATCCTTATCAATATTTTTGTTATCATAAATACTAACTATTTTACACATTTTTTGCATGATAAAAAATTCTTTGATTCACAATTATTACGATGCAGTGGGAAAGAGGGGTTTTATACAAACTGCCTCCAACAACAATCAAAAAATTGATCTGAACAACACCTACTAATGAGCTAGGATGGTGAATTATTTATTTATTTGAATGATGCCATGTCATTCATCTAAATGGAACTCCTATGCAAACAATAATATCTCCTTGAGCGGTATGACTTGAATGGTACCTTAAGTCTCTTGAACAACACCTACAATATTTTTTCTGACACTAAAGTCACTGGAAAGACACCTATAGTATTTGAATGACACCTACAACCTTTTGTATGAAACTTGTAGTCTTTTGTACGACATGTATGGTATTTTATATGGTAATATATTGATGCCTAAGGTCTTTGTTTGAATGATCTATGGTCTTGAATGTTGTTTTACATTTTATTTGAATGACACTCATGCCTATACAAGAATGGTGATTTTTTTTCTCCTTATTAGGTCAGTATTCCTACTTCAAATTATAATGAGCATTCTAAATGTTCACATCCTTTGTCAATCAATAATACTATGGTATTAGTTTGAATGGTACTTTGGTATTTTGCACCTTGGAACATTGCTTTGCTCAAAATCTAACCAAGCTTCACCTTCTCCTATAAACTTGTGGCCTTGCATACACCAACCATTGCAAATCTACAACATCCAAACTCTAGCAATACAATTTACCATTCAACATATATACAAACGAAACATGGTAAGACAATATGGATTTGTATTGCATTATATTTATTCATTGTACTTACATTTTATGTCAATATTATACAATATTTCCTTGTTTATATTTATCCATGCAAATTATTACCACTTTCATTCTCTCCTTTCTTTCCCTTTGACCTATCTCCCTAAGCTCTTCTTCCAGTATAATATTTTTATTCTTCTATGCATGTCTTTTCCTCTTCCTCTTACCTCCTTTATATGTAGAATTCAGTTACTCAAATAGTTCACCAACCATTATTACTAATCCATTGGTTATATGATGGATGCTCCTTCATCATTCTCATTGGGTTCACTTATGAACATTTTTTGAAATTTGTAACCAAGATGTCATGCTTAGCAATCTTGGAAGTATTCATTCATGTTATTGTGTCAGCTACCTGGTTCTTCCACTTGATTTTATATCTATAATATGTTTGGCATCTTGTTATTTTGGCCACTTTGAATTCTATCACTACCTCTATTTCATTTCAATTCTATTTTTGCAATTGTACTATCTATTATTTCATTGGAAAATTAGTTGTGATATATTTAGTACTATCTATGAATTTTTCATTATATGGATATAAATATACCACATTAAAATTTGATAAGATGTCTAATCCTTTCGAAAGTTCAATTTCATATGCATTAGCTACAAATATTTTCAAGACCTTACAAGGCCCAATCTTCTTCCAATTGAGCTTGTTGTAAGTGCCCTTAAAAAATATTTCTTTTTGTAAATGTGTCAAAACCAAGTTCCCAACCTAAAATTCTTGTTTTTTCACTTGAGATCAGCATGTTGATATCTCATATCATTCTTCTCCAAATTAAATTTCACCTCTTGATATAAATTATGAATATAATTAGCAAAGTCCTCTACCAGAGCAATAGGTCTATGCAAGTCAATTGTATTCCACAACTCATCTACTCCTCTTGGATAGATTCCATACATAGTTTATAATGGACTCTTGGTTATGCTTCTATTTATCAAATTTTTGTATGCAATTTTTTCTTGTGCCAATATGGTATCCCATAATTTTTGTTTATTTTTAACTAAGCACCTCAATAGGTTCCTAAGGATTCTTTCACCATTTTTATTTATCCATGTATTTGTAGGTGATAAGATAAGCGAAAACTCAATTTTATGTTCAACTTCTTCCATATAGTGTGCCAAAAGTGGCCTAAAAACTTAACATCTCTATCCAACACCATATTTCTTGGCAAACCATGTAGTCTTACTTCTTTAAAGAACAAATCAACAATGTGCATAGAATCATTCATTTTTCTACAAGGTATGAAATGTATCATCTTTGAAAATCTATCAACAACAGCAAAATGAAATAATTACCTCTTTATGTTTGAGGTAATCCATGAATAAAGTCCATACTTATGTCTTCCCATGGCCTTTATGGTATCAATAATGGTTAATACACCCTAGTTTTTTGACTCTTTCCTTTTACATGTTGATAGACTTAATAAGTTTGCATAAATATTCACACATCCACACTTATTCCTAGCCAATAATAGCTTTCAAAAATTTATTTCAAAGTTTTATCTATTTTAAAAAGTCAAGCTAGTCATCCACTATGTTTTTATCTCATTAGGTTCTACCTCATAGAGCTTTGTGGTATGCATTACTATTGTCCCTTGAATAATAATCCTTCTTGGATAAAATAATACAACCATGGAATTCTATCTCTCATAGTAGGGTCATTGTAATCTTCCCAACCTTCCTTGAAGTCCAATTCATCAACATAAAGCTCTTTCATAACATCAAAACCTACAACTTCAATCCTCATTGCATTTGTCAATAAGTTTTTTCTATTCAAGGCATCAACTACCCTATTTGAACTACCACTTCTATGCTTCAAAATAAATGAGTAACTTTGAAGATACTCTATCCATTTCATGTCTTTGGTTCAATTAGCCTTTACTATTAATGAATTGCAAAGCATGATGATCCATAAATAGCACAAAATCCTTTGGAAATAGGTAATGCATCCACTTATTTAATGCTTACACAATGGCATAAAACTCCTGATTATAAACTAAATATTTTTTCTTAGCTTAATTTATCTTCTTTTTAAAATAAGTTACAAGCCTACCTTCTTGACTTAAAACTCCTCCAACTTTGTTAAATCAACAATGCTAGAACTGACTGATCTATGAATTTTTCCTTCAATATTTGGAAGCTCCCTTTTGCTACCTCTATCCATTTTAATTAATTTCTACCTCCCTTCATCATTTCTATAATTGAAGCATAAATAACACCAAATGTTTTGATGATTTTTTGTACAAACATATCAAACCATGGAAACTTTTGGCTTCAAACATACTCCTTGGTGATGACCACTCCATAATAGCCATTACCATTGCTGGATCCATTTGCAAACCATCCTTGGATATGAAAAAACCCAAATATACCAATTCCTTCATAAAACTACATTTCTTTAACTTGATAAGCAATTGTTCCTCCTTCAACCTTTGCAAAAATAACCTCATATGCATTAGGTTTTCTTATTTCATATTCCTAAACATCAAAATGGAATCTAAGTAAACCACTACAAACTTACCAAGAAGGATTCAAGCCCTTATTCATAAATCATATACCACTCAAGAGAGATAGAGAGACTTGTTACAACATGATGCTACGAAAGCTTGGGATTCTTCGATCGACTTTTCTAGCATGAGGTGCTTTTCCTCCCTCTATTATTAAAGCTGTTATCCTCTAGGCTTTATCAAGAGAGGTTTTCCATTTTCTAGCCCTTCTTTCTCCGAGGTCCGAATCCTGCAGCCACCGAAACCGTTGTTATTCCTTCATAAAAGTTCTAGGTGCATTTCTCAAACCAAATGGTATGACCAACCATTTGTATAAACCTTATTTAGTATTAAACACAATATTCCACTCATATACTTCTTTGATTTAGATCTGATGATAACCACCCTTCAAATCAATATTTTTGAAGTACTATGCTCCACTCAAAAAATCCATAAAGTCATCTATGATGTAATGGAAATATATAGTTTATTGCGATCTTATTGATTGCTTAGGAGTCCATGCATATACGTCATTCTCCCCCATTATTTAGTGCTAGCACAATTGGTACTATGCATAAGCTCAAGCTTTCCCTAATCATCCCCTTATCCAAGAGCTTTAAACTTGTCTCTTCATCTCTTCATTTTCCATGGGTGTCATCCTATAGGCTACCTTGTTTAGCAAACTTGGTCTAGGTATGAAGTCTATTTTATGACTAATACTTCTCATAGGTGGAAACCCATCAGGTTATTCTTCCAATAAATATTTCACTTTGTATGGAATACCTTTCATGTTCTTTTTTGTCCCATATTCTGTGGGATTAGTAATACAAAATATACTTCCTCCATCTCCTTCAAGAATTATTTTTTTGAGATCAAGCAAACTTTAGAACTACTACCCAACTCTTCTATTTTGAATGCAAAACTTTTACCACCCTTAAGAATTGAATAAGTATTTATTCTTCCATAATGTACTACTTTCCTATCATATTGTCATGGTCTTCCTAATAAAATATGGCATGCATCTATTGACATGATGTGACATAGAATTGCATCCTTATAAGAACCAATCTAAAAAATTACCATACATTGTTTGGTTACAAAAAATTAGTGTCTATTTTGTAACCATAACACTTTGTAAGGATTTGGATGTTTAATTCTCCTTAAGCTAATTTTTTATCATCTCTATTAATACTAAGTTGTTTGTGCTTCCACTATCCAAAATCACTTACAACATTTGCCTTATGATTTACAAATTGTCCTAAACAAGTTCCTTCTTTGATCAAGTTCATGCACCTCCTTTACTAGTTTTAATAGTACATTTTTCATCATAAGGGATTCTCCTTGTTCTAGTTCCTCCTTGTGCTTCGATGAAGCAATTCTTTGTATGCTTGTGTAGTATAGTTTATAGTTTCCTTTCCTTTATTATTGATATATTGTATTGTTATACATTCAAATGCCCAATGGCTAGGTTCTCCACATCTATAACAATTTTTAGGGAATCCTATGCCTCTTCCTCTATCATAACCTCCTCTTCCTCTTGATAAATCTCTATTTTCTCTATTATTCTAAGAAATACTAGATTATCCCTCTTGCCTTATTGTTCTCTTTTGTTGTTGGTTTATCCTCTTCCTCTCGCATTATTTTGTTGCCTTTGCAACAATTTTTCTCTACCTTGAATGCATACTAATATGCTTTTTCAATAGTTATGGTTCAAATCATACCTATTTCATCTTGTATGGATAATTTTAGTCCATTTATGTATCTTACCACCTTATCCTAACTCCTTTTGATTAAGGTTTTAGAGTCCTCTAAATAGTCCAATTTAATAATATGTAGGTAAAAATTCATATTTCAACTTGGATAAAAACATGTCCCATGTTCAAATTCTATATTTGCTACCTTTTAGTTTGGACATAATACCATCAAATTGAAGCATATCCCTTCAATCGGATGCATTCAAATTTAACCCATTTTAGATCCTCCATAGATTCATAATTGAAGCTCCATGTCTATTAATTAATCAATCAATTCTTCTAAGTTTAAACTTCCATTAAAATTGGAAGTATCCATCTTTGGTTTATTTCCCATATTTGAGATCATTTGAATCAATCATTGCTTTAAATCTTCTCATGGATCTTCATCTTGAGCTTCCATGTGACTAGTTTCCTCCTCTTCACTATCACTAACATCCTCAATATGAATACCTCTCCTTTGGGTAGTCTTAATTGCATCTAGTCTGGTGGTTGTTCCTCTCAATATTTCAACTATGTTCATTATCCAAGGTGTAATAATATGCAATATTCCTCTTCCATGTTGTGCCATATCTCCTTTGAAATGTATTGTAGACCTTTAAAAATAAAATCCTACTATGATACCAAATTATGTAGTCAAAAAATAAAATCCTACTATGATACCAAATGATTTAGTCAAAAGGAGGGGGTTTATACAAACTGCCTCCTTTAATAGCAACTAGATGCATGACCTAAACAACACCTAATAATGAGCTAGAACAATGAATTATTTTTTCACTTGAACAATGTCATGTCATTTATCTAAACAACACTCCTATACATATGATAATATCTCCTTAATGATATGACTTGAACAGTACCTAAAGTCTCTTGAACAACACGTACAATCTTTTATATGACACCAAAGTCATTTAAACAACACCTATAGTCTTTAAACGACACTTGCAATATTTTGTATGACACCTGCAGTGTTCTGTATGACACCTACAATATTTTGTACGATAATATCTTGACACCTAACGATAATATCTTGACACCTAAGGTATTCTATTAAATGGTGTCTAGTCCTGAATGATATTTTAAATTTTATTTAAATGATACTCCTGCCTATACAAGAACAATAATCACACATTCTTTTGAGGGATTTTTTTCTCTTTACTAGGTAAGTATTCCTACTTCAAAAAATAATGAGAATTCTAGGCATCCACATCCTCCATTAATCAACAATACTATAATATTAATTTGAATAGTACTTTGGTATTTTAACCTTGGAATATTACTTTGCTTAGACTACAACCAAGCTTCACCTTATCTTGTTAACTTGTGGCCCTGCACACACTAACCATTGCAAATCTATAACATACAAATTGTAGCAATACAATTTACCATTCAACATATCTATAAAGGAAATATGGTAATATGAGTATGGATTTGCATTGCATTTTGGAGATATTACATTATTTGGTAGCATTAAAGTACCATGTGGTACATTGTACATTTGTAAATATTAGATTAGGGAGTGTGATTTATATTTTGTCTAATATATGTGTAAATGTGTGAGGAGTATCCATGTATTATGTAACTAAGTGTGTAAGTGTAAGGTGTGAGTTGTGAGAGTGCAAAGTGTCAAGTAAGTAATTCAAGAGTCATAGGTGTTAGGTCAAGTGAAGAGTCACATGATATGTGGCAAGATGTAAAGTGAAGTCATAATATTTTTGTCATATGTGTAGAATGTGAAAGGATGCATCTCCCAAATATTTGAGGAGAGAAATAGTTGAGTATTAAAGAGTCATTTGTAAGGTTATATTATGGAAATAGAGTTTTATGCAATGTATCAAGAAACAAGTTCCTTGATATATTTGATGATTTATGAAAAATATTTGTGAGTATTATTATTATGAAATATTGTGTTATTCTGTGAATGCTTTCATTTGATTGATTTTAAGATCCTAGGAAAGTGGACCTGTGAAATTATCTGGGAGAATTCCCACCATTGCATTATATTTATTCCCTATACATTGCTTTTATGCCAATATTATACAATCTTTCCTTGTTTGAATTTCTCCATGTAAATTATCTCCACTTTCATTATCTGCTTTCTTTCCCTCTTTCTATATTTATCACCCACTTTTGTTTTCCTATGCCTACCATCTTAGACCTATCTCTCCAACCTCTCCTCTTAGTCTTCTCTTCATATTCTTCTATTCACATATTTTCTTCTTCCTAATTCTTCCTTTATATGTAGGATTAGGTTATTCAAATTGTTCACCATTTGTTATTATTAATCCATTGGTTATATGATGGATGCTCCCACATCACATTAATGTCTATTTTTAGTGGAGGGTCACTACATTCATCACAATTTGCATTACCACAATCTTAATCAATTCATACACTATTTGCACACTCTTTGTCATTTTTATCAATGGTCAAATCCCTTGTGTCACATGTTGTTTGTTCCCTGAACAATATTTTTAGTATTAGAATATGCATTTACTGTTATGCACCTCAAATCACAAGCATCAAAACTCATGAGTCTTCATGGGCTCCAAATTACTTGTATCACAACAAATGTCTACCATAATGGGCTTCAGATCACATGCATTTATATTTTTCTTTTGATGAAGGTTACTAATGTCATAACTCACATCTTTCATCTTAGGCATATTTTTCAATTTTTGTGCAACTTATTATTATTTTTGACATTGTTCTTTATAGGTCATTAAGTATGGATAGATACATTTATGATGTGTTTTCCATTGCTTTGAACTATCTTTTGCTACCTTACAATCTTGATTTATTTCTTTCATCATGAAAGCCATGTGTACTATGTTGTCTCTTTGATGATTTATACTTCTTTGATATTGCATTTGTGATTTATATTTCTCTCATGGAAGTAGTTGATTCAATTGTTTATGAGAAAGTGATATCATATCTTAGAGCAAATATACCATTTTTGATAGAACCAATGGCTTCAATCTCTCTTTGTATTTTCATATCCAACAATTGTGACACTAATATTATTGGCTAATACATGCACACATAGTACATTTTCTAATGTGCATTAAAGGAAAGGTATATTGAGTGAAACAGCCTACTCCTTGAACCTTGTAAATTTTATTATCTACAATTTTGATAGGTATGCTTTGTTTTACTTGAAGAGAAACAAACCAATGTAGACTACCAGTTACTTTCCCATTTTTCCTTTAAAAATGTGGTAGTTTGATCCACCATGTTCTTTTCTATGACAAAATTTTCTTTGTTTTTAAGTCCCTTTTTTAATAAATTTTGGTTCTTCAAGAAAATGAGACTTTTGTAAGAGGGGTTTTTTATGAAGACAATTAAAATTCCTTGTAAAAAGAATTTCTTTCAATTTGTTTTTCAATCCTTCAAATGAATGTTGAATCCCTTGAAAACCTTTTAACTCCCTAATTAGCTCACTATAGTTTTTATAGGAATTTTCATTATTTTCTTATAATTTTTTTTTCAAGGATTTTTTTTTACTTCTTTTTTAAATTCTCACTTTTATGACTTTGAATAAAAAAAATTTCTAAGCTTGATGCTTCAAAAAAATCTTGCTTCCTTTTATAAAATTCATCAAAAAAAAAAACTTCCTTATGAATTCCTTTTGTCTCCTTAATCAATTTTCTTTAAGATTTCAATCAACTTTGTCCTTAATTATTTCATACGTTATAGAGCTTGAACAATAATTTGTCCTTGATTTTGCCTTGAAAAATATTTATTCAACAATGCACCTTTACCTTTCAAATATTGTTTTCACAATATCCTTTGCATATCAAATGCACTTTATAAAATCAAATGGACATCAATATTTTGAAAATCTTTGAATGAATTTTCTCTCTAAAAAATGCAAGCTAATATTCTTTTAATAATTTGTCTTGTTCCTTTTTCTTTCTTTATGATTTATCCTTTGTTAAAACCTTTCTTATTATCAAATATTCTTCACTTCAGTTTCTTTGGACAAATCAAAATTTTTCTTTCAATGTTTTCTTCTTTCTTTTAAATTTCTTCTTCTCAAATATTTTCCTTCCAATTCTTTTATATCTTCTTAAATGTTTCACTTCCAATTCTTTTATCTCTTAAAATATTTCACTAATTATTTAATTATTTCAAATATCTTTTCCATTCTTTAATTATTCTCCTCGAAGCTTTCCTTCCAAACTAAAAATAAACAGCCACTAGCCACACATCTTTGAATTCAATATATAAATTTGAATAATTTAAACCTAATGCATTCAAGAAATCTTTTGAGCGTTATGGATTCAATATATAAATCTGGATAATTCATATATATAATCCGTGTGATGTGGTCTATAGGCAAGGACGCGTGATGTGGTCTATTGGCAAGGACACATGATGTGGTTTATCGACAAGGACGCCACTTGCATTATCAGTGATGTGACGCGGGTTCAATCCCCACGACGGATATGTATATGTATAAAAAGTATTTACTCAATAATAATAATAAAAAAAATTAAAACTAATGCATTCAAGAAGTCTTTGAGCGTTATGGATATAAATTGAGATAATTGCATTCAAGAAGTGTTTGAGTGTTATCGATTAAACATATACATTTAGATAATTTAGGATGGTGGCTATTGTCCCAATATCCTCGCATAGCATGGGATTTTAGTGGCTCTTCTTCCATTGCTCACATAGCATAGGATTTTAGTGGCTCTTCTTCCATTGCTCACATAGCATAGAATTTTAGTGGCTCTTCTTCCATTGATTCAAGGCTTGTTGTTGATTGTCTCAGATGATATAATTCAAATCTTAATTTTATTCCATAATTCAAACAATAGCACAACTCACAATGCCCTTATGTGGAATGTACTTATGTGGATGATAAATGTATTACAATACAAAACAATGCACTACAATCCTATACATACAAACAATGTACTACAATCCTATACATACAAACTCATGTGCTACTCTACATACCCTTTACAATTTGTTGTATTTAACTAAAACCTAAACGATATTAAAATAGATATAATTTAAAGTTTAAAAAACCAAAAATTAAACTCACTATATGATGTGATCGAAAACTTGTGTAAACTCATTAGATATCTGCAAGCTTACTATAGTGGTAAGGGCTTTGACCTCTCTTTGAGAGGTCCAAGATTCAAACCCCACTTTGTAGAAGAAGAGGACCCCTAAAAAAAAACCTGCATAAACTCATTAAAAAAATAATAAATAAATAAAATCAAACTCACCATAAAATATTATAATAAAAATTCTACAATCATTTAAGGATCCAATATAATAAACAAGAACACAATGATTTGTATAGAAATGTTTAATAAGGATCCAATGTTTTATTCGCCTCTCCTCAAAAGAGAAACCATATAAGCCGCATAAAGGCAAAGACTCACTTGAACTGAAAGCCCCTAAAGAAGTCATACTTGACAGCCCTCAATTTCTCATCAAAATACTCCATTTCTGAAGGCCCACAGAGAGGACTTGCACTACTCATCTGACTGTTATTGGCAGCAAAAGAAGATGAAACTCTGAAACCCACCACCCCCTTTTTTGTCTGAACATCACATCTGCCAGAGGCCCTGTGGTCACCCTCAATTTCCCTGTACTTATGCAAGTACACCATCAAAACATCAGCATAGTCATCCAATCCCAGCTTGCTCATGGCCCAAAGAATGTCATCTGCAGTGATGGTTTTCCTCTGCTCTTCCTTGCACCTGTGATTTGCTTCACTGGTGATCAAACTGATGAACTCAGAGACAATATCTTGGATGATCACCTTGGCATCATCAGATATCTTTGCATGGGAAGGCAACATTTTTCTCATTATTCTGATCACATTGGCAATGGGCATCAGCCTCTCTTGCTCCCTTGGATATGAATTCTCCTCAAGGCTGCTGCTACCACTTTTAGACATGATAATTCTGGTTCATGAGGGGATTCACAGCCAGAAGAGCATCATGTTTTATACTTTGCTGGGGTCTATTTTTTGAAGGGAGAATAAGTGTTACAACTTGCAAGCGGGAGACGTGGAAAGGAGAGCTTAGTTGAATGATTTTGCATGGATGCCAGGTAGGCCATTCCACCTACTCGTTATTATTTGGATTCTCCCTTGTCACTCTCCCTGCCTATTATTTCAAACGCCCCTGCTATCAACTGTAAACTCGAGTTGGACGTCCTAAATTTAGACTGATACGAGAATAAATGCACATGCTTTTTTCTTCAATACGAGAATAAATGCACATGCTTTTTTCTTCAATACGAGAATAAATGCACATGCTTTTTTCTTCAATCCTATTCTGTAATACCACCGTCATGTAACTTTCTGTGTTCAACTTTTAAAAAGGAAATGGAGGTTTTTACAATGAACCAAAATACTCAAATTTTATTGAGAAAACTTGAGTTTTTGTTAAATTGTATGAGTATGATGTAAATAGAGTAGTTTTAGCTATATCAATTTATTAACTAATTAAAAATATATATATTAAATAAAATAAAAACAAAAGTTTTTGACATTCACAAAGTTATAAATCTATACAAAAAAAAAAAATCTTATTTTACCATTCAAGTACATAAAAATCTTATTTTAACATTCAAGTACATGTTGAAAAAGTATATGTGGAGCTGTAGTATTTACTTACTCTTATGGATTAGTGGGAGTGATTTAACTGGAAATGAGTGACTTATCGACTTCTTTTTTTAATATATATTTGACATTGTTTTGACAATTGTTATTGGCAGTTTATGGACTGTTTACGACACTATTGTATACTCCTAACCACAGTGGTGATTAATGTATTGGTTTACTGGGTATACTAATCCCACCCACCATTTTTGTATGATTAAACATTATTTTATTAATATAATAACCTTTTCATAAAAAAAAAAAAACATCTATAAAATTTATAATTACTAATTTTAAAATTTATACAATAATTAAATATTTCTATTAAGTTCAAATATTTTATTTTAAAACTTATCGAGTAAATTGTATGGCTAGCATTGCTATCATCGAATCTTAGCAATCTAATAACTACATCTTATGAGAGGCATTATTGTAGTTCTTCAAAAACTAATTTTAAATAAATAAATAAAGGATCCGTAACTATTGCTAAGAACTTAAGTGGATTAGAAATGCATCTTTTGCATTTTAGGTGGATTAGGAATGAGTGGTCTACTTCAAAATGCATCTTTTTCATTTTAGGTGAATTAAATCAAAACTTTATTTTAGTAAATTAAAAAAAAAACATGTTATATGGATTAAAAATAATTTAAAATTTATTAATATTAAAATTTTATAATATAAATATTTTTTATTATTTTATGGTTTTTGATTTTTTAAGTTATTAAACACCTCTCAAAGCAATAAAAATAAGCAAGCTTTTTTTGCTTGAAGTTTATTGTTTCAAGGGATTCTTATTGGGTGTGAATGATATTTCCTGCAGATCTTGTGGAGTAGAGGAAGATGTGCATCATTTGTTTTGGTCTTGTGTGAGAGCTCAAGAGGCTTGGCAGTGGATTTTCTTTTTTTTCAGATCATATATGATAGGTCCCTGTTCTTGGGTGAATATTTTGTTAGGGGATCCACTTGAGTTTTTTGAGAAGCTTGTTCCTGTGTGGCATATCTTTAGAGTGGGGATTCTTTTTCATTTGTGGAAAACTCGCAAGAGTGATTTTTAGCTAGCATGAGCCTTTTTCTACTTTTTCTCTTGCTGATAAGTATCAAGTTTTCTATGATTGTTGGCTGCAGATTTCTGTGCAAGCAGAAAAAGTGAATATAGAACTTCATCACTTACGGGACCTTATTGATCATTGGGGTAATGCTCCTTGTGCAGTGAATCCTGTTCCTCCAACCCCTACACAACAATGATGCATAGTCTATTAATTGTTTTTTTATGCAGTTCTCTATTTAGTTTTCTTGTGAACTTCTGTAAGTTATTTTAGTAGCTCTGCTAGTTGTTTAGCACACAGTTAGTATGTTGGTTGTGTGCTTGGGATGTGCTAATTCCACCCATCCTTTTTTTTGTATGATAAGCCATTTTAATATAATGTTTTTTTCATCCAATCTTTTTTTTTTTAATTTAGATCTCTTCTTAAATGTTGAGAAATTTAATCATTAAGTTAATGTCATTTGATTTAATATATATGGATGTTATTATAATATAATTTTTTAAATATAAGGTTTTTGGTTGGGTCCTCAAACTAGTTATAAAGTCTCCCATGTTGGATATTATTAATCACATTGAGCTATACATCCCTTTTGGTGCTATTCAGATTTAAACCTTGGTGTAATACATATTTTTTTCAATTAGTTATATGAGATTGTGCTATTCAGATTTAAACATTGGTGTAATACATGTTTTTTCAAACGGCCTAATCTTATTACTCCAATGTTTTGGATATTATCTATGTATCATTTGACAAGATTTGAACCTTGGTCTCCTCCTTAAATATTGAGGAATCTAACAGGTTGAACTAATGCCACTTGATTTTTCAATGAGTTTACATGGGTTTTTATGAGGGGTCTCGAATGGGGTTTTAACCTTAACCTCTTAAAGAGAGGTTAGCTTGCAGTTGTGACATAATACATGTTAACCAGTTCCATATCATTAATTAAAATAATATTAATTTGTAAATTATTTTGAATGATGTTTATAAAATGAAAGGAAAAAACTATAATTTAAATTTATTTTTTTTAAAATAAAAATTAAAATATTTAAAAAATATATATATATATATATATATATATATATATATATATATATATATATATATTATATATATTATATATTATTAAAATTTATATTAAATTATTGTTTAATATTATTTAATTATTTTACATATAAATTAGACATAATTAAATTGAAAATGAAGAGATGTGTATAATTCAGCTTACTTCGTTACTTTGAATATGCAATGGTAAGGGTTTTGGGTTTTCTTTAGGGAGATCATGGTTCAAACCATGGCATATCCAAAAGGAGATAGGCTAGTTGGTAGAGGTGGAGTGTTTGTTTGATGTCTTGAAGTCCATTAACTTTGTCTTACCTAGTGAGGGATAGGCTAGTTGGTAGCGGTCGAGTGTTTTTTTATGCGTTGAAGTTTATTAACTTTGTCTTACCCAGTGAGCCTGAATTTATAATGAAGGTCCTATTAAGTTTGTCTTACCCAGATAACTAGGATTTACAATGCCAACATAGGTGTTACCGATTTCTATATATATATATATATAAACATATATATAAATGTGTACTTATTATTATTATTATCATTACATCTTCCTTGTTTCACTTTAATTATAGGATTATTTTTTCATGATTTGTTTTTATTAAGGTAAAAGGTTAGGGTTTTGAAAGGATCCCACAACCTTGTACATAGAGATCAAACAAGAGCCAACGAACCACCATAATTTTTAATCTTCAATCTAGCACAAAGGTAGACTCAACAGAAAAAGCTACCAGAAGAAAAAATAATTAAACTTACATTCTCATCCAACAGTAGCACATCAATTTGAACACAAACTCAAAATTATCCTCATCCCGCCTAATGGGGGACCAACCAACCAACCAATAACACTATCAAACCCTAGAAACCCAAAAAACCAGGATAGCTAAATCTTGTAGAAAACAAAAGTCCCAACACAGAACACAAATTTACAATAAAATTATAGGGGCTAAAAAACAAACCGAGCCTCCACCTCAACAACCACCAGAGGCATTCAAAAAATAGCCATAAACCAAGATAACTAGCAAGAGATAAAACATACATATCCACTATAAAACTGAAACTCTAAATCTCCCAGCGAATAGAATGTAACAGGTCATAAAAGGTACAAGAATGCTATAAGATAAATACAAAAAGAAACTCTCGCTCATACCAGGAAAGCAAGCCCACAAGGTTCACTCGTCTAACCAAATGAAGACCCACTAAATGAGAAAAATCATAAGTAATCGTCAAGAAACCCACATATCTCGTTGGAGAAAACCACTCTCAGGGCATTTAGAAAGAATAAAATAGGAAAAACCCAACACAACACCTAAGAGAGAAAAATAGAGGATCTCAGAGAAAAATGTGGGCATTGGAACCTTGGGATCTGACTCCTTCGCCATCCTACCTCAGTTGAAAAAATATACCAAAATAATGCTGCTCAAACCGAAGCACATCAGAACACGGTCCAACCACCTATTGGGACCCAAACAAGGGAAAAATAGCATAAACAAAACCAACTGGAAGAGATCTGCAACAGAGTGCCCCGATGATAGGAAAACCCTCCAACACAAATATCTACGAAGGTAAAAACCCCACAAATATTGCTAAAGTCCAACCATAGTCTGGTCTAGTCGTCTACCCATCAACAAAGCTAGAGATTGAGGTTCCTTCAACTGGCCCAAACTCCTTCCCCTAGACCCCCTACTAGGATTCCAGCTGCACAGCCTTCCACCCTACAATCCCACCTGCATCTATAGTAAAAAAACCAAGTCAGAGATCCAATGACCCCAAAACCAATATAGGAGACTAGCCTACAACACAACCAAATGTTAAGATCCTTCAATCGACCCAGCCTCCTCCCAACCCCCAAATAAGGTTACAGCTGCCCAAAATTCCTCTCAACAAGCCAACTATAGATGCAAAGTTGTCTACTAACCAGATTCACTATCCAAAAGAGCATTTGGGTTGCCAAGGTTTCCAAAAATCTCTAGAGCAGCAACCCTTAGAGTCGCAGCCCTCTCTACCATGGTGAGGCTCAAGCCCTCTCTAACATGGTTAGGCTCAGGCCCTCATGGGCCCTCTCTACTACATTGAGGCTCAGGTCCTCACAAGCCCTCTCTGCCATGGTGAGGCTCAAGCCCTCACAGACCCTCAATTTCATATTTTTTTATATAGTTATATGATTACTTTTTAATCTTAAAATCAATATGTATTTAAATAATTATTTTTTAAAGTTGTATATTATTTTTAGTGGGGTTATTGGTATTAAAATACCAAAATATTCTACATTTTAGTGTATTATATTTTTTCTAGAGGGAGTTAGGATTTCGAAGGAGCCCAACCGATGCAGATGAAGATAGCAAGATCTAGATTGCATTCTAGGTTGGGAAGATTTGACCCTTATGGATTTTGGGTGCAAAGTGGATTGGTAGAGGAGCCAATGGAAGGGGAGCTCATAGGGGAAGGACCATCGTTGGATCTTTTGGAGTCTTTGCAAGAGAGATTTGTTGGTCTGATCATTGGTCCAATCGTTGTTGGTGGTGAATATTTTCTCGTGCCCAACAAGGACTTCTATGGTGGTTCCAGAGTCCTCTATTCGAGTTTTTTCTAATCCGCTATTGTGTAACTAGCTAGGTGATGGTGAAACATATTTTGTGCTTTGCGATGACTGGTGTTAGTACTAAAGTCCCCTGGTCTAGCTTTTTCCAAAATGCTATTATTATTTTGGTTGGGTAGTGGACGAGAGATTTTTCGATCCAGGGGCAGTGTTTGGCTACTTTTTTGTTGTTGGATTCCTTCATTGGGGGGTCTTCTATTCTTCTGCATACTAGTAGGATTAGAACCCACAAGGGTGGGGGGTTTTTTTTGCCGATTTTCTATGGGGTTTGAACCCACAGATCCCAAGGTTTTGGGTCCTTTCTAAAACCTTTTTGTGCCCTTGTTTTTGTTTTGAGATGGAGGTTTGGTATGAGTTGTTCTCTGAAGTCCAGAGGATGGTTGGAATCCCAGTGGTGTTCTCAGGGAAGAACATTTTTTGTTTCTCTGGAAGTGCAGGGATCCTAAGTTTTTTATGCCTCGAAGATGAATCGTTGATACCCTGAGTCCTGGTTGTCATGATTTTATGGCATTGTTGGTAGGTCAGTTGGTTGGTCCTCTGCTATGCGGGATGAGGGTAATTTTTATTTTGATTTAATGTTCAAATTGTTGTGCTGCCATTGGAAGGGAATGTAAGTTTGATTATTTTTTCTTCCAGTAGCTTTTCTGTTGAGCCTGCCTTTGTGCTAGATTGAATATTGTAAGTTTTGGCGATTGGTTGACTCCTTTTGGAGCTCTATGTACAAGGTTGTTGGATCCTTTCAAAACCCTCACCTTTTACATACAAAAAAAAATACCAAAATATTCTTTCTTCCAATTGGTTATATAGGATTGAAATGGATTCCACTTATATTATATTATATTATATTATATAGTGGTATTACAATAGTTTAAATATTATCCATATATTATTGATAAGATTTAAACTTATGTTTCCATGAATGTTGAGAATGTGATTTGATATCACAAAAGAAAAATATCACATTTGTTGTTATGTCAATTAAACCATATCCACCATGGTATTTTATCAAAAATATTCATTTCTCTTTCTATCAAATATAATTTTTATCTTCATTAAAGTGTTTGACATCATTTTCATTAAGAGATAAAATCTCACTAGTCTAGTTGTCTTCTAAAATTTGACTTTCACAAAGACAAATATCACTATGCAATTGGCTAAATTATCTACTACCTAGTTTCCTTCTCTATATATGCTCATATTTATAAGAGATTGCCTCTAATAATAGTTAATGAACATTAACAATATTATTATTTACATAATCCCCACATACATTTTTTTTTCTAGATAATAAGGGGTTGTACTCGGGTCCCCCACCATTGAAAAATTACTTCTCTTCTTTCGATCTTGAGAGTTTACATACACTTCTAGTCTCAATTGAGATGTTATAGCTAGAAACCTATATCATTTTACATAAACTATCTGAATTCTTGATTTTCATTCTTTGGATATTTTCAAATTTTTGTATGAATACAATTACTCGAAAATTTAGCATATTTCTTGACATTTTCCTTTACCAACCTTCACAATGTCAAAACTTCACCTCTACTATCTATGTCTTGCATCTTAGTAGAGTAATATTTCCAAAACATCGCACTATCATAGTCCACTTTACCAAATCTAAATTTCTAGTTTCCTTCCTCATTGAAGTCATAGCCCGTCATTGCTCTTCCCATTGTTTGAACCCTAGTTGGCAAATATTTGCAATTTTAGTTTTTGTGATATGCAAAACGTTACTACCCTTGCTTCGAATGGTTGAATTCATAGGGTCGTATCTCCATCAATATTGCTTGGATTTTTGCATATGAATACTCATTTTAAAGCTATTCAAATTCTGTACAAGTTGGTCCAAGAATCAACAGAATCAGATAACTCTTCACAAAGATATGGCTTCTAAAATATGAGACATTTTTTAGAGAAAAATCCTAATCCTTCGCACTTTGCAATTTTGTTTTTCACAACTTGAAAAATCATCATTGCCCTTGTTTTGAATGGTTGACTTCACAAGGTTGTATCTCCCTCAATATTGCTTAGATTTTTGCATATGACCACTCATTTTAAAGCTATTCAAATTATGCATAAGTTAGTACAAGAATGAGTTGAATTGGATAACATTTTGTGAAAATATGGCTCCTAAAAGATGAGACATTTTTCAAGAAAAAATCCTAATCCTTCGCACTTTACAATTTTGTTTTTCTCATTGTAAGCAACCTTCCACACTCCTTCAGCCTTCCCAACCTTCCACTCAGCATCCTAGCCTTCCATTGCAACTCCTTCAACCAACCCAACCTTCCATGCTCCTTCAACCTTATTAGCCTTCCACGTTCCTTCAGCCATCCCAGCCTTCCACCCAACATCCTAGCCTTTCATTGTAGCTCCTTTAGCCAGTCTAGCCTTCCATGCTCCTTCAACCAACCTAGCCTTATATGCTCCTTTAACCTTGAAACTCCAAAGATCAACTCATCATTCAACCTTCCACGCTCCTTCAGCCTCTAGCCTTCCATGCTCCTTCAACCTCCAACCTTCCATGCTCCTTCAACCTTCAGATTTTTTGATCGTTAAAGCACCAGACCATTTGTCATATCCCTTAAGGGGTAAGCCCCTAGTTAACCCCACATATATTTTCATTAAGCATTAATGATAATTTGTGAATCCCCCTCGAAATATATTTTCATGTTTTTCATTTTCAATTTTAATCTATGTAAGAAGTGCCCTTGCCTTTAATGAAGTCCCATATGATTCTTAGTAAATGAGAAGATTTTTTCCTTCATTATTTTGAAAACCACTATTTCCTTTAAATTTTTCCAAATTTCCTTTGAAAGCACAATCAAAATTAATTTTAATAAAGGACATTTAAATTTTACCACGGATGGAAGTAAATCCTTTATTTTAATGCTCCTTCAAACAACCTATGTTAGTCTCACAATGACATTGAGAGGGGGGGTGAATCAGTGTAGCTCTTTAAAACTTAAATCTTCAACACTCAAAGCCAAAAATAATGAAAACATAAAACCAAATAAAGCAAGTATAACAAGAGAACATCACACAACATAAGATGTACCGAGGTTCACCGATTTGGCTACATCCCAAAAAATAACTGTTTGGACTCCCATCCAAATCCAACCTTTGCAAAGCACCAACTTTACAATCAATTTATCAGCACCCACTGGAAGGAGCACCAATCCCTGATTTATCTGCACCAACAGAAAGGAGCATCGACCCCTCTACCAAGCACTCACTTGATTTTGATATTGATAATAAAATGACATATATGAATGTCTTCACTAAAACCAGAACCCTCTATGGTCTGTAAGCTCAAAATCTAAAACTTTCTATTTCACCCAGTATAACATCCTTCTCTCTGCATTACTTAGAATTTGAATCTTCTCTTCTAAAAAAAACAAACTGATTGTTCTCTTAGCTCGTTATGCCTATTGCTAAACATTTTTTAGGTATTGTGCAACACTTTGTCTGTGAACTCCTCTCAAAATTTCAGCCAAAATGGATATCATATGAGAAAGTTATGCCCAAAATACTGAAGTGACGTTTTTCACCACTCTTCAAAAATCACGGATTTTCACTCTTTATTTTTCTCCACACACACTTCTCACTTCACAAAATAAAGTCCCCACTTTTCAATAAAATCCCTTGTCACTTAAAAAGCACACACTTGCATTCTTTTTCCCTTTTCAATTTTAAAAATATTTTCTTTAATGAAGCTTATTAAAACAATATAACTTCCTTTTTTATTTTGAGAAGGCATTTCGTCAAACACGTCACTTGCAAAGAATTGACACCTTACTTGTTCTCTTACTTCGGAGCCACGTGACACCTCAAACCAAAAATGAAAGATGCTCTATTTGATGCCTTGAAGGTGTAACAACATTGAAACCAAAACTTTGGTGACTCTGCAAGGTCAAAATGACCAATTGAAACCGAAACTATGGCGACTCTACAAGGTCGAAACTCTGGAACAAATTGACATAAAAGTGACATGTACCGTTTTTACAACAATCATAACTCTCACCTCGTAACTTTGTTTTCTTTGAAATTTGAAACGTAGAATCTCTGCAATGCTGATTACATCCAGTCCGAATCTCGCTATATAACTCCTTACGGTTCGCCTGTACCACCTCCACGAAAACTGTTGCTAACACACTTTTTCCAAAAAGAGCGTTTTTGTGACAGTCTTGCAACACTTGTAACATTTGCCTTGTTTCTTCATTTTGGTGGAAATTTGTAACACTTGTTCTTGAAGATAACAACCACCTCAAGTTTAAATTTTACTATCAAATTCTTCTCGGTTTGCTCGTAGTGTTTCTGACAAAACTTCCCTTTTTTGGCCTATACAACCACTTGCCAAATCATCCACCAAGATACCGAAAATGTCACCGATCAATCCAAACACTATGCTGACACCTTCAAAGATATTCTAGACTATTTCTTGACATGCTAGCATGTTTCAAACTAATCCATCCTGTTCAACTGCGCCCGTGACAACTTTTGCAATTTTTTGACAACTTCTTGACAATTTTTTCAACTTTTACAAATTTGCACGAACAACCTGTAACAACTTCACCCAAACATCAAAAACATCCTCATAAGCATTGAACATCATTGTACATACTCTGAAAAACCTCCGAATAACTGTCCACTGCATCAACCTGTCCATCTGAGTGTGTTGACAACAATGACAATACTGTCGCTGCACCTTGCTCAACAACCTAGCCTTCTACGCTCCTTTAGCCTTGACACTCCAAAGATCAATTCATCATTCAACCTTCCACGCCCCTTCAGCCTTCAACCTTCCATGCTCCTTCAACCTTAAAATTTTTTGATCGTTAAAGCACCAGAACCTTTGTCATACCCCTTAAGGGGTAAGCCCCTAGTTAACCCCACATACATTTTCATTAAGCATTAATGATAATTTGTGAATCCCCCTCAAAATATATTTTCATGTTTTTCATTTTCAATTTTAATCTATGTAAGAAGTGCCCTTGCCTTTGTTGAAGTCCCATATGATTCTTAGTAAATGAGAAGATTTTTTCCTTCATTATTTTGAAAACCACTATTTCCTTTAAATTTTTCCAAATTTCCTTTGAAAGCACAATCAAAATTAATTTTAATAAAGGACATTTAAATTTTACCAGGGATGGAAGTAAATCCTTTGTTTTAATGTCATTGTTGTAGGTGACCCTTCTACGTATATTTAAATCTTGTAAGCAAGTGGCTAGCACCTCTTTTTCTACACATGAGACTTCTCATGATGAGCACCATATCTATAAACATTTTGCAAGAGAAATAATATAGTTCCAAAATTTGGGCATGATTTTGAGATTTATTTTTTAAAATTCTATTATTCTTTGCAAGTTATATATTCCAAAAAATAATTTTCAAGACCAATCCTCAACAAATATACATAATGATTTAGCTCTGAAATAATTAATCCAACACTTATCGACTTTTTCAATGTTGATGGAGCTACCCCATATATTCTTATATTTTTAAAAACACACTCCCAAATAGTACAAGCAAAGGTATAGTGAAGAGGAAAATGGTATGGTGTTTCTAAATCCTTATCACATAAGGCATATTTGAAAGGTCCAAGATATCCTCTTCTTAATTGACTCTCTCCTATGGGAATCTTATTTTGGACTACTAACTATATAAATGTTGAGACCTTAGGGAGAGCCTCTAGTCATCGTTCTTCCAAGGGAAATTTTTGGAAGTAGGAAATTTGAATTGACCTATATCTTCATGTCCCAACTTGATTTTGTATCCAACATCTTTTGATAGAATCCCAACCAGCCCATCCTTTTATTTAAAAATAAACAAATATAAATCTTAAAACATCTTTCAAAGCTTATTTGTTATTTGCTTGAGTTTCTCTCTTTCAACTACATTACTAATAGAAATCCGTAACTATAGTTGGTGTTCACATTCATATAATTTTTGACCTTTGGAACTTTACAATTTAGACATACTCGAGCTAATGATTGACATTTTGATTTACAGATCAAATAAATATTCAACCAATCATTAGACCAAAAAATTGTGTATTTCTCCTCATTCATGGACCATCTAATATGTGTCTGATAAATTACAAACTATTTAATATTAAGTTCCATAATGGTTGATATTTTGAATAGGGTTCATTTCCTAAATAATTTCATTGCATCAAGAGAACCTATATATTTTTGAAGTAATTTTTATATCCAACTCTTTCCTTGGTCTTTGAATAATCTCTAGCTAAGTTTTATCCTAAGGCCAAACTCATAAGTCTACAATTCCACAATCCAACCACTCTAATATTCTTTCCTTTGTAAAGAATATCCCACTTACAAAGAGGAAACCTTTTTTTTTTTAAATCCTTTCTAAAAAAAACTCTCTTTGAATTTTATTAATTGATTTTTTTTTTAAATCCTTTCTAAACCTTTGAATTTGGCAATCTTGAAAGTGATATCATATAATAGTGATGGATTGGAATATAGTCTTTATGAGTTGTAGCTTTCGCACCATGGTTATGAACTTAGCTTTCCAACTTGTCAAACAATATTTATTTTCAAGATATGAGACCCAAAACTCCAATTTATTTTCTTTATGAGATAAAAAAATACCCAAGTTGGTTGATGGAAATTTTTTAATTTAAACCATTAAATATCCATAATAATTAGTTGTAAATCTAAGGTAGTGTTAATAAATAAATTCTTAGCTTTTGTTGTATTAATCAACTATGCAATAGCCTTATCATATCATGATTATATTGATTTAAAATCCATGACCTCATTGACTAAGGGATCACCCAAAATAAAAGTATCATCAATAAATTGGAGATGAGATTTGAATGGACCATTTTTTGCAACTTTAGTACCCTTGATTTTTCCTTCCATTTGACTTATAGTCCATACCTTTGAGTACTTTCGAATTATCATAATGCATTGAAAAATGAGTCATATTGGTTCTAAATATAAGGATAATGGCTCAAGGAAGGAGGATGAAAATACCATTTTTTTCATGCTATAGAAAAAATAAAACTTTGGTTTTTTCACATCTAAAATATTTTAAGTCCACAACGAAGAAATATTAAAGAAGAAAAAGATACAAGGAAGGAAGAAATTAATTATTTCAAAATTATTTTGCTAGGGAAGATAAGGAGTGATGAATCACCTTGGTGGAACCCACAAATGACTTAATGTATCCAACAAGGGAACCATTGATCAAAATAGAATATTTTGGAGTGCTATAATACCATCTAATCCATTCATGTCAACCTTGATCAAAACCAAACTTTTTGAGAATACAATGTAGAAAACTTCAATAGACCCTATCATATGATTTGTTCATATATAATTTTTTTATACATACCTAGTTTTTTCAATGAATGAAAAGAATGTATGATATCATTTGCAATGATTACACCATAAAGAAGTTGTTTACAACAAACAAAACTACCTTGTTCCTCCAAGATAACATAATCTAGAATGTTTTTCAACCTATTTGCCATAAATTTTGAAATGATATTATAAATCATATATATATATATATATATATATATATATATATATATATATATATATATATATATATATATAATATTAAATTTACATGGTGGAATCGATAGCCGCCATGAATCCGGGTAGGCTATTTGACTTTTATGGCTGCCATAGTATTCAGCGTTGTTTGCCCCGGAAGCCACCACACAGTTCTTCGCACATTCCGCCCCTATAACCACCATGCCACAATCATTTTAAACCTTTTACGCCATTGAAAGCACCAAGAAAGGGACAAGCGTTCAGTCTAGCGAGGCCCAATATTTTAACCTTGAACCTTCGTCCCCTTCATGAGGTTTGGTCGAACCAATTGGTCTACTCCTCGAACCTTATTATAAATTCAAAAAAAATCTCTCCTTTCTTATTGGAAAAAAAAAATTAAAAATTTTTCTCTCCTTTCTTAGGAACCAATGTAATAAAGGTGCATTGCTCTAACTTATTGCAGCCTTGTCCTCACCCTTTAAACCATAGCCAACATATCACTCTTCAATGAATTCCAAAGTTTTGAAAGAAAATTGTAAGAAATTTATTAGAGCTAGGTGTCTTCTTAAGATGGAAAGAGAAAATTTCTTCATGTAGTTGCTCCATATATATCTTCTTTATTAAGCTTTTGTTTTTACCCTATGTGATAATTGATGGTATTTTGAAAAATCTTACCTTTTGCCTCAAGTCATCTAAAAAAATAATTTTGAAATAATTAATTGCTTCCTTCCTTGTATCTTTTTCTTCCTTAATATTTCTTCCTTGTGGAGTTAAAATATTTTCTGTGTGAAAAACAGAGTTTTATTTTTGCTATAGCATGAAAAAAATAACATTTTCATCTCCTTGTATCCCTAGATTTTTAGAACCAATATGACTCATTTTTCAATGCATTATGATAATTAGCAAGTAATTGTTTTCTTGCACATAAAGATCCTTGTCTATTCCATTGACTTTTACTCTTTATCATAAATTTTTGAGTTTATATTCAATTTTTTTCTTTCCTTTAAAATGTTACCAAAATATTTGGCATTCCAAATATTCATTTGCGAACATTTGAATAAATATGTACATACATTATCCTTCAAAATTTGTTTTATTCCACCATACCATAACCATTTAGAATAAATCAAGGTCTTTGAGCCACATGGAATGGAAGTGCAATGGCCTTGGATGATCATTATTGAGTAAATCACAAGTCAAAGGAAAGGGTTTATGATGTGATCATGCTAACAATAAAATAGTTAAGGAGATTGGATACTATTTTTGTAACCATAAATTGGATAACAAAAATATATCCAATATTTCTGCTATATGAGTTTTCTCAATGAATTTGTTATCCTTTGTATTTGACAACTTGAAGGAATAAGATCCAAAATCTCATTTGAATTGATAAATGAAGCAAAATATAGCATAATTTTAGAACATCTAGGAGTACCACCCTTATTTTCCAAAGGAGGTAGAAATGTGTTGAAGTCACCCCCCAATAATCCATAAATTACAATAATTAATCATCACTATGTTGACAATAATATGATAAGGTCTATCAAATATCTTTCATGAGTAACTATATTTGGAGAATATACATTTATAACCTCAACTTTTATGCTTTCCTCTTTCCTATCCAATTATTTTTTGCTTATAAAAATTTCCCATTCCATTTGTATTTATTTTAGATTGCAATGTTGTTGGAAAATCCTATAGAAGAAATTACCATATTATCCCTCATCTTCTAAATATTTTTAAATGTATCATTACAATCCTCACTAATTAATTTTATTTTTTGTATTTAAATAAACTTAGGAATATGACAAATTTTTTTAGCGGTTTTACTCATCCTCTAAAATCTTAGATTTCACGATAGTTTTCAAAAACCAATGGAATCAATCTTACTCAATATTTCTTAACAAAATAAGCACACAACATAGAGAACATAGAATAAAATGGGATGCCCATTGATACCAAATGATATTCACCACAAGGAATGAAATTAAACTCTAGTTGATAATAAAATGATCAATATGAAGGGGTATTTATACCCAAGTATATGAGGCCCTTAGGTCAAGGTTTTGATTTGAGATAGACCCTTAAGATTAAAATATTATTAAAATTTATAGTAATTTTTTTTTACAAGGTTTACATGGGCCCAAAGGGAAAATATAACAAATACAAGTGTAAATAGTTGGTTATGATCTCAAAAGAAGCTTAACCACCAAATATCTCAACATCCTCTCTTAAGTTGAATGAGGGATGCAAAGAGATACCCTTACATTGGATCCATCTTAAGGGATACTCTCCAACACCAAGAAGCTCATGCAAGTGCACAAAAGTAACCTTGGGCATAATGTTGGTCAAGGTATCCACTACCTGTTATGATGAAGGCATAAAAACTGATCTCACATCCCATAAGCATGAAGTCGTCTCACAAAATATATCCATATATTAATTTACTTTATTTGTTGATGAAACATCAGATTATGGGCAAGTTAAATGGTACTTAGATTGTCATAGCAAGAGTTACAGGAAAACTTTAAGAAATGTAAATCTTCAAAATATTTAGTATCCACCTAAGATGTTTAGTTGACTCATTGGTAGTGCAATATTTAGCCTCTATAGAAGATTAAGAAATGGCGGATTGGTATTTGGTACACCATGAAATTAGGTTGGATCCTAAGTAGAACACAAAGCCTATGGTGGGTTGTCACTTGTCCAAATAACCTATGCAATCAACATCTAAAAAAACTATTAAAATTATAGAAAAAATAAAATAATTAATGTCTATTTTATAGGTCCCTTTGACGTATTTAAGAATATGTTTTACTACTGTCCAATGACTCCCCCAAGGTGTATGCATGTACCTAGAGTAATAGGTAACAACAAAGGCTATATCCAATCTAGTGTGAATTAGATAGATAAGTCCTCCCACAATAGACTAGTATAAAGTGACACCAAGTAAAGGTGTAGTACAATTAGACCAAAGTTTCAAACCTCAAGCAAAAGGGTCCCAAGAAGGCTTACACTCCATCTTGAACAACTAAAAAATATCTAAAGCATACTTGGGCTAAGAAATAGCAATGCTAGAGTCTATATAATCAATCTGAATTCTTAGAAAATAGTGCAAGAGCCCTAAATCTATCATCTCAAAGGTATAATGAAACCATGATTTCATATCTTGAATTAAAATAGCGGAGTTGCCAATTATGAGAAGATCATCAACATTAAACATAGTCACCAAAGTTTCCTCATCCTGATGTTTTATGTAGATATCATGTTTAGCCTCACACCATAAAAATCCTCAACAAGAAAAAGGAATGGATCTTCTCATACCAAGCATGAGGAGTATGCTTAAGACCATACAAAGATCAAGTCAAGCAAAATACCAATGAAGTATGTCCCTCAAGCTCAAAATTGGGTGGTTTTTACATGTATATTTCCTCCTAAAGTTTCTATGTAGAAAGGAACTCTTTACATCCATCTGATGAACCTTCCATCTATATGAGGAAGCAATGGAGAGGATCATCATGATAGAGTCTATCTTGGCCATAGATGCTAAAGTGTCAAAATAGTTCACTTTCTCTTGTTGAGAGAACCCTTTGTGATAAGACATACCATGTGATTTTCTACTTGATCATCTAATATGTATTTGGTCCTCTAGACCCATTTACATGCCACAATGTTCTTCTCTTTTAGAGGAGAAACCAACTTCCAAGTCCTATTCTTCATAGTGCCTTGTACTCTGCTACCGTAGCATATTCCTATTTAGGATTTTCCTTAGCCTATGAGTATGTGAGATGATCTTGTGAATGGACTACCTTCAAAATCAAAGCTCTAGAAGGAGGTTTTAGATGTCACTCAATGGACAAAATAGGCTAAATATCCTTTATAAGTATTTTAACTTACTTGGATGTAGGAAAAACAAAATAATCATGTGTATCCTACACTATCTCAATACAATAAGTTGAAATGGAATAATTCAACTCATCACCATTTACCTCATAATACAAGGCTAGAATATTTTGAATCAATATATCTTGCTCCTCCTTCCTTGCTCTAGGGGAAGAATAAAATGCCTATGAAGGGGTCAACTTTATAGGTAGAGAACAACCACTCAAAGGAGATGAAGGGGAAGATTGTCTAATGGGAAGAGAACCAACCAAGATATATGAAGAACTTATTGAATTTAGCATAGATAGAGAATCAAAAGAATCAATAACTAGAATTTCTAGAGGGTGAGTGGAAGGAATAATTGGAAGAACCTCATAAAATATAACATCTCTCTTGATCAAGACCTCATGTCTTTGAGGATCATAGAGATGATATGCCTTTGAGATATCAAAGTAACCTATAAATATATATTTGTGGCTCTTAAATACCTCCTCCTTTGAAGATCCTTTGGTATGTGAGCCTATGTTGAAGACCCATATATCCAAAATTGAGACACATTTGTCTTATCTCCTATTAATCTCTCAAGAGGTGTCACCCCCCAAACTACCTTTGTAGGAACCTTGTTAATGATATACCCCAAACAAGTGATAACTTCACCCCAAAAATTATGGTCTTGATATGAACCATACAACATACCATCTCCATGATTACCCTATTTTTATTTTAGCCACAACATTCTATTCAAGAGGGCAGCAAACAACCCTCTTATATGCTATCCCATGAGAGGTAAAAAAATATGAAAAGAATGACTAACATATTCACCACCCCGATTTTTTTATAGACACTCAATCCTCCTATTTTGCTAATTTTCAATCAGAGCCTTGAAAGTCTTAAACCTATTAAACACCTCATCCTTAGTATGAAGTGTATACCCACACATATCTAGAAGTATCTATTTCCTAAAAATCATTAATGAAAATAAGGAAGTATTTATTTCCTAAAAGAGAAGGTGTACCTCATAGGTCCATAGGTATCACTATATATGATTTCCAAAAAGTGAGATTCCCTCCTAGCAACTCATTTTGCAAAGGTATCCCTATAAAGGTTTTCCAAAACATGTCCCTCACATGCACCACTTCAAGGGAATATATGTGGAAGTTCAATGGCCATTTTATATTGACTCATGTATCTCAAGGAACTATAGCTAATATGTCACTGATGAATCTCATTATAAGTATGCGTAACCATGGCAACAAATATTTTCTTGCTAAAAGAAGTAAAAAATATAGGTCTTTCACCCATCTTATACATGCAGCTACTTTCATGAAAATATCCACAAGCAATAGTTTTAAACCCATTGTCTATATGCTTAATCACCCATCTATTAGGCTAGAATTCTACTTTCTTATTTGTATGAGTAAATGTAATAAACAAATAAAAGGTTAGGGTCAACTTTAGGAACATGTAGTACATCATCAAATGGTAAAGATATAATAGTGATATCTCCACTTCTTACAACCTATAATGAATATTCATTTCCAATCACAACATGTTCCCTTGCATGAGTTTTATCACAACAAGGTGTTTGTGCTGTGACATGTGCCTAGTAGCCCATAAATCTACTATCCACTCATATGAAGAGGTGGATATCAAATATGCAAAATGAACTACAACATAAGCCTATGAGGTTTCTCCATCAAAAATATCCTCATATTGTATATATAAAGACCCCCTTTCTTCCCATTTCCTCCAATTTCTTGATTTGAATTCTACAAAAACTGTCTTGTGTCGTTTCTTACAAAATTTACAAGTAGGATTCTTAGGATTATAGGTGGCATGGTTAGGACAATTCAACAAGGGTACATGATTATTTATAATTATTCTATTAAAATTCAAAAATACTTTCTACCAACAAGGGCATATGATTATCGTCAATCTTGAGTATGATAGGCAACTAAATCATGTTGACCTAAAATATTAAGGAAAAATAAAACCACTTACTACCCATTGAAACACTGAGTCATGTGGGAATACAACGTAGTGGTAGAGGTGAGACTAAGATAAAAAAGTCTCGAGTAACATAGAGACTTATTGTTTTATGTCCCAAAGGGGGTATTCAAGCAAATTCTAAAGGAAAAGAAACTAGATGCCTTCTTTGCTCATGAGAAGAGGTATAATGTACAATAACAAACAAATTTAGATGAGGAGATAACCCTTTCCACTTGAGAGAGTAACAAGGGTTATGAAGATCAAATTCAAATTTGATGACTACCCCTAGAGCAGTATGCCTTTTATTTTAAGTCAAAATATGGTTTTTAATCCTAATATCAAACCTAACATCAAAGGCTAAGGGATATTTAAAATATGGGTTATTTAGATAATAAGATCCAAGTGTGGAAAATGATGAGATACAAGATAGATACAACGACCAAATATACAAAAGATGGTCTATTTAACACCAATTTCTTTGCTGCCTAGGACAAGAAATACCCTACAGGCACCAAAAGGAAAAGACTCTTGTAGAAGTAGCAATAATAGTAGGTATATTAGCCACACCAAAAAGAGAAGACTTTTGTAGAAGTAGAAATGATAGTAGGCATCTTATCTACACATAAAATAAAGCCTAGGAAATAGATAGCATCGAACATTACAATATTAGCTACACTACCAAAACTAGCAATCCTCAAGTAATTGTCCAATAGATGATTATTAAGAGGCATAAGGGATTTGAAATTTATGGCTCTATGTATGGTGAGGTGGACATGGCAACAAAACAACACTAAAAGAATCAAGACACCCAAGTCAAATATGGGAAAGTCCCCAAGGAAGCCCTTCTCTAGATTATGGACTAGCCATCTAGGTTGTTGCAACTAGATCTAGACAAATTAAATCTAATACCAAATGGTAAAATTAGTGAACCATCTCACATTATGTTTGGCAATGAAATATGCCTAACTAGTAGTTGAGAATGAAGTAGTAAAGCTCAAGAACAAGAGACTAGATGTAGAATTGATGAAAGAGACTAGATGTATAGTTAATGAAATTTTAGGTTGAGAGAGACCAACTCTGACAAGATAATGAAGGAGGTTTCTAAACTAGATCAACTAAAAAAAAAAAATGAAATGCCTCAATGCCTAACTTATAGAGTATAAACAACTCATGCAAAAAATAACTAAGGAGTAGATAAAATGTTTGGAATACCTAAAAAAGAAAGACTAGCAAATCAAAGAGTTGAAAACCTTAAATCGTATAGAAATAGAGATAGACCCCAAATTGGTGCATTAAATAGAGTTGGTCCTAAAAGAGAAAGGTACTAGATAAAGAAAGAAATACAAAACCCTTGAGTACTTCTAAATAAGATCCTCCAAAGAGGAATGCTTGGAACTAGTTGAGAATATCATCAAACAAGTAGAAGAGCAAATATCTATGATGAGTGAACATCAATAAGTCTTAAAAATTCTTGCATCAATGACCTCAACATAGGCATATCTATATGGGATAGATCACAAGGACATGATGAAGAATATTATTAGGATAATCATTGACATCTAGAGGAACTTACAAAATTACAAAGACAACCTGACATCTCTAGAGACCTAAGTCTAGAAAAAGGGCAAAGAGATTCAAGGGTTAATTATTGTCAAAATGCCAAACATATTTAATGATAGAAATCATGCCTTGGATGGTAACATAATCAATGTCAATATTGAAGAAGAGAAATATCACGCCAATGAATGGAATGCCTTTGAAATATGTGAAAAATTAAAGCCAATTCATACTAAGTTAAAGGAGCTAGTAGCCAAAGGAAAGGAGCTATCTAAAAACCCTTTTGAAGACTTGGTAGGAGAAGCAAAAGAACTTAGGACTATGCACTTTCTAAATGGGTTATTTAGATAAGAAGATACAAGTGTGGAAAAGGATGAGATAAAAGATAGATACAATGACAAAATCTACAAAAGATGGTCTATTTGACACCAAGTTCTTTGTCACCTAGGACAAGAAATACCCTAAGGGACAAAAGGAAAAAAATCAATGATATTAGGCATCTTAGCCACACCAAAAAGAGAAAACTTTTGTAGAAGTAGCAATTATAGTATGCATCTTAGCCACATATAAAATAAAGCCTAGAAAATAGATAGCATTGAAGATTACCATATTAGCTACACTACCAAAACTATCAATCCTCAAGTAATTTTCTAATATACGAATACTAAGAGGCATAAGGGATTTGAAAGGTATCGCTCTATGTTTGGTTAGGTGGACATTGCAACAAAATAATACTAAAAGAAGCAATACACCCAAGTCAAAGTGGGGAAAATTCCCAAGGAAGCCCTTCTCTAGATTAGGGACTAGCCATCTAGGGTGTTGCAGCTAGATCTAGACAAATTGAATCTAATACCAAATGGTAAAATTAGTGAACCAGCTCACATTAGGTTTGGTGATGAAATATGTCTAATTAGTAGTTGAGGATAAAGTAGTAAATCTCAAGAACAAGAGACTAGATGTAGAATTGATGAAAGAGACTAGATGTATAATTGATGAAAGTTTAGGTTGAGAGAGACCAACTCTGACAAGAGAATGAAAGAGGTTGCTAAAATAGATCAAGTAAAAAAAAATAAAAGGCCTCAATGCCTAACTTATTGAGTCTAAACAACTCATGCAAAAAATAACCAAGGAATAGATAAAATTTTTGGAAGACCTAAAAAAGAAAGACTAGCAAATCAAAGAGTTGAAAACCTCAAATCGTATAGAAATAGAGATAGACCCCAAATTGGTGCATAAAATAGAGATGGTCCTAAAAGAGAAAGGGACTAGATCAAGAAAGAAATACAAAACCCTTGAGTACTTCTAAATAATATCCTCCAAAGAGGAATGCTTGGAACTAGTTCACAATATCATCAAACAAGCAGAAGAGCAACTATCTATGATGAGTGAACATCAATAAGTATTAAAACTTCTTGCATCAATGACCCCAACATAGGCATATCGATATGGGATAGATCACAAGGACATGATGAAGAATATTATTAGGATGATCCTTGAAATCTAGATGAACTTACAAAATTACAAAGACAACCTGACATCTCTAGAGACCTAAGTATAGAAAAAAGGCAAAGAGATTCAAGGGTTAATTATTATCGAAATGCCAAACACATTTAATGATAGCAATCATTCCTTGGATGATAACATCGTCAATACAAATATTGAAGAAGAGAAAGATCATGTCAATGAATTGAATGCCTTTGAAATATGTGAAAAACTCAAGCCAATTCATACTAAGTTAAAGGAGCTAGTAGCCAAAGAAAATGAGTTATCTAAAAACCCTTTTGAAGACTTGGTAGGAGAAGCAAAATAACTTAGGACTATGCACTTCCTAAATGGTTTAGTTAGATAAGAATATCCAAGTATGGAAAAGGATGAGATACAAGATAGATACAATGACCAAATCTATAAAATATGATCTATTTAACACCGAGTTCTTTGCCTCCTAGGACAAGAAATACCCTAAGGGCACCAAAAGGAAAAAACTCTTGTAGAAGTAACAATGATAGTAGGCATCTTAGCCACACCAAAAGGAGATTTTTTTTGTAAAAGTAACAATGATAGTAGGCATCTTATCCACACATTAAATTAAGCCTAGGAAATAGATAGCATCAAAGATTACCATATTAGCTACACTACCAAAACTAGTAATCCTCAATTAATTGTCCAATAGATGATTATTAAGAGGTATAAGGGATTTGAAAGGTATGGATCTATGTTTGGTGAGGTGGACATGGCAAAAAAACAATACTTAAAGAAGCAAGACACCCAAGTCAAAGAGGGGAAAATACCCAAGGAAGCCCTTCTCTAGATTAGGGACTAGCCATCTATGGTTTTGTAGCTAGATCTAGAAAAATTGAATCTAATACCAAAAGGAAAAATTAGTGAACCATCTCACACTATGTTTGGTGATGAAATATGCCTAATTAGTAGTTGAGGATGAAGTAGTAAAGCTCAAGAACAAGAGACTAGATGTAGAATTAATGAAAGAGGCTACATGTATAATTGATGAAAGTTTAGGTTGGGAGAGACCAACTCTGAGAAGAGAATGAAAGAGGTTGTTGTTGCCACATTTTGCTAGGGGTAGAAGAATTTTGAAAAATTTGAAGGAGGTTGTTGTTTCCCTCCTTCCTCGACGTAATTTTTAGTTTTAATGTTTTAAATTCAGTTTTTTCAGGTTAGCTAGAGCAGTTTTCAGAGTCAGATGCAAAGGTTTGAAAGAAGACGCAACAAAATCTCAAAGGCACAACTATCTCACGATCGCCATCAAAGAAGGGCGATCCAAGGCAGAGTTTAAAATTGTCTAAGTGTTGATAACCGAGATCACCATCACTTCCCAGCGACACCTGTCGTCGCACTTCTTTACAACCACGGGAGAGTAGCATAAAAATTTTAAAAAATTTCTTTAGTGTTGCTGCGACTACGATCGTCGTCGCAGCTTGGCGACGCTCATCGTCGCAGCCCTTTTGGACACACAACAATGGGAAAAAGGTTGTCTGCCCATGATTTCCGTCGCCACTCACCAACGACCGACATCACTCTGTATTTTGGTGATGTGCGAAAGGGGAAGCAAGGCAAAATAAAAAAATATCCTAAGTACTACTGCACCTGTGATCACCGTCGCTATGCGCTTTTCTTCGTAGCGCTGTAGGTTTTCAACGATTTACAGCAAGAGTCCACCCATGATCACCGTAGCCCATCATAATTCCTCAAAATTTCTCAATTTTTGAGTGCTTCATGACATACACCCAAGGTCGCTCCCAACCTCAATTCTAGAGATCATCATCGCTATTCAGTGATTCTCGACATCTCCAATTTTTCCAGCGACCGTGGGAAAAAAGCCAAGGTTAACTTCTAGGGCAAGGAGTGCCCATTTTTTGTGATCTTTGGTGAAATTTGCAAAGTAAAGTTGGGATTCCTTTAAATTTTAAAAAAATATATTAAGCATATCATACCTCCCTAGATAAAAGCATATGAAGTTTCGGGATTCGAGCACATTTCACGGAGGGTGAAGTTGTACTCTAGAGATAGGGTAGGTGAGCAGTAATGACAAACCCAAAGGCTAAACTGTACTGCACCTACCACATTAACATAAAGTACCCCTTTTCAACCACCAAATCTGTCAGGAATTGCATGAAGTCAGAAAGACCATGCTCTAGGTCGACAAGAATAAAATCTGGTAGCTTTCTGCAGCTTTTACGAGTTTGGGGAGTTGTGCTCCGATTGTAAAGGGGAAGAAATTTTTGCTATAAATAGCAATAAACTTGCATTGTAAAAGGGGGGGAACATATTGCTAGAGAACTCTGCTGTAACAGACAACTTCTTTCTAATTCAAAGCATCCTTGGCTCTGCTTCTTGTCTTTGTCTTTTATGCTGCGTTATTCTAGTATTTCTGTACCGTGTCATTTATTGTTCTGATTGCTATCATTTTGAATCCTGGATTTCAACATTGGCAATTAAGTTGATCTAGAATGTGAAGTGGAAGGATACATAGGATAGAATCATGGTAGCAGTTTTTGTTACATGTTTTGTTTTGATTGTTGTTGGTTTGGATGCTAATTTGTGATCGTGTTGCTTGTTCTTCCCCAACTGAAACAAATGACATTTGCATTTCTTTCTGCATTTTAATCTTTCCTGCACTCTTATCTAAAAAATCAAAGTAGACTAGTATAGGATCTGACCTTCTCCGAAGATTGGCACAGAAGGCATCCCTTCCTTTTAGCATTTCAATGGGCGAATCTAGGGTGCAAAGACCTAAATTCTTTCCTAGTGGCAGATTCGTAACCAACAGTTTCTTTGGCACACCCGGTGGGACACAAATTTTTCACCTCATAAGCGGTATTGAAGTATTGGTGTTCGCTTTAGTGTTGTCAAATCTGAACACCTGGTGACTCTACTGAACCTGAATATTCTTTGATTCTTGAAGACTGGTCCAATATCAAGAGCTCCTTCATGCATACAAGATGATGGAGAGCTAGGAATGTGGGATAAGAGCCTGAGTTTTACGAGCTAGAAATTAGCGTTGTTGGAGAGCACCCGAGGCTGATTGATTATCAAACCAACCAAGATGAAGCATTTGAAACTGAAATGAAAGAGCAAGATACAACTTCAGAGAGCACTGAAGATTACCATGATCCTGATCAACCCAATCAAAATGCAGATATGGCAAAACCTCAGCCAAATGCTCCTGAGCTATTCCCAACTGTTGATTCTACTGGACCCCTCAATCTGGCTGGGCAAGATGTTGTTCCACCTACTAATTTAAAGGCTATTCCCATGTATGATGGAACTGGGAAGATGACATATGAACACATTCAAGATATCCTAGCCTTGGCTACGGTTCATGCCATAACCGATGAAAGTATCAAGGTCCAACTGTTAGCTCTCTCTCTACAAGGAAAGCTTCTGTACTGGTACATATCATTGTCGAATGACTCTATCACAAGATGGGCCCAATTGGTCGGACAACTAGTTAAAGAGTTTAATGAGTCCACAGATTCATCCTTGTTGCTGTACTAGTTTCAAACCATTCAATGACACCCACAAGAGGAGATATCAGACTTCAATGTGAGGTTTACGTGGTCCTAGAAAAGAGTACCCATTGAACTATGTACTTACGATGGACAAGCTACCCACTACTACCTCAGATCATTTAACTAGGACATATTTTTGGTCATCAAGTTGGCCCGCATGAATACCTTCCTCGAGTTATATGAGGCAGCTCAGAGGACAGAGCTAGATATGATTTCCATAGACTTCCGCACAAGATGTAGCCACCAATCTACCCAGATTTCCCTCAATCACAGTATCCACCAACGTATGCTCATATGTCTTCTTTGTCTAGTGCATATCACAATCCACCATGGAATCTAGCACCAACCATGTCTTAATTTGGTTCACCCCAAGTACATTTTTCCACTCTGCTACCACCTCAGCTCCCATCTACCCTGTAATATCTAGCACTCCTCGCTCATACACAATACCCGGTATTGCCCCCAGCACTGCCGTTAGCATCATTACCTCCACCTACCTAATCAACACCACAAGCTAATGAGATCCTACAACAAATGGAGTCGCTTACTTTCATCTGCAAAACATTATCTAACAACATGGATGTAATGAATAAGAAGCAGACCCAATAGGAATTTATTCCTCAAATATTATATCCCCCTTTGACACTAAATAAAGATCAATCAACCCAGGCCCCTAGGCCTCTGACGAGGAATGCTACTAGCAACATTGAGCCAAGCACTCGAGATCGTGTGCACTGGTACTCCACCTACAATGATCCTCACAGAGAAGATAATTGCATGGTGCATCAAAATTATGTCCAAACCTTGGCCAAGAGTAACCCGTAAGATCAAGTGAATATGATCTGGGAAGAGGAGCGTAACTATGTGATTTCAAAAGAAGACCCAGTTTCTATTATGACCAGGAGTGGTAAAAAACCAATGGAGGTCGATGCGACCCAAATGCAGCCTTTGAAAGTATATACCAGATGAGAAAAGGTGCAACCTACCACTGAAGCTCCTAAAAAAGCACCTTCACCTCCACCTGCCAGAGAGAAGCCACCACCCATGAAGGCTCCAGTAACTCTACCTCTAGTGACTCAACCTCTAGCTGAAACCAAGGAGCAGGCTCAAGAAAATCTCAAATATCCATCGTTGATAAATCAAAAAAGGGTTGAGGCAACGTAGTAGTACCGCACCAGGTATGAGCCAAAAAAAGAGGTAGAGGGACCTAGCACTTCAGCCTACAACATTGTAGAAGAGCTCAACAAGACCTCGACAAAGATCAACATGTATGATGCCTTGCAACTCCCTAAGTAGGTAGAAAAAGATAGAGAGGTTAGGCATAAAAGAACTTCAAATATTTGGAGACTCTGAGCTGGTGTGTAGGTAGATTACAAATAAGTGCACTACGAAGAATAATTACCTCAAGGCATATCGCAACCGTGTCTGAGACCTGATGGAGTCATTTGAATCCCTGAATGTCAAAGCCATTCCCCAAGAGAAAAATAGACATGCTGATATCTTGGTGTCCATTAGAGATAGGTACGTCCCGGCTGATGACATTGTCCAAAAACTGAAGTTGGTTCATACTATTTATAGGCCTTATGTGCTTGATAAGGACATCCACTGGCAGGTGTTCGATTGTGACAAGGATATCGTCAATTTTTTAATTCATGAAACAAGTTCAATCGAAGGTGGAGACCCTGATGACAAGCAATATGAGGGGTTAATATAGTTGAAAAATAATCATGTCCCAAAATTACTGATTACCTTAGAGAGCCTGTTTAATAAAAATGACAGAGCTATCTCTCACCGAATAAAGGTTCACTCCAAGCAATGCAGAGACCTGGAACTTGAGCTAGGAAAGGTGATTAAAGTTGGAACAGACTGCACCCAAGAGGAATTGGAACAAATTCTGGCCTTGTGTAGAAAGTATCTAGATATTGTAGCTTGGTGTTATCAGGATCTTAAGGGATATGACAAAGAGATTATACAACATACCATAGAACTAGAATAAGGGGTTAAGCCTTTTAGACAGAAACAAAGAGCAATTAACCCAAATATCAATGCTATGATGAAAGCAGAGCTCCTAAAAATGCTAGAATCCAAGATCATATATCCTATCAAGTATTCTTCTTGGGTCACTAATTTGGTCCCAGTCATAAAGAAGAACAAGGATATCTACCTCTGTGTTGACTTCCATAATTTAAATAAGGCCTCCCTCAAGGATCACTATCCACTCCCATAGATCGACCAAATTCTCCATGTTGTTGTAGGAGCTCAACGATTCTCTCTCTTAGATGGATTTTATAGCTATAACCAAGTCTGGGTGAAATACAAGGACCAACACAAGATGACGTTCACCACCAAATGGGGAACGTTCACCTATTAGTGCATGCCCTTCGACTTATCCAACGTTGGGACCACATTCTAGAGGGCCATGGACCTTGCATTTCAGGAGCTGCTAAATAAAATCATCATCATTTATTTAGATGACATGACCGTGTTTTCCCACAAGAGAGAAGAACACACCTCTCATCTGGAGCAAGTATTTGAAAGGTGTCGGGAGTTTGGCATATCCATCAATCCCAGGAAATCAGTCTTCACAGTAAAGTAAGAGAAGATTTTAGGTCACATCATTTCAGAGAAAGATCTAGCCATTGATCCTAACAGAGCAGAAGCTCTCCTGAAACTTCCCATCCTCATGGACAAGAAAGGGCTCTAGTCCTTCTTCGACTAGATCAACTTCGTGAGGAAGTTCATGCCTGATTTCGCTCAAGTCATCAAACCTATGGCCGAACTATTAAAAAAGGATGTCGATTTTGTCTGGACTGAGGAGAGGAAGAAGGCATTTGAGGAAATCAAGGCTAGAATCGCCCAGGCACCTGTGCTGGTAAACCTAGACTACTCTAAAGATTTCATCCTGTATGCAGTCGGGGAACCTAAGAGCTACACTACAGTCTTGAACCAGAAAGGGGATGACGATGAAGAATGAAAAATAGCCTTCTTGAGCCAAGTAATCCAATTGCAAGAAGAAAGATATAATTTTATTGAGCGGTAGGTGCATGCAGTCATGAGATCCTTGAAGAATTTTAAGCACTTTGTCTCTCTAAGTCGGATTACAGTTTTTGTAATTCGCCCTGATGTTAGAAATTTTATCATTCAAGGGGAATCGGGTCATAAGAGGGCATAATGGATTTCTAAAATCTAAGAATTGGACATAGAGGTGTGACCCACCAAGCTATTATGAGGTCAGGCTCTATGCTAGGAATTATCCAGAAGCATTATCGCCGAGGTGTCTACTTGTCAGTTGGAAGATCTAGTGATGGAATGTAACTTTGCAAACTCCTTATCAAAGGAGAGTGACTGGACCGATGATATAGTGTGGTACTTCAATACAGGGAGATGTCTAGATTAGCTCACTACCTCACAAAGAAGGAGGTTTAGACTCAATGCTATGAAGTATTTTTTGTGCCTCGAGGGGCTATTTTACAAAAATATTGATGGTGTTCTCTTACGTTGTGTCAAGGGAACGAAAAAAAAGGTCCTCGATGAGTTCCATTCTAGAATATCGGCAGGACACCTTTTAGGAAGGCCTACAACCTTAAAAATAATCGAAGTGGGCTATTATTGGTCCACCATCTTTGTGGATGTACAAGAATTTTGCCAAAAGTGTGAAAAATGCCAGAGGTTCACTGGCCGGAACAAGAACGCTCCAATGCATTTATAGCCAATTTAGGTGGAGGTTCCCTTTTAGCAGTGGGGCCTAGACTTTTTTGGAAAGATCTCACTAGAATCTTTAGCAGGGAACGAGTTCATCCTGACTGCCATAGATTACTTCACCCACTAGGCCAAAGCTATAACCACGAAACACGTTGACCAGGAGATAATCATCTCCTTCCTGGAAAGATTGATAACTCGCTTCAGAATCCTAGAAGTGATTGTGACAGACAACAGTCCAGGGTTTGTAGGATCCAAACTGACAAAGTTTACTTGCAAGTACAATATTTATCATAAGGCTTCTTTCAACTACTACCCGTAGGGGAACGACCTTGTCGAGTCTACAAATAAAAATCTGATGAAAATAAAAAAAAAAGAATCTAAGAGAAGTAAGAGGTCTTGGCACTTGTACCTAGATTAGGCTTTGTGGGTAGACCACATATACGTTAAGAAGTCCATCAGGACATCCCCATACGCACTAATTTACGGGAAAGAGGTTGTTTTGCCTACCCATATTGAGATACTCGCACTTTGGTTGTTGGATGATGAAAAGGACAACTTGGATCCCCTTGATGCCAGGCTAGCTTAGTTTTTGTAGCTAGAAGAATAGAGAGAAAAATCTCATGAGGATTTTATGAAGCACACTAGCACCACACATAACTAGTTTGCAAAAGGAGCTACTACCAGGGTCTTCAAGATCGGGGACCTAGTGCTGAAATGGGATTCATGGAAGGAAAAACTAGGCAATCATGATAAATTTGATGCCTTCTGGGATGGCCCCTTCCAGATTTCCAGGGCCAATCAATTCAATTCATTCATGCTAAGGGAAATAGAGGGTCATATCCTTTGAATACCGGTTAACGAATTTCATATGAAAGCCTACCGTCACTGAGAAATGTCAAGAGGCTCCCTCTGTACATAATTTTATTTTTATTGTTTTAATTTGTTTATTTTCTTGAATGTAAATATGCTTTCTAGTTATTTTAGTTTTAGGCTGTTGAGCCAAGACGTTCACCAAATCCTCGAGTCTAGAATTTTTTTTGATTCCAAGTGGATGCAAAAGTGATTTCCCTTGCAAGAGAAAGTCCTGGAAAGCTGAGCAAAAGAAAATTTCATAGGTCTATGAGGAAAAGCCCTCCCAAAAGGGTTTTCAAAAAATTTCACTAAGTGTTCATGCTGTGGGATTCGCTCTCTATCGCTCGCTTCTTTGGTAAATCCAGGAGTCACTTCATTTTTTTGGTGACAATGAGAGCCCCTTCCAAGCATCGGCTAGTTGAGGTGAGCACCAAGGAAAATTACTAAGTAAAAGGCGCTCGAGGTCGCATAAATTTTGGGCGGTCCCAAGAGCGCCATCTTTTTTCGACGATTCAAAGCAAGAAAAGGAGTTAAAAATTGGTCTGTGTTCAAGAAATCCCACTGTCGCTCAAATTTTGAGTGATTCTGGGTATCGCCCTTAATTTTCGGTGATGACAATCGAAGGAGAAGGAAGGAAGCACAAGTAAAGTAAAATTCAAAAGTTTTCTAAGTGTAAATCCGCCCTCCGTCGTTAGCCCAATGCACCTTCTCCCAAGATCGCCCATTTTTGAGCAACGTCGAGCGTGCCCTATTTTTTGAGCGATGTTGGGCTTAGAAGGGAAGTGGGCGGTTTGAAATTTTCTTAAGTGCTAATGACCTCCATAACTTGCCAAAGCCGCCCGCACCCGAGATCGCTTAAATTTTGAGCGATTTCGAGAAAAGGTCAAAATTTTACGTGGGTCGCATTTCTCTTCATCCAAAAACTTGGGAGGGTGTGTCAAAGAGGGGTTAAGGCCCATTTTTCAAGGCACACATTAAAGAAAGGGGTATTTATATAGATTCGAAAGATGATTGTTTTTGAAAAAGGGTAAAAAAGGGCAGCTTTAAGGCTAAAAAATTAAATATTGGCACCTCCAAGGAGGATTTCATGCATGGCCACCCAAAGACAAAATCAACGTCCACAGACTCTGTGTGCCCGAAATTAAATTCAAGTGCTCTCCATTAAAGGCCCTTACCGAGTTTGCTACTATAAAAGTATGGCCTCTTAGAAGTGCTTTACCAGTTAAAACCTTATGCGGTCCAAGCTGTACTGAGCGTAAAATCAACTGAATTGGATTTTGTCTTTGCCATGGAAAAGAAAGAAAGTGGGCAGAAGAGTGAAGCAACAATCCAAGAGGGTTCAAGCACGCTAGAGAGTGGACAAAAAAGATAAAGAAAATATAAGGGGAAGACCCAAGCGTTGGGAGCTAAAAAAGTGAAGAGAGCTTGGACAACGTCGCCAAAGCCAATTCCCTCACCTCCCATTGACAATTGGATAAAGCTCAGAGACAGGATTTACTCCCAGAGTATCAACCAGCTGTGGCATATAATTGAGAACTAGCGAGAGAGGGTTTCTCCTTTGCACCCCTATGCCCCTGCATACCACTCCCACCTATACTGGTTCTTGTGCTCACAAGTGCATCATTACCCGAAACTGATGGCGATGATTGTATGATATTACAAACCAAACACAAGACATGTCTGCAACCATGAGGGCACTATCTTGTTCTCACTTTATCTAGAGACTGTGTGGATGACCTTCACACCAAGTTTATCAATGGATAGGAATTACACTGTTAGAAGTGTCAATATCAATGAACAAACAGATAGATACACTGATAATTCAAGGATGAGGTAATTTGTGGAATCTCAGCTCCATGAGCCTTCTCCACCCCAGTAATGGCCAAAGCAATATAGGCCTCTGAGCGAGTTCAAGAGCACAATTATTTATACCATGCTGGCTTGGGTTTTGTGCTATGGCACAGATGTGATGGTTTTCCCCTACCAAATCACTCTTGTCGAGTGCATCCTATGAGGGGAATTCTTTGACTGGGTAGACTGCATGGCCCATGGGTTTCAATCGTAGCTAATGGAACTGAGAATCAAGGTAAGCAAAAGCTTCAGATACTTTTTTGTCCTAGTGTGGTTATTCTTGTTTCACATGCACAATAAAACGAAGGCACTCCCAGTTTAGCGCAAGGATAAGGATGATGCACGACTTTCAGTATACGAGTGGACCAAGGTGTTGTTAAAGGAGGAGTCATATTATAAGTTCAATTTGACCTTCTTGGGCCCAAACCTAGCCCTTCTCCATGACACCTACCCACGCATCGTGCGTCTGATGAGAGAACAAGTGATCAGCTAGGATTTTGGTGATACTTTCTGTTTGATGTAGGGGTTCATGATAAGAATCTTTGAGTTCATAGGAAAACCCTTATTGTTGTCTTATTACACTATAAAGTACCTATTCTCCTTGGGGGCAGCACGATAGATGGACTACACTGATCAGTAGTATGCCCAGGGGAGCAAAAAGGGGCACCTGTTCAATTATCCAATCACCTGGGAAGAGATCGAAATCAACATTAATGGACAACATCAGTACCTGACTGCCACACTTTTGAGCTTCGGCTTGGTCGAGCTACCTCAGAGGTGGAAGTAAGATCCCCTAAACATAGTGAGGGATTTCATGAATGTACTAGACTTCGTCGAGCGCAAAAATTCATCGGGAGGAGATTTAGAGTGGACTATTGAAGATATGTAGTCTTTCTCACCGTGGCTCGACTTCTACTTCATGGAGGCAAAATTTGATCCTGTCCATAATGAAGACCACAGGCCAAATACGAAAACGTACAAGAAGTTGCTAACTAGACTGCAAGGCAAAGGGTGGAAACTCGAAAAAATATCAGAGTGGTGGAAAATGTGTGTCCGTACTAGAAATGAAAAATCTGAAAAGGGCTTGGCCAATGGCAACAGATTATTCACACTCTATGATAAACACCATGCCACATGGCAGCCCATTATGTTCCAACATAATGTACCCCTAAGGTTTCAATACCTAAAAATGGCCAGGCTCCACCCAAATAGTTGCACTCACATGGTTAAGGGTCCAATAGTGGGGTACAAGTAAGTCAGGTTGTAAAGCCCAAGATGCGGTAATATTCTAAAAAATAACCAGCCAGAGCAGTGCCATCTAAGCAAGAGGTAGCCCAGCAACGGCCCAAGCAGAACAAGCCCGAGCAACATAGGTGCTCTTGGCTTCCCAAAATAAAAAGTAGTTCAAGCTGACGATAAAACATCCCAAAGCTTCAGGGGGAACCGTTAGCCCGATGCCCAGCACCCAAGAAGAAGAGGTTGTGCCTCTCAAAAGAAAGAGGACATAAAATTCAAAGGGGCAAATGGCTATGCTTGTGAAGGAGGTTGTGCCGCAATCTGAGGCTACGTCACCCTAAAATAAGATCAGAGCCTTGAAAGTCATTCTCGAAAAGGAGGATACATCCCCATCAATAGAGGGTCATTTGATAACCCAAGTCTTCAACTCACCAACTCAGGCAGATCTCGTAGGTACGCATTCTTAGCCACACCAAAAGGAGATTTTTTTTGTAAAAGTAACAATGATAGTAGGTATCTTAGCCACACATTAAATTAAGCCTAGGAAATACATAGCTTCAAAGATTACCATATTAGCTACACTACCAAAACTAGTAATCCTCAATTAATTATCCAATAGATGATTATTAAGAGGTATAAGGGATTTGAAAGGTATGGATCTATGTTTGGTGATGTGGACATGGCAACAAAACAACACTAAAAGAAGCAATACACCCAAGTCAAAGAGGGAAAATCCCCAAGGAAGCCCTTCTCTAGATTAGGGACTAGCCATCTATGGTTTTTTAGCTAGATCTAGATAAATTGAATCTAATACCAAATGGTAAAATTAGTGAACCATCTCACACTATGTTTGGTGATGAAATATGCCTAATTAGAAGTTGAGGATGAAGTAGTAAAGCTCAAGAACAAGAGACTAGATGTAGAATTTATGAAAGAGATTACATGTATAATTGATGAAAGTTTAGGTTGGGAGAGACCAACTCTTACAAGAGAATGAAAGAGGTTGTTGCTGCTACATTTTGTTAGGGGTAGAAAAATTTTGAAAAATTCGAAGCAGACTGTTGTTTTCCTCCTTCCTCGATGCAATTTTTAGTTTTTATATTTTAAATTCAGTTTTTCAAGTTAGCTAGAGCAGTTTTCAGAGTCATATGCAAAGGTTTGAAAGAAGACACAAAAATCTCTAAGGCACAGCTATCCTGTGATCGCCATAAAAGTAGGGTGATTTCGGGTGATGCGGGTCATTTGGGTGATCCAAGGCAGAGTTTAAAATTGTCTAAGTATTGACAATCAGGATCGCCATCGCTTCCCAGCGATGCCCATCATCGTGCTTCTTTACGATGATGGGGAGCAACATAAAAAGTTCAAAAAATTTCTTTAGTGTCATTGTGATTGTGATTGTCGTCGCAGCCCGACGACGCCCTTCATCATAGCCATTTTGGGCGCACAACAACAAGAAAAAGGTTGTCCACCCGTGATCACCATTGCCACTCACCAACGACCGACATCGCTCAGTTTTTTGGTGACACACGGAAGGGGAAGCAAGGCAAAAAAATATATATCCTAAGTATTGTCGTGCTCGCGATCGCCATCACTGTCCACTTTTCTTTGCAACGTCATAGATTTTCAACAACTTGCAATAGGAGTCCACCCACGATCATCATCGCCCATCACAATTCCTCAAAATTGCTCAATTTTTGAGTGCTTCATGACATACACCCGAGGTTGCTCCCATCCTCAATTCTAGAGATCGTTGTTGCTATTCAATGATTCTCGACATCTCCAAGTTTTCCAACGATCGTGGGAAAAAGGCCAAGGTTAACTTCTAGGGCAAGGAGTGCCCATTTTCGATGATCTCCAATGAAATTTGCAAAGTAAAGCTAGGATTCCTTCCAATTTTAGAAAAAGCTATTAAGCAAATCATACCTCCCTAGATAAAAGAAGATGAAGTTTCAGGATTCGAGCACATTTCACGGAGGGTGAAGTTGTACTCCAAGGATAGGGTAGGTGAGCAGTAATGACAAACCTAAAGGCTAAACTGTACTGCACCTACCGCATTAACATAAAGCACCCATTTTCAACCATAGAATCTGTCAATAATTGTACGAAGTCAGGAAGACCATGCTGCAGGCCGACAAGAATCAAATTTGGTAGCTTTCTGTAGATTTTGCAAGTTTGGGGAGCTGTGCTCCGATTGTAAATGGGGGGAAATTTTTGCTATAAATAGTAGTGAACTTGCATTATAAAATGGGGGGAACATATTTCTAGAGAACTCTACTATAATATACAACTTCTTTCTAATATAAAGCACCCTTGGCTCTGCTTCTTGTCTTTGTCTTTTATGCTGTCTTCTTCTAGTATTTTTGCACTGTGTTATTTATTTTTCTAATTGTTGTCATTCTGAATCATGGATTTCAGCATTGGTAATTAAGTTGACCTGGAATGCGAAGTGGAAGGATACATAGGATAGAATCGTGATAGCAGTTTCTATTACATGTTTTGTTTTGATTATTGTTGGTTTGGATGTTAATTTGTGATCGTGCTGCTTGTTATTATCCAACTGAAACAAATGATATTTGTATTTCTTTATGCATTTTAATCTCTTTCCTGCACTCTTATCTAAAAAATCAAAGTAGACTAGTAGAAGAGCCAACCTTCTCCAAAGATTGGCATGGAAAGCATCCCTTCCTTTCGACCTTTCAATCTGCTGGGCGAATCTAGGGTGCAAAGACCTAAATCCTTTCCTAGACCTTTCAATCTACCTCAACGCCTAACTTATTGATTCTAAACAACTCATGCAACAAATAACCAAGGAATAGAGCAATTTTTTGGGAGACCTAAAAATGAAAGACTAGCAAATCAAAGAGTTGAAAACCTCAAATCATATAGAAATAGAGATAGACCCCAAATTGGTGCATAAAATAGAGATGGTCCTAAAATAGAAAGGGACTAGATCAAGAAATAAAAACAAAACCCTTGAGTACTTCTAAATAAGATCCTCCAAAGAGGAATGCTTGGAACTAGTTGAGAATATCATCAAACAAGCAGAAGAGCAACTATCTGTGATGAGCGAACATCAATGTCTTAAAACTCCTTGCATCAATGATCCCAACATAGGCATATTGATATGGGATAGATCACAAGGACATGATGAAGAATATTATTAGGATGATCCTTGACATCTAGAGGAACTTACAAAATTGCAAAGACAACCTAGCATCTCTAGAGACCTAAGTCTAGAAAAAGGGCAAAGAGATTCAAGGGTTAATTATTGTCAAAATGCCAAACATCTTTAATGATAACAATCATGCCTTGGATGGTAACATCATCAATTCCAATATTGAAGAAGAGAAATATCATTCCAATGAATGGAATGCCTTTGAAATATGTGAAAAACTCAAGCCAATTCATACTAAGTTAAAGGAGCTAGTAGCCAAAGAAAATGAGCTATAAAAAAACCTTTTTGAAGACTTGGTAGGAGAAGCAAAAGAATTTAGGACTATGCACTTCCCCAAATAAAGTGCATAGCAAAATAAATAGTTTCAATCCTTATCTAAAAGTACTAAATCAATCAAATTCACCCTAGGATTGAGGTTGTTGCCACCAAAGGCTAGCTAAAGGGCCAAAATACTAAGGATATAACATTTTTTGCAAATTTTTCTTTGCAAAATTCATGCCTAAGGATAGACGAAAGATCTAGGATTCTATGCCAATCAAGCTTGCTTTCCCATGAAGTTGCCATAATTGTAGTACCTAGGGAAATACCTTTGTTAAAATTTTTACATTTTGGAAGCAATGAATAATTGTTTACTAAATAGCAAGAAAATTCCCAATAAGCCCAACATTTTGCTCATTTTCAATGAAGAAGTGATTTGCTTGCAAAACCACACAATTGGCTTAAAGGACCAATTTACTCAATAGAGGTGTCAATTTGCTTAAAGAGTGATTTTATCAATAAAGGTACATAATTTTTTATATTGAAATAATAAATTTACATGGTTAATTTCTAACATAAGCAAAATTACTAAACAAAGCCAAGAAAACTACTCAAACAAAAATCAATAGTGAAAATCAACACAAATTCTTAAAAAAGCCCCTAAAAATGATTTTTTTGGCATTTTGTGGCACATTAAGCATTTTTAGAGCCATATAAGGTTATTGGAGATAAAATTGGAGGGATGTAACATTTGGAGGTACAACATTTTGTTTAAATACCTCTAAATCTTTACTTTCATTGAGTAATTATTTTCACCCCATGTAACTAAAGTGTAAACTTACTATCGAACAAATATTTCATTCAGCAATTGAAACTATATACAAAAGCAGTGGACAAGATTAGCTAGACATGGGTGAGGGAAGAAAGTAGAGAGGGGAGGGATCTGGTCCCTCCCCTGCTCCCCCTCCCATGGCTCCTGGTTCCTGCCCAGTCCCTGGCTCAACCCAGGTCATCCCTCCCAGGGGAGTGGTTGTTTGCGATGATCTCCTGGGGGGAGATCCTTCTCCACTATCTGCGCCCCTCCCAGCCGGCTAGGGTTTCCTTGGTTGTTTTTTCGGACTGGTGCTTCCCAGGGATCCCTGTTTGGTTGGGGATCCCTTCCCTTTTTCCCTCAGGCTTCCCCCTAGGGTTTTTTGCAGGTTATTCGCGTGGATCTGGTCCCCTACGTTTCTCGGTGCGGTGGAGGTGACGGTTTAGGGTTTGGACAACTTCCTCCTTTTTTCTTGTGAATCCTCGGCAGGCTCTGTGCTTGGACGGGATTCTTGGTCCCTGCTGCTGGGATCCTCTTCTGTTTTCCCGGGGTGGGTTCCTTGTGGTGCAACTCTCTGGTCACTTCCTGATGGGTTGGATCCTCTCTGTGCTGGTTGTCGGCTTCCTGCAGGATGGCTCTCGCTGAACGGAATGTTTTCCCGATGGGCGGCTGGTTTCTCCACAGGGCGGGATTCGCCAAATCCGTCGATTTTCCCGCGAGGCGGGATCCTTTCTTTTCTGCTGGTTTCCCGGATGGTGGGATTTCCCTGTTGCTTCCCGCTAGGCGGGACTGTTTGTGGTGGTTTTGAATGCTTCCCACGAGGCAGGATTTTATTGTAATAGTTTTTCTTTGCTTCCTGCTGGGCGGGATCTTCTCGATGGTGGTTTTTGGCTACTCCCCGCTGGACGGGATCTCCAAAACTACTTTCTTTCTTATTTTTTTGTTTCCCGCTGAGAGGGATTGTTTCATGCTTATTGTTACCGCTAGGCGGGATTTCTGTTTTGGTGTTCAGTTTCAAGGGATTGATGCCCTAGGCCCATTGCTTATGTAATCAGGTTTTGGGATCCTTGTTAAAACCCGCTGTAAATACAAACATTACTTACCAAAAAAAAAAGTGTAAACTTACTATAAATAGCAACCTAAGGCACTCCTTGTATTGTCCTTTTGGATTTAGATCAAAATTATATGAATCCCACATTGTGCATTGTTCTCATGTGGTTATAAGAAATTGGCAAGTCCTTGTGCATCTTGTTAGAGGCACTATCCTCATGGCTTGTAATTGCACAGTGGTTGGGTACAACCCTTTTAGCCTATCTTGTGATTCACTTATCAATTTCATAATCAAATGAATGGGTAAACATTGATCTTATTTGAGTTCTCATATGTTGACTAATTGTATGATATCCTCACTATGATGCAATAGTCATATTTGCTTTCTCTCTCACACTCTAAACTTCATGAATCTACATATTGTAATTTACATTTTATTTCTATAGTTTACTTTCATTTACTTTCATGCATTTATTTTCATGCAAAATAATTAGAATAGATTAGAGAAAAATAAAAGGATAGCAAACAATCAGCCTTAATTCAAAGTTTAGGGTAAGCCTTTGGCAATCATATCCAACCTTGTTGGAACCTAAATTTGGGAGTGCAACACTTAAATTAGAAGTCAAGATAATTTTCAATATCAATAAAGTTTAGATAATTCCTATGATCAATAGTGGCATAGTTGTTTACTCAATAGACATAACTTCACTTGAATAACCCATCATAGAAAAAAAATTAGCTAACTAATGAACTGAATATATGAAAGGACATGGTGAAACATGTTGGTGAATGTTTCTCCTAAGCCAATCCTACACAAGTGTATAAGTTCATTAATATGGAAAAACAAGACCATCATTATCAAAGCTCTAGCTAGGGTTCTTAAAAATCCCTAAAAAAATACAATGTTAATTGTATTTTCCCTTTTACAATTGCTTCCAAGAGGACATATATTTATCTAAAATTATTGCTTGGCAGATTAAACAATTATTTCTCTCCTTTTATCCAATTAAGTCAAGTTGGGATGAAATCTATTAGAATTTGGGATAAGATCTATTAGGCAAGATCCATCTTTGACATATTTGCCATATTTGATCCTCTTCTCTAAGTGCACTTCAATTTGCCAAAAAATATGCCACACTGTTACTCTCTCTATAAGTGTTTGAAACTTCAAAATTCTCTAGAGATTAAAACATTTGTAATATGTTCTCAATGAGACTTGACACTTACCATATTACCCTAGATTTCCCTTTCATGCAATTAATAATGTTTGGAAAGTCTTCCTCTACCACTTGCTTTTTCATTTCTATATATATGGCTAGCTTTACTCCAACAAGGGCTACTCTAGCCTCAACCTAGTGGCTGGTCATAGTGCCTAGCTTCAGAATGATGCTTAACATTTACAAGCTCACCCTAGCTTTCCCTTTCAAGCAATTAATAATGTTTGGAAAGTCTTCTTCTACCACTTGATTTTTCATTCTATGTCTATGGCTAGCTTTACTCCAACAAAGGCTACTCTAGCCTCAACCTAGTGGCTCTATCACTTGCTTTTTCATCCTCTACCACTTAATTTTTCATTTCTATGTCTATGGCTAGCTTTACTCCAACAAGGGCTACTCTTGGTTGTTCATAGTGCCTAGCTTCTCAATGATACTTAACACTTACAAGCTTACCCTATATTTCCATTTCAATCAATTAATAAGGTTTGGAAAGTCTTCTTCTACCACTTGCTTTTTCATTTCTATGTCTATGGCTAGCTTTACTCCAACAAAGGCTACTCTAGCCTCAACCTAGTGCCTATATTCTCAATGATACTTGACACTTACAAGCTTACCCTAGATTTCTCTTTCAAGCAATTAATAATGTTTAGAAAGTCTCCTCTATCACTTGCTTTTTCATTCCTATGTATATGGCTAGCTTAACTCCAACAAGGGCTACTCTAGCATCAACCTAGTGGTTGGTCATAGTGCCTAGATATTTAGTAATTAACGCACCATATACCACTATTGTTGATGATAACTCCACCTCCACAAAATTTACCCGAGTTACCTTTAGAGATACATTCCTCTTTAGAGGGAGATACCAACTAACTTGGCCTCTAAATTTTGTTAAAAAAATATCTTCTTTTTCTAAAGGTTTAAGATTCCACTTCAAGACTATACTTGCCTCCTCACCAAATTCAAGTTTCTCCTCTAGCTTCATGATTGACAAATTATCTATAATGGCTCCTTTAATGATTTGAGTATTTTTGGATATAGGTATGTTCTCCCCTTTGAAAAACCTTCTATTCCTCTCTAACCAATGATTGACAAATTATCTAGAATGGCTACTTTAATGATTTGAGTATTTTTAGCTATAGGTATGTTCTCCCCTTTGAAAAGCCTTCTATTACTCTCTAACCAAATCCTCCAAATATAGTGAAATGAAATTACATCCCATTTCATGTTTAGTCTATTACTCTTGAATGAAATTTTCCATAATTGTAGACCCAACTTATTCTTTCCAAAATTAAATCATTAAGAACCTTCAATGAATAATTAATTCTAATATAATATGTTTTACAGATTCTTCACTACCCTCACATAAGTAATATCTACTTGAGATGAGGTCTGAGGTGGTAGGCCAATTGGTTCTTCCAAATATTGTAAGGAGACGAAGGTCTAAGGTTCAAATCTCGTGCCTCGTCAAACTGAATGCCTATCCCTTTCCTGGTGCTTTCAACGATGTACAAGGTTTAAAATGATTGTGGCATGGTGGTTAAAGGGGCGGACTACGTAGAATTATGATGACCATAAAAGGTGAACTACATGAACAGAACATCGAGCATTATGGTGGCAGCCACTGATTCCACCAAAAATGCTCTTTATTATTCCTTTAATAAGTTATTCAAAACTTTGACCTATATATCCAAAGAAATATTAGAGAGCCTTAATTTTTTTAAAGGATTATTAGCAGCCCTAAGATTCATTGCATTACATTCCCGAACTAAACTTAAATTTATTATAATTTTTGGAATGTGTTTCAAAGGCTCTAAATCTTATGGAGGATAATTTAAAAAATTTTATAGATTCGTGAAAACTTTAATATTTGTTTATGGAGTTTGATGGAATGTATACTAAACCCTACAAATGCTTAAAAAACCTTTAAAATCTGTTTATAGAGTTTGATGTAAATGGGTAAGATCATATTACATAAATTTGTTTATATTACATCCTACAAATGCTTAAATTAAAACTTTGAGATTATTTTATGGAGTCTGATGTAAATGGTAAATGGTAAGATCATATTATACCCTACAATGTCATTCCTTGTAGAAACATATATTTTTGATAATTTTCATAGTTGAATAGATTTTGGAGGATAGTTAACCAAATTTATCGATCTTGATTATGAAGTTTGATATAAATGGTAATATCATATTACACCCTACAATGACATTCCTAGATAATTTTTTTATAATTTTCACAATTGAAATAGGTTTCAAAAGCCCTTAAATTTCATGGAGGATAGTTGATCGTTTGATGTAAACGATAAGATCTACAATGAAATTCCTTGTAGAAAGGTAAAGTTTCTATAATTTTCATAGTTGAATAGGTTTCAATAGGCCCTAAATTTCATGGAGGATAGTTAACCAAATTTTAAATATCAAGTTTTAATCTTAAAAACTTTGAGATTTATTTATAGAGTTTGATATAAATGATAAGGTATGATTTCTTGTGTACCTTAAAATCAAGTTTTAAATCTCATAGTTAAACCAAGTAATAGGCCTGACAATGAACCTTAACAACCTAAGTGGACTTGAATTCCTAATAGAAGAAACCCAAGGTTCAATTGACATCTTAAAAAAACCTCAATAATGTTTTTTTAAATCTTGTAGATGAATGACCTAAATAGGTTTTAACAGTAAACCTTAACAACTTTTAAGAAATAACCTGGGCTTGAATCCCTGAATTCTTAGAATCCTTAGAATTTGAAGGGGACCAAGTTCACTTGAAAACTCTAGCTCCTCTTCTCTTATACATTAAAAACAAATTAATTCAACAAGAAAACTAGGTTAGAATTGGGATATTGTATAAGGACTAGGTTAGAATCAGGGTATATTGTCCCTTAATTGCTATGTAATTAATTATGATATAATAATTAAGAAACCACTAAATGATGTTTCAATATGACATATAACCTATTTATTTAGAAAAAAAACAGCTTTGAAAAGCTACAAAGGAGGTGATTTGTTAAATTTTTTAAAACAATAATAAATAATAAAATCAAACCAAATTAACATCAATTTTCTTCGTATTCCAAATTGCAACCAAATCCTTCCTCACTCTCTAAAAAAATATTTCAATCCATTAACATCACTAACAATAACCCTAGACATCATTAATAATAGGAATAAATTTAGAAAAATGAACAAAAACCCTAGCACTCGCGAAAAATAGTCACACACAATAGGAATAAATTTAGAAAAATGAACGAAAAACCTAGCAATCGCGAGCAATAGTCACACTATCATGCCAAATATTCCTAAGAAAAAATTTAGAAAAATAAATTAGCTGCCTAGACTTCCAGGGATACACATACCAAATATTCCTAAGAATAAGTATAGAAAAATAAATGAAACTACCTTGACTATCAGAGATCCATGCAATACAATGCATTTTGAAGTGTGCGTAACCCAAATGCTATTTATCAAAATACGTAAAGCGCTTTGTAACACATCTGTTCAATTTTGGGAGATCAGTCACACTCTGCTCTCGATGAACTCAAGAGAGAGTAAATTTCTTGTTGTTGCTCCCGTTAACTAGTAAGGTCTGTAGAGAGAGTAAATTGTTTGTTGTTGCTCCCGTAGTTAAGTAGTAAGATCATAGACTGAAATAATTGTAGGACAACAACTATTGATACAAAGAGAAGTGTTGAGACATTATTAAAAGGACTTTTCCAACAGTGTATTTATAGTCACAAATATTGGCTTTGTCTCAAAACCCTAAGTCTCCTTGCCCAACCCTAACCCTAAAAACCAGAGTTGTCTATATTAAAAAAAATTCAGTGAGGATTTTCATTAAGGGCCAAAAATTTTAAAAATACTAAAAATGGAGGCTTCTCCTTAAATATTTAAAAGGTAGGTTGGAAATATTTAAACTTAGATATCTTCTATGAAAGGTAGGTTGGATGTTATGTATGTGTTGGTTGGTAAGTTTTATTAAGAAATTTAATTAATTGAATTTACTATATTTTTTTAGAAAGGGTTCTATTTGCATCCTCTAATTTTGAACAATAGGAATTTCTTAATAAAACTTACCAACCAACACATACATAATACCCAACCTACTTTTCATAGAGGATATCTAAGTTTAAATATTTCCAACATATCTTTTAACTCTTACCAAACCAAAAAGGCACGTATTATGGAGAAGCCTCCATTTTTAGTATTATTAAAAATTTTGGCCTTTAATGAAAATCCTCACTGAAGTGTTTTTAATACAAAAAACTTTGGTTTTTAGGGTTAAGGTTGGGCAAAGAGACTTAGGGTTTTGAGACAAAACCAATATTTGCGACTATAAATATCTTGTTGGCAAAGTGCTTTCAGTAACGTCTCAATGCTCCTTTGTATCAATAGTTGTTGCCATCACTAACAATAGGAATAAATTTAGAAAAATATTCCTAAGAAAAATTTAGAAAAAAAAATGAACTTCCTGGACTGCCAGGGATACACATGCCAAATATTCCTAAGAATAAGTCTAAAAAAACAAATGAAACTACCTTGACTGCCAGAGATCCACGCAATACAATGAATATTGAGGTGTGTGTAACCCAAATATTATTTATCAAAATACGCGAAGGGATTTGTAACACCTATGTTCGATTTTGGGAGATCAACATATTGAGGCGTGCATAACCCAAATGTTATTTATCAAAATACGCAAAGGGCTTTGTAACACCTTTGTTCTATTTTGAGAGATCATTCACACTATGTCACCCTACATAATTCCTATTTTTTTTTAAAGGGTTTTATTTGCATCCTCTAAATTTGAACAATAGGAATTTCTTAATAAAACTAACCAACCAACACATAAATACCCAACCTACGTTTCATAGAAGATATCTAAGTTTACATATTTCCAACCTATATTTTAAATCTTACCAAACCAACAAGGCATGTATTAAGGAGAAGCATCCATTTTTAGTATTATTAAATTTTTTGGCCCTGAATGAAAATCCTCATTGATTTTTTTTAATATGAACAACTCCAATTTTTAGGGTTAGGGTTGGGCAAGGAGACTTAGGGTTTTGAGACAAAGAAAATATTTTTGACTATAAATACATCATTGACAAAGTCCTTTCAATAACGTCTCAATGTTCCTCTCTGTATCAGTAGTTGTTGCCATCACTAACAATAGGAATAAATTTTAAAAAATGAACAAAAACCCTAGCAATCGCGAACAATAGTCACACTATCACGCAAAATATTCCTAAGAAAAAATTTAGAAAAATAAATGAATTGCTTGGAGTGCCAGGGATACACATGCCTTATATTCCTAAGAATAATTCTAGAAAAATAAATGGAACTACCTCGACTGTTAGATATCCACGCAATACAATGCATATTGAGGCGTGTGTAACCCAAATGCTATTTATCAAAATATGCAAATGGCTTTGTAACACCTCTGTTCGATTTTGGGAGATCAACATATTGAAGCGTGCGTAACCCAAATGCTATTTATCAAAATATGCAAAGGGCTTTCTATCACCTCTGTTCAATTTTGGGAGATTAGTCATAGTATGCCACCCTACATAATTCCTATTTTTTAAAAAAAAAAGGGTTCGATTTGCATCCTCTACTTTTGAACAATAGAAATTTCTTAATAAAACTTACCAACCAACACATACATAATACACAACCTACCTTTCATAGAAGATATCTAAGTTTAAATATTTTCAACCTACCTTTTAAATCTTACCAAACCAACAAGGCACATATTAAGGAGAAGCCACCGTTTTTAGTATTATTAATTTTTTTGGCCCTTAACGAAAATACTCACTAAATTTTTTTAATATGGACCTCCAATTTTTAGGGTTAGGGTTGGGCAAGGAGACTTAGGGTTTTGAGATAGAGCCAATATTTGTGACTATAAATACACCATTATAAAAGTCCTTTCAATAACATCTCAACGCTCCTCCCTATATCAATAGTTGTTGCCATCACTAACAATAGGAATAGATTTAGAAAAATGAACGAAAACCCTATTGCGAATAATAGTCACACACAATAGGAATAAATTTAGAAAAATGGACGAAAACCTTGGCAACCGTGAACAATAATCACACTATCATGCCAAATATTCCTAAGAAAAAATTTAGACAAATAAATGAACTGCCTGTCCTACCAGAGATACACATGCCAAATATTCTTAAGAATAAGTCTAGAAAAACAAATTAAACTACCTTGACTACCACAGATCCACGCAATACAGTGCATATTGAGGTATGCGTAACCCAAATGCTATTTATCAAAATACGCTAAGGGCTTTGTAACACCTTTGTTCAATTTTGGGAGATTAGTCACACTTTGCCCTCGATGAACTCAAGAGAGTAAATTGCTTGTTGTTACTCTTGTCGTTAAGTAGTAAGGTCTGTAAAGAGAGTAAATTGCTTGTTGTTGCTTCTGCCATTAAGTAGTAAGATTACAGACCGACATAATTGTAGGGCAACAACTATTGATACAGAGAGGAGCATTGAGATATTATTGAAAGGACTTTGCCAACGACGTATTTATAGTCACAAATATTGGTTTTGTATCAAAACCCTAAGTCTCCTTGCCCAACCCTAACCCTAGAAACCGAAGTTGTCCGTATTAAAAAACAATTAGTGAGGATTTTCATTAAGGACCAAAAAAATTAATAACAGTAAAAATGGAGGCTTCTCCTTAATACGTGCCTTGTTGGTTTGATAAGATTTAAAAGGTAGGTTGGAAATATTTAAACCTAGATATATTCTATAAAAGCTAGATATATTCTATAAAAGGTAGGTTGGGTATTATGTATGTGTTGGTTGGTAAGTTTTATTAAGAAATTTAATTAATTGAATTTACTATTTATTTTTAAAAAGGTTCTATTTGCATCCTCTACTTTTGAGAAAGTATAACTTTCTTTCTTAAAGTTTGAGAGTTTAAGAACATATTAAATTCTTCTCTTAATTGAGTTGATATAGGTATACAATTAGATTAAATTCTAGCCTCAATTAAATAAAATGGGTTTTATTTATTTAAAATTTTGTAGAACTGGTTAAATTCTTGTTTTTGATTTTATGTATTTTCTTTAATACAAATATTTCAACAATCAACATCATTTTTCTTGACATTTTTTCACAACAACCTTTACAAAACGGGAACTCCACTTTTATTAGGCATTGCATTTATCTTTTATCAATAACTTTGTTTATTTATAATCTTTTAGTATGCATAATCTTTTTGTTTTAATTTTATTTATTTATAATATTTTAATAATTATATATATATATACTTTAATACCAAAGTCTAAGGTTTTTTCCAATTGATTATTAGAATTGAAATGACCCCGCTCATATTACATCATCACTACATAGTGATATTGTCGCAAAGCTTGAATATTATTCATATATCCCTTTACAAGATTTGAATCTTGGTCTTCTCCACTCATATTACATCATCACCACATAGTAGTATTGTTGCAAAGCTTGTATATTATTCATATATCCCTGAAAATATTTGTAAGGGGTCCCAACCCCTTTTATCTTAAATTTTCTAAACTTTGGTAAATAATTAAAATATATTTTTAAAAAGTAACCTTATCCCATTGTTGAAGTATGTTCTTAAATAGTGGCCTTGCACGTTATTATACCAAACAAATGTGTTGATTACAATCCAACGGATTTCAAAAGCTCTATTACAAATGTGTTGATTACAATCCAAAGGATTTCAAAAGCTCTATTAAAGTATGTTCTTAAAAAAGCTCTAAATCTCAAGATAATCAGCCAATTTTATTTCAATAGAGAAGTTTTTCCAAGAACTTTAAGATTTTTTTATTTTATAGTGATATATGTACTTAGCGTTCTTTTAAGGACTTTTGTGTAGTATGGTAGGCTCATAGTATTGATATTATTTCAAGTACTGTGCCTTCGGGTTTTTTTGTATTACTCTTTTATTTTAATATTATAGTTGCTAATTTTTAAATAATAAAAAAACTTTAAGATTTTTTTATAAAGTTTGTTATAAATAATAAGGTCTTAATATTACATTTCTTGCAAACATTTAAATTTTTGTATAACTTTTACATTTAAAATGGGTTGTAAAAGCACTAAATCTCTAGACGATAATTAACCAAGGTTATGATCAATGTTTTACAGAAACTCTATCGACAAGGTATGGTCATTAAGGAAATTCAAGAAAAAAGAATGGGAAAGTAGTTCATTATTTTTATTACTATACTTGAGGGTCTTTGAAAATAATATGTTTCTATTAAAAGCCTCTCTATAATCTTGAGGGATTGCTTAAGCTTTTAAGTTTGATCCACCCGAATTTTAGAGTTGAAAGTCTTTATGTAATTTACTTTTGATCTTGATAAAACTACTCAAGATCAATTGGCAAGAGGATAAATCTTAATTTAAAAAAAAAAAATTAAGATTTGTTTATGGAGTTCGATATAAATGATAAGGTTTTATAATATTGTACAAATAAATTCTTATGAGAGGTTATAATCCCCTCATTAAAAAAATTAAAATATAAAAATAAATAAATAAAAATTACTACAAGAGAAACAATGTAACAATAAAACCTTCACTTTTGTTTGAAAATTCAAGGTTCAAGAATTTTCAAACAATGCATGTGTAGTTGTAGCGAAATCGCGACATGTCTCATTTTCGCGACTTGCGATGGCCATGGAGCAGAATGATAGAAATCGCGACATTATTGAGCAAAGGGGAAATGACAATGAATCATGTCGCGATTTTGCGACAAAAAAATGAACAAGGGCCAGAATGTAAAAATTGTCGTGATATCGCGACATGTCGCATTATCGCAGTCAAGTTGAAGAAAACACATAAGGCATGAAAGGCGTCGCGATTTCGCGACATTTTTGAAGATGAGACCAAGCAAGAGAAAGACGTCGCGATTTCACGACAGAAAGCAACAATAGTAGAGGAAGCAAGGAAACGTCGCGATTTCGCGACATATTGTGGAGAAAAGCTAAATAGATAAGAAATATCGTGATTTCGCGACATGTTCTATTTTTGCTACCTGCAAGAGCATGAAGCCAAAGAAGAGAAAACTGTCGCGATTTCGTGACATGGTGCAGTTTCGCAGGTGGACAGAAGGACACAGAAGCAGGAGAATTGTCGCGATTTCGCGACATGGTGACGTTTTCGTGACTTGGAGGAGTGAAGAAGGCAGATGAAAGAACATGTTGCGATTTCGCTACATGTTTAGGAAAGAAGTCCCAACAAAGGAGAATGTCGCGATTTCACGATGTATCAGGAGGATAAAGCCAAAGAGAGAAAGATGTAGCGAAATCGTGACTTGTCGCGTTTTCGCGGTTCAAAACAGCACAAAGACAACATAGAGAAAGAACGTCGTGATTTCGCGACACGTCATAGTTTCGTGAGAATAGAGCAGAGAAGGAGCAAAATAGTACAAAACGTTGCGATATCATGACGTGTCGCGTTTTCGCGACCTTAGATGACAAAGGAGAACAAAGAGCCGAATACATCACGATTTTGTGACGTGGTTGGTTTTCGTGATCCAAAATGGCAAAAGCATACGAAAGAGAAATATGTCACGATTTCGTGACATGTCATGTTTTCGTGACTTGTCATAGTTTCGTGCCAGAAAGCAGTTCAAATGGCCCGATGCAGTATTGTGATTTCCAAGGATTAAAAGCACTCTAGAATTGAATCTTTTGCTACTTTCCAATGCGTGCAAGGTAGAAGAATGTGCCCAGGCCTGTAGCTTTTGAAGCACAAGAATTGAAGATGCCTCCATTATTCAAAGCTTCTATTTGTGATTTTCTAACGGTTCTAGCATGTTTCGAGGATGACCATTCAATGAAGATGACCGGTTCCTTGTTTCATTTAATTTCTGGTTTCTCCGAGGCTGGTTTAAGGGGATCATTTCCTTATTGCTGCTGCACATTTTGTGGATCTCGAGGAGGTCTGTTTTATGTTTTAAATGCTATAAAGAGGCAAGACCTCTATAAATATCAATGTATATCTCAGAAAGAGACATCGAGAGAGAGACTTTTGTTAAAAAGCTTTCAAGTTCTTTGCATGAATGAAAGATATTTGGCCTTTGGTTTTATAAGCAATTTTCTATGTGTTTTCCCTTTTGTCTTATGCATTCCTCATTTACGCTCGCATTTCTTATCTACTGCTTAATTTGAATTCTGCATCTGAGTTTAAATATTGCTAGTGAGGAAGTGAGTTCTGGAATGTGATTTTGAAGGTTATCTATGCAAGGTTATAAGTGAATTACGTCGCTGTATTCTGTTATATGCTGTTAGTGTACTTAAAGTTATCTGCTGTTAATATTTCTCGATCTGACAAGTTTGGCCTGTGGCTATATTTCCATATCTTTCTGTAATTTATCATTTCTTTCTGCATATTTCCAATTCCTTTCCTACAACTTTAGTCTGAAATCAAGCTTAGATTTAGTAAGGGAACCAGCCCTCTCTGGAGATTGGTCTGGAAGACATTTCTTTCTCCCAACCTTTCAATGTTGGTCGGGTCTAGGGTGCATTTATTTTAAAATCCTTTCCTGTGGCAGATTCGTGACCAACAAGTTTACAAGAAGACTCAATTCTTGCTTCAATTTAGTTGTTATAGCTATACAGCTACATTTTTTTAAAACAAAAATGTGAATTCTTGATTTTTATTTTCTAATTTTTATTTTATTTTTTTTTGTAAATACAAATATTTCAAATTTAGCATTCTTTTTCTTGATATATTTTTTACAACCTTTACAATACCAAAACTCCACCTCTAGTGTCTACACATTGCATTTTAGTAAAGTAATATTTCCAAAAATTTACATTATTATAGTTTACAACCATAAGAACTAAGAATTATAATAAATAATTTATATGAAAACAAATTATTGTTATAAAATTTAGTAAAATTAATCATTATTTGATTTAGTCAATTGGCATTACCAATGCCTAGAAATCAAGTGAAGACTAATGTCAAAGTATGCATAATATATGGATATTTTAAATTCAAAGAATAAAGGGATTATATTTTTGTTTGCTAGAGAAAAGGAGTTGTATTCGAGCCCCCCACCCTTGGAAAATCACAAATATGTCCTTTAGAGGTTGAGATTTTATGAACAAATTCAATTCTCATATCAATTGAGTTACTATAGCTAGAAACCTACATATTTTTTTATAAAAAAATCAAAATTCATAAAAAATTTGAATTCTAGATTTTCTTCAATTTTCTTTGTAAATACATATATTTCAGCATTTAACATCCTTCTTGATATTTTCTACAGCAACCTTCACAATATTAAAACTCCACCTCTATTGTTTATGCACTTCATCTTAATAGAATAATACTTCCTAAACTTTACGCTTTACCAGATCTAGATTGTGAGTTTCCTTGCTAAAGCATAAGTGTAACCATAAGAATTGTAATAAATAGATTAATAGTCTCAAAATTTGATAGTTTCAATCCATATTGTGTCCTATAATCCAACCAACAACTTATATAATCTATTCATCCATGATCTATAAATGGATTCCTAAAAAATTTTGTAGTCCTTTGGCACATTATTTTGAGTTTACTGCTTTTAGATTTTTCTTGTCAACTTCAACTAAATTGAGGTAACTTCATTTGATACAATCTTCATGACTATTATATATAGAGAGAGAGTTGTTGAGCTTTTAATAATAGCCACTTTCATTAAAATAATTAAATATTATATTATTAATCTAGTCAATTAAGTCATGTTCAACTTGTATTTTTATCAAAGATATTCTTCATTTTTTTATCAAATATATTCATTATCTTCTTTAAAGTAATATATTTCCATCATCAACTCCTTGACCTATTTTTTATTGGAGAATATTACATTATTTGATACATGCTAATGTACCCCAATGGTGAGCTGCAACCTTACTCCAATGGTAAAGGCTTTGGCCTCTCTTTGAGAGGTCCAAGGTTCAAACCCCACTCAAGACCCCTCATAAAAAATTGTGTAAACTCATTGGAATCAAATGGCATTAGCTCAACTAGTTAGATCCTCAACATTTTAGGAGGAGACCAAGGTTCAAATCCTGTCAAGTGATACATGGATAATATCCAAGTTTTGTTGTAATATATACTTAAAATAGCTATATACCTAAAACATATTAAATTCTCATCTTGAATTGCTATAGGCATATAGTTATATACTACTTTTTTTCATATGAATTATTCTTCATTTTCTAATTATTTAATTTTCTTTGTAAATACAATTTTTTTTTTTGTGGAAAACATCCCATAAGGGATGCCACTTTCGGGTAAGACCCAAGGAGGTAGGGGTATCCATTCCGCCAAAATCGCCCAGGGCTCGCACCTGGCCTACCACCTTTGACATACTCAAGGAGCAAACAAACACACAATAAGATTAAAAAATAAATAAATAAATAAAAAATAATAAAATAAAATAAAAAACATGCTCCTTGAGTGTGTCAAAAAGATAAAGCACAACCAAACACACACACAATAAGATAAAAAAACACAACACGAACCACATAGGAAAAACACAAGAACAACATAACAAAACACAAACATGACAAAAACAACAGAACACTACAAAGACAACCAACAAAAACAACCAAAACCTAAAAAATTAAAAAATAAAAATAAAAATAAAAAAACAACCAACAACAAACAATAAACAAAAACAAAAAACATAGAAAACACTCACACACAAAAACACGAATTAACACAAACATACAGAAACACAAGAACAAGAACAACAAAAACACAAGAACAATAACAAAAAACACAAAACAACAAAAACACAAGAACAACAAAAAACAACACAAAGAACACAAAAACAAAACAAAACAAAAAAACACACACACCTCAAAAAACTAAACAAAAAAACAAAAAAAAAAAGAAAAAAGAAAAAAATTGAACATAACAATGACCTTTCTAGACCAAAAGACTTTTAAGGCAAGAATCAATAGAGGAAACAAAAGAAAGAATAGTTTGAGCTAGGGAACTAAAATACCCTGACCGAACCAAAGAGAAGCAAAAATAAAGCAAGAAGAAACTAGGTACCTCTAGAACTAGAGCCATCCAAAGAAATGATAGAAATAAGAGCTTCCCTTATTTGCGAAGCCCACCATCTAGGAGGGTGGCCATAGCAAGTAAGATCACCTTTGTCCAAAGCCCAATTAGCTAAAGCATCAACACTCTTGTTTTGATCTCTGACCACATGATTGTAATCAACTTTCAAAAATCCCATCTGGATTAATTGAATCTTCTCAATAATTATTTTTATTCTCCAATCAACCTTATGATTCTTAGGAGTCTTCAAAATATTAATCATGAGTTGAGAGTCAAACTCAACTAACACCTTTTCCCATCCAACCTTAGTAGCCTCTTGAAGGCCTCTGAGGATACCATACCCCTCAACAAGGTTATTGGAAAGAATACCCAAATTCTCAACAAAAGTAAAAACCAGGGAGCCATATGAAAGTCTACCAATTCCTCCCGCACTAGCTTTTCTAGGGTTCCCTCTAGAGGCTCCATCAGTATTGAATTTTCCAAAATCCTTAGGAGGAGGTTGCCAATTTCTTGTCCTATCCATCTTACAAATACTCACATTCCCTTTAAGTTGGTTGCCCTTAGAAGATTTAATCTTCAATCTTTGCATCACTTGATCCCATATTTGGTGGGAGTTTTGGGGGTGATTAAGGAGTTGATGGACTGATTCAACTAAGTTGGCAATGGTATTTTGCCAAATATAGTGAATATCCTTCCTATCTTGATTAAAAATTTGGTTGTTCCTTTCATTCCAAATATTCCAAAGAAGAATGGTAGAACCCATCCAAACTAACTGCCTAATAAAATGATCAACACCCTCTTGTTTAGGCCAATCCCTCCAAAGTTGTTCAAAAGTAAAAAAATTGGACCACTGTAAGCCAAGTAAAGTGGCCATTCTCCTCCATAGCTCAGAGGCTAAAGTACACTCAATAAAAATATGGTTGAGAGTTTCTACATTCTCTCCACACATTTCACATCTAAAAGGGCCATGAAAACCATGCTTCATAAGTTGCTCACCAGTAAGCACCCTACGATGCAATAAAAGCCAAGTAAAGAACCTCACCTTAGGCCAAAGCTTTTGAGCCCACAACTGAGAAAATATGTCAGATGATTGGTTGGGATTATTATGGCATAAGGTCAAATAACCTTGAGCAACTGAATACTCACCCTTAGTAGTGTTGTTCCATCCAAAACAATCTTTTTCATGGGACCAAGAGAGAGATCTCATATGAAGGATGCCTTGGATATCTTGTCTTTGCCTTTCTGGGATTTGAATAGGCCAATCCTCAATAGGAATCCAATATCTACCAACCTTTGAATTACCAATATGGTACCGATAGTAATTAGCCACCTTTATCCAGTTAGCTCGGTGAAGCTCCTCCATCCAAGGCCTCCAATCGAGAAACTGAGTTATCAAAGGCTTGTGACCATCCCAAGAATCTATCCAAAAATTTACCTGTTGACCATTATGAATGATCCAAAATAAAATTTTCTTTATCAAATCCTCACTAGTCTTAAGAACTGCTAAAATGGGAGAACCTTTGGTAGGAAGTTGATAGCGAACAAGGTCTTCAGGACTTTTGTTCTCAACATATTTAGCACGAATATTATTGGCCCAAAGAGCATTGGGGTTATGCAACATCCTCCAATATAATTTAGCAGCTAAAGCTTTGTTGTTATTAATAGAAGACCGGAATCCTAACCCCCCTTCATTCTTAGGAAGACATAAAGTGTCCCATTTCACCAAGGCCCATTTTCTTTTCTCCTTAGTACCACTCCAGAGGAATCGATGACTGATTTGATCCAGTTCTCGAAGAACAACCTTTGGGATATTCAACACGAAAGAAACATAAATAGGAATAGCTTGAAGGACTGATTTTACCAAGGTGATTCTACCCCCAGAAGAAAGCCACCTGTTGGTCCACTTTCCAATTTTCTTCTTGACTTTGTCCAACAACCAATTCCAATATTTTTTTTTGCCTTTGAATATTGATGGGAATACCTAAATAAGTGATCGGAAGGGAGGTCTTCTTATATCTTAATTTATCCAAGACCATGGATTCCTATCTGGCAGAGCAATGAAAGAAAATAACTTTAGATTTGTCTTCATTGATCAATTGCCCAATAGCCTTAGAAAAATAGCTAATGATTTGCTTAATATTAGAAGCTTCCTTAATTGTAGCTTTACCTAAAAGAGTAGAGTCATCAACAAATTGAATATGAGAGATAGGTCTAGCTCCATGAGCAATGGTAACTCCCTCAAGGGTTTTGTTTTCCCTCTTTTTGGTTATAGTCCTACCCAAGCATTCAACAAGAATGATGAATAAATAAGGGGATAGCGGGTCACCTTGCCTAATACCTCTGGAAGCTCGGAATGACTGGAGAAGGCCTGCCATTGATAAGAACTAAGTAGGAAACTGAAGAGATACATCCCATAATCCAATCCATCCAATCCTTAGAGAAACCAAATTGCCTCAAAAATTTGATAAGGAAGTGCCAATCCACTCTGTCATAAGCTTTGGATAAGTCTAACCGAATGAACATGGAAGGAGATTTTTGCATATCCATGGAATGGATGGCTTCCTGAGCAAGAACTATCTCATCTACTATTTGATGCCCTTCCACATAACCCCCTTGTTCAGGGGAAATAATCTTATGCAAAAGAGGCTTCAACCTTTCTCGCCATGATCTTAGTAATGATTTTGAGAAGAACATTACATAAAGCAATAGGTCTAAAAGCTGAGATATGATCAACCTCTTGAGCTTTTGGAACAAGAGTAATATAAGTTTTATTGATAACCTTCAAAATTTCTTTGGCTTTCCTTGGCTTCTTCCACCACCTCTAATAAATAAGCATGAAGGATATCCCAAAACTCTTGGTAGAACTCAATGGGAAAACCATCAGGACCTAGGGTTTTCCCTTTTTGCATTTTAAAAACTACCTGTTGAAGCTCATTGATAGTAACAGGAGCAATCAAAATAGAGTTCTCCTCATAAGTGATAAGAGAAGGGATTGCTTGAAGAACATTTTGTTGAGAAGCTGAGTCAAGAGGAGTAGCAACAAAAATATTGGAAAAGTAATCGACAACAATAGAGTTCATGCCATCCCAAGTGTAGACAACATCTCCAGAATCTGATTTCGGGAAGAAATAAAGTTGTGAGATCTTCGAGCTAGAAGAGATTTGTGGAAGAAATTTGTTTTCGATCTCCTTCTTTGAGCCATTGAATTCTAGATTTTTGCTTCCATAAGAGTTCTTCTCTTTTTTCCATTCCTCTAACTGAGTTGTGAGTTTAATTTCATCTGCACTTCTACTCTCTGTGAGGCCATCTAAACAGATTTTCTTATTCAAATTTTCAAGTTGAGCAATAACTTCATGTTTTTTTATGAACATCCCCAAACTCCTTCGAGTTCCAAGTCTTGATTTTGGATTTAATGTATTGCAATATTTTGGCAAAACAGAACATCTTAGTCCCATACCTAGGCTTACCTTCCTTCCACCATTGTTGCACATGAGGTCTAAAGGAACTGTCTCTGAGCCACATTAATTGAAAATAAAAAGGAGAGAAACTCACATTGGTTTTCCACCATGACTGGCCAGTGATCCGAACCAGCATTGTTAAGAGTCTTCACTTTAGGAATGTGACCATGGATTAAGAAATTTTCAGAGAGCAAAAACCTATCCAATCTCTCCATTATACAAGCTAAGCCTTACCTTCTGTTAGACCAAGTCATAAGGCCATTATCTGGTTGGATGTCCACAAGATGGAGGTTTGCAATATATTCGCTCATGAGGTCAGTGCTTCTGTCCAAATTTCTATTTCCCCCCATTTTCTCATCCAAAGAGAGGATGGTATTGAAATCTCCTCCGATCAAGATCCAAGCTTCAAGAAAATGAGAGATAATATAAGTTATATCCTTCCACTATCTTCTTTTTTCCTCCAAAGTAGTCGAAGCATAAATAGTAATGCAAAGCATAATTTGGTTGGAATGTCTACTTTGAATAACTATAGCCAAAAGACCCCAATTTCCAACCATATGGTGAATAACTACCTCTTTTGGGTCCCAAAGACAAGCAATGCCACTAGAAGTCCCCTGGGAACTGAGGGAAACCATTTTTCTAGCTAGATAAATTTTACTAGCAATAGAGTCCATATCCTCTATTGACATATTCGTTTCTTGAAGGAAAACAAGATGTGGATGATTTATCTGAATCATTCTTCTAATTTCATTTTGTTTTGAAATACTCCCTTTGAGTCCTCTAATATTCCAAGTGATGATATTCATTAATACCAGGGCTAAAAAATATGGGAAGGGCATTAATCTTACCTTCCTATGCAAGATTTTCACCTTCTTTTACCATATGATATTTGTTTTGGTAAGTTAATTTTATATACAAACTAGGTTTTTTAAGAGGATCCCAAAACCTTATAACAAAAAGGGTCATAGCACCAAGTTCTTAGGCATTACCTTAGTACATGGAAATAAACATAAACAGAAAGGGAAAAACTAGAAAAAACCCTTGATCCAACAGAGAGACCATATTCTAGTACCAACTAGTGAGACCCACTTCACCAAAAAACACCATCCTCCCATTGTTTTCAGTCTAGGATCCACCCGAGGGTGGATACAACGCACCTTAGATCTTCAAAAAAACTCCCCATCAGACCACAACTACACGTGAGCAAGCCTTATGGAAGGTTGAGTCCCACTCAACCCGCAAGAGGAAAAGTCAAAAAAGCATTCTCGCCCAGACCCAAGTAGAGAGCGGGAAGGCCAAGAATAGATTGAAACCATATATCCTGCCCTAAAACTAGAAGTAGGAAATTTAAGTTTAGAAATATGGAGAGGATCCATGCCCAAGGACAACATGGAATGCAACCTAGGGTGTAGTAGAGTAGCAAGCAATCACACGAGCAAAGCAACAAGCAACAACGAGATACAATCCAGGGTGTAGCAACGGGACAACCTAGTAAATGGCATCAGGACCCTCAAAGAAAAAATAGCGAGAAGTCTCTGCTTGAGCCTGTGAAATGGATCAACACTACTAGGAATATCTACAGGCCAAGATATCCCCATGCAAACTAGGTTGAACTATGAGTAATCCAAAAGGAACCAGGGACAATAGTAGTAAGTGCAAGAAAAGGATCCCTGAAAGCTAAAATTGAAGGAGGTAGGAGTGACCACAACTACAAGCGCACCTGTCTCCACCCTAAGACTAGATAATGCATAAGAAAATCCCAAGCACTCCAATAGAAAGGACCAGGAACCCACCATCCTTGCTCATGAATAGATCTAGGGAACTGAAACTAGAATTGGGAACTACTCAGGAACAGGATGAGGCCCACCCCCAAGGCCATGAAAATGCTCTAAGAGTCCACCAAGAAGCAGGATTAGAAAGCAAAAGCCCCTGAATAGGAAACCAAATGAAAAACCTACGAAGCCTAGGCATAAAGTGATAGAAGACATAAATATGAGATCCTTAGAAGCCTAAACTAAGAGAGCCAAGGGTTTGCATGCATTGATCATAGGTTCCATCCCCAAGATCGAGATATGCAATAGATAAACTTAAGCACCCCATTAGAATGGACCAATAACCCCCCATCCTTGCTCATGAACAACTTCATGAAACTAGTACTGGGACTGGGAATGACTCTAGCACAAGAAGGCCCACCCCCAAGGCCAAAAAAATGCTCTGAGTGTCCATCAAAAAATAGATCCAGCAAAAATAAGCCTCTGAATAGGAAACCAAAAAGGGCCCCATCCAAAGGAATGAGACTGCCAGCAACCAAAGGCATCCCAAAGAGGAGTCACTAGAAAAGAGGAAATTGGTCCCCCTAGACCAACCCCGAAGAAGTGAGGACCTCATAGGATGCACTAGGAAGTAGTCAAAAACCTAACCTAAAATCACCACAGACCGAGAAATCCCTAGTAACCAGCTCCAATTAAAAAAACTATGAAAAAACCCCAAGGGAAAGCCTGAGGGAGATCGAGGAAAGGATCTTGAAAACATGCAGGAAACCCTAGAAGAACTTGGGATGCACTAGGCCAAGGACTCAAGCAGGGAAACCCCAAAAATACTGGGAAATACGCAAAAAGTGGGAAAGGATCTCCCCCCAAGGATATCATCTACTACAAAAGAAATCCCAGAGTGAGATGACCTCGGATGAGTCAGCAACTAGGCAAAAACCAAGGGAGGGGGATTAGGGAGAGGGAGAAGGACCCTCCCATCCCTCTCCATCAAGGATAGATTTTCCATATTTTACAATATGATATTGATTGGTCTTGCGACCTACATTTTTATTAGAATCCATATTAAGTTTTTTTCCTTATTTCTTGACTTACTCCAATTGAATATGAGATGGCTTCTAACCTTGAAGAATGCTCACACATAGCCAAAATGTTACTAGAGTGTTCAACATAATTTATATTGGGACCTGTATTATTTGAAGTTTTGACATTTTAAAGATTGTTTTTCTTGTGTAAATTTTCTCCCTTTTTTTCTGTTGAAAACCTTTGATTTGTTGGTTTGTCTCTGAGTTCTTCCTTTCATCTTTAAATTGTTTTTCTAAGAAAATTATTTCCATTATTTCCTCTTCCTCACTTGGGATATCACTTGTGGAAAGGATTTCAAACATATTAGCAAATGACTTTGAATGATCCTTCAAAACTGTTTTTTTTGTGTTCTTCTTCTTAGGCATTTGGAAACCTGCTGAGTTTATATTTTCTTTCTTTTTATCAGGAATTTTATTTGGGCAAGCACTAGCCAAATTCATGGCTACAACGAAAAATATGTTCTCATAGTTCACTACTTGCTTCTAAGTGTCTTCCCCAAATTGTAATTTGATATTTTTAGGTATGGGTTTGTCAAAATCCATTAAAACACAAATCCAAGCATAAATAATATGTTCAAAATTTTGAGTACAATCAACAGTCATCATAAAAGTTCCTAAAGATTTTTCAATTAAAATAAAAAATAGTAGGATTCCAAAATTCAATAGGGAGGCCAAAGAGTCTAACCCACACAAGATCTATAAAAGACATCTCTTATTTGACTTTAAATTTAGTATTCTAGGGCTTCATAAAAAGCCATGCCATTCCAAAGAACCAGGGACCCCCTTGAAAAATTTTCTCTCTATATTCATTATTAGAAAATAAAAAAAGAAAATGACAATTTGGATAAATAGAGATTTGTAACTCACCTTTAGTTTTCCATCTTTTAGCAACCCAAACTTTGAAAGCAGATAGGCTCAAACGAAAACCCATGAACCAACAAATTAGTCCTATATTTCCAAATCTTCAATTCCAGTCTAAATGTTACCCATATCAAGCTTAACAATAGGAGTTCCATCAGCTACTTTAAGACATCCTGAATTTTTTTTCCTGGGATCAATGTTAGGCATTCTTAGAGTTTTATGGGAAGCCCTAAGATTAATATTAGCATTGGGCTAATGTTGTCCACCATAGAGGGCATCCCTAAAATTCATTTTTGGAGCAGAGTCTTCAAAATTCTTATCCTTGACAGGGGTTTTCATAATAAATTTATTTTGTGGGTGCACCTTAGCACCATATTCACTTGAGATCTGAGCCATTTTTTGATCAGCTACTTGAAACTTGTTTCGTGATCTCTTTAATCCTTGCCCTAGAAACATTGGAAAGGTATTTTTACTTTTATTTTGTGCAACAAATTGGAAGTCGTTGTCACTCAAGTTCACAACATGATCTATTGAAATACATATTTATAACCCATATTGGATCCCATGTAATATATCCTGCTAAAATCTTGAGTAGAAACCACAAAAATATTAGCCGCTAGCACCTGAAGGCCCCAAAAACCAACCTCTGGAGTTGCTTGCACTCAACCCAGATGAAACCCTTGCACAACCGCTTGCCAAAAATCTCATTCACACATAGAGATGTGCTAGGATTTTTATTGCTCCAAATGATCTAAAAATTGGTGGAGACGTTCTAGGGTTTTCCAGGCATCTACCCTCAAAATTTCCATATAAATATTTAAAAACTTATTCCCCTACCTATAAATCACAACTCTCTCCTTTAGAGCTTGAAAGTATTAAATTCTTATCTTAGTTGAGTTGTTATAGATATATACTTAAAATAGTTATATACCTAAAACATATTAAATTTTTATCTCAATTGAATTATTATAGGTATATAGTTATATACCTACATTTTTTTCATATGAATTATTCTTCATTTTTTTATTCTTTTATTTTCTATCAAAATACAAATATTTCAAAAATTCTTATCTCAATTAAGTTGCTATAGGTATATAGTTATATACCTAAAAAAAATTAAATTCTCATCTCAATTGAGTTGTTATAGTTATTACATATGGATTATTGCTATAGATATATACTTAAAAGAGTCATATACATAAAAAATATTAAATTTTCATCTCAATTGAATTACTATAGGTCATTTTTTTCATATGAATTATTTTTAATTTTCTGATTCTTTGATTTTCTTTGTAAATACAATTATTTCAAAAATTCTTATCTCAATTGAGTTTTTATAGGTATATAGTTATATACCTAAAACAAATTATATTGCTATACATTATACTTAAAATAGTTATATACCTAAAACATATTAAATTCTCATCTCAATTGAATTGTTGGGAATTTACCATGTATAAACAATACACAGCCTATGCAAAGAGCAAATAATAACAACGAAAATGGAGAAATAGTTCAAACCCTAGTTAAGCTCTCATAAGCAAAATAGGAAACAATGCAATGAACAAAAAGCAATCACACAAATGTAAGAGACACAAGATATATGTGGTTCGAGAAGTGTACCCTACATCCATGAAGAAAAAATAGTCCTTTATATTAACAAAAATATAACAATATTTGATGCGTAGTCGTTATACCATCATTAATTCTCAATGAATCTGTCAATCCAGGGCAGTGTACAAGGCTATCTATGAAAGAAGAAGTGAAACAACTATAACTTAGGTCAATCTAGAGCAACAAGTCTTATTGGTGGAACCGGTTGTGTGGGGGGTTTTGGAACATTCCTATCTCTAAATTGCATGAATTAAATCTTAATCTAAGTTGCAGAATTGGAAACTAATCATTAACTACAGAAATGAAGTCCTAATTACAATTGCAGAATGAGACCTAATTATATTGCAGAAATAACAGTTGCAGAATTGAAAGTCTGATCCTAATTGCAGAAAGGAAATCTAATTACTTTTGCAGTAATGAAAGTCTAATTCTAATATGGAAATGAAAACTGTCAAAGTTCTATAACAGAAGGTTGTCAATCTTCTATGCAGGATTTGACAGCAAAACATAAAATGCAGGAAATTGCTAAAAAATAGTAAATTCTAGAAATAACAGTCTGAAATAAAGTGGAAGCTTTGCTGAAAGTAAGATTGCAACTAAAACATTAAGCACAAGGTTAATCTAAGCATAAATAAACTAAGACTACAAATATTGTCAACTTTTTACAAGCAATTGAAATAACAAGTTCTACAACTCATTCTGCTGCAGCAAAATCAGAATAAAAACCTGCTTGTTAGTCCTCCTCCTAGGTCTGGAAGTGGCCAGCCTCCTTGTCCAGAAGAAGGTGTAAGTCTCTCTCTCTTTCTAAATCTTAATCACACTCATTTACAAGCAATATGAAATAGAACTGGTGCACTTTATTGATTAAAAGACATGATTACAATAATTCTGCTGAAAAATTGTTACAGGACTGTAACAGTCAATTTCTATCTATTTTCTGCTTCTTCCTTACTTTCTACTTCCTTTGCCTCTATATCCTATATGCTACTACTCGGCTCAACCTGAATGGGAGCAATATTTATAGATGTCCTAAGGTCTGATTACAAACAAAGAATATCTCAAAAGATCTAATCCTACAATGCCGCAACAAATTCTGGTTTTATCCTAGAAGAAGATTAAAACTTGATCTTTCCCTTAATGATGGCTTTGGTCGGCAATGACGGCAAAGACAGATGGAAGATCTTTTCCTTTACCTTTTCCAACCTTTATTTCCCTTTTTTCGGCTTCAAAAATCGGTCAACAAGTCAAAAAGCACACTCTGTTTTCATTCCGAAGATAAGTGGCTTCATTTCGAAGACAATGCAATTCTCATTCCGAAGATCGCTCATTTCGAAGATACTGCATTCTCATTTCGAAGATCGCTCATTTCGAAGATACTGCATTCTTCATTCCGAAGATCCGCTCATTTCGAAGATACTGCATTCTTCATTCCGAAGATCCGCTCATTTCGAAGACGCTGTGTTCTCTCATTCCGAAGATATCTGTTCATTTCGAAGATACTTCGGAATGAACAAATGTATGCTTTTCCAGTGATTTCTTCTGCATCTCTCAGGTGGGTTATCTCTTAAGATCAAATTCCAATGGTCTTCATCCCTTTCCTCATGTGAATTCCATGCCTTGCTATTTATGGACAACTGGCTGGAATTTACATGGGAAAGACCAGTTTTTGCTGCACAACAACAGTTTGCTTGCACTGTTGCCAGATTTAGGTGAAATAAATGCTTGAGACAAATCAAAACATGATTAGTGAAATGCTGCTATTATTCTAAGCATATCCCATTTTAGCAAATCATAGCAAAAAGAACACAAAACTATGCAAAAAGTCTGTAAAATCAGCATATAATATTTCAAATACATTGATCATGCAAAATGGTTAATATACAGCATATTGAATCAACTTAACTAACATATCGGATAAAACATAAGAGTTTATAGGCATTTTTAGTGTTCAAAACATGTTATGATTGAGGCATTTCCAGGCCTCATCATTTTCCCCCCAACTTATATTAATGCATGCCCTCATGCATTCTATTGGGCTATGGAATCACATATGTCCATGTTTAGATTCCATGACCTGTAGAATAATTTCTTGCCTATGTAATACCCCCTATTTTCTTGAATGTTTCTGAGCCAATCTTCAAATTGTTCATCAGGTCGGGCATCTTCCTCAAAGTAGAATGGAACTGGAGTAATGATGGTCGGAGGCCTGAACCTGAGACCTATCCAGTTATGTTGCATGATCTGAATCAACTGGATTACACCTTCTGCTCTTCTTCTGGACCATTCTAAGTTGATGGGGGAGATAGGTTCTCTTTTCCTCAAAGACATGGAAAGTTCATCCCATCTGTCTCTGCATACTGACAATGCTGGGAAGAAATTGTGATCACAAAAATTGTTAAATCCGGCCACACAGTCCCTTAAATTGTTCAAGTACATTCTCTTTATATCATCCCTGTTCATCATTGAGAAGTGTTGCCTGGTGATAACTAGGTGATTTGGCTGGATTGCTCTGACTAACAACTCAGCCCTTGTTTCAATCACTTTATTCTACTTTTTCTCTTGATCCCAGTAAAGCTGATTCTCGCAAAGTAGACATAAATGCTCTCAACTGAACATCTCCAATGTAGATTTGAGGATGAGAGTCAACTTCCTCTAGAATGAAGAAACTGTGTAAAAACAGTTCACACAGGAGATTTTTCTGCTCAAAAGGACTGTCAAAATATGCCTCCAAAAAATCTGCAATAGTGTCCAATTTATATGGGAGGTTTGAAGTAATCCTCATGACCTGCCATCTGAGGTATTTTTCCTTCAAAATAAGGCTGTAAAATCTGGCTGGTCGTCTAAATTGGACTAAAAATTCAGCAATTTGGCATAAGTCAGACACCTTTTCTTTCAATGCCTAAATTTTTGTGTCCTTGGCTTCTAGCTGTTTTGCTTCCAATTTGAACTTTTCAGTTTTAGTGGCAAGTTGCTCATATCTAATCATCCAGCTAGCTATGTCTGCATTGTACTGCTCTAGAGACACAGTATTAGGTGGTCTTACTATAGGGGGGATCCTAGGCAACAAATTTATCTGAACTCCTTTTTCTGCCACTTCCACTGGTTGTTCATCTGTTAATAACTCTACTTGCACCCCCTTATTTGCTATTTCTATGGGGTTGTCATCAGATAGTATTTCTACTTGTACCCCCTTATCTGTTGTTTCTACTGAAAGTGTAACAAGTTGAAATGCAGGGACCTCAATAGGAGTACTTACTTGAACATTTTCTTGCTGCTGGGACTGTTCCTGTGTTGGTGGCTCATCTTCAACATCCTCTGCTATGCTCTTCACCATTTTTGAAGCATCTTCAGAACAAGAAGGCAATGCTTCAGAATAAGATGGTGCTGCTTCAGAATGAACAGGCACTTCTTCAGAATGAAGGAGTGCTATTTCAGGATGAACTCCTATGTCTGCCTCAACAGAGTCATCTGCCCTTGATAGACCCAGAAGCAATTGAGCCAAATTGTCTTCATCATTGGATATAGTTGGCTATTTTTTAGATTGTGACAACAGTTTTCTCAATTCTGCCACTTCCTGCTGAAGCTCTGCAATTTTTCTTTCTTGCATCTCAATGATGCTTTCTTTCTCTGAAATCCATCTGGTCTATGTTTTGACAACACTCCTTGCTGCCCTCAGCTGCTCTGTGATGTCTTCCACTTCTGTTTCTACTTTAGAAGCTGATGCAGACAAATCAGTTGCAGTTGGTTGCTCAACCAATATTTCCTCTTCTTCTGCAACAATTTGTTCTTGTTCAGGAGGCTCTGTGAGACTGTCTATAAGGGTATCTACCATATCTGTAGCCTGTTGAACTGTAGCCTCCTCCAAACCATCCTGCTCAGTTTCTGCCTCAGCTATCTATTCAGGGAATTCTGGAAAGTTTTCAGATGCTGGTTGTATCTCTGTGACATCTGGGCTACTTGGTCTATCTTCTTCCTCCATGACCTGTTCTGCTGTTTCTTTCAAATGGATTCTTGTAGACCTCCTAGTTCTAGATGCAAACTTCTTCTTTTTGCTCTATTTTCTGGTGACAACAGGGGTCATGGGGTCAGTTTTAGATGCCTCTGTTTCCCTTGTTGTTTCTACCTCTATTTGGTTAAGTGCTTCACTTCTCTATTCTGACAAATCAGTTGCAGCTTCAGCAAAATGAACCTTCTTTTGTTTTTCTGCTCTGCTGCCAGTTCCAGATCCTCTTCTCTTTTGTTTCTTAGCTCATGAAGTTGAGGGTTCAGGAGCAAGGTTTTCTGCTGCTGTGGGGTGTAGTTCTATAACAGCTTTAGGGGCACCTTCTGCAGTTTCTTCTGCAGCATCTTCTGCAACATTTTTTGCAGTAGCTGTTTCCTCTTCTGTAGCAACATCAACAGCATTTGGTTCTTCTTCTTCCTCACTTTCATCCCCAAAAATGACATCATTTAGGGTAGAGTAAAACCTATCAAAACTCCTAGGGTTCCCTCTAAAATGGTGTTGGCAAACTAATTTGATGAGGCCATGATGGCGAAGGCTTCCTTTACCCTCCTGATATCTCTTTGCCATGTTCTTTAATTCTTGATACAGATATAGGGGAAGATTTACCCTAACTTCTGGTTGTTGCCCACCATGTCTGAGATGGTTCAAAATTCATAGATGATGCCCTGATAACAGCACATACTGCCCTTCACAGGTTAGAAATTTAATTACCTAGGTGGCTACTTCATCCCAGGGTTCCTGCAGGCTGGCCCTTTTTAACCCTTTGCATGTGTTGTTATGGGTTAAGTACTCTGGTTCTCTATCATTTTCTTCTACAAACTGATTAACTACATTTGCCAATGTGTTCTTGCCAGATCTAGAAATTGAAATCCCTTCTAATGGCAGCTCAGTAATCTGACTTAAAATTTTAGGGCTTACCTCAATAGTCATGCCGTTAACATGTGCTCGGTTGTTTCTGAATGTATGGGCGAACATGCCAGCCAAATCTTCAGAAGACCCATTGAATTTATCCAAAAATGGCATAAACCCTCCATTTTCAAAAATCTGCACGACTGCCAGATTTTCTCGGAGGTAAGTGGTATCTGCAGGCTCTGTTCTGATCTTTCGCCCCATATTTTCTGTTTAAAAATCGTACACTGTGGCTGTTGTTCTTCTGCTGGATTTTTGGCTATTTAATGTTGCAGATTTGCAGAGTTTTAGTTTAAAACCTTCGTTGCCCTATTTCTCATCTTCTTCTTCGGAATGAACCGTAACCTGTGCACTGTACTTCACAAACACGTCTTCGAAAAGAAAGGTGGCACACATTTCTACTTTTGCACTGTACACCTGTCCGTTGATGATTGCATGGATGTCCTTGCCGTCAGATCCACCTCATTAGGTTTTAATTTTTGTCAGATTCTCACGTGCATGTTTATTGGCATTAAAAATTGGTGGCATATGGTTGGTCACGTCCTCCGTATTTCCAATGGGTGCAAAAACAAACCATGTGCTGACTGACACGTGTTCCTTCATCGCATGCAACTAAAAAGTTTGATTTTGTCGTACCTTGTCTTCTTGGATGCCACGTGGAAATGCTCTTTTCGAAGATTATAACTTATTGCATAGACAAAATTTCATTTCAAATATTATGACCTCATTTCGAAGACAAGTCTTCATTCCGAAGACAAATCCTCATTCCAAAGATTATGACTTCATTTCGAAGACAAATCTTCTTTGCAAAATTTTCATTTCGAAGATTAATCCTCATTTCGAAGATCAATCCTCATTTCGAAGATCAGGCTGTATTGTGAAGGTAAATCATCATTCAAGATCCTCATTGAAGATAGATCCTCATTTCGAAGACAGATCTTCATTCCGAAGACAGATCTTCATTTCGAAGATGATGCAGCAAGTCGTCATTCCGAAGACCAAGTTTCATTCTGAAGACAAATTGTCATTTCGAAGACAAAGTTTCTTTCTAAAGACAAAGTGCAACATTCATTTTGTTGTCATTCTGAAGACAATTTCATTCCGAAGATAATACAACAGGCACTGTTTTTGGCATTCTTGTTCTGAAGATTAGGCAGAAATCAATATTTTCATTTTCAAAACATGTCTTAAGTATGCCAACTCTTATGAATACCTTTTATGCTAATGGTTAATTGTCACATACTATATACCAATCATTTTACAATGAAGAAATGTAAGAAATATATACCTGATAAAAATAGTTAATGCCAGTTTTGAAGAATGACTGCCTTTGTTGATATTCTGCTGAGATTTTCTGCAACATTTCAAAACAAGTGCACTTGGTGAATTTGTACAATGATGGTTCAGAAATTTCTCAAGGTTATGCATGCCATAAAACTGGTTTTCATGCATACCAACTCAGTAGTGCCTTAAGAAAAGGTTTTCACTGCTGAGTTATTCATTTTTCTCTTTTTTTTTTTATTTTTTTTTTTACCTCTCCTTTTCTCTCTTTTTTTTTTTTTGATCCTGACTATGCCCATGAAGGAATTTCATGATTTCCCCTGAAACCATGCCCGTGAAGGAATTCATACTCAGAATTTATTCATCTTTTTGTTTTCTATTTTTTTTTTTTTTTTTGTATTTTCTGCTTTTTCTTGAAATCCACTGATCATGTTGATTGTTTTGAAGTGGAAGAGGGAATCTCTTCCACCTGCTGTGTATCCAAACTATCAAGTTGCTGCAAGAATTCTTCTTTAGTCAGAGGTGTATGGTATACCCTGAGGCGATGTCCATTCACTACCAACTTTCTTCGTGACCCATCAATAGGGGATAGACGAGCTGCTCCATTGTTAAATACCTCCTCAATCCAGTAAGGTCCCAACCATCTAGTTCTCAGTTTTCTAGGGAAGTCTTCATATTGAGAATCAAACAGTAAAGCCCAATCTCCTTGTTGAAGTTTCCTCTGCTGAATGTGACTGTCATGCCACAGACTTCCTCTCGCTCCTGAATTACCTCGGTTTGGTGCAGAGCATCCAATCTAAGTTCATCCAATGCATTCAGCCGTAGAATCCTGTCTGTCTCGTGCCTCGCGACAATTCAATTCTAATTTCCAAGTGTTGTGCGCAATGTTAGTAGCTCAAATTCAATAGGTAAGAGAGGCTTTTTACCAAAGACTAGTTCATAAGGTGTGAATCCAATAGTGGACTTCCAAGTAGTATTGTAGGCCCAAACTGCTTCAGGTAATTTATCTAGCCAATTTCTCCTATGAAAAGCTACTATTTTTGTCAAGATGCGTTCTAGTTCCCTCGTTTGTTACTTCAACCTCGGCCATTTGATTGTGGGTGGTAAGGTGATGATTTCCTATGTTTGATTTCATACAATTCTGTAAATGCTTTTATGACTTTGGATGCAAATTGGGGTCCTTGGTCTGTGGTGATAGACCGTGGAGCTCCAAATCTCTGAAAAATCTGAGTATACAAGAAATCAACGACCTTCTCTTCACGAGCATGTTTGAAAGCACGCACCTCTACCCACTTTGTCAGGTAATCAGTGCATACTAGAATATGCACCTTTCCTTGAGAAGGTGGATCAATAGGTCCTACAAAATCAAGCCCCCACCTCTCAAATGGTTCTAAAACCATTTGAGGCTGCAGTGGCATCTCATTTGTATGAGTGGGTTTCCCCATTCTTTGGCATGCATCACAATGCCTGATGTACTTTCTCACATCCTTGTGAAGAGATGGCCAATAATATCCTGTCCCTAAGATTTTCCTAACTGTGCTTTTTACAGAATAGTGTCCACCAGAGGGTTCATCATGACAAGCTCTAAGGATATCATACACTTCATCCTTTCGGATGCACCTACGTAACACATGGTCGGACTGCACTTAAAAAGCATACCCTTAATCCATTCAAAAGAAGAACTCTGTTTGATCAATTGTTTTTTCTGTTTTGAAGTGAAATGTGGAGGAACTTTCCCTGTGACCAAATAATTGGCTATATCTGCAAACCAAGGTGATTGGACTGATATAGCAAATAGTTTTTCATCAGGAAAAGTGTCATCAACTAATTCCCCTTCATTTGTGTTCTGCAACCTGGACAAGAAATCTGCCACAACATTAGCTTTTCCTGGTTTGTTGATTATAGTGATATCAAATTCTTGCAGCAATAGCAACCAACGAATAATTCTTGCACTTACCATAGGTTTATTCATCAAATACTTAATGGTTGTATGATCTGTGTGAATAAATATTTGATAACCTGTGATATAATGCCTGAATTTGTTGATGGCATAAATTACTGCTAGGAATTCCTTCTCAGTTGTTGTATAATTTTTCTCGGCTCCTGTCAAGTTCTTGCTAATGTTGTAGATGGTATAATGTTCACCATTATCAATTTGTCCTAATGCTGCTCCAATTGCTGTATTGGAGGCATCAGTTTGTATGTGAAATGGTAATGTCCAATTAGGTCCTCTGAGCACAGGTGGAGTTATCAATTTCTCTTTCGGAGCTTCAAATGCTTCCCGACACTTTGCAGTCCAGGAGAATTCAGAATCTTTAGTCAATAGGGCAAACATAGGACTGGCTATTGTACTAAAGTTGGGAATAAACCTGCGGTAAAAACCAATGTGTCCTAGGAAGCTTCTGACATTAGTCCGAGTTTTAGGAGGAAGGAGATTCTTGATAATTTCAACCTTCTTTGGATCAACTTGGATCCCTTCAGGAGAGATGTGATGACCAAGAACTATCCCTTCCTTCATCATCATGAAGCATTTATCTCGGATTTAAGGATAAGTGGTATGTTTCACAACGAGTTAAGACTTTATCAAGATTTTCCAATGTAAAATCAAAAGTTTGTCCACATACCGTGAAATCATCCATGTATATTTCAACACTTTTGGTGGTCGGATCAGCAAAAATTGCTAGGACTCGCTCACTGAAAAGTTGTTGGGGCATTACACAAACCAAAAGGTAAAACCCTATAGGCAAATGTTCCCCATGGACATGTAAAAGTTGTCTTTTCTTGATCTTCATGTGCAATCTGAATTTGATTATATCCACTAAATCCATCAAGAAAACAAAAGTATCTTTTTCCAAAAAGAGTATCTAACACCTGATCTATGAAAGGTAATGGAAAATGGTCTTTGTATGTCACCTTATTCAACTCTCTATAGTCTACACATACTCTCATTTTTCCATTTTTCTTAGGAACTATTACCAATGGAGAAACCCATTGGCTATCAAAAATTGGGTAAATGAATCCTACTTCCAGGAGTTTTTCAATTTCTTCTTTCACAATATCTCTTAAGGCAGGATTCAATCTTCTTTGAGGTTGTCTGACTGGCTTGACTTCTTAAGTATAGATTCTATGGGTACATATATCAGGATGAACTCCTGACATATCTTTGTAGTTCCAAGCAAAAGCATGAACATGCTTCTGCAAGACAACTATCAATTTTTCTTCCTCTTCCCTAGTAAGTCGGTCGTAGATGTTCAAAAATTTGCCCGGCTGGACTTCTATTTGTTTTGTATTTAGAAGTACTGAATTCACTCCTTCATACCTGGTGATTAAGGGATTAAGAGGACATTGCCGAGATGGGAGAAAAGAAGCAGCTTTTGTTTTATTGCTGCTTGAGGGAAGCATATCTTGTATGGAACAGTGAGAAGGAAAAATCAGATGATGGTGCCATCCATGTGGTAGTGAAACAGAGTTTCCCTGTGATAGTACAGATGGTTCATCTTCAGATTTTTGATTCTCCTCATTACTTATCAACTGTTGGATATTTGTTGCTTCCCCTTCTAAACCTTGTTCATGCAGAACATTCATCAGGATTGTTTCATTTTCTAAATTTTCTGTGTCACTGAGGTCTTCTATGTGTTCTCTTACTACTAAGGTAGCTAGTGTAGAAATGACCTCTTCCCGGTTCTTCCTCTGAGTCAAAAAACCATAACTGACCTAAAAATTTGCTAGATGGTTTTGCAGGAGGATATAAAGAAATTTGTTTCAGATCAATACCATTTGAAATAGTCATATTTCCAGATCTGCAGTCTATGAAGGCTACTGCAGTTGCAAGCCAAGGTCTTCCCAAAATAATGGGATATCCATGTGCTGAATTTCTTGGCTGTAAAACCAAAAAATCTATAGGGAATTCCCAAGAAGAAACTTCTATAGGGACATCTTCAATGATTCCTTCAGGTTTTGCAACTGACCTATCACCCATTTCTAAAACTGTAAATGTGGGGCTGAGATGTTTGAGCTGTAATTGTTCCATTGTATCCTTGGTCATGACATTTATTGCAGCTCCTAGATCCACTAAAACATTTGATATTGGTACTGAACCTATGGTAACTGTGATAACTGGACTTCCTGGGTCACTATACTTTGGAGGTAGTAGTTTTCCAGATAAGAGATCAGCTATCTTTCCTTCAACCTGCATAGTCTTGGGAAATGCTTTCTTCTTTCTTCCTGCTCTTTTAATGCACAAATTTTGGACAGTACTGTTAATCTCTGGTATTTCCTTAATGGCTTGCAATAAGGGCAATGATATAGTCAACTTTTTGAGTTCTTTGACCAATTCTGACTCAAAATTTTTTGGTATTGCATTAAGTCTTTCAGGATATGGAATTATCCTTGGTAATTGTTCTGCTTGTGTCTCTTTCTCTATTGTTGGTTGGATTCTCTCTGGTTCCAATTCTTCTTTCTATTGTTGGTTGGATTCTCTCTGGTTCTGATGATTCTTGCTCTTCATTTTCTTTGATTTCAATTGAAACTGGTTCAGGTACAACTTTCCCTGAACGAAGTTGGATGTTACTACAATCAAGAACATTAATTTCAACATTTTCTTCAGCTTCAACCACATAGACAGGAGGTGTCTGTCTCATGCTGTTTGGATTAGTGACTCGGTTGAGCTGGCAATTGAGGTTGTTTCACTTGTTGTGTTTGCTGTTGTTTTTCTTGAAAATTTTGATTAGGTGCAGGCAACAAATGCTGAGTTTGACCTTGATTCCTTTGCTGCCTTGGATAGGACTGGTATTGCTGATTCCACTGTGGTTGGTTTTGCATCCAATGTGGATTAGTCTGATTTTGATTCCAAGCTGGATTGTTTTGATTCCAAGATGGGTTGTTTTGATTCCATGAGGGGTTGTTTTGATTCTGATTCCAGGCTAGGTTACTCCAATTTGCTTGTGGCCATTCTTGGGAATTTGTCCATTGAGGATAATTCCAAGGACGTTGGGGTGGTTCTGATTGTCCCCAAGGCATAGTACCAGGATTATGCCCCCAATTTGTAGGAAAATGAGGGGGATTTTGATATTGAGAGAAATTTCCCCCTTGTTTTGGTCCAATATAGTTGAGTTCCTCAGTCGGTTTTCTAACACAGTTTTGAGTTGTGGTAGCAGGTGGCATTGATCAGTTGAATGCCTTTTTGAACAGATACTACAAATGGCTGAGATAGATGTTTTATTCAAAGGACATTCCTGCAAAGCATGTTTATTTCTACATCTTGGGCAATAAATTGCCAAAGGTTCTATGTTTTTTGCTTTTGCAGACATTTCCCCCAAAGTAGTGTTTAAGTGCACTAGAATATCAGTTTTGAAATTTGCAAGTTCCTCTATCAGGTCCTTTACATCAGTGCCATTTGTGCGGCTTTTTCTTCTTCTCTGCTTAGTGCGAGAGTAATTCCTACAGAGATCCATAATTTCCTCATTACTGAGAGTGGTTACATCCCCTTTTCCCATCAAATCCAGAACTTCTCTGGATTCATCTTGCAATCCTCTCAAAAATATGGTTTTACATAATTCTGGTTCTACAAGTCCACATCTCCTTTGAACAAAGGAGAACCTATCAAGATAATCTTCCAATGTCTCATCATCTTCCTGCTTGATTCTGAATAACTCATCTTTTCTATTCCTTACACGACAATATTCTTGATATTTGTCTAAAAAGACAGTCTCCATTTGATCCCAGGTTCTTATGGAATTTGGCTCTAAGCTCATGAACCAGCGTAATGCTGAATCCTTGAGAGTTGAGGGAAAAACCTTAAGTTTCTTATTGTCATTTATATAATCATAGGTCTGACACACTACCTTGAATTCAAACAAAAACTGGTCAAGATCTTCAGATACAACACCTCGAAAGGTTGGAAGTACTGAAGGTGAAATGGTCTTCATGGGAGAGTTTTGTGTTGGATTCAGATGAATAGGATATTCAAATGTTCTGGACGGTTGGAGTATATCCTGATCATCTCCTTCATTATGAACATAGCCATGTTGGCCATCTATATTGCCTCCTTCTGCCATAGTTTCCTATTTGTTGGGAGAAGTTAAAGCTTCCCAAATTGTTCTCTCAAGAGGTCCAAGCCTCTCTGTTGATGATGAGTCTGATGAATTGTCTTTCTTAGGATATTCTGATGATGATAAAATTGGTGATTTTCCTATCTCAGAATGTTCTAGTGATGGTGAGACTGGTGATTTTTCTATCAATATTTCTGGTAATTCAAACACAGGTGATTCACCCCTTAGGCGTGAAGATCTCCTTAATGGAACAAGCCAGGGATCCTTTGGGGTAGTTCTACCTTTTTCATCCCTAGACTTATTCATTCATGTTTACTCCTAAATGACATAAATTAAGTCAATAGTTGTTATCTTCCTCAACTGTTGTATTCAGATTTTAACCTGAATTTTCACAGCTTAGTCTGATTACAGCTATTGGACTGTTTGTTTTCTTCTGACAACACTATTCCCCGACAACGATGCCAAAATGATGCGTAGTCATTATACCATCATTAATTCTCAATGAATCTATCAATCCAGGGCAGTGTACAAGGCTATCTACGAAAGAAGAAGTGAAACAACTATAACTTAGGTCAATCTAGAGCAACAAGTCTTATTGGTGGAACCGGTTGTGTGGGGGGTTTTGGAACATTCCTATCTCTAAATTGCATGAATTAAATCTTAATCTAAGTTGCAGAATTGGAAACTAATCATTAACTACAGAAATGAAGTCCTAATTACAATTGCAGAATGAGACCTAATTATATTGCAGAAATAACAGTTGTAGAATTGAAAGTCTGATCCTAATTGCAGAAAGGAAATCTAATTACTTTTGCAGTAATGAAAGTCTAATTCTAATATGGAAATGAAAACTATCAAAGTTCTGTAATAGAAGGTTGTCAATCTTCTGTGCAGGATTTGACAGCAAAACATAAAATGCAGGAAATTGCTGAAAAATAGTAAATTCTAGAAATAACAATCTGAAAATAAAGTGGAAGCTTTGCTGAAAGTAAGATTGCAACTAAAACATTAAGCACAAGGTTAATCTAAGCATAAATAAACTAAGACTACAAATATTGTCAACTGTTTACAAGCAATTGAAATAACAAGTTCTACAACTCATTCTGCTATAGCAAAATCAGAATAAAACCTCGCTTGTTAGTCCTCCTCCTAGGTCTGGAAGTGGCCAGCCTCCTTGTCCGTAAGAAGGTGTAAGTCTCTCTCTCTTTCTAAATCTTAATCACACTCATTTACAAGCAATATGAAATAGAACTGGTGCACTTTATTGATTAAAAGACATGATTACAATAATTCTACTGAAAAACTGTTACAGGACTGTAACAGTCAATTTCTATCTATTTTCTGCTTCTTCCTTACTTTCTACTTCCTTTGCCTCTATATCCTATATGCTACTACTCGGCTCAACCTGAATGGGAGCAATATTTATAGATGTCCTAAGGTCTGATTACAAACAAAGAATATCTCAAAAGATCTAATCCTACAATGTTGCAACAAATTCTGGTTTTATCCTAGAAGAAGATTAAAACTTGATCTTTCCCTTAATGATGGCTTTGGTCAGCAATGACGGCAAAGACAGATGGAAGATCTTTTCCTTTACTTTTTCCAACCTTTATTTCCCTTTTTCGGCTTCAAAAATTGGTCAACAAGTCAAAAAGCACACTCTGTTTTCATTTCGAAGATAAGTGGCTTCATTTCGAAGACAATGCAATTCTCATTCCGAAGATCGCTCATTCCGAAGATACTGCATTCTCATTTCAAAGATCGCTCATTCCAAAGATCCTCTCATTTCGAAGATACTGCATTCTTCATTCCGAAGATCCGCTCATTCCGAAGACGCTGTGTTCTCTCATTTCGAAGATATCTGTTCATTCCGAAGATACTTCGAAATGAACAAATGTATGCTTTTCCAGTGATTTCTTCTGCATCTCTCAGGTGGGTTATCTCTTAAGATCAAATTCCAATGGTCTTCATCCCTTTCCTCATGTGAATTCCATGCCTTGCTATTTATGGACAACTGGCTGGAATTTACATGGGAAAGACCAGTTTTTGCTGCACAACAATAGTTTGCTTGCACTGTTGCAGATTTAGGTGAAATAAATGCTTGAGACAAATCAAAACATGATTAGTGAAATGCTGCTATTATTCTAAGCATATCCCATTTTAGCAAATCATAGCAAAAAGAACACAAAACTATGCAAAAAGTTGTAAAATCAGCATATAATATTTCAAATACATTGATCATGCAAAATGGTTAATATACAACATATTGAATCAACTTAACTAACATATCGGATAAAACATAAGAGTTTATAGGCATTTTTAGTGTTCAAAACATGTTATGATTGAGGCATTTCCAGGCCTCATCAATCTTCTCCACTTGTACAATGTCTCCTCCCCTCTCTTCCTCCAAACCAAAAAAAGAGCATTCACATCTAAGATGACCTTTACAGTACAAAATATATAGAGATTCATGACTTTTCCACTACCCAAAACCACATAGTGGTGTCGAATACAATGGGCCAAAACCATGGGTTGAAACCACCCATACGGTTACCCCTTGGAACCCCATTCACGTTCCTATTGTTGATCGTTGCCCATCAACAATATTTAATGGCCTTGGAACCCCACCAACAATATTTAATGGTAATTAATTCCTTTCTTATCAATTTGGCTCCATTACCTAACAATCTCCCACTTGGAGACAAGATTGATGCAACATCCCTGCACCCTAGGACTGAAAGTTTCTCATAATCATGACCTTACTCCTTAAGGCCAACCGAAGTAGAGCAAAAGCTCAACTTCTCCCTGGTTACTACTTTAGTAAGCATATCAGCAAAATTTTGGGAAGTGTGAATCTTACCCAACTTTACCAAACCATCCTCCATTGTTGATCGAATGAAGTGATACCTCAACTGAATGTGCTTTGTCCATGAGTGAAAAGCAGAGTTCTTAGCTAAATGAATGGCACTTTGGCTATCACTCCAAAGTGTCCCATATCCTTGCTCCTGACCCAACTCCTCAATCAACCTCTAAAGCCATATGAACTCTTTGGCACCTTTCGTGATGGCTACATACTCAGCCTCCATAGTAGAAAGAGCTACAACACGTTGTAGCTTGGATATCCAACTCACTGTTGTACCTCCAACTGTGAATACATACCCAGTAGTGCTCCTCCCACCATCCAAATCACCTGCCATATCTGAATCCACATAGCCCTGTAACTCAACTTTGGAACCTCCAAAATTCAAACAAAATTTTGAAGTCCCTTTCAAATACCTGAGTATCCATTTTATTGCTTGCCAGTGAGATTTACCTGGATTACTCATATATCGGCTCACAACTCCCACTACTTGGGCAATGTCTGGTCTTGTACACACCATAGCATACATCAAACTCCCAACTATTGAAGCATAGGGTACCTTCCTCATGTACTCTTCCTCCTCCTTTGTCTTGGGACATAGCTTCTTTGAGAGCTTAAAGTGCTTTGCAAGAGGTTGGGCTACCGGTTTTGCATCATGCATATTGAACCTCTTAAGCACCTTTTCCACATAATCCTCCTGAGACAACTTCAGTGTTTTCTCCTTCCTGTCTCTAGTGATTCTCATGCCAAGGATTTGTTTGGCTTCCCCCAAATCCTTCATGGCAAATCTACTTGCCAACTCCCTTTTCAATTTCTTAATATCCTGCATATTGGATCCTGCCACAAGCATATCATCAACATACAATAAGAGAATAAGGAAGATACCATTTCCTGTAGCCCAAAAATAAACACAATGGTCACTCTGGCTCCTAGTAAAATCATGCTCACTCATGAAACTATCAAACTTGAGATACCATTGCCTTGGAGCTTGCTTCAAACCGTACAAGCTCTTTTTTAGTTTACACACAAGGCTCTTCTTGCCTTTGACCTCAAACCCCTCTAGTTGGTGCATGTAGATCTCCTCCTCCAAATCCCCATGAAGGAATGTTGTCTTCACATCTAACTATTCAAGATGAAGATCTTCTACTGCAACTATACTCAAAATAGTCCGAATTGAAGTCATTTTTACTATAGGTGAGAAAATGTCATCATAGTCAATACCTTTTCTCTGTGCAAATCCTTTCACAACAAGTCTTGCTTTGTATCTCTTGTTGCCATCAACTTCGTCCTTCACCTTGTACACCCATTTGCAATGCAATGCCCTTTTGCCCTTGGGAAGCTCAACCAAATCCCAAGTTTGGTTTTGAGTCAATGAGTCCATCTCATCCTTCATAGCATGCTCCCACTTAATCCTAGCATCCACTTTCAAAGCCTCATGAAAGCATTCTGGTTCACCGACATCAGTGTACAATACATAATGTAAAGCAGGAGAATACCTATCAGGTGCATGTCTTACCCTTGTAGATCTCCTTACTTCCTATGGGGATGATGGTGGAGTAACAACAATTTCCTGTTCACCTTGCTCTTCCTCATGAGCACCATGTTCATCAATCTGAACAAGAGGCTGTCTTTTTACACCATGCTCTGGGATTGCATCCAAGTCAACAAACTCAGGTGCATCCTCTTCAACCTGTATGTGCCTATCCTTGTACAACCTATCCTCATTGAAAATCACATCTCTACTCCTGATAACTTTTCGGCCAACATTATCCCATAGCCTATATCCCATCTCATCCACACCATAACCAAGAAAATAGCACTTTCTAGACTTTGCATCAAGCTTACTCCTATTTTCTTTATCTATATGGGCAAAAGCCTCACAACCAAATACTCTAAGGAAAGAGTAGTTTACAGGCTTACCTTTCCAAGTCTCCTCTGGAATACCTCCATCCAATGCAGTACAAGGTCCTCTATTTATCAAATAAACTGTTGTATCAACTGCACTAGCCCAACAGAACAATGGCAACCCTGCATGCAATCTCATGGCTCTGGCATGCTCCATTATAGTTCTGTTCATCCTCTCCGAGACTCCATTCTCCTGTGGTGTCCTAGGAGTAGTCTTGATTCTCCTAATTCCTTCCTTTGTGCAATAGTCCTCAAACTCCTTGTTGCAATATTCACCACCATTGTCAGATTTAAGGCACTTTACTTTCTTACCTGCCTCAATCTCCACTAATGCTCTCCACTTCCGAAAAGTGTCAAAAACATCAGATTTATGCCTGATTGTGTAGATCCATGTCTTCCTACTGAAATCATCAATGAAGGTAACATAATAAGAGTAGCCCTCAAGAGAAAGTACCGGTGAGGGACCCCACACATCCGAGTGTACTAACTCTAATTTCTCTTTCTTCCTTTCTGGACCAACTTTCAGAAATCTTACCCTTTTCTATTTTTCGTATACACAACCTTCACAGAAACCCAAATCAACATCCTTGAGTTTTGGCAATAGTTTTTTGGAGTGAAGGGTTTTCATCCCTTTCTCACTCATATGACCCAACCACAAATGCCATGCTTTCACATCATCTTGAGCAGCATAGTTCAATGTACAATAAGATGAGTTCTACAGTAAATACAAAGTTCCAGTCAACTCACCTTTTGCAATCACCATTGAACCCTTTGTCACTCTCCATTGCTGATTTCTGAAATTAGTGTTGTATCCCTCCAAATCAAGTGCACTGGCTGAAATCAGGTTCCTCTTCAGATCAGGAATGTGCCTAACATTGTTAAGCACCCAAATATTTCTATTTGGCAATTTTACATTCATCGTGCCAATACCCACAATCTCACATGGATAGTTATTGCCCAACAAAACCTCTCCATAATGGCCTAGAGTATAATCAACAAAGTACTCCCTATGAGAAGTGACATGATAAGAAGCTCCAGAGTCCATAACCCAATACTCACTCGTGCAAGTTGCTGCAAGAATCAGGGCATCCTGATAAATTGCACCTGTAATGTTTACCTCTTGAGCATCATTCCCATTATTGTCCTCATTCTTCTTTCTATCTTTGCACTCCCTCTTGAAGTGTCCACTCTTCCCACAATGCCAATAATCAATCTTGCTTTTGTCTCTGCTTTTAGATCTACCCTTCGATTTTCCTCTGTTCTGGCTTTTCCATCTAGCTTGGCCTTTTCCTCTTTCTCTGTTTTTGCCTCTACTTTCTGTAGATAGTGCTACTCTAGATGATGAAGCCTCCCCTAAGGTTTTTCTCCTCATATCCTCACTAAGGATTGTGCTAACCACATCATCAAACACCAGCTTTCCAGATCCATGCACAAAATTACTCACTGCCATTACAACGCTACCCCATGAGTCTAGTAGTGAACAAAGAAACCCTAAAGTCATAACCTCATCATCAAAATCAAGCCCTACAGATTTTAAAGAACCCATAACAACATAAAACTCATTAAGGTGTTCTTGGATAGATCCACCCTCTTGCAACTTCATAGTAAAAATCTTTCTAATCAAGAAAATTTTATTTGAAGTTGAGGGTTTTTCATACAACTTAGCTAGTGTATCCATGGCTCCTTTGGTGGTCTTTTCCTTCCCGATGTTGTATGCAACAGAATCATCCAAGCTCAACCGGATCACCCCCAGTGCCCTCCTGTCTATCAGATCTCATTCCTCATCATCCATCATCCTAGGTTTACCATCAGTCTTCCCTTTTAGAGCCAAGTACAGATCATCCTTCTGATACAGATAATCCTCCACTTTGGTTTTCCACATACCAAAATTTTGTCTAGTAAACTTCTCCAGTTTAAACTTTGAACTTTCTCCCATTTCTCCCACTCGAACAGAAAACTCTCCTATGAGTGCCCTTTCCCAACAAGATCGCTCTGATACTAGTTGTTGGGAATTTACCATGTACAAACAATACATAACCTATGAAAAAAATAAATAATAATAATGAAAATGGAGAAATAGTTCAAACCCTAGTTAAGCCCCCATAAGCAAAATAGGAAACAATGTAATAAACAATAAGCAATCACACAAATGTAAGAGACACAAGATATACATGGTTTGGGCAGTGTACCCTACATCCACTAAGAAACAATCAGTCCTTTGTATTAGCAACAATACAACAATCTTCTCCACTTGTACAATGTCTCCTCCCCTCTCTTCCTCCAAACTAGAAAAGAGCATTCACATCTAAGACGACCTTTATAGTACAAAATATATAGAGATTCATGACTTTTCCACTACCCTAAAACCACATAGTGGTGTCAGAATACAATGGGCCAAAACCATGGGTTGAAACCACCGATACGCTGCCCCTTGGAACCCCATTCACGTTCCTATTGTTGATCGTTGCCCATCAACAATATTTAATGGCCTTGGAACCCCACCAACAATATTTAATGGTAATTAATTCCTTTCTTATCAATTTGGCTCCATTACCTAACATTGAATTACTATAGGCCATTTTTTCATATGAATTACATCCATATTAAATCATGTATACCATAGTTAACTTCATGTTTCTTAAGTTTCCTTGATATATATGCTATAATAGAGTCATCCCGAGATAGTACTCCTCCTAACCCCTCTAGTGATGCATCAGTGCACACTGCAAAATTTTCCTACGGATCTGGAATCTTGAGTATTGGCGTTGTGAGCTTCTGGTTAAGGAACACAAAAGTAGTCTCACACTTCTCAGTCCACTTAAAATATTTTCCTTTATTTTGAATATTTGTTATCACAATGACTATCTTGGATTAATTATTTACATACCATATACAATAGCCATAATACCCATGAAGCTCTTTAATTTGTTAAATTGGTGGGTGGTGTCCAATTCAAAATGGCCTCTATATTTCTTGGATCTAATGTGATTTCCTCGATGGATATTATATGTCCCATATATATTACTTCTAAGATAGAAATCACTCTTTGCTAAATTCTCATAGAGTTGATTTTCCTTTAGCAATTCCAACACGATCTTGAGGTGCATGTCATGTTATTTCTTATCATTGGAATAGATTAGGATGTCATCTAAAAACACAAGGACAAACTGATCCAAATACCTTCTGAATATGTTGTTCATAAAATTCATGAACACAGTTGGGGAATTGGTTAGCCCAAAGGGCAAGACTATAAATTCATAATTCTCGTACTTAGTTTTGAATGTTGTTTTATGGGCATCCTCCTCATATATTCTTAGTTGATGATATCCTGACTTTAAGTCAATCTTCGTAAAGATCATGGCATATTTTAGTTGATCGAATAGGTCTTCATCCTAGGTAGAGGATACCTATTTTTAATGGTCGCTTTGTTGAGCATTCTATAGTCAATACATAGCTGTAGAAAATCACATTTCTTCTTAACAAAAAGCACCAATGCACCCCATGGTGACACAATAGGTTGTATCAACCCTTTTACCAACAACCCCTAAAGTTGTACCTTCAATTCTTGCATTTATATAGGGTTCATCCTATAAGGAAATATGTGAATAGGTTCATCTCCTAGCATTAACTCAATAGTGAAGTCAAATTCACATACAAGAGGAAGTCTAGGTAAGTCTTTAGGAAATACATCTTTAAATTCTTGTATGACTAGGTGTTTCCCAAACACTTCCTTCTCTAATCCTCCCCGACTTCATTAATATTTACCACATAATCCATATCTCCTTTTCTAAGGGCCTTCTTCAATTACATGGAGATAGAAATTAGGTTTTGAATGATCCTTGCTCACTATGGATCCTTATTCTCTCCTTGCCCCTTTTCTAGAATTCTATTCACCTATCCCAAATTTTGATTAAGGCTTTATGAACCTGTAACCAATTCATCCCTAAGATAACATCAAAGGCTTGTAGCAATGCTACATACAAACATCCTTTGGTTGAATCATTGGTTAAGGTAATTTCTTCCATAGGAAAACATTGATCCACTCAGTAGGTTTATCCATAACCATGAAGAACACAAGCTTATACTGAGATGGGGGTGAACAATATAAGATAAAACTTTTCAATTTTTAATCCAAATGATAACAACAATAATATCAATGTAGTAATGAAACAATGCACAAATCATCACACATATGAAAGACACAGATATAACGTGGTTCACCCATTATGGGCTACATCCATGGAGAAATATTTCTTATAAATTTCTCAACAAATTTTGTGGGCACCAACCCACAAGAGACACCAATCCCCTATTATAATGTTCATGGACACCAATCCATAGGAGACACCAATCCCATATCAAGTTTGTGGACATCAATCCATAGGAGACACCAATCCCCTCTCAAGTTCATGGACACCAAACCCCCCTATTGATTCATGGGCACCAACCCACATGAGACACAAATTCCCTCTCAAGTTCATGGAAACCAATCCCCTCTATTGGTTCTTGGGCACCAACCCACAAGAGACACAAATCCCCTCTGTTAGTTTGTGGGCACCAACCCACAAGAGACACCAATCCCCTCTCAATTTTGTGGACACCAATTTTCTCGGTTGGTTCATGGGCACCAACCCATAGGAGACACCAATCCCCTCTGCTCTGGTTTTCTCTTAAATCTACTCCAAAATTCTACTCACAAAACATGTTCAAATCGGCTCTTAAATTTACTCCAAATCTGCTAAAAAACCTACTCAAATCTACTCTTAAATTTGGTCTAAAACTTGTTCTCAACTCTGCTCAAATTTGCTCTCAAATATGATCCAAAACCTATTCTCAAATTTGCTCAAATCTGCTATCAAATCTGATACAAAATCTGTTCTCAACTCTGCTCTAAAACCTTATCATAAAACCTACTCAAATATGCTCCACACCCTGCTCAAATCTACTCCAATTTCACATGTCCTACTCAAATCTACTCCAAAATCTTGCTCAAATCTGATCCAAACAATGTTCATCTATTCCCAATTCTTGCATAATTATTTCATCAAGTTCTTCATTTATTCTTCAATGTACTTTCCTCAACTAAAGCAGTTTAGACATATTCTACCCAGAATTCATTTCTCTCCATGAACATATAGAGAATGATATGCACTAACAAATGCCCAATATGTTCTTCACATTCATTAAGTATATTTGTTTCACATGTCTCACATTTATTACATAAAAATTTAGCTTTAGTCTAGCACTTGATAACTAAAATGGTAATTGTTGATTTTCACCTTTCCTTCCCTTTAGTGGATAGCTGAAAATGTATTTATTTTCAATTGAATCCTTTCACACTATCCTTGCACTATGTGACTCTTTGAATTGCTTTAAAAAAATTCTTCTACTATTTTGCTCATTTCTACATTCACTTCAAAACCAATCACAATGCACAAATCTGTCCTCATCTACTCCCAAAATCAATCATGAACAATGCACAAATTTTCTTCTCTAATCTGATCTATAACTCTTGCACATTTACTCTCAATTTTCATCAAATCAATGCACAAATTGACTCACAAATCGGATCTATAACCCTTGCATATTTTCTTCTAATTTCCATTAAATCAATACACAAATTGACTCACAAATATGATATATATATATATATATTTTTTTTTTTTTTCAAGCAAAAAACCCCTTGCAGGGCCGCCTTGGTCTGAGAGACCATGACCAGGAGGTTGTACACCGTCAAAGTCACTCGAGAGTCGCACCTGGACCTGCTCACACCAACAGTATCAATTGGATTTTCGGTATCCAATTCAACTTTTTGATTAGGTGGAGATTCGAACTTGGGACATCCCTTGGAGGATTGCCCTCTCTTCTCCAATTCACCTACGACACCTAGATCACAAATCTGATCTATAACCCTTGCATATTTACTTTTAATTTCAAGCAAAAAGAATGCACATCCAATAATTCCTTATACCTCCCACTTTATGACAACAAAAATTTCTTCCTTAACCAAAAACACTTTGATAAAGTAATTAAATCACCATACCTCTAAATTTGCCTTAATTATGATGATCTTCTTTTGCAAGAGCCTTCCAAACCTGTCTTGACAAAAACCATTTTCCTTTTGTTTGTCCCTTCAAAATCTGATGAGCAATTCTCATTTTCTTTTCTTGATTAGATATCAAATCAATCACTTAAAAATCCCTTATAAAAAACACACATCAAAAAGCTTTAAAAATCAGTCCTTATATCTCCATTTTGAAACTCATAATTTAAAGCTTTATTAGCAACAAAACCCTTTATATCTTCTTTAATAACATGCAAAATACAACTTTTAAAAATAACCTCATACCTTATAACTCCCTTTTATAACATGCAAAAGTTAATTTGAAATAGCAACTTTATACTTTATCACTCCCTTTCATAGCATGCAAAAACTAATTTTAAAATAATCATTACACACCTTATATCTCCCACTCAAAGTATGCAAAATATAATCATGACACACATTTTATCTCCTACTAAATTAAATCAAATAAAATTTTTACACTTACCTTGCATGGCAAAAACTACCAAACACACACGAAGGAGATTCGATCTCCCGACTTCTTCCAACATAGCGCCCTAGCATAGGCTAGGTGACCAAACGAGCTACCTCGACGGGTGGAATAAAAGGTGCAGCCCAGACTATTTAGACCCTTATTCATTCTATCAACCAAAACAAAAATGGTGCCACGGGGATTCTACCTTGCAACCTCCTACTACACAGTGCCTTAGCATAAACTCGGCAACCAACTAGGCTAGCCACTTGGATGAGACTAAAGTCACAACATAAATATTATAAATTCTATTTTTTGCTCATTTCTACCAAACGTGCTCTTCTCCCCCTCTTCTACCTGTCGTTCGATTTTCGCACGAAGGAGTTTCGAATTTCCACACACCAAAATGAATTTGATAGCCTTTTAAATATGCATTTTATTTAGCACCTAAAGAATTCGGCTATGCATTTTAGTTAGCACCTAAGGAGGTCATCCTTAGTATTTTAAATATTTGAATTTTCAAACTTTGCATTGGTGTTTTCAACGAGGTTGTCCAACCTTTTAACCTTTAAATATTAAACTTCTGAATTATATTTAAATCCTTTGATTTAAATATGACCTTCCACTTTTTCAAACTTTTATATTATTTAAATCCTCTTGATTTAAATATAACCTTCCACCTTAATATTTCATTTAAATATTAAAGCATATCTTTGCCTTTATGACAACTTTACCATTTCATCCTTTGAAGATATTTCTGCCTTTGACACCTCTGAATATATCTCTACCTTGACAACTCAACATTTCATCCTTGAAGATATTTTTACCTTTGACATCAATGACCACTCAATATTTCTAACAATCTCCCCATTTTTCATTGATGGCAACTCTATAATGAAACTAACCTTTACTAAATAGGATCACAAGCTACTTCCCCTGACTAGTTGCTCCCCCTTACTAAAAACTCTCCCCCTTTGACATCAATGGCAAAGGGCTCCTTGGGGCTGAAAGATAAGACACTAAACACAACCCCCTCACCACCTCCTTGTCTTGAGGTGATCAATTTGATATGGGAGTAAAGTTACTCCCAAATTACAATATTTTTCTTCTTTTCAAATTTCTTTTTCCAAACTTTTGTAGTCATACCTCTTTGAATATTTTGAGCATCCTTTTTCTTGCATGTCTTTGGAAGTTCCAGGAACACTGTTCTACATCATTTAGATTTATGCCTAAAATTGTTGCAATTGTAACACATGATGTTGTAGTCCTTGAAATGTGCAAAAGAATTGACATTTCTTCTACAATTTACAGCTTCATGACCAAAATGATTACATGAGAAACAATAACCATGAAAAAAAATTTCATCTTGCCTTGGAGGATATGGTCGCATGCTTCTTTCTTAGATATTTATGTGATGGTTCCTATTCCTTGATGGTGCATTGTTTTCTTCCTCATTGATGCTTCCACTTTTCAACATTTTAGCATAGGTCTTAGAATCTTCTTCAATTACTTTATTTGATGCTTATATTTCTTTTGAGCTTGACTCCCCCTTTTATTTTTCTTGACCTTCTTCAAAAACAATTCCAACCTTGATAAATGGATATCTCTATGCTTTGATAATATCATCTAAGTTTTTTGATCTTTTCCTAAACTAATATATCTTATCATAAAAATTTTAAAGTCCCTTCCATAGAGTGACAGCTTCATGTTCTAGTCTTTCCCATTCTAGCTCTTTTGCTTTTAACTATTCAACCATACCTTCTTTAATTTTATTTGCCTCTTCAACCTTAACTTTTAAGTCGGTGAGATATTGTAGAAGCTTTGCCTTTGTTTTCTCATTCTCTTGTATTTGAGCCTTCAATCTTGAGTTCTTCTTTCTAACCCTCTTCAACTCTTCAAGAGCAATAATAAGTTCCTCTTCTATGTCAACTATGGCTTCCTCTTCATCTTCTGAATCCTTCTCTTCTTCTTGGTCCTCAACAACAGGATCATCTTATTTCTCTTTTATGGCTAAAAATAATATTTCTTCTCTTTTACTATCAAAGAGGCTTTCATCACTACCGCTGGAAGTACTGATTGCTTCTTCAACATAAAAAATATTCTCGTGTCTTTGAAAAATCTTCTTCTCATGCTTGCCTCGACCATGCCTGTTCTTCTTTTCATTATAAAATCTTATTTCTTTCTTTTTCTTGTATTATTTTTCTTCTTCACTACTACTACTTCCAGCTTGTGGACAATTAGATGCATAGTGACCAAAGTTATCACAATTAAAACATTTCACAGACTGCATATCTTTGAGTTTTCTTGGACCCTTCTTACTTCGCACAAAGTTAGCTTCTTCTCCACTGATTGATTCTTCACTTGGTTCTGGTTCTTTGTTCTTTGCCTTCTTTGAAGCTTTGAATATTACCTCTCATTTGGATGTTTGATATTTTTCTATCCTCATCTCATAGGTTGTGAGAATCCCATGTAGCTCATCCATGCTCAAAGTTTTGAGATTCTTCATTTCTTCAATTGTTGAAACCTTTGCATCAAACCTCATGGGAAGTGACCTCAAGATTTTCTGAACAATCTTAGAGTATTCAATACTTTCTCCAAGTCCATGAATGGTGTTGACAACCTCATCAACACAAAGTAGATACCTAGCAATAGCTTCCTCATCTTTCATATTCAAGTCTTCAAACTTCCTCCTGTGGGTTTGAAGTTTTGCCATTTTAACTTTTGTTGTCTCCTTCATATGTTCTATGTAACTTGTCCCATATTTCTTTTGTTGAAGTGCATTTCATGAATTTCATAAACTTTGATTCAAATAATCCACTTAATATGGCATTCATTGCCCTAAAATTATTTTCATATGGTTTCTTATCATTTACATCTGTAGGAGTTGTAGGTGGAGTGAACCCATTCCCAATGGATTGCCATATATAATATCCATGTTCCATCAAATAAGTCCTCATACTCACACTCTGGATAGTATATTTAGTCCCATCAAACAATGGAGCTCTATTTGATGAAAATCCTTCAAGTTGTTAGGCTTTCATGAAGGAATCAACTCTGATACCAATTGAATAACACAAAATTATACTGAGAGGGAGGGAACAATATAAGATAAAAAATTTCACTTTTCAATCCAAATGATAACAACAATAATATCAATGTAGTAATGAAATAATGCACAAATCATCACACATATGAGAGACACAGATTTAACATGGTTCACCCAATATGGGCTACATCTACAAAAATTATTGCTTATAAATTTCTTAAAAAAATTTGTAGGCACCAGCCTGTTTGAAACTGAAGCATTACCTTCCTCTTCATATTCATGGTAAATATATAAACTTTACAAAGAACTCCGTTGAGGCAGTTTCAACTATGCTGGGCAGTTTCTCAACTGAAATGGTTAACTTATTTAATGTAATATACGATATACTAAATATTCTAACATCCCCCCTTATTACATTAATGTTGACTACACATAGCATTGCGGAACAATTCAAATTTGACTCGAGCAAGCGCTTTGGTGAAGATGTCCGCTATTTGCTCATCTGTGGGAATGTAGTGGAGCTGAATATGATGCTTTGGAACCTCATCTCGGATGAAATGACACCTAGTGTCAATGTGTTTGGTTCGATCATGAAAGATAGGATTCTTGACGAGATTCAGAACACCTTGATTGTCGTAGAATAAATGTAAAGGAAGTTTCTTTGGAAGGCCCATATTTATGAGGATGCGACGTAACCATATGATCTCGCAGACTGCTCCACTAGCTGCTCGATATTCTGCCTCAGTAGAAGAGATAGCAACAACATGTTGCTTCTTGCTATGCCAAGAGACGAGGACCGAGATCCAAGGTGAAAAATATAACCTGCGGTTGATTTTCAGTCATCTATGGATCCAGCATAATCGAGTCCGTGTACCCTTGAAGATAGAACTTGTTGTTCTTTTTGTATTCCAGGCCGATATATGTCGTACCATAGACATAGTGAAGGACTCTTTTTTTTGCTTTCCAGTGGCTAACTTTAGGATCTTGCATGAATCGTGAAAGATAACCCACAACAAAACTAAGATCTGGCCTGGTGTTTGTGAGATAGATGAGACTCCCAATCGGTGACGATAGAGAGTACTATCTATTTTAGGAGATTCATCAAATCGGGATAACTTAAGTCCTGCTTCCATTGGTGTGGCTTTGGGCTTGCGATCGGTCATCCGATACTTTTCAATTAGAGTCATGGCATATTTCTTTTGAGTAACTTGTATGCAATGCTTGTATTGAGTTACTTCTAGACCAAGACAATAGTGGAGAAGTCCAAGATCTGTCATTTCAAAAGAGGTATTAAGATCTTTCTTAACTGTTTTGATCATACTCTCTGAACTGCCTGTTATGATCGGATCATCCACATATAGTACTAGAATTACTATGTTAGAACCATTGTTCTTGATATATATATTAGGATCTACGGGACTTCTTCTAAACCCATGTTGCACTAGGTGACTATCAATTTTGATATACCAAGCTCGAGGAGCTTGTTTGAGTCCATATAGAGATTTGACCGGCTTACGGACTTTCTGTTCTTGCCCTTGAACTATAAAACCTTCGAGGTTGAGACATATAGACCTCTTCTTGTAGGTCACCATTTAAGAAAGCACTCTTTACATCCATCGATGTAGTTGCCAACCAAATTGAGCTGCCATTGCACACGAGAACTCGAATAGTGGTCATTTTAGTTGTAGGAGCAAATGTCTCTTCATAGTCTATGCCTTCTTTTTGTGCATAGCCCTTTGCAACAAGTCGGGCTTTATATTTATCTATTGCACCATTTGCCTTATATTTGATCTTGAATACCCATTTGCAACCAATGGGTTTCTTTCTGAAGAGCAAATTCACTAACTTCCAAGTTTGATTTTTCATTAGAGATGTATGTTCTGCATCCATAGCGAGTTTTCCATTGATCTTTCTTGAGTGCATCTGAGGCCGATGTGGGTTCTTTTTCATCTAGTTTTGTCAGATAGAATTTTTCATCTTCCATATCTATATCCTCATCATCTTCTACATTCACAGATAAATCATCAAAATGTTGACAAAGGTCATCAACATCTGTTATTGTTGTTGCATCATCTGCTCTTTTGTGTTGAGTCATCTTTGCGAGTAGCGGGTCGATCTAGAGTTAGATCCGGAAGTGATGTCAATTTTGAATCTTGCAATGTACTAGTATACCACTTAGGAACCTTCTTTTGAGGAGGTGTTGCTTCTTTCTTAGGTTCATCTTCATTAAGATATACAAGTGTATTATTTGATGTGAAAGTTTCATCAAATACTACATCTCTGTTGATGTGTGTTTTCTTGGTTATAGGATCAATCAACCGATATCCTTTTGAATATTCATCATAACCAAGAAATATACATTTTTGAGTTTTCTCATCTAGTTTCCTTCTTTTCTGTTTAGGAATATGCATAAAAGCTTGGCATCCAAAAACTCTTAGGTGAGAAATTGAGGGTTTCTTACCACTCCGGGATTCTTGTGGAGTTTTTCCTTGTAGAGCCCTTGTAGGTGCTCTATTTAGTAGGTAAGATGTTGTGTTTCTTGCTTACGCCTGGTATTGTTTTTCTAAGTTTGCTCCTTTTAACATACACCGAGCTCATTTCTACTATGGAGCGATTTTTCCTTTACTGCAACTCCATTTTGCTGCGGTGTATATCTTTGTAGTGAGTTGTCTCTTGATCCCATGTTTTTCCAAAAAATCTGAAAATTCCTTGGAAGTGTATTCCCCCCCTCGATACGAGCGGAGGGTTTTGATGGAACAACTTGTTTCCTTCTCAACTTGTCTCTTGAAATGACGAAAGTAGAGAAGAGCTTCGACTTGAGTGCAAGAAAGAAAACCCATATTTTTTGGGAGTAGTCATCAAAAAATAGCTAAAAATACCTCTTTCCACCATGGTTGGTTGGGAATGGACCGCACAGATCTACGTGTATTAACTCCAAAGGTTTCTTAGAGCGAGAAGAACTTGTCTCGAATGGAACTCGATGTTGCTTCCCTGCTAAACAATCTGAGCACATTGGAAGAACGGATGAAAGCGGAGGAAGCCCTTTGACCATGTCATATTTGCTTAATTCGAGTAAATACCCGGAGCCGAGGTGCCCGTATCTTTTATGCCATAAGGAAGTAGCTTCATTGTAGTGGCAATGAGGGCGGTATGGGATGTAGAAAGCTGTATCCAAGATGAATAATCCATGTTTGTAGGAGCCGGTGGCAATGTTGTGACCTTGGTGGTGATGAAACATCTCTTTTTTCCTTTTTCAACTTGAAAAACAACATCCATATTTCTATCTAGCATCTGTGGAGCAGATAATAGATTGTTGGCAAGGCCGGGGAACATAGAGAACTTTCTCTATGGCACGGTCCCCATCGGGGAGAGTGGCTGTAACATCCCCTTCACCTTGTACTTGATAGACACTGATTATCGCGCAATAGTGACGGGTTTGCCTTCTCTTGCTTGAAAAGTTTGAAACCGGGACTTATTCCCAGTCATATGTTTGCTTGCTCCAGAATCAATATACCATACAACATCGGATTTGGAAGAGGCAGTATGGGTCATGAGCACCTTGTGTGCTCTTTCGGAGTCATTATCTGAAGATGAATGAGAATCATCTGAATGGGAATCTGCATAAGCAACATGACCCTTTTGTTGTTTGCGATGCTAGGGATATTTTTGCTTCCCCTTGCCTTTCTTATGTTGTGAGGGATCATTCTGTTGTTTGTTTTTAAACCAACACCTGTTGGTATCATGATTGTTCATATCACAGATCTTGCAATATTTATCTCGTTGGAGATTGGGCTTGCCTTTGCCTTTGGAAGAAGACCCTCCCTTCTACAACTGTCCTTGCTTGTGACCCTTTTGATAGGTGGAAATATCAGTGGTAGGTTCCTCATCTCTCTGTACTTGATTGGCTTCTTCAGTTTGAAGCAAATTAACTAATTCAACAAAAGTTAATTTTACGCGAAACATTGAGTGAAGTGATAAAACTTTTGTAAGATGGTGGGAGTGCCCTCAAAATAACAGATGTCAAAAGATCATCATCGATGGGTTTTCCCATAGTATTGAGTTTAGCTTTCAATTTTGCCACTTTGCAGAGAAACAATTCAACAGTTTCCCCTGAATTCATATTGAGATTGTGAAGCTGAGTTTGTAGGTGAAGGATAGTGGAATTATTCTTTCCTTCATACACAGTAATCAATGCCGCCCAAGCATCTTTACTAGTCGTGGCATCACAAATATGAGGTTGGACCTCATCTGTTATGGCAAGTAACAAAAACATAAGGCCTTTCCTGTCCTGATCATCAAAGGTATCTTGATCTGTCCCTGTTGTGGTGGGACGAGAGGTAGTGCCACTGACGACATCCCATAATTTTTCCACTTGAAGAATGGCTTTCATTTTATGCTTCCATGGCACAAAATTGGTGCCTTTGAGCAATTGGGCATCGGAAAGATACTTGTGCCTTGTAGCCATTGTTTAGGGTTCCTTATAGCACCAAATGGTCCCCTTTTCGATATACCGTTGCCAGGCCAGTTATACCTGAACTGAATCAAAACAATACCCGCCCTGACGTGAGGGAGACTATAGGTATTATGAAGATCAGAACGGTACGTGGAACATAGGCAGTACTGAAAAGGATTGCTTTGTTGATGGCACCTACCTTAGAAAGACTGGAATCCGCATGCGTGGGGCGTAACTTCCCCTAAACACTTTGGAGTCCAGGACTTTCGTCAGGATTTACGCCTAAACACAATAGCAATGGGGGTAAAAAATTTACTCAAAGAGATGTTAATGACACCTGCCTGAGAATCTTCGGAAGAAGAATAATCAGTTGGAGGTAATTAAGTCAAAAAACAAAGCTAGGAGAAAATTAGTGTTGGTGAAAGAACATCAAGTAGATGATCAAATGAAGATCCCTGTGCAAAGAGATAACTGCTTTTGGAGAACCTGTGCAACATGTGCTGAGAGAAGTAGTGGATGCGTTGATGTAGATGTTGTGTTTTTTTTAATTGCAAAAAAAAAAATGCAATAATCAAACAAGCATGCTCACAAAGTGCTTCTCACAGAGGTGTCGGGTTCAACCGAAAATGCACCCAAATTTGACAAAAGAAGGTGTCGAGTAAAATCGAAAATGCACCTTTGAGTTGCTATCTATGCCTTTTTTTGAGGATTTGAAAATGTGAATTCCCCCTCTATCTTGGAAGTTTCCCAATATGCCTTTGAATAATTGCTTTGGAAAACAAAAAAAAAATTTACATGTCTGAAAAATGAGTCACCAAACCGTCTTGGCGGGGCGTCAAAAAAAAAATTCCTCGGGCGTCACAGGGCCCTCGAGGCGTCAACAATACCCGCGGGGCGTCAAAATGCCCTCCTCGGGCATCAACTTGGCAGCAACACGAAGGGAATAGCCATCCTCCCCAAGCTTACGTGTGTCGTCCTCCCAAATCTTACGCGCAGTAGCACGTTCAATTTCGTCAGCGATGAATGAAAGCTCGACCGTGTTTGTCGAAAAAACGAACCGACGGCAGCTCTCGTAATTTTTTTTATCGAGAACCGTTTTCCGAAAAAACGAATCAACGACAGCTCCCGTATTTTTTTTTACCGAGAACCGTTTTTCGGGAAAGCAAAACACGAACCGACGGCAGCTCCCGTATTTTTTTTTTTACCGAGAACCGTTTTTCAGAAAAACGAACCGACGGCAGCTCCCGTATTTTTTTTTTTTTTACCGAGAACTGTTTTCTGGGAAAGCAAAACTCGTCTGCACAATGGATGTCAGCTCCCTTCTGCACAATGGACGTCAGCTCCCTTTGGCCTAGAGGTTTGTCTGGAAAGCAAAAAAAAAACCCGTCTGCACAATGGACGTCAGCTCCCTTCTGCACAATGGACGTCAGCTCCCTTCTGCAAAATGGAAATTATTACAGGGTAGGGGGAGACGTGATTAGGATGAGCAGCACCAGTTGGGTTGGGCCAGTTGATCGCCCAGTTAACAGCAAGGCTCAACGCCTAGTTTTGCCACCAACAGCCACACAGGTAGACTTTAGCACCGTCACCGGCTGTGCAACCAGTGCCCACACTCGCACAGCCAAGTAATTCATGGCGGGCCAATGTTCTGCGTTGCTCCTTCGTCGAAAAACAACGGACACAATGCTGTGATCATCGAGAAAATTCGGTTGGTGGGCCAATGTTCTGCGCTGCTCCTTCGTCAGAAAAACAACGGACGCAATGCTGTGATCACCGAGAAAATTCGGTTGACCGCTGCAAAAAAAAAACAACTGCTGTGACGACATGTTTGGCTTCACCTCACTTAGCGCGGACCGCAACTACTGCGACGGCGTGTTCGACTGCGTCGTGCTTAGCCACACACTGTTCAGAGCGCAGACCGTCTGGTTTGCTTTACCAGAGATGGAGAATCCAACAGACCTCCAATTGCTGGCCCCTTCCCGTCTGGTTATGGAGTGAATCTGGTAATGGAGTGCCGGAATAGCACATTGTCCAATAAAAAATACACATTGCCCAAAATTCATTCAATGCTCTGATGCCATGTTTGAAACTGAAGCATTACCTTCCTCTTCATATTCATGGTAAATATATAAACTTTACAAAGAACTCCGTTGAGGCAGTTTCAACTATGCTGGGCAGTTTCTCAACTGAAATGGTTAACTTATTTAATGTAATATACGATATACTAAATATTCTAACACAGCCCATAGGAGACACCAATCCCCTATTAGCATGTTCATGGACACCAATCCATAGGAGACACCAATCCCCTCTCAAGTTCATGGACACCAATCCATAGGAGACACCAATCCCCTCTCAAGTTCATGGACACCAATCCATAGGAGACACCAATCCCCTCTCAAGTTCATGGACACCAATCCCCTCTCAAGTTCGTGGACACTAATCCACAAGAGACACCAATCCCATCTACCGATTTGTAGGCACCAACCCACAGGAGACACCAATTCCCTCTCAAGTTTGTGGACACCAATCCATAGGAGACACCAATCCCTTCTGTTGGTTCATCGATACCAACCCATAGGAGACACAATTCCCCTCTTAATTTTATGGACATCAATCCATAGGAGACACAAATCCCCTCTTCTAGTTCATGGGTATCAACCCACAAGAGACACCAATCCCCTCTGCTCTAGTTTTATCTTAAATTTTCTCTAAAATGTTTCTCACAAAACTTGTTCAAATATGCTCTAAATTTGCTTACAAAACCTGCTCAAATCTGCTCTCAAATATGATCCAAAACCTGTTCTCAACTCTTCTCAAATATACTCTCAAAATTTATCCAAAACTTGTTCTTAGCTCTCCTCAAATATGCTCTCAAATTTGATCCAAGCAATGCTCAACTATTCCCAAATCTTGCATAATGATATCATCAAGTTGAAGAACACAAGCTTATACTGAGAGGGGGTGGTGAACAGTATAAGACCTCTTTTTAATTTTTCCTTTATACCTCAAAACAGTAAAGCAATATACCCAAAGCAATATCAAAGCAATGCACAATATCATCCACAAAGTGACACCAATTTTAATGTGGTTCACCCAAAATGGTTGGGCTACATCCACAAAACTTTTCTCTAAAAGTTATCTCAAAGTTCTTTGGGAATCCTTCCCAATTACAATATTTATGAGCCTCGGCCCAAAGGAGATACCTTCCCCTAATTAGAATTTATGAGCCTCTGCTCAAAGGAGATACCTTCCCCTCTGCTCTAGAAATGATCCCTCAAAATATCAACTGCCTTTACCTCTTGCCAGCATGTGGAACTCCTTTCCACCGAAGACCTCCTGTCCTCAATGCTTAGCCTAAGAGACCTCTACCTTCTATGATCACGTCCACAGTAGCTCAACAACCTATACCAAAAACAGTCAGTCGATCTAGTACAAGTCTTCCTCTGTCTGTCAGATTTATCCAACACTTGAACAAATCAATCCTCTGCACATAAGCCTTCTCAAAGACTTGCCAAATATGTCCTCAGGTTCTTCTCAAAGAACCAGTGCACCTCTGTCCTCAAATTCTCTGATAGAACTATCAAACTCAGCTCACAAGTCCTCTCGCTAGGACCTATCCAAATCTGCTCACAAGTCCCCATCGAAACCTATCCAACCCTGCTCACAAGTCCCCACCGGAACCTGTCTAAAACTCAAGCAAGCTCACCAAGAAAAAAACTTTCTTAGTAGGAAATCACAAGGTGAATTGTTAGAGACCCAATGTGATTTGTCAAACTCATAGAAGCATAAAGAGAATTGTTAGAGACTCAATATGTTCTATACTCAACTCCCAATCTCAAAACTCAACTCAAATCAACTCAGCTCAAACTCATTCTCAAATCTGAAAACTCAACTCAATATCTGAAATGGATAGGATAGAATGCGTTCGTTCAAGAACATGAAACCCCAACAATTTCCAACTATGCAAAGAATCACATAACAATGATACTCATGTTATTTTCACCATCAATTAGGGCTTCAACAACAATGCTCATCAAACAAGGTTCAATCAACACCATTCAACTCAAAACACAACCTTGAAGCATTTCACAATCAACATTAGAAAAGGAAACAAGTAGAACTCCTTTTCTCTCCACTATTGTTTGAACAAAAAGCATCCACCAACTCAAATCACAATAGCACAAAACAACTTTTCAAATCATCAACAAAGGAGTAAGCCCAACACTTTAACCAAGTAAAGAATAGCTTGATTATTACCAATTTAATGAAAGCAAATGTCAATCTCAAAGCTGCCCACTTAAGGTTTCACAACTTCACACAAGAAGTAATTTTAACCTTAAAACATCATGCTTTCATTTCCATAATCAACCAAAAGCACTCTCAACATTACAAGAAAAATTTATCCCTTACACACCTTATTTCTCCCTTATAGTCTTATCAAAAATAAAATTTATCTCTCATAAGAATGCAATAAGATATTTCAAACAACACCTTCAAAAGAATATTTTATCAAAATAAAACAAGCTTTAAACTCCTTATAACTCCTAAGCTATTTTTCCCTCTAATAAACTTCCTCCATCCGCAAAATACACTTAGCAAAAATTAATTTCGAAAATACCTTGGCCAACATCAAAAATCGTGCTATAGAGAAATTGCGCATGAATTCTAACACCACCCGCTGCGTCCACTTCACGATGAAAAACCCTTTTGCGTTATTCGAACGCGGAACCTCCCGTTCGGGTAGCGCGCCAACAACCTAGCCGCTATCGGTGCGCCAAAGGCGCCTGGTGAGGTTTAAACCTCATGCTATTAGCCTTGTTCCTTCTGTGCCAAGGATTAAATAAAACAACAGTGCCTCCCTCTCTTTTGACGTGAACACGAAGATGAAAACTTTACGATGGATTTATGACAAACGGTGAGACACAATCGAAAAGAAATCCGAACAACGGATCACGAAATCACAGCGAGGAAGAAATCGAACAACAGATCATGAATTCACAACGAGCAACTCATTTCAAAAATGCGGATTGGATAATTCTTGATTTTCATCGAGGGAGATTTATATGCATTTTTACCATAAGCTCTTGACATCGGCGAGGAGTTCAACACATCAACGGAGGTCTTGGCTAGTGCCCACAATCTTAAAACATAGCACCATGGGTTAGGATAACCCATTGCAAACAATAATTTAATATTTATTTAAAAATAATTAAAGGGAACCTTAACAAGGTTTTTAATTTTTTAAATAAATACTTCCTCCTGGACCCAAATGCATTAAACTAATGCATCCACCTGCAATCTTTAAACCTGCCAACTTGGGGTTTGCAAACGACCTTTGAAACTGTCATGCCATAACCTTCATCAAAACAAACTATTTGACATCAAATCAAATTCCTTCAAGAGCTTCTTGACATCAATGACAACTTATACACTTGAGCAAAGACAATGTACCCAAAGTACCCAAAATTACCAACACAAGTTTTTAGGGTTAGGGTTGGGCAAGGAGACTTAGGGTTTTGATACAAAGTAATATTTGCAACTATAAATACATCATCGGCAAATTCCTTTCAATAATGTCTCAATGCTCCTCTTTGTATCAGTAGTTATTGCCATCACTAACAATAAGAATAAATTTAGAAAAATGATCAAAAACCTTAGCAATCGTGAACAATAATCACACACATTTGGAATAAATTTAGAAAAATGAACAAAAACCCTAGCAATCATGAACAATAGTCACACTATCATGCCAAATATTCCTAAGAAAAAATTTAGAAAAAAAATTAATTGCCTGTAATGCCAAGGATACATGTGCCAAATATTCCTAAGAATAAGTTTAGAAAAACAAATGAAACTACCTTGACTATCATAGATCCATGCAATAGAGTGCATATTGAGGTATGTGTAACCCAAATGCTATTTATCAAAATACGTAAAGGGCTTTGTAACACCTTTATTCGATTTTAGGAGATCAACATATTGAGGCGTGCGTAACCCAAATGCTATTTATCAAAATACACAAAGGGCATTATAACACCTTTGTTCGATTTTAGGAGATTAGTCACACTCTGCCACCCAACATAATTCCTATTTTTTTAATAAAAAGGGTTCTATTTGCATCTCCTTTTGAAAAATAGGAATTTCTTAATTAAACTTACCAACCAACACATACATAATACCCAACCTACCTTTCATAGAAGATATCTAAGTTTAAATATTTCCAAACTACCTTTTAAATCTTACCAAATGAACAAGGCACTTATTAAGGAGAAGCCTCCATTTTTAGTACTATTAATTTTTTTGGACCTTAATGAAAATCCTCACTATTTTTTTTTTTAATACGGACAACTCCGGTTTTAAGGGTTGGGTTGGGCAAAGAGACTTAGGGTTTTGAGACAAATCCAATATTTGCAAGTATAAATAGGTCGTTGGCAAAGTCCTTTTAATAACGTCTCAACGCTCCTCTTTGTATCAGTAGTTGTTGCCACCAATAACAAGAGGAATAAATTTAGAAAATTGAACGAAAACCTTAGCAATCGCGAACACTAGTCACACACAATAAGAATAAATTTAGAAAAATAAACAAAAATGAACAAAATCCTTAGCAATCGCAAATAGTAGTCACACACAACAGGAATAAATTTAGAAAAATATACAAAAACCCTAGCAATCGCGAACAATAGTCACACTATCATGCCAAATATTCCTAAGAAAAAATTTAGAAAAATAAATGAATTTTCTGGACTACCAAGGATACACATGCCAAATATTCCTAAGAATAAGTCTAGAAATACAAATGAAACTACCTTGACTACTAGAGATCCACACAATACAATGCATATTGAGGCGTGCGTAACCCAAATGCTATTTATCAAAATATGCAAAGGGCTTTGTAACACCTTTTTTCGATTTTGGTAGATCAGCATATTGAGGCCTGTGTAACCCAAATGATATTTATCAAAACACGCAAAGGGCTTTCCAACACCTCTGTTTGATTTTGGGAGATCAGTCACACTCTATCACCCTACATAATTGCTATTTAAAAAAATAAAAGTTCTATTTACATCCTCTACTTTTGAACAATAGTAATTTATTAATAAAACTTGCCAACGAACACATACATAATACCCAACCTACCCTTCATAGAAGATATCTAAGTTTAAATATTTTCAACCTACCTTTTAAATCTTACCAAACCAACAAGGCACGTAATAAGGAGAAGCCTCCATTTTTAGTATTATTAAATTTTTTGGCCCTTAATGAAAATCCTCACTAATTTTTTTCGAATATGAAACTCCAATTTTTAGGGTTAGGGTTGGGCAAGGAGACTTAGCATTTTGAGACAAAGCCAATATTTGCAACTATAAATACGTCGTTGGCAAAGTCTTTTCAATAACGTCTCAACGCTCCTCTTTGTATCAGTAGTTGTTACCATCAATAACAATAGGAATAAATTTAGAAAATTGAACGAAAACCTTAGCAATCACGAACAATAGTCACACACAATAGGAATAAATTTAGAAAAATAAATAACAACCCTAGCAATCGTGAACAATAGTCACACTATCATGCCAAATATTCCTAAGAAAAAATTTAGAAAAATAAATAAACTTCCTAGACTACCAAGGATACACATGCCAAATATTCCTACTTATAAGTCTAAAAATACAAATGAAACTACCTTAACTTCCAGAGATCCACGCAATACAGTGCATATTGAGGCGTGTGTAACCCAAATGCTATTTATCAAAATACGCAAAGGGCTTTGTAACACCTCTGTTCAATTTTGAGAGATCAACATATTGAGGCATGTGTAAACCAAATGATATTTATCAAAACATGCAAAGTGCTTTGTAACACCTTTGTTCGATTTTGGGATATTAGTCACACTCACCCTACATAATTCCTATTTAAAAAAAAAGGTTTTATTTGAATCCTCTACTTTTGAACAATAGGAATTTCTTAATAAAACTTACCAACTAACACATACATAATACCCAACCTACCTTTCATAGAAGATATCTAAGTTTAAATATTCCAACCTACCTTTTAAATCTTACCAAACCAACAAGGCATGTAATAAGGAGAAGCCTCCATTTTTAGTATTATTAAATTTTTTGGCCCTTAATGAAAATCCTCACTAAATTTTTCTAATACGAAACTCTGATTTTTAGGGTTAGGTTTGGGCAAGGAGACTTAGGATTTTGATACAAATTCAATATTTGCGACTATAAATACGTCGTTGGCAAAGTCTTTTCAATAATGTCTCAACGTTCCTCCCTGTACCAGTAGTTGTTGTCATCACTAAAAATAGGAATAAATTTAGAAAAATGAACGAAAACCCTATCAATCACGAACAATAGTCACACACAATAGGAATAAATTTAGAAAAATGAACGAAAACCCTAGCAATCATGAACAATAATCACATTATCATGCAAAATATTCCTAAGAAAAAATTTAGAAAAATAAATGAACTGCTTGGACTACAAGGGATACACATGCCAAATATTCCTAAGAATAGTCTAGAAAAATAAATTAAACTACCTTGAATACCAGAGATCCATGCAATATAGTGCATATTGAGGCGTGCATATCCCAAATGATATTTATCAAAATAAGCAAAGGGCTTTGTAACACCTTTGTTCGATTTTGGAAGATCAGTCACACTTTGCCCTCGATGAACTCAAAAGAGTAAATTGCTTGTTGTTGCTCCCATTGTTAAGTAGTAAGGTCTGTAGAGAGAGTAAATTGCTTGTTGTTGCTCTCGTCGTTGAATAGTTAGATCGTAGATCGACATAATTGTAGGGCAACAACTACTAATACAAAGAGGATTATTGAGATGTTATTAAAAGGACTTTGTCAACGACATATTTATAGTCACAAATATTGGCTTTGTCTCAAAACCCTAAGTCTCCTTGCCCAACCTTAACCCTAAAAACCAAAGTTGTCCGTATTAAAAAAAATTCAATGAGGATTTTCATTAAGGACCAGAAAAAATAATAAAACTAAAAATGGAGGCTTCTCCTTAATACGTGCCTTGTTGGTTTGGTAAGATTTAAAAGGTAGGTTGGAAATATTTAAACCTAGATATCTTCAATGAAATGTAGGTTGGGCATTATGTATGTGTTAATTGGTAAGTTTTATTAAGAAATTTAATTAATTGAATTTATTATTTAAAAAAAAAAAAAAGTTCTATTTGCATCTACTTTTGATAAAGTATAACTTTCTTTCTTAAAGCTTGAGAGTTCACAAAAAAATGGTTATTATTTGCATCCCTTACCCTTGATAAATCGCAACTCACTCCTTTAAAACTTTTAAAGCTTGAGAGTTTACAAACAGATTAAATTCTTATCTCAATTGAGTTCCTACAAGTATACAATTATATACCTAAAACAAATTAAATTCTCATTTGAATTGAATTGCTATAGGTATTATCTCTTTTCATATGAATTATTCATTTTTTTTTCTAGCTCTTCGATTTTCTTTGTAAATACAAATATTTCAAAAATTATTATCTCTACTGAATTTGGTATAAATATATAGTTATATACTAGAAAATATTCTCATATCAATTGAATTATAGACCTGAAACACATTAAATTCTTATCTCAATTGAGTTGCTATAGGTATATAGTTAATACCTAAATCAAATTAAATTCTTATCTCAATTAAGTTGCTATAGATATATAGTTATATATAGCTAAATCTTTTTTCATATAAATTATTTTTTTGGTTCTTTGATTTTCTTTGTAAATACATATATTTCAAAATTCAACATTTTTCTTCTTACATTTTCTTATAACCTTTACTATACCAAAACTCCACTTTAACTCTCTACATGCATCTTGTAGAGTACTATTTTTTACAACTTATCACATCACTTTATTATTATTATTATTGCATAGGAGAGTTGGTTACAAACACCATTTTTAGTAATTGGCCAACGAGACTGCTCCCAAAAAAACCTATTCGTCCTGTTCTTGTTGACCCAACGTGATATGGGGACCACTAGTTGCTCAGGATACGTATCATCGTCATCGTGTGGCACACACTCAAAGGATTCAAAGTAGACTACTACCTTTGCAAAGGGTTGGCTTCCCCTCAAGGTTTGTACCTATGTCTCTTCTTGGTAAGTGCCCAACCACACATGCACTTACCTAACCCTTGGGGGTTATCATAGTCCACTTTACGAATTTTCAAAAAAGGTCTAGATTGTTAGTTTGTTAGTTTCCTTCTTGAAAGGGTAAACACAACCACATGAATCGTAATAATTTTTTTATATGAAAACACAAATATTACTAATTGAAAACATTAAAGTAATTTTTAATCATTATTTGTTTAGGCATTCAACATTACCATGCCTAGAAATTAAGTAAAAATTTTAATCATTTATTTGATGTAAATGATCAATAATATCAATGACTAAAATTTTTATCATTATTTGATTTAGGCAATCAACATCACTAATGTCTAACAATCAACTGAAGACTACCATGATAACATGAAAACAATGTAAGACTATTTTAAACTCAAAGAATAAAAATATTATAAGCTTTTTTATAAAGAAAGAGAGGTTGTACTCCAACCTTGAACAAATCACAACTCTCTCCTTTAGAGCTTGAGAGTTTACAATGAAATCAAATTCTCATCTCAAATCAGTTGTTATTGCTAGAAACCTATATCTTTAACTCAAGTACAAAAAGATCAAATTATCAAACTATCAAACGTTAAATTTTGTAGAATTGGTATCAGTTGTTATAGCTAGAAACCTATATCTTTAACTCAAGTACAAAAAATATCAAATTATCAAACTATAAAATGTTAAATTTTGTAGAATTGGTTAAATTCTTGTTTTTGATTTTCTGTATTTTCTTTATAAATACAAATATTTCACCAATCAACATCATTTTTCTTGACATTTTCCTACAACAACCTTTACAATACGAGAACTCCACTCTTATTAGGCATTGCATCTATATTTTATCAATAACTTATTTATTTATAATCTTTTTGTATGTATAATCTTTTTGTTTTAACTTTATTTATTTAAAATGTTTTAATAATTATATATATACTTTAATATCAAAATCTAAGGCTTTTTTTTTCAATTGATTATTAGAAACGACCCCACTCATATTACATCATCACTACATAGTGGTATTGTGGCAAAACTTAAATATTATTCATATATCCCTTGATAAGATTTGAATCTTGGTCTTCTCCACTCATATTACATCATCACCACATAGTGGTATTGTCACAAAGCTTGAATATTATTCATATATCCATGGACAATATTTGAATCTTGGTCTTCTCTTTAAATATTGAGAAATCTAACAAATTAAACTAATACCAATTAATAAAAAATTAAATTTACACACATTTTTGTAAGGGGTCCCGACCCCTTTTATCTTGGATTTCCTTAATGAAACCCAAGATTTTACCAATACAAATAATTAAAATATATTTTTAAAAGGTAACCTTATCCCATTGTTAAAGTATGTTCTTAAAGAGTAACCTTGCCCATTATTTTACCAAAAAAATGTGTTCATTACAATCCATGGGTTTCAAAAGCTCTAAATCTCATGGAAGATAATCAACCAATTTTATTTTATTGATAAGTTTTCCTAGAAACTTTACGATTTTTTATAAAGTTTGATATAAATAATGTGGTCTTATATTACATTTCTTGCAAACATCTAAATTTGTTTATAACTTTTACATTTATACTGGGTTGTAAAAGCTCTAAATCTCATGGACGATAATTAACCAAGGTTATGATCAATGCTTTAAGGTATGGTCGTGGCTAGAGAGTGGTGGAAAAGGAATTTTACAAATGTAAAATTGATTAGACGTTTTTCGCAGGACTGCCCAAACTACCAAACTCGTTTCAGCCATATCTCACTCATCCAGACTCGGATTGAGTTGAAATTTTGAGGTAGATGCCTGAAAAACCCTAGAACGTCTCCACCAATTTTCATATGATTTGGATCAACACAGATCCTAGCGCATTCCTATGTGTGAATGACATAGTTGGCAAGTGGCTATGCGAGGGTTTCATCTGGGTTGAGTGCAAACAACTGCAGAGGTTGTTTTTTACGGCCTTCAGGCCCTAGCGATAAATATTTTTGTGGTTTGTGCTCAATATTTTAGCAGGAAATGTTGCAGGGGATACAAGATGGGTTAGAAATTTGTCTTTCAACAGATCATAATGTGAACTTGAGTGACAATGGCTTCCAATTTGTTGCACAAAAGAAAAGTGAAAACCATACCTTTCCACGCCGTCTAGGGCAAGGATTAAAGAGATCACGAAACAAGTTTCAAGTAGTTGATCAAAAAATGGCTCATATCTCAAGTGAATCTAGTGCTAAGGTGCACCCACAAAATAATTCTACTATGAAAACCCCTATCAAGGGTAATAATTTCGAAGACTCAGTCCCAAAAATGAATTTTAGGGATGCCCTTCGTGGTGGACAGGATCAGCCTAATGTTAATATCAATATTAGGGCTTCCCATAAACCTCTAAGAATTCCTAAGATTGATCTCAGGAAAATAGAGTCAGGATGTCTTAAAGCAGCTGATGAAACTCCTATTGTTAAGCTTGATATGGGTAACATTCAGACTGGCATTGAAGATTTGGAAAAAAGAGGACTAATTTGTCGGTTCGTGGGTTTTTGCCCGATTTTATCTGCTTTCAAAGTTTGGGCTGCAAAAAGTTGGAAAACTAAAGGTGAGTTACAACTCTCTATTTATCCAAATGGTTTTTTGATTGTTTTATTTGCTAATAATAAGATAGAGAGAAAAAATTTCAAGGGGGTCCTTGGTTTTTTGGAAGGGCGGGGCTTTTCATGAAGCCTTGGCATACTAAATTTAAAGTCGAAGAAGAGATGCCTTCTATAGCTCCCGTGTGGGTTAGACTCTTTGGCCTCCCTATTGAATTCGGAATCCTACTATTTTTTCAATTGGAAACTCTTTAGGAACTTTTATGATGACTATTGATTGTACTCAAAATTTTGAACATATTATTTATGCTCAAATTTATGTTTTAATGGATTTTGACAAACCCCTACCTAAAAAGATCACATTACAATTTGGGGAAGACACTTGGGAGAAAGTAGTGGACTATGATAACATTCCTTTTCGTTGTAGAATTTGCCATGAATATGGTCATTTGGCCGATGCTTGCCCAAATAAAATTCTCGATAAAAAGAAAGAAGATATAAACTCGACGAGGTTTCCAAATACCTAAGAAGAAGAACACTCAGAAAAAACCAATTATGAAGGATCAATCAAAGTCATCTGCTAATATGCCTTTCCACAAATGATATCCCAAGTGAGGAAGAGGAAATAATGGAAACTGAAATCGTAGAAGCACAATTTAAATATGAAGGGAAGAACTCAGAGACAAACCAACAAATCAAAGATTTTCAACAGAAAAAAAAGGAGAAAATTTACACAAGAAAAACAATATTTCAAATGTCAAAAATTCAAATAATGCAGGTCCCAATATAGACTCTGTTGAACCATCTAGTAAAATTTTGGCTATGTACGAGCATTCTTCAAAGTTAGAGGCCATCTCAGATTCAATTGGAATAAGTCAAGAAACAGGGGAAAAAAATTGAAGATGGATTCTAATAAAAAAGTAGGTCGTAAGACCAATCAATATCATATGGTAAAAGAAGGTGAAAACCTTGTAGAGGAAGGTAAGATTAATGCCCTTCCCAACTTTTTTAGCCCTGGTATTAATGAATATCATCACTTGGACTATTAGTGTATCACTCCAAATTTTTTGCATCCTTACCATCAGGCTGTAGGATTCATGCCCAGAAGGAGGATGCGAGAAGGATGGGACAATACCTCGAACTGAGAGGCCTTTTGAAGGTCTCGCCTCTCAGGGGAGGAGTATAAAGGTGAATTTTTGACAGATGGTGGGTTCACCAGGAAACTTTTGAGTGGCAGTTTCTACGCCTAGGTTGATAGTGGGTTTGACGTGTTCATTTTTAGACTTGATCATTCAACTCCTAGGTTTGGCCAAGATGAATCTAGACTATTTTATCTACCAATGATAATTTAAATGGATATAGAAAATAGGAAGGAGTGCTAATAACAGAGAATATGCTAATTAGAATATGTCATACCTGATTTCGGATGTTTGATGAAGATTCTAAGTTTTGTAGCAGTCCAGATCGCCTCAGTTCGTATGTAATCATCTGAGATCAGATAGGATCGTCTGATATCTGACAAATTCATCAGACGAATTCGTCAGAAACCTGCAATCACAGAAATAGATGTGAAATACCAAATATGCAAGTGCAGTAGCAAAATATAATGGTAGAAATAATAGCAAACATGCCTAAATAATGGATTCCAATAACAAATAAGGAAATGCAGTAGATTTAATGATTGATTTTAACCTTACCATGCGATTATGCTAAATGAGGTGAACTCCAAGATGCAAAAAACATAATAATTCAAGACAATGCAGAAATACAATATAAAAAAATGCAAAGGAAGCTAAGGGAATGCAAACTCTGGACTTGGATTGCCCCTAATCTGGACTACAGTCAGGATCGCCTCCAATCATATGAGATCATCCGTAATCATTCGAGATCGTTTGTGCCGATCCAAGCTATCTTCGACTACAAAACAATAGAATTCCTACAAGAAAATGCAAAATATAGAACACAGACAGTAGTGTGAGGGAATAAGGAATTAAATATGTCAGCTAAGGGGTTCAAAGAAATCAGAATCAGGGGGTCATGTAGAGTTAGGGGGGGTAAACTAGAAAATCCTAGTTTATATAGGCTTAGGAAGAGGTTTAAGAGGTTGGGGATCATCCCAATATGGGAGATCTCCAACAGGGCAATCTCCAACTACGTAGACGCACTTCTGCCCAAGTTGGAGAGGCTGTTGAAACAAAAGCTAATTATGAAAATTTGATTTTGGGACAAAATCATCTGGATGTTCTGTACATGACGATTTCATCATATCTGGGATGATCGCATCTAATCTACGATGATATCGTCCAATGGTCAAAACGAATCCTAAAAATGGCACAAAAAACGAGGAAACAGGTAGCAGGCGATTTTGGAGCGATTTTGGGGTTAAAATTCAAATTTTTATCTTTTATCTTTTACTAAGGTTTTTAACTGTGCCAATTTTAGGGTGCTACATTTTGCCCCCTATTTAGCGAATTTTCGAAGAAAATGCGTTAAAGACGAGTTTTTCCTGTTTTATGAGAAAACAAAAATGTACTCAATTTTTTAGACGACGATTCTTGGTCGAATCGTACAACTGCTGACTATGGTGCCCCCTCTGTGTTTTTACCCAAATCGTACGTTTGAGGTAAAACGCGAAAAGGTAAAAATTAAAATGTTGAATAAAATTAAGAAAAATAGGGTAAAACCCTAATTCATTTTGACTATTGTTTTTTAACTGTTTCAAAGTTCTATAGAGAGAAAATGGTGGAGACAGTGCATAGAGCGACAGAGGTCCGATGCGGGCTACGGGTAAGGATCTAAGCCTAGTAGATTAGTTTTGATTTTGCTTTGTGCAATTTGTGGATTTAAATTTTGATTATTTGGGACATCACGACCATTTTTAGGCCGTCGACGACGTCCGGATGAAATCGTCCCTATTTCTTCAAAATCATCCCTAGATTGTCAATTTCGTCCAAGGGCGAAGTCAATGAATTAGAGGCGATCCCGTTCAACAAGGGGCGATCCCCGAGTTTGCGAAATTGAGATGAATTCGTCCTACAAAGGACGATTTTGCCAAATTTAGGACGATATCATTTGATGGTGGATGGTAACATCTTTAACTTGATTTTAAAATGTGTTTAATTTGATTTTACAGATTGGTTATTAATAAATTTTTTTGTTTATTATTTGTTTTACAAAGGGGATTACTAAAGATCCGAGAATGGAAATACGGCAGACTAAGAGATGACATAGCCATGCTTGACTAGGCAGAGCGTGATCGACTAGGACAGGTCAGGCTACAACATGTGGCAGAGATGCCACAAGTATCGACTGACATGGGGCTACTGACAACCCTAGCAAAGAGATGGTATCTGGGGTCATCCTATTTTTGAACTATTGATAGGGAAGATGGCTGATGACGTCGGTGTCCAATCAAGGCCAGGCGATGATGAGGCTAACTGGGGACTCGAGCTTCACCCTGGAGAAGGGCGGGGTGAATATCGAGTCTCTATGACAGATGCCTGGGGCATCTAGGCTGACTCAGGTTTTGGCAGGGGTAGTAGGTGGCTTACTATTGTGCCACCAGAGCGGATGCAGGCTACCATGGGTCCTCTCAGATATAGTCTACGACATGAGAGACCACGGGTACAAATTTGTATGGAGCAGCTTTGTACTCTGCTGCTTGTATAGGATCTTGCATGGGGTCGTATACAAGGGAGGTCAATGTCTGGTCTTGAAATCGCTGCTACAGGTTTGGTGCTGGGAGCACATTGCGGTGTGAAGGTCGATAGGGCTCCCATTGACAGGGGTTGATCGGGAGAGACCCCAGGTTTTCTATTGGTGGCTACAGAGAGGTTCACAGTGACAGATAGATCTGTCGATGTCTCAGAGGTTGCTAGATGACCTCATCCCAGACCAGATCACCTGGAGGCCGTGGCGAGAGCACCCCGGATGGGCAGAGGAACCTACAAATAATTTGATTAAAAATAAATTTGGAAACTTGCGTTCTAGTACAAGAAGCTAAAGGCATAGCTTCAACCCATTTTGTGAAATACTTCGTAGCGGTTATGATAAATTTGTGTCCAGCAGATGACATATGGTTGATTTTCCCAATGATGTCTAAGCCCCATTTTGAAAAGGGCCAAGGAGATGAAATAGCCTGCAGCTCTTGTGCAGGCACATGGACAAGGTCAGCATGTTTTTGGCACTTGTCGCAATGGCGCACATAATCATGTGCATCATTCTCCATGGTAGGCCAAAAATATCCTATTCGAAGGAGCTTCTTAGCAATGGCGTTACCACTAAAGTGTCCTCCACAAGATCCATCGTGGGCTTCACTCAAAGCTGATCTAGATTCTTCTAGATTTAAACATCTTAATAATATACCTTCAAAAGATCTCCTATACAAGGTATTACCCACAATTACGAAGCAACTTGCTTGTCTACGTAATAATCGGCACTAGTTGCTTGTATAACCATCACGGAAGGTTCCATTTTACAAAAAATTAAATATATCAGTGTACCATGGTTCGGGAGTAGTTTCGTTGATTAGAAACACATCCAAAGGTTCTAAGCATGATTTGCTTGAAGCGGGTTCCTGGAGTCAACGAATAATGATGGTAGCATATTCATCGTCTAACTCCAAGGGTAAAAGAGATGCAGCTGCAGCCATAGCATCAGCCGCATGATTGCTAGTTCAAGGAATAGCTTCCAAAGTAACTTGATCAAACAAGGATAATAACCGCAAAACATATGCTTTATATGGGCGTAATTTATCATCTCTGGTCTGATAAACATCATTGATTTGATTTATGACAAGTTGGGAATCACCCAAAACCAATAAATTTTTAATTTTTAGGGCCAAAGCAGCTCGTAAGCCGAGGATAAGAGCCTCATATTCAGCAGTATTATTAGTGCAAGCAAACATTAGTTTAAAGGACAGAGGTATAAGATGTTTTTGCGGAGATATTAAAATAATACCCGCACTAGCCCCACTCATACATCGGGCTCCGTCAAAGTATAGGGACCATTGTTCAGGATGGTCTGCCTCTAATTTAAGGCATTCATCGGGAAGCTCAATGATGAGGGGATGGGTAGACTCTAAGGGTGCAGCAGCTACTTGATCTGCTATGATTTGACCCTTAACAGACTTTTGTCCTATAAATGTGAGTTCAAACTCGCTTAGCGCAAGAACCCACTTGGCTGTGTGACCAGATAAATACGGTCGACTCATAAGATATCGCAAAGGATCAAATTTGGCAATAACATACATTTTTTGACTAAGCATATAATGTCATAGTTTCTGTGTGGAAAATACGACTGCAAGACATAACTTCTCTAATATGGTATAGCGAGTTTCATAAACTGATTAGGGTTATGCTGATGTAATAAGTAGCATGCTCTTTCTTCTCATCGTCAAGATGAGCTAACATAGCTCCTAAGGCAAAATCGAAAGCAGAAATGTACAAAATAAATGGACAATCAGATCTAGGTGGGGAAAGCACCGATGGTTGGAGGAGATATTGCTTGAGGATTTCAAATGCTTCTTAGCATTCTTCATCTCAATGGAAAGAGACATCTTTCTTAAGAAGTTTAAGAAAAGGTCTAGTTTTATCTGCCAACTTATCAATAAAGCGACAAATAGCTTGAAGCTTACCTTGTAAACTTCGTAATTCAGATATATTGGTGGGTGCGGGCATATCAGTGATAGCCACGATCTTGAGAGGATCAATTTCAATGCCACGTAAGGAAACTATAACCCCCAATAATTTATCGAACTTAACTTCGAAGATACATTTAGCGGGATTCAATCGGATAAGATACTCCCTGAACCGATCAAATACTTTTCTCAAATCATTTAAATGATCATCTTCTTTGATGGAACGAGCTATAATATCATCTACATAATCATGTAGAATATCATGCATCATATCGTGAAAGATATAAGTCATAGCTCGTTGATAGGTTGCGCCTACGTTCTTTAAACCAAATGGCATTACTTTCCAACAAAAGGTTCCCCAAGGAGTAATAAAGGTTGTTTTAGCCTGATCTTCAGGAGCTATCCTGATATGATTGTAATCAAAAAATCCATCCATTAGGGATATTATTCCACTTCCAACAGTAAAATCAATGATTTGATCCATGTTAGGAAGAGGAAAATCATCTTTAGGACAGGCAGCATTAATATCTCTGAAGTCTGTACAAACCCTAACTTTAGTGGCTTCTTTCTTAGTTATTGGAACTACATTTGAGATCCATTCAGCATAATCAATGGCTTGTATAAAAATAACTTTCAACAGTTTTTCTAGTTCTGTTTTGACTAGTAAGGCCACTTTAGGATGAATTTTTCTAAGTTTCCGTTTAACAGGTTTAGCATCCGGATGGACTACTAGATGATGCATGACTACAGAAGGGTCCATACCTGGCATGTCTTCATATGTCCAGGCAAAGACATCCTCATAGTCTTTAAGAAATGAAATGTATTCATCTTGTTTTTCTTGACTTAATTCTAATCCAATATTGATTATGTGAGGGTTATGTTTGGTTCCAATGTTAATTTTTATACCGTTTTCGACTTCCATACGTAAATCTCTCTCAAAATTAGGTGGGGCGGGTGAAACACCCAATTCTTATAATTCTTTCAAGGTTAGCTTGGATAATTCTTCTTGAGGAGTCGAGGCCTCAAGTTGGGCTATACTAGGTATAGAGCCATCAAAATAAAATTCGTTATGTAATAAATCATCAACGGAGACATCATGGAAGATATCCCCTTCCAACTCATTGTCGGATTCAACAATCATCTCAGGGTAGGCGAGAGATAGCATATGATAGGTAAAGGGATTATTTTTTGAAAGCAAAGAATCTCGTTTATCGAGATAATCTTGATAACATGTAAGATGGTCATCCTCCTCAAATGGGAAGGGTTGACCTTTATTAGGAAATAGGCCCACACCGCATCGAGCAAGCCATGGTTCTACCTCAATAGGTTCCTTCATACCATTTTGGAAAGGTCCCAAACCTTTCCCTTTATAGCCCAATGTAAGCATTATGGGTTTAGCTTTAATGTATTCATTAGCAAAATAGAATCGAGCATATCCATCACAATGTGTCTTGATGTTTCAGGGTATTCTTCCCCAATCATATCCCTTATAAACAAAAGCACAACTTCCGACTTGGTAGATACTTCCCATAGGTTGTGGGAGGCCCAAGGTACGAGGAGAAGGTGGGAGTTTATTTAAAACAAGGGAAGCTTGCACGACCGGGTTGATCTCTTCTGATATAAGAATTTTAGATAAATCAAGTAGGAGTTCATCAGTAAGAGCGTAAGAGGTAGAAGGAACATTTCTTAGATCTTCTGATGTGGAAAGGATGCTTGTAGGAGATGTTATAGGGATATCGATGGATGAGTCTATCGGTGTGGAAGTTATAGGGGTAAAACAAGAAGCATTTGTTGTGGTTCTGGGATCTATTCGAGGTCCTAATGAAGTTTTTTCAGAAAGCGGTTGAGCTATATGTAGAGGTGTAGTTGATGGGGTATATGATGTTATGGGTGTGTGTTTCACACGTTTGGGAAGTTGACGAGAATTAGGATGTGTGGATGACAAAGCAGGGCAAAATTGAACTCCAACTGGTTCTGCCAAAGCACACATATCAAAGGGTCTGGGGTCACCATGAATGGTAACCAATTGGTTTTTAAATTTGAATTTAACACATTTATGTAAAGTGGATGGAACTGCTCGCATCGCGTTGATCCAAGGGCGACCCAAAAGTATATTGTACGATGCAGGGCAATGTACAATAAACACGGTCAAATCTAGCGTTCTAGGACCAACTTGCAAGGGTATAGTAATGACTCCACACGTTTCTTGTGTCTTGTCATTGAAGGCTTTTATGATCATATCCGTTCTTTTCATTTCGTCACTCCTAAAGCCAAATCTTTGGTAGAAGTCAAAAGTGCATATGTTTAAAGATGAACCATTATCAATCAAGACGTGTTTAACGGCTATGTCCCCAATTAGGGCAGTAATATATAAAGGATTATCCTTATGTAAACTATGTTGTGGTATATCTCTATCTCGAAAGTCAATACAATCGACTTCTCGAGTGATGATAGTATTGGTCATGGCTTCAAGCTGAATATTTTGTGGTACCATCATTTGGCTTAATGTGAGCATTAATTCATCCCTATGGGTAGGAGAAGATCTTAAAAGATCCAAAAGGGAAATTCTAGTTGTAGTGTTGGATAATTGTTCATTAATATTATACGGAGGCTTAGGTTGAACATTAGACATATGATTCCATTTATTGGGATTTTTCAAAATAAATAGAGCCGATCCATCATTATAAGTTTGATCCTATTGAGAATTTTGAGCCTGTTGTCTAGTAACGACTCTGATGGTACCTACAATGTTATGTTGAGAATGATGAATTGGTCTCGGTCTAGTGTTTATGGCTTGTTCATTAGAAAGGAACTAATGAGAAGAGGGTCGAGTAGTAACTCTTCTAGGAAATGGTTCTTCCAGAACCATAGAATCTGTGATAGGTTGAATAGGATCTGATTCATTTTTAGAACTATTCGATTGATTTGAGGTGATGTCTATTTCACTTTCAATATCAGATTTTACATCACTAAGATCAGGTGTTTGAGTATTATGTAGGGGTCTGGACGTAACCATGGATAAAGTTGTGTCAAATATTTCTAGATCATGAATAGGTAAATGCCCACTAATGGCTCCTACATATCGGGTAGGAGGGGGAACATTATGATGTTTGATTTGATTAACCACCTCTTTGCCATGTTTTGGTAAAGGATGTTGAAATATGTCCAATGATTGATTGGCATTCTGATTCTGACTTTGAAGGGTGTTCTTTTGAACATTACTAGTAGGATTTTGTTTAGGTTGAAAGGCTTGTACCTCCATCTCGTTGTTATCAATTAAATCTTGTATTTTGTGTTTTAATCATTTACAAGAATTGGTAGCATGTCCAGGTCCTCTATGGAAATCACAATGTAAATCAGCTCTGTATCCGGGTATGGTTGGATCAGATTCCCGGATAGTCGGTAATTGGATCAATCCTCATGCTAGTAATTGCGGGAGAATGGTTGATAAAGGTTGATTTAACCTAGTAAATTCTCAAGGTGGTTTATCGGGAGGTTTCAATATGAACTTCTCTATTGTTTTTGTAGTATTAACATTGGCAATGTTTTTGCTGTTAGTGACTCTGTCACCCACAACTTGTTTATTTTTGTATGGATTTCTAGATGTTTTCTCATCATCTTTCTTTTTGAGCTGACCTCTTCTAATGAGAGCATCTTCCACTCTTCGGGATAAATCTATAACTTGATCGAAGGTGGTCAAGGTAGCAGTTGATAATTCATAGGATAGTTGCTCTTGTAAATTATTGATAAAAATATCCAACATTTCTCGATAAGGTAACACAAAGTGTAATTTACCTATCAACTGCCTCCATCGAGCTAAGAAGTTAGCAAAACACTCATCTTTGTCTTGTTTTAGGTTGTACAAATCTTTAATAGTTACATGTCTTTCAATATAGGCACTAAATTGGTGCACAAAAGACTTAGCGGTCTCTTCAAAATTTCTCAAAGAATGAGTGGGCAATTGATAATACCACTCCAATGCCATCCCTCCTAAACTTTTTGGGAACATTTTTAGTAATAACAAGTCATCATGTGATATATCATGACATGCTATCCTAAACATATGAAGATGCTCTATGGGATCTTCGGTTCCTTTGTAGATAGGTATGACAGGCATGGGAAAGCGTGTAGGATATGGTTGTGCTACAACTATAGGATCTAGGGGTTGACTACACATCTCTTGGTAATTGTACGAGGGACGGTAGGGATCTATTTGGTCCATACGGGAGGTTAACTATTTCACCATGGCTTCCATATTGCCAGTTTGCCCACCATATTGGTTCGATGGTACATGAGCATGGGATTTGTGAGCGTAGGAAGGCGGAACATAAGGATTAGATGCTATGTTGCTATTATGCAAATGATTGGTAGGAAGAGTATTATGAAGAAGATTTGTGGTAGCATTATGTTGTATCCCAGATTGTTGGAAATTAACATTTGGTTTTGTTTTAAGATTTTGTTGATTTGAGGTATATTGGTCGATAGCTTGGCAAAGTAGAGCAGTGAATGAAGGTTTCTTTTGTGTCAGAATAACCCTTGGTTTAGTAACAGGCACTCTAGGTAGTTGGATAACCTGTTGTTGTCGGGTGTTTTGGATTATAGTAGCCATGTCCAAATTGGACGGTCCAGCTTGATCGCTCTCTTGATCAACAGACAAAGGATTAGTGCGTGTGTGATATATGTCTTCTAGGGTTGCTTGAGTGTCACTAATTTGATCTTTATCCATATGAACTGCTCTATTAAGAGTGCCAATATTGGTATGGAGAAATTTCGAAAAATGTTCCATGTTTTCAAAAGTAACAGTTCCTTCTAGGGTTATTTTAGGAGATGAGGATCCTTCCTCTCTATCATTTTCCTTTTGTTCATTTGCATCAACATAATCTTCTTCTTATTGGTCTAGAGTTCCTTCTTCCTGAATTGGGTCTTCAGGAAGGACATCTGGGTTATTCTCTGTTTTCCTTAACCAATCTTCTTCTACCTCAATTTGTTTTCCATTCCCGAGTCTAGTCATTATGTCTAAATCTTAGATTTTAGCAAATATATATATATATATATATATATATATATATATATATATATATATATATTGATATATTTGCAACAGATTTGGGAGCTATATATTAATTATATACCTACTATGATGCTTAAAAATAAAATGTTTTGACTTTTTTTTCTTTTTGTTATGATTTTGTTTGTTTTTATTTTATGCTTTCTAAAGACAACAAATAGCACACTAAATGCAAGAAATAACAATAATAGAATAATAGCTTAGTTTTATAAAAATAGTTTATGAATGTCATTGATAGGATCAAGTTCATTAGGAGTCATAAAATGCTCCTCTTCAAATTGGAAATGGTTTTTCAGGAACTTAATGAAGTGTGCTATAGTGATATTATCTACTTCGACTACGATTTGTAAAAATAGATTTCATGGCAATACTCTCGATATAACACGGCTACGGGCACTCTATACCATCTTTGTCTATCCGTAAGAACGACCTCCTGATCCTCTATACGAGATAGAAATTTATGTACTATAGTTGCATTATCGAGGTATTCCTCAAAGGTATACAACTCGAAAGACACAAGGGCTCTTTTATCTGCTAACCACCTATGGCAAGCTCTCTGAAGCTCATTATACAAAGTCACTTGATCGGGATCCAGGATTCTATCTAGGACAAACCTCTTGATTTGCCTAAGTTCGGTTGCTCTAGATGAAATAAGATTCAATCTCCTATTAAGTTCGTCCCACAAAGGTTGAACCCTATTTGTTTGAGGTATGCTAAGTACAAAATTAATCTCTATAGCTGCTAATTGATTTTCAACATTAATGGTGACAGCTCGTCTTTTGTTATAATATACCATCTAAGTATGACATGCAATCTTTGATTCTAAATGCATTTATGTTTTGTTTTTGTTTTTTTTTTTGTTTTTGAATTGAATTATTTTCAAAATGTTTTTAGTTTTCACGTCGGGTTCACCAAAATGTATCGCTCCAAATTTTTCGCATCCTTACCCTCAGGCTATAGGATCCATGCCCATAAGGAGGATGCGAGAAGGATGGGACAATACCTCGGACTGAGAGGCCCTTTGAAGGTCTCGCCTCTCGGGGGAGGAGTATAAAGGTGAATTTTCAACGGATGGTGGGTTCACCAGGAAACTTTTGAGTGGCAGTTTCCACGCCTAGGTTGATAGTGGGTTTGATGTGTTCATTTTTAGACTCGATCATTCAACTCCTAGGTTTTGCCAAGATGAATCTAGACTATTTTATCTACCAATGATAATTTAAATGGATACAAAAAATAGGAAGGAGTGCTAATAACAGAGAATATGCTAATTAGAATATGTCATACCTGATTCCAGATGTTTGATGAAGATTCTGAGGTTTGTAGCAGTCCAGATCACCTCAGTTCATACGTAATCGTCTGAGATCAGACAGGATCGTCTAATATCTGATGAATTTGTCAGACGAATTCATCAAAAACCTGCAATCACAGAAATAGATGCAAAATACCAAATATGCAAGTGCAGAAGCAAAAGATAATGGTAGAAATAATAGCAAACATGCCTAAATAATGGATTCCAATAACAAATAAGAAAATACAGTAGATTTAATGATTGATTTTAACCTTACCATGCGATTATGCTAAATGAGGTGAATTCCAAGATGCAAAAAACATAATAATTCAAGACAATGCAGAAATACAATATAAAAAAATGCAAAGGAAGCTAATGGAATGCAAACTCTAGACCCAAATTACCCCCAATCTGGACTATAGTCACGATCGCCTCCAATTGTACGAGATCGTTCGTAATCGTTCGAGATCGTTTGCACCGATCCGAGCTATCTTTGACTGCAAAACAGTAGAATTTCTGCAAGAAAAAGCAAAATATAGAACACAGAAAGTAGTGCGAGGGAATAAGGAATTAAATATATTAGTTAAGGGGTTTAGGGAAATTAGAATCAAGGGGTCATGTAGAGTCAATGGGGGTAAACTAGAAAATCCTAGTTTATATAGGCTTAGGAAGAGGAATGGGAAAAAAGAGAAGAAATCTTATGGAAGAAAAAATCTAGAATTCAATGGCTCAAAGAAGGAGATCGAAACACAAATTTCTTCCACAAATCTCTTCTAGCTCGAAGATCTCACAACTTTATTTCTTCCTTAAAATCGGATTCTGGAGATGTTGTTTATACTTGGGATGGCATGAACTCTATTATTGTTGATTACTTTTCCAATATTTTTGCTGCTACCCCCCTTGAATCAGCTTCACAACAAAATGTTCTTCAAGCAATCCCTTCTCTTATCACTTCTGAGGATAACTCTATTTTGACTACTCCTGTTACTATCAATGAGCTTCAACAAGTAGTTTTTAAAATGCAAAAAGGGAAAACCCTAGGTCCTGATGGTTTTCCTATTGAGTTCTACCAAGAGTTATGGGATATCCTTCATTTTGATTTATTAGAGGTCGTGGAAGAAGCCAGGAAAGCCAAAGAAATTTTGAAGGTTATCAATAAAACTTATATTACTCTTGTTCCAAAAGCTCAAGAGGTTGATCTGTTGAGCAAGGTGCAGCAACAGTATTGTCATTGTTGTCAACACAGTCAGATAGATCTGTTGATGCAGTGGGCAGGAAGTTCAAAAGCCTTTCAGATACAGAAGATAGAAGTTCAAAGGTTACTCAGAGTATGTACAGTGTCTTTCAAGAAGATCAAAGTGGCCCATATGCTAAAAATCAAAAGAAAATCACAAGGAAGAAAATTGTCGCGATATCGCGACATGTTGAGCAAGAAAGAAAAACTATCGCGATATCGCGACATGTTGAGAAGAAAGAAAAACTATCACGATTTCGTGACATGTTCGGAGAGAAAGCACAAGCAAGCAAAACTATCACGATTTCGTGACATGTTCGAAGAGAAAGCGCAAGCAAGCAAAACTATCATGATTTCACGACATGTTCGGAGAGAAAGCGCAAGCAAGCAAAACTATCACGATTTCGTGACATGTTCGGAGAGAAAGCGCAAGCAAGCAAAACTATCATGATTTCGTGACATGTTGGAAGAGAGAAAGGCAAGTAGAAAAAGTGTCACGATTTCGTGACATATTGCAAGAGAGATAGTACGAAAGAAAAAGTGTCACGATTTCGCGACATGTTGGAAGAAAGAAAGGCAAGTAGAAAAAGTGTCACGATTTCGTGACATATTGCAAGGAAGATAGTACGAAAGAAAAAGTGTCACGATTTCATGACATGTTGGAAGAGAGAAAGGCAAGTAGAAAAAGTGTCACGATTTTGTGACATATTGCAAGAAGAGTAGTACGAAAGAAAAAGTGTCACGATTTCGTGACATGTTGGAAGAGAGAAAGGCAATTAGAAAAAGTGTCGATTTGCGACATATTGCAAGAGAGAGAGTACGAAAGAAAAAGTGTCACGATTTCGTGACATATTGCAAGAGAGAAAGAAGAAAAAGTGTCACGATTTCGTGACATATTGCAAGAGATATTGTAAAGAAAAAGTGTCACGATTTCGTGACATATTGCAAGAGAAAGAGCAAAGGAAAGAAAGTGTCACGATATCGCGACATGTCACGTTTTCGTGACCAGAAGGCAAGAGAAAGAGCAAAGGAGAGAAAGTGTCGTGATATCGTGACATGTCACGTTTTCGTGACCCGAAGGCAAGAGAAAGAGCAAAGGAGAGAAAGTGTCGCGATATCGTGACATGTCGCATTTTCGTGACTCAATAGGAGAGAGAAAGTAAGAAGAGAAGTGTCAGATTTTGACAAGAAAGGAAAGTATGGGAAAGTGTCAGATTTCGACATGTTGTTTTGGTAGCAAGAAAGAGAAGGAGGAAAGTGTCAATTTCGACATTTTAAAGTAAGTAAAGAGGAAGGAGGCGAAAGTGTCACGATTTCGTGACATCTTGTTTTCGGGTACAAGCCAAGAAAAGAGGCAAGGAGGTGAAAGTGTCACAATTTCACGACATGCTGTTTTGGGTACAAGCCAAGAAAAGAGGCAAGGAGGCGAAAGTGTCACGATATCGCGACATGTGTTTTCGTGGGTACAAGCCAAGAAAAGAAGTATGAAGGTGAAAGTGTCGTGATATCGCGACATGCTGAGTTTTCGTGGGTACAAGCCAAGAAGAGAAGCAAGGAGGCGGAAGTGTCGCGATATCGTGACATGTTGTAGTTTTGCGGTCCAAAGCAAGGAGAAAGAGAGAGAGAACAAAAGTGTCATGATATCGTGACATGTATTTTGGGACCAAAGCAAGGAGAAAGAGAGAGTAAGCAAAAGTGTCATGATATCGCGACATGTTGCTTTTTCGTGGTTGAGTTGAAGTCGACGAAGACCTATGACAGTCGACTAAGATTAGGGTTTGCAGTTGACTAAGATTAGGGTTTGCAATCGACTAAGATTAGGGTTTACAATTGACTAAGATTAGGGTTTTTGATCATGAAAATGTTGTTATAAAAGGAGGGTTGTTTGGAGATTTGAATGTGGATGAATGCGTCGTCGAATATGTGTCGAAGTGTGAAATGTGGTCGTAAGAGCGTAGAAAGCACATAAGCGGCGAGATGATGGCGAAGTGCACAAAGTGAGCAAAGAAGTCATGTCGAATTGTCCTAAGTGCATATGTGATTGCATAGAGAAAGCAGAAGGAGCAGAGTGCGCAAAAGGGAGAAGACGATCGTGAAGTTGGATTACAGCGAAGCAGAGTGTGCGAAGTGTTTGCATAGAAAGAGCGGAGTGCGTAGAGAACGCAAAGGTGGAGAAGACCAGTTAGGGTCATGCAAAAGCAAAGGTATCTTATCATCAAACTTATAGATTCAAAATTGAAGTCCAGGTTGCAGCTTGGCATCAGGGGTTGGTGCTCCTTCCAGTAGGTGCTTGGTAAATCGGGGGTTGGTGCTCCTTTCTGTTGGTGCAGATAAATAAGGGGTTGGTGCTCCTTCCAGTGGAGTCTTGGTAAACTATTTGTAAAGTTGGTGCTTTGCAAAGGCTGGATTTGGATGGTAGTCCAAGCGGTCATTCTTGAGGAGTAGCCAAATTGGTGAACCTCGTTAAAATCTTGTGTTGTGTGATATGTTCTTTTGTGATGCTTGCTTTATCTGGTTTTAAGGTTTCATTATTTCAGTTTTAAGAGCTATAAATTCAAGTTAAAAGAACTACACTAATTCACCCCCCCTCTCGGTGCCATTGTAAGACTAACAATTGGTATCGAGAGCCAAGTTCCCTTCTAAGGCTAAATCGGTCGGGGTTGATCTTGGATTAGTATGCAATGGGTAAGAAGAATAGATCCTCCTCCAAAAGGGCATCTCGGTCGGTTTCGGTTCCTGTGGAAGAGAAAATTGAACCAGAAAAGGTTGAAGACTTCTCATCAAACAAAGCACCTTTGTTTGATTAAACTAATTACGCGGTCTAGAGAATCAGGATGCAGACATATCTTTGTGCTTTGGGATACGACATCTGGGATTCAATAGACAGTGAATACACAATACCCATCACTCCTCCAACCGATGCTATCGGTAAGAATCTGTTTGAGAATGACTCAAAAGCAAAGAATGCTATCAGGTGCGGATTAGTAGACAGTGAACTGGTAAAGATCATGAGTTGTAAAACGGCAAAAGAAATATGGGACAAACTAAGGAGTATTCATGAAGGAGACGATGAGATCAAGGAGGCCAAGTTGCAAACACATCAAGCTCAGTTCGAAGCTTTGAAGTTGAATAACGATAAGAACATAGAGGCATATATGCTGAGAGTTAATGAAGTCCTAGAGGATGATTCTAAAAAGGAAACAGGTGGAGGTCTTTTCTTAACACTCGAAGAAGAAACAGAAAAAGAACAGGAATGTGATGAAGAAGAAATTGATGGAGAAATAAATTTGAAAGAGGAATTAATTGCAGCTCCGGATGAATTGAAGATAGAAAGAAAAAGGAATAAGGAAATCTCAAGAAAGCTTGAGGATGCAAATGAAATAATAACCGAGTTTGAAAGTACGGGTAGAAGAATTCAAAAGGATTGAAGAAACTCTCGAGTCACGAGTTCAATGAGAAAGAGATTGGTTGTTGCAAACAAGAGGAAGAGATTGTTTTATTGAAGAAACAACTAGAAGAGGCCAATACAAATCTCAAATTCGAGAAAAGCACAGAGTTGCTAGATAAAATGATAAGCCAACAAAGAAGCTCCACGGATAGGCGTGGTCTTGGATATGAAGCTGAACAACCTTCATCTTCCAACTCTGCGAGAGAAGAAGTTCATCTGTTGAAGGATCAAAGCAAGAAAAGCTTGAAGCTGAATTTTCAAAAGGAAGAAAATATCAAAGGAGATCTACAACAAAGCAACCACAACAAAAGAGGTTCTATCACTCTCACTCTATTCATAATAATACTTTTAATGGCTATTGTTTCAGATGCAACCAGTATGGTCACAAGGCAATTTATTGTGGATTGAATAATAAATCAAAGAGTTATGTTGGTAGAAATACTTCTACGTTTTTGAGTGAACAATATGTACAATGTTTTCAATGTAATGGTCATGGGCACATAGCAAGGTTTTGTCCAAGCATTTTTGTATCTAATCTAAGGCAAAACAGTAGATTTCATCAGACGCAAAGAACGCAACACAGACAGGGAATAAATCGGGTACATAAAAAAGAAAATAATCATTCATCAAGGATGCACAAGAGACAACCACACAAGAGAAATGTTCGAGTTCACGAAAAGGTGCAAAACAGGGATGCGGTTGAAAAATCCAAGCCCGAGGTCAAGAAAGTCTGGAGAAAGAAAGAAGAAAGGAAATCATGTCTCCTTGGGCTGAAGGAGACTACTCCGATATTGCACTAAGCAACTCCAGGTAGCACATCCTCGGGGGGAGCAATCTTGAAGTTTCATTTTAATGCTCCTATGTATTTGTTTGATTACCTGAGGATGAAAGGCAAGTAGTCAGGGAAGTTGTTGTATAGTTGTCAAAGTGTGTTTTCAGTTCATGTAGTTTGTGGAAGTGTCATGAAGGGTGGTGATTAAATTGAGAGTTGTCATTATTGGTAGTATTGCTATATGTCATTGTTGTACAGGTGATGGTTCTTACTGCCACTGTCCAAAGTTAAGGATTATAACAGTTCAGATAATTTGGTTAGTGAAAGAATGTTGCCCTAGCCGCATATATGTGTTTCGATAAAAGCGGTGTGTATTTGAACTACACATTGACGTGAAGATTGTTAGATCTATTATGATGTTGTGGTGAAAAATATTGAAGTCTGATCATTGACTCATGTTTAGCCCATCAAGATGAGCAACTTTGCTTTGTGAATCATACCTATCCGAGGTCCAGAAGTATGAGTTTGAGTAAGGTGCACTATAGTTGGCCGTGAAGTGTTTAACAAAATATTGTCTCCTGATTCGAACAGTTGAAAGTAAGGTGTGACCAGCGGTGACTATAGAAAACATAGACCAAGTTGAAAATATAAAAAGGGATTTGGTTGTGTTGTGGTACAGTGTTTGATGCTTGCACAGAGTTGGCGATAAAATTGCAGTGTTGGTACAGTGTTGGACAAAAGTTGGTACAAGTGTGAGTCACTTGTCAATTTTGTTGACGAGATGTGAAATTAGCATTTTTGAATGGGAAGCTTGAAGAAGAGGTTTATATTGAGCAGCTAGATGGTTTCCAGCTTGGTGATGATCCCAACTTGGTTTGTAAGTTGAAGATATATGGCTTGAAACAGGCACCCCGAGCATGGTATGCAAGGCTAGACAACTATCTCACTCAACAAAGGTTTAAGAAAGGGTGCAAGTTGAGCAAGAATGACAAATCTCCACCTGTTGATCAAATCATGTATAGATCTATGATTGGAAGCTTACTGTACCTGACAGCTATCAGACTAGATATTTTGCAGGTAGTATGCATGGTAGCACGATTTCAGGCTAATCCCAAGGAGACTCATGTGACAACATTATGGTGGTTGATTTCTGAAATATCATTGAAGGGAAAATGATTGTTTGTGGTTTCCTTTTTTGAAAGTGGTTGGTTGAATGCATCAAGGTTTTCTGAATTGAGAGTTGTGTTTAAACCTTGTGTTATAAGCATAGTGGTTTAAGCCCATTGGTTGTGAAAGAACTTGAGTTAGAAAAGAACATGAGTATCATTGTTATGTGATATTTGTGGTTGAGCATTGTTGGAATTATTTGAGTTGGTTGATACATACTTGGACTAGGGTTGTGTGAGAGAGAGTTGCCCCTTGTGATGATTGGTTGAGTTGATTTGATTGAGCCTAGTCAAGTTATGTGTGAAGTGATTTTTAAAGTTCTATGAAGTGGATTTGATTTGAGATCGCCATTCATTGTTGAGTTCATTTTGAGTACTACTTGAGCATGATTGATTGAGCCTTTGAGAAGGCCTTTGGGAAATATTTGAGGACAATGCTGGGACAGATTTCTAGAGTATATTTGGGCAAGTTCTTGGTGAGATTGCTAGAGAAGATTCGGACAAGTTCTTAGTGAGCTTGGTGGAGCAGATTTGGACAGGTTTTGTATGAGCTTGTTATTCAGCATTGGACAAGTTCTATGTGAGCCTATTGAGCAAGTTCTTAGTGAGCCTATTGACTGAGCTTTGGAGGTGATAGAGTACAGAGGACAGAGTCTCAATGGATAGAAATCTAGCAGCCAACACAGTTGAAGATAGATCTGAGTGAGGATTCTTCAAGTGAAGAAGAGGTCCACCGGTCAGTGCGGAGAGAGACAGAGTCTTCTATAATATCACAAGGGTACTATGGAGTATGGGTTATGGTATCCAAAAGATGCAGATTGGGCAGGATGTGTAGATGACGAAAAGAGTACCAGTGGAGGTGCATTCTATCTTGGAGACAGATTGGTCACGTAGAACAGTAAGAAACAAGAGTCAGTTTCCTTATCCACAATAGAGGCAGAATATATTACAGTGACAACGTGTTGTACGTAGGAGAAAGTTGCAGAAAGTGAGGTTAAGTTGGATTTTTATTCCAACAACAGATTGTGGAGTGGTCATGTTTCCCAAGAATTGACTAGCTACAGGGATCACATTCTCAGGGGGAGCATTTTAGTATTTGATTATCTGTTTGCTCATGTTCATGATCTTTGCTAAATGCAATAAAGTGTGCCTAAGAATGTTGTGCATGGACTCAAGGGGAGTCTGCAGCAGCCCTTTGGTATTATTGTCAAAGGGGGAGAAGAGTTACAGGAAATTGCACATGTGTTGCCAACAATTCCAAAGGGGGAGATTGTTGAGCAAGGTGCAGCAACAGTATTGTCATTGTTGTCAACACAGTCAGATAGATCTGTTTATGGAGTGGGTAGGAAGTTCAAAAGCCTTTTCGATGTAGAAGATAGAAGTTCAAAGGTTACTCAGAGTATGTACAGTGACTTTCCAAAAGATCAAAGTGGCCCATATGCTAAAAATCAAAAGAAAATCACAAGGAAGAAAAGTGTCGCGATATCGCGACATGTTGAGCAAGAAAGAAAAATTGTCACGATATCGCGACATGTTGAGAAAAAAAAATATCATGATTTGTGACATGTTGAGAGAAAGCAAGCAAGAAAAATTGTCACGATTTCAGACATGTTCGGAGAGAAAGCGCAAGCAAGCAAAACTATCATGATTTCGTGACATGTTCGGAGAGAAAGCGCAAGCAAGCAAAACTATCATGATTTCATGACATGTTCAGAGAGAAAGCACAAGCAAGCAAAACTATCATGATTTTGTGACATGTTGGAAGAAAGAAAGGCAAGTAGAAAAAGTGTCACGATTTCGTGACATGTTGAAGGAAGATAGTATGGCAAGAAAAAGTGTCACGATTTTGCGACATGTTGGAAGAGAGAAAGGCAAGTAGAAAAAGTGTCACGATTTCGTGACATATTGCAAGGAAGATAGTACGGAAGAAAAAGTGTCACGATTTCGCGACATGTTGGAAGAGAGAAAGGCAAGTAGAAAAAGTGTCACGATTTCGCGACATATTGCAAGAAAGATAGTACGGAAGAAAAAGTGTGATTTCACGACATGTTGGAAGAGAGAAAGTCAAGTAGAAAAAGTGTCACGATTTCGACATATTGCAAGAGAGAGTACGGAAGAAAAAGTGTCACGATTTCGTGACATATTGCAAGAGAGAAAGGCAAGAAAAAGTGTCACGATTTCGTGACAATTGCAAGAGAGAAGAAAGTGTCACGATTTCATGACATATTGCAAGAGAAAGAGCAAAGGAAAGAAAGTGTCGCGATATCGCGACATGTCACATTTTCACGACCCGAAGGCAAGAGAAAGAGCAAAGGAAAGAAAGTGTCGCGATATCGCGACATGTCGCATTTTCACGACCCGAAGGCAAAAGAAAGAGCAAAGGAGAGAAAGTGTCACGATATCGTGACATGTCGCATTTTTGCGACTCAAGAGAGAGAGAAAGTAAGAAGGCAAAAGTGTCGATTGACAAAAGTAAAAGGAAAGAGAGGAAAGTGTACGATTTCATGACATGTTTTGTACAAGCCAAGAAAAGAGGCAAGGAGGGAAAGTGTCACGATTTCAGACATTTTAAAGAAGAAAAGAGGCAAGGAGGAAAGTGTCAATGAATTTGGTACAAGCCAAGAAAAGAGGCAAGGAGGCAAAAGTGTCACGATTTCATGACATTTGTTTTTGCAGGTACAAGCCAAGAAAAGAGGCAAGGAGGCGAAAGTGTCACGATATCATGACATGTGTTTGGGGTACAAGCCAAGAAAAGAAGTACGATGAAAAGTGTCACGATATCGTGACATGCTGAGTTTTTGGGTACAAGCCAAGAAGAGAAGCAAGGAGGCGAAAGTGTCGTGATATCGCGACATGTTGTATTTTCACGGTCCAAAGCAAGGAGAAAGAGAGAGAACAAAAGTGTCACGATATCGTGACATGTATTTTTGGGACCAAAGCAAGGAGAAAGAGAGAGTAAGCAAAAGTGTCATGATATCGTGACATGTTGCTTTTTCGGTTGAGTTGAAGCCGACGAAGACCTATGATAGTCGACTAAGATTAGGGTTTGCAACCGACTAAGATTAGGGTTTGCAACCAACTAAGATCAGGGTTTACAGCGACTAAGATTAGGGTTTTGATCATGAAAATGTTGTTATAAAAGGAAGGTTGTTTGAAGAATTATGAAGGTCGATGAATGCGTCGTCGAATATGTGTCGAAGCGTGAAATGTGGCCGTAAGAGCGCAGAAAGCGTAGAAGCGGTGAGATGATGGCGAAGTGCGCAAAGTGAGCAAAGAAGTCATGTCGAATTGTCCTAAGTGCATCTGTGATTGCACAGAGAAAGCGAAGGAGCAGAGTGCGCAAAAGGGAGAAGACGATCGTGAAGTTGGATTGCAGCGAAGCAGAGTGTGCAAAGTGTTTGCACGAAAAGAGCAGAGTGCATGAGAGAATGCAAAGGTGGAGAAGACCAGTTAGGGTCATGCAAAAGCAAAGGTATCTTATCATCAAACTTATAGATTCAAAATTGAAGTCCAGGTTGCGGCTTGGCATCGAGGGTTGGTGCTCCTTCCGGTAGGTCCTTGGTAAATCGGGGGTTGGTGCTCCTTTCTGTTGGTGCGGATAAATCAGGGGTTGGTGCTCCTTCCGGTGGATGCTTGGTAAACTATTTGTAAAGTTGGTGCTTTGCAAAGGCTGGATTTGGATGGTAGTCCAAGCGGTCATTCTTGAGGAGTAGCCAAATTGGTGAACCTCGTTAAAATCTTGTGTTGTGTGATATGTTCTTTTGTGATGCTTGCTTTATCTGGTTTTAAGGTTTCATTATTTCAGTTTTAAGAGCTATAAATTCAAGTTAAAAGAACTACACTGATTCACCCCCCCTCTCGGTGCCATTGTAAGACTAACAAGATTAGAGGTGGTGGAAGAATCCAGGAAAGCCAAAGAAATTTTGAAGGTTATCAATAAAACTTATATTACTCTTGTTCCAAAAGCTCAAGAGGTTGATCATATCTCAGCTTTTAGACCTATTGCTTTATGTAATGTTCTCAAAATCATTACTAAAATCATGGTAGAAAGGTTAAAGTCTCTTTTGCATAAGATTATTTCCCTATAGCAAGGGGGTTATGTGGAAGGACATCAAATAGTAGAAGAGATAGTTCTTGCTCAGGAAGCCATCCATTCCATGGATATGCAAAATTCTCCTTCCATGTTCATTCGGTTAGACTTATCCAAAGCTTATGACAGAGTGGATTGGCATTTCCTTATCAAAGTTTTGAGGTAATTTGGTTTCTCTAAGGATTGGATGGATTGGATTATGGGATGTATCTCTCTAGTTTCCTACTTAGTTCTTATTAATGGCAGGCCTTCTTAGTCTTTCCTAGTTTCTAGAGGTATTAGGCAAGGTGACCCGCTATCCCCTTATTTATTCATCATTCTTGTTGAATGCTTGGGTAGGACTATAACCAAAAAGAGGGAAAACAAAACCCTTGAGGGAGTTACCATTGCTCATGGAGCTAGACCTATCTCTCATCTTCAATTTGTGGATGACTCTACTCTTTTAGGTAAAGCTACAATTTAGGAAGCTTCTAATATTAAGCAAATCATTAGTTGTTTTTCTAAGGCTCTTGGGCGGTTGATCAATGAAGACAAAACTAAAGTTATTTTCTTTCACTGCTCTGCTAGACAGGAATCCATGGTCTTGGATAAACTAAGATATAAGAAGAACTCTCTTCCAATCACTTATTTAGGTATTCCCATAAATATTCAAAGGTAGAAAAATAAAGATTGGAATTGGTTGTTGGACAAAGTCAATAAGAAAATTGGAAAGTGGACAAACAAGTGGCTTTCTTCTGGGGGTATAATCACCTTGGTAAAATCAGTCCTTCAAGCTATTCCTATTTATGTTTCTTCCGTTTTGAATATCCCAAAGGTTGTTCTTCGAGAATTGGATCAAATCAATCATTGTTTCCTTTGGAGTGGTACTAAGGAGAAAAGAAAATGGGCCTTGGTGAAATGGGATACTTTATGTCTTCCTAAGAGTGAAGGGGGTTAGGATTATGGTCTTCAATTAATAACAACAAAGCTTTAGCTACTAAATTATATTGGAGGATGTTGCATAACCCCAATGCTCTTTGGGCAAATAATCTTCGTGCTAAATATGCTAAGAACAAAAGTCCTGAAGACCTTGTTCGCTATCAACTTCCTACCAAAGGTTCTCCCATTTTAGCAGTTCTTAAGACTGGTGAGGATTTAATAAAGAAAAAATTATTTTGGATCATTCATAATGGTCAACATGTAAATTTTTGGATAGATTCTTGGGATGGTCACAAGACTTTGATAACTCAGTTTCCCGATTGGAGGCCTTGGATGGAGGAGCTTCACTGAGCTAATTGGATAAAGGTGGCTAATTACTATCGGTACCATACTGGTAATTCAAAGGTTGGTAGATATTGGATCCCTATTGAGGACTGGCCTATTCAAATCCCAGAAATACAAAGACAAGATATCCAAGGTATCCTTCATATGAGATCCCTCTCTTAGTCCCATGAAAAAGATTGTTTTGGATGGAACTACACTACTAAGGGTGAGTATTCGGTTGCTCAAGGTTATTTGACCTTATGCCATAATAATCCCAACCATTCTTTTGACATATTTTCTCGATTGTGGGCTCAAAAGCTCTGGCCTAAGGTGAGGTTCTTTAATTGGCTTTTATTGCATCGTAGGGTGCTTATTGGTGAGCAACTTATGAAGTGTGGTTTTCATGGCCCTTTTAGATGTGAAATGTGTGAAGAGAATGTAGAAAATATCAACCATATTTTTATTGAGTGTACTTTAGCCTATGAGCTGTGGAGGAGAATGGCCACTTTACTTGGCTTACAGTGGTCCAATTTTTTTACTTTTGAACAACTTTGGAGGGATTGGCCTAATCAAGAGGGTGTTGATCATTTTATTAGGCAATTAGTTTGGATGGGTTCTACCATTCTTCTTTGGAATATTTGGAATTAAAGGAATAGCCAAATTTTTAATCAAGATAGGAAGGATATTCACTATATTTGGCAAAATACCATAGCCAACTTAGTTGCATCCAGTCCATCATCTCCTTAATCACCCCCAAAACTCCCACCAAATATGGGATCAAGTGATGCAAATATTGAAGATTAAACCTTCTAAGGGCAACCAACTTAAAGGGAATGTGAGTATTAGTAATATGGATAGGAATAGAAATTGGCAACCTCCTCCTAAGGATTTTGGAAAAGTCAATACTGATGGAGCCTCTAGAGGGAACCCTGGAAAAGCCAGTGTGGGAGGAATTGGTAGACTTTTAGATGGCTCCCTGGTTTTTACTTTTGCTAAGAATTTGGGTATTCTTTCCAATAACCTTGCTGAGGGGTATGGTATCCTCAAAGGCCTTCAGGAGGCTACTAAGGTTGGATGGGAAAAGGTGTTAGTTGAGTCTGACTCTCAACTTATGATTAATCTCTTGAAGAATCCTGCTAATAATCATAAGGTGGATTGGAGAATAAAAATAATTATTGAGAAGATTCGGTTAATCCAGATGGGATTTTTGAAAGTTGATTACAATCATGTGGTTAGAGATCAAAACAAGAGTGTTGATGCTTTAGCTAATTGGGCTTTGGACAAAGGTGATCTTACTTGTTATGGCCACCCTCCTATATGGTGGGCTTCTCAAATTAGGGAAGCTCTTCTTTCTATCATTTCTTTGGATGGCTCCAGTTCTAAAGGTACCTAGTTTCTTCTTGTTTTTTTTTTTGCTTCTCTTTGGTTCATTCAGTTTTTTTTTAGTTCCCTAGATCATTCTATTATTTATTTTGTTTCCTCTATTGATTCTTGCCTTAATAGTCTTCTGGTCTAGATAGGTCATTGTTTTGTTCATTTTTTATTTCTTTTTTTGTTTTTTGTTTTTTTTTTTTAGTTTTTTAAGGTGGGTGGGTTTTCTTATTTTGTTTTGTTTATGTGTTCTTTGTGTTGTTTTTGTTGTTCTTGTGTTTTTGTTGTTTTGCTTTTTTTTTAATGTTTTTTGTTATTGTTCTTGTGTTTTTTTCGTTCTTGTTCTTGGGTTTCTCTTTGTTTGTGTTATTTTGTGTTTTTATGTGTGAGTGTTTTCTATGTTTTTTGTTTTTTTTATTGTCTGTTGTTGGTTGTTTTTTATTTTTATTTTTTAATTTTTTAGGTTTTGGTTGTGTTTATTTTTCATGTTTTTTTTGGGTTATGTCTTTGTAGTGTTCTGTTGTTTTTGTCTTGTTTGTGTTTTGTTATGTGGTTCTTGTATTTTTCTATGTGGTTTGTGTTGTGGTTTCTTTTATCTTATTGTGCGTGTTTGGTTGTGCTTTTGTTTTTGACACACTCAAGGAGCATGTTTTTTATTTTATTTTATTATTTTTGTTGTTATTTTCTTATTTTTAAATTGGTTTTGTGTGTTTGTTTGCTCCTTGAGTATGTCAAAGGTGGTAGGCCAGGTCTGAGTCAGGTCCGAGTCATGGGTGTTTTTGGCGGAATGGATACCCCTTCCTCCTTGGGTCTTACCCAAAAGTGGCATCCCTTTTGGGATGTTTTCCACAAAAAAAAAAAAAGGTATGGTCGTTATGAAAATTTGAGAAAAGAGAAATTGGGGAAAGAAGTTCATTCTCTCTTTAATATTATACTTTGAAAATAAGACGTTTCTATTAAAAGCCTCTATATAATAAGGTCTTAATATTACATTTCTTGCAAACATCTAAATTTTTGTATACTTTTACATTTAGAATGGGTTGTAAAAGCTCTAAATCTCATGGATGATAATTAACCAAGGTTATGATCAATGCTTTAAGGTATGGTCGTTAAGAAAATTCGAGAAAAGAGAAATTGGGGAAAGAAGTTCATTCTCTCTTTAATACTATACTTTGAAAATAAGACGTTTCTATTAAAAGCCTCTAGATAATCTTGGGGGATTGCTTGAGCTTTTAAGCCCTCACTAGGGACCCACTCGACTTGCGGAGTGGGAAGCCTTTGCGCAATTTACTTCTGATCTTGATAAAGCTACTCAAGATCAATTGGCAAGGGAATAAGTCTTAATTAAAAAAAAAATTGTTCCTGATATTAATAAAGCTACTCAAGATTAATTGGCAAAAAAATAAGTCTTAATTTAAAAAAAAAAACTTGTAAGGTTTTTTACAGAGTTTGCTTTTGATCTTGATAAAACTACTCAAAATTAATTGGCAAGAGAATAAGTCTTAATTTAAAAAAAAAACTTTTAAGATTTGTTTACAGAGTTTAATATAAATGATAATGTTTTATAATATCGCACAAATGTGTTCATGGTCCCCTCATTAAAAAAATTAAAAAATAAAAATAAATAAATAAAAATTGTTACAAGAGAAACAATGTAACAAAAAAAACATTTATTTTGTTTAAAAGTTCAAGGTTCAAACAATACTTGTGTAGTGGTATGTGGGTTAGTGTTACATTTTTTGTAATGATAAAAAAAATAAACTTCCAAAACCTAGGCCATACACCTCGTATTATATGAAAAAAGGTCGGCATAGTATCGCTTTGCAGGTATTTATTAAGCATTGAAGCCTCCATTTTTAGTAGTATTAAATTTTTTCAAAATTGATGAAAATCTTCACTTAAATTTTTATAATATGCACAACTCCGATTTTTAGGACTAGGGTTGGGCAAGTAGACTTAGTGTTTTAAGACAATATAGCAATATTTGCGACTATAATCACGCATTTAGCCAAACACTTTCAATCACATTTCATCGCTCCTCCCTGTTTATATTAGTGTGTATCGGTAATTATTGACCTACAATGATTTAGGCCTGTGATCTTACTAGTCCATGTTTATATTAGTGTGTATCAGTAATTATTGACCTACAATGATTTAGGCCTGTGATCTTACTAGTCCAGCGAACAATTTACTCTGTTGAGTTCATCGGGTGCAAAATACGCCTGACCTCCCAAAATAAAATAGAAGTGTTATAAAGTCCTTTGTGTAATTTAATTGTTCTTGAGTGGTTTTTTTTTTTAGTTTTTTTAAATTGAGTTGTTTTTTTTCAATATGAAAGATCATGGTCCCCTCATTCTGAGTGGGGTTTGAACCTTCAAACTCAAAAAAATTTCAAAGTTTTTATCACTACAATAAGCTTGCGGCTTAATTTTTCAATATGTTTACACAAGTTTTTAAGAAGGGTCTAGCCTTGTACCGAATACAAATGTTCTATAATTTAACATCATTTTCCTTGACATTTTCTGCAAGAGCCTTCACAATATCAAAACTCCTCCAATGTATCTTTCGTGAAGGATAAAATTGTAATAAATAATTTATATGAAAACATATTAATGTTATAAGTTATAACATAAAACAAATATTATCAATGGAAAATGTTAAATTAAATCTTCCAACCTTGTATTTTAATTAGTGAGAGTGAAAGATAAGTATGACCACAAGAATTCTTGTAATAAATAGTTTATATGGAAACACATGAATCTTATAAAATAATACAATCTTCTTTTATTATAAAATAACTCGTTACAATTTTCTACGCCTCTTCATACGTTATATTCTTGTCACAATTTGCTACGCCTCTTCATACGTTAGATTCTTGTTACAATTTTCTACACATCTTCATATGTTAGATTCTTGTTACAATTTTCTACGTCTCTTCGTACGTTATATTCCTGTTTCTTGCTACCACTATAACCTCCACCTCTTGATAGGTTAGATTATTGTTTCTTGCTACCACTATAACCTCCATTTGGAGGAATAAACTTTTTAATGTTACCAATGACTTTGGTTCAATACCCTCCTATAGTATTATGAGGCCTAAGGAAGATACCAAGGCCTAAGAGGTTGAAACTGTGGTCTTGTTTTGACCACTAGACCAAGCCCTTAGACCCATGGTCTTGTTTTGACCACAGACCAAGCCCTTAAACCTATGGTCTTGTTTTGACCACTAAAACAAGCCCTTAGACCCAATAAAGTTTTGACCCCAGACTAAACCCATAAACCCATGGTCTTGTTTTGACCACTAGACCAAGCCCTTAGACCCAATAATTTTTTGACCACAAACCAAACCCTTAGACCCATGGTCTTGTTTTGACCACTAGACCAAGACCTTAAACCCAATAAAACAAACAAATATTACTAATGAATATTGTTAATGTAAATCTTCCTTGATTTATTTACATTTTTCATTGGTAATATTTGTTTTATTAATATTTTCCATTAGTAATGTTTAGTTATACCTAGGTTAATCCATATTCAATAATTGCTAAACTAATTAAACTACGATGATATAATTAAAAAATAAAAACACTACCTATGTTATTATGATGATAAAAATGCTCTCTAAGATTGCAATGCATACAATAGAGGTGGAGTTTTGGTACTATGAAAGCTACTAAGATTGCAATGCATATAATAGAGGTGGAATTTTGATACTATGAAAGCTACTAAGATTGCAATGCATATAATAGAAGTAGAGTTTTGGTATTATGAAAGTTGTTGAAGGAAGTTTTAAATTTTGAAATATTTCTCTTTACAAAGATGATGAAAATCAAGAATCCAAACTAAAATGGTATAAGTATCTACCTATAATATAATAACTCAATTATATTGAGATTTGAATAAATTTCTAAAAAAAATGCAGATGTTAAATTCTAGAATTATTATAATTACAAAGATCATTAAAATCAAGAATTCAAACTAAAAAAATGTAAGTATCTAGCTATAACAAATCAATTAAATTAAGTTCAAACTCTAAAAGAATGAACCCTTTATATTCTCAAAATAAAGATATAAATATAAATATAAACCCTATATAATTAATTAATAATACTTTAATAACAATTAAAAAAAAAAATAACGACGTGAAAAGCTGAAGAGAATCAAAAAAATAAATAAAATCAAACCAAATTAATGATGAAACATGGATTGTCTTCCCTTTCCAAATTTCAACCACACTCTTAATCGTTCTCTTAAAAAATTACCTAAATCTATTAACGAAAACCCTAGCCATCATCCTAGCCATCGAAAACAATAACTACACCATCATGAAAAATATTCTTGAGAATAAATTCAGAAAAAATAAATGCAAAACCCTAACAATAGCGAACAATAGCCTCACTATCATGCAAAATACTCCTAAGAATAAATTTAAAAAAACAAATGAACTGCCTACCAAAATCCACATGCCAAATATTCGTAAGAATAAATTCAGAAAAACAAATGAAATACCTTGACTCAGAGTGCATATTGAGGTGTGCATAACCCAAGTGCTTCCTCTGTTAACTAGTAAGATCACATGCCTACATAATTCGAGGTCAACAATTACTGATACCATCATAGGCCTACATAATTCTAGGTCAACAATTAATGATACAACGATAAGATGTGATTGGAAAGGCTTGGGCAAAGGTGTAAACAGTCGCAAAGATCGCTATATTGTCTTAAAACCCTAAGTCTCCTTACGCAACCCTAACCCTAAAAATTGAAGTTGGAGTTGTGGATAAGTCTCCTTGCCTGGCCCTAACCCTAAAAATCGGAGTTGGAGTTGTGCATATTATAAAAATTTAACTTGCCCAACCTAACCCTAAAAATTGGAGTTGGAGTTCTGCATAATTTTGCCCAGCCCTAACCCTAAAAGTCGGAGTTGGAGTTGTGCATATTATAAAAATTTAAGGGAATATTTTCATTAATGCTGAAAATTTAAAAAATGCTACAACAACAACAAAAAAAAACTTCAATGCTTAATAAATTCCTGTCAAGCGATATTATGCCCACCTTTTTTTATAGCACAAAGTGTATGGCGTATGTTTTGGAAGTCTATTTTTTTTACCATTTAAATTACTATTATTTGTTTACGGTATTTTCATTAAAACTTATAGCAAAAACAAATTTAACACTACACCTCACAATATTACACACCTTGAATTTTCAAATAAAAGTTAAGGTTTTAATTGTTGTATTTTTTATATTTTGATAAATTTTTAATTAGTCACATAGGATGAAAAGAACACTCCTCTGGCACTACACAATATTACACACCTTGAATTTTCAAATAAAAGTTAAGGTTTTAATTGTTGTATTTTTTATATTTTGATAAATTTTTAATTAGTCACATAGGATGAAAAGAACACTCCTCTGGCACTACAACTAGTTAGTTGGTTATTATGTATGTTGTTTGGTAAGATTTAAAGTTGGTTATTATGTATGTGTTGTTGACCAGATTCAAAGTTAAATATTTCCTTTTAAAAGTTAGAAATTTATTTGATTGAATAAATTAATTTTTTTATTTAAATCGAAAAAGGTGTTTTGCTCAAGTCCTTTACCTGCTCTACCCTTGATAAATCACAATTCTCCATATTTCATGATTGGAATTTATTTCCATGTTGTCTTCTTTAAAGCTTGAGAGTTTACAAAGAGACTCAATTCTCACTTCAATTTAGTTGTTGTAGCTATATAACTACATTTGTTCTTTAAAAAAAAGTGTAAATTTTTGTTTTTCATTTTCTAGATGTTTTTTTAATTTTTTTTGTAAATACAAATATTTCAAATTCAACATTTTTCTTTTTGATATTTTTTTACAACCTTTACGTTTTAGTAGAGTAATATTTTCAAAACTTTACATTATCATAGTTTACAACCATAAAAACTAAGAATTATAATAAATAATTTATATGAAGACACATTAATGTTATAAAATTCAGTAATTTTAATTATTATTTGATTCAGTCAATTGGCATTACCAATGCCTAGAAATCAAGTGAAGACTAACAACAAAGTATGCATAATATATGGATATTTTAAATTCAATTATATATTTTTTTGTTTTACTAGAAAAAATGGTTGTATTCGAATCCCCACCCTTGGCAAATCACAACTCTCTCCTTTTAGAGGTTGAGATTTTACGAACATATTCAATTCTCATCTCAATTGAGTTACTATAGCTAGAAACCTACATATTTTTCATAAAAAATCAAAATTCATAAAAAGTTAAAAGGGAATAAAGAGGTATGCATTAATCTTGGGCGCCGAAAATTTCGAAAATATTGTTTGAGCATTTAAAAATTAATTTTTGCATATTTTAATTGGTTTCTAAGGTTGAAAGGGGAGTTAAAAGGGTTTTGCAAAATTAAAATTTTAATATTATTTGTTCATGTGTGAAAAGGATAGTAAGGTGTTTTTAAGAAGATTGTTCGATGTTTTATGTTGTTGGATATTATTTTGAGTTGGAGTTTATAAGATGTATCCAAGTAATTATTTTTCATGTTTGTTTTGATGGATGTGAATTTTAAAAGGGAGCAATAAGGCATAATTGAGTTTTGATTATTTTGAGAAAAGGTTAAAGTGATATCTTGTCATCTAACCCTTTGTGCTTAGTAAGGAAAGTGGTTATAATTGGGATAGATTATTGACGTCCATTCTTCATCAAGAAAAAGGTATGGACATATTCTTCCTTGGGTGAAATAGTTGATTGAGTGTGAATTTCTGAAAACAAGATTGAAGTGAAAAGAACTTGGTTAAGTTTCCTCTATTGGTTTGATGAGTTGATGAGTTTTCTGAAATACAAGTGAATGCTATAAATATTGTTTGATTAGCATTGTTGTTGAAGTGAATGGTTGAGTGAAAACTTGAACAAGGGTTTTGCAAATATCATGAGTATCATTGTTATGTGAAGTTTGCAAAGTGAGACTAGCATTGTTGTTGAAACAATTAGTATGGTGATGAACTTGAACTAGACTTTGTAAAAGATCAAGAGTGTCATTGTTATGTGATATTGGGTGATAAACATTGTTGTAAGTATTTTGAGTTTGTTAAGTGGTTGATTGAGTCTAGTGGTTAAGCCCAGTCAAGTGGATGTGTTGAGGTGAAATTTCAAGTTCCATGAAATAGATTGTACTACATTCTGAATTGATTTAAGAAAGAGGTTGAGTGTTGATGAATGTGAAACATATTGAGTCTCTAACAATTCTCCATATGTTTCTATGAAAAAAGAAAGAATTTGAAAGTAATTGAGAACTAGTGTGAAGCATATTAAGTCTAACAATTCTCCATATGTTTGTGGGATTGAGCATTGTTGTGAATAAGAAGCATATCGAGTCTCTAATAATTCTCTATATGTTTCTATGATATTGGACAAGTTCTAGTGAGGACTTGTTGAGAATATTGGACAAGTTCTAGTGAGGACTTGTTGAGAAGATTGGACAAGTTCTAGTGAGGACTTGTTGAGAATATTTGAGATAAGTCTTTGAGAAGACTTGTGAATAGATTTGTGTGAGATTTCATGGAAGCTTACAATATAGATTTGAAGATAAATATTGAGATTTGATTGGACAAGTTCTTGAGAGGACTTGTGGATAGATTTGAGACAAGTCTTTGAGAAGACTTGAGAGTTGAGTTGATTGATTTGTTCAAACCTTGAGTTAGGGTTTGGGGAAAATCTTGTAGAGGTGATTTATCAAGCTTTATGGTGAAGCTAGAATATAAATCGAGGATAAAATTTGGTACAGATCGAGGATAAATTTGTAACAAATCAAAGATAGAAATCGAGCAATTTTGTGCTAGACCAAAGGACTGAGTTTAGTGTAGAACAGAACAAATATTGAGAGTTTTTGTTTTAGATCGAAATACTGAGTTTAGAACAGAATAGAGATAGAGATTGAGCATATTTGTACTAGGTCGAAGGACTACGTTTAGTACAAGACAGAGACAGATATTGAGCATATTTGTGCTAAACTGAAGGACTGAGTTTAGTGCAGATTTGTGATAGAGTTGAGCAGAGATTTAGAAGGTGATAGAGTATAGAGGACAATAATCTCTAGTGGATAGAGATCCATTAGCCGAGGCAATGAGGATTGGTGTCTTCAGTGGATAGAGATCCATCAGCCAGGGCAGTGGAGGTAGTAGCTCTCCTAGAATATTACTAGCCATAGCAGAGGAGAAGGAGTTCTCCTATGGATAGAAGATCCACAAACCGTATTATGGGATTGGTGTTTCCTTTGGACTGGTGTCCATAAACATTGTAATTGGGAAATGTTTACCAAGAGAATTATTGAGAAAATTTTAGTAAAATATTTTCTCCGTGGAGTAGCCCACATTGGGTGAACCACATTAAATTGGTGTCTCTATTGTGTGTGGTGTTTTGTGCATTGAATTGGATATTGTTGTTAATATTGCTATTGACACATTACATACTATTAATTGGGAAATAAAAGTAAAAAGTGGTCTTATATTGTTCACCCCTTCCTCTTAGTATAAGCTTGTGTTCTTCAATTGGTATCAGAGTGGGTTCCTTCGAAAGATTTTAACAACTTGAAGGAAAATCTTTCAAGAACACAAAATGGGTTCTAAGAGTGAGACAAATTATTCAACACCAATGTTTTATGGAAGCGATTATATATTCTAGAGCATGGGAATGAAGATTCACCTAATGGCACTTGGGAATGAAATTTAGGAAGCAGTTGAAAATGGATGCACACCACCAGCTACTCCACCCACAGACAAATATGGTAAGCTCCTACAACATTACAATTCAAAAGCAATGAATGCAATTTTGAAGGGTTTGCATAAACTAGGGTTTGTTAAGGTTATGTACTACAAGTTAGCAAAAGAAATTTGGTATAAATGGCAAAACATATATGAAGGAGATAAGACAGTCAAAAGAGCAAAAATACAAAATCTCAAAGGGTAATTTGAAGCACTCAGAATGAAGGATGATGAAAGTGTTAGTAGTTACTTGTTGCGTGTAGACGAAGTTGTACATTGTATGAAAGGTCTTGGACTTGATATTGATGAACCTAATGTTTGTGACAAGATTCTAAGGTCTCTTCCAAAAAGGTTTAGTGAGAAAATTTTAGCTATAGAAGAAGCAAAATAAGGTGATCATTTGACAAGAAGTGATTTATTTGGTATTCTCACAACTTTTGATATAAGGATAAGATAGGAACAAAATCCATGAAAGGAAGCAGCCTTCAAAGCCATTAATAAATCAAAGGGTAAAGTTTTAGATTCAGGTGATGATTCATCTAGTGATGAAGAAACAAACTATGGCAAAAATAACAAAGATTCAAGGAAATTCAAAGGTACAAAATTTGTTAGGTGTTTCAATTGTGGAAATTATGGTCACTATGCAACTAACTCTCAAGAAGCTGTAAATAGTAATGATGAAGGGAAACAAGAACATAGAAACAGAGAAACAAAAAACATAGGTACCAAAAGAAAAGCAGGGATGAACAAAGCAGGCCAGGAAAGAAGTTATTTCAAAGATAGAAGAGGAGTTACTATGCATAAAAGGCAAGTAAGTACTCACGTGAGGGATGATAGTTTCTCAGATAATGATAAATATGAAGCTCAATTTTTGAAAAGAAAAAAATAATTAGTTAAGAGAAGATCTCCAGTAATCCTCAAGTGTTTCAGATGTGGCAATTTTGGTCATATTGAATATAATTATACAAAGAGTGGTTTCAGTTTTAGTGATTATGAATTTGAAGATGCACTTGAAGGACTGGAGTGAATCTACTCATGGAAATAGAAAATGAAGGAGGTGATCCTATAGAAGAAAAACCATAGAAGAAAGTAGTTGACTCCAAAAGTGCAAAAACAGAGGGAGAATCAGAATCAGGGGAAGTTGATCTTGTAGGTGAACTTACTTCTACTCTTGATGTTTTATGGAAAGAAAGAAAGCAAATCGTAAAACTCACAATCAAATTTTATGAAAAGAAAGAAAGACTTATAGAGGATCTAGATAAGTGAATGGCCAAAGCAAAAAAATTCAAGGAGAAGTTAGAAGCCAAGGTTCTAGAATGTGAGAGACTAGAACAGGAAGTAGCCTCACTAAGGACGGAAGTAAAATATTCCAAGGATAAGCTACATAGGTTTGGAAAAAGCTCAAAGGATTTGGGCAAGATTATCAAGACACAAAATCCTACATAAAGCAAGACAAATATTGGATTTGAATAGGAACAATGAAATGGGAAAAGAAGTCAACTTCAAGTTTTGAAGAAGAAGAAACTTTATAAGAGAAAAGTGAAAGAGAGAGTGAGACTTCTAAGGAAGAGTTGGACAATGAGAAGTTCAACAAAAGGAAATACAATTCACAAAAGAAGAACAGATGGAACATAAATCAGCACAACTAAAATAGACTAAGAGACTAATGAGGTCAAGGCAAAACAATTTCAATGGATGATGCTTCTCATGTCACAGGTTTGGACACAAGGCTTCACAGTGCATGATATTTGAAAGACATGAATATGGAAGCTTTAGGAACAGGTAAGTTTTTCAAGGGTATTTCTACTCTTGTAATCAGTTTGGTCACAAGACAATGAACTATAGGGTTCATGATAGGAACATATATGGTCCCATTAGAAGAAATCTAAAGATGTTTGTACCTCCAAGAAATAACATATTTAAGTGTTATAAGTGCAATAATGACAGATATATAAATATATAACAAAATGGTGTAGAGCATAAATTCCATAAACCAACAGGAACAAGAACAAGAACATGAACACAAATAGGAAGAATCAGAAGGATGAAAGGGAGAATAAAGTGGACAAAGGCAAAGATCAGTTTTTTATGGGAGTAGAGATACTCCCACCCCATAATTAACCACCTCAAGAGGAGGTGGGGGAGGGGCTAAGCTAAGAGACTCATTCTTAGCCCCAAGCACCAAAGGTGACCCTTTTCCATTGATGTCAAAGGGGGAGATATTAGAGTAATGGAGAAAAATCTATGTTTGAAAGAAAGCATTTAGTCAGGGAAGCAATTTCCCAGGGGGAGCAAAATAGGAAAAAGATCAAGTTTTGGTAAAAAGAATTTGGGTTGCCATAAATGACAAAGGGGAGATTGTTGGACATTGTGAGTAGATGAGTTGTCATTGATGTCAAGAGTGAGTGGTCATTGATGTCAAGCCTTCAGCACCAGTCAGTGGCAATTTCAGTTGGCAACGTCAGTTTTAGGTTCTCCAATAAATGCAAAAGGATAATCCGGTTTCAGTTAATCAAGACTCGATTCTAGGAAGTTAGATGAGGTCCAAAGTGCAAGAAGAAGCCCAAGTGAACAATATTATAATATTATTTTATAATATTATACAAATGAAGTTTAAAATTAATTATAAATTAATTTACTTAACTTATAAAGTTATTTAAATTAATTATTAATTTATTTGATTATTAATTATAAATTAGTTTAAGCTAAGTTTAAATAACCCTAAGGTGGATTATTAAATTAAATTCGAAATTCAATTTCAAATTATAAGCATCGACGTGAGGAACAAATTGCAAATGTGTATAAAAGGGGGGACTACCCACCTTACAAAAATCACCATGCTTTCAAATAATTTATGTGAGTCTTGTGAATTGTATTGCGTCCAAGAGAAGAAAGGGTTTACGATTTTCATGGAAAATCAACGACGACTGAGGCATAAGAGGAAGGGACTCCTCCTTCCTTCATGTGGGCACTAATAGCACATGCGATGGGCTCCCAAGCACTAAGGTGCTTAGGCTTGGGGAGACGGCGGATTGAATCACGTCGAAACCCCTTTTTGGGGAAGAAAAAGGTATGCATTAATCTTGGGTGTCAAAAATTTTGAAAATATTGCTTGAGCATTTAAAAATTAATTTTTGCATATTTTAATTGGTTTCTAAGGTTGAAAGGGGAGTTATAAGGGTTTTGCAAAATTAAATTTTTAATATTATTTGCTCAAGTGTTTGAAAAGGATAGTAAGGCATTTTTAAGAATATTGGTTGATGTTTTATGGTGTTGGATATTGTTGTGAGTTGGAGTTTATAAGGTGTATCCAAGTAATTATTTTTAATGTATGTTTTGATGGATGTGAATTTTAAAAGGGAGCAATAAGGTATAATTGAGTTTTGATTATTTTGTGACCAAGTAATATTTTAAGAAAATGTTAACCCTTTGTGCTTAGCAAGGAAAGTGGTTATAATTGGGATAGATTATTGAAGTCCATTCTTCATTAAGAAAAAGGTATGGGCATATTCTTCGTTGGGTGAAATAGTTGATTGAGTGTGAATTTCTGAAAACAAGATTGAAGTGAAAAGAACTTGGTTAAGTTTCCTTTATTGGTTTGATGAGTGATGAGTGATGAGTTTTCTGAAATACAAGTGAATGTTATAAACTTTGTTTGATTAGCATTGTTGTTGAAGTGATTGGTTGAGTGAAAACTTGAACAAGGGTTTTGCAAATATCATGAGTATCATTGTTATATGAAGTTTGCAAAGTGAGACTAGCATTGTTGTTGAAACAATTAGCTTGGTGATGAACTTGAACTAGAATTTGCAAAAGATCATGAGTATCATTGTTATGTGAGATTGGGTGATAAGTATTGTTGGAAGCATTTTGAGTTTGTTAAGTGGTTGATTGAGTCTAGTGGTTGAGCCCAGTCAAGTGGATGTGTTGAGGTGAAAGTTCAAGTTCCATAAAATAGATTGTACTACATTCTGAATTGATTTGAGAAAGAGGTTGAGTGTTGATGAATGTGAAACATATTGAGTCTAACAATTCTCCATATGTTTCTATGATAAAAGAAAGAATTTGAAAGTAATTAAGAACTAGTGTGAAGCATATTGAGTCTAACAATTCTCCATTTTGGGATTGAGCATTGTTGTGAATAAGAAGCATATTGAGTCTCTAACAATTCTCTATAGGTTTCTATGAGATTGGACAAGTTCTAGTGAGGACTTGTTGAGTAGATTTGACAAGTTCTAGTGAGGACTTGTTGAGCAGATTGGACAGGTTCAAGTGAGGACTTGTTGAGTAGATTTGAGGTAAGTCTTTGAGAAGACTTGTGAATATATTTGTGTGAGCTTTTGTGGAAGCTTACAATACAAATTTGAAGATAAATATTGAGAGCTGATTGGACAAGTTCTTGAGAGGACTTGTGGACATATTTGAGATAAGTATTTGAGAATACTTGAGAGCTGATTTAACTGATTTGTTCAAACCTTGAGTTAAGGTTTGGGACAGATCTTGTAGAGGTGATTGATCAAGCTTTGTGGTGAAGCTTGAAGACAGATCAAGGACAAAATTTGGTACAAACCTGAGGACAACTTTATACCAAATCAAAGATAGAGATCGAGCAGTTTTGTGCTAGATCAAATGACTGAGTTTAGTACAAAATAGAATAGATATCGATAAGTTTTGTGCTAGATCGAAGGACTAAATTTAGTATAGAATAGATATAGAGATTGAGAAGATTTGTGCTAGGCCAAAGGACTGATTTTAGTACAAGATAAAGATAGAGATTGTGCATATTTGTGCTAAACTGAAGGACTGAGTTTAGTGAAGATTTATGACAGAGTTGACCAGAGCTTTGAAAGGTGACAGAGTATAGAGGATGATAGTCTCTAGTGGACAGAGATATATTAGCCAAGGCAATGAGTACCGGTGTCTTTAGTGGATAGAGATCCATCAGCCAGGATAGTAGAGGCAACAAATATTCTAGAATATCACTAGCCAGAGCAGAGGAGGAGTTCTCCTGTGGATAGAAGATTCAAAAACCATATTAGGGGATTGGCATCTCCTTTGGACCGGTGTCCATAAATATTGTAATTGGTAAAGGTTTCCCAAGAGAATTATTGAGAAATTTTTAGTAAAATATTGTCTTCGTGGAGTAGCCCACATTGGGTGAACCACGTTAAATTTGTGTCTCTATTGTGTGTGGTGTTTTGTGCATTACATTGGTTATTGTTGTTAATACTACTATTGATACATTGCATATTATTGATTGTGAAAGAAAAGTAAAAAGTGGTCTTATACTGTTCACCCCCCCTCTCAGTATAAGCTTGTGTTCTTCATTCATCTCAATTGAATTACTATAGGTTATTTTTTCATGACTTACATCCATATAAAATCATGTGTAGCATATTTAACTTCATGTTTCTTAATTTTCCTTGATATATATGTTATGACAAAATCATCCTGAGATAGTACTCCTCCTAGCCCCTCTAGTGCACAGTATGAAATTTCCCTACGGATCTAGAATCTTGAATATTGGAGTTGTAGTGAGCTTCTTCTTAAGCAATGCAAAAGCATTCTCACACTTCTCAGTCCACTTAAACTCTTTTCTTTTATTTTGGAGTTTTGTTATCACAGTGGCTATCTTGGAGTAATCCTTTACATACCGTCTATAATAGCCTGTCAAACCCATGAAACACTTTACTTCAATTATATTGGTAGGTGGTGGGAAATTCAAAATGGTCCCTATATTTCCTAGATCTAATGCGATTCCCTTGAAAGATATTATATTTCCCATATTTCTTACTTCTAAGACAAAAATCACTCTTTGCTAGATTCCCGTAGAGCTGATTTTCCTTTAGCAATTCTAGCACAATCCTAAGGTGCATGTCATGTCATTTCTTATCCTTGGAATAGATTAGGATGTCATCTATAAAAATGAGGTCAAACCGATCCAAATACCTCCTAAATATGTTCATCAGATTCATGAATGCGATTGAGATATTGGTCAGTCCAAACGACAAGATTGCAAATTTATAATACTCGTAGCTTATTTTGAATATTGTTTTGTGAGTGTCCGCATGTATTCTTAGTTGATGGTATCTTGACTTTAAGTCAATCTTCATAAATATCATGGCATATTTCAGTTGATCGAACAGGTCTTTGATCCTAGGTAGAGGATACCTATTTTTAATGGTCGCTTTGTTAAGCATTCTATAGTCAATACATAGTCGTAGCAAACCATATTCCTTCAATTCTTGTATTTTTATAGGTTTCATCCTATAAGGAGCTTTGTGAATAGGTTCATCTCCTAGCATTAACTCATTACTAAAGTCAAATTCACATACAAGAGGAAGTTTGGGTAAGTATTTAGGAAATACCTATATAAATTCTTGTATGATTAGGTGCTTCCCAAACACCTCCTTCTTTGATACTCCCCGACTTCATTAAGTTTTACCACATAAACCATCCCTCCTTTTTGAGGGCCTTCTTCAATTACATTGAGATAGAAATTAGGGTTTGATTTATCCTTGCTCACTATGGATCCTTATTCTCTCCTTGGCCCTTTCTAATAATTCTATCCACCTATCCTAAAAGTTGATTATAAGGCTTTATAATCCTATAACCAATCCATCCCTAAGATAACATCAAAGGCATGTAGCAATGCTACATACAAATATCCTTCGGTTGAACCATTGGTTAAGGTAATTTCTGCCATAGGGAAACATTGATCCACTCAATAGGTTTTCCCATAACCATACTCGACCTTCCACCCTTGTGCCAAATATCTCAGTCTTTTTGGCATATCCCTAGCTAATATAGAAGAAAGAAATAAAACTATTTGTAGCTCTACTATCAACTAAAATTTTTACTTCTCTATTGAAAATCTTACCCTTCAAGAGCAATAGGGTGGCTTGCCCTTCTAACTTTTGGTTTTCTATGGAAACGAGCTAGTTTCTTTCCCTTTGCACTAGATGTGCTTGGTTACGGTTGGTGTGGATAGTTGCTAGCATAGTGTAGCCCTTAACAATTGTAGCACCCACTCTTTGGCCCTAGATGAGTTCCATGTTTTTGTTCCTCTACTTTACCTTTTGGGGCTGAATCTGGTTGTTTTTGTGGTTGGGGTTTTTTGTTGTTGGTATTGTTGTCATTTTTTATCTGAAAGTTCATTTTGAACCTTCCTTGTTTTATGATGTTCCTCCTTTTGAGTTTTAAAAATTTCTTACCCTTTTGTTTTTGTTCCCCTTCCCACTTTATGAAACCCTCACTATTCCTTTTCCTGAGTGCTTTTCGGTCTTGTTCAGATGTTCGTAAAATTTCAAGAATAAGGATGTTCATAAAAATTGTGCTAAATATAAGATTCAACACAGGTGGTCATCTTCATATTACCCTCAAGGTAATGGATAAGCCGAAGCATCCAATAAGTCTTTGATCAATATCTTGAAGAAGTTGGTTTGTAATATCAATTGTGACTGGCATATCGAACTTTATCCTACCTTGTGGACCTATTGTACTAGTGTGCGTACTCCCATAGGCACATTGCCATATGTCTTGGTGTATAGGTATGAGGCAATGTTTTATTTTGAGCTCAAGGTTCTCTCATTGTTCATCTTGTTGCAATATGCCTTGATCGATGATGAGTATTATGCAAATCGTTTGCACGAATTGGATTTGTTGGATGAGAAGCGTCTTCATGCCTTAGAGCATTTACAAGCTTATCAAGATAAGCTCGAACAATATTACTCTAATAAATTTCACAATCATTCTTTTGAGGTTGGGGACCTTGTCCTTAGGGAGAACCAAAAGAACACTAATGCTTTTTCTAATCTTCGAGGTAAGTTTCATCCCAATTGGCTAGGGCCCTTTGTCGTAATGACCAAGTTTGACTTAGGTGCCTATCATTTGGCTTCTTTATATGGTGAAGAGCTTAAAGAACCTATGAACATAATGAATTTAAAAAGATATCATGCATGATCCATCTACATCACATATTGTATTTAGCTTAGTTTCATATAGCATAATTGTTTGCCTAATCATTTTGCATGGTAGTCTATCATATTTTGCATGATTGCCTAAAATTCTATTTCATACTACATTTTTGCTTGTCATAATTGCATGTCTACCTATTCATATTTGCATGACTTCTTGTTCATATAGATTTTGGGGATTTGCGACAATGGCAAGTGATGATACCTAGTTAGGTCATAGCTCACATGCACTATACTTTCATTAGGGCTCTAATATCTAGCAAACCCCCAACCTAGGGTCAAATTTTATCATTTCATTCATCCATCTCATATTTTTCTTATTCCTTGATCTTGCAAAGTATTCACTGTCTACATCTCCCTAGATCAAGGAATTTGGCTCCCCTTTTGCTCCATTGACCATGATCTCATACCTTATTACATGCATTACACCCTATCAAGTAGCACTCACTTTGATTATCATATTTATTGCACACAACACACCTCATAGTGGATAGCTTCATGGTAACCAATGATGAGAAACCTCCATTCAACCATTTACGAGCATACATCCTAGCGGGTATATCTCTCTTTCTATTTTTTCCATCTTAGTGAGTGCTAGCGAGTTCAGCTCCACCTTGTCCATCTTGTACACAGGCACCCTTATCGGGTTTTTGTTCTTTTCTTTTTATTGGCCTTTTGGAGCATTCTTTTCACCCATTCATGCATTTCATTTACACTTGCATTTTAGATGCATTGCATTTAGTTAGATTCATACCATCCCATATCACTCATATAGGCTCATTTGCATTCATTATGTTTGTGTTCATTAAAAAATAAATAAAATAAATAACAACAATCACATGTGCACACACTCATATTTTATTGTTGCTTGTTTTCTTCTTCTCGTTCCTTTTTCTTATTTCTTCTTGTTTTTGGCTTTTCTTTCTTTTGAGTCTGTCTTTTCGAGTTTTATTAAGAATTTTAGTTTCCTTCTGAAACTCGAGGGGCACCCTGGCTTAAGAGGCATTAATGTCCCTAATGCTTCGATTTGTGTGTAAAACAAAAAATTCTTGGGAATGACACCATTTTTGCACCACCCTTTTCTTCTAACTCAACCACCCCTTTTTTGTGTTTGTCGTCTTTGCCCATAGGTGTCTAAACCATTCTTTGATGCATTTATTAGGCCATAAATGCATCAAAGAATGGTTTAGACACGAAGCAAATACAGACAAAAAAAAAAAAAGAGAAAGGGTGGTGCAAAAATTGTGTCATTCTGAAGACTTTTTTGTTTTTACACACAAATCGAAGCATTAGGGACATTAATGCCTCTATGGCCATAAATGCATCAAAGAGGGGCCAAAATGTAGACACAAAAAATTGATCCACTTTAGTGAGCAATTTTCCATAGATCTTTAAGGAAACCCTCTAACTTGCCCTAAGCAAGTTTGGGCTTCCTTTCTTCCATTTCTCCCTTTTTTTCCCTCTTTATGCGAAATCACGATCGGCCCTAATAGGGTGTAATTTTGCATTGCCAGGGTTTTCTCCTAGAAAACCCTAATTTCCAATTTAGCATCTTTCGAGGTCAAATTACCTTGGTTTTTCTTGCCTATTTATCTTTCAAATCCCCTATAAAATGAGGGTTTGAAGACTTCTTTTCCTCAATGATTTGAATCCAAGTTCCATTTCTTGAGGTCTGCTTTTCTACAAGCAAGCTAACCCAAGAATTGATAAGCGTTCATCCAAAGCTGAAGTGCTCATTATTCAAGTGATTGATATAGTCTATTGAAGCTTTGTTTTGGAAGGATATTTTGTTGCATTATTTGTGTGTTTTTTGCTTTTGGTGGACAAGTGTTGAAGACTTAAGGAGGATTTCTACTACTTGGAGGTATCCATCCTTTTTTCTACTTTTTTTTGCTATCGCTAGGTTGTTTTCACACTTATGGATTTTGCATATGAGTTAGATTTTTACTTTGCATTAATTCACCTACATCATTTGAGGGTTTTTCTCCTTTCTGCGATACCGTGCCCAATAGTTTTGAGATACGATTTCATCATTTTACGAAATCACGGTCATTCCATACGAGGCACGATTTCACACAGGCTAGGATTGGGGGCAATATGTTACCACCAAACCCTAGGTTTGTGTTCCATGCTACATTCTAACCATAATAGCATATTTTGTGTTCTATTTATCACATTGTTCTACTATATTTTATTCTATTTGTCAATCTTCCAAAGGTCAACTTTCACTTTTGTATTTCAAAGATCAACTAAAAGGACCTAGGGGGCTTGACTGTTGTGCCTCAAGTACAACCATACAACGACCTAAGCAAGCTCCCTAAAGTTGATCATATTTTTTAAGTGTTTGTAAAGCTATTTTCCAAGAATTGGTGTAGAGCTAAAAACGCGACACCAAACAAAACTAAAGAACATAATCCAAATGAACCAAATATTGCACAACAAATGAGATTTATATTAAATGGGCGGAGCCTAGAAACTCTGTTGTTACAATAATATATTCAAGAATCCTATTTGATATAATTTTTACAAATTTTGCTAGGGTTCTTCGAAACCCTAGCCACAACAAATGGTGGTGTCTTCAATTGTGTCTTTGCTCCCAACAAGTATGAGTGAGCTTCTGCGTATCCAAGGTTGGACCACTCCAACTTAATAAGATGTCCAATGCTTCTGATATACTATCCAACTTGCACATAAATAAATACCAAAGAGTTAGTAATAATAATGAGGGCTCCACTGTGTGAGCCCTCAGAAATCACAACTAAAACCCTAGCTATAATAGTATGAATGCAAATAGAATTAAACAATATGAAATATAACAAAATAAGATAGATTTACCTTCCTCTTGCTTACTATTTGTTGATGGTTGGATCTATTGCAGGTCGATGGTAGGGGTGTGCCCTAGCGACACACAAGGATCTCTCTTGTCATCAGAATATGACTTTGAAACATAGCAGGGCACTCAGGAGATCTGTGGAGAGCAGCATGGCGCTTGGGAGAATGACGAAGAGCAGCAAGATGCTTGGGAGGTCTGTGGAGAGTAGTAGGGCACTCAAGAGATCGTAGGAGATCAACAAGATGCTCAAAAGGTCTACAAAGAGCATCAGGGTGCTCATGAGGTTAGATCATATTTGCATAAATAGATATGATGAAGGCGAGGGATGCGGTGGCAGCAACGACAAGCGAGGGACTAGGGAAAATGATGGATGGAGTGGGGTTAAGGCACAAAAGGCTCGGTTGAAACTCTAAGGCACTTCGAAAACTCAAAAAACTCAGGGATTCCAAAACTCAAGGGTTGAGCCATCAAAATAGCTCTTATTTATAATCCAACCTAGGGCATACTTTAGGGTTTCAACAACACTAATCATGTGGTTGAGATTAAAACATATCTAAGGGTGGACAATAAATCTAGGATGTGGCATAGATTAAGGTAAATGGATGGATGAGATTAAATGAGATCGAACAGATAGGAATAATCCACTTTATAAATATATATTTATTAAACATATATTAAAAATATAATATAAATTATTATATTTAAATAAATATATAATAAATATAAATAAATAAATATGAATAATGGTCATAAATGGCAGAAAATATGGATGGTGAACAAGTGGATGGTGGGAAAGAATTGATGGAGGAGAAGTGGTTAGATTTTGGTGTCTGCAAATGCCCCTTTTTGTACCATGTTGCATGAAGCACAATATGGTGCAAAAATATGAGACACCTGATTAGGCTAAGCATAAAGGCAACTTCTCTCTCTTTTTGGAATGTGGAGACAAAATGGAAGGTAAAAGAATAAAGAATTTGGATTTATTGCATAGCTTACCCCCTCAATTGGTGAATGAGTTGTAGATGAAGCTCACGAGCCAATTGAAAAAGAATGAATGGAAGAAATGTTATGCAAAGAAGGAAATGAAAATCATGGAATTTATGATCGTTTTTTGCTCCAACAGTTGAAGGGGGTTGGTGAAATGGTGAATATGAATGCGTCTATTTTTACCCCAAAAAATGAAGGGTTTTAGGAGAAATGTTGATGATGATTGTGTTTGTTTTTTCCCCAACATATGAAGGGTTTTGTGCCAAATATAAATATCATGATCATGTAAGATGTATCCCTTTGTGGGAAAATCTGAATCAAATTTAGTTACCCCACATTTCGGGTGATTCCATGATGTTGAATAAATTTTGCCATATGGCCTCATTGATATGCAATATTAAGATGCAAAAAAAGAGTCAACTTCGGAAGGCCTGCACTATCAAGAAAATTGGGAATGATGTGATTTAATTTTATCCATGTTTTAAGCCCCATCAAGTAGGCCATCAATGATAGTCATTTAGCAAGATTAATCTTGTCAGAGTTTCACTTGAAATATAAGGAACCAAATTGGATTGTGCTTTCAAACTAGGAGATATGGAATGATGATGATGACCAAGTGTTCTTATGGTGAATCATTCATCTTACTGAATTGCATGGATGTAAATCATTGCAATAACCAAGTTTATAGAACAAACTACTTTATACAATATTCACTTGAAATTCGGTGTATGTGGAAAGAAATGAATGATGGAGTATGAAATTGGTGAAATTTGAAGTTTTGAGTAGGAAATGTGGTGATTTATAGAAAATAGATCTGAATGGCGAATGTTGAATAACATGTTGGTCAATTTTATGCCTTTTTGGACATGAAATTTAATTTAATGTGTCAAATCAACTCTGATTTTCACAAAAATTGGTGGAATAATAGGAATTATGATGTAGATGATGAAAATTTGTAAAAATTTGGACCAGTTTGATACATTTTGTAATTGGAATTGTGCTTTTTATGACTTTTGGTCACAAATGAAAATTATGCATCCAAACTAATTTATGTTTTCACAAAACTTGATTTTATGATGGAATTGATGTGTGGGTGAAATTTAGTGAGATTTTGAGGTAAGCTATTGATTTGATCGATTTTTCCTTTTCTTGATTTATGCATCAAACGCCCGCATGCATTTCTTAGGTCCAACAAATACCCAAATGCACTTTTGTGCATCAGAAAATACCCATGCATGCTTTAGCATACCTAAAAATGCCCATGCATGCTTTAGCAAACCTAAAAATGCCCATGCATGCTTTAGCCTACCTAAAATGCCCCAAGGTGCTTTAATGAACCTGCAATTGCTATAAATAACATGTAGATTGGAAAATGGAGCTCATTTGTGCATTTTAAAGTTTGAGAAGTGAGGTCCGAGGTGTAGACCAATTGGTTCATCCAAACCCCATAAGGGGGGCAGAGGTCCAAGGTTCAAATATCGGGCCTCATCAGACTAAACGCTTGTCCTTTTCCTGGTGCTTTTAGCGGCGTAAAAGGTTTAAAATGATTGTGGCATAGCAATTATAGGGGTGAACTGTGTGAAGATCTATGTGGCGGCTTTCGGGGTGGAAAACGCTGAATACTATGGCAGCCATAAAAATTTGGACAGCTTGCCCAGATTCGTGGCAGCTATCGATTCGACCATGTTAAAAAAAAAATTGAGAAGCTGCATCTAAAGAGTGGAGTGGAGTGAGGAGTGAAGTGAGGTAGTAGAATTTTGGCATGAAAGCTATGGTGGTGGAAGGAACGAGTGTTGTGGTTGGAGTAGAGGTAAGATTTGCCAAGGTAATGCTTTTGAAGACTCTTTTGTGCTATGCAATTTTTTTGTTTTTGTTGTTTTTTTTGCTCATAAAAATGTGTTTATTGTTGTAGTTACGGATTTTGGAGCCATGACATCGATTCTCTCCTCTTGTTCTTAGGATGAGGAAATTATTGTCGAAAGCAGATTTAGATTTTTTGAAGATGGTGGGGCTAGAGGGTGTGACCCATATTGACGTGGTGAGGGTAGATGAGGGGTATCTTTCAACTTTGGCTGAGATATGGGAGACCTTTCAAATACCGATCGGGGAGGTGACGATTACCCTTGAGGATGTGTATCACATTCTCAAGGTGCCAGTGGAGGGGTTGAAGGTGGAGGCAGGTTATGATAAAAAGGTGTAGCTGAGCAGGATGTTTGGAGATAAGTAGGAGGAGGTGAAGGTGGAGTGTGGGGGAATTACATACTTGACCATGTTTGTGGCCAATAAATTAGAGACCCTCTTGGTCTTAGTGATGTTCATGTTTGCAAACATTGTGATCACCAACAGTACTAGCTATAGGTTCCCATGGAATCTATTGGGATTGGTGAGTTATTTACTCGCTACACTACAATGATATGCACGGGATCCTACTTTGTTGGTGTAGGTGTAACGAGAGCTATATTAGGTGACACGACGAAAGAGAAAGGTCTTGGAATGTAGCTTTCTTCTCCAATGTTAGGTATGGGAGCACTTTAGTGTGGTGCGACCAAAGGGTCTACCCTATAGTGATTGGGATGGGGCACAATCCTATGTTAAGAGATGGGTAGTGGTAGAGGAGGTACAATCGAGTTATCTAGTGAGATCCAACCAATGGTACTAGGATATATAGTTTTGTTTGACGTCTGTTCATGTGACATGGAGGTCATGGTGGGGGACCACATGGATTGGAGATAGGGAGTAGTTACGATGGGTGAGGTAGCCAAGGTAGATATTTGGGAGGAGGCAAAACGAGGTGGAGTACTTCCAGTTCTCATAGGTGTTGTGGTAGTTCAACCTACAGTAGGGAGTACCTAATGAGCTGGTACTGTATAGGAGGCATTGAGAGGAGGTGGGGCTTCTATTTGTAGATCCATGGAGGGAGGCGATTGAGGATGATGAGGAGCTAGAGGTCCTTGATGTGGATGATGTGAGGATGACCCTAGAGTATGTGGTGTGGTTTGATGCCAAGCCAGTATGGGTACCTAAGGTGGTGACTAATGGTTGGGATGTGTTGATGAGTCTAATGAGACTCTGAAGTGACCAAGACATCTCTGAGCTAGTAGTTAGAGAAAGCAATCGAGAGGTGCAGTGTAGCAGACTCATGCGGTTGGTGGAGGGGAGGATGAGGAGGAGGATGATGATATGGGAGAGATATCAGAGTTGGCAAGGCTATGGGTAGATATGGAGCAGTTGGGAGCTGAGTGGGAGGATTTGGTGTGGTCTCACCATGAGGCTGTAGCATAGCTACGGGCAAAGCTTAGTGCGTAGGATGCGACAATAGCTTAGATGCAAGAAGAGCGGGTGATAGGAGGAGCTAGTGGAGATGATCAGGAGATGATCATGAGGATCTAGACAGAGATTCTAGGTAAATAATGTTGACATGGGCTGGACTTACAGTGACTTCAGGCTAGCGAGGCATATGTGCATTCCTTGGAGGATTTATGTATGGCTAATCATATCATGTTGCCAGATCCTCCATATTTTTCTACGACTAAGTCATCTAGGCCAACTGAGTCTAGGAAAAGTTCTCGGTCTAGGGATCCTACCAGGTCATAGGGGTCCACTCATTGGCATTAACTAGTTCTTAGATGCACTTTTTGTATATGAGCCTTGGTGCTCTATTGTACATGCGATTTATATATATACATACATGGCTTTATACTTTTTGTGTTTAAATTGTGTGAATGCTTTGTGTGGAATTCTTTTATGGAATGCATGCTTGCTATTAATGATAAATGTATATGCTATGTTATGGATGATTAATGCAAGACAAAATATATGGATGATTAATACAAGGTGGAATGTATGTGTTCTAATGATCATTCATAGTTTAGATCTTACTTGGCCATGTTTAGCATTGTTATGTAATTAGGGGCACCAAACTTGGTGGCATATTGTTAGCATAGGCAACATTATTCTATTCCATCATTAGCAAAATAAGCGCTCTTAGCGCTTCTCTAATTCAAGGTAGTTTGGGTGGTTGGTTAACCATCGTAACCATATTATATTATATATATTTCATTCTCCATTCAATGCAAATTTAATTATTCATGATATTTTTTCATGGTATCAGAGCCAGCGTACCAGATGCAATGAGAAGGACGTAAGGTAGTAGGAGGACGTACGATGGGAAAATAGTGTATCGCAAGCCGGGCATGCTTCCCAAGGCAAACAATGGACTAGGACACTACAACCAATCCTAACACTGCTGACACGACCTTGACACTACGATAGCCTTGGTGATTGCACGTAACCCAAGACATGACCTTGTTGAGTTTGCTTTTTGTTTATGTGGACAGTGACTGACATGGGTGACATGGACGGGGGATGATTGGATGTTGACACACAGATCGAGGCAAACACATGGTAGAGATGGTAACTGGACTGTGACACGTAGACTGAGATGGATACATGGTAGAGATGCTAACTGTGGTATGACATGGCATATGTGATAGTTTGTAGTTTGGGCATTACACGTGGTTTGAGGTAGCAAAATGCAGGGGGGAAAAGTGACCACTCGAAGGCAGTCACCTCCTAAGGTGCACCCTGCTTGTTTTAAACAAGATTGAACGCATCTGCTTTATGCATGTGGGATTAATACCATGTAAGTTTTTTGTTTTTAAACTTTTTTAGCGGGAAACTTGTCCCTTTCCTTCCCAAATCGCACGATAGAGCACTTGGTCGAGCACGCCCGCTAGTGTGGATGAGGTCCATGGTTCGAATCCTGTAGAGGGATTAAAAAACAAAGCATTCTTTTTTGCTACCCCCCATCAAAATTTGACGCCCAACAAAAATATTTGATGCTCAACAAGAAAAAGTTGATGCCCAACAAGATTTTTTGATGCCCCAACAATATTGTTTTGACTATCAACAAGAAAAAGTTGACGCCAACAAGAAATTGACAATTTTTTGACAATTTTTTGTCAATTTTTGCAATTTTTGACAATTTTTTGTCTAACCTATTTTTGACCAAGGAGGGTCATTTTTTTGCAACAAGGGGTATTTTTTTGTCAAAGGAGGGCACAGGAGCATTTTTTCTTCCACAAGCTAGAGGAGATGCACATTTTTTGAGGTATTTTTCCATACTTTGTTTTTTCCTTTCAAAGCAATTTTGGAGGGATAAGTTTTTTTTTTGGAATTTTGAAAGGGTAAAAGCACAATTTTTTCATCCTTGTTTATTTTGCAACAAAAAGGGGGGATCCAAAGCATTCTTTTTGCAAAATTCTAAGACAAAGGGGGGAAGAAAAATTGTTGATTTGAAAAGTGAATATCTTCATTGTAAAACTGGCATTGTAATAGGTGCATTTTCGGTGGAAACCGACACCTAGAGTGTTTAAAATTTTGTGGGCACTTGTGATTGTTTTTGCATTTAAATTTCCTATTTTCTTGCATTTCAATCATAAAGTAAAATATACAAAGCAAAGAAAAGACCCCAAATTTTTACACCTATTTGTGCAATTTATTGCACAACAGCGTTCGGTATATATGATACCTCTGGTCCACACTTACAGGTAATGTTGTCATGCTTGGACTACTATATCTAACGCCTAATATAGCTACAACAATGATGTCTGAGCTTGTTCTCTATCAATCATCGAGGAGAAATAAGGCAAACCAGTTCTGATATTCACTCCATTTATACCCTAATCGTTATTGTTGTTAGACGTAAATCCTGACGAAGTGCTTTTCAAAGTGTTTAGGGGAAGTTACACCCCACGCATGAGGAAATACCTTCTATGGTAGGTGTCATAAACAAAATGATTCCCTTTCAGTATCACCTATGTTCCACGTATCATTCTGCTCTTATATACTTATAGTCTCCCTCACGTAAGGGTGGGTATATATAGAGAAGTTCGGTATAAAGGCTTGGTAGGTATAAAGAAAGGGGGACCATTTGGTGTTATAAGGAACCTTCACAATGGCCACTATTCACAAATATCTCTCAGATTCACAGTTTTTGAAAGGTTCTAACTTTGCACCATGGAAGACAAAGATGCGTGCTATCCTTCAAGTGGAAGATTTATGGGATGTAGTGACTGGCACTACAAAACATCCTACAATAGGAGGGTAGATCAAGAAGCTTTTGATAAGAAGGATAAAATATATCTCATGTTTATTCTTCTTGCTACTACAGATGAGGTCCAACCTCATATCTGTGATGCCAAAACTAGTAAGGAAGCTTGGGATGCTTTGATTACTATTTATGAAGGTAAGAATCAGTCCACTATTCTACACCTTCAAACTCAACTACATACACTCAGTATGAAATCTGGTGAGACAGTTGACCTATTCCTATGTAGAGTGGTAGAATTGAAAGCCAAATTGAATGCTATGGGACAACCAGTGGATGATGCTCTCTTGACCTCTGTCATCTTGAGAGCATTGCCAAGTCCTATAAAGTGTTGATCACCTCTCTTCATGTATCTGGTAGACAAGTTTCCTTTGTGGAATTGGTGAATTTGCTTCAAATTGAGGAGGCAAATCAGTTTTAGAAATATGAAGTGCTAGATAATGCCCTCTACACCAAACAAGGGGGTAAGAAACAAGGTAATTTTCAAAAGGGAGGATCTTCATCAAAAGGAAAATGGAAACAACATCAGTAGAAAGATAAACAATATTGCAAGATTTGTGATATGAATAACCATGACACCAATATGTGTTGGTTTAAGAACAAACAATAGAATGACCAAGATCACAAGAAGAAGGGTAAAGGGAAATACAAACCATAGAAGAAGAATAAGCAACCCAAGGGGAATGTTGCTTATGTCGAATCAGACTCGAACTCATATTTTGAGCGAGCACACAAGGTGCTCATGACTCATACTTCATCTTAGTAGAAATATGTAGTGTGGTATATTGATTCAGGTGCTAGTAAGCACATGATTGGTGATAGATCATGGTTTGAGATATTTGAGGAAAAGGAAGGTAAGCTAGTAACAATTGTTGATAATCAGACCTACCAAGTGAAGGGTGAAGGTGATGTTTCTATCACTCTTCTAGATGGTAAATGTTATATTGAGAAGGTACTCTATGTTCTTGGATTGGCTAACAATTTGTTGTCAGTCCCTCAGATCTTGGATCGAGATATGGATGTTGTGTTCAGTGTTGAGAAAGGCAAAAAGAGATGTTTTATCACCAAAAAAGGAAAACATGTAGCAATAGGATCATACAAGCATGGCTTGTTCATTTTAGATGTCATTTCAATACCTCATGTTGCCCTGGTAGCAACTACAAAGGAGGCTACTTCTCTTTGGCACAAGAGATATGGGTATCTAAGTTTAGGATATTTTCTTGAGTTGAGCAAATATGAGATGGTGAGAGGTCTTCCCAACCTTTCATCCACATTGCCAGTCTGCTCGGATTGCTTAGCAGGGAAGCAACACTAGGTACCATTTGAAGTTAGCTCTTTGAGAGCTAAGAAACCTTTGGAGTTGGTACACACCGATCTGTGTGGTCCTATGCCAACCAGCTATGGTGGAAAGAGGTATTTTCAATTGTTTGTTGATGATTACTCATGGAAGATGTGGGTTTTCTTTCTTCAATTGAAGTCAGAGGTATTTATGTACTTTCAATAGTTCAAGAAGCTTGTTGAGAAGGATTCAGGATGTTCCATCAAAACCCTCCACTCAGATCGAGGGGGAATATACCTCCAAGGAATTTTCATCATTTTTGAATGAACATGGGATTAAGAGACAACTGACTACAACCTATACTCCACAACAAAATGGAGTTGCAAAGAGGAGAAATCATTCCATTATGGAAATGGTTTGATGTATGCTAAAGGGAGCACATCTTGAGCATGAGTATTGGGTAGAAGCAGTAAACACAACATCATACCTCTTGAATAGAGCACCCACAAGAGCTCTACAGGGTAAAACTCCACAAGAAGCATGGAGTGGTAAGAAACCCTCCATTTCTCATCTAAGGGTTTTTGGATGTAAGGCATTCATGCACATACCAAAATAGAAAAGGAAGAAGTTAGATGAGAAAACCTTACAATGTATCTTTCTTGGTTATGATGAGCATTCAAAGGGATATCGATTGATAGATCCTATGACCAAGAAGACACACATAAGTCGAGATGTGGTATTTGATGAAGCTTTCACATCAAATAACACTTCTACAATTGTATACCTTGAGGAAGATGAGCCTAAGAAAGAGGTTCCACCCCCATAGAACAAGATTCCAAAATGGTATACTAGTACATTGAGAGATTCAAAGTTGACATCACTTCCAGATCTAACTCTAGATCGACCTTGTACTCACAGTATGACTCAGCAGATGAGAGCAGAGGCATCAACTTCAGAGGTTGATGAGCTTTACCAATAATTTGATGAACTATCTGTAGATGCAGAGGAAGATAGAGAAACATATATGGATGATGAGAGGGTTTATATGACAGCATTGGATGAAAATGAACCCACAACAGTTTAGGATGCACTTAGTGAGCCTCAGTGGAAGGCTGCTATGGAAGCAGAACATACATCTCTCATGAAAAATCATACATGGAAGCTAGTAAATCTACCTTCAGGAAAGAAGCCCATTGGCTGCAAATGGGTGTTCAAAGTGAAGTATAAGGTAGATGGTACTATTGATAAGCATAAAGCCCATCTTGTTGCAAAGGGCTATGCTCAAAAAGAAGGCATAGATTATGAAGAGACTTTTGCCCCTACTACAAAAATGACTACCATTCGAGTACTTTGTGCCATGGTAGCTCAGTTTGGGTGGAAGTTACATCAGATGGATGTAAAAAGTGCTTTCTTGAATGGTGACCTACAAGAAGAAGTGTACATGACCCAACCAGAAGGATTTGTTGTTGAAGGGCAAGAACAAAAAGTTTGCAAGTTGATCAAATCCTTGTATGGGCTGAAACAAGCTCCACGAGCTTGGTACATCAAAATAGATAGTCACCTAGTGCAGCATGGATTCAAAAGAAGTCCTTCAGATGCAAATATCTATATCAAGAACAATGGTTCTGACATAGTGATTTTGGTGCTATATGTAGATGATCTGATCATAACAGGGAGCTCATAGAGTATGATTGATGGAGTAAAATATGATTTGAAACAATATTTTGAAATGATAGATCTAGGACTTCTTCACTATTGTCTTGGTTTGGAAGTGACTCAAAAAAGAATCATATCATAGTAACACAAAAGAAGTATGCCAAGACATTGGTTGATAAATATCGCATGACTGATTATAAGTCTAAGGCAACTCCAATGGAGCCTGGACTTAAGCTATCATGATATGATAAATCACCATAGGTAGATGGTACTCTCTATCACCAATTGATTGGGAGTCTCATATATCTGACAAATACTAAGCCAGATCTCAGTTTTGTTATGGGTTATCTTTCAAGGTTCATGCAGGAACCGAAGGTGAGTCATTGGAAAGCAGTAAAGAGAGTTCTTCATTATGTCCATGGTACTACATATTTTGGCTTGGAGTACAAGAAGAATAGCAAGTTCTATTTACAGGGATACATGGACTCAGACTATGTCGGATCCATTGATGATCGCAAGTCGACTTCTGGATACATTTTCCATCTTGGATCTGGTCCTGTCTCTTGGCATAGTAAGAAGCAGTAGGTGGTTGCTTTATCATCTACAGAGGTAGAATATCATGCAGCAAGTGGAGCAGTCTACGAGATAATATGGTTAAGTCACATTCTTACAAACATGGGTCTTCCAAAGAACCTTCCACTTCATTTGTTTTGCGATAATCAAGGTGTTTTGAATCTTGTCAAGAATCCAATATTTCATGATCGTACCAAACACATCGACACTCGATGTCATTTCATTCGTGATGAAGTTCCAAAGCATCACATACAGCTCCAGTACATTCCCACTGATGAGCAAGTTGCAGATATTTTCACCAAGGCACTTGCACGTGTCAAATTTGAATTGTTTCGCAATGCTCTTTGTATTTGCCAATAATGTAATAAGGGGGATGTTAGCATAGGCAAAATTGTTCTATTCCATCATTATCAAAATAAGCACTCTTAGTGCTTATCTAATTCAAGGTAGTTTGGGTGGTTGGTTAACCATCGTAACCATACCTCATTGTATATATTTCATTCTCCATTCAATGCAAATTTAATTGTTCATGCTATTTTGTCATATATGGGATGAATGACTCGTGAAGTGACATGGATGTTGACATGGAAGAAGATATGTATGTTGATATGGAAAACTAACTATTTTCTAGAGACTCAAACATACTAGTGATATCAAACAAACTCACTAATACTGCCTAACTCCTCTACGACCAAATAAATTCATTTACCGAATCATGAGCATGGTAATGACTCGAGGTAATTAAGAACCAATGTGTGTGCAAGTGATTTCATTGACCCATCTTGAGTAAATTGGGTAAACATGTTATGGATAAAACCAAGAAGCTATCTTGTCCTTATGTGTGGTTAGAGGTCTCTTTAAAAGAGATGTGTTGCCACGCGTGAGCGTACTCCACTGCCAGTCAAGCGTCTATAGCTCCGGTGGAGGCTAACTCCATAGTCCACGATTTGTATTTTTGATCTCTTGGATTTTGGGGATGACTACCTAACCGTCTGACTGGAAATGTAGTATGATCCTTACAACCCAATGATCAGTGGTGTGTGATGTAAAATATTTAGAACTTTGGGGAATCAGATTCTCAACCTAGTGTGATGAGAATTGTATCCTATCCTTACTACTCTATCTTTTGAATTTGAAGCAACTATGATAGTGGTGCAAACCACTGTTCTTATGGACTATGTTGCATGATGGGACTAGCAAGGATGACCCTTTTCACTTTGAGGTTTATACCAAGTATGGTGTTATCCCTCTTTGACACAAGATGTTTTTAATATGTGAAATTGTGTTTGGTTCAAGAATATTTTGGATTCAATTCCCAAAACTCAAGATTTTGTTAGTGTGTATGTGCAATGGTCCTAAAAGGAACTTGATATGTATTTTGGAGGTTTCTTAAAACACTAGGAGTGGTTGAGTGACCGAAAATACCTAGTAATTGTATGGATGTGTGGAGGCAAATGACCATTTGACTTGATGGAATGAAATAGGTGGATTTTGTGGATGATATTATGAGGATGCCCCTGATTAAGGCAACATGATTTTCTTTGGACCAATTCAAAACCTTGAACTTAATAAATGATCCCTAATATGACATGTGAAATGTGAATGTGAATGCAATATTTTGTGAAGTGAAAATGCAAAGGAAATGCAATGTTGTGAATGAAATTTATGCAAATCTATTTGTGTAGTAGCCATGTATATATACATATATGTAAATAAAATCATGCATAGAATGCTCTCAAGTGTATAATATTAAGTGGTTTGGGTTCTTCCTCTCCATCTAGGCTGGCAAGCCTATAAGTGCCATTACCCACTCTTTGCGTAATAATGTATGGTCCTGACCAATTAACCATGAATTTATCATGAAGGTGTAGTAATGCATTGGTGTTTTGTTGATTCTCTTTAAGGACAAGATATCCTACTTGGAATTCATGTAGATGGACTTTGGCATTGTAAGCATGCTTTAGGCGGTCTTGATACACTCGTAAGTGCTCTAAAGCATTGACTCACCTCTCATAAAGAAGAGTGAGTTGGTCAAGACATGCTTGTCTAGCGGTGTCATCATCTATGAATTCCTACAAAGAAATTTGCAAGGAGGGAATCTCAAGCTCAAGAGGCATGATTGCTTCAACTCCATAGACCAATGAAAATGGTGTTGCTCTAGTTGGTGTGCGTATGCTTGTTCGATAAGCCCATAATACCAAGGGAATTTTGGTATGCCAATCTCTATGATTTTCATTAATAGGCTTCTTGAGAATAGAAATTAAGGTCTTTTTGGTAGCTTCAACTTGTCCATTTGCTTGTGGGTAATAAGGATTCGAGAAGCTATGTTGGATATTGTATTTCTCACAAAGTGCTCGAACATCCTTGTTCTTGAAAGACTTGCCATTATCAGAAATGATTTTCAAGGGAATACCAAAATGACAAATGATATGATGAAGTATGAACTCCACAATTTGAGGTCCTATCGTATTGGTTAGAGGAATTACCTCAACCCACTTTGTGAAGTATTCAGTGGTTGTGATAATGAATGTATGTTGTCCCAAAGAAGGAGGTGAAATTTTACCAATTAGATCTAGACCCCATTGTGAAAAGGGCCAAAGGCTTTGAATGGGTTGTAAAGCTTGTGATGGTACATGAGTCAAATTAGCATGTTCTTGACAGTTTTTACAATGCTTGACATAAGTGCAACAATCACGTTCCATTGTGGGCCAATAATAACCCATACGTAAAATACGCTTTGCAATGGCCATCCCACTAAAATGACCACCACAAGTACCATCATGGGCTTCAGCTATGGCCCTTTGTGCCTCACTAGCATCGAGACAATGAAGGAGAATTCCATCATAACCACGTCTATACAACACGTCCCCCAAAAGAAGAAAATAGGTTGCTTTTTCTTGAAAGTGCATTTGGCAGACCATGACATATCCGATGGGAGTGTTCCAAATTTGAGAAAGGCTACTATTTGGCTTGACCAAGACTCATATGGTTTTGATGGATGAAGCAAACATCTTTTTCATCCTTAGAAGTCAGCATGAACAATTATGGATTTTGAGATTATTGAGATTATGAGGGGTTGTACCTCTCCTAAGGATTCTTTGGAATCAATGATCCAAGAGAGGCCATTGCATTTACAAATCTATTAGTCGAACATGGCAAGTTATCAATTTCATACCATTCAAATTTAGAAAGCAATTTCATTGCTACTTCATGATAGAGCTTGATGGTAGGTTCTTTGCATTGGTATTCTCCGTTTACTTGTTTGACAACAAGTTGAGAATCTCCAAATATCCTAATACGCTTAATACCCATAGCTATAGCTGATTGAAGAGCTAAGATTAAGGCTTCATACTCTGTGGTGTTATTTGTGCATGGAAAGTCTAGCTTGAATGATAAAGGGATGGGTATCCCATGTGGTGTATGAAAGATAACTCCAGCACCTTGACCTTTCTCGCACTTAGAACCATCAAAGAATAAAGTAATATCGATGTCTTCCTCTGGAATGACATCTTCTTCTAATTTAGTGACAAAAAATACCGAATCATCTGGAAGCTCTATAATCAAAGGATAATCACTAGGTAGTGGAGCTTCCACGAGTTGATCAGCTATAACTTGACCTTTAATGGATTTTTGGCTTATGAACTCAAGATCAAAATCAGTAAGGAGCATTATCCATTTAGTGGTGCAAGTGTTATTGTAAGTGCGAGACATCATATAATGTAGAGGATTTTCTCTAGCTATGACATAGGTTGTGTGGCTAAGCATATAATGTCAAAGTTTCTTAGTGGTAAAAACCACTGCTAAGCACAATTTCTCTACATAAGCGTATCGGGTTTCATAGCTTACCAATGTTTGACTAATGTAATAAACAACTTGCTCTCGATTTTTCTCATTATTTTGTGCAAGCATTGTCCCTAATGCAAAGTCCATGGCTGAGACATAAAGATAGAAAGGGACCCCCAAATGAGGAGGAGCTAAGATTGGAGGAGAAGCTAGATATTGCTTAATATCATCAAAGGATTTTTGACACTCATCTGTCCAAGAAAATGGCACCCCTTTTTTTAGTAGGTGATTGAATGGCCTACATTTTTCATAAAGTTATGCAATGAAACGATGGATTGATTGGATCTTTCCTTGTAAACTATGCAATTTCTTTAAATTAGTTGGGGGAGGCATTTCCATGATGGCCTTGACTTTGTTTGGGTCCACTTCAATACCTCTTTTGGAGATAATGAATCCTAGAAGTTTGCTCGAGGTAACACCAAAGACACACTTTTTGGGATTTAACCTCACCTTATGTTCTAGAAGTCGATCAAAAACTTTCTCCAATACACCAATGTGCTCTTGTCGAGTTTTAGATTTAGCCAAGAGATCATCCACATAGTCTTTGATAATCTTATGCATGTAATCATGGAAAATATATGTCATGGCACGTTGATAAGTAGCGCCTATATTTTTAAGGCCAAAGGGCATCACCTTGTAATAAAAGGTCCCCCAAGGTGTAGTGAATGTTATTTTGTGTTGGTCATCAGGATTTATTCGAATTTGGTTGTATCCTAAAAAACCATCCATTAGGGAAAGCATTTCATGGTCAGCACAGGTGTCAACAAGAGTATCAATGTTTGGTAGAGGAAAGTCATCCTTGGGACACACCTTATTGAGATATCAAAAATTAGTGCAAATGTGTATTGTCCCGTTGGGTTTACGAATAGGTACCATATTTAAAAGCCACTCAGGATAGTCAATAGGAACAATAAAGTTGATGTCTAGAAGATTTTGAAGCTCTTATTTGACTATGAGGGCAATGGTAGGATGCATCCTTCTAAGCTTTTGTTTTATCGACTTTGCATCAGGATGTAAGGTGAGATTGTGGACCACTAAACTAGGGTCAAGACCAGGCATGTCTTTGTAAGACCATGCAAATATATCATTTTTCCTCTTGAGGAGAGCAATGAATTTCTCTTGTTCATCGACTGATAAGCTTTTTCCAAGCTTGACAATTTGGGGATTGTCTGGGTCTGAACTAAGGTTCACTTTGATAGTATCTTCAATAGACATGTGAGAACCTTCCTCAAGTTGATGGGGCATAGGGATCATATGAATGTCGTCTATGATATCATCAAACTCTTCTATCTTATCCTCGTCTAAATATGCCTATAAAACCTCAGGATTCAGGGATGAATATGGAGGTGAATGTAGAGGGGATGGAGGAATGTAGTTGGTGGAAGCCCTTAACAATTCCTTGGACAAGAAAAATTTAGTGAAGGTTGGAGGTGAGGAAATCTGGTCCATATCAATGAGACTTATGTCAATTGGAATTGGCTTAGTCAGATCATATGGATTATGGAGTGGGGTGAATAAGTTAGTAGGATTCATGTTGACTTTAGAGGAAAAAGGATGAATTGGCGAAGATGGAATGTATGGCGAAGAGGAAGTGAAACCGATGCTAAGTCTCCTTAAACCTAGATAGCAACAATGAACATGAATAAATTATTTTATTTAGGTGATATATACACATGCAATGCAAATAAAGAAAGTGTTTTTGTTGATTTTTTTTTTTTTTGTAATGTTGAAAACCATTTTTTTGTGTTATGTACATATGTTACAAGTTTGGCTTATGGAGTGGCTTAATGGAATGGAGGTAGTGGTTCACTTGTGGATAGGGGCGACTCGTTCTTGTGGAAGAAGCAAGCAAAAAATGGGCTCATGTATGGGGAATATTCTGAGATAGAACTCATCCTGTTCGGTGTGGGGAATGATGGGTTCTGATTCCTCTTCAGATTCATCAGAAGCAATCGATATTAATTTAAATTCTTCATAGATATCCTCTTCAGAGTCATCAAGGTGATGGGGGTCTTCTCCTACATTGAGGTTAAGCCTTTGGAAGGCTTGCTCAAGAGAAGAGGTGGATGAGAGTGGGGTGTACCCTAAGCCTGAACGGTCATGCACTTCTCGATATGGAACATCGATGATATCATGTATTCCCTGTTCATGCGACCCTAGGCCTTGGCCTTGCCAATTGACTATGTGGAAATAATGATATGGAAATCCCATCATGTTTGGAATGTTGGTAGGTCTAGGTTCTTTGGGTTCTTCTGGAGGATTTATCCCAATTGAGGAATCAAGCCCTTCATACACAAAATTGATGCTATTGGGTGTTGAACCCATATCATAAACCACTCCAATGGATAGAGGTGGGTCACGTGGGTGACTGAAATCCTTTGCAGTTGGGATATTGAGCGGTGTAATGGTGATGTCTTGGACCACATATTCACCAATACTAGGATTAGTGAGGTGGACCTCGACTTGGGTTGATGTGGCGGATGGATTAGATGTGGAAATTGGAGGCTCTTGATTGGATGATGGCTTAGGTGATGGAGGAGATGTGAAATATTTCACAATCCATTAATTTGACTTGTGAAATATTGGTTGATGAAGTGGGATGAGATGGCTTGGAATGGGAATATTGTTGATTGGATAATGATGATGTGGAAGAAGGAATGGTGGTAGAAGGAATTGTTGATGTTGATGATGTGGCCAATGTAGATTGGCCTTGACCACATGTGCATGTAGTCAATGATGATGAAGATGATGGAATGGAATATTGAGGAGGGTTGGTGATGGGAAGCTCTTCAGGAATAGGAGCTTTAGAAGAAGAAGTGGATGGAATGGATGATGATGGAGAAAGAAAAATATGAGTGGAAGGTAGCATGGATTCATAGGGATTCAAGATGAAATTGCAATATTTAAATGGTTCCACATCAAAAGGTATGCAATGGACTTGTCCTTCATGGAAATATTTTAAATATTGATGTAAAATTGAAGGAACACATCTCATCTCCCTCATCCAAGGTCTTCCAAGGAGTACATTGTACGCCATGGACCCTTCTAAGATGTGAAACATGGTATGCAATATCTTTACCCCTACTTCAATGGGTAAAACAATAGTGCCAACTATAGTGCATAAAGCATCATTGAATGCTTTTAAGGTGAAGGAAGACTTGGTGATATGGGATGGAGGAAGGTTAAGATGTTTAAGAGTGGTGGTAGTGATGATGTTGATAGAGGATCCAGTGTTGATTAAGACCCTTTTGAATGGATTCTTATCAATTAGAGCCATGATGTGCAATGGGGGATCCACAGATTCTGAAGAGATTGACTTTATCTCAAAGTCATAAAAAGTGATTGAGGGTTCCATGCACGTTTGGATACTCCCTACAAAGTTGTTGAAGGCATTAGGATCTTGGGCTTGTAATTCAATGGATTTTAAGATGTCCATTAATGCCTCCCTATGTCGAGGTGATTTTTGGATAAGCTTGTAAATTGACAATTTGGCTGAAGCTATTTTGAGACTCATGGTCAATCGGCTACTCAATGAGATGATTGGCCTTTGGGGGTGATTGGTTGGATGGATTGGAGGATTAGGGATATGAAGTGGTGGAGAAGTATTGGGAGAAGTTTGGATGGGTGATGAAGGAATAGGTTGTGACACACTTGCTTGAGGACCATTGGGCAATTGATTTTCTTGTTGCCTTGCATTTTGTTGGTTTTGTCTTTGACCCCTAGTCACCACATGAATGGCTCCTACAAAACCTTGATATTGTTGGACATGATTTACTTGGTTAGGAGGCATTTTGGTGTTAGTCCCCCTAAATTTGGTTGCATTTCCTCATGATGAGGAAGGGGTGTTTGGAATATACCAAGGTTTTGGTTTTTTTGAGCGAGGGGATTGTCAACTTTGATGGCCCCCAAGTCAATAAGGTCTTGGATGATGTCTTTGAATACATGGCAACTATTTATATCATGCCCATTTTACCTATGATATGGACAAAATAGATGTTCCCTATAGTTTCTTCCACGTTTGGTGGGATCATCAAGTCTGATTTTAGGTAAAGCAAGTTTATTTGTATCATATAGCCTTCAAAATATGGAAGCATATGACTCTGTTAGAGGAGTGTATTGGTGGTGTTATCAAAAAAATTATCGACGAGGATGGTTATCTACAGTTGGCACTGTATTTTGCACTATATTTTTTTTGTAGTGGTGAAAACCACTGTCTTTGTGTTATGTACATATGTTACAAGTTTGGCTTATGGAGTGGCTTAATGGAATGGAGGTGGTGGTTCACCGGTAGGGGCATCTTGGTGTTGTGGAAGAAGCAAGAAAAAAATGGGCTTGTGGATGTGGAACATTTTGAGATAAAACTCATCATATTCAATATGGGGAATTACGGGTTCTAATTCCTCTTCGAATTCATCAGAAGCAATCAACATTAATTCAAATTCTTCATAGATATCCTCTTTAGAAATCGTAATGAAAGAACATACAAATTGTATCAGGGAAATATTATACAAAGGAATATCCACCACTTCATATCCCTAATCCTCCAATCCATCCAACCAATCACCCTCAAAGGCATATCATCTCACGAAGTAGTCGGATGACCATGAGACTCAAAATGGCTTCAACCAAATTATCAATTTACGAGCTTATCCAACAATCACCCTGACATAGGGAGGCATTAATGGACATCTTAAAATCCATTGAATTACAAGCCCAAGATCCTAATTCCTTTAACAACTTTGTAGGGAGTATCCAAACGTGCATGGAACCCTCAATCAATTTTTATGACTTTGAGATGAAGTCAATCTCTTAAAAATTTGTGGATCCCCCATTGCACATCATGGATCTAATTGACAAGAAGCCATTCAAAATGGTCTCAATCGACATCTAATCCTCTATTAACATCATCACTACCATCGCTCTTCAACATCTTAACCTTCCTCCATCCCATATCACCAAGTCTTATTTCACCTTAAAAGCATTCAATGATGCTTTATGCACTACAGTTGGCACTGTTGTTTTACCCATTGAAGTAGGGATACAAACGTTGCATACCATGTTTCACATCTTAAAAGGATCCATGGCATAGAATGTACTCCTTAGAAGACCTTGGATGATGTATATGAGATGTGTTCCTTCAATTTTACATCAATGTTTAAAATATATCCATGAAGGACAAGTCCAGTGCATACCTGCTAATGTGGAACCATTTGAATATTGAAATTTCATCTCGAATATCTATGAATCCATGAGACCTTCCACTCATATTTTTATTTCTCCATCATCATCCATTCCATACACTTCTTTGAAAGCTCCTATTCCTGAAGAGTTTCCCATCACCAACCCTCCTATTCCTATGACCATTGCACATACACACTAACAAAGTCTTGAGTTTTGAGAATTGACTCCAAAACATTCTTGAACCAAACAAAATTTCACATATTAAAAACATATTGTGTCAAAGAGAGAGAACATCATACTTGGTATAAACCTTGAAGTGAAAAGGGTCATATTTGTTAGTCCCATCATGCAACATAGTCCATAATAACAATGGTTTGCACCACTATCACAGTTGCTTTAAATTCAAAAGATAGAGTAGTAAGGATATGGTACAATTCTCATCACACTTAGGTTGAAAATTTGATTCCCTAAAGCTCTAAATATTTTAGATCACACACCACTGATCATTAGGTTGTAAGTATTGTACTGTATTTCCAATCAGATGGTTAGGTAGTCATTTCCAAAATCTAAGAGATCAAAAACACAAATCATGGACTATGGAGTTAGCCTCCACCATAGTTATAGACGCTTGACTGACATTGGATTATGCTCATGCATGGCAACACATCTCTTTTAAATATACCTCTGACCACACATAAGGACAAGATAGCTTCTTGGTTTCATTTATAATAGATTTACCCAATTTACATAAGATGGGTCAATAAACTCACTTGCACACACATTGGTTCGTGATTGCCTCGAGTCATTACCATGCTCATGATTCGGTAAATGAATTTATTTGGTCCTAGAGGAGTTAGGCAGTGTTAGTGACTTTGTTTGATTCTTCATGTATGTATTGTATAAGATGTATCCCTTTGTGGGAAAATCAGAATCAAATTTAGTTGCCCCACATTTTGGGTGATTCCATGATGTTGAATAATTTTTTTCGTATTGCCTCATTGATCGCCATTTGCAGAGAAAAAAAAAATGTGACACCAAACAGAACTAAAGAACAGAATCCAAATGAACCAAATATTACACAATAAATGAGATTTATATTAAACGAGGGGAGCCTAGAAACTTCGTTGTTATAATAATGGATTCAATAATCCTATTTGATACAATTTTTACAAATTTTGCTAGGGTTCTTTGAAACCCTATTCACAACAAATGGTGGTGTCTTCAATTATGTCTTTGCTCCCAACAGGTATGAGTGGGCTTTTGCAAATATGATGTCAAACCACTTCAGCTTAATCAATTGTCCAATGCTTCTGATATACTATCCAACCTGCACACAAAGAAATACTAGAGAGTTAGTAATAATAATTAGGGCTCCACTGTGTGAGCCCTCAAAAATCACAACTAAAACCCTAGCTATAATAGTATGAATACGAATATAATTAAACAATATGAAATATAACAAAATAAGATATATTTACCTTGCTCTTGTTTATTGTTTATTGTTTATTGATGATTAGATCTGTTGCAGGTCGATGGCAAGGCGTGCCCTAGAAAAACTCGAGGATCTTGCTCATCATCATAATAGGGCTATTAAATACAACAAGGCACTCGATAGGTCTACAAATAATAGCAGGGCCCTCAAGAGGTTTGTAGAGAGCAACAAGGTGCTTGAGAGATTGATGGAGAGCAACAGGGCACTTGGCAGGTCTACGAAGAGCAACAAGATACTCAGGAGGTCAGATTAGGTCTGCAAAAGTAGATCTCATTAAGGTAATGGATGTAGTGATGATGACGGTGAGCGAGGGAGTAGGAAAAATGATTGGAGTAGAGTTAGGGCACAAAAGGCTCGGTTGGAACTCTAAGGCACTTTGAAAACTTAGGCAACTCAGGGATTCCAAAAACTCAAGGGTTGAGCCATCAAAATAGCTCATATTTATAACCTAACCTAGGGCATACTTTAGGGTTTCAAAGACACTAATCATGTGGTTGAGATTAAATTATATCTAAGGGTGGATAATTATAGATTAAAACAATGTTAGTCATATATTTTCCCACAACAAACTGGATGAGTTCTATCTCAGAATGTTCCCCATCCATGAGCCCATTTTTCACTTGCTTCTTCCACAAGAACAAGCTACCCCTATCAGTGAACCACCACCTCCATTCCATTAAGCCATTCCATAAGCCAAACTTGTAACATATGTACATAACACAAAAATAGTGGTTTTCACCACTACCAAAAAAAATAAAAAAATAAACAAAAACATTTTCTTTATTTGCATTGCATGTGTATATATCACTTAAATAAATGCATTTATTCATGTTCATTATTGCTATCCAGGTTTAAGGAGACTTAGCATCGGTTTCACTTCCTCTTCCCCATCTTCACCAATTCACCTTTTTCCTCTAAATTCAACATGAATCCTGTTGACTTATTCACCCCACTCCATAATCCATATGATTCGACTAAGCCAATTCCAATTGATATAAGTCTCATTGATATGGATCAGATTTCCTCACCTCCAACCTTCACTGAATTTGTCTTGTCCGAGGAATTTTTAAGGGCTTCCACCAACTACATTCCTCCATCCCCTCCACATTCACCTCCATATTCATCCCCGAATCCTGAGGTTTTCTAGGCAAAGTTAGATGAGGATAAGATAGAAGAGTTTGATGATATCATAGATGACATTCATTTGATCCCTACACCCCATAAACTTGAGGAAGGTTCTCACATGTCTATTGAAGATACTATCAAAGTGAACCTTAGTTCAGACCCAAAAAATCCCCAAATTTTCAAGCTTAGAAAAAGCTTATCAACCAATGAACAAGAGCAATTCATTACTCTCCTCAAGAGGAAAAAGGACATATTTGCATGGTCTTACAAAGACATGCCTGGTCTTGACTCCAATTTAGTGGTCCACAATCTCACTTTACATTCGAATGCAAAGCTGGTAAAACAAAAGCTTAGAAGGATGCATCCTACCGTTTCCCTCATAGTCAAAGAAGAGCTTCAAAAGCTTCTAGACGTCAACTTCATTATTCCTATTGACTATCTTGAGTGTCTTTCAACTATGGTACCCGTTCGTAAACCCAACGGGGTGATACACATTTGCACTAATTTTTAAGATCTCAATAAGGCATGTCCCAAGGATGACTTTCCTTTACCAAACATTGATACTCTTGTTGACACCTGTGCTGGCCATGAAATGCTTTCCCTAATGGATGGTTTTTTAGGATACAACCAAATTCAAATAAATCTTGATGACCAACACAAAATAACATTCACTACACCTTGGGGGACCTTTTGTTACAAGGTGATGCCCTTTGGCCTTAAAAATGTAGGTGCTACTTATCAACATGCCATGACATATATTTTCCACGATTACATGCATAAGATTATCAAAGACTATGTGGATGATCTCTTGGCTAAATCTAAAACTCGACAAGAGCACATTGGTGTATTGGAGAAAGTTTTTGATTGACTTCTAGAACATAAGGTGAGGTTAAATCCAAAAAAGTGTGTCTTTGGTGTTACCTCGGGAAAACTTCTAGGATTCATTATCTCCAAAAGAGGCATTGAAGTGGACCCAAACAAAGTCAAGGCCATCATGGAAATGCCTCCTCCAACTAATTTTAAATGAATTGCACAGTTTACAAGGAAAGATCCAATCAATCCGTCGTTTCATTGCACAAATTTTTGAAAAATGTAGGCCATTCAATCACCTACTACAAAAGGGGGTGCCATTTTATTGGATAGATGAGTGTCAAAAAGCCTTTGATGACATTAAGAAATATCTAGCTTCTCCTCCAGTCTTAGATCCTCCTCATCCGGGGATCCCTTTCTATCTTTATGTCTCAGCCACAGACTTTGCATTAGGGACAATGCTTGCACAAAAGAATGAAGAAAATTGAGAGCAAGTTATTTATTACATTAGTTGAACATTGGTAAGCTATGAAACCCGATACGCTTATGTAGATAAATTGTGCTTAGCAGTGGTTTTTGCCACTAAGAAACTTTGACATTATATGCTTAGCCACACAACCTATGTCATAGCTAGAGAAAATCATTTGCATTATATGATGTCTCACACTTACAATAACACTCGCACCGCTAAATGGATAATGCTCCTTACTGAGTTTGATATTGAGTTCATAAGACCAAAAATCAATTAAAGGTCAGGTTATAGCCGATCAACTCATGGAAGCTCCACTACCTAGTGATCATCCTTTGATTATAGAGCTCCCAGATGATTTGGTATTTTTTGTCACTAAATTAGATGAAGATGTCATTTCGGAGGAAGACGTCGATATTACTTTATTATTTGATGGTTCTAAGTGTGAGAAAGGTCAAGGTGCTGGAGTTGTCTTTCATACACCACATGGGATACCCATCCCTTTATCATTCAATCCAAACTTCCCATGCACAAATAACACTGTAGAGTATGAAGCCTTAATCTTAGGTCTTTAATCAACTATAGCTATGGGCATTAAGTGTATTAGGATATTTGGGGATTCTCAACTTGTTTTCAAACAAGTAAACGGAGAATACCAATGCAAAGAACCTACCATCAAGCTCTATCATGAAGTAGCAATGAAATTGCTTTCTAAATTTGAATGGTATGAAATTGATAACTTGCCATGTTTAACTAATATATTTGTAGATGCAATGGCCTCTCTTGGATCATTTATTCCAAAAGACTCTTTGGGAGAGGTATAACCCCTCATAATATCAACAATCTCTAAATCCACAATTTTTTGTGTTGATTCTAAGGATGAAAAAGACGTTTGCTTCATCCACTCAAAACCATATGAGTCTTGGTCAAGCCAAATAGTAGCCTTTCTCAAGTTTGGAATACTCCCATCGGATATGTCACGGTCTACCAAATGCATATTCAAGCAAAAAACATCCCATTTTATTCTCTTGGGGGACATGTTGTATAGACATGGTTATGATGGAATTCTCCTTCATTGTCTTGAGGTTGGTGAGGCACAAAATGCCATAGCTCAAGCCCATGATGGTACTTGTGGTGGTCATTTTAGTGGGATGGCCATTGCAAAGTGTATTTTATGTATGGGTTATTATTGGCCCACAATGGAACGTGATTGTTGCACTTATGTCAAACATTGTAAAAAATGCCAAGAACATGCTAATTTAACTCATGTACCATCACAAGCTTTACAACCCATTCAAAGCCTTTGGCCCTTTTCACAATGGGGTCTAGATCTAATTGGAAAAATTTCACCTCCTTCCTTGGGACAACATACATTCATTATCACAACCACTGAATACTTCACAAAGTGGGTTGAGGTAATTCCTCTAACCAATACAACATAGCCTCAAATTATGGAGTTCATACTTCATCATATCATTTGTCATTTTGGTATTCCCTCTAAAATAATTAATGATAATGGCAAGTCTTTCAAGAACAAGGATGTTCGAGCACTTTGTGAGAAATACAATATCCAACATAGCTTCTCGACTCCTTATTACCCACAAGCAAATGGATAAGCTGAAGCTACCAACAAGACCTTAATTGCTATTCTCAAGAAGCTTGTTAATGAAAATCATAGAGATTGGTATACCAAAATTCCCTTGGCATTATGGGCTTATCAAACAAGCATACGCATGCCAACTAGAGCAACACCATTTTCATTGGTCTATGGAGTTGAAGCAATCATACCTCTTGAGCTTGAGATTCCCTCCTTACAAATTTCTTTGTAGGAATTCATAGATGATGACACCGCTAGACAAGCACATCTTGACCAACTCACTCTTCTTGATGAGAGGTGATTCAATGCTTTAGAGCACTTACGAGTGTATCAAGACTTCCTAAAGCGTGTTACAACGCCAAAGTCCATCTACATGAATTCCAAGTAGGAGATCTTGTCCTTAAAGAGAATCAACAAAACACCAATGCATTGTCGCATCTTCGTGATAAATTCGTAGCTAATTGGTTAGGTCCATACATTATTATGCAAAGAGTGGGTAATGGTACTTATAGGCTTGCCAGCCTAGAGGTAGAGGAAGAACCCGAACCACTTAATGTTATACACTTGAGAGAATTCCATGCATGATTTGATTTATATATATGTATATATACATGGCTAATACACAAAAAAATTTGCATACATTTCACTTCACAGTATTACATTTCATAAAATTGCATATCATACATTGCATTCACATTCACATTTCACTTGTCATATTAGGGATCATTTATTAAGTTCAAGGTTTTGAATTGGTCCAAATAAAATCATGTTGCCTTAATCAGGGGCACCCTCACAATATCATCCACAAAATTCACCCATTTCATTCCATCAAGTCAAATGGTCATTTGCCTCCATACATCCATACAAGTCCTAGGTGTTTTTGGTCACTCAACCACTCCTAGTGTTTTAAGAAAACTCCAAAATACATGTCAAGTTCCTTTTAGGACCATTGCACATATACACTAAGAAAATCTTGAGTTTTGGGAATTGACTCCAAAAACATTCTTGAACCAAACACAATTTCACATCTTAAAAACATCTTGTGTCAAAGAGGGATAACACCATACTTGGTATGAACCTTGAAGTGAAAAGGGTCATCCTTTCTAGTCCCATCATGCAACATAGTCCATAAGAATAATGGTTTGCACCACTATCACAATTGCTTCAAATTCAAAAGATAGAGTAGTAAGGATAGGGTACAATTCTCATCACACTTAGGTTGAGAATCTGATTCCCCAAAGCTCTAAATATTTTACATCACACACCACTGATCATTGGGTTGTAAGGATCATACTACATTTCTAGTCAAGACGGTTAGGTAGTCATCCCCAAAATTCAAGAGATCAAAAACACAAATTGTGGACTATGGAGTTAGCCTCCACCGGAGCTATAGACGCTTGATTAGCAGTGGAGTACGCTCATGCGTGGTGACACGTCTCTTTTAAAGAGACCTCTAACCACACATAAGGACAAGCTAGCTTCTTGGTTTCATCCATAATAGGTTTACCCAATTTACTCAAGATGGGTTAATAAACTCACTTGCACACACATTGGTTCTTGATTACCTCGAGTCATTACCATGCTCTTGATTTGATAAATGAATTCACTACACACATATTTGGTCCTAGAGGAATTAGGCAATATTAGTGAGTTTGTTTGATACCACTAGTATGTCTGAGTCTCTACAAAATAGTCAGTTTTCCATATCAACATCCATATCTTCTTCCATATCAACATCTATATCTTCTTCCATATCAACATCCATGTCACTTCATGAGTCATTCATCCCATATGCCACCAAGTTTGGTGCTCCTGATTAAACAAAAATGCTAAACATGACCAAGAAAGATCTAAACTATGAATGATCATTAGAACACATACATTCCACCTTGCATTAATCATCCATATATTCTATCTTACATTAATCATCCATAACATAGCATATACATTCATCATCAATAGAAAACATGCATCCACAAAAAGCATTCACACAATTTAAACACAAAAAGTATAAAGCCATGTATATATATATATATATCATATGTACAATGAGTGCCCAAAGGCTACATACAATAGAGCACCAAGGCTCATATACAAAAAGTGCATCTAAGCACTAGCTAATGCCTATGAGAGGACCCCTATGACCTAGTAGGAGCCCTAGACCTAGAACTCTACCTAGACTCAACTAGCCTAGATGACTTAGCCATAGAGAAATATGGAGGATCTGGAAACATGATATGATTAGCCATACATAAATCCTCCAAGGAATGCACATATGCCTCACTAGCTCGAAGTCACCATAAGTCCAGCCCATGTCGATGTTCTTTGCCTAGAAGCTCTACTTGGAGCCTCACGATCATCTCTTGATCATCTCCACCAGCTCCTCTCATCACCCACTCCACTTGCATCTGAGCTATCATCACATCCCACACACTAAGCTCCACTTGTAGTTGTGCTATAACCTCATTGTGAGACTACACCAAAGCCTCTCACTCAACTCATAGCTACTCCATCTCTACTTGTAACCTTGCCACCTCTGATATCTCCCCCATATCATCATCCTCCTCCTCATCCTCCCCTCCACCAACCGTAGGAGTCTACTGCACTACACCCCTCGATTTCTTCCTTCGATTGCTAGCTCGAAGATGTCTCGATCACTTTGAAGTCTCATCAAACTCCTCAACATCATCCCCACCATCAATCACCACCTTAGGTACCCATACTAGCTGGGCACCAAACCATGCCACATACTCTAGGGTCATCCCTGCATCATCCACATCAGGGACCTCTAGCTCCTCATCATCCTCAATCGCCTCCCTCCATGGCTCTACACATGGAAGCCCCACCTCCTCTTGATACCTCCTATACAACATCGACTCATCAGGTACTCCCTACTGTAAGCCAAACTACCATAATACCCATGAGAACTGGAAGTACTCTACCTTGCTCCACCTCCTCCCAACTATCCACCTCGACTACCTCACCCATCGTAACTACTCCCTATCCCCAGTCCATGTGGTCCCCTACCATGACCTCCATGTCACATGAGTAGATGTCAAACCAGACCACATATCCTGGTACCACTAGCTAGATCACATCGGATGACTTAGTTGTACCTCCTCTACCATTGCCCATCTCCTAGCATAGGGCTGCACCCCATCCCACTCACTACAGGGTAGACCCTCCGATCGTGCCACACTAAAGTGCTCCCATCCCCAACACTAGAGAAGAAAGCTGCATCCCAAGCCCTTCCTCTTCCATTGTGTCACCTCATATAGCTCCTGGTACACCTACACCAACAAAGTAGGAGCCCATGCATATCGCTATGGTGTAGTGAGAAAATCACTCACCAATCCCAATAGGTTCCATGGGAACCTACAACTAGTACTATTGGGGATCACTATGTTCACCAACATGAACATCACCAAGGTCGGGAGGGGCTCCAACTTCTTGGCCACATACATGGTCAAGTATGGAATTCCCCCACACTCCACCTTCACCTCCTCCCACCTATCTCCAAACATCCTGCTCATTTACACATTTTTATCATAACCCACCTCCACCTTCAACCCCTCCACTAGCACCTTGAGAATGTGATACACATCCTCAAGGGTAATAGTCACCTCCCTAGTCGATAGCTGGAAAGTCCCCCTATCCGCATCCCATATCTCAGCCAAAGCTGAAAGATACCCCTCATCCACCCTCACCACATCAAGTTGGGCCACATCCTCTAGCCCCACCACCCTCAACAAACTTCAATCTACTTTTGATAACAATTTCCTCATCCTAGGAACAAGAGGATAAAATCGATGTTGTGGCTCCAAAATCTACAACTACAACAATAAACACATTTCATGAGCATTAAAAAATAAATCACAAAACTTGTTCCTTCCACCACCATAGCTTCCATGCCAAAATTCCACTACCTCACTTCACTCCTCACTCCACTCCACTCCTCAGATGTAGCTTCTCAAACTTGAAAACACACAAATGAGCTCCATTTTCCAATCTGTAGGCTATTTATAGCAATTGCAGGTGCATTGAAGCACCTTGGGGCATTTCAGGCATGTTGAAGTGTGCATGGGCATTTTTAGGTATGTTGAAGCATGCATGGGCATTTTATAGCGCACAAAAGCGCATTTGGGCGTTTGTTGGACCTCAGAAATGCATGCGAGCGTTTGATGCATAAATCAAGAAAAGGAAAAATTGATCAAATTGGTAGCTTACCTCCTCCAAATTTCACCAAATTTCACCCACACATCAATTCCATCATAAAATCAAGTTTTGTGAAAACATAAATCAGTTTGGATGCATAATTTTTGTTTGTGACCAAAAGTCGTAAAAAGCACAATTCCAATTACAAAACATATCAAACTGGTCCAAATTTTTACAAAATGACCATTTTCATCATCTGCATCATAATTCCCATCATCCCACCAATTTTTATGACAATATGAGTTGATTTGGCACATTAAATTGAATTTTATGTCCAAAAAGGCATAAAATTGACCAATATGCTATCCAACGTTCGCCAATCAGTTCTATTTTTCACAAATCATCACATTTCCTCCTCAAAATTTCAAATTTCACCAACATCATACTCCATCATCCATTTCTTTCCACATATGCTGAATTTCAAGTGAATCTTGTATATAGTGGTTTGTTCTATATACTTGGCGATTGCAACGATTTGCATCCATGCAATTCGGTAAGATGAATGAATCACCATAAGAACACTTGGTCATCATCATCATTCCATATCTCCTAGTTCGAAAGCACAATCAAATTTGGTTCCTCACATTTCAAGTGAAACTCTGACAAGATTAATCTTGCTAAATAGCTATCATTGATGGCCTAGTTCATGGGGCTTAAAACATGGACAAAATTACATCACATCATTCCCAATTTCCTTGATAGTCATCATAGCGACTGGCTCTAGCTAGGGTGATTGGTTCCATTTGAAAGGAATTATCCTACAGTCACTAGCAGGCCCTCCAAAGTTGACTCCTTTTTATTTTTGCATCTTCATATTGCATATCAATGAGGCCATACGACAAAATTTATTCAACATCATGGAATCACCCCAAATTTGGGGCAACTAAATTTGATTCTGATTTTCCCACAAAGGGATACATCTTACATGATCATGACATCTACATTTGGCACAAAACCCTTCATCTATTGGGGCAAAAACAAAATGCAATCATCATCCACATTTCTCCCAAAACCCTTCATCTATTGGGGTAAAAATAGATGCATTCATATTCCCCATTTCACCAACCCCCTTCAACCGTTGGGGCCAAAAATGGTCGCACATTCCATCATTCCCATTTCCTTATTTTGCACAACATTTCTTCCATTCATTCTTTTTCAATTGGCTCGTGAGCTTCATCCGCAACTCATTCGCCAATTGAGGGGGTAAGCTACGCAATAACTCCAAATTCTTTATTCTTTTGCCTTCAATTTTGTCTCCACATTCCAACAAGAGAGAGAAGTTGCTTCTATGCCTAGCCCGATTAGGTGTCTCGTATTTTTGCACCATATTGTGTTTCACACAACATGGTACAAAAAGGGGCATCTATAGACACCAAAATCTAGCCACTTGTCCTCCATCCATGCTTTCCCCCCCATCCACTTGTCCACCATCCCTATTTCCCACCATTTTTGACCATTATTCATATTTATTTATATATATTTATTTATATATATTTAAATATAATATTTTATATTATATTTTAATATATGTTTAATAAATATATATTTATAAAGTGGATTATTCCTAGCCATCCGATCTCATTTAATCTCATCCATCCATTTACCTTAATCCATGCCACATCCTAGATTGATTGTCCACCCTTAGATATGCTTTAATCTCAACCACACGATTAGTGTCGTTGAAACCCTAAAGTATGCCCTAGGTTGGATTATAAATAGGAGTCATTTTGATGGCTCAACCCTTGAGTTCTATAGTAGAGTCGGCCTAAGTTACTCAGTGAGTTTTTGAAACCCTATGTGCCTTAGAGTTCCAACTAAGCCTTTTAGTGCCCTAACCCCACTCCATCCATCATTTACCTATCACCTCACTCACCACCATCACCATCGCATCCCTCACCCTCATCAGATCTACTTCTACAGATCTAATCTGACCTCTTGAGTGCCCTACTACTCTCCATAGACCTCCCAAGCACCTTGCTACTCTCTACAGAACTCTCGAGCATCCTACTACTCTCCGTAGATCTCCCAAGCGCCCTACTGCTCTCTGTAGACCTTCCAAGTGCCTTGCTATGTTTCAGATCCCTATTCTGATGACGAGCGAGATCCTCGGGTGTCGCTAGGGCACACCCTCACCATCGACCTGCAACAGATCCATCCATCAACAAACAATAAGCAAGAGCAAGGTAAATCCATCTTATTTTGTTATATTTCATATTGTCTAATTTTGTTCGCATTTACACTGTTATAGCTAGGGTTTTAGTTGTGATTTTTGAGGGCTCACATAGTGGAGCCCTCATTATTATTACTAACTCTCTAGTGTTTCTTTGTGTGTAGGTTTGATAGTATATCAGAAGCATTGGACAGTTGATTAAGCTGGAGTGGCCCGGCATCGGATACACATAAGCCCACTCATACTTGTTGGGAGCAGAGACGCAATTGAAGACACCACCATTTGTTGTGGCTAGGGTTTCGGAGAACCCTAGCAAAATTTGTAAAATATGTATCAAATAGGATTCTTGAATCCATTATTGTAACAACAGAGTTTCTAGGCTCCCCCCATTTAATATAAATCTCATTTGTTGTGCAATATTTGGTTCATTTGAATTCTATTCTTTAGCTTTGTTTGGTATCTCACCGTAATCGCCATTTGTAGAGCAAAAAAAAATACAATGCCAAATGGCGATTACGATGGGATACCAAATAGAACTAAAGAAAAAAATCCAAATGAACCAAATATTTCACAACAAATGAGATTTATATTAAATGGAGAGAGCCTAGAAACTTCGTTGTTACAATAATGGATTCAAAAACCCTATTTGATACAATTTTTACAAATTTTTCTAGGGTTATCTGAAACCCTAGCCACAACAAATGGTCATGTCTTCAATTACATCTTTGCTTCCAATAGGTATGAGTGGGCTTCTACATATCCAATGTTGGTCCACTCTAGCTTAATTAGTTGTCCAATACTTCTGATATACTATCCAACCTGCACACAAATAAATACCAAAGATTTAGTAATAAAAATGAGATCTCCACTGAGTGAGCCCTCACAAAACACAACTAAAATCCTAGCTATAATAGTATGAATGCAAACATAATTAAACAATATGAAATATAACAAAATAAGATAGATTTACCTTGCTTTGGCTTGATTTTTATTGATGGTTGGATTTGTTGCAGGTCGATGGTAGGGGTGTGCCCTTGCAACACTCGAGGATCTCGCTTGTCATCAGAATATGGCTCTGAAATGCAGCAGGGTGCTTGGAAGATCTGCAAAGAGCAATAAGGCACTCAGGAGATCGACAGAGAGTAGCAAGGCACTTGAAAGATCTACGAAGAGTAGCAGGGCACTCAAAATATCTATGAAGAGTAACAGGGTGCTCAAAAGATCTACGGAGAGCAGGAGGGTGCTCGGGAGCTTTGCGGAGAGTAGTAGGGCACTCGGGAGGTCTGGGAAGAGCAACAGGGCACTTGGGAGGTCAAATCAAACCTAAAAAAATGAACTTAGTTGTAACCCTAAAATATGCTCCATTTGCATGGATGTCATAGGGCGTAACTGACCAGCATATGGCTAAAAACTTTTGATAGTTGTAGACATGAAAGTTGACCCACTTGAGTGAGCAATTTTTCCTATATCCTTGGGAAACCCTCTAACTTTACCTAAGCAATTTTGGGCCTCATTTCTCCCATTTTTTCCCTCTTTATGCGAAATCGCAATTAGCCCTAATGGGGCACAATTTCACATTGCTAGGGTTTTGTCCTAGAAAACCCTAATTTCCAAGTTGGCATATTTTGAGGTCGACTTTCCTTGGTTTTTTCTGCCCATTTCTCTTTCAAATCCCTTATAAAAGGAGGGTTTGAAGTCTTCTTTTCCTCTATGATTTGTATCCAAGTTCTATTTCTTAAGGTCTTCTTTCCTGCAAGTAAGCTAACATGAGAATTGATAAGTGCTCATCCAAAGTTGAAGTGCTCATTGTTTAAGTGATTGATATAGTCCGTTGAAGCTCTATTCTGGAAAGGATATTTCACTGCATTATTTGTGTGTTTGTTGCTTTTGGTGGACAAGTGTTGAAGCCCTAAGGAGGATTTCTACTACTTGGAGGTCTTCATCCTTTTGTTTGTTTTTTCGCTATTTCCTGTTTTTGCACTTTTGCATTTTGCATATTAGTTAGATTTTTACTTCGCATTAATTCACCTCTATCATTTGAGGGTTTTTCTCCTCTTTTGCGATATTGTGCTTGATAATTTTGAGGCATGATTTCCTTGTTTTGTGAAATTGCAATCACTCCATATGGGGCATGATTTTGCATAATCTATGATTGAGGGCAATCTGTTACCACCAAACCCTAGGTTTGTGTTTCATTTTGCATTATGATCATAATAGTATATTTTTTGTTCTATTTATCACATTGTTATACTGTATTTTATTCTGTTTGTCCATATTTCAAAGTTTAAATTTCATTTTTATATTTCAAAGGTTAGTTAAAATGACCTAGGGGGCTTGAATTTTGTGCCTTCAAATATAGCCATACAACGGCCTAAGTAGACCCCCTAATGCTGATCATATTATTTAAGTGTTTGTGAAGTTATTTTGCAAAAATTCGAATTGTGGAATACTGTTGGATGAAAGATAAAGCTCAAATCGACCACCGGATAAAGATAAGTGCACTAATTAATATTTAGGCTGATTGTTGAATGATTTTTGTTTTTGATAAAACCCTAGATATGATATAAAAGAAGACATTTAATTGATTTCTAGGAATTTGAAAAGATAAACAACATATAGTGTGCATTTAAGGTTTAATATTGTTTGTGCATATTCCCTTGGACCCTTGCTTAAAGTATTTCATTTTGCAACTCTAGGGTTAGAAAGAATTCAAAGAAAAAAAACATTTTAAGGTTAGCTCTTGTATTCTTGCATCTTATTTATGCATTGTCCTTTATCTTTCATAGTTTAGCTATAGAAATGCCAAACATATGTGATTGACTTAAATTAAACACATCAAACATATTCTATCGTCAAACTTGAAGCAAGTCCTAAAATTGTTTGTGGTGAACCCTTCCTCTTCTCACACCCTTGAGTTCATTGAGTACAGAGTATGACTGGTCTCCCAAGATCAAAAAGAGGTGTTACTAAGGCCTTTACATATTTTGATAAATAGCACTTGGGTTATGCACACCTCAATATGACCTCTATTTGTGAGTCAAGGTAGTTTATTTGTTTTTTTTGAACTTATTCTTAAGAATATTTGGCAAGTGGATTCTGGCAGTATACGCAGTTCATTTGCTTTTCTAAATTTATTTTTAGGAGTATTTGGAATGAGAGTGTGGGACTATTGTTCGTCATTGATAGGGTTTGCGTTTATTTTTCTAAATTTATTCTTAGGAATGTTTGGCATGATGGTGTGGTTATTGTTTGCGATGGCTAGGGTTTTCATTAATAGATTGAGGTAAGTTCTAAGGGAACGAGGAAGAATTTGGTTGCAATTTGAAAGAGGAAGAAAATTGATGTTTCATCATTAATTTGGTTTGTTTAATTTATTTATTTTATTATTTTTTAAAATTTGACAGGTCACCTCCTCTTTAGATGCATCGTTTTTCTTTCCCGATTGAAACGTATTTTAGTGGTTTTTATTGTTATTATAGTATTATTTTTTTAATTGGTTAAGTTTGGATATTATCCATGTAGCATTGGGTAAGATTTGAACCTTGGTTTCCTTATTAACGACATTGAAGAATCTAACAGGTTGAGCTAATGCCACTTATGTTATTATATTATTATTACTTATATAGGGGTATTTATTTTTGTATGTATTTTTATTTTATTCTTTTAGAACAAAGGGCTCATAAATTGCAAGTTTTGTCTTAAGTATTTTATATTTTACAAAGAGACTCAAATCTCAATTTAATTGAGTTGTTATAATTAGATATGTGCATCATTTTAGTTTGGATTCTTGATTTTCATGATCTTTGTAAATATAAATATTCTATAATTTTTTTCAACGAGTTTAGATAGGTTTTTTATGGGGGATCCTAGTCCCCTCATATTGAGTCGGGTTTGCCAAAGCCCTTACCCCATACCACTATAGTAAGCTTACAACTATACAAATATTCCATAATTCAACGTCATTTTTCTTAACATTTTTGTGCAAAAACTTTCACAATACCAAAATTTTATGAAAAATTCCTACAAAAACTTCCTTTAATATCAAAACTCCACCTCTATTGTCTATGCATTGAGATCTTAGTATAGTGTAGACGGTATTATTCTTATTAGATAATAATTGGTTATATATAACAATTGGAATCGTGGAATATTGTTGGACAAAATATAAATCTTGGATCAACCATCGAATAAAGATAAGTGCCCTAATAATTCTTTAGGCTAATTTTTGGGTGATTTATGTTTATGTTAAAACCCTAGATCTGATACAAAAGAAGATATTTAATTGATTTCTACACATTTGAAAATATAAACAACATATAGTGTGCATTTAGGGTTTAATATTGTTTGTGCATCTTCTCTTGGACCCTTAAAGGATTTTATTTACAACCCTAGGGTTATAAAACATTCAAAGCAAAGAATAATTTTAGGGTTAGCTCTTTCTTCTTGCATCTTATTTGTGCATTATCCTTTATCTTTCATAGCTTAGCTATAGAAAGGTCATAGGTGATTGTCTTAAATTAAATACATCAAACATATTCCATCCTCGAACTTGGAGCGAGTCCTAAAACTATTCTTGGTGAACCCTTCCTCCCCTCACACCGTTCTGGTTTACTAAAGATATAGAGGGGGAAAACCATGCACCAGCGTATGAGTCTCAAGGTTGGATTCGTAGGGAAGCCTTGAGGTGACTACGGTGGTCATTGTAACTCTACACTTAGTGTGGGGGGAGGAAGGTTAGGACTTGCTCCAAGTTTGATGATGGAATATATTTGATGTGTTTAATTTAAGACGATCACCTATGTTTAGCCTTTCTATAGCTAAGCTATAAAATATAAAGGACAATGCACAAATAAGATGCAAGAATACGAGCAAACCTTAAAATGATTCTTTGATTTGAATGCCTTCTAACCCTAAGGTTGCAAAATGAAATCCTTTAAGCAAGGGTCCAAGGGAAGATGCACAAACAATATTAAACCTTAAATGCACACTATATGTTGTTTATATTTTCAAATGCCTAGAAATCAACTAAATATCTTCTTTTATATTAGATCTAGGGTTTTAACAAAAACAATTAGCCAACAATCAACCTAAAGATTAATTAGGGCACTTATATTTATCTGGTGGTTGATCCAAGCTTTATCTTTCATCCAACAATATTTCACAATTCCAATTTTTGCAAAATAACTTTACAAAGACTTTAAAAATATGATCAATGTTAGGGGCCTTCTTAGACCGTTGTATGGTTGTACTTGAAGGCACAAAAGTCAAGCCCCTAGGTCCTTTTAGCTGACCTTTGAAATATAAAAGTGAAAGTTGACCTTTGGAAGATGGACAAACAAAATAAAATGTAGCAAAAAAATGTGATAAATAGAACATAAAATATACTATTATGATTAGAATGCAGCATAAAACACAAATCTAGGATTTGGTGTCAACAAATTTCCCCCAATCTTAGTCTGTGCGAAATCGTGCCCCATATGGAGCGACCACAATTTCGTAGAACAATGAAATCGAGCCCAAAAATTATCAAGCACAATATCGCAAAAGAGGAGAAAAATCCTCAAATGATACAGGTGAATTAATGCAAAGTAAAAATCTAACTGATATGCAAAATGCAAAAAAAATAAAAAACAACCCGACAATAGCGAAAAAACAAACAAAAGGATGGAGACCTCCAGGTAATAGAATTCCTCCTTAGGTCTTCAACACTTATCCACCAAAAACAATAAACACACAAATAATGCAACAAAATATCCTTTCCAAAACAAAGCTTCAACAAACTAATCAATCACTAAAACAATGAGCACTTCACCTTTGGATGAGCACTTATCAATTCTTGTGTTAGCTTGCTTGTAGAGAATACCACAAGAAATGGAACTTGGATTCAAATCATTGAGGAAAAGAAAACTTCAAACCCTCATTTTATAGGGGATTTGAAAGAGAAATGAACAAAAAAAACCAAGGAAATCCAATCTTAGAAGATGTCAACTTAGAAATACCCTAGCAATGTGAAATTACGCCCAGTTAGGGTCGATTGCGATTCCCAATAAAGGAGGCCCAAACTTGCTTAAGGCAATTTAGAGGGTTTATCTAAGGATATAGGGAAAATTGCTCACCCAAGTGATTCAATTTTTCATGTCTACAACAACCAAAAGTGTTTAGCGAGTCGGTTATGCCCTACGACATCCATAAAGAGACATGGGAGGAAATGAAGTAGAATTTAGGGTTACAACTAAGTTCATTTGTTGAGGTCTCTAAACAAAACTATGACTTACCCGACTAGCACTACTCATAGTGGAAAAAAACCAAACACAACCTCCTTTTTTAAAGAATTCGAAAGGAGCAACCCATTTTACAACCACTGGCCAACTTGGTCACTTACAACGAAAGAGCTATATTTAATGAACACAAGAATTTCTAGTCTTTTATGGAAAAGCTCTATTATTTAAAAATAATAATTCTTCTATAATAATAAAATCCATTTATTATTTCAATAAAATACCCCTGCTAATATCAAACATTAGCATGGTATTTTAAACAAACTCAAGGTAATGTATCCTCTATATCCATTAGTTCTTTTTTCAAAAATATCTCATAATCAATCCTCACACACACAACAAACATGTTAAACGAATCGAACAATTATGTGCATTAAAACAAGGCAAGTGATTTATCATAAACTTTGTCACCTATCCTAACCAAGGAATTACGATAGCTTCTAGGCTACCAACTTAGGCTCTAGGTGATCAGATCACCGAAGATCATCCTAATAAGCAATAGTGCATGTTTATATGAGAGTAATTGTTCATGTTACCATGAGCTGCCTAAATCATCACTTCCCTTTTCAAGTACCTCGTCCTTGGTGGTTGATTCTACCTCTTCCACCTATGGATGTACCTAGTGGTGCACATCGAAAATACATTAGTAGTATTGTATTCTTCAAAGATAAATATTATAACCAATGCAATAATCATTCAAAGCATTTAAACTAGGCATCCATAGTCTATTAGGTAAAAGTCTTGCCAAGGTGGGATATGACAATATTGTCCCATTATGTGGTCATATGATATGTTCATATGGCTGAAATCTCTTGACATTCAAAGAGGAAACCCTTCCAATTTTTCCAATTATCTTAATTTCAAAAATAAAAGATCCAACTTAAAAAGTATATGCATATTTGAAATTATTATCAAATATACAATGACATATAACAAGAATGGAACAATTTCAATCTCATATAACCCATTAATTAAAAATATAATTGCACTACAATAATTAACGATGAAAAAAAACATTAAAAGCCTCCTCAATAGGATGGGATGTATAAACCCCAAGGCCTAAGATTACACTCTTATTCTCTCTTTTCATATAAGGTAAAAAAAACCTATACCCTAACAAATTTTCACAAGAAAATCCAAATGAACTACCATAAGAATACAAATTCAACACCAGAGATCATACAATTACATAACTTTAACACATGTAGAGAAAGACTATAAAAAAATTAAAATGGAAAAATATAGTGGCGATACAAGTTAATTAGTTGGATTTTGAAAGGAAAGATTTAAAAAAATCAAATAATATTAGTTTGATCAGTTGTATTTTTAATTTTTAAAAAAGAAATCTAAGTTCAAATGTTTTTTTCCTAAAAAAAATATGTAACTTTCATTTAGAAGTTTGATTTTTTTTTTACAATAAGATGAGTATTTTATATTCTGATATAAGCTTTTACTAAATCAAATGTGTTACAATGATAACAACATGTTGCAAGCCTTCAATCAATATTATAAAGTGTCATTTTGGTACTTCAACCATTTAGTCATCAATCATATTTCAAAAATGACCTTAATTATCTAAAGACATTAAAAAGGATATGAAAGATATTTTAAACAACTTCTATCAAAAGAAAAACAGCATCATAAGGGTGCAAACTATGGTTAAATCATACAATCTCATACACTACTCCTCCCTTTAACCAAGTACCAATGTGAATATCCAACGCAACTTTTGATAGACCATATGTTTTCTCATTTAGTTCTCTATATGTATGTTTATAAGATATCTCTATAAATGATACCTCTAATAATTTCACTTTCTCATAATAAGGCTTAAATATCAAATTTTGCATCCTTACTAAACCTAAAGCCTAATCCACCACCATTTTTGAGCCACCAAATACTTAAATTTTTGTTATTCCTTGTTCCATTGTCATTCTTAACAAAAATATCAAAGCCTTCCACTCTCCCACATTATATGTACATTTACCAAGACCTGCTTTGAAAGTGAATTTGTGATTTTCATATTAATATAACACTCATGCCCCACATCTACTTGGATTGTCTTGACAAGCTCCATCAGAAACAAGCCCAAGACTTTGTAATATCCACTATTAAACTTCCAACCTATCTTACAACCTTTAATTATAAGGCTTTTTTTATGCCTTCATAAGTATATTTAATCCGAGCTTGAAGTTGAATAGGTAGAATTTTCTTGCTTTAAAAAAACATAGAATTTCTATCCAGCCAAAGACCCCATGCCATTATTAATGGAATGCACTTATATTTCTATCAGTATTTGTCTTTGAACCATTATTGCATATTATCCAACAGATTCCTTGTTGACCACTATCTCTTCCCCTTAGTCATAGGTACAATAAACCTTCACACTTCTCTCAAAAAATCACAATGAACTAGCAAGTGATCTATTGTTTCTTCCTCTCTTTTACACAAAATGCATTGACTTGGACCTTTCCAAAACATCTTTTGTAGAACATTCCATGTCAATGCCTTCTTAGCTAAATATAACTAAGATTGTTTTTTATTTTCAAGGGTGCTTTCACCTTTCAAATCTTGCTCCACCAAAGGACCTCCTCTTTATTATCTTTAAACATTGCCTTGTATCCTTCTTTCATTGTAAACTATCCACTAGTTGGGTTCTTTGAACCATACTAAAGAGTCTTCTTCTTGTCCTAGTATTATAAAAGCCCTTGTCAAATCCCTTGTATACTTGCTCCATTGCTCAACTTCATTTTCTTCAAAAAGTAAGTCACCCCTGATTCCATAAATTTATTATATCCTACATCTACTAATACCTTGAGTCCTTGTCTATTTAATGTTCTATTAAATTTTGAGATAGCTGGTAATTATGTCCATTCTCCAACTAAGGGTCTAATCCTTCTCGTTTCCTATTTTCCAAACCAAAAAAATTTTTCACCAATAGAAAGGCCTTCATTAATTCTTTCCAAATGATAGTTGCATTGGGCACTGGCTTGATAGGGAAGTCTAGTCCACTCTTCAAATTTTTTGGAACCTAAATATTAATCCACTTTTCAAAAGACATGGAACCTAAATATTTCTCTAGTTGATAACCTAATATACTCTTCAAAAAAAACATGGAACCTAAATATTTCTCATTGATAACCTAATGTCATACTCTTCAAAAAAAACATGGAACCTAAATATTTCTCATTGATAATCTAATGTCATACTCTTCAAAAAATCATGAAACCTAAATATTTCTCATTGATAAACTAATGTCAAACTTTTTTTTACCAGTTATCAATCTTCCAGTGTTATATGAATACAAATTTAATACCAAAGATCATAGACTCGAAGAGACGAAGATAAAATGGAAATATAGTTTAATCTGATGGATTCTTTTTTTTCTTTTTTTTAATTTAAGAAGATTACATCAATTCAGACTTGGGTTAATTCATATTCAAATGACATACAAGCATAATTGTCAATCTAATAAAACTACTATGATATAATAAAAATGGAAACCACTATATATTATTATCATGTAATATAAATGATCTAGTTTCAATTCTTTATATAACCAATTATTATCTAATAAGAATAAGACCAAGACCTCCTATACCCTACTAATATCTCAATGCATAGACAATAGAGGTGAAGTTTTGGTATTATGAAAGTTGTAGTAGGAAGTTTTCATAGAAGAATTTTGGTATTGTGAAAGTTGTTGCAGAAAAATGTAAGAACAATGATGTTGAATTATGAAATATTTGTATAGTTGAAAGCTTACTACAGCTGTAAGGGTTTTGCCAAACCTGACTCAATATGAGGGGACTAAAACCCCTCATATAAACTTATGTAAACTCATTGAAAAAAAACAAGGTATATTTGTATTTGCAAAGATCATGAAAATAAAAAATCCAGACTCAAATAATGCAAGTATCTAAATATAACAATTAAATTGAAATTTAAGTCTTTTTATAAAATCTCAAACACCCAAAAAAAAAAAAAAATTATGATTTATGAACCATTTGTTCTAAAAATAAAAATAAAAATACAAACAAAAATAAATACCAGTGTTTTTAAAAAGGAGTTGAGCTTCAAATCTTACCCAGCTCTAGATGAATAATATCCACACTTATCCAATTAAAAAAATAATATCATAATAACAATAAAAATAAAAACCACGTTTCAATCAGGAAAGAAAAACGAGCTAAGGAGGAGGTGACTTGTAAATTTAAAAAAAATAATAATAAAATAAATAAATAAAACAAACCAAATTATTATTATTATGAAACATCAATTTTCTTCCAAGCAATCGCCAACAATAACCACACCATAAAAAAATAACCACAACAACATCATGCCAAACATTCCTTAGAATAAATTTAGAAAATTAAATAAACGCAAACCCTAGCGAACAATAGCCTCACACTATCATTCCAAATACTCCTAAAAATAAATTTAAAAAAACAAATGAACTGCCTAGATTGCAAGAATCCACATGCCAAATATTCGTAAGAATAAATTCAGAAAAACAAATCAACTACGAGGATCCGCGCAATAGAGTTCATATTGAGGCGTGCGTAATCCAAGTGCTATTTATCAAAATACAAGGGCTTTGTAACAGCTCTGTTTGATTGATCCTCGGAGACCAGTCATACTCTGCACTGGATGAACTCAAGAGTGACTGAGTAAATTGCTCGCTGTTGCTCCCGCCGTTAACTAGTAAGATCACATGTCTACATAATTGTAATTCAATAATTACTGATACACGAATATACACAGATGGGAGCGATGAATGAATGAAAGATTTTAATTACGTCCACGAGACCCAAATATGGTCTATGGGACCTCAAACCGGCTTGGCCAAAGGCGTAATTATAATCGCAAATATTGCTATATTGTCTTAAAACCCTAAGTCTCCTAGCCCAGCCCTAACCCTAAAAATCGGCTCATAGTTGTGCATTTTAGAAACATTTAAGAGAATACTTTGATTAATGCCAAAAGTCGTCAAGAAGTTGCAAAAATTGCTGCAAAAGTCATTGTCATAAAAACTGCTATAATAATTGTTGATAAAAACTGCTGCAAAAAGTCGTTGCTATTATCATCAAGAATACCACCAACGGATACTTTTGACTGCCTTGATTTGAATGCACCCAACGATTACTATTTTAAGGTAATTATTTGACTTTATTTTCGAATGGCAAATTCAACCAACTACCCGAATACACGATTAGGACACGACACAACTAAGACTATGACTAGGTGCTGACCAGAACTTGATAATTTTTTTTTAAAGTTTGTTACACACCACACCTTGACACGACACACTGTGGAAAATTACCACATGATACACGACACAACGAAATGACACCACACAATACACGACACAACAAAATGACACCACACAATACACAACACAATACATGATACTATACACACTATACGATGTTGACTCACTTTGATGCAAGATTTGGACAATACGACACGACCACAGCGACCAAACAAGAAAATATTGTTGACACACAATAGCTGATGAAGGAGGTGAAGATGTGGAAACAAACGTAATGACTATACTATGGACGGTCAAGACACGAGTGGATTGGCGTATTGGCATGGAAATTATAGCGATCAAAATGTGAGCGGATTGGTAATGACAACACACGTTAGTAGGACTGACCAACGACGTGAAGCAGTTTGCTTGCTGTTCAAACAACGACAGGTGATACGTGGAAGATGTGAAGACTGACGATGAGGCGGAAAGCTATCAAGTAGAGTATGGTTGTTATGTGGATGAATGGAACTAAACAATGGTAAATTAATTCAGGGGTAAGCTCTAGTCACGCGAAGGATATGAGACACGCGGACACCGATTGGTGCTCACAATTGCCTTATTGTATGTTCACGTTTTAAAACTGAACTATATAGGCAAACCGAACTACACACCTCAAATTGCTATTAGGCGAACGTTATTTACTTCAGCTTGAATAACGCATTGAATAACCCGTAATTACTGTTGTGTGCAACGTGGCTTCGTTGAGATACGCGCTATCAACTGGCTTTTGAAATGATGTATTCACTATGAATTTTAAAAAAATTTCAAAAAATTAATTCGCTAGATGTTTGAATATTATCACGCACACACGATTTAACTACTGCGATATCACTGGTTGTCGCAAATGCTCATGAACTTGGCAAACGCTTGGGATATTCTTGTCTTGCACGAACGAGAAGCTTTATTGAAATTTTGTTCCTTTGCACTTCAATTATTTGACGAAGATGAATTGCTATAATATTTACAAGCCGTTGATTTGGAACACCGTTATCTTTACAAGCCGTTGATTTGGAACACCGTTTGATAACGTTCGCCACTATTCCAACATCGCAAGCTTAAATCTTTGCCTATAATTTTTTTTTCCCTTCTTGAACTCACTGCAACATGCGTATTTTTAGGATGTTGTATCTATGAAATTTTCACATATTAATTAAATTCTAAGCCACTCGGAGTGCGAACCGTACGTTCGAAAACCCTTGCTTGATCGAATGAAATCGGTAGGTTTATCAACCGCTTTTCTCCGTGAATGTATAATTAGAATGTTGTCTTGATCAAGTGTTGGACATCTCTCGAACGACTTCTTCCTGATATCATAAGGAATAAACATTATATTAAAATTTAACTTATGCGCTAATAGGTGGTTGAATAGATTGCGTTAATATTGATGCTCCCAATAAATTTTAATCGCTTGACAACACTAATTCTGGAGGACACGATTGGTTTGCAACTGTTGTTGCTATATTTTATATGTTAATAGAACACCAGAATATTGTGCTAATTAAATTCCTTGCGTTACCTTTAATTTAATGATGATTTCCTTCAATGGTTTTAATAATTTTAATTCTTGTGTGCTGATTGGACGACCAAGAATTTTTTAATCCTACGTTGCTTGGATTGTCGCTAATTGCACGAATTTAATCAGACGTCAATTGCTATGTGAAATTAAATCTAAGGAGTTGGGAGCTCGTTTGCGATTCACCCTGAGGAATATCGTTTATTAACACTATAACTTCACCCACAACTATTGCCTGCACGATTTGATATGCACTTCCGTGTGACCACCCTCAGATATTAAGCTTGGCATTTAACTTTTGATGACCCGAATTTACTGCTTGCTTTATTTTAGGGTTAATAATGCTCTAATCCAACCTGGCAACAAACGTATTTGACATTCCTTTGTCTGCTTATAGGGATGACCCAATTTTAGGACTTTTTAATCGTGATAATAGCTATTGCACTAAATATTAATTTTTCTTGAATTTACTGCTTGCTTTATTTTAGGGTTAATAATGCTCTAATCCAACCTGGCAACAAACGTATTTGACGTTCCTTTGTATGCTTATGGGGATGACCCAATTTTAGGGTTTTTTAATCACGATAATAGCTATCGCACTAAATATTAATTTTTCCACCACGATGAATTTAATGGTGGACACGTTAGGAGGTGTATTTTGGTATGGTGAAAATCCCTCGCTGCAGGGAGTGCCTTCTCGCTATAGTACCACCAATGTTTCTGAGGAGCGTATTGTTTTTGCACAGTGCTGTTGGGATGTTTCTGAGGAAAAATTTTTACACACAAACCTGATTTGACTTGTGCACTTTGAATACGTCTATCTTTAGGTAGAAAAAAAAGTTGTGCTTATTCCCACGCTGCTTATTGATAAACCGAAACCTATATATTTCTGCACCCTTCTACCAATGGATGTTCTTTATTCTTTTATAGAACTTCCTATAAAGTTCTCTAATACCACTTGAAGCGTTACAACTTCCTCAATGAATTAAGCTTCCTCAATGTAATAATCCGAATGAATCAAGCCACTTAAAGAGGACAGATCTCGTAACCACTTAGAGAGGGCAGGTCTCTTGCAATATATGCAATAGGAAATAATTACTAATGATATGAATGATGATTAATATAAATCAACCTACATCTACTTATATGAATAAATCAATGAATTGGTGAACCCTTGGAAATATAGTCGACTAGCTATATTAGTATTGTAACAGTATGCCCTCATCCATTGTGTTCGATCACGACCCAAACTTTACTAGTCGCTTCTGGCAATAATTGTTTAAGTTGCAGGGAACTCAGCTCAAAATGAGTTCATATTATCATTCACAAATGGATGGCTAGATAGAGATTATCAATAAATGTTTGGAAACCTACCTTCGTTGCTTTACCTCGAATAATCCTACACACTGGATGAAATGGCTTCCCTTGATCGAGTGGTGGTACAACACTTCCTATCACTCTGCAACCAAGGTTACTCTTTTTGAGGTAGTTTATGGGCACCCTCCACCCATGCCTTCCTCCTACATTCCAAGTAGCTCCAAGATCCATGCAATCGACACTACTCTCAGTCAGCATGTTGATGTCCTCCGTCAACTAAAGATGAATTTGGATGCGGACCAGAATCGGATGTGCCAATACCGTTATAAGCATAGTTTTACTGTGGGTGATATGGTTTTTCTTCACTTGTAACTATACAAACAACTATCCCTCTAGCTTCGTAGATGCCAAAAACTTTCCATAAAATACTATGGATCCTATCAGGTGTTACAATGGATTGGTGCCATAGCCTAAAAGTTGACCCTTCCACCTACATCTAAGCTCCATCATATTTTTCATGTTTCCTCTCTCAAAAAGGTGGTCAACAATTAGGTACAAGTTCAATTTGCACTTCCAAAGTTATATGAATAAGGTTCTATATTGCTTGAACCCAAACAGTTGTTGGATCGTCTAACTCGTACTCTCTGCAACCACACCATTACTAAAGTTCTTGTTTAGTGGTGTGGACTCCAGCTAGAAGATGCTACATGGGAGTCTCTCCATCAGCTCTAGAACCATTTTCCTTGCCTTCAACTTTGAGGACAAAGCTCTTCTAAGGGGAAGGACCTGTTAGGATCCCATCCTAACGTTAATTTTGTAATTCTCATTATTATGTTATGACCCACTTCCAACGTGAGGTGATTCTATTATAATGTTATTTTGTAATTTCTCATAATGTATGTGGCAAATAAGGCACCTAGCTAAGTGGTACCATTGCATGTAACTGTTATCAAGATTGTAACCAATGGTGTCATTGCATATAACTGTTATCAAGATTGTAACCGATGTAAGCCAAGTGGTATTTCACATGTAAGCCATGTTGGTAGGATTGCATGTAGATTTCTCTTTAAAAGGCATGAAGCCATATATGAATGTATCTTTTTGCAAGCTAATGAAATATTGAAGGATGTTTCCCCCTCGACGAGGCCTACAATTCTGAGTTATTTGTGAGATTATTTCAATTCTGCAATTACTTTTGGCATAGTGTTATTCTATTATTGCATGTATTTTAGTTATATTTTAGTATTGTGTGTGTGTGAGATTTATTTCAAAAGTAGGTTATTTATAGTGAACATAGAAAGGATCTAAGATATTGGGATCTCTTAGGGTGAACATAGAAGACCTAAGAGATTGAGATATCTTAGGGTGAACATATAAAGGACCTAAGAGATTAGGATCTCTTAGGGTAAACATAGAATGGACCTAAGAGATTAAGATCTCTTAGGGTGAACATGGAAAGGACCTAAGAGATTAAGACCTCTTAGGGTGATTTAAATTATGAAACAACCAAATAATCTACAAACAGGTTAAGTTAGCTCATCAAAAAGATGAGATGGATGACTTAACTCGTAGTACACATAGCATGCCTGCATAAATAGACTTGTGCATGGTATGGAGATGGGCGCATACCTTCGACTGTACTAAAGGTGATAAGTTAGATCATATATAAGGATGAGAAGCATAGCTTATTTTTGGTATACATAATATACTTATATATATAAACTATATAGGGTATTGAGTACAATGTAATTCTTTGTAGATTGGATAAATTTGATAAACCTAAACAATACATTAACTTAAACTTATATGCTAGTTAGGGATTTACAGATCTCTCTCTGTTAATTTACTAACAATTTTTTTTAGTTCTTTCAGCTAGATTTTGGATCGTTACATTTGGTATCAGAGCTTTAGGTACAAGGGACTAAAGCTTCATGGAATGCATAATTTTTATGTCTTTCTATTCAGGCTTTGCTTAGGCCTTGAAACAAAGTTAGGAAGATCTAGAATTCCCACTTGCTAGAATCTAAAGAAGACTAACCCTAAGGGTGGTTAGAGCTTTATGACACCTTACTTATTATAAGTATGGACTTTGGCACTAAAGAGATATCATAACTTATATTATAACTCTAGAGTACCATCCTAATTAGATTATAGATAGTTCTAGCAAGAAAAAATTATATTTTTGGATAGAATCAATAGTATAGTTCAAGGTGAAATTATAACCTAATATTCTCTTATTGGTTGTGACTAGGATAAATGGCACCTACGGCTAGAAAAGAGATACCTATGCCTTCAAATAGGTGAAACCAATAGAGCAATGTTGATGAGGATTGATGTTTGATCCTTCATATGACCCCTCTAGTAGTTCCTAGCTAGGTTTGCATAGTTTATTTCTTGCAAATTAATAATTGTAAGTGAGTCTCCTTCTCACATGCACTTGTGGGCACTAGTTATCTTCTAGTTGTCATTTAGAGTGTTAGTTAGTAAGTGTGAACTCAAAGTAGGAAGTGTGTACTTCAAGATAGCTAAAATGGATCTTCTAGTTAGCATTATTCCTTTTCTCTTAACTTAGAAGTTACGTGCATTCTCCCTTGCACTTTTGTAGCTTATGGTTAAGCATATTGGATCAAATCCATGATTTGATGGGTTTGGTTATGTATTTTGGGCCATTAGTGCCTATAAATTGAATTGTAAATAATAGAACACTTAGTTGGATTTTCAATCCTTTTCATTGGTATCAGAGCCTAGTTCATGTTTGCACTAGGGCTTGTGAGGTGAGAGGATAGGAGATAATTTTGTTATGAGAAATTCTTTCTCATTGAGGACTCGGTTTAAGCTCAAGGGGAGCTTGAAAACCATACGCAGAAGGAAGTTCCTTAGGCGTCAAAATCCTCGTTCCAACTTTCTCCGTATGCTCAAGGAGTATAGGAGAAGTTTACCCCGTTTCCTTTCTTACAAAAATCCCTTGGCAGGTTTGGACTACTCCTACGGAGAGATGCGTATTAGGGAGCCATTTGTTCCTGCCATCGAGGAGTCTTGAAGCTGGAGGAGTTCTATACTAGGTCGTGTGTCGACTTGGGTCTGGTTGCCTTTCAAACGCTGGTCGTGTGTCGATCGGATCTTGAAAGGAGAGCTACTGAAGGATCTTGGTAACATTTGTAATAGTTTAAGTTTTTTTTTCAATGTTTTTAAATTAGCCACCCTGGTTAATTTTAAAAATTTCATTGTTGTTATTAGAAAAACTTAAAATTTTTAATTAATATATTATTTTTTTAATATATTAATTTAAAAATATTGTAAAAAAATATATATATATATTATTATTTGAGGGCTTAGTTTTTTGCCCTTTTTTGGAAAGACCTGTGATCGCCCAATGGTCGACTGACAGGGTTTTTCGTGCGTGTCAGTCTGACGCACACGGACCTGCTACCGTATCGGCCCAACAGATGTTGTCAGTCAATAGCGCCTGCGTCAGCATTGTCAGCTGACAGTGTCGATGACAGTCACTGTCAGGCGTGACAGCGCCTGTGGCGCGGCTATCCCAACCCGCCGCATAATTGCAGGCCAGACACAACCGACGGCCTAGCTAGTTTTGATAGGCTCTGGTCCTGTTAGGCTAGGCTTTGGCCGATGTGGTGCTATTGGCCTCGTCAGGCTATGTCGACGGCTAGCCACATAGTCATAAGCTAGCCACAGTCGACGATGATGTGCTGGCTGACAGGTTCTATTCTTGTATGGCCAGACTGTCGATCGGCACTGTGGCTATTGGTGCCGCCACAACCACAATAACACTGACTATCGCCTGCACAAACTGTAGGCGTGTAGTTTGTATCCTGCACACGCAGGACTGCCGCCTACGTGCACCAGCAGGGCCAAAATTTTTTACAGTCCCAATACTTTGCAGGTATTCTTGAAACTAGCATTTTGATTCCTCGGGAACTGTGCCATGCAAATTTTTTATTTGTTTTTTGCACCTCGAGAAACGTGCAACTGGCAGTTTCAAAATTTCATGCAGATAAGTTGAGTGCAGTTCCAGTTCAGGCAGCAACTTCAAGGGTAATTTATTGTAATTTTTTTAATTTTTACTATTCTAAGGTTGCATGTTAAATTTTATTTTTATTAATTTAATTTTTAATAACTTAATTAAAATTAATTAATCTTTGATTAATTACATTTAATTTTTACTTAAGTTATTTTTAAATTAATAAATTATAAATTGCACCTTAGGTTAGTTTAAAATTTCAAATTTTGAGCCTTAGGAGTAATTTTCAAAATTCAGAGGCACTCCATTGTAACAAGGAAAATTTCCATTTTTTTCCTTGATTTAGTGCTTTCTTATTTTTTTACTCCTGGCTTATACCCGGTTGAACATGGCTTCTACTTGGCTGCCCAAGTGGCAGAACTTGCCCATGTTGTAAATGCTTTAGCAGATAAAGCTAATGATACTACCATGGCAGAAGTCCTTGGCACTCTTGCCATGAAGGTAAATGACATTTCTGTGCATAATGCTTCAACTTCTGCTCATGATTCTCGCCTGAAAGTTCGTTGTGAAGTTCCATTTTATGATGGATCCAGGAACCCTGATGTCTTGAATAGTTGGATTCTTGACATGAGTTCTTGGTTTTCTTACTCTCGACTTTCAGATGAAGATGTGGTTCCTTATGCTAAGCTAAAACTTTCTGGTTTAGCTAAAGTACTTGTTGAACGAAAAAGAGGTCATGATGAACTCACCTCATGGGATGAGCTTGTAGATTGTCTTAAGACCAATTTTTATCCTTCCAATTATTCTAAGGAATTGGTCATTAAATGGTTTCATTTTTGACAAAGTACTAATATGACTGTACAGGAATATATTTTTCAGTTCAACAGGTACAGGATACTTGTGAATGTGGAGGATGATGTTCCAGCTTTGATTATCAAATTTCAAAGTGGCTTGTTAGAGCACTTGTACAGAGAAATTATGTTTGTTTCTATGGAAACTTTGGATTCAGTTTTCAACCAGGCGCAACTTGCGGAGGACAAGTTCAAAGCGCACTCGCAGGCATTCCGCGCACCTGCTCCTCAAGTGGTTGCAAACTCATCAAAAGGGAATAATTCTTTCTCACAAAAGAAGAATTTTGCTCAAAAGAAGAATGTTTCTTCTCCATCTCCTTCTTCTCCTTCCCCTTCCGCTTCTACTCCTTCTTCTTCTTCTTCTAAACCTTCTTCTTCTTCTAAAAAGTTTTGTAACTATTGTAAGAAAAAGGGTCATGAAAAAGCTGATTGTTTCAAGCTTAAGAAGAAAAGTTTAGTCATTACTACTCAAGAGGAGGATGCTTCTAAAGGTCCCCTTGAGTCGGTAGGGAGAGAGTAGAGTATACACGAAATTATGAGGTAAGCTCAATGAGGTTACCTTGGTAAATGTAAGTTCATCAGAGGGCGCTCGTGATGCTTTGTTCATCACTCGAGCTCATTTGCTCCATAATTTTGCAATAGATTGTATAGTGGATAATGGCTCGCAGAAAAATCTAATTGCGAGGTCCATTGTCGAGCGTTTGAAGTTACCTATGGAGCCTCATCCTCAACCTTATTCTTTGGGTTGGAAGGATAGTGGAAGAGGCTCAGAAATCACTCACACTTGCACATTAAAATTTGCACTTGGCCCACATTTCATAGATCAAGTCACTTGTGATGTGACTCCTATGGATTGTTGTGGGATTTTGCTTGGACAACCTTTTCAGTATGATAGGAGAGTTGTTTATGATGCTTTCAAAAGAACCTACACACTTCAAAAATATGGTAAGGTCTTTCTCATTAAAAGCACCAACACTCCTAACATCATTCTAAGTTCCAAGCAAACAAAAAGAGTAATTAAAAAAGGTGGTGATGTTGCTCTAATTTTCATTCGCTCTCAAAACACTTCTACATCCACATCCATTCCAAAGCAACACTCTTCAATGGATAAAATATTGCAAAGTTATTCACACATATTTCAGGAGCCAAAGTCTCTTCCTCCAATTCGCACAATTAATCACAACATTGAAATCATTCCTGGTTCTTCACTACCTAATGCACCCATGTATAGACAATCTATTTTGCAAAATGAAGAAATAAAAAGGCAAATAGAAGATTTGTTGTCTAAGGGTTTCATTAAGGAAAGTACTTCTGCTTGTGCCTCACCTATTTTGTTGGTTCTTAAAAAATATGGCACTTGGAGATTGTGCATTGATTTTCGTGCTTTGAACAGAATTTTTGTAAAGAATAGATATCCATTACCACGCATTGATGATTTATTAGATCAGCTTCAAGGAGCTAAGTTCTTTTCAAAAATAGATCTCAAAAGTGGATATCATCAAGTGCGTATCCAAGCTGAGGATACATGGAAGACAACTTTTAAGATGAAGATGGGCCTTTTTGAATGGTTGGTCATGCCCTTCGGTCTTACTAATGCTCCTGCAACCTTCATGAGGTTGATGAATGATGTATTTCGTGATGTACTTGACAAATTTGTAATAATATATCTTGATGATATATTGATTTTCTCAAAAACTTGGGAGGAACACCTTAGGCATATCCAGAAAACCCTTGATCTTCTTGCGAAGAATCAATTATATGCCAATTCTTCCAAGTGTTCTTTTGGCAATACTTCAGTTTCTTACCTTGGCTATGTGATTAGTGAAAGTGGAATTCAGGTAGATCCCATAAAAGTTGATGTTTTACTTAAGTGGTCCCCTCCTACAACTCTCACCGAGTTAAGGAGTTTTCTAGGACTTGCGAATTTTTATCGCAAGTTCATTCCTCAATATTCCACCCTTGCGGCTCCATTGCATTATCTCACTAAGTCTAAAGTTCCATTTCATTGGGAGAAAAGCCAAGAGGTTGCCTTTGAGAAACTCAAAAAGAAACTTTGTACAACACCTGTGTTAACTTTACCCGACCTCTCTCAACCTTTTGAGATTGAAATGGATGCCTCTAAAGTTGCCTTAGGAGTTGTGCTAAAACAGAATGGTCATCCAGTTGCTTATCATTCAAAAACTTTTTCTGCTGCTAAGTTGAACTATTCTACATATGACAAGGAGTTGTATGCATTAGTTCAAGCTATCAAGTATTGGAGACATTATCTTTTGGGAAAAGATACAGTAGTACACACTGATCATATGCCTCTCAAGTTTTTACAATCTCAAAGTAAAATTGAAGAATCAAGACATATGAAGTGGGCCTCTTACCTCCAACAATTTCACTTGGTGATCAAGTACAAAAAGGGGAAGAGTAATACTGTTGTTGATTGTTTGAGTAGGCCTCCAGCCGCTCTTGCCTTAACAGTTATGTCCACTTCACACTTGGGATTTCAGACTTGGCCTAATCGGTATTCACAGGATCCTGATTTTGGGAAAATATTTGAGCAAGTGAGTAAGCCTTCTTCTTCCAATTTGCGTCCTTTCCAAGATTTCTACATCAAAGAAGGACTTCTTTACAAATTGGACAAGGTTTGTGTTCCTTGTGAGCCTAGAGTGTCACTTCTTAAGGAAGCTCATTCTACACTTTATGGTGGTCACTTTGGGAAGCACAAAACACTTCATCACTTGCAAAGATTTTTCTATTGGCCTAAAATGCAGAGGGATGTGTTGAGATTTCTCAAACAGTGTGCAGTTTGTTGTCGCTCAAAACCAGCTAACAGGAAGTTTGGCTTAGGCATGCCTTTGCCCATTCCTTCCCGTCCTTGGGAAAGCATTTCCATGGATTTGGTTAGTGGTTTTCCTATGACAGTGCGACAACATGATTGTGTGTTCGTGGTGGTTGACAGATTCAGTAAAATGGCTAAGTTTATTCCATGCCGCAAGACAAGTTCTGCAGCAGACTTAGCCCAATTTTTCTTTGACAACATTTGGCGTTCCTTTGGTCTACCTACCAGCATTATATCGGATCGTGATTCACGCTTTGTGGGTCACTTTTGGCATTCTTTGTGGAAAATTTTGGGAGTTTCCCTTAACTTTTCCACCGCCTATCATCCGCAATCTGATGGGCAGACTGAAGTGGTAAACCGTACCCTTGTGCAAAGTTTACGAATCTATCATCACGCTTCACCAGCAAAGTGGGACTTGAGTCTCACTCATATTGAACATGCCTACAATAGGGCCCTACATTCTTCTACGGGTCATTCACCCTTTGAGGTTTGTATGGGATTTCAGCCCTTGGCACCTTATGAGTTACCTTTGTCTTTGCCTTCTCCTGTCACTTCACATCTTCAGAAGGAGCAAGACAAGGCACACTCATTTATTCAGCATTTGCACAATTTGCAATCAAAGGTGGTTGAGATTTTGCAAAAGACATAGCAGCAACAGAAAAAGGCCATGGATCGACATCGAATTCCTCATCCATTTCAGGTTGGTGACAAAGTTTGGTTGCATCTTGACAAGCGACGTTTTTCTGATAAGACTCATAGTAAAATCAAACCGATTCGCTATGGGCCTTATACTATTCTTCAACAGGTGTCCGAGAATGCTTTCCGCCTTGATCTTCCCGCACACTTGGGAATTCATGACGTCGTCAATGTAGATCTTTTGAAGTTGTATTTTGACTCTACATTGGAGACAGCACCAGCTATCAGTCATCCCGTGGACGTGGTTCCTGATTCTCGGTTACCATTGGATTCTGATCAGATCTATGACACAAAGATTCGACGGACTCGTTAGGGGTCTACCACCTCATATCTTGTGGCTCGACGAGGACAACTACCGCATCAGGCTCGTTGGATTTCTTTTCATCAGATGTCCCGTGACTTTCCTACTCTTCTGAAAGCATTGGAGTCCAATGCTTCTATTGTGGGGAGGCATGATGAGGATTGATGTTTGATCCTTCATATGACCCCTCTAGTAGTTCCTAGCTAGGTTTGCATAGTTTATTTCTTGCAAATTAATAATTGTAAGTGAGTCTCCTTCTCACATGCACTTGTGGGCACTAGTTATCTTCTAGTTGTCATTTAGAGTGTTAGTTAGTAAGTGTGAACTCAAAGTAGGAAGTGTGTACTTCAAGATAGCTAAAATGGATCTTCTAGTTAGCATTATTCCTTTTCTCTTAACTTAGAAGTTACGTGCATTCTCCCTTGCACTTTTGTAGCTTATGGTTAAGCATATTGGATCAAATCCATGATTTGATGGGTTTGGTTATGTATTTTGGGCCATTAGAGCCTATAAATTGAATTGTAAATAATAGAACACTTAGTTGGATTTTCAATCCTTTTCAAATGTCGAGGAGGTAACCCGAGATGAGAATTTAAGAAATTCCAAAAGAGAGGTAGAAAACCTCACTACAATGGTTACCACTATGTAGGATAAAATGAAATAAATATTGGAAACCATTATGAAACAAAATTTATAGGCTAAAATCCATAGGTTGTTCAAGTTGATGAACTAAACGTAGAAAAACAAGAAGCTAGAAATTTGCCAGAAAAATAAATGGCTAAAGATCTAAAAAATGTTTGTACCTCCAAATTTGATGAAGGGGAAGGGGATGCAATCGAAGCTTGGCTGAGAGAGTTAGAGATTTATTTCACAATAAAAATCTACTCCCTACAAACCTAAATAGTTTTGGCAATAATTTACCTATAAGGGGTTACATTAGATTGGTGGGAAATCTACCATGAGAAAAATAAGATCGAGGTAGTCGATCTTAAATGGAAGTACTTTTTTGGAATATTTAATAAAATGTTCCTTACAGAGCATTTATATGCATTGAAGTTTGAAGAGTTCACCAACCTTTGACAAGGGACCAAAATTATGGAATATACTATAAAAAATTGGTTCGATTGCTTAAACATGTACCTGATTATGATGAAAATATGAGGGTCCATATGTTATTTCTTAGGTTAGAATCTAGAGTGAGACACGATGTAAATATGCATGAGCCTAATTCATTACAAAAGGTATATGACCTAGCAAAGAAGGTAGAGTCTCATCTATAGTTCAAGCATGTCATCCTATTTGAGCAAGATCAAAAAGCACTTAGGAAAAGGAATAGTCAAGGATTCTTGAAATGGGAAGAAAAACATAATCAAAATACCAAAAAACTTCCAAAACCTGATAAGAGAAATGATGGAAAAAAAATAAGGTTCAAGAGGAAATCCCAAAAGAAAAGCAATAGCAACCCCATCAATGCTAAATCCCAACCCAAAAACTACTAAATTTGGCCCCAGTAAGTAAAGCAGGAGAAAAAAAACCAAAAAAGTGATAGGGATCCAAGGATGGGTGTTATAACTATAGAGGTCCTCATTATGCTAGCTAGTGTCCATATTAACTAGGTCCAAGTACATCCAATTCCAAGATAAAGGAACCAACCCACCAGTTTTTTGTTGTAATCGACAGTAAGAATCTATAAGGGCAAGTCACCCCCTTGCTCATAAAAGGTAAAATTTATAATAAAGCAAATATTCTATTTGATAATGGAGCCACAAGTAGTTTTATCTCTTCTAGTTTAGCCAAGGATATGGTGAAAATATCAAGTTATTTGGCCCAAATATGGAAGGTCGAGTATGGTTTGAGGTAAACCTAATTAGTAAAAAAAAAAAATTCTATGGTAGATGTAGACACCAAAACAGCACCAATCCGATTATGTGACAACAAGCGCTGATCGCATTGACACACACAACCCCTAGGGCAGCCCCCAGAGGTTAAACAGTGGTCCTAACCACTTCCAAAAGCAGTTTTAGAGGTCAGAGGTCAATTTGGCACCTTTTTGGCACCTTGCTCTCTACTCGTCCCACCCAGGGATGAATACAAACTGGCATTCGTCCCACCCAGGGACGAATAGCAACATTCGCCCCAGGGTGAGGCGAATAGCAAGTTTGACTGGCAAAAAGTCAAACCTCGGTAACTCCGCCAGTTAACTGAGGCTTCAGGCCATGCAATTGCGAGGAATAGCTTTTATTCAAGAAGAGAGACTTCAGTCATGAATGTCTTTATTTTAGAAACCTCATGCAAGGAGATTTTTAATCAGGGAGTTAGCTTTTCTCTAAAAATAGGAAAACAACTCAAGTGGCGCCCTCGCATGCGCAATTCAAACAAAGAGACCCTAAGGTCTATAAATTGGTGAGTTTTCTCACCCAAAAGATATACAGAGAAGGAGCATTTGAGCAATGAAGTGCTGCCAATTTACATACCTACTTGCGATTTGTGCTTTCACATCCTTAATCTCTCATTCGAAAGGGAGGTTATTGGGTGACTATTGGAAGCACGAATCCGGACCCAAAACCCAATTTTTGGCCACAAATATCCACAAAATTTGTCGAAAACACCCCATAATCAGTTTTGGACCCATCCCAAGTGGATTGGTGCCGAAACAGTGTCCCAAACGGTGGGCGTCCTGCCCCCGGGCGCTCCCCAAACTGTCACAGTCCTATTCGCCCCACCCCGGGATGATTAGAAATATGTGATATATTTCTCTGGTTTTTCTTTTGCATTTTATTCTAGATATGTTAAATAGGTTACAGTTCAAATTTCATTTCATTCTAAGCAATTTTGACCAGGTTTTTGTCATTTCCCGCCTTCACTAACTTGCAGATGGCACCAGAAAAATCTGGGTCCTAGAGGCAAAATTGGAGAAATATGACCATCTGGGTCTTCCCAAAACACCCCCAATTAGCTAACCCCAACTTTTCAGGTCATTTGGAGCTTCCTAAGTAGGACATTGAATAGGGTGCTTTCTGACAAATTCTTGTAGGCCTATTCGTCCCACCCTGGAGCGAATACAAATCTGTGAGGAATTTCTAGACTGTTATTTTTGCAGTGGTCTTCTGATAATATATTTATGCTTCTGTAAAAATTTTAGGTCAATCCGAGGTCATTTGATAGTCGTTTTAATATTTTCATGCATACACTGACAGTAGGCCTTGGGAAATACATGCTTTATTCTATCTGTAGGTGCTACTAATATTTTCTGTTTCTTTGAATGCAGGTTTCTAACATCAGAGGAGTAGGAAAGAACAAATAATCACATACACAAGCGGTGGTGATATTTTGGTCCGCCCATCTTACATGTGGGCATGCGGAAGAAGGATTGTTATCCATGGATGTTGTGACAAGAAACATATTTGACGCTCCTATCCCCTAAAAAGGAAGGAGACGTATTGTAACACAATTTAAAAAGCGTATCAATAAAGATATTACCATATTTCATATTGCTTTTATCTTGTGTCAATTCGTATATGTTCTTTCTTGTTCTTTCTTGTGGCATATTCCTTTTTGTTTTCGTATCCTCGTGCTTTCAGTGGCGATCACGGTGGGACCTCTGTCCCTTGATTTTTAAGATTAAATTTCTGATTAAAGTTGCTTGTTATTTTGCTTACAGGTACCAAGTTTTCCAACACTAGACTATTTCAGAGCAGAAATTCAGAGACATCCGACTTGGGCAGAGAAGAGGTAGAGGTCTTAAACACCTTTTGTCAATTCTTTGCTTTATGTTCTCTGGTTATTTGCTTGCATAGGAGAGTTTGAATGCTTGCGTGCTTCATTTATGCAACTTAAAAGGAACCCCACACACCACGTGGTAACTGAAACAACAAGGAGTTGGTCGTAAAACCCCAACCCTTGAGCAAGACCAAAGGTGGATTCCATCATCACTTTGGCTTGAGATATTGCATACATTACCCCGATCGCGACTGTTGCTAGACGTAAATCCTGACGAAAGCTGACCAAGTGTAGCGGGGGTGATTCCCAATGCATGAGGATAAGTCTTCTATGGTAGGTGTCATAAACAGAGTGATCCCCCTTCAGTACCGCCTATGTTCCACGTACCATCTGCTCTCACGTACCAATAGTTTCCCTCACGTAAGGGCGGGTATATAGAGAGGTTGGTATATCGGTCTGGCAATGGTATATCGAAGGGGTGACCATTTTTTGGGAGTCATAAGAGCCCTCATTTTGCATTTAAATGTTCTTTCAAAAATCTTTCAAAACAACATCAAAACACACTAAAACCAGATTTTAGGGCACACTTTTAAATCTTTAAACGAGATAACCACTGCATTGATTGTGTGTTTCCTTTCTGTTTAAGTGTAGCATAAAAAATCCTAAAAGAGATAAAAATCTACTCGTCTTTAGGAGCACATCACCATGGTGTTCACTCGTAGCCGAGCCCAATCACGGGCAAGCACTGTAGAAAGTGCACCAAGGGGGACAAGTCACCTCCGATATAGTCTTGAGGACCTGGTCATCCCGCCTTGGCGGCCTGACACACAAGAGAGTCCACATCATGCCATAATAGAACAAGACTATAGAGGCACCTCTTTGAGGGGCACCCCCACTCAGCATAGGTCCTTTCAAGAAGAGAACCTACACGTAGCACTTAATGTAGATAGGAGACCTCCCTTAGAAGCCCGTTATGGGTGGCCTAGTGATGAAGTGCTAGAGCAACAGAGGGTCCAAATGGAGGGGCCATAGGATTTCGTCATCCCTCCTCTACCCCGCATTACTGTTAGAAACACTAGACAGTATCCAGAGTATCAAGCTTTCCAGGCAGGGCAAGACAATTCTGCCCGCACCTTTTATGCATATGAAAGAGAGGACGAGGAAGATTACCACGTTCCTCAAGAGCAGTACACAGCATGGGAGCGATGTACCTCCACGCCTGCCATGTATCAAGATCACCCATTGAGGCTACAGCCTCAGGTTAATGCAGCTAACCTCGACAGAGGAAAGCAGCCCATAGAGGTCTCGGATCACCATGACCGAGGTAGACATATAGGAGAGGCATCTAGGCTTCCTAAACAAGAGACGATGGAACAAAGTGACTTGGCGTTTGCCAAACATGCCACCCGCCAAGCGCAAATCACGCAGCTTAGGCAAGATCAAGAATAGTTAGAGCATCTTTGTCGGCTTAACAAAGAGCGCATTCAGCGTCAGACAGCCGAATTGCTGCATAACAATGTGCCTGCGAAGGTTCCAAACCCTCGCGCGCACAAAGTAGAAGTGTATGAGAGGCATAACCCTTTGGTACGAGAGAGGTCCACGCGACCTTATCAAGTATTGCCTCCGAGACCTCCTAGACCTGAGCGGGAGGCCACTCCCCGAAACAATGATGGGCACCCTCCGCGGGCACCTACCCATGTGCATAGGTCTCGGCCAGCCACTCCTCAGGAAGCTTATGAGGAATATGAACAAGAAGAAGAGAGGGCTGAAATGCTCTATCAAGGCAGAGGGGGTGCTATCCAGCTACCTCTCAATAGGCCTCAAGCTCCCCGCAACCCACAATGGGAGCAAACTAAGGAGGAAGAAATTAAATCCTCTGATGCATATAAAGCGCTGCTAGAGCGCTTAGAGTCTATGGAGATCAAGACTTCTGGGCCCCAAAATCCCACTTTACGCCAACTCCGTAGTCATCCTGTGCATCCGTCAGTGTCGGCACCTCCATACCCGAAACACTTTAAGCTGCCCCAGTTGGCACTCTTTAGAGGGGAGGAGGATGCCCAAGAGCATGTGACTAGATTCCTGAGCCAGTGCTTTGGTATTCAGGACAACGATGCTTTGTTGTTAAGAACATTTATAACCACATTCGTAGGCCCTGCCTCGGATTGGTTCACCCAATTACCGAAACATAGCATCAGTAACTTGGATCAGCTAGTGGACGCGTTCCTCGAATGCTTCACCTTCAACACTAAGAAAAAGGCATCATTGAGTGACCTAGCTAGCCTCAACAAGTATGAGGAAGAGACCATGGTGGCATACGGGAACCGGTGGAGGACGTTGCTTTCGAAGCTGCCTTACCTCCCTCCCATGTCAGATCTGACCCAAATGTTCTCGAAAAGTTGTTTGAGATCAATCTCCGTGCTATTGCAGCTGCAGCAATATGCCAGTTTAGAGGAAGCTCTGGCGCAAGCCAGAGTCATTGAGGAGATTAAGATACAGGATGGCGAGATTGCCAAACCTAAGAAGAAAGAATGGACAAAGAACACTAAACCAGGGACCACGCAACCAAAACCTGCTATGGTTAATCAGGTTGCCATCAATGTCCCTAAGCCTGCACAAGCAACACAGCCTCAAAAGGCTAACTATCAGGCGGTGCCTCCCAACAACTATGAGAGAGAAAACCAAAGGCAGGAGCAAAATCAGCAGCGTCGCCCTAGGCGACAATTTACTCCTTACACAGAGTCCAGGGATTCTTTGTTTGACCGCTTGTCAGCGATGAATTTGATCAACCTTCCAGAGATTCAAACTATAGATCCCAATGCATCGAAGCCTAAAGGGTATAGAGAAGACTTGTACTGTAGGTTCCATAGGCGTAAAGGACATGATCTTAATGCATGCTGGAAGTTCAAAGGTTTGGTACAAGATCTCATTGACAACAAGACATTGGCGGTGGACAACCCCGTAGCGCCAAACAACCAACATATGGGAGTATTCAGAGACCCCTTGCCTGCCCATGAGGCACCGACAAAACCCCTTCAAGTCAATGAGGTGCAATAGAATTGCCCTATGCAGGGATATGTGGGGATGATAAGCATAGTGACTAGGAACAAGAAGTACCCAGGAGCTGCTCCCACGGTAGCCACAAGAGAGGTTCCATCAACGTCACAAGCTCAACAACACCCTACGCAACTTCCCCCGCCTAGACCAGTGGCCACGATTCGAACTAGACTTACCCAAAGTCTAAGGACCACGTCGGCTAGGCTCTCCATATACGAGCTAATTCAACAATCGACGCCCCATCGGGAGGCTCTAATGGAGATTTTAAAAGCTATCGAGCTGCAGCCCCACGAAGCGAACTCTTTCAACAATTTTGTGGGGCATGTAAAACAATGTACAGAACCAGTCATCACCTTTAGAGAAGATGAATTGAAAATAGTGACTGGTGATGTGGCGGATCCACCCCTGCACGTTATCGCATGGGTCAACGGGATTCCGTATAAGAGAGTGTTGGTGGACACTGGCTCGTCCAGTAATATCATCACTACAGCAGCTCTGAAGCATTTGAAGTTGCCAGCATCTCATATCGTGGCTTCCACTTACACACTACGAGCATTCAACGATGCAATCTGCTCGACAGTTGGCACAATTGTCCTACCTATCCAAGTGGGACAAAAGACTATTCATACATTGTGCCATATCTTGGAAGGCGAGATGGCTTATAATATCTTGTTGGGCCGGCCTTGGATTCGGGACATGAAGTGTGTCCCTTCAATAGCTCATCAGTGCCTAAAGTATACATTTGAAGGACAGGTGCATGTAGTCCCGACGGACTTGGAGCCTTTCAAATACTACAATACAGTGCAATTCATGCCGCAATCGACCCTTCCATCAACACATTTGGATTTTCAGTTGAATCCATCTCAACAGGGTCCGATTCCGTAGGCATCTCCAGTGATTAATCCATCGAGTCCTCAGTCGGGTCCATCTTCTTCCACTAGTCCTTCCACAATGATGCCACCTACGGTGGCCACATCCAAGGACAAGGGAAAGAAACCCTTAGAAGAAGAACCACCTCTAGTCTCAACCATCTCGACAGAAGAGATGCCTAGCAGAATGGAAGTCGAGACGCCTAGTTCACCCCACATGGAGTGGACTCAGGAAGGACTCCCATTCGCTTCCCCTCAACCACCAACGGTCACCGTTGAAATGGCCAGCACGGGCCTGGGGGAGTATCTAGTGAGGAAAATTATAGCAACACCCACACTTGAGTCCATGCAAGACATGGGGAGGCCTCGACTCCCCATCGGCTCAGTGGTTCCTTTAGGCTACCCACCCAATCAGACAAACTTTGTTTATGGGGGCCTGGATAATGGCGTTGAGATTTGTATGCAAGAAGATGAAGACGAAGAGCCCTTTGTTGAGGATGTCAACTATCTATCCAACCCTGATTTTGCTTTAAGATATCTAGGCCAATGCAATTGGCATGGATATGGGTTGGGTAGGTATGAGCAAGGAGTGCGTGTTCTTTGCCAACCGAGATATCAAATGTCGTATGACAAGTCGGGAGTAGGGTTCAACCACCCCTTGCCCCTAGACATCTTGGTGGAGAACATGCAAGGCCTAGGGATAGGCAACAAGGATGGGTTGGCATCAGGTCCATATGCCAATCCTAACACAAACTATACATTGGGAGATTATCTCCCATTGCTAACAACCAACCTTGTTGACCATAACAACCCTTTCCCTTCGGCCGAACAAGGAGAAAATTCAAGGACTCACCCACAAGAGGGATATGGACAAGACCAAGAAGGGTCTTCAGAGGATGAGTCGGAGTACGAGGTAGCCCCTTGGGATCCTTTCGAGTCTGATAGCAATCATTCGCAAGTATATCCCATGAATGATGATCAGGAAAGCTTCCTGACAATGTTCCCATTGGATGCTCCATTTGAGCATATGCCACTTCAAGAGAATCAGGTCCCCCCACAGAGAGCGGAACAACCTCGATGGGACCACATTAATTTGCTCGAACAAGATGAGCCTCATATGTCGCAAGCAGCTATTGGAGCTAACGAAGGCTTTTGGATCTCTGACAGTGATTCGAAAGATGAAACCGAGATGGCCTATCTCAACCACATGCGACAGATGCAACAACGATACCCTTTGGACATAGATGACATGTTTGAACACTTACACATAGGTCCAAGACATAGGTGGCACCTCAACCTGATGCAGTTATAGCAATTACTGCACCCGCCACTCTAGGTACACAGAGAGCATCTTCCGCCTGGAGACCCTATCAAACCATCAGTGCCTAGGGCAGACCCTATCTTCGTCTCCGCACATAGGGCTGATCCATTTGTGCCAGTGCCCACAGAGCCAGATCCGGAGCACACAGATTGTCTAGGATGTCCGAGTTATAACACCCATGGTAATGGAGACCACAATCATTTCATCAACATGATCTCCATTGACCTAACCGCCCCCATCCATGATCCAACCGACCCGACACGGTCATTGTATCTAGATCTAGATGCTATCGACTGGGATCATGCTGACACACCACCATCCCCATCAGAGTACTGGCCTTGCGGAGGAATGTTCCATTTCACCCCAGGATAGACTCAGGATGTCTTCCATGCTGAAGAGGAACTTGATGTTCCAAACGATGATCTAAATTCAGCAAACGATATCCATTTGATCCCAACTCCACACCAGTTGGAGGACGGGTCCCACATGTCGGTCGAGGAGATGACTGACGTAGACATCGGCTCAGATCCAGTGAATTTGCAAATCATCAAGTTGGGGGTAAGTTTATCCCCCGAAGAGCAAGCCGACTACATTGCCCTTCTCAAAGAGAAGAAGGAGGTTTTTGCATGGTCATACAAAGACATGCCGGGACTAGACCCACAGCTAGTCATGCATAATCTAACGCTTGATCCGACAATCAAGCCAGTAAAGCAAAAACTATGTAAGATGCACCCAACAATGGCCTTAATGGTCAAAGATGAGTTACAAAAGCTGTTGGATGCACAGTTTGTCATCTGCATGGATTATCCGCCATGGTTGTCTAACATGGTTCCCATCAAGAAGCCCGATGGGAGGATTCGCATATGCACCAATTTTTGAGATCTAAACAAAGCGAGTCCTAAGGATGATTTTCCCTTGCCGAGCATCGACGCATTGGTAGACGCTACAGCGGGCCATGAAATGCTTTCCCTCATGGATGGTTTCTCAGGATACAATCAAATTCGTATCAATCCTGAGGACCAACTAAAAATGGCGTTCACAATGCCTTGGGGGACATTTTGTTATAAGGTCATGCCTTTTGGCCTTAAAAATGCCGGCGCCACCTACCAACGTGCCATGACGTACATCTTCCATGATTACATGCACAAAACTTTGGAGGATTACATGGATGATTTGTTGGCCAAATCTCTTTTGCGCCCAGATCATCTCGATGACTTAAGCAAGATCCTCGATCGCCTCATGGAGCATAAGGTCGGACTAAACCCCAAGAAGTGCGTCTTTGGCATCACATCTGGAAAGCTCTTGGGTTACATAGTCTCTAAATGAGGAATCGAGGTAGACCCACACAAAGTCAAGGCAATCCTTGAAATGCTTCCCCCAACTACCATCAAGCAGCTCAGGAGTCTGCAGGGAAAGGTCGCATCGATCAAGCGCTTCATAGCACAGCTATCTGACAAGTGCCGACCCATGAATAAATTATTGCATAAGGGGGTCACATTTCATTGGGATGACGAGTGCCAGTCAGCCTTTGATGACATTAAACAATACTTGGCTTCATCGCCAGTATTGGCACCACCTAGACCAGGAGTGTCATTCTATTTATACATCTCAGCTACTGAGGTGGCACTGGGCGCCATGCTATCCCAAAAAAATGAACTACACAAAGAACAGGCTACATACTATCTTAGCCGCACCCTGGTCAGTTATGAACTTAACTATGCATACATTGAGAAGCTCTGCTTGGCAGTGGTGTTTGCTACCAAAAAGCTATGCCACTACATGCTCAGCAATACGATGTATGTTGTGTCTAAGGAGAATCCATTGCGATACATGATGAGTCGTACTTATCATAGTAGCCGCATGATGAAATGGATCATGTTGTTGATGGAGTTTGACATAGAATTCATTGGACAGAAATCCATAAAAGGTCAAGTCATCACCGATCAACTGGCAGAGGCTCCTCTTGAAGACGATCAGCCTCTAACCGTAGAATTACCGGATGATGGGGTTTTTCATGTTTCAGAATCGCCAGATTCTGATGAGCCTGAGTCACAGGCTGACATGACCCTATTCTTCGATGGTTCTAAATGTGAGCAAGGAGGTGGCACGGGAATTGTATTCTTCACTCCACAAGGGGCTCCAATGCCTCTGTCATTTAAATTAGACTTCTCGTGCACCAACAACAATGCAGAATACGAAGCCTTGCTCATAGGTCTTCAGACAACAATCACCATGAACATTAAATGTTTAAACATCTTTGGTGATTCGTTGTTGATTGTCAATCAAGTAAAGGGGATATTCCAATGTAGATGTCTAGTTCTGCAGGCCTACAAAGCCCTTGTGGACAAATTCCTGGCACAACTTGAATGGTATGACATCGAGGCACTCCCTCGATCATCGAATCATTTTGTGGATACTATGGCCTCCTTGGGGTCATTAATCCCGCAAGACCCTTCTGGTGAAATGACAACCATTCAGGTTAAAACATTATCGCAATCCATGATGGAGCGTGCAAGCTCCGACCTAACGCCAGGAATCCACCTGATCCAGATTGAACCATCTCCGGATAAGTTCTCTCGAATCCATGATTGTCCGACTCGAGCCAACTGGGGGTCCTTGTTCTCCCCGACCCCTCTTAATAGCAACACAACGCTATTTTTACAAGTTCTTTCCCGCTCAACTTTTGCTAGGGATGGACTTCAAGAGGGATTGGTCGTTCATACTATCGAGGTTTCTGATCAGCAGGATTGGTACACACCCATTAGGGATTACCTCAAGCTAGGTAACCTCCCACTTGGATTGACACAAGCCACGAAAAGATCATTCAAATAGAAAGCGGCAAAACATGTCTTGTTAGGAGACGTTTTGTATCGTCGGAGCTATGAAGGAATCCTCCTCCGTTGCTTGGACCAGCAAGAGTCCGCTTGGGCGATCACCCAAGCACACGATGGTACATGTGGTGGCCACTTCAGTGGTATGGCCATCGCAAAGTGCATTCTTCGCATGGGCTATTATTGGCCATCTTTAGAGCGAGATTGTTGCGCATATGTGAAGAAGTGCATGAAGTGTCAACACCATGCTAATTTGACACACGTACCTTCTCAGGCCTTGCAGCCGATCCAATCGGCTTGGCCTTTTTCATAGTGGGGCTTCGACCTAATCGAAAAGATCTCCCCTGCATCGTCTGGTCATCACACATTCATCATAACGGCCACAGAGTACTTCACCAAGTGGGTGGAAGCAATTCCGCTAACCTCTACGACTGGATCCCGCATTGCGGAGTTTATTTTGCATAACATCATATGTCATTTTGGTATTCCATCCAAGATCCTGTCAGATAATGGGACATCATTCAAGAATAAATATGTGCATGCTTTGACCACAAAGTACAAAATTCAGCATAGTTTTTCAACACCCTATTATCCGTAGGCAAATGGGCAAGCAGAGGCGTCAAACAAAATGCTAGTCACCATCCTCAAAAAGATCATCGTAGACAATCATAAGGATTGGCACATTCAGATCCCGCTTGCCCTATGGGCTTATCGCACTAGCATTCGGATGCCCACTGGGGCAACTCCATTTTCGTTGGTGTATGGCTCCGAGGCAGTCATGCCTCTTGAGTTGGAAATCCCTTCCCTACGCATTTCAATGCAAGAGTTCATCGATGATGACACTGCATGGTAGGCCCGGTTAGACCAACTGACGTTGCTCGATGAACGACGCGTTAATGCTCTCGAGCATTTGCGTATCTATCAAGAGCGACTTAAGAAAGCATACAACATGAAGGTCCACCTAAGGGAATTTTAGGTTGGTGACTTGGTCTTAAAAGAGAACCAACAGAATTCTAATTTGCCATCCCATCTACGGGACAAGTTCATGGCAAACTGGTTAGGTCCTTATGTCATTGATAGTAGAATAGGACCTGGAACATACCGGCTTGCCTCTCTTGAAGGAATCAAGGAAATAGAACCCTTGAACATCGAGTCATTTGAGGCCATTCCACATCTAGAGAGCCAAAGTCCAACCAAAAGCTCCAAGGATTCTCATAATCGCTTGGTCAACCCAAAATGCCCCAAAGGTATCTATAAACCCTTTGGTCAACCCAAATGCTCCAAGGATTCTCATAATCGCTTGGTCAACCCAAAATGCCCCAAAGGTATCTATAAACCCTTTGGTCAACCCAAAAGCTCCAAGGATTCTCATAATCGCTTGGTCAAACCAAAAATGTCAAAGGTATTTTGAAAACCAAAAGCTCCAAGCGTTACAATAACTGCTTGGTCAAAATAAATATTCAAAAACAAACAAAAACAATAAAATCATCAAAAATAACAAAAAAAATTGCATTTCAATTCCATGCATACTCATAAAAAAAAAAAAAAAAAAATTGCATTTCAATTCCATGCATACTCATAAAAATCAAAATACAAAAATATAGGTTGCATTAGGCATCGCATCCATACATTGCATATTTGCTAGGTCATACAAGTCAAAAGCACCATAGACTGTCATTACTTGGCAAATTCCCTCATTTTCCACATCAAATCCATTTTCATAAACGCATACATCCAGAATAACACCATCGCCATTTTTAGCATAGTCAGTTGTCTCCTAATGTATATAGGGTTTTCGTCATTCAGATGTCTTTAAATTTCTAGCCAAAAACTGTACATAGTTAAACAGATTTTACATGGGAAAGTTTTACTTGGATCACGCCTTGTTACGTAGCATCCCAACACAAATTAAAACACATAAAATAATTCCTAAGTTGTGTGAACGTAAGAGCAACCTACAAAGCAGTCTAGGGTACCATAGGTGAAAGATTAGCCTGTTCATCCCCCTGTGCGAATGGTTCTAGAATGCTGAGAATTGACAAAAGGACGAGCTCTTCCCTATCCATTCCCCATAATAAATAGTGGTTTTCACCACTCCCACAAATCCCAATCATAGTTGGTCCCCAAAGTTGTAAGGATTCGTACTACACGTCCCTGCCAAGGATGGGTAGTCATCCCCAAGACCTAAAAGGATCAACGCCATTCAAAAACAAAATTCCAACAAACCATCATCACAACCATCTCCACTCACCTTTGGTCTCAAAGTTGTAAGGATTCGTACTACACGTCCCTACCAAGGATGGGTAGTCATCCCCAAGGCCTAAAATATCAATGCCCTTACTTCATAATCTCCATCATCCCCTTGGTTCCCAAAGTCGTAAGGATTCGTACTACACGTCCCTGAACAGGATGGGTAGTCATCCCCAAGGCCAACAGGATCAAGGCCATTCACAAGCTCAACCTTAAAAAGCTCAAAATACAAAATCAAATAACAAGTGGTTATCACCACTATTCAAAATCCTTGCTCAAAAAGAAAAACAAAGAGAAAAATAAATAGTGATTTTCATCACTATATAGACGAGCAAGTATCCCAAACCATTGAGCAAACACACAACCTGAACTTGAATCTCTGGAATTCTCAGCATTCGAAAAACCATCTAGGTGATCCTCATTACGGGTTTGGTGGACAACCTACCTGGCAATGGTGGTATCCTACCCGCATGACGATATGTCTGTCACATTAGCTTTGCGTGTGCGTAGACCAATGTTTGCATGTGGATGAGCTAGCTTATGGTACCTTAGATTGTCCCGTGGATTAATCTTGCTAAATACAACAATGGAGTTAGTGGAGCTAATTAGGTGATCCTCAGTACAGGTTTGGTTGATAGCCTATCTGGCATTGGCGGTATCCTGACAAATACCACATAAACGAACTCAATTGCACACACAGGGATGTGAAATAACTTGGTTAAATTCAAGTCGGATTTATACCTTGTTCAAAAGTCTTGCGAGATAAATGTACAGTCTTGGCTAGTTAGTTAAAATATCTGAATCTCAGAAAAGCTTAACTACATTTTAAAACAACTGGTACATTTCATTCCGTACATCACCATCAAAAAATATGCAAAATACAAAAAACAAAGTTTTCACATGCAAAGTCATTCCACAAAGTCATCCCATTAGTATAACAAGTCAGTCAAATCTTGCACAGTCTATGGTGCCATCGACAAGTTATCAACAACTCATTTCATTCATTCCATATGCATACATCATACAAATTAGAAACATCGCATTCATAATCGCATTTGCATACATCAATGTAAATACATGTACATAAAAACAAACCATGAAAAATGCACAAAAATGCACCAAAAACAAGCCCTAAAAGTGTCCGATAAGAGTGCTTTTGCACTTGACATTCCGGGCATGCAAAATAGATGTCGGGGTCACAAATCCTCACTATCCTACTCCCTAAGAAGGCTACCATAGCCGGACCGCTCCACGGGAAGATGGATTTTTGAGAATTTCATCCCCAAACGACGTCACCAAAACGGGTCAAAACCCATCCAAAAATAGCAATAACATTGCCGAACGAAGGCGCTTTTGCGCTTGACATTCTTGGCATCCAAAACAGACATTGGGGTTACAAATTGTCACTATCCTACTCCCTAAGAAGGCTACCATAGCCGGACCGCTCCACGGGAGGACGAATTTTTGACAATTTCAGCTCCAAAATGCGTCACAAAAAGGGTTAAAACCCACCAAAAATAGGTCAGAATGTTCGAAAACTGCTTTCGCATTCAATGGTAAACAACTGAAGGCACCCTTACCTAAGTCATCTTGGGTCAAGCGACTCATCGCTTTTCTCATGTCGGTCATTCCCTCATCGATTCGTCGCTTGAGGGGGTAGTCACACTTAGTCGCCAATCAACAACAATATACCCAATCATGGAAATGACACGCATTCAAAGGATCATTGACAAAGACAATCGTGCCCTTGCTTGGGGCAGCAAACAAGCAATTATCACAAGCTGATCAAACACTTGGCATTCATGAATCATGAACTCAAGGTTCCCATAGACAAAAGGTTGCGCCCTTTGCCTATTCATGATCGATCAATGTCCAAGCTCAAGTAACACCTCACTGAACAAGGTTAACACTTGAATTAAGTTCCTTAGCTCGTCAGAAGCAAGGATTCAAGAATGCGTGCCCTTTCCATACTTGGGGCATCAAGAGTTGGTTAGGTTACTGAGAAACCCTAATCATTAGTGCTTTGGTTATCTATTTTTGCTCGACGCTGCGCCTTGCACAACGCTTCCCAAAAAGGGGCATCTAGTAGACACCAAAACAACACCAATCCGATTATGTGACAACAAGCGCTGATCGCATTGACACACACAGCCCCTAGGGCAGCCCCCAGAGGTTAAACAGTGGTCCTAACCACTTCCAAAAGTAGTTTTAGAGGTCAGAGGTCAATTTGGCACCTTTTTGGCACCTTGCTCTCTGACTCGTCCCACCCAGGGATGAATACAAACGGCATTCGTCCCACCCAGGGACGGATAAGCAACATTCGCCCCAGGGTGAGGCGAATAGCAAGTTTGATTGGCAAAAATTCAAACCTCGATAACTCTGCAAATTAACTGAGGCTTCAGGCCATGCAATTGCAAGGAATAGCTTTTATTCAAGAAGAGAGACTTCAATCATGAATGTCTTTATTTTAGAGACCTCATGCAAGGAGATTTTTAATCGGGGAGTTAGCTTTTCTCTGAAAATAGGAAAACAACTCAAGTGGCGCCCTCGCATGCGCAATTCAAACAGAGAGACCTTAAGGTCTATAAATTGGTGAGTTTTCTCACCCAAAAGATATACAGAGAAGGAGCATTTGAGCAACGAAGTGCTGCCAATTTACATACCTACTTGCGATTTGTGCTTTTACATCCTTAATCTCTCATTCGAAAGGGAGGTTATTGGGTGACTATTGGAAGCACGAATCCGGACCCAAAACCCAATTTTTGGCCACAACTATCCACAAAATTTGTCGACAACACCCCATAATCAGTTTTGGACCCATCCCAAGTGGATTGGTGCCGAAACAGTGTCCCAAACGGTGGGCGTCCTGCCCCCGGGCGCTCCCCAAACTGTCACAATCCTATTCGCCCCACCCGGGATGATTAGAAATCTGTGATAGATTTCTCTGGTTTTTCTTTTGCATTTGATTCTAGATATGTTAAATAGGTTACAGTTCAAATTTCATTTCATTCTGAGCAATTTTGACGAGGTTTTTGTCATTTCCCGCCTTCACTAACTTGCAGATGGCACCAGAAAAATCTGGGTCCTAGAGGCAAAATTGGAGAAATCTGACCATCTGGGTCTTCCCAAAACACCCCCAATTAGCTAACCCCAACTTTGTAGGTCTTTTGGAGCTTCCTAAGCAGGACATTGAAGAGGGTGCTTTCTGACAAATTCTTGTAGGCCTATTCGTCCCACCCTGGAGCGAATACAAATCTGTGAGGAATTTCTAGACTGTTCTTTTTGCAGTGGTCTTCTGATAATATATTTATGCTTCTGTCAAAATTTTAGGTCAATCCGAGGTCATTTGATAGTCGTTTTAATATTTTCATGCATACACTGACAGTAGGCCTTGGGAAATACATGCTTTATTCCATCCGCAGGTGCTACTAATATTTTCTGTTTCTTTGAACGCAGGTTTCCGACAGCAGAGGAGCAGGAAAGAGCAAAGAATCACATACACAAGCGGTGGCGACGTTTTGGTCCGCCCATCTTACATGTGGGCACGCGGAAGAAGGATTGTTATCCATGGATGTTGTGACGAGAAACATATTTGACGCTCCTATCCCCTAAAAAGGAAGGAGACGTATTGTAACACACTTTAAAAAGCGTATCAATAAAGAGATTACCATATTTCATATTGCTTTTATCTTGTGTCAATTCGTATATGTTCTTTCTTGTTCTTTCTTGTGGCATATTCCTTTTTGTTTTCGTATCCTCGTGCTTTCGGTAGAGATTACTCTAACTAGTGGTTCTACTAAAGGTTGTTTGTATGTAGCTCCACTTCATGCTTTTGATGTGATCCTAGGAATGGATTGGTTATAGGCTCATAAAGCCTTGATCAATTTCCAAGATAGATGGATCGAGTATTCAAAAAAAGGCAAGGAGAGACTGAGAATTCATAGCAAACAAGGGTTATTTAAACCCCAGATGTTGTTAGCTATGCAACTAAAGAAAGCCCTCAAGAAGGGAGGGATAGTCTATGTCGTAAAACTCAATGAAGTTGGAGAAGATAAAAAAAAAGGTGTTGGAGAAACACCCAATTTTGTAGGACTTTAAAGATGTGTTTCCTGAGGATTTACCTGGACTCCCTCCTGTGCGAGAATTTGATTTTACTATTGAACTTATGCCAGGAGCAAAACCTATCCATAGATATCCATATAGGATGAATCCTATAGAGATGCAAGAACTAAAGGTGCAACTGCAAGGGCTATTGGAAAAGGGATTGATAAAGCCAAGTGTGTCACCTTGGGGTGCATCGATGTTATTTGTTAAGAAGAAATATGGTTCATTAAGGTTATGTATTGACTACAGAATGCTTAACAAGGCTACTATCAAGAATCGATACCCTTTACCAAGAATCGAGGACTTGTTTGACCAACTAAAGGATGCCACAATATTCACAAAGATTGATTTAAAATCAGGGTACCATCAATTAAGAATATGTGAGGAGGATACTCACAAAACGACATTCAAAACTAGGTACAAGCATTATGAGTTTACATTCTTGCCCTTTGGACTAACTAATGCCTCAACTACATTTATGAATTTAATGAACAATGTGTTTAGGAGGCATCTAGATCAGTTTATCCTCGTATTCTTAGATGATATCTTAATATACTCTCGAGACAGGGAGGAACATGATAAACACCTCAAAATCATGTTAGAGTTGTTAAGGGAGAACCAACTCTATGGAAATCTAGAAAAAAGTGATTTCTATGTCTCGGAGGTACGATATCTAGGGCACATAATATCTATAGAAGGAATTGCAGTAGATCCAAAGAAAATTGAAGCCATTCTAAATTGGCCATCCCCTACCAATGTGACAAAAGTGCGAAGCTTCATGGGTATGATGGGCTATTATAGATGTTATATAAAGGATTACTCCAAGATTGCAACTACAATAACTAAACTCCAAAAAAAGGGAAAGAAATTCAAATGGATAGAGAAGTGTGAGACTGCCTTTGCATTGCTAAAGTAGAAACTCACTACGACACCAATATTAAAAATTCTAGATCCTCAAGGAAACTTCTTAGTATGCACTGATGCATCACTAGAAGGGGTAGGAGGAGTACTCTCCCAAGATGAGTCAGTAGTAGCTTATACATCAAGGAATCTTAAGAAGCATGAAATCAATTATGCTATGCATGATTTAGAGTTGACCACAATAGTGCACACTCTAAAAACCTAGCATCATTACTTGGTAGGAAGACCCTTTGAGCTAAAGATTGACCATCAAAGTCTGAGATATATATTCACCCAACCTATGCTCAATGCAAGATAGAGGATATGGGTCAAGTTTCTCATTGAATATAACTTTGAGATTGAGTATATCAAAGGGAAAGAAAATAAGGTTGTTGATGCCTTGAGAAAAAGGAATTATATGGTAGCTATAACAAGGAGTCATGTGGATCTAATAGATCAGGTAAGGAAGAAGCAATCTCAATATGAGTATTGCAATGAAATTTGGGTTAAAATGAGCAGGGACCCCAAAGGTAATAAGGATTTTAGCATAAAATATGACCTTTTATGCTACCAAGATAGGATCATTATACCAAAAATGGGTGATTTAAGGAAGCTAATAATGCAATAAGTCCATAGATATCCTTACTATTCTCACCTTGGAGGGGCCAAAATGAGAGAAAATATGAAGAAGATCTTCTTTTGGATAGGGATGAAGAAGGATATCACCGATTTTATCACTCGGTGTCTTGAATATTAGAAGGTTAAAGTTGAATGCAAGCATCCTATAGGATAATTGTACCTATATGATGTACCTTCACAAAAATGGTAGGTTATATCCATGGACTTCATAGTAGGCTTACCCAAGACTAGGTATCAATATGATGCAATCCTTGTAATAGTCGACAGATTGACTAAGGTTGCACATTTTATACCAGGAAACATCAAATACGATGCTCAGGTAGTGGCTAACAGATTTTCCAAAGAGGTATTCTGATTGCATGGGTTTCCTAAAATAATCATTTCAAATAGGGATTCCAGATTCACTTTTGAGTTTTGGAAAGCCCTACATCATGCAGTAGGCACAAAATTGAATATGAGCTCGACATACCACCCTAAGATAGATGGTCAAATAGAAAGGGTAAATCAAGTACTAGAAGACATGCTTTGCATGTACTGCATGGATCAAAAGTCTCATTGGGAAGACTACCTACACCTTGTAGAGTTCACCTACAATAATGGATATCACTCTTCTTTGGGGATGGCTCCCTTTGATTTCTTATACGATTGAAAGTGTAGAACACCATTTTATTGGGACAATCTAGAAGATCAAGATGTGATTGGTTCAGATATGGTTAGGGAAATGGAAGATTAGGTAAATAATCAAGGAAGTCGTTGATCAATAGAGAAGTTAAGTTTATTTGAAGAGAACCCCAAGAGAGTACTCTATAGGAGATAAAGTGTTCTTAAGGGTTAAATAAAAGAAAAGTGCTATTAAATCCACAAAGTTGGATTCTCAATTTGTAGGACCCTTTGAGATCACTGAGAAGATCAGCCCGATGGCATACCAACTTGCCTTACCACCTAACCTATCAAATATCCATGACACCTTCCACATATCCTTGCTTAGGAAATATGTTGTTGATCTTGAACATGTGTGGGATGTGTCTAAATTATAGATGGCAAACCCAGAGGCTATTGAAGTAATGTCGATAAATATTCTTGAGTTTCATTCTAAGTCTATGCGGAAATGAACTCTAGAACAATGTAAGGTCCAATGGGACCATTTTTTTGAAAGAAATACCACTTGGAAAAAGTGGAGGACATGCAAAAATATTTTCCTTTCTTGTTTGAAAATATATTGTAATAATTTTTAATTTCTTTAAAATAGGAAACACTCAGGATGATGTTTAGCCCTAGGGGGTAGTATGTCATGACCCTCCCTGACAAGATTTATAGTATGGAAAAACTATGTGATGATCAATGATACTTTGATACTTAGTTTTGTTGCAAATAAATGACTATTCAATGTTTATATTGATTCATTTTTGAAGAACATGGTATTGTTGACATATTGTCAATGTGCAGGATCAAGTACTCTCGTGAGGTGGAAGAAATAGAATTGTCCACCAGAAATGGGGTGCTTGAAATAGGGGAAGTGATGATTACGATGGCTTAGGGTAACATGGATGGCTACCCTCATATAGGTATGCATTATCATTTTAGGGATAATCATCAACTAGCTAACCACCTAGAGCCGTAGTTGATAGCCTAGTAGCTATCGTAAATTCTTTGGCTGAGATAGGTGATTGGGTTGATGGAAATATTTCCTCTTTGTTTGTTGCATATGATTGGTTGTCTTTTACTTCATCACTTTGCTACATCATTGGTTTTGGGAAAATGTGCATAAGTTTGGTTGCCTTAAAATTTACTGAATTGTTGTAAGAATAGCATGTTGCTAGTTTATGATAAAAGAACCTACATACATATATATAAGTACATATATGAGAATCTATTTTAAATAATAATAGAATTTTATTTAAATAGATAATAAGAATCTATTTTAAATAATAATAGAAATTTATAATAGAATCTATTTTAAATTATAATGGATTTTTATTTAAATAGGGATTTTCTTTAAGAAAAATAAGAAAGTCCATAATTCATATAATAAAAGAGTATTATTTTGAAAATGGAAAGATCTCAGTTTAAATAATATAAGAAATTATTTAACAAAGGAAATAAGGTACTATGCAAAATGGAAGCTTCTTGCCGTCAAGAGGAAAAGAGCTTCATTTATGGTGAAGCTTGGAAGTAAGAGAAGAATATTTTTAAAATGAATAATATCTTGCTCATCCGCCAAGGAGATAGGGAGGAATTGAAGGCAGACAGGTAAGTAGTAATGAGGAAAATATGGTTGGAGACGTAAGCAAAGTGGACTTCATCCCTTAAAAGGAAGAGGATGAGAGAGATGTAGGGGATGATGGCTCATGGTGGAATAAAGGAAGAGGAGCGCTAAAACAAAGGAGGAGACCAAACACTTCGTAAAACCAACACATCTGAAGCAAATCAAAACAAGCTCAAGGAATTTGTAGGTTGGTAATAGTAAATCCATATCCTTCTATCCTTTGTAAATTACCTCAATGTTTTAAGATAGATGTCACCTTTTGGTTGGTGATAGCATAGTTTTGCTATTTGCTTGTGTTGCATGAGACATCGTTATTGTTTTGTTTTGACATGTTTGGTGTTGTCTTTCCACATCTAGATATTTTAAACCTGTTATGGCACTCACACCACTCCCATTTGGTTTATGCTTGGTGTATTTCTTGTTCAGTGGACTCCTAGTCCCACACAACCTCTCCCTGTAGCCAATGACTTTCAATCACTACACCTAGAATGCTTGTGTTTGTTGTTTGTGGTCATGGGTCAGTTTGAAGTTGTTGTGTTGCTGCATTCATGAAAAACTTGGCTTGGTTGGGTTTTGCATATTATAGATACCATGAGGGTTGGACCATGATGTGGTTGTGGCATCCTCGATCTTAGTTAGTGTTGTCTACACTTGGAGTGCACCCTAACCATTTTTTGTTAGCCCCTCTCCTCGATCAAATTGGTATTGTCCGCATCTCTTACCATCATTGGTTGGGTTATACCTAGTGTTGCTTCATCCTCTTACCCTACTGGTCATTACCTCTGTGAAGTTTTGAGTGCCTGAACCCTTTATATACCTTGGAGCATTATCCTACATGGAGAAAATCTTAGTTTGGTCGTAAACTACTATTGGTAATCTGAGCTTCCCTCTCCTCCTATTAGGGTTGCTTTGTTATGCTTGTTATGGGGGCCACCAAATTTGAAACCACTATAGTTTCATGTAGTTCGAGGTAATCTTCTATGCTCTTCACCTCCGGTCGACCTCAGTTTACCCTGTGTCTCTATTTTGCTCTCTGTGAATTCGTCTTCTTTATTTCACTTTAATATTTTCTTGGGTCAAAGGTTTGTGTTAATTAAAATAGAAGTAGATTATTTATCTTATAAAAGGTTTCTTTCATATTTTGAGAATGAATTAATTAATAAATTCTTTAGTTCATTAAAGAAAGAATATATGATGTTTATAAGATTTTATTTATTTAAATAAGAGAATTATTTGATTATAGTTTATTTGGTTAATTAAAGGAATGGGACTTTTTTTTTTTTATAGCAAAAATCCCTTACGGGGCCACTTTGGTCTAAGAGACCATGACCAGGGGGTTCTACATCGTCAAAGTCATCCAGGAGTCACGTCCGACCCTACCCGCACCAACATTATTAATTGGATTCTGGGTACCCAATTCAACTTTTGGTAGGGTGGATATTCGAACGTGGGACCTCCCTTGGAGGATTGTCCTCTCCTCTCCAACTCACCTACAACACCTGGGTGGGACTTGATTAATTTAAATAAATGAATTATAGTTTATTTGGTTAATTAAAGGATTGATACTTTGATTAATTTTAATAAAAGAATTATAGTGTATTTGATTAATTAAAGGAATAAAACTTTGATTAATTTAAATAAAGGAATTATAGTTTATTTGGTTAACTAAAAGAATGAGACTTTGATTAATTTAAATAAAATAATTATAGTCTATTTGGTTAATTAAAGGAATGAGACTTTGATTAATTTAAATAAAGGAATTGATAAATGTGAATAAAATAATGGTAAATATCCTAGTAGCAGTGTTATAGGATTTTGTGGAAAAAACTGAGCATTGGCGTAAGAGGATTTTGTGGAAAAACTGAGCAGCGACGTAAGAGGATTTCCATGGAAAAAATTGAGAGTAGCGTTAGAGGGTTTTTATGGAAAACATCTGAGCAATGACGTAAGAGTATTTATATTGAAAAAATTTGAGCAACGGTGTCAGGGTTTCTGTTAAAAATATTTGAGCAGCAACATAATAGGATTTTGTGGAAAACTGAGCAATGATGTAAGAGGATTTTGTGAAAAAAACTAAGTAGCAGTGTAAGAGGATTTTCATGGAAATAAATTGAGCAACAGTGTTAGAGGGTTTCTATGGAAAATGTATGAGAAACACCATCCGAGGGTTTTGTGGAAAAAACTAAATAACAGCCTAAGAGGGTTTTTGTGGAAAAATCTGAGCAATGGTATCAAAGGGTTTTATGGGGAAAACTGAGCAGTGACGTAAGAGAATTTTTATGGAAAAATTTAAAATAATCAATAGTTGATCTAAATAAAAATCTAAGCAATGACATTAGAGGGTTTTGTAGAAAAATTGAGTAGCAGTGTAAGAGGATTTTCGTGGAAAAAAATAAAGAACAACATCAGAGGGTTTTCATGGAAAATCTGAGTAACAACATTCAAGGTTTTTGTGGGAAAATTGAATAGCAACGTAAGAGGGTTTCTATGGAAAAATTTGAGCAATAATATCAAAGGGTTTTGTGGAAGGATTTTGCAAAAAAAAATTGATTAGTAGTGTCAGAGGGTTTTTATGAAATGACTGACCAACGATGTGAGAGGGTTTTACGAGATTTTTTTTTTTTTAAACTATATATTTTTTAATATTGTAGGACAAGAATCATAGTGTAATGGTGATGCGAGTGATGGTGATGGTGATGACACAGAGAGTGATGATGAACCTTAGCGAGTTTAGTGATAGTAGATCCATGATCCTCATCGGTGGGAGGTTATAGTCGATTCTTGTTGGAGGTAGATCTATGACTTTGGACAATATCAAGGTAATCATGGGCTTTGGTGTGTGTGTTGAGAGCAAACCTGTGATCCTTGATGGAGGTGGGGGTCCCTTAGAGCAAGGTGGAGGGAGAAATTTGACTTTAGTTGTTGACACATCATAAGGTCAAAATGGATCCAAGCATGTTTCCTCCTCTCGCTCCTTTGCAACCCTTTTCAAAAATACAGTTTCTTTTGGGCCTCCTCCTCACCCCAAGGTCGATATGCATCCTTCTAAAAGTGCCCTTTGAATTCCATAAAAGCTTGTATCCTCCCTTGTGGACTAGGATTCTCACTCTTGTGGAAAAAATTTTAGGGCCTTGCCCTAACATAAAGTTAATCTATAAATGGGCCATTACCCATTGGTGCCCTCAAGTATCCATGGACCTAGTTGCCTTTCCCAAGGGTTTTTTCTCATCCGTCTGAATAACCCCATTGATTCAAGCAAAAACCTATCAAGAATATCATGGTTCTACAATTAAAGAGGGATTTTTCTTAGGAAATGGAGCATGGATTTTGACCCAAATATCCAAAATATCAACCTAGATCTGATCTGGATTCGCCTTTTAGGTATTCCTCTCCATTTCTAGGATGAGAAAATTTTATAAGGGATTGATCTTGATCACCTACAAAATACAAGACCCGCATGGTCCATGCTCACATGTGCATCAATGCTAACCCTGATTCCTCTCTTTCTTCTTCCATCGATTTGATGTCAGATAAGATCTCTAGGACTCAAATCATATAATATGAGAAGAATCCAACCTTACGTTCCAAGTGCTCCAAGCGAGGTCACCTTAATTCTCAGTATCATATTTCTAATATTTCTAAGGTGCCTTCTACCATTAAACCTTTAGGATAAATGTTCTAGCAGCAACAACGTTCCCATAATCGATCTAAACCTTTTTCTTTGGTAGGATCTAGGATCCCTCCTTATGGTATTGAAGTTGTTTAAAATATGGAGATTCCTTCCCAAGGTTCATTAAGGGAGGCTTTGAATGATTTGGTCCAAGATTTATTATCTATTGCTCAAATTTTGTTGGGGGATCCTCTGAATGCACCATCCTCTATAGATCAAGCTCTCCAATATGTTCCCCTAGCTTAAGTTGACATCTCATCCTCCTTTAAGGTATGTCCTTTGGATTTTGTTTCTAATCCTTCTTCTTCTCTATTTATTCCTGAGGTTCTTTCTTATATTGGGAATGTTGCTTCTCAAAGCCCTCCTCCATAGAGCCCTCCTTCCCCTAAAGGCCTTCTCGACCCTTCCCCATGTAAAAATATTCCTTGAAATATTTTTCCCGAGCCTCCCCTTCACCATAAATAAAAAAGCTCCATGCTAATGTTGGTTTAGAGAAGAAACGAGGTCATCCTTCCTCTCAACTTATAAAAAATAGAGAATGTTCTAAGGACATTGCCAACAAAACTCAACTCATTTTGAGTCTCTCCTCTAAGCTAAACCTTATTTCAGATCCACTTGAAAATGATACCCGATCTAAATTCTCCTCTTCACAAGAAAGATGGAAAAGATCTAGAATTTCCAAATGAATATCCTCTCATGGAGTGTGAGAGACCTCAATGGAAACAACAAGCAACATTTGATTAAGTCCATGAGGAAAGACCTAAAACCAATCATTTTTCTCTTACAAGAATCCAAACTAGATACCAAAATTGCTTCACTCATTTCCAAATACATATGGAAAAACTATGAATTCCTCATAAGCCCTGCCAATGGAGCCTATGGAGGGTTATTATGTTTGTGGGATCCAAATGTTATTGAAGGTAGACTATTGTCTATGGTAGAAAACTATATGAACATCCTATTCTTCAGTAAGGACTACCATTTCATATGGTTTTTATCAAATAATTAAGCTCCAAAATCCCCATTTGGGATATTTCATCTCTAAAACAATCTTAGTTAGATGAGAGAGGTTTTTTCCAATGAGGTTTAGATGGATGTTTTGAGTGGTAATTTTTCCCAAGTGCAAAACCACACTCACAGTTAGGATTTTGATTAGAAAACCCTCTCTTGCAAAGAAGTATAAACTTCTCCAAGGTTCCTTTTACTTTAATGTGTGCATGTATCAAAAAGTGCTTGGAATACCTTAGTGCTCTACAAAACAACTGTTAACAAGGGGCCTATGTTGGGGTTACTTTAATATGTTATACTATCATTTTTCATGAAACTCAAAAGGAAAATAAGTGTGATTGGTCCTCATATGACCACGATGTAGGAGTGAAATTCCTTTTAGATCAAAAAGTTTTAGACAAATTTTTATCTTTCTGCATCAAAAACGTTTTAACCAATTTGACCTTTTTATTAAACCTTGCTTTAGACATGAAATAAAGATTAAAATATGCTTCTAAAATGTAAATCTAAAAATGATGCAATAATTCATTTCATGTTGCTATAACTACCTTTTATTTGCATTGTAAATAACCATCTTTAATGAAATTGATTTCCCTAAAGAGAGTTAGTTGATTGCGTAAAATGTCCCATAAATTACCCCCTTCGATGAAACTGTAATTTTCATGAAGGAAGTCAATTTATTGCTTTTAATGTAATGGCCTATGAAATTGCCAAATAAATTATCCCCTGTTTATAAAATTACTGTTGGAAATATGAGCAAGAGTTGAGTTGTCATTGATATCAAGAGTCAGTTTCAGTGAGCAATGCAAGAGGAAGCAGTTTCAGTAAGTAGTGCAAGAGGAAGATTGTATCAAGGCCAAAAGAAGTTTTTATAATATTTTATTATAATATTCAAGTTAAAGGTTGATTTGAAGAAATTTGAATACCATGAAGTGATCATTCTCCAAGTTCTCTAAAAAATCCAGGTAGTAGATTTGAAAGGATATGGTTTATATTATTTAAATTTAAATATTTTAACTTAGGTTAAAATTTAAATTTAAATAATAATTTTGGAACCAAAGTTAAAAGATATATTTTAAATAAAATTTAAAAATTCAATATCCTCGTCGACGTTGGAATCACATGTGCCAAATTGTATAAAAAGAGGGTTAAATATTATTTAACCTATCCATGCGATTGATTGCCCATGGAAGCTAAGAGTTCGAGCACCAAAGTCTAGAGGATTTCGCATGTGCTAAAATTGACACTGGGTAGTGAGAAGAGACAAGACAAAGGGAGCACCGAGTTGAGTGCCAAAGGTGTTGGTAGCATAGTTGGTAACAGTGGGTGGCACTAAGAAGTTTGGCAAGCGAGGAGAGCAGGGTTCAAAACCCATCGAGTTGGTTTTGTAAGGGAGAAGAGTGTGTTTTTTTTTGTGCTACGCCAATTAAAAAAGAACAAAGGGAAGGCTTGAGCCTTCCCCTTCGTGAGGAGGCTCATAGCCCACATGGTGAGCTAGTGCCTCGATAAGGCGCTCAATTGGGAGTGGTCTCGAGTTCAAAATCCATCAAGACCTTTTGCTTGAGATAAAAGGTATGCGCTAATGTTTGCAAAGTGGTGAGCAAAAATTATGTCTCGAAAAACAATCATTTCTCTTCCATAAATTATCAATCCGATAAGTCCGTAAACTTACGAGTGTCATGCATAGTATATACCTGCAGTGTTGGGGAATGAATTCCTCTATACCTATTTTAGTTTGGTGGGGGATGTTTAAACATTTTGATTTCAGCCAAACCAAATAAACTAAGTGCAAAAAATTAAATAAATAAATTACGAACTAAACTAAGTGCGAAAAATTAAATAAATAAATTACGAACTAAACTAAGTGCTAGAAATAAAAGTGCAAAAATAAAATGCAAGAAATAAAACACACAGCTAAATTAATTAAAGCAAGAAATAAAGCAATAAATCTAATCTATAGAAAATAAATACATAAATAAAATAGGGGAGGACTACTACAGGGAGTGGGCCCAAGATCCCACAGATAGTCCGCCCGGCTAGCTACATAGAGCTTGCTTGAATAAGAGGAGTTGCACTCTTAATGAATTAAACAAAGAATGAACTGAAATAAGTTCTCAGTAAAATTAATCATCGATCATCTTTTTCATTTGTTTGACTTGTGGATTTATATAAAGTGTAGACAGATCTCGTTACAATAATAAATCAATCTATTTTAATCACATATCGTGATTAGTTACAATTGGTTTATATACAGATTTTATTCTGCTAAATGCATCCTAAAAATAATGCTTTAAGAGCTTTACAAGGTCAATCGACCAATCGGTTGATAATAAAAGCTTTATTCTATTTTAATAATAATGCATGCTTAAAATACTTCTTTGTCTTCATGTGCAACAACCTCTTTAGCTCATTGGTCAACTGGTCAAAGTTGACTTGGTCATAGTAAGGTGTTTGCCTCTAGAGTAAGGTGCTTGCTTCTAGAGTATGGCACCTACCTCTAGAGTAAGGTTCCTCCAAATGTATCGGATCAAGGCACCTTCTTGCACAATACCAGGTCCAAGTTGGGTGTATACTAGAAATCACCAGATTAGTGGCAAAACCCTATACTTATACACAGTTTCCACTAAAAACACCAGTCAAGCATAATACCGAACTTTCTATCAATTATATGCATGTTAAATAAAAATACATATTACATGCTAATTAAACTAGTAATGATGCCTCTTAATAGTGTATATAAAATGAGCATTTTTTGTGCTCATCATCCCCCATACCTAAATATTGTCACGTCCTCGTGAAAAAAGCTCCTGGATTTTTTTTATATGGGAGTTAGGCATCGATAGTAATGCGCCTCTTTTACACGAGAGTAAGGCACCTCCTTTACACAGGATTAAGGTGCCTCCTGTTACACGGGAGTAAGGTGCCTATGTTACATGGGAGTAAGGCACCTCTATTACATGGGAGTAAGGTGCCTCTTTTACATGGGAGTAAGGCACCTCCTGTTACCACAGGAGTAAGGCACCTCCTATTACCATGGGAGTAAGGCACCTCCCTATAATTTTTTTTAACATCTCTGTTTCTCACACTACAACACCAGTGGAAGCACTACAACACCAGTGGAAGCACTACAACACCAGCGGAAGCACACTGTATTGATTTTGATAAATGTTTCAATGTAATTTCCCATCTGAGACTTCATGTAGATATCATAGGGCCACATTTTCCAGTTTTACCCATTGGTCAAATTTGGTGAGACCAAATTTCACGCTAGCTGCCATTGTCATGATGCAGCAATGAAACAATGCTAAATTTATTCACGCAATGCCATAGGCCTTTTTTTTCAATCTTCTTCCACTCCCGTGTATCTTTTTAGTTTTACACCAAAGGGTAAATTACCCGAACTGATGTTCTTCCCCCCATGTCTAAATATTGTCACGTCCTTGTGATAACAGCCCCCCAATTTTTTTTTTTCAATTGTTCCTAGGGTACTGAATATTTTTCATATCTGAGGCATATCATGTGGCTGGGATATTTCGATAGAAAGAATTTATAGGGACATATACTAGTATTAACATCAAAATAATTTTAAAACTAACTCTGCACATAATTAACAGAAAAATTAGTACATACCTAGGTAAGTTTTGCAGAGCCAAATGTGTATGTTACTGATGGTGTGAAATGTATTTGTACTGCCTATAATCATGGTGCACTAGAAAATGAGATTGTTTATGCATATTGGAGTAATATATATATTTTTTCCATCTGTTCTTGCATGAACATAATAGATCTTGGTTTTTTTTCATCTATTCTGCCATGAACATAACAGATCTTGACTCTTTTTTTTTTTGCCAAGAATAGAACAGATCTTGGCTCTTCTCTTTTTTTTCATCTATTCTGCCATGAACAGAACAGATATCGACTCTCTTTTTTTCTTTTATCATCTGCATCAAAGAACAGAGTTAACTTACAACAAATAAGTTGGTGAATTTAGGTGGCCAAGCTGGAGGACTGTCAATTGAGTCGTCCCAAGAATTTGGTTGAATTTGTTGTGTTCAAGAACGTCCTCTCTACCAGACTGTGTATGAGAAATAATGGACTCTTTCCATTATGACAATAATTTTCTCCATGATTTCTAATCCTCACTATCTCCTTGCAAAGTTGACGTTCTCCTCATCCTCTTCTCTGTATTTTCTCCACATATTTTAATAGAAATAAAATATTACCAAAGAAACAATAATATGGGCACTATTGATTAAAAAGTGAGGCCACGTAGGGAATTTTACGTCCCATATACCACCATTAGAGGATTGATGACAACCAATAGCCAACAACTCCAAACTTCAAAATACCCAGCTCATCATCAATGACACATAAAAATATTTTAATCCTACTTTGACGTATCTTTCTCCGAATGCATTTGCAGGATTAATATTTGTGCATTATTATTTTCTCACCATGTGCTCTTGAACTCATCACTTTTTTCAATTGATTTTATACCACCTTGACACACGTGCATCCGAATCAAAATGATTGCCCATTCTGAAGTATTTCCTTCACATGCATAATTGAAACAACACTACGATCCTTTATTTTATTTCTTGGAGTAAGAAAAAATAATAATGTTATCCATCATCATCCATGACATTTGTTGGGAATTTTGGTGTGACGTTTCTATGAGACACATCGTGCTGATTTTATGTGTTGTTGTTCCTAACTCTTATAGATATTTGACATCTGATTTTTCAAGCTCGTCACCTATTTTATTTAGCTACCGGTTGGAGATTTCTCATTTCCCTTCTAGACCAGGTTGGTCCTCGGGAAAGAGGATACTTTCTTCCAACAGGTAGCAAAAAATAAAACTTTATTTCTAATTTGCATTTTAGCTTGGAGCCTTCTCAAAAAAAGATTTTTTTCTTTTTGTATTCTCCCCAGCTTAAATTGGTGATGCCCTCATCGCCAGCAATAGGTCCCTCTGCTCAAAAAGTCTGCAGCCTTCTAAACATCAGGTCCCATACTAAATAATAAGCACCCCCATATAAGGTATAATATCATCACTTATTGGTGCCTTCCTCCAGGTGGAAAAAAGCACTATTATACAAGGTTGATTGTAGGTACTCTCTTCCTGGTGGGAAGTGAGTGTATTTTTTTGCTTCACTGCACTTCTAATTGCAGGCCACGATATGTCACATCCGTTAGGCCTAGTTGAAGCCAGATTTACCTACAGATTGTGCTCACGACCATTTACTACAAAATTAAACACACAAAATCTAGAAAAAAGGAATCATGCTTATGCCTAAGGCCCTAGCTCTTAGGATACCTTCATATTGCATTCAAATGGCATAGTGACCTGCTAAGCAAAACACATGAAAGCAATAAAACAGGAGTAATGACTTTGTGCTTGTTAGGCCCTGGCTCTCAGGATGTCTACAACTTGCATGCGGTTCATGATTTCTTGCAAAGCTAAATAATAAGAAATTTTATGCTAAGCAGGACATGTTCCATGCGGTACTTTTTTTTCTCTCTTTTTTTTTATTGGGAGGATTCTCATTATTTTTTTTTTAATCGCCCAGGTGTGAAAAATGGATCAAGACACCCTTGTTGTGTAAATTTGTAACAATAGTTAGCTATTATTCATTGTTTCCCAAAGATAGAATATCTATCAATGTGATTTATGTGTCGATCGCATTTTGCCTCCTTAAGTGGTTACACGCTTCCTCCAATGCAGTTGGGACAACTCATGCAATTGGTGGTCTCCATGGATGCTCTACATGATGTGGATTTGAAGGTCCACCGTGGTCAATGAAATCCTCCTCAGTTGCTTCATTCAATGCACCTTGATATTGAGGCACCTACTTCTAGAGTAAGGCACCAGTAAGGTGCTTGCCTCTAGAGTAAGGTGCCTTCCTCAAAATTTAGGCGCTAGTAGTAAGGCGCCTGACTCTAGAGTAAGACGCTTGACTCTAGAGTAAGGTCCCTTCCTCAGGAGTTAGACGCTAGTAGTAAGGTGTCTTACTCTAGAATAAGGCATCGATAGTAAGGCGCTTCATCATTTTTTTTGTAAGGCACCCTTGATACATGACATCAAGGTGCCTTGTCTCTTTTTTCACATATTCTCCTTTTTTTTCTTCTTCTTTTTTCCGTCTTCTTTTTTCTCTTCTTCTTTTTTTCTTTTTTTTCAACGAATGTTAAAAATTCGTTCCAGCTACTAGTATAGTATGGGGTCTCCCCCATTTCGATGTCTTATCCACTCTCACAAATGTGAGCCAGTTGTTTAATGGAGCTCATTGACCTTTACTCAAACATTGTCTCGACACTGTACTTTGTTCTTCGTGTAGCATCTCTAACTTTGCTTATCATTTACTCAAGTTGTAATAGTCACACACCTTGTAGTAAAACTTTCCCAAAGTTCCATAAGCACCTTGGGTTAGAATCCATTCGCTTGATCAGGGTTACTTAGCCTACCTTTAGGTGTCAATGTTGCCAAGGTAAAACTTCTCTAGCTTTCACCTGCTAGATTGGATGCTACACGATCAAGGTACATGTGTAGTTCATATAGTGTTATTACAAACTCCACATATAAATCTCAATTCATGAAATCTTCATAGACACCTCCTTATTTTTCTACATCGCACTTCATGTTGTCTTGCAAAACATAAAAGAAAAATCTAAACTAAAGGCATTAAAATAAAATTCTAACTATTTTTTTTTTTTTTTTTTTTTTTTTTTAATAATTGTTTTCATCTTCTGATTACTTTTAGGCTCCTCCCCTACTTTATTTAATGACTAGTTAGAGATTTTTGATTTTCCTTCTAGACCAATTTGGTCCTAGAGAAAGAGGATACTCTCTTCCAACAAGTAACAGAAAATAAAGCTCTATTTTTTTATCTGCATTTTAACTGAGAGCCTTTTTCAATAGAAGATATATGTTTCTCTTTTTTTTTCATGAACACTATAAGTAATGTTTATTATGTTGTTTATGGCAATTATGAATGTGGGGTCCCCCCATGCCTACATCTAAACTAGTTTTTAAAAATTATTTGTTTTGTTACCAACTAGTTTGATATGTCATAGCATGAGAAGAGCATTTTACCACATGGCCTCAAAACCAAAAAATTTCAACATAATGGTAAAATGTGTAGGCTGGGAAATGACTACTTGTGGCTGGAAATCTGGAAAAAATATGGCACAACAGAGTATTTTAAAAACACGTGCTAGTTTCTAATTCACTAGGTCGCCTTAAGCGCAAGTGAAGAGCATACTCCATAACAAGATGTTCTTTAAATTTTGCTCTATCCTTTTTTTGGTTGCTAATGTCAATGTTAAAAATTCACCAATGTGCTGAGAAATATTAAGCCTGTAAAAATTTTATCATTTAAAACTAGGCTTTCTTGAGGTATATTTTTCCAATGTTTCCTATGTAAAAACACTTCCCTAAATATTTTCAACTATATTAGACCTGGGTTGTGCCATTTCTTTTATTTTTCTGAAACCATTGAGAATATGATGGAAATCCTCCATTTCTAGATTTTTTTAATTTTATTCAATAACACAATTTATTTCTACTTCTACACTTAATATGGTACATCAAGTTCATTCTCGTATTTACCTAAGAAGCTGGTAAATTTAAACTGTTGCCTATGGGATTTGGATCTGACTGTTCCAACAACTATTTTGGCCCTATAAAAAGGCCCTTGGTGGACTCACACTTCTTAGGTAGAATATCTATGAGTAATTTTAAATGGGCTTTTTATCTGACCTATAAATCATAACACTATAGTTTTGACACTCCCCGACAACGACACCAAAATGGTGAGCAGAAATTATGTCTCAAAAAACAATCATTTCTCTTCCATAAATTATCAATCCGGTAAGTCCGTAAACTTATGAGTTTCATGCACAGTATATGCCTCTAGTTTTGGGCAATGAATTGCTATGTGCCTATTTTAGTTTGGTGTAGGATGTTTAGACATTTTTATTTCAGCCAAACCAAATAAAGTAAGTGCGAAAAATTAAATAAATAAATTACAAACTAAACTAAGTGCTAGAAATAAAAGTGTGGAAATAAAATGCAAGAAATAAAACACACTGCTAAATTAATTAAAGCAAGAAATCAATCAATAAATCTAATCTACAAAAAATAAATGCAAAAATAAAATAGAGGACTACTGCAAGGAGTGGGCCCAAGCTCCCGTAGATAGTTTGTCCAGCTAGCTACGTTGAGCTTGCTCGAATAAGAGGAGTTGCACTCTTAATGAATTAAAAAAATAATGAAATGAAATAAGTTCTCTGTAAAATTAATCATCGATCATATTTTTCATTTATCTGGCCTGTATATTTATATAAAGCACAACCAAATATCGTTACAATAACAAATCAATCTATTTTAATCACATATCATGATTAGTTACAATTGGTTTATACATAGATTTTATTCAGCTAATTTAAATTATGTCCGTTCATTAAAAGGATAAATATAAAAATCCTTAGATGTACGTAACAAACAAATCCTAAATTAATGCATCCTAAAAATAATGCTTTAAGAGCTTTACAAGGTCAATCGACCAATCGGTTGATAATAAAAATTTTATTCTATTTTAATAATAATGCATGCTTAAAATACCTCTCCTTTGTCTTCACGTGCAACAACCTCTTTAGCTCCTTGGTCAACCGGTCAAAGTTGACTTGGTCAGAGTAAGGCGCCTGCCTCTAGAGTAAGGCGCCCGCAGTAAGGCGCCTACCTCTAGAGTAAGGTGCCTGCTTCTAGAGTAAGGTGCCTACCCCTATAGTAAGGTGCCTCCAAATGTATGGGATCAAGGCGTCTTCTTGCACAATGCCAGGTCCAAGTTGGGTGTAGATTGGAAATCACCATATTAGTGGCAAAACCCTACACTTATACATAGTTTCCACTAAAAACACCAATCAAGCATAATACCAAAATTTCTATCAATTATATGCATAAGTTAAATAAAATACATCTCACATGTTAAAGAAACTAGTTTTGATGCCTTTTAACAGTGTATATAAAATAAGCATTTCTGGTGCTTGTCACCAAGGTTGTATGAAATATTTCATATTTGCTAAGGTTGGATAACAAATAAATATTTTTGGAGGTTTATAATGTTTTTAAAATTGGTTATTTAGTATTTGAGGAAGATAAAATGGTAGGCAGTATTATTTTTGAGGGTTTGATTTCTGAAGGTTGTTAATTTAATTTTTGGAATTATAAGGTGTATTAAGAGTCAACGTTTCATGTATTCTATTTTTGAGGTTGTTAATTAAAGATCGAAGATTATAAGGTGTAATTGAGTAATTGTTTTTTATGTATGTTTTGTTGAATGCTTATTTTAAAGGAGTAATAAGGTGTATTTGAGGTTAATTATTTTTGTAATTGTGAGATATCTTGAGGGAGTGTTAGAGTGATATTTTATCATCTAACCTTGTGATTGGCAAAGTGAGTGGTTATGATTAAAATAGTGAAGAACATGTGCTTATACTAAGGGGGTTGAATAGTATAAGATAAAAATTTCTGCTTTTAAAACCATATGAGAACATAAATAATATCAAAGTAATAATCATCACATAAATCATCACACACATGAGAGACATTATTTGACATGGTTCACCCAATGTGGGCTACTCCACGGAGAAAATATTTCTTATAAATTTTTCTCAAATAAGTTCTCTTGGGAAACATTTTCCTATTACAATATTTATGGACACCTATCCAAAGGAGACACCAATCCCCTAATATGGTTTGTGGATCTTCTATCCATAGGAGAACTTCTTCTCCTCTACTTTGGTTGATGATCTTCTAGAAGATTTGTTGTCTCTACTACCTTGGCTAATGGATATCTATCCACTGAAGACACCTATCCTTCCTGCCTTGGCCAATGAACTCCTATTCGCTAGATACTATCGTCCTCTATACTTTGTCACATTCCAAAGATCTACTCAAAATATATCTGGTTTTGTACTAAACTCAGTCCTTCGGTCTAGCACAAAACTACTTTATCTCTATTTCTAATCTGGTACAAAGTTGTCCTCAGGTCTGCACCAAACTCTATCCTCAATCTATCTTCAAGCTTTATCACAAATCTTGATCAATCTCAAATCAACTCTATTGGATCTGTCCCAAACCTTAATCCAAGGTTTGAATAAATCAATCAACTCTGTTTACAAGTCTTCTCAAGACCTGTTTCAAATTTGCCTTGTAATATTCTATAAAAGCTCACACTAATTTATCCACAAGTCCTCTCTAGAACTTGTCCAAACTGCTCAAAAATTCCTCACCTTAACTTGTCCAGTCTTATAGAAACATACAAAGAATTTTTAGAGACTCAATATGCTTCCTATCCACTTTCTCAACTCAATTCAAAATATAGAACAATGGAATATGAACTTTCACTTTAACACTTTACTTGTTTATATTCAAACAAATCTACTCAATCAATCACTCAGGTAACTCAAAATGTTTCCAAAAATTCTCAATTTCATATAACAATGATGCTCAAAAACCTTTACTCAAGTTTCCACTCAAAACGGTCACTTCAACAACAATGCTAATCAAACAAGGTTCATAACATTTATCTCCTTTTCAAAAAAATCATCAACTCAATAAGGAAACTTAGCAAAGTCCTTTTCACTCCAATCTTGTTTTTCAGAAATACACAATCAATCATCACTTTTACTCATGGAAGAATATGCCCATACCCTTTCTTTGATGGAGAAATATCTTCAAAACTGTCTTCAAATAACACCTCTTTCTTTGCCAAGTTCCAAGGGTTAGATGACAAGAATTACTCTTCACAATTTACAAAGATAAATCAATTTCAAAATACACCTTATTGCTCCATCTCAATAATAATATTTCAACATCAATAATTTCATCAAAACCCCTTTCAAAATATGACACAATTTTTCTTTTCTCAATATTGCAATAATTGATTAACTCAATTTTTTTTTTTTTTTTTTTGTGGAAAACATCCCAAAAGGGATGCCACTTTCGGGTAAGACCCAAGGAGGCAGGGGTATCCATTCCGCCAAAAACGCCCAGGACTCGGACCTGGCCTACCACCTTTGACATACTCAAGGAGCAAACAAACACACAAAACCAAATTAAAAAAAGTAAATAACAACAAAAATAATAAAATAAAATAAAAAACATGCTCCTTGAGTGTGTCAAAACCAAAAGCACAACCAAACACGCACAATAAGATAAAAGAAACCACAACACAAACCACATAGAAAAACACAAGAACCACATAACAAAACACAAACAAGACAAAAACAACACACTACAAAGACATAACCCAAAAAAACATGAAAAATAAACACAACCAAAACCTAAAAAATAAAATAAAAAATAAAAATAAAAACAACCAACAACGAGACAATAAACAAAAATAAAAAACATAGAAAACACTCACACATAAAAAAATGAAATAACACAAACAAAGAGAAACCCAAGAACAAGAACGAAAAAAAACACAAGAACAATAACAAAAAACATAAAAAAAACAAAACAACAGAAACACAAGAACAACAAAAAACAACACAAAGAACACAAAAACAAAACAAAACAAAAGAACCCACCCACCTTAAAAAACTAAACAAAGAAGACAAAAGAAAAAAAAATGAACAAAACAATGACCTATCTAGACCAGAAGACTATTAATGCAAGAATCAACGAAGGAAACAAAATAAAGAATAGAATGAGCTAGGGAACTAAAAAAGCTGAATGAACCAAAGAGAAAAAAAAAAAAAACAAGAAGAAACTAGGTACCTTTGGAGCCATCCAAAGAAATGATAGAAAGAAGAGCTTCCCTAATTTGAGAAGCCCACCATATAGGAGGGTGGCCATAACAAGTAAGATCACCTTTGTCCAAAGCCCAATTAGCTAAAGCATCAGCACTCTTGTTTTGATCTCGACCACATGATTGTAATCAACTTTCAAAAATCCCATCTGGATTAACTGAATCTTCTCAATAATTCTTTTATTCTCAATCCACCTTATGATTCTTAGAAGGAGTCTTCAAGAGATTAATCATAAGTTGAGAGTCGGACTCAACTAACACCTTTTCCCATCCAACCTTAGTAGCCTCCTGAAGGCCTCTAAGGATACCATACCCCTCGGCAAGGTTATTGGAAAGAATACCCAAATTCTCGAGCAAAAGTAAAAACCAGGGAGCCATCTGAAAGTCTACCAATTCCTCCCACACTTGGCTTTTCCGGGGTTCCCTCTAGAGGCTCCATCGGTATTGACTTTTCCAAAATCCTTAGGAGGAGGTTGCCAATTTCTAGTCCTATCCATCTTACTAATACTCACATTCCCTTTAAGTTGGTTGCCCTTAGAAGGTTTAATCTTCAATCTTTGCATCACTTGATCCCATCTTTGGTGGGAGTTTTGGGGGTGATTAAGGAGTTGATGGACTGATTCAACTAAGTTGGCTATGGTCTTTTGCCAAATATAGTGAATATCCTTCCTATCTTGATTAAAAATTTGGTTGTTCCTTTCATTCCAAATATTCCAAAGAAGAATGGTAGAACCCATCCAAACTAACTGCCTAATAAAATGATCAACACCCTCTTGATTAGGCCAATCCCTCCAAAGCTGTTCAAAAGTGAAAAAATTGGACCACTTGTAAGCCAAGTAAAGTTGCCATTCTCCTCCATAGCTCAGAGGCTAAAGTACACTCAATAAAAATATGGTTGATATTTTCTACATTCTTTTCACACATTTCACATCTAAAAGGGCCATGAAAACCACGCTTCATAAGTTGCTCACCAGTAAGAACCCTACGATGCAATAAAATCCAATTAAAGAACCTCACCTTAGGCCAGAGCTTTTGAGCCCACAATTGAGAAAATATGTCAGAAGAATGGTTGGGATTATTATGGCATAAGGTCAAATAACCTTGAGCAACTGAATACTCACCCTTAGTAGTGTTGTTCCATCCAAAACAATCTTTTTCATGGGACCAAGAGAGGGATCTCATATGAAGGATGCCTTGGATATCTTGTCTTTGCCTTTACGGGATTTGAATAGGCCGAGTCCTCAATAGGGATCCAATATCTACCAACCTTTGAATTACCGGTATGGTACAGATGAGTAATTAGCCACCTTTATCCAATTAGCTCGGTGAAGCTCCTCCATCCAAGGCCTCCAATCGGGAAGCCGAGTTATCAAAGGCTTGTGACCATCCCAAGAATCTGTCCAAAAATTTGCATGTTGACCATTATGAATGATCCAAAATAATTTTTCTTTATCAAATCCTCACCGAGTCTTAAGAACTGCTAAAATGGGAGAACCTTTGGTAGGAAGTTGATAGCGAACAAGGTCTTCGGGACTTTTGTTCTCGGCATATTTAGCACGGAGATTATTGGCCCAAAGAGCATTGGGGTTATGCAACATCCTCCAATATAATTTAGCGGCTAAAGCTTTGTTGTTATTAATTGAAGACCGGAATCCTAACCCCCTTCACTCTTAGGAAGACATAAAGTATCCCATTTCACCAAGGCCCATTTTCTTTTCTCCTTAGTACCACTCCAAAGGAAACGATGACTGATTTGATCCAATTCTCGAAGAACAACCTTTGGGATATTCAAAATGGAAGAAACATAAATAGGAATAGCTTGAAGGACTGATTTTACCAAGGTGATTCTACCCCCGGAAGAAAGCCACTTGTTGGTCCACTTTCCAATTTTCTTCTTGACTTTGTCCAACAACCAATTCCAATCTTTATTTTTCTGCCTTTTAATATTTATGGGAATACCTAAATAAGTGATTGGAAGAGAGGTCTTCTTATATCTTAATTTATCCAAGACCATGGATTCCTGTCTAGCGAAGCGGTGAAAGAAAATAACTTTAGATTTGTCTTCATTGATCAAGCTGCTTGATAGCCTTAGAAAAATAGCTAATGATTTGCTTAATATTAGAAGCTTCCTTAACTGTAGCTTTACCTAAAAGGGTAGAGTCATCCACAAATTGAAGATGAGAGATAGGTCTAGCTCCATGAGCAATGGTAACTCCCTCAAGAGTTTTGTTTTCCCTCTTTTTGGTTATAGTCCTACCCAAGCATTCAGCAAGAATGATGAATAAATAAGGGGATAGCGGGTCACCTTGCCTAATACCTCTGGAAGGCTAGGAAAGACTGAGAAGGCCTGCCATTGATAAGAACTAAGTAGGAAACTGAAGAGATACATCCCATAATCCAATCCATCCAATCCTTAGAGAAACCAAATTGCCTCAAAACTTTGATAAGGAAGTGCCAATCCACTCTGTCATAAGCTTTGGATAAGTCTAACCGGATGAACATAGAAGGAGAATTTTGCATATCCATGGAATGGATGGCTTCCTGAGCAAGAACTATCTCATCTACTATTTGACGTCCTTCCACATATCCCCCTTGCTCCGGGAAATAATCTTATGCAAAAGAGGCTTCAACCTTTCTGCCATGATTTTAGTAATAATTTTGAGAAGAACATTACATAAAGCAATAGGTCTAAAAGCTGAGATATGATCAACCTCTTGAGCTTTTGGAACAAGAGTAATATAAGTTTTATTGATAACCTTCAAAATTTCTTTGGATTTCCTGGCTTCTTCCACCACCTCTAATAAATCAACATGAAGGATATCCCAGAACTCTTGGTAGAACTCAATAGGAAAACCATCGGGACCTAGGGTTTTCCCTTTTTGCATTTTAAAAACTACTTGTTGAAGCTCATTGATAGTAACAGGAGCAGTCAAAATAGAGTTCTCCTCAGAAGTGATAAGAGAAGGGATTGCTTGAAGAACATTTTGTTGTGAAGCTGAGTCAAGAGGAGTAGCAGTAAAAATATTGGAAAAGTAATCAACAACAATAGAGTTCATGCCATCCCAAGTATAAACAACATCTCCAGAATCTGATTTTAAGGAAGAAATAAAGTTGTGAGATCTTCGAGCTAGAAGAGATTTGTGGAAGAAATTTGTGTTTCGATCTCCTTCTTTGAGCCATTGAATTCTAGATTTTTGCTTCCATAAGATTTCTTCTCTTTTTTCCCATTCCTCTAAATTGAGTTGTGAGTTTAATTTCATCTGCACTTCTCTTCTCTGTGAGGCCATCTAAATGGATTTTCTTATTCAAATTTTCAAGATGAGCAATAACTTCATGTTTTTTTTATGAACATCCCCAAACTCTTTCCAGTTCCAAGTCTTGATTTTGGATTTAATGTATTCTAGTCTTTTGGCAAAACAGAACATCTTAGTCCCATGCCTAGGTTTACCTTCCTTCCACCATTGTTGCACACGAGGTCTGAAGGAAATGTCTCTAAGCCACATTAATTGAAAACGAAAAGGAGAGAAACTCACATTGGTTTTCCACATTTCCACCATGGTGGCCAATGATCCGAACCAGACATTATTAAGAGTCTTCACTTTAGGAATGTGACCATGGATTAAGAAATTTTCAGAGAGCAAAAACCTATCCAATCTCTCCATTATACAAGCTAAGCCTTGCCTTCTGTTAGACCAAGTCATAAGGCCATTATCGGTTGGATATCCACAAGATGGAGGTTTGCAATATATTCGCTCATGAGGTCAGTACTTTTGTCCAAATTTCTATTTCCCCCCCTTTTCTCATCCAGAGAGAGGATGGTATTGAAATCTCCTCCGATCAAGATCCAAGCTTTAGGAAAATGAGAGATAATATGAGTAATATCCTTCCATTGTCTTCTTTTTTCCTCCAAAGAAGTCGGGGCATAAACAGTAATGCAGAGCATAATCTGGTTGGAATGTCTACTTTGAATAGCTATAGCCAACAAACCCCAACTGCCAACCATATGGTGAATAACTACCTCTTTTGGGTCCCAAAGACAAGCAATGCCACCGAAGTCCCTTGGGAGCTAAGGGAAACCACTTTCCAGCTGGCCAAATTTTCCTGGCAATTAAGTCCATATCCTCCATTGACATCTTTGTTTCTTGAAGGAAAACAAGATGTGGATGATTTATCTGAATCATTCTTCTAATTTCATTTTGTTTTGAAAGACTCCCTTTGAGTCCTCTAATATTCCAAGTGATGATCTTCATTAATACCAGGGCTAAAAATGTTGGGAAGGGCATTAATCTTACCTTCCTCTACAAGCTTTTCACCTTCTTTTACCATATGATATTGATTGGTCTTGCGACCTACTTTTTGATTAGAATCCATCTTCAATTTTTTTCCCTGTTTCTTGACTTATTCCAATTGAATCCGAGATGGCTTCTAACCTTGAAGAATGCTCATACACGGCCAAAATTTTACTAGATGGTTCAATGGAGTCTATATTGGGACCTGCATTATTTGAAGTTTTGACATTTGAAATATTGTTTTTCTTGTGTAAATTTTCTCCTTTTTTTTTATTGAAAACCTTTGATTTGTTGGTTTGTCTCTGAGTTCTTTCCTTCATATTTAAATTGTGTTTCTAAGATTTCGGTTTCCATTATTTCCTCTTCCTCACTTGGGACATCATTTGTGGAAAGGATTTCAAACATATTAGCAAATGACTTTGATTGATCCTTCATTATTGGTTTTTTTGAGTGTTCTTCTTCTTAGGTATTTGGAAACCTATTGAGTTTATATCTTCTTTCTTTTGATCGGGAATTTTATTTGGGCAAGCACTGGCCAAATGACCATATTCATGGCAAATTCTACAACGAAAAGGAATGTTCTCATAGTCCACTACTTGCTCCCAAGTGTCTTCCCCAAATTGTAATGTGATCTTTTTAGGTAGGGGTTTGTCAAAATCCATTAAAACACAAATTCGAGCATAAATAATATGTTCAAAATTTTGAGTACAATCAGGGTCATCATAAAAGTTCCTAAAGAGTTTCCAATTGAAGAAAAAATAGTAGGATTCCAAAATTCAATAGGGAGGCCAAAGAGTCTAACCCACACGGGAGCTATAGAAGGCATCTCTTCTTCGGCTTTAAATTTAGTATGCCTGGGCTTCATGAAAAGCCCTGCCCTTCCAAAAAACCAAGGACCCCCTTGAAAAGTTTTCTCTCTATCTTCATTGTTAGCAAATAAAACAAGAAAATAACCATTTGGATAAATAGAGATTTGTAACTCACCTTTAGTTTTCCAGCTTTTTGCAGCCCAGACTTTGAAAGCAGATAGACTCGGACGAAAACCCACGAACCGACAAATTAGTCCTCTTTTTTCCAAATCTTCAATGCCAGTCTGAATGTTACCCATATCAAGCTTAACAATAGGAGTTCCATCAGTTGCTTTAAGACATCCTGACTCCGTTTTCCTGGGATCAATCTTAGGCATTCTTAGAGGTTTATGAGAAGCCCTAATATTGATATTAGCATTGGGCTTGAGGCTGTCCACCACGAAGGGCATCCCTAAAATTCATTTTTGGGACTGAGTCTTCAAAATTCTTACCCTTGATAGGGGTTTTCACGGTAGAATTATTTTGTGGGTGCACCTTAGCACCAGATTCACTTGAGATATGAGCCATTTTTTGATCAACTGCTTGAAACTTATTTCGTGGTCTCTTTAATCCTTGCCCTAGACGTCGTGGAAAGGTATGGTTTTCACTTTTCTTTTGTGCAGCAAATTGGAAGCCGTTGTCACTCAAGTTCAGAGTATGATCTGTTGAAAGACAAATTTCTAACCCATCTTGTATCCCCTGCAACATTTCCTGCTAAAATATTGAGCATAAACCACAAAAATATTGGCCGCTAGGGCCCGAAGGCCCTAAAAACCAACCTCTGGAGCTGCTTGCACTCAACCCGAGATGAAACCCTCGCATAGCCGCTTGCCAAATATATCGTTCACACATATGGATGCGCTAGGATCTGTGTTGCTCCAAATGATATGAAAATTGGTGGAGACGTTCTAGGGTTTTTCAGGCATCTACCCTCAAAATTTTAGCTCAATCCGAGTTCGGATGAGTGAGATATGGCCGAAACGAGTTCGGTAGTTTGGGCAGTCCTGCGAAAAACGTAATAAATCAATTTCTAATTCTCTAAGGTAAAAATAATATTACCCTAATTAATTTCCATTTACCACTTAGGTAAATAACATAACCAATTTACATTTTATCTCTCCACAACATTAGTAAAGCAGAATAATTTATATTTCAATTAACACCCCTTATCTCTCCACAACCTTAGCAAAGCAATTAAAAATTAAATTAAAAAATAAAAACCTTTTTATTTTTCTTGCTCCACATTTCATGGGATTTGAACTTGCACCCTCTTGCCTTACTAGGCACCTTGGTCGTGGCTTCCTAGCTGTGTGAACCAAGCGCTCACATGCCCACAAAAAATGCAATTAGCACTTTTAATATTTCACCAATGCCTTAGAGCCTTTGGCTCCCTTTTCTCCTCTTGCCACATAGTGCATTCAAGGTGCTTCCCTTTTGATTTATGCATGAGCCTTTGCAACTTTGTTCATTGTTCCCTTGGTGCTTCCTCCACGAATTTTGATGCATGAATTTTAGCACGAATATTTTGGAGGTTAATCGAATGCATAACTTTGGAGTTTGGCCAAGTTTTAAATACCTTTTCCCTTCCTCATTTTGCATGTCGATAGATGCATTCTTTTAGACTTCAACTCTTCCTCCTTTTGACCTTCTGGAATCAATGGTGGTTCACTTCTTGGCATCAATGACAACTTCTCAACTTGATATCAATGACAACTAAATGAGCTCAAAATTTCCAACAATATCCCCCTTTGTCATTGATGGCAAACCAATAATATTTTAATTAATTGTTACCAATTTCTTGACTTTTCATTTTGCTCCCCCTGGAAAATTGCTCCCCCTTACTCTGATCTCTCCCCCTTTGACATAAACGACAAAGGGTCACCTTTGGGGCTTGGGGCTAAGAATGAGCCTATTAGCTTAGCCCCTCCCAACCTCATTTTGAGGGGTTTAATTATGGGGTAGGAGTATCACTCCCAATTTTTCTTAAAGGTACTCAAATGTATCTCTTGATAGTGGCTTAGTGAATATATTTGCTATCTGCTCTTTTGTGGTAACATATTCCAACCTAACATGTTTATTTATCACCTGGTCTCTCAAAAAATGATACTTTATCAGAATGTGCTTTGTGCTTGAGTGCATTACTTGATTATTTAAAATACTTATTGCACTTGTATTATCACATAATATGGGAATGGGATGATCATGCTTTATCTTGAAATCTTCTAGAGTTTGCTTCATCCATAATACCTGTGTACAACTGGACACTACTGCAATATACTCTGCTTCTATTGTAGACAAGGATACTGATGCTTGTTTCTTACTTAACCAAGAGACTAGACAATTTCCAAGAAAGAATGCTCCCCCACTTGTACTTTTTTTTTCATCGTTACTCCCAGCACAGTCTGCATCTGTATATACTGTGATTTTAAATCTATCATTTTTGGGATACCAAAGCCCAAAATCCATTCTTCCTTTTAAATATCTGAGAATCCTTTTTACCGCTGCTACATATGTTTCTTTGGGTGATACCTAAAATCTTACTACTAACCAATTTCTTGTACTATGTATGGTCTTGTAGCTATGACATACAACAAACTCCAAATCATAGATATGTATAGTCACTGATCTACCTCTAGAGACTCATATTCCTTGCTTAGCTTACATCCTATAACCATGGGGTACTTACTGGTTTACAATCTTCTAGATTGAATTTCCTTAACATTTTCTTGATGTATTTGGTTTATGAAATAAATACTCATTTTTCATATTGAGAGATCTAAATTCCAAGAAAGAAGGAAAACTCTCCAAGCATAGACATATCAAACTCATTTTGCATGTTTTGTGCAAAGTCTCTACACATATTATCGTTATTTCCCCTAAAAATGATGTCATCAACATAAACAACCACAATTAGTAAATTATCTCCCTCATTGTTTATGTATAAATTATTGTTTGATATCCCTCTTCTGAATCCATGTTCTTGAAGGTATTTATCCAATATTGAATACCATGCTCTAGGATCCTATTTAAGACCATACAATGCTTTTTTAGTTTACATACATAATCTGGTTGATCTCCTAATATGAATCCCTCTAGTTGTTCAATATAAACTTCTTCTAGTACACCATTTAGAAATGTTGACTTAACATCCATTTGATATACCTTGAATTTTTTAAAACTTGAGAAGGCTAAGAACATTTGTATTGATTCAAGTCGAGCCATTGGTGCAAATTCCTCAAAATCAATTCCCTCTACTTGTGCATATCCTTTGCATACTAGTCTTGCTTTGTTCCTGATGAATTGTACATCCTTATTTAGTTTATTTCTAAACATCCATTTTGTTCCAATCACATTTTTATAATTTGGTCATGGAATTGGTTCCCATGTTTTGCTTTTCTCTATCTGATCGAATTCATCATCCATTACCTTGATCTAAAACTTATCTTCAACTGCCTGCTTGAAGTTTGTGGGTTCAATTTTGGATAGCAAGAAGAAATGTGCATGTTCTTATGGTATTATTATCCTTATTTGTGTTTGTATTTCATCTAGATTTCCAATGATTAACTCTTTAGGATGATGTTTCTGTACATATATGGATGGATTTTTTGGAAGAATTTTTTGATTTTCTACTTCACTTTCTGATTCTTCACAAAATTCTTCTTGACACTCTTCATCTTCTTGAAATATTGTTTCTTGGGTTGGCTCATTCAAATCTATCTTCTCATCAACTGTCACATTTATACTTTCCACAATAGTACTTGTTCTCTTATTGTAGAATTTGTAGGCTTTGTTCTTACTGGAGTACAAAGAAAAATACCCTCATCACATATTGGATCAAATTTACCCAAATTTCATCATCCTATGTTATATAGCACTTGCTTCCAAAGACTTTGAAATATTTCACTGTGGCTGGTCTTCCTTTCCAAAGCTCATATGGAGTTTTGTGATGATTTAGTCTTAATTTGGGCTCTAGTGATAATATATATTATTGTGTCAACTTCTCTCCAAAAACCATCTAAAATTTTGGACTCATTAAGCATTGCTCTAGCCATATTTTTAATTGTTCTATTTTTCCTTTCAACTACTCCATTTTGTTGAGGAGTTCTTGCTGCTGAGTATTCCCTCTTGATTCCATGTAACTCATAGAATTCCAAAAATTCATTTGAGGTGAATTCTCCTCCTCTGTCTGATCTTAAACACTTAATTCTTTTACTAGTTTCATTCTCAACCAGCTCCTTAAAAGCTTTGAATTTTTCAAAAGCTTTGATGTTTCTTTTAGGAATGCTACCCAAACCATTCTAGAATAGTCATCTATAAACAATATGAAATAGCTTTCTCCTTGAATACTTTGTGTTCTAGTGGGACCACATAGATCAGTGTGTATCAAACTTAATGGTTCAGATGCCATATAACCTTTTGACTTAAAGCTTGTTCTGGTTTGCTTTCCATGTTGACAAGGTGCACATATTGTGTTTTGTGGTCTTTTTAACTTAGGAAAATATCTTACCGCATGTTTTTGCTTATATTGACTAAGTTGTCAAAATTCAGATGAACAATTATCTTATGCCACAACCAGATCTCATTTTCTTGTGATAAGAAACATCTTTCTCCTTTGATTTCATTAAGTACATAAAGATTTCTTTCCCTTCTAGCACTTGCCACTAGTTTCCTAGATTCAAATTTTCTTATCTCACATCTATCTTGGTGAAAGGTTACTATATGGCCTTGATCATAGAGTTGACTAATACTTAGAAGATTGTGTTTCAAGCCTTTCACATATAGAACATTCTCAGCTTTTTTTTTTGTTGTTCATACTTAAGGTTCCCTTTCCACAAATATTTGTTGAACCATTATCTCCAAAACTTACTGACCCTCTATTTGTTTCCTTTAGAACTATAAACTTGTATTTATCCCATGTCATGTGTCTAGAGCATCCACTATCTAGAAACCATTTTTCTTCTCTATCTTGAGCATGAAAAGTTGTTTGGACTAACATAGATTTTGCCTTTTCATTTCCCTTTTTCTCTTTCCTAGTAGTTTGAGTTGTGATATTTCTACTAGACTTAGGAATCTCTATTTTACACCATATAGTTTTGTGCCCAAAATTATTGCATTTGTAACATATAATATCATCATCCATAAGTGGTGCAAAATAATTTGTATTTCTACTAACATTTTTTCTTGCAAGACTAGCACATTGTGCAACTCTATGACCATATTTATTACAAGAAAAGCAATAGCCATGGAAAGAATTTTGTAACCTATTTTGATGTTCTTGAGGATATGTTATGTACTATTATTTTTGTAATTTTATTTCCTCCATGGTTCTTCTTATTTTGGGATATGGTAGGATACCTCCTTCTTGCTTGATATTTCTACCTCTTGTTGATAGAATTCCTCCTTTTGTTTTCCCAATGCTATTTATTGTAGTATCTTGTTCCTTTCAGCTTCTATACCTTAGCAAGATAATATTTGCTTCCAACTTCTCACATTCTATTTCTCTGGCCTTTAGTAAGCTTGTCATATCATGTTCAATATTTTTCCCTTCTTCTACCTTTACTTTGAGTTCTGTGAGATTTTTTAGAAGTTCTATTTTTTCCACCTCATCCTCTTGAATATGTTCTTTTAACCTTGCATTATTTTCTTGAATCCTTTCCAAATTTCTGAGCTAGGTGAATAATTCTTCCTTAATATTGAATGTTGTCTCTTCTTTGCTTTTTGAATTCATGTGTGCTTCTGATGGATCCTCCTCCAAGTTCTTAGACTTTTTATGGAGTGATCTGCTCTGATACCAATTGAAGAACATGTGCTTATACTGAGAGGGGGGTGAATAGTATAAGATAAATCTTTTCACTTTTTAACCCATATGAGATCATAAATAATTGAAAACACGAGATTCCAGAAACAAAAAGGAAATACTAAACAAAATTGCATTAAAATGAAAGAACACAAATGAATGAACACAAGATTAAAAGCAATATAAACTATGGCCCTTTTTATTGATATTCTTTTCAATTCATGTTACAATGCGTCTCCTTCCTTTTTAGGGGATAGGAGCATTAGATATTGATCTCTACAACTTGTTCGCAAAGATTTCCTCTTCCGCGTGCCCACATATAACATGGGCGAACCAAAACGTTGTCGCCGCTTGCGTTGATACAGGTCGATTCCTTGCTGCTCCTCCAATGCTGCAGATCTGCGTTCAAAGAAACAAACAAAGCATCAATAGCACCTGTATATGAAAAATAAAAGGTAAATCTAACTATGACTAAGATGAATCTAAATGAAATAAAAACTTGACAAAAGCATAAACATGAAACTAGCTAAAATACTATAAAAGAAATAAAGCGGGGAGGTGCCCGAAGGCAGACCACCCACAGATGAAACGTTGCTTCGACACCAAACCGCTTGAGATGGGTCCGAAACCTGATGTGATGTGTTGTCGACAAATTCGTATACTATTGTGGTCAAAATAATGGCATTTGGGCACAAATCGCAAGTGATTTAGTAGCACTTCGTCGCTCAAAAATGCTCCTGCTCGGTCCATTTTCTGGGTGAGGAAACTCACCATTTTATAGACCCAAGGGGTCTCTATGATTTAACATGCAAAAGTGTTTCTCTGCATGAATGCTTTTTGTGTGAAGAGAAGACTTCTTCTTGATTAAGGGCTTCTTAACTACCTCTGTGCATGTCTTTGTGTGTTTTATAAAAGCTCACTTGCACTCCCATACAATGAAGGGATAGCTAAGTGGCAAATCTGAGTTGTCTTAAAAAGCTTACTCTTATTCCCATGTAGTGAAGGGAAAGTCAATTGGCAGATATGAGTTGTCAAAAGAACTCACTCGCACTCCTATGCCATGCAAGGAAAGCTAAGTGGCAGTTCTGAGTTGTCATGCGCCGAGGTCTAACTTTTTGCTGGTCAAACCTGGCGTTCGTCCCACCCATAAGCGAGTGCTAATAATCGTCCCTGGGTGAAACGAGTATAAATCCATACTCGTCCCTGGGTAGGACGAGTACAAATTCGCACTCGTCCCTGGGTGGGACGAATAAGAAATAAAGTTTCTAAAAGGTGCCAAATTGATTTTTGACTTGCAAAACTGCTGTGTAAGTGGTTAGAACCACTGTTTAACCTTTGGGGGCTACCCTGGGGTCTGTGTGTGTTAATGTGATCAGTGTTTGTAGTCACATAATCGGATTGGTGCTATTTTGGTGTCTACAGATGCCCCTTTTTGGGAAGCGTTGTGCAAGGCACGGTGCCGAGCAAAAATAGATAACCAAAGCACTAATGGTTAGGGTTTCTCAGTAACCTAACCAACTCTTGATGCCCCAAGTATGAAAAGGGCATGCATTCTTGAATCCTTGCTTCTGACGAGCTAAGGAATTTTATTTCAAGTATTAACCTATTTTGGTGAGGTGTGACTTGAGCTTGGACATTGATCAGTCATGAATAGGCAAAGGGCGCAACCTTTTATCCACGGGGAACCTTGTGTTCATGCTTCGAGAATGCCAAGTGTTTAATAAATTTGTGATAATTGCTTGTTTGTTGCCCCAAGCAGGAGCGTGATTGTCTTTGTCAATGATTCTTTGAATGCATGCCATTGCCTTGATTGGGTGTGTGTTTGTTGATTGGTGACTTAAGTGTGACTACCCCCTCAAGCGATGAATCGATGAAGGAAGGACTGCCATGAGAAAAGTGACGAGTCGCTTGACCCAAGATGACTTAAGTAAGGGTGCCTTCAGATGTTTTCCGTTTAATGCGAAAGCAGTTTCCAAACATTCTGACCTATTTTTGGTGGGTGTGAACCCATTTTGAAATGTCATTTGGGTTTACATTGGCGAAAATCCATCTTCCCGTGGAGCGGTCCGGCTATGGTAGCCTTCTTGGGGAGTAGGATAGTGACAAGGTAGACCCCGACATCAGTTTTCTTATGCCAGGAGGTTAAGTGCAAGAGCACTTTTGTCCGATAATTTTTAGTGGTTTTGTTGGCATTTGTCATTTTTATAGTTGGGTTGTTTTGTTGTGTTTGTTTTTTATTGTTTTTGTTGTGGTGTGTTTTTATGTATGTGTTTGATGTATGCAGAGGCGATTATTAATGTGATGTTTCTAATTTGTATGATGTATGCATATAAAATGAATGAGATGAGTTGTTGATGATGTGTCGATGCACCATAGACTATACAAAATTTGACTGATTCGCGATACTAATGGGATGACTTTGCATGTGAAAACTTTGTTTTTGTATTTTGCATATATTTTGATGGTGATGTACGGAATAAAATGTGACAGTTGTTGTTAAAATGTAGTTAAGATTTTCTGAGATTCAGATATTTTAACTAACTAGCCAAGACTGTACATTTATCTCGCAAGACTTTTGAACAAGGTCTAAATTCGACTTGAATTTTAACCAAGTTATTTCACATCCCTGTGTGTGCAATTGAGTTCGTTTATGTGGTATTCATCAGGATACCGCCGATGCCGCGATGGGCTTTCAACCGAACCTATACCGAGGATCACCTAATTAGCTCCACTAACTCCTTTATTGTATTTAGTCAGATTTGTCCGTGATGCTATCTAGGATACCACAAGCTAGCTCATCCACATGCAAACATTGATCTGTACACAAGTTAATGTGATAGATATATCGTCATGCGGGAGGTTTACCGCCGATGACCGATAGGCTATCAACCAAACCGGTACTGAAGCTTGCCTCATGACCTATCGAAATGCTGAGAGTTCCAGGGATTCAAGTTCGACTCCCTTCTTTTCTTCAATTGTATTGGGATACTTGCTCCTTTGTAGTGATAAAATCACTGTTTATTTTTATGATAGTACTCGTCTCTTTTTTTTTTTTGTTTTTTTTTTTTTTTTTTTGAGCAAGGGATTTTGAATATGGAGTGACGAGAATCACGATTGTTTGTGCCTTTTGATGTGTGCACTGTAGGATGTCAAATTTTAGTGTTTTTACGTTTTGCAAATGTTTGATGTTTTTGCAACTTTTGAGAACTTGGGATTCATGGGGAATTGGGTAGGGAGGATGCTTGTCCTTTTGCCAACTCTCAGCATTCTTTGGGGTCATTTGCACAGGGGGATGAGCAAGATAACTGTTTCGCTTATGGTGACCTGGATTACTGTGTAGGTTTCATCTTTCATTCACACAACTTAGGAATTTTTATGTGTGTTAATTTGTGTTGGGACGTTACGTAACAAGGTGTGATCCAAGTAAAACTTTCCCATGTAAAATATGTTTAACTATGTACAGTTTTGGCTAGAAATTTAAAGACAGCTGAATGACGAAAACCCTATATACAGTAGGAGACAACTGACTATGCTAAAAATGGCGATGGTGTTATGCTGGATGTATGCATTTATGAACATGGATGTGATGTGGAAAATGATGGTCTTGTCAAGTAATGACAGCCTATGGTATTTTTGACTTGTATGATCTAGCAAATGTATAATGTATGGATGCGATGCCTAATGCAACCTATATTTTTGTATTTTGATTTTTATGAGAATGCATGGAATTGGAATGCAATTGTTTTTGTAATTTTGATTTTTTTTTTTGAGTATGCATGGAATTGAAATGTATGGAATTGATGATTTTATTTTTATGTATGGAATTGAAATGCAATTGTTTTTGTAATTTTTGATGATTTTATTGTTATGTTGATTTTTGAATATTTGTTTTGACCAAGCGGTTATGGTAACCCTTGGAGCGTTTGGTTTGACCAAAGGGTTTATGGACACCTTTGGGGCATTTTGGGGTTGACCAAGCAATTGTGAGAATACTTGGAGCTTTTGGCTTGACCAAAGGGTTTATAGATACCTTTGGAGCGTTTGGTTTGACCAAAGGGTTTATGGACACCTTTGGGGCATTTAGGGATGACCAAGCGATTATGAAAATCCTTGGAGCTTTTGTCTTGACCAAAGGGTTTATAGATACCTTTGGGGTGTTTAGGGTTGACCAAGCGATTATGATAATCCTTGGAGCTTTTGGATTGACCAAAGGATTGCGATAATCCTTGGAGCATTTTGGGATGACCAAGCGATTGCGATAATCCTTGGAGCATTTTGGGATGACCAAGCGATTGCGATAATCCTTGGAGCTTTTGGGGTTGACCAAGAGATTGCGATAATCCTTGGAGCTTTTGGGGTGACCAAGAGATTGCGATAATCCTTGGAGCTTTTGGTTTGACCAAAGGATTACGATAATCCTTGGAGCTTTTTGGGATGACCAAGTGATTGCGATAATCCTTGGAGCTTTTGATTTGACCAAAGGGTTTACGGACACCTTTGGAGCATTTTGTGTAACCCACTAGCTCTTTAGGGAATAGAAGTACCCCCAGCTTGATGATCTGTGTGCATCGGATCTGGCTCTGTAGGAATTGGCACGAATGGATCGGCCTTATGCATGGATAGGAGGGCAGGGTCTACCCTCGGCACTGATGGTGCTATGATATCTCTGGGTGGAAGTTGCTCGCAATCTTCCCAAAGGAGTGGAATCAACATTTGATGCCAGTGGGCTGAGTCTATGCGCCACTCATGCCCTAGTTGTATGCCTAGTTGGGCCATTAGTTCGTCATGGGTTACAGGGTGATTGTGTCGTCGTGCATGATTGAGATATGCCATCTCAGTTTCATCTTCGTAATCATTGTTGATGATCCAAAGGCCCTCGTTGGCCTCGACAGCTATCTGCGACATGCTAAGCTCATCCGACTCGAGCAGATTGACATGGTCTTGATGGGGTTGTTTCGCACTTTGTGGGGGGACCAAATTTTCCTGTAATGGCACAGGCTCGATGGGAGCCTCCAAAGGGAATAATGTTAGGAGAATTTTGTGATGCTCATCCATGGAGACCACCTGTGAATTAGTGTTGTCAGACTCGAATGGGTCCCATGGCACTATTGCATATGCTGACTCGTCTTTGGCGAGAGAGTCAGGCTCATCAAAATTTGGTGATTCTGAGATATGGAAGACCTCGTCATTAGGTAGCTCTACAACTAGGGGTTGATCCTCTTTGAGAGGATTTTCACGTGAGTTGGGCATTTGGGACCCCAAAATCTTGATCTCTACCAACTCTAAGTGCTGTGGCAGCGCATTGCTTGTATTGGGGGATTTGAGCTCCTCCTGTTTGATTTGTTCCCGTTGCAAGTTATGGGAAACTTGATGCCTTGGGAGGGGTGGCTGGATAGCACCCCCCATGCTTTGGTATATCATTTCATCCGGCTCTTCTTTTCACTCAGGTTCCTTAGAGGCTTTTTGAAGAATTTCTAGGGGTGGTCCATGAACCTGGGTGGGCGCCTGAAGAAGGCACCCGTCATTGGTATTAGGATTGGCCTCCTGCTCAAGTCTAGGAGGCATCGAGGGTGATGTTTGATAAGGTCGTAGAGACCTGTCTTGCACCCAGTTGTGTCTCTCATAATGTTTTGTCTTATGCATGCGATGGGTTGGAGTCTTTGTTGGTCCGACTTTCATACGCACCCTGCGAAGGATGAGCAGGAAGCTCCAGAGACACCCATGAGACGAATCCCACTCACTTTAGGATCTAGCTGGTTATCCAAGGTGCAAGTTACAGAATCAGGTCGAATGTCTATTCACTCTTTTCTTCTTCTGGAATAGATTTCAATATGGACTGTCTGTTACCTTACAGGGGGTTCTTGAACTTGTTCAGTAGTTGCAGAAGTTGTTACTTGTTAACAATCAGGTTTTGAAATTGATTCTTGATCTGGCTCTCATGGGTCAGCAGATTTAAATAAAAGGCAAATAAAGAAAATAAAAATGGATCATTCACGGTAAGCAAAGAGAGGGTAGGGTAAGGCAGAAAGGGAAGTTTATCAAACTTTAAACTGTAAAACTTAAACTGTCAATTTTATCTATGCTACTAGCTTCACAACAGAACAAATCCAAGAAGAAAGTGTCCAGATTTCTAAGATCACTTTCAACTAGGAGCACAAGGCAAAGTGGAACAGATCTAGCAAAAAATTATAAATCCAAGGGCAGCTGGTTAAAACTGGTATCTTTCATCGGCAGCCTAGCTCACACAGTGAAGACAGAGCAATTAGAACAAACTTAACCTCAAATCTGTAATTTCCCCTAGCAGACAATAGAACAACTGAAGCCTAACAACATATTTAAACTTGATATCTGAGATTTACAACATATATCTAACAAACTTAATGGAACGGATAATAGAAGAAGATACACTTATCACAGATCTGTAAAATATTAGGCTCCTGGCCATGCTACCACAGAAAACAGCAAAAGCACATCAACTCCTAGTCCAGAAAACAAAGGATTTCACAAAATTTGTAAGAAATTGCTTATAAGCCTTTTATTTCTAAGTCTCCGCCTCCTGCGATTACATTTTGCAGTTGTATTTATAGACTCAGGACAAATCCTGATCTTTACAAAAAATATCTTTTTTTAACTGCAAATATTATCACACTTAAACCCTAGGACCGGGTTTTACAATATAAAGCCACTTTAAAATCAAAGTCCGGATATAACTTAACCCCTCTGCAAATCAGTGTAGTTAGCTGCCATAAATGGAGAAGATGAAATTCGAATGCCACTTGCATTCACCCACAACTGCAAATAAATGCTTTCATTAATTCCTGCGGGTGAGCCGGATGAGTCATCACTTCTCCGCTATTCCATCTCTGCATATCAATCCTTGAGTTGAAATGGTCTTCAAGCTATTAAGTCTGCAATAAATCTCCATTGAATGCTTTTACCGGCCTCCTCTCCTCTAGCATGGCGGTCCTTGATTAAATCTGCACTTTAACTTTGTCTTTACGGCCTTTTCCAGCTTGTCCCGTAGGTGACAGATGGCTTCCTATATGAAAGACAAAAAGATGCATTAGTATTTTAAAATCATTAAATTAAAGCTTTAACAATTAAAATCAGATTAAAACCGTAAAGTAAACTTGCATGTCGGCCTCTGTTTTATCTGATACGCTCTTTGACACGTGTCACTATCCCAGGACGCCTTCTGTTTACAGTTGTTTTGCATTTTTAGGCCTTTCATGTAACTTTCTCTCTCCTACCGCGATTCTACGACATGTCACGATTTCGCGACATGTCACGAAATCGCGATTTCCCTGGCGCTAGCAGCTCTTCTTCCCAACTTGGTCACGAAAATCCGACATGTCACGATTTCGCGACATGTCGCGAAATCGCGACACCTTCCTGGCCGTCGCACAACCTTTCCTTCTCTCTCCTCCTGCCGGTAGCGATTTCACGACGGTTTCCAAAAATGGAAACGTCGCGATATCGCAACACTTTTTCGACTTAGCTGCTTTTGCCAAAATTCATCGCGATATCGCGACATTTCCAAAAATGGAAGTGTCGCGATATCGCGACACTACCAAAAATGGAAAGTTTTGGTTTTCAATGAATTTATGCAACTGTTTTCTAGATTTTTCTCGGTACCGGTGCGAGATTTTCTTTATGCATGAATTATTCTAGCATGTAGAAAGTTAAGCTTGAAATAACAATGCTAGAAAGACTTGGAAAAAGGCACAACTTTAACAAAGAGGCAAGCAAAATTGGATTAAAACTCGAAAATTATCAAGAGGGTCCCCTGCCGCAAAAATGGAAGTTCAGGGCTTTCTAAGGATGGAATCTCATTTTTCAGTGGGGGGTGTGTTGCTTCTCAAAAAATGGCGATATCTCACGGGTAAAATAGTAGCACTATTTTAGAACCCAGGACTCTAGTTTCAAAACAAAAAGACCATGCATCATGCCTTGCCACAGACATTCTTCACAATAAATTGATTGCCAACTGCTAGCTGTTAAAATTTCCCAAGGACATACTAGGCTGAAATACTTCAAGGAAGATTTCTGATGTGCAATTACAAAGGGTATAAAACTTTCTTCAGGATGACTGGATTGAATGATAAACTTTGGATTGATCAGCTTTTCTAAATTGTAAAAAGGGGAAACCGAGTAGAGCTCTGTTTACTAGTTTAGCCTTTTACAGCCTAGACAGAGTTACCCTTTAGATTTACACGACCCAAATTTACAACTGTAAGGAAGGATCTTCAACTTGGTAAAAGAAAAATAGCTTTTGGAATCTGGCTGCCTCTCTCTCATATAACTCTTTTTTTCTTTTTTTCTTCTTCTTTTTTTTTTTTTTTTATATATCAACACCTGAAAGGCATTAGAGAAATTACAATTTTCTTTTATCATTTGATCAATCTGGAACTGTTTCAGTCTAGGCACTGATAGCCTCTGGTGACACCCAAATAATTGCATGAACCATAGTCCCCTCTTATAACCAGCTTTTCTTGGATTCCCCGGGAGTTCCTCCAACCAAACAGCATAGCAGTTTTTCTATCATTAAAACAACTGTGGCAAGCAAGACACAAAATCCAATCATCTCTCTACCTTTGTTCTGACTAACAAAATAGTTCCACTGTTCAATTTAAGCAGACTATCTCAATTTTAATAATGAACATTGGGTGGAGACTGGATTGATCAGCTCGGAATAAAACAATTTTTAGCAGGCTGACTTTTCATTGATTGCTCAGGCAGAGGTTAAAGGACAGATTTCAAAAGTTGAAGAACTTTGGACAGACCTCCAAGGACAGACACAGGCCTCAAGAACAAAACAAAAATAAAACTGCACAGACTTTTTTAAAATTAAAACTGAAGCAAATAAATTAAAACTGTACAGGCAGCAAAATAAAACTAAAACAAAAGACTGGACAGGCATTAACAGCAAGCTGACATAAAAAGACAAAGAAAGGAAATAAAAAGCACTGACAAAAGAAATAAACTGCACAAGCTAAAACTGTACAGACAATTAAAGATTAAAAATTAAGATGAAGCAACTAAAAGAACTGCAGAGCATTAAAATTAAACTGAAACAGATTAAAACTGTACAGACATTTAAAAATAAAACTGCACTGACAAAGAAATAAAACTAAAAAATTCAAAGCTTACTTACAATGTATACATATGTTACAACTTCTTTGATCATTCAAAATATGTAGCAGATGGAAGAGCAGAGAAATGGTGCCTTAAAAAAAATTTGACCATGTGCAAGTAATTTAGAAAAATTACCTTTCAGGTCCTGTTGACGAAATGCACTCCAGACTATGCTTCAAAAATTTTCTATCTGGGAAAGACTTGTGTTTACTGTCTTCCCTGTCCCATTTGAAAAACAAATCTGCAACTCCTTCAAATTAAACAAATCATATAATAACAAATCATATGATAACATGTTTATGCTTCTAATTGAAGGGTTTGCAGAGTTCTTTCAAAATGACTAAATGTAAAAACCCCCAGGATCAAATACCTTAAAATCTTGATAGACCCAGACCACCACATCTTCAAAATTATGTGACAACTGAAAGAAATCATGTTTTATCTGTATGCCCTGGTTCTTAACAACTTGAACATTTTGTGGTTGTTGTACTGCTTCAATATCCAGGACTTCAATTTTTATCCCTCTAGCAGAATGCTTACAATTTGCTTTTTCACCTGAGCTTTGCTTAGATTTAACCTCATCAATGTGTAATATCCAACTGTCACTGTTGTGATGGTTTAGAGCTGTAACTGTTCTCACTTTCTCAATTGCCAAATTATAAACTCCAATATTTACATCAACATGATTTACAACCTTTTCTTTGACATTATGTTCAGAAGTTGCAGGCTTATGTTGAGACAGTTCATCAATTCCAAGTTGGCTGACCACATTCATATTTACTATCTTTTCCTCATTTTCTTGAAATTCAACAGGTGGTCCAGAGTAAGCTTCAATCAAGCTATCCTTTTGTTCAACAATCTGGGGCAGTTCATAGAGGGTGATGTCAGCTTTAAGTTCCCTCATATCCTCAATGATGTTATCCTCCTCAGTTACTTCTGCATAGTGACATTGAGTCTCACTTTCATCATCCTCTGATGAGGAAGTGTCATTGTTAGGTTCTGGACTCTGACATCTCAAATTATAACTGTCCATTTTGAACTGTTGAAAATCTCGCATTTCATCCATAAGAGTCTGTACAAGACTTTATGTCTCTTCGGGAAAAGTGAAAGAATCTGAAACCCTGGTTGTACTATTTTTGGGTGAACTAGAAATATCAATATTTCTTTGATCTCTAGGAAAATTTAACTCACCAGGAAAAACTTCAGATTTGGGTAATGCTAGATCACAACTGTTTACTTCAAGCACTTCCACTTTGAGCTTGTCAGAACTTTTCTCTATATTTTGCACATGCTGAGTGGATGTCACAGTTAACGGAGTCTCCTTGGGTAGAGCATGACATGTTGGCACTAACTCATGATGTGGAATGGGATTCAAAATAGGCATGTTCTGTGTAACATAGGATATCAAAGGACTGCTCAAAATTTGAGGCCCTAACTGTCTTTCAAGAATTAAGGCTTCTTTATAAGCCCTTGCCAGGGGTTGTGATATTAATGTCTCTCTTGAGGAAAATAGAGGTCACCGAATCCAATGCATTCTTGTAGATTTCTAAGGCCAGATTTGCATTTGGGATGTAATGGCCAGTCATTCTACCGTAAGCTCTTTGGAACCTCATATTGAAAGACCTGACAGCTTCTCCCGACTCTCTCTTGATGCTGAAAAATTGTTGGTATAACACACTGGGGTCTATCACTTCCCCAAATTGTGATATAAAAGCTTTCTCTAGGTCATTCCAGCTAGTAATGGAATTGCTGGTGAGGTTTAAAAACCAGTCATAAGCTCCCTCCTGGAGAGTGAATGGGAACAATCTGCAGGCAACATCTTCATGCTGTATATTTAACAATTTTAAAGCATTTTTGAAAGCTAGCAGATGTTCTTCTGTAGTTCTTGTCCCATCATGTTTATATCTGGGGAGATACCTTTCCGGGCTTCTGGGCAGGTCATGGGCTATACCCGAGATATTCAAAGCAGTGGGGCCCAACCAATTTGCCATTAATTACCACCTGGCTGACAGTGATATTCTGAGTTGTAATTGGATAACTGCAAGTGGTGATAAAACTGCTCTTAACTTGAGGTCTTCTCTGGCAATTTTAAATACTGTACTGACAACTAAATGTTGGTGATAAGTGCTGTTGTTCAGGCAAAAACTCTAACCACAGAATTTTAAATCAGCACTCACAAACTTACAATACTTGAACTGAGTTCAACAGCCCCTCCTTCTAGCGCCAATTAGATGTTGGTGTTAAGTCCCGCTATTCAGGCAAAAACTCTAACAACAAAATTTAAAAGGAGGAGGAAAAAAGGAAAAAAAAAAAAAAAACCAAACTCAAGACTCACAAATTTATAGTTCTTAACAGAACTTGAATTGAGTTCAACAGGCCCTCCTTCTAGCGCCAATTAGATGTTGGTGTTAAGTCCCGCTATTCAGGCAAAAACTCTAACAATAAAATTTAAAAGAGCTGAGGAGGAGGGAAAAGGATTCAAAAGATAAAATACCAGACTCAACACATACAACTTTACAGTTCTTAACAGACTACTGAACTTGAACTGAGTTCAACAGCCCTCCTTCTAGCGCCAATTAGATGTTGGTCCGGCTTTCATACACACCCTGCGAAGGATGAGCAGGAAGCTCCGGAGACACCCACGGGACGAATCCCACTCACTTTAGGATCTAGCTGGTTATCCAAGGTGCGAGTTATAGAGTCGGGTCGAATGTCTATTCACTCTTTTTCGCTTCTGGAATAGATTTCAATATGGACTGTCTGTTACCTTACAGGGGGTTCTTGAACTTGTTCAGTAGTTGCAGAAGTTGTTACTTGTTAACAATCAGGTTTTGAAATTGATTCTTGATCTGGCTCTCATGGGTCAGCAGATTTAAATAAAAGGCAAATAAAGAAAATAAAAATGGATCATTCACGGTAAGCAAAGAGAGGGTAGGGTAAGGCAGAAAGGGAAGTTTATCAAACTTTAAACTGTAAAACTTAAACTGTCAATTTTATCTATGCTACTAGCTTCACAACAGAACAAATCCAAGAAGAAAGTGTCCAGATTTCTAAGATCACTTTCAACTAGGAGCACAAGGCAAAGTGGAACAGATCTAGCAAAAAATTATAAATCCAAGGGCAGCTGGTTAAAACTGGTATCTTTCACCGACAGACCTAGCTCACACAGTGAAGACAGAGCAATTAGAACAAACTTAACCTCAAATCTGTAATTTCCCCTAGCGGACAATAGAACAACTGAAGCCTAACAGCATATTTAAACTTGATATCTGAGATTTACAGCATATATCTAACAAACTTAATGGAACGGATAACAGAAGAAGATACACTTATCACAGATCTGTAAAAGATTAGGCTCCTGGCCATGCTACCACAGAAAATAGCAAAAGCACATCAACTCCCAGTCCAAAAAACAAAGGATTTCACAAAATTTGCAAGAAATTGCTTATAAGCCTTTTATTTCTAAGTCTCCGCCTCTTGCGATTACATTTTAGCAGTTGTATTTATAGACTCAGGACAGATCCTGATCTTTACAAAAAATATCTTCTTCTCCAAACCCCAAATCTTATCACACTTTAAACCCTAGGACCGGGTTTTACAATATAAAGCCACTTTAAAATCAAAGTCCGGATAGAACTTAACCCTCTCGCAAATCGGTGTAGTTAGCTGCCATAAATGGAGAAGATGAAATTTGAATGCCACTTGCATTCACCCACAACCGCAAATAAATGCTTTCATTAATTCCTCGCGGTGAGCCGGATGAGTCATCACTTCTCCGCTATTCCATCTCTGCATATCCATCCTTGAGTTGAAATGGTCTTCAAGCTATTAAGTCTGCAATAAATCTCCATTGAATGCTTTTACCGGCCTCCTCTCCTCTAGCATGGCGGTCCTTGATTAAATCTGCACTTTAACTTTGTCTTTACGACCTTTTTCCAGCTTGTCCCGTAGGTGACAGATGGCTTCCTATATGAAAGACAAAAAGATGCATTAGTATTTTAAAATCATTAAATTAAAGCTTTAACAATTAAAATCAGATTAAAACCGCAAAGTAAACTTGCATGTCGGCCTCTGTTTTATCTGATATGCTCTTTGACACGTGTCACTATCCCAGGACGCCTTCTGTTTACAGCTGTTTTGCATTTTTAGGCCTTTCATGTAACTTTCTCTCTCCTGCCGTGATTCTACGACATGTCGCGATTTCGCGACGTCCCTGGCGCTAGCAGCTCTTCTTCCCAACTTGGTCACGAAAATGTGACATGTCACGATTTCGTGACATGTCGCGAAATCGCGACACCTTCTTGGCCGCCGCACAACCTTTCCTTCTCTCTCCTCCTACCGGTAGCGATTTCTCAACGATTTCCAAAAATGGAAATGTCGCGATATCGTGACACTTTCTCGACTTAGCTGCTTTTGTCAAAATTCGTCGCGATATCGCGACATTTTTCGAAAATGGAAGTGTCGCGATATCGCGACACTACCAAAAATGGAAAGTTTTGGTTTTCAGTGAATTTATGCAATTGTTTTCTGGATTTTTCTCGGTATCGGTGCGAGATTTTCTTTGTGTATGAATGATTCTAGCATGTAGAAAGTTAATCTTGAAATAACAATGCTAGAAAGACTTGGAAAAAGGCACAACTTTAACAAAGAGGCAAGCAAAATTGGATTTAAACCTAAAAATTATCAAGAGGATCCCTGCTGCAAAAATGGAAGTTCAGGGCTTTCTAAGGATGGAATCTCATTTTTCAGTGGGGGTGTGTTACTTCTCAACAGTATTCACCTACATAGTGTGTTGGAACAACTCATCCTCCTGGCTCTGAATGCACTCTTTATTTAGAAGATACAATTGCTCTAACTGTTGTTGTTCCAGCTCAAGTATCGTGAGTTGCATCTGACGTGCAATACGCTTGGCAGATTCTAAGATAGTTGGTCCTGTCATCTCATGTCTAGAAGGCCTAGATGCCTCTCTTAGATATCTATCTCGGTCATGGTGATCCGAGATCTCTATAGGTCGCCTCCCTCTGTTGGGGGTAGCGGCATTCCCCTGAGGCTTTGGCCTCAATAGGTAATCCTGAAAGCTAGCAATTGCGGAGGCGTGTTGCTCTTGTGATGTATATTTTTCTTGAGGAAGGTAATGGTTTTCCTCGTGCTCTCTTTTGTAAGTGAAATAGGAACAGGAAGAGTTGGCTCGCCCTGCCTGAGGAGCCTTGTGCTCTGTATTTGTCCTTGTAGTCCTGACAACTAGAGGGGGTGAAGGAGGGATTGTGTAATCATGTGGTTCCTCTCGTCGAACCCTATGTTGACCTAGTGCTTCATTGCGTGGTGACCACTCATAGCGAGCATCTAATGGAGCTCTCCTACGGATGTACCCCTCATGGGAGGGTGCGTGTTGGGTGCTATGTTGAACAGGAGTGCCCCTAGAAGAGGTGCCCCTATAGTCCCTTTTCGTTAAGGTGTGTAGGGGACTGCCTTGTGTGTTAGGTCGCCAAGGTGGTATGACCAAATCCTGGGGACTATAACAGATGCGACTCATGTTTCTTTGTACATTTGTCACAGCGTCTGCCCATGAGTGGGCTTGACTACGGGTGAATACCATGGCGATGTCTCTCTAAAAACCCTAAAAATTGAAATGATTCAGATGGGGCCCAAAATTGGTGTGCGCATCCCTCTTACAATAGATAAGCCATAAATAAAGTTTCAAGTCCTAACTCTAAATACATTAGGAGATATTAGCCTTCGAACAGCTCAAAAAGTGCAAAAAATTGGGCACGCAATTTTAAAACCTAATTTCGGGGCACTAGATAATGGAATTTGGCCCCGAAAATTGACTTTTCTGGGCCAATAGAATTTTGCAAAATTATATTTGTTTAAAATTATCCCAACTAACTCCCTGTAAAATTTCAAGTCAATCGGAGCTACGGTTGAGAAGTTATGGCCCCAGCAAGATGCACTAAAATTTAGAGAAAAATATAAAATTTCCCATATTTTGTTGGATGGTCCTGCATCACTTATGGGAACCTTAGGGCGCTTTTGGGTTGACCAAAGGGTTCATGGACACCTTTGGGGCATTTTGGAGTGACCAAGCGATTGCGGGAATCCTTGGAGCTTTTGGAGCGAGTGGCAAAATGCGTAGATTTTTATCTTTGTTTATGATTTTTTTGATTTTTGATTTTTTTTGTCTAAACAGAAAATAGCATACACACACAAGCAATGTTTATCTCTTTTAAATATTAATAGTGTGCCCTAAATCTGGTTTAGTGTGTTTTTGTTGTTTTGTTTTGTTTTTATAGGTTTTGAAGAACGTTTAAATGCATTATGACGGCTCATATAACTCCCAAAATGGTCGCCCCTTCAATATACCAGCCAAGCCGATATACCAACCTCTCTATATACCCGCCCTTACGAGAGGGAGACTATAGGTACGTGAGAGCAGATGGTATGTGGTACGTAGGCGGTACGGAAGGGGGATTGTCCTGTTAATGGCACCTACCATAGAAGACTTATCCTCGCGCGCATGGGAATCACCCCAGCGACACTCGGTCAGCTTTCGTCAGGATTTACGCCTAACAATAGTTGACAATCGGGGAATGGATGCAAAGCTAAGCCAAGGTGGTGATGAACCCACCGTTGGTCTTGCTCAAGGGTTGGGGTCTTACGACCAATGCCTTGGTTTAAAATGTAACGTGATGTGTGGGGTTCGTTTTAATTTTGCGAAATTGAAACAAGCAAACGAAAAGAAATATTTCCCTAAGCCATTCAAACTGAAAACCAAAAACAGAAAAACAAAAATTTAACAGAAGCTGTAAAAAAAAAACCCTACCTCTTCTCTGCCTAATCGGAAATTTTTGATTTGCTCTGAAAATTTGCATAGATCTATAATCGTCCCTAGGTGAGGCGAATAACAGAACCATAATCGTCACAGGGTGGAACGAATAGTTTATTCGTCCCGAGGTGAGACGAGTAACAATTCTGTAATCGTCACTTGCAGAGACGAATAACAGTCCGATTGTTGAAAAACAGGTACCTGTAAAAAAAAACAAGCAAGCAATTTTAGATCAGTAATTTAACCTAAAAAAAAACAGAGGACAGAGGTCCCACCGTGATCGCCATTGAAAACACGAGATTCCAGAAATAAAAAGGAAATACTAAACAAAATTGCATTAAAATGAAAGAACACAAATGAATGAACACAAGATTAAAAGCAATATAAACTATGGCCCTTTTTATTGATATTCTTTTCAATTCGTGTTACAATGCGTCTCCTTCCTTTTTAGGGGATAGGAGCATTAGATATTGATCTCTACAACTTGTTCGCAAAGATTTCCTCTTCCGCGTGCCCACATATAACATGGGCGAACCAAAACGTTGTCGTCGCTTGCGTTGATACAGGTCGATTCCTTGCTGCTCCTCCAATGCTGCAGATCTGCGTTCAAAGAAACAAACAAAGCATCAATAGCACCTGTATATGAAAAATAAAAGGTAAATCTAACTATGACTAAGATGAATCTAAATGAAATAAAAACTTGACAAAAGCATAAACATGAAACTAGCTAAAATACTATAAAAGAAATAAAGCGGGGAGGTGCCCGAAGGCAGACCACCCGCAGATGAAACGTTGCTTCGACACCAAACCGCTTGAGATGGGTCTGAAACCTGATGTGATGTGTTGTCGGCAAATTCGTATACTATTGTGGTCAAAAGAATGGCGTTTGGGCACAAATCGCAAGTAAGTGATTTAGCAGCACTTCGTCGCTCAAAATGCTCCTGCTCGGTCTATTTTTTGGGTGAGGAAACTCACCATTTTATAGACCCAAGGGGTCTCTTTGAATTAACATGCAAAAGTGTTTCTCTGCATGAATGCTTTTTGTGTGAAGAGAAGACTTCTTCTTGATTAAGGGCTTCTTAACTGCCTCTGTGCATGTCTTTGTGTGTTTTAGAAAAGCTCACTTGCACTCCCATACAATGAAGGGATAGCTAAGTGGCAAATCTGAGTTGTCTTAAAAAGCTTACTCTTATTCCCATGCAGTGAAGGGAGAGTCAATTGGCAGATATGAGTTGTCAAAATAACTCACTTGCACTCCTATGCCATGCAAGGAAAGCTAAGTGGCAGTTCTGAGTTGTCATGCGCCGAGGTCTGACTTTTTGCTGGTCAAACCTGGCATTCGTCCCACCCAAAAGCGAGCGCTAATAATCGTCCCTGGGTGAAACGAGTATAAATCCATACTCGTCCCTGGGTAGGACGAGTACAAATTTGCACTCGTCCCTGGGTGGGACGAATAAGAAATAAAGTGTCTAAAAGGTGCCAAATTGATTTCTGACTTGCAAAACTGCTGTGTAAGTGGTTAGAACCACTGTTTAACCTCTGGGGACTACCCTGGGGGCTGTGTGTGTTAATGTGATCAGTTTTTGTAGTCACATAATCGGATTGGTGCTGTTTTGGTGTCTACAATAATATCAAAGCAATAATCATCACACACATCAGAGACATGATTTAACATGGTTCACCCAATGTGGGCTACTCCACAAAGAAAATATTGCTTATAAACTTTTATCAAATAAGTTCTCTTGGGAAACGTTGCCCTATTACAATATTTATGGACACCTATCCAAAGGAGACACCAATCCCCTAATATGATTTGTGGATCTCCTATCCATAGGAGAAATCCTTCTCTGCTTTGGTTGATGATCTTCTAGAAAAGCTACTATCTCCACTGCCTTGGCTAATGGATCTCTATCCACTGAAGACACTTGTCCTTCCCACCTTGTCCAATGAACTCCTGTCCACTAGATATTGTCATCCTCTATACTCTATCACCTTCTAAAGCTCTGCTCAAACTTTTTTTGGTTTTGTACTAAACTCAGCCCTTCGATCTAGCACAAAAATACTCAGTCTCTATTTTTGATTTGGTATAAATTTATCCTCAAGTTTGCACCAAACTCTATCCTCAATTTGTCTTCAAGATTTATCGCAAAGCATGATCAATCTCAAATAAACTCTACTGGATCTATCCCAACCCTTAACCCAAGGTTTGAACAAATCAATCAACTATGTTCATAAGTCTTCTCAAGACCTATCTTAATAATGCCTTATAAGCTTCCATAAAATATCACACCAATATGTCCACAAATCCTCTATAGAACTTGTCCAAACTGCTCAATAAGTCCTCACCAAAAATTGCCCAATCTCATAGAAACATACAAAAAATTGTTAGAGACTCAATATGCTTCCTATCCACTTTCTCAACTCAATTTAGAATATAGAACAATGGAACATGAACTTTCACTTCAAAACTTTACTTATTTAGATTCAAATAACTTTACTTAATCAATCACTCAGGTAACTCAAAATATTTTCAACAATGCTCAATTTCATATAACAATGATGCTCAAAAATCTTTACTCAAGTTTCCACTCAAAACGGTCACTTCAACAACAATGCTAATCAAACAAGGTTCATAGCATTTATCTCCTTTTTAGAAAAATCATCAACTCAATAAGGAAACTTAGCAAAGTCCTTTTCACTCCAATCTTGTTTTTTAGAAATACACAATCAATCATCACTTTTACTCATGGAAGAATATGCCCATACCTTTTTCTTTGATGGAGAATGATCTTCAAAATTATCTTCAAATAACACCTCTTTCTTTGCCAAGTGCCAAGGGTTAGATGACAAGAATTACTCTTCATAATTTACAAAGATAAATCATTTTCAAAATACACCTTATTGCTCCATCTCAATAATAATAATCAACATAAAAAATTTCATCAAAAAACTATTTCAAAATATGACACAACTTTACTTATCTCAATATTGCAATAATTGATTAACTCACTTTACCAATGCATGTAATAAATAAATTTCTAATTCTCTAAGGTAAAAATAATATTACCCTAGTAAATTTCCATTTACCACTTAGGTAAATAACATAACCAATTTACCCCTTATCTCTCCACAACCTTAGCTAAGCAAAATAATTTATTTTTCAATTAACAACCCTTATCTCTCCACAACCTTAGCAAAGCAATTAAAAATTAAATTAAAAATAAAAACCTTTTTATTTTTCTTGCTTCGTGTTTCGTGGGATTTGAACTTGCACCCTCTTGCCTAGCTAGGCACCTTGGCCGCAGCTTCCTAGCCGTGTAATCCAAGCGCTCACGTGCCCACCAAAAACACAATGAGCGTTTTTAATATTTTGCCAATGCCTTAAAGCTTTTGGCTCCCTCTTCTCCTCTTGGCACGTAGCGCACCCAAGGCGCTTCCATTTTGATTTATGCACGAGCCTTTGCAACTTCGTTCGCTGTTCCCTTGGCACTTCCTCCACAAATTTTGATGCACTAATTTCAACATGGATATTTCAGAGATTAATCTAATGCCAAACTTTGGAGTTTGGCTAAGGTTTAAATACCTTTGCCCTTCCTCATTTTGCATGTCGATGTATGCATTCTTTTAGACGTCGATGCTTTTGATATTTAAATAATTAATTTATAAATTATTTAAATTCTTTTTAGAATTTAAATATTATAAATTAATATTTAAACCTTTGGCTTTATAAATATTAAAGCCTCCTTGGGGTTAAATGAAAACCTTTATGTTGCTCACCATGATTTAATAAAAATCATTTTGCCACCATGGTTTTAATAAAAACCCTTTATTTTTGCTACCATGGTTTTAATAAAAACCCTTTATTTTTGCCACCATGGTTTTAATAAAAACCCTTTATTTTTGCCTCACATAATATAAAAAAATATTATGACATCTTTTTCATCAACCTCTCGCATTGCTCCTTTTGACCTTTTGGTGTCAGTGGTGGTTCACTTCTTGGCATCAATGACAACTTCATGCCTTGACATCAATGACAACTCTATGAACTCAAAATGTCCAACAAATAGGTGGTTGAGGCCAAATTATATTCAAACAAGAGGTAAGGGCACATTATCCTTGAGAGTGATTGTTGAATATTATGAATGCCAAGTTGAAGTGAAAAGGGTTATTTGTGTGAGTATTGTTGAGAGTGATTATTAAAGGTTTTCTGAGTGAAATTTTTGCTATAAAACCTTGTTTGATAAGCATTGTTGAGTAATCCAACATACTTGATTGGTGAATGCTTGAGTGAGAACTTGTGAACTATATTGAATGTAAATAACATGAGTATCATTGTTATGTGAATGTGAGAACATCTTGAGTTTTGATTGAAGTTCCATTGTGATATTAACTGAGAACATTGAATGAAACATTGGCTTAGGGTTTTGCAAGCAAGTTGGTTTCATTGATTGAGTTGATTGAGCTAGAGTGGTTGGAAAGTGTTGGAGTGATAGTTCAAGTTCTGTGAAACATTTATTCCTTATTCTGAACTGAGTTGAGAAAGAAATTGAAAGTGATTGAGTGTGTGAAACATATTGAGTCTCTAACCATTCTCTATATGTTTTTGATATTTTCAAGAGAAAGATATTGAGTATTTGAGTGTGTGAAACATAACGAGTCTCTAACCATTCTTTTTATGTTTCTAAAATGCAAAAGGGTTTGAAAGTGATTGAGTGATTGTTGTGAAGTGAGTAACATATTGAGTCTCTAACCATTCTCTATGTGTTATTGTGATATCTAAGTGAAAACTTGTTCATACAAGTGAAAGAGGTTTTCTATGATAGATTGAGTTGAGTTGAGTAAGCAAGTTTGCAATTGTGTTAAAAATATTTTGTAAAAGCTAGTGGCATATTTGAGTAAGTCCTAGTGTGGACTTAAGGATAGATTTGTGTGAGCTTTTGTGGAAGCTTACAATTGATTGGATAGCTATTGGACAAGTTCTAGTGAGGAATTATTGAGTAGATTTGAGGTAAGTCTTAGATAAGACTTGAGAGAAGATTGGAAAAGTTCTAGTGAGGACTTGTTGAGCAAATTCGTGGTATGTATTAGAGAAGACTTTAGAGAAGATTGGACAAGTTCTAGTGAGGAATTGTTGAGTAGATTCAAGGCAAGTCTTAGAGAAGACTTGAGAGAAGATTGGATAAGTTCTTGAGAGGACTTGTGGACAAATTTGAGATAGGTATTTGAGAAGACTTGAGAGCTGAGTTGATTGATTTGTTCAAACCTTGAGTTAAGGTTTGGGACAAATCTAGTAGAGGTGATTGATCAAGATTTGTGGTAAAGCTTGAAGATATATTTAAGTACATATTTTGGTGTAGATTTGAGGACATCTTTGTACCAAACCAAATATAGAGATTGAGCAATTTTTGTGCTAGATCGAAGGACTGAGTTTAGTACAAAATTGGACAAAGATCGAGCATATTTGTGCTAGATCGAAGGATTGTGTTTAGTGCATATTTGAGATAGAGATTGATTAAATATTTGGAGGTGACAAAGCAAATAATAGTATTCTCTAGTGGATAGAGATCCATTAGCTAGGATAGATAGGACAAAGGTCTTCAGTGGAGAGAGATCCACATCCCAAGGTAGTAGAGGTAATTTTCTTCTAGAGGTTCACCAACCAGAGCAAAGGAAAATGAGTTCTCCTATGGATAGATATCCATAAACCATATTAGGGTATTGGTGTCTCCTTTGGATAGATGTCAATAAATATTGTAATAGGGAAGGATTACCGAAGATATTTGTTGAGAAAATTTTAGTGAAATATTTTCTCCATGGAGTAGCCCACATTGGGTGAACTATGTTAAATTGGTGTCTCTATTGTGTGTGGTGATTTTTGTGTTGCTTTTATTGTTTTTTTTGACATTGCCATTGAAATATTGGATAATTAAGATTGGAAAAGAAGAGTGAACAATGGTCTTACACTATTCACCCACCCTCTCAATATAAGCTTGTATTCTTCAATTGGTTTTAGAGTGGGTTTCTTCAAAAGAGTTTAACAGCTTGGAGGAAGAGCTTACAAGAACACAAATGGATTATAAGGGTGGATCCTTAGATAATTCAACACCAATATTTTATGGAAGCAATTATGTATTTTGGAGCATGAGAATGAAGATTCACCTGACTGCACTTGGGAATGAAATTTGGGAAGCAGTTAAAAATGGATACACACCACCAGCTACTCCACCTACAAACAAATATGTAAAGTAAATTTGGGATAATTTGCAAAGCATATATGAATGATATAAAATAGTTAAAAGAGCAAATTTGTGAAATCTCAAAGGATAATTTTAAGCACTCATAATGAAGGATGATTAAAAAATTAGTACTTATCTACTACGTGTAGATGAGGTTGTTCACTCCATGCAAGGACTTGAACTTGAAGTTGAAGAATCTGATGTTTGTGATAAGATTCTGAGGTCACTCCCAAAAAGGTTTAGTGAGAAGATTTCAGTGATAGAATAATCAAAATATGGTGATCTTTTGACAAGAGATGAATTACTTGGCATCCTCACATCTTTTGAGATAAGGACAAAAGAGGAATCTAATACCTAGAAGGAAGCAACTTTCAAAGCTACTAAGAAGACAAAGGGTAAGAATTTAGATTCAGGCGACGAGTCATCCAGTGATGAAGAAGCAAATTATGGCAAGAGAAAAAAGGATCCAAGAAAGTTTAAAGGTATAAAATATGTTAGATGTTTCAATTGTGGAAAGTATGGTCACTATGCATCTGAATATCAAAAATATAAAAATATTAATGATGAGGAAAAATAGGATCATAAGAATAGGAAAACAGAAAAACACAGGTACTAAAAAAAAAGCACGGATGGATAATGTAGGCAAGGAAATAAGTTCTTCCAAAGACAAAATAATATATTCTATGTAGATAAAGCAAGTAAGTACTCAAGTAATAGTGATGAAAGTTCCTCAGAAAATGATGAAGTATTGTTTCTACGAAAAGAAAAGGATTGAGAAAATATCTCCAATAATCCTCAAGTGTTTTAGATGTGGTAATTTTGGTCATATTGAATATAGTTGTACAAGAAGTGGTTTCAATTTCAGTTATGATGAATACAAAGATACACTTGAAGGACTAGAAGAGAATCTACTCATGGAAATAGAATATGAAGGAGGTGATCCTATAAAAGAAAAACCAAAATATATTGAATATTACTCCAAAAGCAAAGAAATTGAGGAAGTTTAGACACCAAATCCTATCCACTTATCCTTCATCCTAGTCATTTGACCACCCACTTGTCCACCATCTCATTTCCTACCATTCAATTAACCATTCCAGGCCTTTCCTGTCATCCAATGGCCCACTTTAGCCCTTTCCCACCACTTTCTGACCCACTTGGGTTTATTTTATATTATTTATGTTAAAATATAATATTTTATATTATATTTTAATATATTTATTATAAAATATATATTTATAATCCCGATTAACCACAACCGCCTGATATAATCTAATCTCAGCCATTCATCTTCCTTAATTCGTGTCACACTTAAAAAATAATCTTAGCCTTTGGATTTTATTTAACATTATCCACATGATCAAAATTGTTAATCTAAAACCCTAAGAAAACCGTATGCGTGATTATAAATGGGAGCATTATCAATGCTCAACCCCTAAGAGTCTACCGAAACATCACAACAGCTGAGTCATCTTTAGGGTCAACAATCACAACAATTGAAACATCCAAGTTCACATTCCACATCTAAGGTTTTTATACCTATACCACAATTTCAAAGTCCAACACAATTGGACAAATGCACCAAACATCCTAAAAATCCTAATCGTAACTACACAGTGTTGTCAGAATCTTATGCAACCATTTTTCGAAGGCTTTATGAAGCACAAGAGATTGTACTTCTAGAAATAAAATTAAGTGATCTTAACAAACCACATGGAAGGAATCATAATAAAAACTTGTACTAATTTTATCATCAACAAGTGGGCCATGACATCAACAACTATCATGTATTCAAAAATATTGTCCAAGATATTATTGATCTGAAATTCTTTTCCACAATCGGTCCAACCAACTCATCTTATCAGGATAGTGGTACCAACTCAATCACCAAGCCAAGTGGGTACTAGCAGGATATCACATACTCCTAGTCACCTACATCACCAATCAAAAAGCTCCAAAGGTGCCTAATCCCTTTGGTTACATTTCAATTTCAAAAATCCCCAAAGGTTCATAATCCCTTTGGTCACATTTCAATTTCAAAAATCCCCAAAGGTACTTAATCCCTTTGGTCACATTTCAATTTCAAAAAGCCCCAAAGGTTCTTAATCCCTTTGGTCACATTCAATTTCAAAAATCCCCAAAGGTTCCTAATCCCTTTGGTCACATTCAATTTTAAAAAGCCCCAAAGGTTCCTAATCCCTTTGGTCACATTCAATTTCAAAAATCCCCAAAGGTTCCTAATCCCTTTGGTCACATTTCAATTTCAAAAATCCCCAAAGATCTTAACCCCTTTGGTCACATTTCAATTTTCAAAAATCCCCAAAGGTTCCTAATCTCTTTGGTCACATTCAATTTCAAAAAGCCCCAAAGGTTCCTAATCCCTTTGGTCACATTTCAATTTCAAAAAGCCCCAAAGGTTCCTAATCCCTTTGGTCACATTTCAATTTCAAAAATCCCCAAAGGTTCATAATCCCTTTGGTCACATTTCAATTTCAAAAAGCCCCAAAGGTTCCTAATCCCTTTGGTCACATTTCAATGTCAAAAATCCCCAAAGGTCCTAATCCCTTTGGTCACAAACCCAATCCAATGAACATCATACACTTGAAATTATTCCATGCTTAAGGTGAGTACTATATATGTATATATACATGGCTAATACAAAAAAAAACATTTGCATACATTTCATTCCTGACATTGCATTTCACTTGCATTTTCATTTCATTCAAAACAATGTATTCACCCGCATCACATATTGCATTCCACATTTCAAATGTATTTCATACATTGCATTAACATCCACATTCCATATTTCATATAGGGATCATTTAGAGTTTCTCAATTTTCTGGAAAACCTTCACATATGCTATAGTATCTTATCTACCAAAAAAAAATATATAGGGATCATTTATTCAAGGTATTAATAGGTCCAACAAAAATCATGTTACCTTAATCAGGGGAACCTTTATAATGTCATCCACACAATTTCACAAAGTCAAATTGCCATCCACACAAGCCATATTCATAAATTTCTAGGTGTTTTCGGTCACTCGGCCACTCCTAGTGTTTTAAGCAACCTCTAACAAACATGTCGAGTTCTTCTTAGGACCATTACACATCTTACACTAAGAAAATCTTGAGTTATTGAATTGATTCCAAAAACATTCTTGAACCAACCACACTTCTTCACATCTTAAAAATATTTTGAGTTAAAGAGGGATTACACCACACTTGGATAGCACCTTGAAGTAAAAAGAGTATTCCTCACTTGTCCTATCATGCAACATAGTCCAAAATAAAATAAAAAAATAGTGGTTTTTACCACTATCACAGTTACTCTCCAAATATAAACATAAAATATAGAATAGTAAGGATAGGGTCACATTCTCATCACAGTTCAATTAAGAATCTGATTCCCCAAAGCTTTATATAAAAAAATAAATAACTTCTATACACACAATAGATCCTAGAGCTATAAGGATTGTACTACATATCCCCTAAGAAGGATAGGTAGTCATCCCCAAAGCTCTATACAAAAAAACAAATTTTATACACACACCACAAATCTCCAAAGTTATAAGTATCATACTACATGTCCCCTCATAAGGATAAGTAGTCATCCCCAAGGTCTAAAGATCATATCATTGGACTATGGAGTGAATCTCCATCAGAGCTATAGATGCTTTATTGGCAATGGAGTAAGCTCATTTGAGGTAACATGTCTCTCTTCCAAAAAGGGAGACCTCTGACCGCACACACGAACAAGCTAGCTTGTTGGTCATCTCCATAACAAGTCATGCCTAATTTACTCTTAATGGGTTAGTGAACTTCACATGCACACACACTGGTTCTTGATTGTCTCAGTTCATTACCTTGCTCTTGATTTGGTAAATGAATTCACTGCACACACATATGGTCCTAGGAGGATTAGGAAATTTTAGTGATTTGGACATACTAGGATGTTTGAGTCTCTACAAAACAAGTAGTCTTCCATATCAACATCCATATATTCTTCCATGTCAACATCCATGTCATTGCATGAGCCATTCACCCCATATAAGCCACCAAGTTTGGTGCCCCTGATTACAAAACAATGCTAAACATGGCCAAGCAAAGATCTAAATCATAAATGATCATTAACACTCCATCTTGCATTCATCATCCATACATACCATCTTGCATAAATCATCCATATGTGTCGTCTTGCATTAATCATACATTTTATTAGGTGATGTTTATCGTGATGGCAAAGCAATGATACCTAGAGTAGTCCCACTTCTATATTTTGACAAGGAAAATAAATATCACACTGGAGGATGTATGGCATATTTTATGGATACTTATATGATGGAGATAGGTATACAAGATACAAGGCAAGGAACAAGAACTACAAAGTTTAATAGGTGACCCTAGGTTTAAGACAACTAGGAGGAATATCTCATATGCATTAGTCATAAAATTAAACATGCAGTCCACAAAATCATTCACTTAACACCACAAAAGTAAAATCCATGTATGTATATATATAACTTGCATATGCAAAGATTGATAGAAATTTCAAACATCATCACAACTTGGGGGTGCTTAAGGTTTCACACATTTCCTCTAATAAATAAATCAGCACAACTTGGGGGTGCTCAAAGTTTCACACCTTTCCATTAATCAAGCAATCATCACAACTTAGGGGTGCTCAAGGTTTCACACCTTTCCCCTAATCAAGCAATCATCACAACTAGGGAGTGTTCAAGGTTTCACACCTTTCCCCAAATCAAGTAAACAAAATCATAACTTGGGGATGATCAAGGTTTTACACATTTCCCTCAATCAAGCAAACATAAACACAACTTGGGGGTGCTCAAGGTTTCACACCTTTCCCCTAATTAAGCAATCATCACAACTTGGGGGTGTTCAAGGTTTCACATCTTTCCCCAAATAAAGCAAACAACAACACAACTTGGGAGGTGCTCAAGGTTTCACACCTTTCCCCTAATCAAATAATCAGCACAACTTGGGGGTGCTCAAGGTTTCACACCTTTCCCCTAATCAAACATCATCTTAACTTGGGGGTGTTCAAGGTTTCACACCTTTCCCCCAATCAAGAAAACAAGATCACAACTTGAGGGTGTTCAAGGTTTCACACCTTCCCCACCAATGCAATAAATAATTCAATCATTCAATCACATCACATCATCAACAAGTCAATTACTAGGTTCAAAAGATTGCATTCTTTTGTCAAAGGTTGCGCCCTTTGCCTTGCATTCAAATCATCCACATCAATTGCTAGGTTCAAAGGATTGCATTATTTTTTCAAAGTTTGTGCCCTTTACCTTGCATTCACATCATCCACATCAATTGCTAGGTTCAAAAGGCTATGTTCTTTTGTCAAATGTTGCACCCTTTGCCTTGCATTCAAATCATCCACATCAATTACTAGGTTCAAAAGATTGCATTCTTTTGTCAAAGGTTGTGCCCTTTGCCTTGCATTCACATCATCCACATAAATTTCTAGGTTTAAAAGACTATGTTCTTTTTTCAAAGGTTGCACCCTTTACCTTGCATTCACACCATCCACATTTGCAAAAATCCCTTTTCTATTACAACAAAAATAGAACCATTTCATGGCATCATACCTGATCAAAATCCCCTTTTTCTATTAAGGGTAAAGAACAAACATAAATCATTTCATCATCAAAAACCTCTTTATCTTTTACGGGCAAAGAACATGCACAAATCATTTCATTTTTCATCATCGAAAACCCCTTTATCTGTTAAGGGTAAATAACAGACACAAATCATTTCATTTTTCATCATAAAAAAACTGGTTATCTATTAAGGTAAATAATAGACACAAATCATTTTAGTTTTCATCATAAAAAACCCCTTTATCTGTTAAGGGCAAAGAACAGACACAATCATTTGATTTTTCATCATCAAAAACCCCTTTATCTATTAATGACAAAGAACAAATACAATCATTTTATTTTTTTTCATCATTAAAAACCCCTTCATCTATTAAGAGTAAATAACATACACAAATACAAGTGAGTCTTGTATTTAGTGATTTACCCTATTTCACCTAGTGGTTGCAGTGATTGGTTATCCATGCAATCCGATAGGATGGGTAGATCACCATAAGGACACTTACATCATCAAAAAACCCTTTATCTATTAAGGGCAAATAACAGACACAATCATTTCATTTTTCATCATCAAAAACCCCTTTATCTATTAAGGGCAAAGAACAAAAACAATCATTTCATTTTTCATCATCAAAAACCCTTTTTATCTGTTAAGGGCAAAGAACAAACACAATAATTTTATTTTTCATCATCAAAAACCCCTTTATCTGTTAAGGGCAAAGAAAAAACACAATCATTTCATTTTTCATCATCAAAAATCCCTTCCTCTATTAAGGGCAAAGAACAAACACAAATACAAGTGAGCCTTGTATTTAGTGGTTTACCCTATTTCACCTAGTGGTTGCAGTGATTGGTTATCCATGCAATCCGGTAGGATGGGTAGATCACCATAAGGACACTTACATTATCAAAAACCCCTTTATCTGTTAAGGGTAAAGAAAAAACACAATCATTTCATTTTTCATCATCAAAAATCCCTTTATTTATTACGGGAAACGAAAAGACACAATCATTTAATTTTTCAACATCAAAAAACCCTTTTATCTGTTAAGGACAAATAACAAACAAATTAATTTCATTTTTCATCATCAAAAAACCCTTTATTAGTTAAGGGCAAAGAACAAACACAATCATTTCATTTTTCATCATAAAAAATCCCTTCATCTGTTAAGGGTAAATAACAGACACAAATACAAGCGAGTCTTGTATTTAGTGGTTTACCCTATTTTACCTATTGGTTGCAATTACTGGTTATCCATGCAATCCAGTAGGATGGGTAGATCACCATAAGAACACTTACATCATAAAAAACCCCTTTATCTGTTAAGGGCAAAGAACAAACAAAATCATTTTATTTTTCATCATAAAAAACCCCTTTATCTGTTAAGGGAAAAGAACAAACACAAATCATTTCATTTTTCAGCATCAAAAACCTCTTCATATATTAAGGACAAAGAAAAAACACAATCATTTTAGTTTTCATAATCAAAAACCCCTTTATCTGTTAAGGGCAAAGAACATACACAATAATTTCATTTTTTATCAAAAACCCCTTCATCTGTTAGGGCAAAAACAAATACACTCATCACATCTTCCAAATTGAAATAATCCCTTCATCTATTGGGACAAAAATAGATCATATTTACATTCAACATTATCCAGTCATCATTATGCAACATGCATAAGTGAACCTTATATTTAGTGGTTTATTCTATTTCACCTGACGGTTGTAGGGACTGGTTATCCATGCAATCTGGTAGGATGGGTAGATCACCATAAGGACACTTACATCATCAAAAACCCCTTCATCTATTAGGGCAAAAATAGATACATTCATCACATTTTCACATTTCAAAAACCCCTTCATCTGTTAGGGCAAAAATAGATACACTCATCATATATTTCACATTTCAAAAATACCTTCATATGTTGGGGCAAAAACAGAATCAATCACTTGAATCCACATATGCAAAACGGTAGTTTATCTTCACAAAATCACTCCATATTGCATCCATCAATACATTTCACATCACCACATCTCCATGTCACCATCAAATCCATCATCAATTACACGTATATTCAATATTTGCCAAGTTCAAGTAGCATGGAAGTGAATCTTGTATCTAGTGGGTCATTCTACAAACCTGGCAATTGCAACAATGGGAATCCATGCAATTTGATAATATGAATTTCTTACCATAAGGACACTTGACCATGATCATCATCAATTATCTCCTTGAGCGAAATCTCAATCACATTGGGTACCTCACATTCTAAGTGAAACCTTGCCAAGAACAATTTGCACAACAATAGTCATTGATGTCCTTTTCTATGGGGCAAGAAAACATAGATAATTATAATCACAATCAATCATTCATTTGACCATAGTCACTAGACAAGGCAAAGTCTGATAGGTTGATTGGTTCTATGTGGGAATTATCGATACAATCACTACTTGGCCCCTTATGCTACCTATGGCATCATGCATTTTCATACCTTGCATACATGCCAATACAACATTTTTTTCAACAAAATTGAATCACCCCCAAATTTGGGGTAACCATATTTGATTTTGATCCTCCCATAATGGGATACATCTTACATGATCATGACATCTACACTTGAAAAAACCCCCTTCCCACCATTGGGGTAAAAATGGTATAACATTTTACATCATTCATATTGTTTGCATCACATCACATTTTACAAAAACTCCCTTTCCACTGTTGGGGCAAAATGGTATCACATTTTACGGCATTCATATCATCCACATCACATCACATTTTCACAAAATCATTCATCACTTGCACAAATTATTTTTCAATTGGCTCGTGAGATTCATCCATAGTATCATTCATCAATTGAGGGGGTAAGCTACGCAACTTCCAAAAAAAATTATTCTTTTTTCTTCAATATTGATTGCTCAAAATCCAATGAGAGAGTGAAGCTCCTTCTGCGTCCAAAATCCAAATAGGTGTCTCATATTTTTGCACCATATTGTGTTTCATGCAACATGATACAAAAAGGGGCATCTATAGACACCAAATCCTAGTCACTTATCCTTCATCCTAGTCATTTTACCATCCACTTGTCCACCATCCCCTTTCCTCGCCATTCAATTAACCATTCCAGGCATTTCCCACCATCCAATGGCTTAATTTAGCCCTTTCCCACCACTTTCCAACCCACTTGGGCTTATTTTATATTTATTTTATATTATTTATGTTTAAATATAATATTTTATATTATAGTTTAATATATTTATTATAAATATATATTTATAAGTCTAATTAACCACAATCATCCGATCTAATCTAATCTCAGTCATTCATCTTCCTTAATCTGTGTCACACTTAAAGTATAATCTCAACCTTTGGATTTGATTTAATATTAGCCACATGATCAAAAGTGTTAAGCTAAAACCCTAAGAAAACCCTAGGCATGATTATAAATAGGATCATTCTCAATGCTCAACCCCTAAGAGTCAGCTTTAAAACTCTTGAGTCCCCCGAAAGTCTCTCCTCCTAAGTCTTACCCGAATTTCCCTAAGTTTTTGAAATCCCTGATTCATCAAGTGCCATCAGGGCACCTTGCCACCAAGTCTACAATGAAGTAATGAAACAATAACAACAAGGTAAATTATTGTTTGTTATTATTTCATTTCATTATTATGTAGATTTTGCATGTTGCTTAATTTGTTAATAGCTAGGGTTTTATTAATAACAGAGGATCACACACTGTGGAGCCCTCGCGGGTATTATTAATCCATTGTTTATTTATATGTGTGCAGATCTACAAATTTATTCATCATTGGATAGAAGCTGGAGTGGCCCGAATTTGGATATCACAAAGCCCACTCATTTTTTTGGGAGTAAGACACACTGAAGACACCACCATTTGTTGCAGCTAGGGTTTCATAGAACCCTAGCAATATTTGTAATCATTGTATCAAAAGGGATTCCTACATCCACTATTGTAACAATGGAGTTTTTAAACTCTCCCATGTTTAATATAAAGCTTATCTGTTGTGCAATATCTGGTTGTCTGAATTCTATTTTATTTAGCATTGCTTGGTTTCGTGTTTTTGTCTCTTCAAGAAGAATAAAAAGCAAGAGAAGTTGATCTTGAGGGTGATCTTATTCATGCCCTTAATGCATTGAAGGAGGTAAGAAAGCAAGAATCCAAACTTAAGATTCAATTTCAAGAATGTGATGAAGAGAAAGGAAGGCTTATAGAGGATCTAAATAAGTCAATGGCTAAGACAAGAAGATTCAAGGAGAAGTTAGAAGCTAAGGTTCTAGAATGTGAGAAACTAGAACAAGAAGTAGCCTAACTAAGGATGGAATCCAAGGATAAGGTACACAGGTTTAGGAAGAGTTCAAAAACCATAGAAAATATTATAAAAGTTCAAAGATGTTCAACAAACAAAACATAACTTGGATTTGTACAAGGACAAAGGAAACAAGGAGAGGAGTCAATCTCAAGTTTTGAAGAAGAGAGTTTAAGAGAGAGTGAGACTTTTGAGAAATAATTTGACAATAGAATGTTCAACAAGAAGAAATACAATGCATAAAAGAAGAATAGATGGAACAAGAACCAGCATAGCAAAAAAGAGACTAAGAGACCCATGGGATCAAGGCAAGGTAATTTCACTCAACGATGTTTCACATGTTATAGGTTTGGGTACAAGGCTTCATAGTGCAGGACATTTGAAATACAAGAATATGGGAACTTCAAGAACATGTAGTTTTTTCAAGGGTATTTCTACTCTTGTAATCAGTTTGGTCACAAGGCAATGAATTGAAAGGTTCATGATAGGAATAGATATAGCTCTACTAGGAGAAATACCAAGACATTTGCATCTCCAAGGAAAAAAAAAATTAAGTGTTATAAGTGCAATAATGATGGGCATACAACAAAGTGGTGTAGAGAAAAATTTTCAAAAATGAGCAGGAATGGTCAGAGGAATCAGAAGGATAAGAAAGTGGACAAAGGCAAAGATCAGTGCTTTATGGGAGTAGAAATACTTCCACCCGAGAATTAACCACCTCAACAGGAGGTGGGGGAGGGGCTAAGCTAAGAGACTCATTCTTAGCCCCAATACCCAAAGGTGACCCTTTGACATTGATTTCAAATGGGGAGAGATTTGAGTAAGGGGGAGAGATTTGATTTAAGGGGAGAGCATTGAGTTAGGGGGAGCAGTTTCCCAAGGGGAGCAGAAAAGAAAGAGGTAAAATAAATGATAAAAGATAAATGGGTTGCCATCAATGACAAAGGGGAATATTATTGGAAATATGAGCAGGATTTGAGTTGTCATTGATGTCAAGAGTTAATTTTAGTGAGCAGTGAAAGAGGAAGTAGTTTCAGTAAGCAGTTCAAGAGGAAGATTGTATCAAGGCCAGAAGAAAAAAATTATAATATTTTATTATAATATTCTAGTTAAAGGTTGATTTGAATAAAATTGAAGACCATGAAGTGATCATTCTCCAAGTTCTCTAAAAAATCGAGGTAGCATATTTTCAAGGATAAGGTTTAAATTATTTAAATTTAAATATTTTAACTAATGTTAAAATTTAAATTTAAATAATACTTTTGGTGCCAAATTTAAAAGATATATTTTAAATCACATTTAAAAATTCGATATCCTTGCCAAAGTTGGAAGTGCATGTGCCAAAGTGTATAAAAAGGGGGTTAAATTTTATTTAACCTATCCATGCGATTGGTTGTCCATGAAAGCTAAGAGTTCGAGCACCAAAGTCTAGAGGATTTTGCATGTGCTAAAATCGACATTGGGCAGTGAGAAAAAACAAGACAAAGGGAGCATCGAGTTGAGTGCTAAAGGCACTGGTAGTGCAGTTGGCAACATTGGGTGATGCTAAGAAATTTGATATGCGAGGAGAGCAAGGTTTGAAACCTGTCGAATTGGTTTTGCAAGGGAGAAGAGTGTGTTTTATTTTGTGTTATGTTGATCGAAAAAGGACAAAGGGAAGGCTTGAGCCTTCCCCTTTGTGAGGAGGCTCATAGCCCATATGGTGAGCTAGAACCTCGATAAGGTGCTTGGCTGGGAGTGGTCTCGAGTTCGAAACCCGTCGAGACATTTTGCTTGAGATAAAAGGTATGCGCTAATGTTTTCCAAGGTTGCATGAAATATTTTGGATTTGCAATTTCTTTACATGCTCCTTAGTATGCTAACATTGCAAATTATCTTGTTTTAGAAAAATCCTACTCATTTTTCTCCTAGAGAACGTTGAAAAATCATCCATGAAAGTGGACCTGACACTTGCATTAATGGAATTATATTTAAATTATATTCCAATCATGTTCTTTGTATATGTGTGTAGGAAGAAGAAAAATATATGATACCTTTCGTGCATGTCATGATGAGCCTTATGGTGGGAACTATGTTGCTAAAAATCTAATCATAAAGTATTGCAAACAAGGTACCATTGGCCATATTTACATCAAAATTCCAAGATCTATGTTTCAATATGTGATCAATGTCAAATGGTGGGGATACCAACTTTGATTGATGAAATATCCCTCCATATGCAATTAGTTCTAGAACCATTCAAGAAATGGAGACTTAACTTTGTAGGTCCTATTAGCCTTGTTTGCTAGTTTAATGAGTATATTTTAGTATGCACAAACTATGTAACAAAACGTATGAAAGTGGAATCTTTGTAGCAGGCACATGATGAGAAAGTTGTTGACATTCTCTATGATAACATTTTTTAGTGTTTTGGAGCACCCTATGAAATTGTCAAGAATTAATGAGCCCATTTTATTTCTAGAGCGATTGCATCCTTTGTCAAGAAATACCAAGTTAATAATAGGAAATCCTCTCCCTACATCCATAATCAAATGGATGGGTAGAGGTTACCAATACGGAATTTGAAAATATTATGACAAAGATAGTAGCATCATGTAGGGCATATTGCGCACATCGACTAAAGGATGTTGTTTGGGCCTATAATACCACTTGGAAGATAGCCACAAGTATCACTCCTTATGAGATGGTTTATGGAAAGAGAGCTTGAATTCCAATCAAATTAAAAATCCAAACCTTAGGAACTGCCTTGCAAGTTGGAATCAATCTTTCTACAACTCAAAAAGAAATACTTCTTCAACTTAATGCTTTGGATGAGATGTGGATTTAAGCATTGCATCGGACTAAACATGTCCAATAACAGTGAAATAAGTGGTATGACAAGCACATCATTCCATGTACATTTTAGCAAAGATATTGGGCATTTTTGTATGACTTCAAGTTTTTAGGAATTCAAAGATAAACATCGTACGTGATGGTTAGTTCTATATGAAATAGAGAAAGTATTTGATAATGGTCAAATAAAACTAAATACTATTGATGATTCAACCTAAATATTAATTTTCAATGGTCACCGAATCAAGTTTTATCAAACGCCACTATCAAAGACTAAATTTATTCATTAAGTTATTAATAAAGCAAAGCTACAACCTATTGAAGAGTTGCACCTTTTTCCAGTTAATTGAAAGTTTTCTTCAACTCTCAAAAACACACAAAAAAAGACAAAAATTAAAATAATATTTTGTAGTGAAAACCTTTATAGGCACTATAGAACCAAGGACGAAAAAAACCATACTTCTAGCTTTCCACCCTTGCAGAATAATTCCATTTGTGAAAACCTCTTTTGGAGGTGCAAATGGATAGAAAACTTTTGGAAACCAGTTTACTAGCAAAAATTGTTGTTGAATAGTTATTGTTGAATATTATGCCTTATGCATCTCAACTCATCTATTTATAACACTCCACAAATAAAACTACTTGTTAAAACTTGGGTACTATTTATTTATTTTTCTGTTATGAACTATTTTTGTTTTATTTGTATATATGTATAGTATACTCTTAAATCTACATTATGTATTTTCCTCTTCCTTTTGTCATACCTTTGTATATATAAGGATACCATTTTTTGTAAAAAAATATTTTTCCAATTGCATATACATATTACATGTCCTCATTGAAGTAAGGTGTACATCAAATAATATCGTCAAAGTTTTTTGTAGTAAGCCTTATAGTGTACATCAAAGAACATCCTCAAAACTTTCTATAATAAGTCTTATGATATATAGTTTGCTACAAAAAGTTGTATCATGCACGACTTTAAAAAAATCAAAAAGCATAATCCATGCCATCATTGAAAAGTGCAACTAACACCATTTTAACTAACAAGACATGTGTCCCAAATCTAAATCTACGTGCATAAGTATTATTACTTTGCATACCTCATTTGCCTTCATATGCCTCGTCTACAATATTGCCAACCAATTTATCTCCATTAGCCTTAAAGTTAGACAAATTATTCTCTATTCTATTGCATTTCTTCCAAAATTCATTGTATTCCCCATTTTTTGCAATTGTGTGTCCCATTTTCTATAGTAGTGTTGTGCCCTATGTTTTATAGATACGCATTGCTTTATACAGACACAATTGTCGTGCCTTTTTTCTACATGCATGCCTTGCTTTCTACAAACATACCCTTGTTTTTGCTCCAAAAGGTAAATCTCAATAAAATGATGGGACCTTACAAGCATAACAAGTCAATCACTATGGATTCTTTGCATTTGTCTAAAGAAGCCAAAAACAAACTGCATGTATGGGATGTTGTTAGGGCATACAACAATTTTAGGGAGTAAATGATGTTGTGAAGATCGAAATTACAACTTTCCTATATCATAACATTATCATGTAAGTCTCCCTTGTCAACATTGGTGGGGTTTTGCAAATGCCCTTAACTAGAAAAATATGGTATAAAATCCTAAGTCTCAAGGTCAAAGACATTGTAGACACATTTGGAGAGCTCTATTCCATTGACAACCATAAAGGCAACAACAAGAATTTTTTTTGAAACTCTTTACCAAAAATTTGATGAGAGGTAAGCAATGTCATATTGTTTTATTTCACCTTGGAAGGTAGAGTTACATGTACATTTATCATATTCAACTTCTTTTAGTTGTTTAGTTTCCTCAAAATAATGAATATAGCATTTAAATTCCTTTTTATTTGATGGATTTTGTTAAAGTGATGGCTAAGAAATTTTAATATGGATAAACTAATGCAATGGTACATAGGCTTGTAAAGTTATTAATTCAATAATAGTTAGAAAACACTCGTACATAATGGGCTGATATGGCCTCTTTAGCCATTATGTCCCCTGATAATGATGATTCTTCTACATAAGAGGAAGATGACTTAGAGGAAGAAAAATGACTCAAATAAAGATAAATATCACTTAAATGAAGAGAGAAATGACTGAAAGAGAAATATGAATTAAAGGAAGAGGAAGATTATTCAAAAATCAACATCTTATTCAGGCTCTTAGGAAGCTCCCCTACAAAAAAAGAAGACACAATCTTCTATAAATATCACAAGGGATGTAGCACTACAAATAATTTCAACCCCTTTTAAAAAACAAAGCACAATCTTCTATAAAATCTTAAAAGGGGTATATCACTACAAAGAAATCCAGCCCCCTTGTTAAAAAGGAAGGACAATCTTTTGGAAAACATAAAAAGGGATGTGGCACTACAAAGAAATTCAAATCCACTAGAATTTTTAGACCTATGAAGTGTACTTTAACTACAGAAAAAGATAAAATAATCCAAAAGGGATCACCTATTACTGAAAAGAGGAAGACAAAATGTGTTAAAATATCTAGTGGAGAAGAATTGCCTAAGGGATTTATAGAATTTTGTAGTCCTGTAGAAGTTTTAGAGGATGCTACTAAAGGAATTTAGAGTCTTGCAAAAGTTGTATAGGATGATACTATAATTTTAGACTCCAAAATTTAGAAGGTGCTAATACAAAATTTTATACTCTTGCATATTATTTTGTAGAGGATGCCACTGAAGGAATTCATAATCCTACATCAAAATTTATAGAGGGTGCAACTAAAGGAATTCCGACTTCTACATCAAAAGTTGTAGAGGGTATTATTGAGGGAATTCAAACCCCATCTTTAACTACTAAAAAATATCTTTGTTAATTAGAGGTATTAAATAGAGGATACAAGTAGTAGAAGAAGCAATGAACCTGATATACAATGAGTTGGCCATAATAGAGAAGCAGTCAAATGAACTTTAGGCAACTAATACTCTCCAAAACATGCCCTCAATTGTAGAGAAAAATGTTGAAAAGAGAAAACAAAATGAAGTAGAATAGTCTTCTCAAGAAATCTCTATGCCAAAGAGAGTCACACTTAGAGGCAATTGCATGGCTCTAAGGGAAGATGAAACTTTTAAAAAATACAAGAAAGAGTTATAGAGATAGTCTGCTTTAGTATCCACTTCTAAGAAAGTTATGGGGGCATAGGGACGATCCACTCCAACATGTGTTAAACAAAGGTCAAAACTCATTATACATCTAATTTTTGATGATCTAGTAAAATAAGCCAATTATGATAGGATGAGAAAAATATATTACAAAGGATTTGGCATAAAATATAAGTAAAGAACAAGATCAACATCATTAACCATTTGAACAATGTTACTTAGTTTTGGCTACATGAAGAAATGCAACATGATTAGTTAGGGGGTAAAATGATGGGATATAACATTAACCATCCTTTGCATAATTTTTGTCTTAATGCACCCCTAAACTATTATATTTTGTATCCTTATGAGGATTTATAAGTTTATTTTGTATATATAAATAGATAAAGCTTGTTTGAATAGAATTAAAAATAGATGGTTCTTGTTTAAATTTGATTAGTTATAAGGTTTATTGAGAAAAATAAAATGATAAATGAATATTTATTTCATGTTGAGCATATATCTATTTTGTAGTTTAGTTGTTGACCAGTTACTACAAAAAGATGTTTCTAAAAAAGACTCAATTACTACAAAAGGACCACACAATTGATTGAAGAGCCAAACAGTTGCATGTAGTAAACAATTCCTATAAACAACTATCAGATAACAGAATGATAGTTGATTGTGAAGACTTGAAAACTCCAATCAATATATCTTTAACCTAAGATGCCAACAACACCTAATTCCTTGCAAAAAAGAGTTGAAATTTGTAGGGATATGATAAAACTATCGTATGCCAAACATTGAAGAAACAATTACTAGATTCCCTCATGCACCTTAGAAATAGCAAGGTTGACTGCTTTTATAGGGTCAAATTTGTTAGACTTATTTGGAATGTAGTTTATTCTGGTCTAGGTTGTTAGAATTTTCTAAAAACGAGAATAAAGGGATTGTCTATAAATCAGACATCCCAAATTGTAATGGTTGTTGAATTTTTTAGAGGAAAATTAGGGAATTAGTCAGTTTTAGTTTTAAATGTTGTCCTCTATAAGACATTCATGCCTAAGTATTTTAAGAATGAATAAACAATAATTTTGATTCAATGTACTTGCTATAATTATGCTTTATTAATTTTCATAGTTAATTAGTAATTAGTTGTAGGAAAAAATATAGATCTAGGTTGTCTAGATAGGGCCTGCCTTGTTTTAGCAGAGCATCTTGAATTTTTGTCCTTTCCCAATAGAAATAAGGTTGTATATATGTTCAATTGATTTCTTTAGTAGCTACATATTTTCTTTAGTATTTTTGAGTTCCTAGTTTTTAGCTATAGATAAAATAGCCACTTAATATTAGATGATCCTCTCATTAGTTCATGCAAATCAATATCTCTTTTAAAATTGTAGCCTTGGTTTGATAATTGAAGTGTAAAGTTGAATCCCATCACCATTCAAATCTTCACATACTATTTTCATAGTCTTGAAAACTTATTCCTTTGTCATTTTAGTTCCCCAAATACAAATAATATCAGTCTTATTGCTTAAACAAAGGTCTTTGATACACCTTTGCTTTGAGGGGGCATTAGCACCCCTTATATTCCATGATATGGGATAGTGTCTCATTAGGAGCTAGTGGTCCCACCTGCAAATTAGCAATATCATTTTGTCATTTGGTAAAGATAATTTCAACCAACTTAGATTGTGTTCCTTTCTCTATGTTTGCTCTTGCTTTCCTGGATCTCGCTTGATAATTTGAGGGTTTTCCTCTTTTTTCTTGCTTGTATCAGTAGTAGAGTGATAGGGCCCTTGGTCCTATCTTGTAATTTGAATTAACTAATTGGAATTGATGTGAGAATTTGTAGAAGAAATATATTGAATAACTATTTTTTAAAGAATCACTTTTGCACGTGTAAGGGGGATCCCTCCAATGGATATAAATTATATATTTATTCTTTTACTTTCCTGGATGATTTCCTACAATATTATATGCCCTATTTTATATCTAGCTAGGGTTATTATGAAAGGACACGATGGTCCATTTGTGATGATAAAAAATATTTAATTAGATAAATAAGTGATAAATAGGTTAGGATATAAATTTCTAACATGCCACCCTTCTTAAAAGGATCTTTGTCCTCAAAGGTAAGATTAAGGAAATTATTGTTGAAATTGATGAGACACTTTCCAAGTAGTATTTGCACAAGTTCTTTCATAAGTTTACTGTCACTTTTTCGGAGACAGGGATATCTTGAAGGTCAAAGCGTTAGTCGAAAGTTGCCCAAAAGAATAGAAGGATCGTGATGACGGTGGAGGGCAACCTTTGGGGTTACTCAAACACTTCAAAATGATGCCTCAAAAGTGGTGATAACACTTCTACATCGTTCTATTGTTCCCTAGTATAGTCAATGAAAAATGAGTGTGTAGTCATATTTCTGCTTTATTTTCGAATAGGTTTTACCATGTGGTGAGAACTCACTATTTATGAGGAACTTGTGGGTAGTCTTTTTAGAGTGTATGTATGGCCTTCATTGGTCACTTCTTGTATGTCTACCTTATCTTTTCTTGGGGTATCGATCACTTCTTGTACATCGACCTTGTTACCTTCATGGCTATGATCAGGAGTTTTGGTCATTTCTTGCTCATATTCCTCGTTTTTGCCCTTTATGGATTGGCAAGGATCAACTACCTTTAATAAATACAACGTTTATGTAACACATTTATGGTGGGGTCCAAATTGCTCTTCACAAGTATCACAAAGTTTTGTTAGGATCCCATATCCTAACATTTAATTATTAATCATATAATTAATTATAACATTTAATTTAATTATTAGGTCATTGCAGTGATAGCCAATTATTGTGAATATTATAGTGACACCCCCATACTAAATAAATTGAAGCTGCAAGGCTTGTGATATTTCTCTGATATGGATGTTCTCCCATATTCAAGGGCAAAAATATTGAGAATTTTTCTTGATAGTAGTCCATTTGGAGAATTAGAGACTGCACTGCCTCCGAGAGAGCACGAGGAAGGCATAGACATCATGTATTTTCTAGTCCATTCCAACTTTGAGGATAAAGTTTTTCTAGGAAGGGTGGCATGTTAGGATCCCATATCCTAACATTTAATTATTAATAATATAATTAATTATATTATTAATAGTATAATTATTCATTATATTAAGGTTAGGATAGATATAATAATTAATTATTATGAACCGTCATATTGAAGTGATGTAGGGTTAGGGTTAGGGTTAGGGTAGATATAAATCATTGTACAATTGATCATTTGAAATCATCCATGATGAAAGAATAATATATTTATTTAATTCAAAGGGAGCCCCCCTATAAGGGCAAGTGATTCATGTTTTTATTAATTTATTTATTTAATTTATTATTAGAACCTTCGGGGTTCTAAAATTTGGTATCAGAGCAACCACCCAACTTTGAGTTATAGAGCAGGCAAAAATGCTGGTATTGTAGTGTTTGCATAGGACTTGTACGAAGAGTGGTGGATTCCCTCGTATGAGCACACAAACACTGGGTGGGGATGTTGGTATTGCAGTGTTAGCCTAAGGCTCGTATGGAGAGTGGTGGATTCCCTCATACGAGTGCACAACCGCCCAAAGTCTAGGCTATGAAGAGTAGTGGGATGTTATGATCCTGGTATAAAATAAATAAATAAATAAAAAGAAATAAAATAAATTGATTTGATTTAGCGTAAATTTCACATAAATATTGCTTTTCCTATAATTATGAGCATTGAAGTATGAAACCTTTATGAGCCAAACTCCCAAAGAAAATAAACCCAAATTCAATAATTATAAGCGATGGATCTTCCTTGGAAACGTGTAACAGTGGACCAAAAATAACAAAATTCAGGTGACAAAATGCCCTTGGCGAAAGCATCCATATAGTTACATTTACCTGTAAAGCCCTTAACACACACAATACTATACAATATGTGTATTAATCTCCAAAGAATGCTAATAAAGTGGTCATACCATTATTGATCAGATCATAATTCCATGGTGAGCATATCATTTTTTTGTGAAGTAGAAAGGGTCTCAATAGAATCTCCGTTTATCCGGAAATAAACCAACATTGATAGAAAGATAGCCAAGATGAATAAGAAGATAGAATATTTGAGGCAGAATTGGGTGAAAACAAGATGCTTTATTGTAACGGAGGGATGCTTGAAGGTAAATTAATGAAGAAAATGCTATTGTATTGGCATCATCCTTGTGCACTGCTATCTGTAAAGAAATCTCATGTTAAGTCATTAAATGGGAAATTTTGTGAAAAATTTGAATACTTTGTGGTTAAAGAAGTTGTTTCCCACCTATGCCTACCAAATACATCTACCAAAATGGCAAGCACATTGTTCCCAAACTCAGATATCTATTTTGAAAAGAAAATAAGAGAAGATAGAGCTATTTAGAGTTAGAAGAAGAGCAAGATTTGAAAGGTTTTCTCTATTTATGTTCCTCCTCTTCATCTTCATCGCTTTCAATTTAGGGATTTCTGACAAATATGGAGACAAGATTTTGGGCCTGGTGAGCAACTCTAGGCCGGTGCTATAGGGAAACCCTCCCTTCATCGTGTGCGATGGACTGATAAGAATTATATATATGTTATGTTACAGTCTTGTGTTTCAGACATGTGATGTTTTATTATGGAGATGTTGCTTTCATTTTTCAACTAAGGAATTACAAATAAAGTGAACCGCTATTTTTTTTGAAAATTTACACGGTCTCATACGATTCCTTTAGTTTGATATCAATAGACCCCCAATATAATGTATTTCCTTTTATAAGGAAACAAATATCAAATTATATAATTACAAATTTAAGGAATTCCATATAACCTCGATCCGTCGTCATGGATTTATCCAGGTTGTGTGTAAAATGTCGTCTTTAGCCGACTTTGAAGCTTGATACACCCTCTCTTTCTTATCCACATACATACACTATGTCTTGGTGCAAGGTCAGGCCACATCATGTATATTTTTTTCGATGGAATTTACGTGTGAGATGGGGAATACATATTTTCCTTCAATATGCAACTCCTCCACATTCATAACTTGTGTGATCTTGACTAGCGATCTAACTCAAGTTGATTTTAGACACAAATTTTGCCCCTCACAAGTTATGCTATTATATAACCAAACTATAGGCAATGGGTGGCCATCACAGGTAGAAGGAGAACACAAAGAATTAGTATACACTAACAATGAAACATGGAGCACGGATTTCCAACAAGGGCAGCAGGAGACCGTACTCAAACATGGAAATGCCATTTTAGCATGTTGAATGGAAAGAAAACCATCACTAGTTCCAACGTGTCTAGATACAATTCCAACGTGTACTCAACATGCACCAAATGCTAAACTAGATTACACATGTATTACAATTCCAAAATGCACCACAAGATCTATCCATAAATTGACCATTCCACTTCATCAATGCTTACGAAGAGAGAGATGAGGATGGGAAGGTTGTTGCAGTGATAGCCAATTATTTTGAATATTATAGTGACACCCCCATACTAAATAAATTGAAGTTGCAAGGCTTGCAATCTTTCTCCAATCTGGACGTTCTCCCATATTCAAGGGTAGGAAGATTGAGAATTCCCCTTTATGGCAGATTATTTGGAGAATTAAAGACTACACTACCATGGGGAAGGCATAAACATCGTGCATTTTCCAGTCCATTCCAAATTTGAGGAAAAATATTTTCTAGGAGGGGTGGCATGTTAGGATCTCATATCCTAATATTTAATTATTAATAATATAATTAATAATATTATATTAAGGTTAGGATATATAATAATTAATTAGTATGAACCGTCATATTGAATTGAAATACGGTTAGGGTTAGGGTAGATATAAATCATTGTACATTCATTCATTTGAAATCATCCATGATGAAAGAATAATATATTTATTTAATTCAAGGGGAGCCCCCTTATAAGGGCAAGTGATTCATGTTTTTATTAATTTATTTATTTAATTTAATATTAGAACCTTTGGGGTTTTGACAAGGTCTTTCGCTCGTAGTTCCTTCATCTCATCAAAGTTGAGATGTTTAATTGGTAAAGTTCGATTAGGTTTGGGGGTGCTGTAAGTGGTTTGTGATTTCCCCATGGGTGGTTTTCCTAATCGACGTTGAATATTAAGTTTGTCTTTGGATAATAAAGCCAATCCAAAGGTCTGCATTAGGGTGCAGGGATTAAATATTTTCACCTCCTTCCTAATCTCATCCTTTAATCCACTAACAAAGCAAATTATGAGAAATAACTCATCTAACCTTGAGATGAGATTGAAAAGATCGTGGAACTGATTTCGATACGCATGCATGAAAGTGATTTGATGAAGGATAGTGAGGTTAATAAACGAAAGCATGTTGGAATCATGAGGTCGTCCTTCATCTGCCATATTCATATTTTATGATGGTTACAATGTTTAACAAAGATCATCTTTATACAAAATGTTTATAGAAGGTCCTTCAACTAAAATTCAAATGATCTATGATGAAATTGAGGACAATTTTTATTTTCTTGTTTTAAATTTTCAGAAAAAATTTAAATCAAATTTTGTTTTTGTTTTAAATGTTTAGAAAAAATTTAATATAATTGCTAAAATTTGGTTTTAAGCAACTTAATATTGGTACCCCTCAACGGTTAATTTTTAAATTTGAAACAACTCGGTAGGAAGCACAGGCATCGATGGTGGGGAGGTGACATCAATGGTGGGTGAAGGGAAAGTCAACAACGATGGCAAGCACAAGGTGGGTGGCATCAGCAAGGGCAATAAGCAACATCAATTATGAGGTAGGTGGTGCACGATGAGGAGCACAAGGTGGTTGACTTCAACAGAGAGTGGAGGCAGTCAACAATGTCAAGCACAAGGTGGGTGGAATCAACGGACGAAGTACAATGGGCACATGGGTGCAAGCAAAAGAGGAGGCTATGTGACCACCATCGAGTGGTCACAATACTAATATTATGACTTAAACCTTTTAAATCCCTCTTCTTCCCATTATGGTAAGAATGTGGGATAATTCCCTTTATTCTTTTTGTCGAAAATGACTCAACGCGATGGCGATTTCAAAACGATGATCGCAAAATTCAAATTCCAATGATGGTAATATTCAACGGTGATGGAAAAAATATTTTAAAATTTAGGTTATTTTTAATTTATTTCTTTAAATTTTTTGTGCTCGTCAGAGAAACAACGATGTCTTTTGCTCACAGATTCTGATGTCATAAAGTAGGATCCGACAGTCGGAGAAGAATTTAAACTTTAGCTTAAATTTTAATTTTTAATTTTTGTCATTGGATTCTTGGTTTTTCATCAAAAAAATTATGTCATGCAACAAATTTAAATTTTCTTCCATGATTTGGTTGCATCGTTCAATCTAGGAGTGATTATTGTGAAATAATGAAGCCCACAGAGATTGTAAAGAATATTTTTGTTAATTTGTTATATTTGGAGCTTCGTTCTTTTATCGAAGATGACATAGCCATAGTTGGCTTGAGTACAAAGTTGGTCTTCGATATTTCAATCATAGGAAGGGCTATAGACAACGTCCTCCTATGATATTCGATGTTCACCTATGATATTGGGAACTTGATAATTTACTAGTGAGAACACAATGTAGTTTGGTTTAATGACGTCATTGGTTTAATGATAAATAGTGGACTTTGCAAACCTAGAAAAAAATTGTAATTCTCTTTTAATCTCTATCATCCAAGGGTAAAAATAATCACTGGTTGTTCTCTCTTACTTGCATAGATTCCATGAAATGAATGCTCTAATACCAGTATATAGGGCCCTTGGTCCTATCTTGTTATTTGAATTAAATAATTGGAATTGATGTGAGAATTTTTAGAAGAAATATACTGAATCACTATTGTTTAAAGAATCACTTTTGCATTGGTAAGGGGATCCCTCCAATGGATATAAATTATATATTTGTTCTTTTACTTTCCTAGATGATTACCTACAATATTATCTGCCCTATTTTATATCTAGCTAGGGTTATGATGAAATGAAACGATGGTCCATTTGTGATGATAAAACGTAGTTAATTAGATAAATAGATTAGGATATGGAATCCTAACATAGAGATCCTTTATACACTTCTTCTTTAAGGGGGAATCATCATACCTTATATTTCATGAGATGGGATCATGTCTCATTTGGGGTTGTTGGCCTTATCTGTGAATTGGAAATATCATTTGTTGTTTGGTAAAGAGAATTTCAACCAAATTAGATTGGGTTTCTTTCCCTATGTTTTATTTTTCTTCCTTGACTCTCACTTGATAATTTTAGGGTTTACTTTTTTTCTTACCCATATCAGTAGCAGAGGTCATTGTTACACCTCTACTTTTATGGTTGCATTAACACATCTTATATTCCATGATATGGGATCATGTCTCATTAAGGGCTACTAATCCTGCCTATGAATTACCAATATCATTTTATTGTTTGGTAAAGAGAAACTCAAGCAACTTAGATTGTTTTACCTTCTCTATTTTTACTCTTGCTTCCTTGGCTATCACTTGATAATTTAAGGGTTTTCCTTTTTTCTTTGTTTGTATCAATAGCAAGTCTTATTATTATATTCCTCAATATTCTTTCACAATTGTTCTTTTCATTATATTTATCCTCTCATGGATTTTCTAGAAACTATTTTGACTTGTCTTGCTCATTTTTTGGTATTTCCTTACTAATGATAGAGGTATTAACATCTAACAATGCATTTTCTCTACTACTTTTCTTCTTCTAAATGGTGCATGGTACTTCAAGAGAGTTAAAAATATGATAAGGCACATTCCTTAGGTTCAACAAGAATGTTTATCCCTAAATCAGGATCATATCAAATAGATGGTTCCTTATTAAATTTTTTATCATGTTGTACCATATCCTTTAAGCTCTGATCTACTTTTTCTTCTTAGGATAAAGCCTTAAAATAATTGGTATTACTTCCAATATCCTTCCTTACTGGTATGAACTATTTATTTACTTTGGTATCCACTATTTATTTACTTTCATCTATCTGGACCTATTTTTTGGAAATTAGAAACCATCATCATCCATATCCAATTGTAAGTTTCTCTTATAGTTTTTTACATAGTTTCTACTAGATTCTTCTTAGGGCATGATCTCTCAATATGCCCCATCTCATGACATCTTCTACATCTAAAATATATATTTTCATAATCTATGGTTTGGGTCCACAACTTACCCCCATACTTAAGAATGATTGATTTTGGTAAAGGTTTACATATATCAATCATGACCAATATCCGAGCATAAATAGCCAAAAATCCATCTTTTATAGTTTTTTAAATCTCAAGGAATTTTCCCAGAGTGTTTCCTATTACCTTAAAGTTATCCATTTACTATAATTCAATGGGTAACCCATACATCCTAACCCAAAATAGTACTAGGGATAAATTTACATTTTTAGGTGCAAAACCTTCATACCAATGGGTAAGGAAGAGTCATACTCTTCCCATAAACCAAGGACCCCTTTTAGGATTCTATATCTTCCCCCCCTAGAATAAAAAATGGTTAGGAATAAACTATTAGGAAGAAAGGATAGACTCGCTCTTGGAGACTTCCAACTCCTAGCAATCAATTTTCTCAAGGTTGAAGCCCTTGGCCAAGAACCATTAAATTTACCAACAATTGCCCTATAATTGAACAACAAGGATCACTTCTTTGTGAGCTCCACACTAACCTCTACTTGTAGTAATGATTCTAAGTATTTAGATGTAAATCGATCTATGGGAAGGAAACTATAACTCAAAATCTACTAAAATTTACCATTATATCCTATAGCGATTATATTATTTGAGAATGAACCTATAATAATTTACGTGCAAAACTTCTAAGATAACGAAGGGGAAAAATAAACTTACCTAAAAAAATTTATGTCCAATGTCCTACCTCGTTGATGCCTTAGCCCTTTGTTGCTCCTCCCACATCCAAAATTTGGTTGATAGATATCTACAATTTCTTTTTTGTGACTAGAAAAACATCTTTACCCTTATCCAAATGGCTGACATCACAAGTTCATATCTCCTTTAATGTCGCTCAAATTACTTCACATGACCACTCATTTTAAATCTCTTCAGTTTTACACAAATTGATCTAAGAATCATCTAAATCAAAAAATCCTTTGCAAAGAAATGAATCATTAAAAATGAGATGTTTTTTAGGAATATTTTGCTCTAACGTTACCCTACTTTTAAATAATTCTCTTTGCATGATCATATCTCCTTCAATATTGCTTGGATTTTTTGAATGGCCTCTCATTTCAAATATTTTCAAATTCCACACAAAATGGCACAAGAATCGTCTAATCAGAAAACTCTATGCAAGGATATGGCTCCTAAAAAAAATGGTTTCTCAACTGATTCATAATTTCCTAAATCATTAGTGAAGGATCATAAGTTGTAAGTTTATTGTAGTGGTAAGGGCTTTGGCCTCTCTTTGAGAGGTCCAAAGTTCAAACCCCACTCAATATGAGGGGACCAAGATCCCTCATAAAAACCTGTGTAAAATTATTTAAATTAATAGTGAAAGATTATAGCTTTCTTCAAATCCATATTTTATGGCCAAGCAAGTTTTGACAAGAAAACTTAGTTTACACTAGGTTTAAGGCAAATAGTGCTAATGTGTTCTCTTTCAATTTATTTACTTAAAGGTATTAAGTGGTTTTTGTTATCTTAAGTTACATATCCTATAATTATCTAAATCTATAAAACCATGATATTAGAGGCAATTTATGAAAAACATTAAGCCTCTCAAAGCATGATATTTTACAAACAAATTCAAATCTCACCTCAAATGAGTTGCTATAAGATTTTACATAAAATATCTGAATTATTTATTTTTATTTCCTAGAACTTTTTCAATTTTCTATGTGAATACTAATATTCCAAAATTTAGCATCCTTTTTGACATTTTTCCATAACAACCTTCACAATACCAAAACTTCACCTCTACTATCTATGCATTGCATCTTCGTAGAGTAATATTTCCAAAACATCACACTATCATAGCATGCTTTACAAGATTTTGAATGTTGGTTTCTTTTTAGAAGCACAAGAGCAACCAAAAAAATTGTAATAAATAGTTTATATGAAAGCACACTAATGTTATAAAATAAAGCAAATATTACCGATGAAAACATTAAAGTAAATCTTAATCATTATTTGATCTAGGTAGTCAACATTTTCTTGTCAACTTCATCTAAACTTACTACTTCCTCTGACCAAGTAAAATAGAATTTAACTTCATAATCCTCAATTAAAACCCCTCTATTGACTATTCTATCTACACATTTGTTTCCTTCCCTTGATGTATGTGTGAACCTATGTAGACACCAAAACCTAAGCATCCACAAAATCATCATTTGCACCCTACATCACAAAACCTACATAATGAAGTTATATACCTAAGTTTAGACTTATGTGTATAAAATCCTGCACATTATCCTATTTTTTTTATTTATTAAATCTAGAAAATTAGCCTAGGATACCCTTCCTACCCACTAGACATGTGTCCTAGCCACCTCATCAACATCCCTTACCACATCTCACACACCCTTGTACCCTTTGTCCCTTCACATGGGACAACCCTTACACCTCACTCCACTTATAGCCACATCACTCCAGTTAAGTGAGACACCTTGGGTGACTCACTCTAACTACCCCCTCCATTTGGCAACCCTCGATCGCCACTTGGCAATCCTGGGTTGCCACCTCCCATTTCCCTCCAAAACCCTAAGGGGCCTATAAAGGCACCTTGACCCCATAAAACAAAGGAGAGTGAGAATTCATACCGTCATGCTACCAAAATTACATCGTAGGTTCGCACACATCCTTAGGAGACCTGATATCTGAAGCCTAGAGCCATCATTTGGAGCATTATGCCACTCAATTGAAATTGCCTGTCCATGATTACATAGTTGAAACTACCCTTGTGCAATTTTACCCCATCGCTCGTGCACAGTTTATCAATCCACACTACACATCCACGATTTCTCAAAAGCATAAAAACACAACAAATCATGATTAGTAAGTTTTGTTTCAGCAAGGCATTTGGTTTAACTATCTCTGTTTTCTACAACTTTTATTTGAGGGTTTGTATTGCATGGTTTTTACTCTAGTATGTAGGTGTACTAAACCCTAGTTTGTCTTATTATTGTGTGTGAAGGAAACAAGTACATTGGAGAGTTTCTAAAGCTAGAGTGGTCGCCACATTGGATAGAAGAAGCCCACTCACCCCTTTGAAGTTATAGCTGAAGAACAAATAACACAAAATTCATTGAAGACTTGGAAGATTCCTCCCTTTCAATCATCAGAGTATTATAATTATAAGAGAGCAAAAAGAAGCATTGTAACATTACCCCCAACACATTTGGGGTAATTCAAAAGTCATTGTAACATTGTATCAAAATATCAATACAAAGAGCATTTTTGGTAATCTTCTCTCTTTTTTGTGTTCATATTTATGTGTGTTCAGTTATTTTGCTATATAAATGGTGATCATGATGGGACCCCATAAGGTTTCTATTTGTTTTTTCCTTTGCATAAATGTGATTATTGACCTATATTTTTCTATGGTTGCAGGTTTTTGGAGTTCGAGTGTGCGAAGATTCGATATCAGGACTGATGGATCCAGAGCCTATTTTTATTTGGTCTTGCACTTGAGAAATCATGCACGCACGATTACAAATCTGAGGAACCATGCATTGATGGTGGGATATTTGTGAAACCATGCATAAGTGGTTGGAGCACTATGGAACTATGATTCGATGGTTGAGTTCGTTGGAAGGAGTTGCGAAAGGATAACAGGTTGTACCCATATAACTTTTTTTCCTCTATTTTTAGTTTTAGCATTGCATTAGGGTAAATAAGAGTCTTTGTCATGTGTGAATTTGTTTGCATTTAGGTCTTAGGATAGACATACATTTGTTAAAACCCAAGTCAACACACTTGGTTTCAAAAACTTCGAAAAGTGAAATTTTCAAAAAAAAAATCCAAACCAATTCTAACTAGTATAGGCATGCTTAATCTTCTCGGTTACCATTTGGCTGCAGTCAAAATAACTAAGAGATCGAGATTGGCCACTTCTCGAGGATTTGTCTTTTATACTTCCTCTCCTACCCGAGACACCAAGCATTGGCAGGGGTTTTTACTTCCAGGGCCCATATCACTTGGAGTTCAAATGCTTATTTACCCATATCTTATCTCAAGATATCTAGCATTCGCATGCATGGGTTGGTGCATATTCAATTCCTTGTTCTGCACCATGAGCTCACCACTGCCCTGGAGAAGCTCTAGAAGCCTTATCTTGCATAAATCCCATATCAGTATGCAAGTTTCTATAAGGACTTTTGCCCATGTACTAGTAGGATTTGCCTAGGTATTATGCCCATATCATAATCCCTACACCTTCTCACCTCCCTTTTTCATTGGTGTCTGGAAAATCATGACAGAGTGTGAGCATGAATCCCTCACAACCTATTGGTTGGAATGCATAATGTCTTCCCACATCCTTTACATAGGTTGTCTTCCCACAACCATAAAACTTTCTTAACCTTTCCATTTATATGTATACGTCTCTATCAGGTTTGGCCCCTTTCAAAGTTCTTTTAATAAAAATTAAATAAAACTCTATAACTAATGTCTCTATCTAAATTCTAACATCAAAACATAATTTTAAAGAATTTTTGTTCAAAATATAAAGTCTTCTATCATTAAACATAATTTAAAGATTCAACAATTAATGTAAAATCATAAAAGACTTAATATGGAAAGTAAAAATCTTTGATGATGAACGTCTTTTAACCTAAATTTTAAAAGATATTAAATAATAAAAATATTTTACCCTGAATACTATTTTAGTTCCATTTTTTTTAGGCATAATTCCTTTTACACCGTACCCATTTCTAGTAAATAGGTGGTTGGTTAACACAAAAACAAGACGTGGGCTTAAATCTCTCGTAGGTCTATTTACTGGAGTCTTCGGATGTATTCCCACATTTCATCTTCTTTAATGCTAAGATTATCATCCCATAACCATAGCTTAAATAATTAAAAACACTAATAAGAATGTATATTATCACTATGTTTGGGTTTAATGTTCTAATCTAGAACTATAAGGAATAGACCTTTGGCCTAAGAAAAGAAAATTTATCCATATACTTTCTAATTTACGTCCGTAATTATAAAAATGAATTCAATCGTTAGAAATTATTCCATAAAGACCATACAAGAATTTTTTTTTTTAAATAAATAAAACAAACTCCAATATATTACCTTATGCTTCTATCTAAGATGTTTATTTTTATTTTTTTTAGTTTTTCCTTAAACTATTTGATATTACAACATCGTTCAGAGATTCTTTTTTTTAACTTGGGCTTTAAATAAATCTTTTGAAAAAAAATTCCTAGCTTAATACTAGACTGTATTAAAGTTACTATTATTAATGGAAGGGAATCTGGAAGCATATTTGACTTAGAAAAAGTTTTAAATTTATTAATTCGTTCTTTTAATAGATAGTTTTTAGAAAGTACGTAGTAGAAATACCTGGAAGTAATCTTTTGATATACTTTAGAAAGCCTAACATAAATTAGTTAGTAGATAAGGTATAGTTGGACATTGCTAATACTAGATAGAGATAAGAGAATTTCCGTAGGAATAATCTATGTAATGGAAATATTTATATAGAAGGTTTATATTTTGTATATAAGGTTTATCTTTTGTATGGTGTGAAACGAAAAAACAACATAGTTGTCCTAAAACATTTAAATTGTTAACATAAAAGTTTAGCCTTCATAATTTTGTATTTTATGATATTTAATTAAGATATATTTTTTTTGGATGAAAAAGCCATTATATTAATAAAATAATATTTAATCATACAAAAAAGGGTGGGTGGGATTAGCACACCCCGTAAACCAATACATTAACCATTGTGGTTAAGAGTATACAAGAGTGTCAGAAATAGCCCACAAACTACCAATAACAACTGCCAAAACAGTATTAAATATGCATTCGGAAAGAAAGAAGCCGAGAAATTACTACCACCTGGAAGGGGAAGGAAGATGCACATGACTCATAATGCAGGGTGCATTCCCCCAATGATCCATGAGGGTACGCAAGTACTGCAGCTCCACCTGTACTTTTTTAACTTGTACTTGAATCTGTAACCAGCAATCAAAGAATATATCATATTTATCAACAACAAAGAAGACATGTCCGACATCTTGCTGAGAAAAAACAGCTCTATTCCGGGACTTCCATAGATAAAACAAGGTACCAATTCTAAAAATATTCCAAACAACATCCAAGTTGAAGGAAAAAGCAATAGGGTCACCCAAAATAGCATGCACCCAAGTAAAATACTCCTTCATAAAAGGTCTGAAAATTTCAAGAAGCCACTCCCAAGCTGACTGAGCTCGATCACAAGACCAAAAAACATGTAGTAAATCTTTCGCTTGTCCACAAACCGAGCAAATGAGATTATGAACACCCAGATGCTTGAGCCTACTGCCAACAGGTAACCCTTGATGTAAGAGACTCTAAGCAAAAAAAAATTGTTTAGGTTCAATATAAGTAGCCCAAGCAATCCGAAACCTCTTATTCCATTGGGAGGGAAGAGAGACTAAATTCCATCTCATAGTGAGCTTATCAACCATTGAAACTTGTGGGGTGAGCCATTTGTAACCAAGATGAGCTTTATATTGCAAAACATGAAGCTCCCCAGGCCAACACCAATCTGACCACCAGGGTTTTTGAAAATGCTTATGTAGTTTGCTCCAAATAGAAAACGGAATACTATCAATAACCACCTCATAAGTGTCTCTATCACCAGGATTTAAATTGTGAATTGACAAAAAAATTCCCAGGGTATCCAACACCTGGCATGTCGGGAGAAGAAATAAAAAATGGAAGCAATATCATGCTTATAGGACCTCTGCGCTCTGACCCACTGCACCAGAGCTAAGGGAGAACCTTGCCAAGTGATAACAGGAGACCACCAAATATTCATGGAAGACAAAGAGGAACCTGCTTTGTGAAAAATCCCTTTCCAACTAAGCCAGGGTTTGAAGACCTCCCATGCTTTCCAAATACTCTGAATGACAAAAGAACCTTTAACTTTAATAGAGACAGAGGCAGTAAGAATGGATTGCAATCCCACCCCTTTCCAAATTTTCTTCCCCCAACACATCATTTCTTAAAGAAAACTTTTAATGAAAACTAAAACTCAATTTATTTCATATTGCTTTTCGTGAATTTGGTTTATATACCTAACATGACCAGTCCACAACCCCTATTTGAATACCTATACTTCTTCCTGTTACCTTGGAATGAGGTTAGGGTTATGATTTCCTATGCCTTATGGTAAAGCTAAATTTTGTTGGTTTGCGAATTTCTAATCTAAGAATTAAATTATGTGATTCTCAATCAATTTAATGATGATATCTCCACTAACTTTGTTATTTCCTTCATGTTCCTGCAAAACCCTATCCAACCATTTCACTCTCAAGGTTAAATTGTTAGTTTGTTGAGTTATTCAACTCCTCTTCATGCCTTTGCTGACATGCACATTTTTGGTTTCTCTGGTTACACAATTTTTATTTTTAATATTATTTTTATTTAAATACACATACACATTATAATGCTTAAATTTTTTTAATTATATATATTTACGTACATTTCTTTTATTTTTTTAGTTTCAGATGCCCTAAGTATTGGAAAAGACAGCGTCAAGAGGATCGTCTGACACGAATGACGACACTCTCAGTAATTATCATGCCATTGAGGGCTTCTATTCTCATAACAAAGCTTGTATTCTTTGAATGTTATAATTTCATAGACCTTCCAGGATGGATTTACGTTTTTATTTGTTTTTCAATAATCTTAAACAAACACAAAGGTAGAGATTTACTATCTTTCATATAGCCTATGTTTCCACCTCATTTTATTTATTTATATCCTCAAACTAAATTAAAATAAGACAAACAACAAAGTTCCAATAACCTATAATGATAGCACTAAACAATGTCTTCTACGATACTCTCTTAATATGGCTTAGACTGAAAATAATAATTCACGCTAAAGAATTTTTACATAGTTTAATAATTGAATATTATAATCATGACAAGGTCTGCTACCATATAACCATCTCAAATGCAGTTTACGACATCAATTTTTATTTGAGTGAATACTCATTAAAATCAAGACTGATGAAATTCTAAAAGAGATCATATTATTATTGTATTTTAAAATCCTCCATAATAGCTCACTACAAAGCAACTTTCAGTTTTTCGACAAGCTATTTTTTTCTTTTAAAAATTAAACAATGCTTTAAGATGACTAGACACTGTACGCAATCAAGCTTCTAGTTCGAAACCTCCATCCGTTTTTTGGCACTATAGCAACTTTGAAGGATATCTACCAGCATTTTACCAGGGGATTTCGGCTATCCAGAGTCAGAGCGGCTTCTAAACATTGGATGCAAGGTACCCTACATGCTCTTTCATTACATACATACTAAGAATAAGAAAGTTCAACTGCTACTAAAGCTCAATCTCAAAATTTTAGCCAAAAATGTGCATAAAGTTCACAGGCTTATTATAAAATTCTACCATCAGTAAATCAAATAAAAAAAACATACATTCGATTCACCAGCATATATCATATATTTTTTTTCAAGACTTTACATTCCATTAACACAAACTGGACCAAGAATTAGAAAGACTCACAGTTTCTTTTTATTTTGGCTATCGTTAATTTTCTCAGCAAGCTCTCATGCTTCCTTCCACCACCTTTTCCACGATGATCCCATTACCTTCTCCATCCTTCTTTTAAAAGAGGATAACCTTGACGTGAAGCAGAACAAATGTTACGTTCGCATGGCAATGTTCTCCATTGGCTTGCCAGGTGGTGGAATGAAGCCACATCCGCTTGTTTAGATTTTCTTTAATATATTTTAATATTTGTATATATTTTCACTTCCTTTAATTTTAGTTTATAGATTATATTATCATTATCATCATTGACTTTAGTTTTTTTATTTCACTTATATGATTATAATTTATTCATTCGTACGAACATATTTTATATTTTACTTAACTATAAATATTATATATATATTTTTATTATTATTTATTTTTATATTATTTATTTTTTTAATTTTAATTTTTTTTAATATTTATATATTATTTGTTATTTATATTTATATATATAGTATATTTGTATTTAAATCATGCAACCTAAAGATGCATCTACATGAAATGCAACTACATGGACCATTGGTGGGCATTACCTCTAGGATTCATAGATCCATATTATGGCGAATACTCCACCGCTCATCATATCTCTGGACTTACCTCAAGCCGAATACCCTTTTTTTTTAGGAGAATCTCCCAACTTCGAGCTGCATCCAACAGATAATACCTGCTCCTGCATCCATAAATATATTAGCAGTACCTTGTCCTTGAAGATAATATAAGCAGAATATTAAGCTCAATTGTTGGGTTGTTACATACTTTCCCCCTAAGACTAAACACAGTCCCTGTGTTTGTAGTATAAAACATCATCAATAATTTTTCTTAAATTTTCACAAGTCCACATATACATAGCAGTGATTACAAGCAACATAGTTTTTCATCAAATTACAACAAAATTCATCAATCAGTTTTTGATGCACAAAAGAAAACATATTTTTATCATTGTTCAAACAAAAATGGAAATTGTCTTTTCATCATGTCCACATCTTCCCATGTGGCATTGTTCTTAGAATATTGGTCCCATTGGACCCTACATTGATCAATACTTCTTTTTCTCAGTTGCTTTGTTCTGAAACCAAGTATCTTGACTGGTCGCACCTCAATGTGTAGGGGATCTGTCATCTGCAAATGATCAACATTCAAAACATGAGAAGGATCTGGTATATATTTCTTAAGGAGAGACACATGGAAAGTATCATGGATTTTGGATAGATTAGGAGGTAAGGCCAATTTGTAGGCTACTGGGCTAATTTTATCAATAATGGCAAATGGTCCTACAAATCTTGGGCTAAGCTTGGAGGATTTAATGGAGCTTTTAGTGGGTTTAACCCTTAGGAATACTCTATCTCCCACAACGAATTCCCTCGGAGTTCATTTCAAATCAGCATAACTCTTTTGTCGATCAGAGGCCTCCTTGAGCCTAAGTCAAATTTCATTTAACTGTTCCTCCATTTCCTTTAGCATATCTGGCCTGATCATCACCCGATCCTCCGGATTGCTCCAAGACAAAGGTGTCCTACACCTTCTCCCATATAAAGCCTCAAAAGGTGCCATTTTTAATGAGGCATGATACCCATTGTTGTAGGTAAATTCCACCAAATACAGATAGTCTTCCCACTTGGTTTGATGATCCATGCAATACATTCGCAACATATCCTCCAAAACTTGGTTAACCCTTTCAGTTTGTCCATCAGTCTCAGGATGGTATGCAGTACTGATGTTAAGTTTTGTTCCCCATGCTTGATGCAATGCTCGCCAAAACTCAGATGTGAATCGGGAATCCCTATCTGATATAATGGTTTCAGGAAAACCATGTAGCCATACCACTTCCCTGGAAAATTTTTGGGCTACAATAGGTGCTCCATATTTAACATTCCTGGGTATAAAATGTGCTACCTTAGTCAACTTGTCAACTACCACTAGGATAGCATCATGCTGGAAGCGATTTTTAGGCAACCCGACTATGAAATCCATAGTCACTACTTGCCATTTATACTCTGGAATTGTATGAGGTTGCAAACGTCCTACGGGATGCAAATGTTCCGCCTTTACTTTCTGACACTCTAAACACTTTGCCACATATTCAACAATATCTCTTTTCATCCTTGGCTAGTAGTAATCTTTTCTTAGATTCTCATGCATTTTTACATAGCCTGGGTGGGCAGAGTATGGAGCATAATGTGCTTCTTGTAGTATTTTGCTTTTAAGACCCTGATCATTAGGTACCACCATCCGATTTCGAAAATATAGGGTGTCTTCCTTGATTTTAAATTCCTTGGCTTTTTCAGACCCTTCTTGCACCAACTTACAACATTTTTGAGAGAATTCATCCTGATGTTGCAGGTTCCTTATTTGTTCAACTAAATCAAACTGACATTGTGACATAGCAGAAATATGCCTTCTTCTACTCAGTGCATCGGCTAGCTTATTTTCTTTTCCTTTAATATACTCAATGCCAAAATCATATTCTACTAGAAATTCCATCCATCGCCTTTGCCTGGCATTGAGCATTGGCTGAGTAAAGATGTATCTCAAGCTTTGATGATCAGTTCGTAACTCAAAAGGTTTACCTAATAGATAGTGACACCACATCTTAAGAGCATGTACTACTACTGCTAATTCCAGATCATGTGTGGCATAGTTTAGCTCATGCTTCTTAAGTTTTCGGGACTCATAGGCTATTACCCCTTCCTCCTGCATGAGTATTCCACCTAGTCCCTCAATAGAGGCATCAGTGCAAATAGTGAAAGGAAGTTTAGGATCTGGTATCCTAAGAATTGGTGCAGTGGTTAACTTTTCTTTGAGTGTTTTGAAAGCCTCCTCACATTGTTCTATCCACTTGAAAACTTTTCCCTTTTTTTGCAAATTGGTTATGGGATATGCTACTTTGGAGAAATTCTTGACAAATCATCGGTAATACCCAACCATCCCCATAAAACTTCGTACTTCAGAGACATTTGTTGGGGCAGGCCATCCAATGATAGCTTCTATTTTCTTTGGATCTATGAACACCCCTTCAACTGAAATCACATGTCCTAAGTATTGTACTTGAGGAGTATAAAACTCACACTTGGATAACTTTCCATATAACTAATTTTTCCTTAATACTTCAAGGACAATCCTCATATGTTGATCATGCTCTTCTCTATTTTTAGAGTAAATCAATATATCATCTAAGAATATTAACACAAATCGATCCAATTATTCTCAGAAAACACTATTCATGAGATTCATAAATGTTGTTGGGGCATTAGTCAATCCAAATGGTAGGACTGTGAATTCATAGTGACCATATCTAGTTTGAAAAGTTGTTTTGTAAGTATCTTCTTCTCAAATTCTTAATTGATGATAACCTGACCTAAGATCAATTTTTGAGAAGATTGTAGCCCCTTTCAACTGGTCAAACAAATCATCTATTCTGGGTAAAGAATATTTGTTCTTGACAGTCATCTTATTGAGCATCCTGTAATCAATACAGAGTCTCAGAGTCCCATATTTATTTTTCACAAATAGGACCGATGCACCCCATGGTGAGACACTTGGCTTAATATGTCCTTTTTCTAATAGATCCTGAAGCTAAGTTTTGAGTTCCTGCAATTCTATTGTAGTCATTATGTAGGGTGCTCGAGCTATTGGCGTAGCTCCAGGAAGAAGTTCTATTGAAAAATCAAATTCTCGTTTGGGTGGTAATCCGGGTAGATCTTCAGGAAAAACATCCCGAAAGTCATTTAGCACTGGATAGGTCTGGAAAAGACTTGTTTCTGACTCAATTTCTTCTTTCTTATTAAGTTTGACTACAAAGACCCTACTTCCTTTCTTGATGGCTCTTTTAACTTGCATAGCTGATAGAAAGTGTGGTTCCACTGACTTACATCCATAATAAATTCGAGTTCTTTGTTTGGAGTTGTCAGTGAAATCCATCCATATTTCTTCAAAATTTAGTAATGCCTTATGAGCCTTGAGCCAATCAACCCCTAAGATTATATCAAAGGCATGCAAAGGTGCTACATAAAAATGCCAACTAGTCTTTCCCTGAGGTAAAGTTATCTGAGGATCAAATAGGCATTGTTCTACTGTATAGGTTTGCCTAGAGCCGTACTCAACCTTCCACCCATTAGCCATAAATCCAAGTTTTTCTGGTATGTCTCTCAAAATATTTGGAGAAATAAAACTATCAGTAGCTCCTGAATCAATTAAAATTCTTACATCTTTATTATAAATTTTACCATTTATCAAAAAAGGTGTAGCTTGACCACTGAGTTTAGAGTTACCTGTTGCAGCGTAAATTTTATGGGTTGGCTCCATGGATTCCTTTCTTCTATCAGCTCTCATAGGACATTTATCAACATAATGAGGCTCCCCATAGATCCAACATCCAGTTCGAGGTGCCTTCTCTCTTTTGTCCCCATTATTTCCTCCCTGAGCATCATCTTTAGTCCTTTGTTCATATCTATTGTAATTTCCTTTATCCTGGCCTCCACGATTGTTCTGATTTCTATTTCCTTGGAATTTATTCTTGCCTTTGTCAAATCTATTTTTGTTCTCATACCGTCCCTTGTTACTCCTATTTTTATCCCATCTAGCTGGTCCAACATTCTTCTTCCTTGATAATTCCTCCCTGTCAGAGGATTTCTGATAGTAAGCCTTTTTGGCCTTGTAATTTTCTTCATGCTGACGAGCCAAATCCCATGCAGCAGTCAAGGATGCTGGCTTAAGCATAAGTAATAAGTCTCCAATTTTTGGATGAAGCCCCATCAAAAAATTTTGGACTTTAATTTCAGTCCTCTGTTCATACTCAGGCATATACTTAAGTAACTGTACAAATCTTTGGTAATATTCAGTAACAGTCATGTTACCCTGAGTTAGTCTAGAAAATTCAGTGGTTCTCTCAAGATAGAATTGAGGGGATAAATATCTCTCCTTAAATACCATCACAAAATCCTCCCAAGGCACATCTGCAGCTTCAACATTATGGGTTTTTCTATATGTGTCCCACCAATTAGCAATAGCCTCTATCAACCGAAAGACTACGTAGGAAGTTTTTGACTTGGAGGATAAGGTTCTAACAACAAAATAGGCTTCCAAGCTATTTAACCATCTTTCTGCCTCCTCTCCATCCCCTTTGCCATCAAACTTAGCTATATCAATTCTACGCATATCCTTATCAAGCTCAGACCCTACTTGCCTCCTTCCAGGGTCCACAGATGATTCATCCCCAACAACCATTGTTTCCTTTCCTTTAGACAAATTTTCTATTATCTTTTGTTGTTGGGAGATCATTTCCTGTTGTTGGGTTAATTGGAATTTTTGTTGCTCCATATGTTCTAGCATTTGTGCCTTTTATTGAGCCATATGCTCCATCATCTGGGCTCTTTGTTGATCCATCTGCTCTTTCTGCTGACTCATTTGTTCTTGCATTAATTGGATCATTCGAGTCATTTTATCCTCCTTTGGCATAGGCTCCTTCTCCCTCCTTACTACCCGAGGGGGTTCAGTAGTTTCCTCAGTAGCTCCTATCCTTATAACTTTCATAAGTACCCACTTAGGGTTCTCGACCAACCCTTCCCATTGAGCCGCTACCATCGATATTTTTGAGGAACTAGCTCTAAGTCCGGATGCCATTGCCTATTGCAGAAAAGAGCTTTGTTAAGGTTTTTTTTACAAAATGAGTTTAATTTTTTTTTAGTAGTTTTGGTTTATCTAAGAATTCGTAGGCTTCGATACCAACTGTAAAAACCTAGGTCAACCCACCTGGTTTTTGAAATTTTCAAAAAAATCCAAACCAGTTCTAACTAGTATAGGCATGTTTAATCTTCTCGGTTGCCATTTCGCTGCAGTCAAAATAACCGAGAGATTGAGATTGGCCACTTCTCAAGGATTTACATTTTATACTTCCTCTCCTTCCCGAGACACTAATCATAAGTAGGGGTTTTTACTTCCAGGGCCCATATCACCTGGAGTTCAAACGCTTGTTTACCCATATCTTATCTCAATATATCTAGCGTTCGCATGCTTGGGTTGGCGCATATTCAATTCCCTGTTCTGCACCATAAGCTCACCACTGCCCTGACGAAGCTCCAGAAGCCTTAACTTGCATAAATCCCATATCAGTATGCAAGTTTCTATAAGGACTTTCGCCCATGTACTAGTAGGATTTGCCTAGGGATTATGCCCATATCATAATCCCTACACCTTCTCACCTCCCTCTTTCATTGGTGACCGGAAAATCATAACAGAGTGTGAGCTTGAATCCCTCACAACTTATTGGTTGGAATGCAGAATGTCTTCCCACATCCTTTAAATAGGTTATTTTCCCACAACCATAAAACTTTCTTAATTTTCCATTTATATATGTCTCTATCAGGTTTGGCCCCTTTCAAAGTTCTTTTAATAATAATTTTAAATAAAACTCTATAACTATTGTCTCTATCTAAATTCTAACATCAAAACATAATTTTAAAGAATTTTTGTTCAAAATATAAATTCTTCTATCATTAAACATAATTTAAAGATTCAACAATTAATGTAAAATCATAAAAGACTTATTATGAAAAGTAAAAATACTTAATGATAAACCTCTTTTAACCTAAATTTTAAAAGATCTAAAATAATAAAAATATTTTACCCTAAATACTATTTTAGTTCCACTATAATGAATAGTCTTTTTTTAGGCATAATTCCTTTTACACCGTACCGATTTCTAGTCAATAGGTGGTTGGTTAACACAAAAACAAGACGTGGGCTTAAATCTCTTATAGGTCTGTTTACTGGAATCTTTGGATGTATTCCCACATTTCATCTTCTTTAATGCTAACGTTATCATCCCATAACCATAGCTTAAAGAATTTAAAAAAAACACTACTAAGTTCTAATCTAGAACTATAAGGAATAGACCTTTGGCCTAAGAAAAAAAAAATTATTCATATACTTTCTAATTTACGTCCGTAATTATAAAAATGAATTCAATCGTTAGAAACTATTCCATAAAGACCATACAAGAATTTAAAAAATAAATAAATAAATAAAACAAACTCCAATATATTACCTTATGCTTCTATCTAAGATGTTTTTTTTTTTTTATAGTTTTTCCTTAAACTATTTGATATTACAACATCGTTCAGAGATTTTTTTTTTTTTAACATGGGCTTTAAATAAATCTTTTGAAAGAAATTTCCTAGCTTAAGACTAGATTGTATTAAAAGTTACTATTATTAATGGAAGGGAATTGGAAGCATATTTGACTTAGTAGAAGTTTTAAATTTATTAATTCTTTCTTTTAATAGATAGTTTTTAGAAAGTAAGTAGTAGAAATACCTGGAAGCAATATTTTGATATACTTTAGAAAGTCTGACATAAATTAGTTAGTAGATAAGGTATAGTTGGACATTGCTAATATTGGATAGAGATAAGAGAATTTTCGCAGGAATAATCTACTAATGGAAATATTTATATAGAAGGTTTATCTTTTGTATGGTGTGATACGAAAAAACCACATAGTTGTCCTAAAATGTTTAAATTGTTAACATAAAAGTTTAGCCTTCATAATTTTGTATTTTATGATATTTAATTAAGATATTTTAACACATCATTTCTTAAAGAAAACTTTTAATGAAAACTAAAACTCAATTTATCTCCTTTCAAAAACATTTTTTTCGCATTGCTTTTCATGATTTGGTTTATATACCTAACATGACCAATCCACAACCCGTATTTGAACACCTATACTTCTTCCTGTTACCTTGGAATGAGGTTAGGATTGCGATTTCCTACGCCTTATTGTAAAGCTAAATTTTGTTGGTTTGCAAATTTCTAATCTAAGAATTAAATTATGTGATTCTCAACAAATTTAATGATGATATCTCCACTAACTTTGTTATTTCCTTCATATTCCTGCAAAATCCTATCCAACCATTTCACTCTCAAGGTTAAATCGTTAGTTTGTTGAGTTATTCTACTCCTCTTCACGCCTTTACTGACGTGCACATTTTTGGTTTCTCTGGTTACACAATTTTTTTTTAAATATTATTTTTATTTAAATACACACACATTATAATGCTTAACTTTTTTTAATTATATACATTTACTTACATTTCTTTTCTTTTTTTTAGTTTTAGATGCCCTAAGTATTGGAAAAGACAGTGTCAAGAGGATCGCCTGATATGAACGGTGACACTCTCAGTAATTACCACGCCATTGAGGGCTTCTATTCTCATAACAAAGCTTGTATTCTTTGAATGTTATAATTTCATAGACCTTCCGGGATGGATTGACGTTTTTATTTGTTTTTCAATAATCTTAAACAAACACAAAGGCAGAGATGTACTATCTTTCATATAGCCTATGTTTCCACCTTATTTTATTTATTTATATCCTCAGACTAAATTAAAATAAGACGAACAACAAAGTTCCAATAACCTATAACGATAGCGCTAAACAATGTCTTCTATGATACTCTCTTAATATGGCTTAGACTGAAAACAATAATTCACGCTAAAGAATTTTTACATAGTTTAATAATTGAATATTATAATCATGACAAGGTCTGCTACTATATAACCATCTCAATTGTAGTTTACGACATCAGTTTTTATTTGAGTGAATACTCATTAAAATCAAGACTGATGGAATTCTAAAAGAGATCATATTATTATTGTATTTTAAAATCCTCCATAACAGCTCACTACAAAGCAACTTTCAATTTTTCGATAAGCTATTTTTTTCTTTTCAAAATTAAACAATGCTTTAAGATGACTAGACATTGTATGCAATCAAGCTTCTAGTTCGAAACCTCCATCCGTTTTTTGGCGCTATAGCAACTTTTAAGGCTATCTACCAGTATTTTACCAAGGGATTTCGACTATCCAGAGTCAGAGCGACTTCTAAACATTGGATGCAAGCTACCCTACATGCTCTTTCGTTACATACATACTAAGAATAAGAAAATTCAACTGCTACTAAAGCTCAATCTCAAACTTTCAGCCAAAAATGCGCATAAAATTCACAGGCTTATTATAAAATTCTACCATCAGTAAATCAAATTAAAACAACATACATTCGATTCACCAGCATATATCATATATTTTTTTTTTCAAGACTTTACGTTCCATTTACACAAACTAGACCAAGCATTAGAAAGACTCACAGTTTCTTTTTATTTTGGCTATCGTTAATTTTCTCAGCAAGCTCTCATGCTTCCTTCCACCACCTTTTCCACGATGATCCCATTACCTTCTCCATCCTTCTTTTAAAATAGGACAACCTTGACATGAAGCAGAACAAATGTTACGTTTGCATGGCAATGTTCTCCTTTGGCTTGCCAGGTGGTGGAATGAAGCCACATCCGCTTGTTTAGATTTTCCTTAATTTATTTTAATATTTAAAAATATTTTCACTTCCTTTAATTTTAGTTTATAGATTATATTATCATTATCATCATTGACTTTAGTTTTTTTATTTCACTTATATGATTATAATTTATTCATTCGTACGAACATATTTTATATTTTACTTAACTATAAATATTTTATTATTATTTTTAATTATTATTTATGTTTTAAATATTATTTAATTTTTGTCACACAATTTTAATATATATATATATATATACATCGGACATTTTTATTTAAATCATGCAACCTAAAAGTGCAACTACATGATATGCGATTACATGAACCGCTGGTGGACATATTACCTTCTGGATACACAAATCCAAATTATGGTAATTGTTCCACCACTCATCATATCTTTGGACTTACCTCAAGCCGAATACCCTTTTTTTTAGGAGAAATTCTCAGCTTCGCGGTACATCCAACAGATAGTACATGCTCCTGCATTCATAAACATATTAGCAGTACCTTATTCTTGAAGACAATATAAGTATAATATTAAGCTTAACTGCTGGGTTGTTACAACATTAAAAAAAATTAAAGAATCTACATTTTAACTTAGTTAATAAAACATCTGCATAGCCTAATTAGGAACAGGCTCATTTAGGGTTTTAGGTTTGCTCTGCCTATTTTCTAGCATATAGAGAAAACCGCACATTCGTGGTTAGGAACCCCCAAACGTGCGCATGCAGTTGGCTAAATGCATAGTTGCGGTTAACTAGTCCTAACTGCCCACTAGCGGTTGGCTTTGTATTTGAGAAACCTAACAGATCTTATCTAAAACTATCCATATAGCCCCTGATCTATTTTTGTTTGCTACTCTTTATTTTTTTGCTTTTTGCATTAAGTAAAAAATAGAATTGCATATTATTTTTGCATTACACCATAATTAAACGAAGCCATCACACACTCACGTGCACATTGGACAAGTTTGGACTTCATCACCAACCCCAATATATTTACCTTGTTACTTGGCCAAGGCCAGCTCCAAGAACCATCTTAGTCATGGAAAATAGCATGCATTAATCTTCGAAGGGTGTATCACTACCCACGATCATTATGGGTGAGGACTGGTAGGACCTGGGCTCTCTCATCGAATTTGGGTTTCATCTCCAAGTCCTAGTGGGTTGCACAACTCAGAATTCATCACCGCGTTAGTGTCTGAGAGCATCTAGGTGAAATTTGTAGACTCATTTTAGGGCACAACATTTACACATCGTTTTCTATTTTTACCCAAAAAATCCCAAAAAAATAAAAAACCTTTCAAAAAACACAAAAATATCAAACTTTGCATAAACTTAGGAACAAAAACATTGTTTGTTTGTTTGCTTTGAGTGTTGTCTTGCTTTGTACTTTCATCACACACCCACACACATACATTTGCATTTTACACCTCATCTCACCTTTAGCGTATGGTAACAACCCATGGTCAAGCCATAAGGTTAACCCTAGTTTAGAGTCCGTCACCTTCTCCCATGGATACATCTTAGTCTTTTCAAGCCCCTAACACTTCAATGGTAGGGTAAGTTAGTGTAGACACTACTATGTCCCTGAACATGAATTTTGGACCCTCTTGTGGTGCCCCCATTTTAGATGTGGACATCATGCAGAGGGCTGCTCATACTACCATCCTTGAGACACCTATGAGTGAGTTGTATATATCGATGGATGGTCATGTTACACTTGTGGACATGGATGTCGTTAGGAAATACCTAAATGTAGTTGGTATGGTTTTTCTATTGTTACCTCCACTCAGCATTCCACCCCATACTATTCCATCATTTCATCAAGAATACACCTTCCTACACCCACAATAGTCCAACCAAACCTTCATGAATCCACTTTTTGAACCAATTTTTGCCATCATAGCCCATAGCCATCCATCATTGTCTAACCAACATCATTTTACATTACCAAACCAAAATATCATATGTACCAACCCCCTCTATGAAGCTCCTATTAGTGTTGCTTCGCAGAATGGTATCCATCCCATATACTGCACCTATAACCCCATGCATTATAACATCTCCTAGTCAATGACAATACCTTTTGCCACTTATACTTTACCAACATCTACTAATATGGTTGCCACCCAACTAGCCTCATCATCCACCACTTACACAACCATACCATCCTCCTCTACGATTGCCATGCAACAAGCCTTCTTACAATTACAACAAATAATCCTGGATAATGCTAACCATAACATTAATATTGACCCACATCAGCAATCATAAGGAATCAACCAAATTCATTCCTCCACACCTCAACCCCACACCTTCTTCACTCAATACCCATATTGGGTGTTACATCCCCCAACTACCATGACCACTAACCCAACTCACCACATGTATGCTAACCCTTCCAGTCAGCATGTTATCATACCCCCATCACCTCACTACCATAAAATCCCTTATCATCCACGTTACCATAATCCATTCCATCCTAACACACCATATCATCCAAACCCTACCAATGGTGCACAGTCTTACCAGCAGCAACAAGCAAACCAGGGTTTTAACCCTTTAGAGGATCCTAAGTTCCAATTCTTGTAGAGTAAAATTGATAGCCTTGTTATGCAAACGTCGGGTATACAGTACCAAAAACCCACCTTGATGTAGCTACTCAATCACTTGGTCCATGCTTCGGTACCATCACCACCATATCCGACATATTTTCAAGTGCTGAAGTTTGACAAATTCAAGGGGTATGAGGACCCCCGTGAGCATTTAAATGGATTCATCAAGGTGTGCTTTAGGATTAAAAATAATGATGCACTCATGCTTCACATATTTTCTTAGACATTTGGGGGAGATGCCCTGGATTGGTACAACCACCTACTACATCAAACTGTTTACACTTTCAAGCAACTTGTAGACCAATGCCTAGAGCGATTCACCTTAAATGTCAGAAAGAAGACCACATTGATAGATTACTTAATTCAAGACAATATGATGATAAATTGATCTATGATTTTAGAAATTGTTAGAGGGTGGTCATAATAAAATTGCCATTCTCCCTCCCTATGACAGAGTTAACATGAATGTTCACAAAGATTTGTACCAAACCTATCTCTTTGTTGCTACAGTTGCAACAATATAGAACATTCGAAGAGGCACTCACCCAAGCCCTAGTAATTGAAGAGATCAAAATTAAAGAGGGTGAGATCAAGCCCAAAAAAAAGAATGGAAAAATAAGAATCAAAATGGGAATAACCATGGCTAGTACAAGGCTGCTCAGGTTAATCAAGTCTTGGGTCAACATTCACAGCCAATCCAACATGCCCAAGTCCAAGTACAATAACCCCAACACCAACAACAACAATTGCAACAACTGAATTATCAAGTGGTTCCACCCCCACAATAGGTGCAAAACCAAGCTCAACCTACGGAAAGACAACAACATAATTGTAGGCCCAAACGTAATTACATCCCATTGCCTGAACCATATTCATCTATTTTCTAGAAGTTGTATGTAGCACAAGCTTTCACATTGTCAGAAATGAAAACTGATGATTCAAATAAACCAAAACCAAAAAGCTACAAAGAGCATCTTGTAACAACCCAGTTATTATAACTTTTACTTTTGCTTAATTTCTCTTGAAAGACTAAATACTGCTTAAAGTCTTATGTGGATGCATGAACAGGTGGTTATTTGAGCATAAGCAAGCCGTACAACTTGACAAATGTTAGCCGGTGGAAGGTAAGTCAAAGGAAATGATGAGCGACGGGGTATTTGCTTAAGAAAAAGGAATCATAGAATTCCTACTGGCAATGCATCCGCCAACAACGCATTTAGTTGCATTATTAGGAATTCTTGTGAATGTTTTACTTCATGGAGTTTTTAGTTAAATTATGTAATTAAATAATAAAAGGAAATTTAATATAAAATAAAAATGAAAGAATAAAAGTATAATAATAAAAAAATAATAATTTCAAAAAAATAATGATAAAATAATAATAGTATTAATAAATATCCTACTATAAACAAATAAGGAATATAATAATATAAAAATAATAATTAAAATATAATAATAAAAACAAAATTTATATATGGAACTAGGACCTAACACGATGTCCATACTTTAACTATAAAACCAGCAAATGAAATTATACATATAAAATACTTACTCCACGTGACAAGTGGAAGGGTGAAGGACCTTACACAAAGTATAACAGATGTTTATATGAAAATAATTGGGCCATCTATAAAGAAGGATGGTGGAAAGAGAAAGGGACATTCAGCGGAGTAACGAATTCATACAGGATAACGTCGTCAGGTTAAGGAGAAGAGAAGTGGAAGAAGCTTCACTAGCCAAGGAATAGAAGGTTGGTGCTTTGTTATTTATCGTGATGTGACACCATGTATGATTTATTGGAAATGTTGTATGACTACCATTGTGCTTATTTTATGTTTTCTATTGAGAAATGTATACTTGAGTTGCAGTAGAAAATTATTAAATTTATGGCTATGGAAGCTTGTTTTGTATGCAAGTAAAGTAGTTGCATTGCATCACATAGTAGTAGGTCGTTCTGACCTTAGAATACCACCATCTAACAACAAACTGGGTTGAAGGGATCTCTGCAGAAGGCAGATTTCGTGTCTTAGATTCAGTATTTAATGGAATGGATAGTGTTAAATTATGTAATCTCTGCCATATTTCTTTTACCAACTCATTTGCTAGAATATAGCATATATTGAATGTAGATGGAGGAAGCATTTGGCTTTAGATGTATATATTCTATATCTTTAAAGATAAATAGTGCGTCAATAAAATTTTCAGATTTTAAAATGCTTCCTTAATATTATTTGGTTCTGATATTTTTTTTTTAAATATATATTCACTGCGTTATAAAAGTGTAAGTTGATCTTAGTTTAATGGCTCTTTTGTTTTATCGTTTCCTTCATAAATTGAAATCTGGGTAACACGTCTGTTCTAGGGATGGACGTGCTTTGCTCTAGTTTAGTTAAAGGTGAACAAAATTAATTTTAATTTGGAACAGTAGCTTAGGAAGCTTAGCTTGAATTGCAATCTAAATGACTTTTTTTTAGAAAAATAATAATAATCCGGAGGAAGATGTATGTTCGCTAATTTATATGTATTAGTTCATAGGAGGGAATAGCGCAGCTATAGCTTATTTGTGAGAAGTCGTTAACTGTTACTTATCAAGTTTTCAATATGTCTGAGTTGTGACAAACCTTTGTTTGAAGATGTAAAAATAATTGGGAATGCATATGGTTGATTAGACATGCCTTAGTACAGCATATGGTTTGTCGAAGATAGCACCTTTGTATATAAGCTTAGGCAGGAGTGCTCTTGAGAAAGGAGGGTAAATTAAACTAGGTTTGGTTTATATGAATTGACTGCATGTGATGAAAGTTTATCCTGCCATGCTTTATACATTTTAGGATTTAGAAAATATGTTGCTTCACCAATGGGGCTATGGAAAACGTCATAGAGGCACTTGAAATATCGAATGAATTCGTATTACTTTAAGACCAATGTAATAGAATACCTTTCAATGTGTAGATAGGAAAAGCCCGAAATTAAAAGCCTTGGAAAGACAAATTTATAACCTTGTTAATGATAATAAGAGAAAAATCCTTATGTTGGAAAATGTCGTAGCTTTTCTTAGCATGCTATAGATGTCAAATTTACTTTGTACAATGGTAGTGAGTCTCGTGATTTAGGGTTCATACTTTAGTATGTTTTAGGTATTAAATTTACCAAAGTGGAAGACCTTGTGAATTTGTGTGGAGCAAAAAGTAAATGAGGGAAAATAAAATTATATATATATATATATATATATATATAATTAGAGAACAACTTATGGATATGTGTTGTATTTGGAACTCTATTGGAATAAGAACCCTTTTTCAGTGTTGTATTTGGAACTCTATTGGAATAAGAACCCTTAAGAAAAAGGGATTGCTATTCACTCGAAGTTGAAAGTATGCTATAAAGAATTATTTTCAATGTGTTATGCAAGGTCTGAAATTTAGAATAAGACTTTCAATAGATAGAATAAAGTATTGTTTTAAAATATTGGGTTTATCCTTTTGAAAGAATAAATTAATTGTATCTCTTTATTTTTATTGGAATTGATCTAACTTGTGAGCTATCATATAAATGAAATATTCATAAGTATAAAAAAAATGCCTTCTTGATAACATAGGTATGGCATAGTTAAAACTTTTGTAGAATATAAACCACTAAACATAAACCAAAAAGAAAAGTAAATAAACATATATGGTTTTAAGTGTTCGACCTAAAAAAACTAGCAAGGTTAAAGTTGTGGGGAGACAACTTAACCTAACCGGATGTGGGAAGACATTCTTAAATCCAATCTGAAGGTTGATGAGGTGCATAGCTCTTAACCTATTTTGGGTTCAGTCAAAATTCGAAGGAAAATGGGGAGTAGGCAAGATGGAAATTATGATATGGGCATAATTCCTAGACTGACCCAACTAGAAATTCGGGTAGGAGATCTTATGGTAATATACATAATGATATGGGTTTATCTAGAAATAAGACTTCTGGAGGGTTACCGGGACAATGGTAAACTTGTGATGCAGTTCAAGGATATGAATAGTCATCACCCTAGTATGCTCAAGCTAAATATCTTGCTATAAGGCATCACAAGTATGTTAAGGCACAATATAATCGAGAATTGGCCAATATCGTTCTCATGGTTATTTTGACTGCATCAAAATGGCATCCATGAATATTAAGCATGCTTAACTAGTATGTCTGGTTTGGATTTGAAAAAAAATGAACTTATTAACCAAGTGGGTTAATTTTAGAGGTTTTTACACATCTATGCTACATATTTCACCAGTAGAAAGGGAATGATGTCGAAAATTGCAATGGATTTAAAGGTATTGTGCAATATTTATTAAAAGCGAGGAACATTAACATTAATGACAACCCATTAGCCCATTAGAGGTGAATCTATTATAAGAAGCACACACATTTCATTATATTATTTATGAATATTTATACATGGATATAGGAAGGGATGTACCCTTTCACTTATGAATATGTCCTTATGTTAAGAGCTAATGTATTATTCTAACATACCCCCCATAATACATTAGGTCTTCAGACCCAATGTCCAAATAAGTGGGATATTTATTCTAACACCCCTCCTTATTCCATTATTTGGGACAGTGGCTTAGGCTCTTGCTCTTGGCTCTAGCTCTTGTCTTTGGCTCTGGCTCTTGGCTTCTCTTTCTTAGGTAAATACCTCTAGGTCTGCCTGTAGGTCTATCGCCTCTAAGTCTATCACTTGGGCATTCTGCCTCTAGGTCATTTTACCTCTAGGTCTGCCTCTCAGTCATTTGCCTCTAGATCTGCCTCTCGGTCGTTTGCCACTAGGTCGACCTTTAGGTCTAAGAAAAACAAGCACGAGGTTAACTCTGTTACTAGAATATAAGGATAATTTTTTTTTTGTATCTATCCTTACAGAAGAACAATTCTGTTGTTACAATTTTTTCTCATAAGAAATATTCTTTTTATTTTTTATTTTTTTTATTATTATATAGTAACTTTATAAAGATACTTTGTATATTAAATATATAAACTTTATAAACTTATAAATTATATTTATAAATATTTGGCCCTTCGAATTCACCTCACCACTGTAACTACTGTACCACTGTAACTCTCATGTTTGCTTCAGATCCACCACGATGATGCAAAAGTAGGTGGTCTTTTCCTAAAAAAAAATACACTCACAATATGGTGTGAAAATGCATTGCGTGAAGCTCGTACACAACCTCTTCCAAGAATATTATTTAGGGTTTGACCGTAGTTTCAAATTTTTTACTATTCTAAAGTGCTTATGATGGTCAGAGGCTCTCCACTGCTGGTAGAGAAAAACTTTACCACCATCGTTGTTGGGTATGGTGGAATACAAACTACACACTATATCTTATATCCACTTATGTTGCAAAGTGATCTCGGAGAGAGATCAGGATATCATGTGGACATGGCTTTCTCCATAATTTCATGTCCTCAACAGAACATCAGATATCAAGAATCCACCTAATTTATTACAATGGCTATAAAATTATCTAAAATATGGATGTACTTCCAAAGATAAGGATGGACTTCCGCAATTGCTTTGCAAAGAGGGAACTATGTATATTGATTGGCCATAAAAATTTATGGCATTTTATGGCCTTTTCTAGGTAGTGAAAGGATTGGTAAACATATTGCTTATGGTGTGTCTTTTAAGGTTTCTCGTGGCACATCTAACTCTCCAGAATAGTGGAATATCTTGTCAATGGTTGCTGAAGGATTTGGGTTTCTGCAATTAGATCAACTACCTTATGGTGTCTCTCTTCCATTGTGGCATGCATTGGATAGATGTCGAGAATATATTCTACTACTGATCTATAAGATGCAGTTGGGCCTAGGATGGAAAGAATGGATTCAATAGCAGAATCAGTTATCGATGGTATGGAACATATGTTTAATCCAACCACACAGCTACGATTTGGTCGTGACTTGTGACTTAGTGATGTTAGGCATCTTTTATGTTCAGCAACACCTATGGTTATTCATTCGGTACATGGTCCTATCGATGAAGACCACCAGGTATATCTAGTGCATTTGGCACAGTGAACTACAGCCCTATCCTTTTGGTTGTGGTGCATTTACCCTTGCTACCACATGGACTCTATTGACTAAGGTATTGACAATTCTAGTACTTGAATTTGTAGGGCATGTACCATTTATGTGTAATATGATTGTATTAAGATGTACTTTTAGGGCTGCTCCATTCTCCTTAGTGGTGGAAGACTGTATTGATGCTCTCTTGAAAGCACTTAGCCCTTTAGTTTTTCAATATTTTCTAAAATCATATGGGGCCAAGAAGAATAGAGGGGATTTATATGAGGGAAATCCCCCCTCAATCACTCACAAACTCATAGGATCAATACCCTAAGCACTCTGATACCATATAAGAGGTGAATCTATTATAAGAAGCATGCACATTTCATTATATTATTTATGAATATTTATACATGGATATAGGAAGGGATGTACCCTTTCACTTATGAATATGTCCTTACATTAAGAGCTAATGTATTATTCTAACATAGCCCAATCCAATCAAAACCTTGGTATATATTAGACACATTTGCCTTGTCATGAGGTGAATTAACAAGTTGTGGGAGCATCAACTTCTACAATTCCTCCCAACTAAGTTAATCATGTGTCGTAGTTGTACAAGGTTTTGTGGGGGCTATCAGTGTAGTTACCTATGAAAAAAGAACAAATCAAACCCAAGTATCACCCGCTCATGTAGCACAACCTAGTGTACCCTTACAACTAGGCTCATCCATTCTACCTCCACCCATCCATAAACCAAACCATTAATATCGCCCAATCATTATCCTGAGAAGTTGATTGACACAAAGCCTAAGAATGACGACGACCAAACTATCAATATATGAACTAATATAACAATATTCCCCATATTGTGAGGCATTGATGGAGATACTAAAGTCCATTGAAGCGCAAATAGAAGACCCTAATGCCTTCAACACCTTTGTGGGGAGTGTTCAAAAATGCATGGAATCCTCAATAGCATTCTATGACTTTGATAAAAAGAGCATATCATTGGATCTACCTGATCCTCCATTGCATATTGTTGCACATATTTATAGGAAACCATTTAAAAGAGTGCTCATTGACACTGGTTCCTCCATAAACCTCATCACCACTCCAACCATCAAGCATTTAAACCTACCATAATACCATATCACATCATCCACCTTCACCTTGAGGGCATTTAATGATGCTTTATGTTCCACTGTGGAAAATGTAGTTCTACCTGTCATTGTAGGGGTGAAGATTATACATGCACTCTTCCACATATTGGAAGGGGTAATGCAATATGACATACTTCTTGGATACCCCTAGATCATGGAGATGAAGTGTGTGGCATCAACATTACACCAATGTCTAAAATATGTGCACGAGGGTAAATTCCATTGCATCCATGCAAACACTAAACCATTTAAGTATTGCAACTTGATATCAAATCCCTATAAGTAATTACTTCCATCCACCCACATTTCAATTTAGCTCCTCATCATATGAACTACATCAACTAACACTTCATCATATAAAGCATCCATCTCAGAGGCCTTGTCGATAGTAGATCTTGCTTTTGCATCCAAAAGCATCAACTCAAATCAACCCTCATCCACCTCATTCCATTTTTCAACCATGCTTGATCACCCATCTAACCAACCATCCACTTCATTAGTCACACCTCCCACTTCACAAAAGCCTTTCACCTTTTCAACCCAACCACCTTCATCAACCACTAACAATCCCATCAAGCCTAGTCCACCTCAAGCCTCACCACCCATCATCTTGTAGATAGGGTCACCTATCCAAGAGGAGCCATTGCCAAGCAATCCATCACCTACATCTAAGCCACAAGTCACCATCGAAGCATCCACCTCATCACTTGAACCATCCACATCCAATCCAATCCAAGTTGCAATTCATCTCACCAATCCAGGGTGAGTACATTATTGAGAGTATTATAGTTACACCACCTATTCAGTCAGTCAGAGATTACAGTTGCCCATGTAACCCACCTTTAGTTATAGGTGTAGTGTAGACAATAAGTTCCTACCCAAATTGGATCAGCTTTGTATATGAGGGAGTGGATTCCTTGTCCAATCCACCTCCTCCTAATGAGGAACCCATACAAGAGTTTTATGATATTCTAGAATATTTTTCCAACACAGATTTCTCTTTGTGATATTTTTGTAGGGTTAACTGGCAAGGATACATCCTTGGACGACATGAACATGGTCTACATCACATCATTAAGCCTAAATATCGATAATTCCATGATCACTCTCACCTAGGATATAGGCCATACACCTCAAACTCCTCTTTCAATCATGCATTCCAACAACTCACTCTTGAATACGAAGAGGAGGATGAGGAGAGTGATGATTGTGATGATAGTGATGATGAATATCTGGACCTTGATTTTATACCTTATCTAAATGAGAATTTTCCAGGTATTACATTGCAAATGACCATGGTTGAATAATTTTTTGATGATTGTATCTTCGATGAGGATTTTGGGGAATTCTAAAAGATTCAAGCAAACCTAGACTAGATCATTCACATCTTTGATGGTCTTCAAGATGTGGTCCCTATAGATCCCATTGAGAGAGATGAGTGTTACACAACATTGTTTTCCATAAATCACACCATATTTTGCATCAATAAAGAGTGCGAGCACCCTAATCCAGATCCTCCACTGCCATCTTGGTTACGCTTATAGAGTTGTTATTCACCCACCTTAGGTCATTTGCAACCTAGAGAGTGAGCAATCACTCCTCAAGTCACAACCACCTCATTTCCACCAAGTTAACATGATTTATGTTGAATTGTTCGCACCACTCTGTAACCTATACAATTTGGTGAAGCTGATTCTGATCAATGCTAGCCTTATCGCCATGGATAGGATTTCATCCTTTCCATCCATCATTAAACTTATCATATTCAAAGAGTTTCTAAGAGCTTCAAATGCTTACATCCCACAGCAACCTTCACCTTAATCTGCTTTAATTTTTCAAACCAAAGTGGAGAAGGAGTTACCCGAGTTATTTAAGCATGTGGAGGATGATATCCATATCATCCCAAATCCACATCAATTAAAAGAAGGTTCTAATATGCTTATCGAATAATCCATCAATGTGAACCTTAGTAAAGTTGCGAATAATCCACAAATCATGAAAATTGTAAAAGATTTATCCGTAGAAGAGAAAAAGTGTATGATCAACGTCTTAAAAAGGAACAAAGAGATATTTGTGTGGTCATACAAGGACATGCTTGGCCTTAACCCCAATTTGGTGGTCCACAACCTTTCTTAGCTCCTGAAGCTAAGCCATTCAAACAAAATCTAAGGAAACCTCATCCAACTGTAGCATTAATTATCAAGAAAGAGTTACAAAAACTACTAGATGTTGGGTTTCATAGTACCCATTGACTATCCGTAGTGGCTCTCCAACATGGTATCCATTCGCAAGCTAAATGGGGGTACATGTATGCACATAATTTCAAGTTTAAAACAAAGCATGCCCCAAGGATGATTTTTTGCTATCAAACATTGATCAACATATAGATTCTTGTGCATGCCATGAAATTCTTTATTTAATGGATGGTTTCTCATGATACCATCATATTTGGATTAATCTAGAGAACCAACACAAAACATCATTTACCATACCTTGGGGGAATTTTTGCTACAAGGTGATGCCTTTTGGTCTTAAGAATGCAGGAGCTATTTATCGACGTGTTGTGATGTACATCTTCCACAACTATATGCATAAAATCATTGAAGATTATGTGTATGATCTACTTACAAAATCCAAAATGCGTCTTGAGCATATTGAAGTTCTAGAGAAAGTTTTTGATCGATTGCTTGAACATAAAGTAAGGTTAAATATTAAGAAGTGTGTATTTGGTGTCACATCAGGAAAACTTCTAGGATTCATTATCTCCAAGTGAGACATTGAAGTGGACCTTTATAAGGTCAAGGCCATCATAGAGATGCCACCCCTAACAAATTTGAAAGAGTTGCATAGTTTGCAAGGAAAGATTCAATCTATTCGATGATTTAGTGCACAACTCTCAAAAAATGCAGGCCTTTCAATCACTTGCTATAGAAGGGGTGACTTTTCCTAGATAATCAAATGTTAAGAGGCTTTTGATGACATAAATAGATATCTAGCTTTACCACCAATTTTAACATCACCTCGTCTAAAAGTCCCTTTTCATCTTTACATATTTGCAGCAGATTTTACACTAGGGATAATGCTTGCACAAAAAAATGAGAATCATAAGGAGCAAGCAATTTATTACATCAATCAAACATTGGTGATTTACGAAATGAGATATGCTTACGTTGAGAATCTATGCTTAGAAATGGTTTTTACCACTAATAAACTCATACATTATATGCTAAGTAACACTACATATGTCATAGCTAGAGAAAATCCTCTGAGTTACATGATGACTCGCATATATAACAACACTCGAACCACAAAATGGATAATGCTCTTAACAAAATTTGATTTTGAATTCATTAGCCAAAAATCCATTAAAGGTTAGGTGATAGCCGATCAACTCGTAGAAGCTCCACTTCCAACTGATCAACCACTTCTTATAGAGCTTCCATATGATTCGGTCTTTTTCATCATTAAACAAGAACTAGTCCCTTCTAAGGTTGATGTTGACATCACTCTCTTCTTTGACAAATCAAAGTACAAAAAAGGACAAGGTGTTGGAGTCGTATTTTACACACCTGAAGGAATAAAAATTCCTTTATCATTCAAACTTGACTTTCCATGCACAAATAACAATGTAGAGTATGAAGTATTAATCTTGGAGCTTCAATCTACACCAGTTATAGGTATTAAATGTATAATCATCTTTGGTGATTCCCAGCTTGTCGTTTGCCAAGTGAAACTAATGCAAAGAACCAATATTGAAACAATATCATGAAGTAGCAATGAAATTGCTAGCAGACTTTTATTGGTACAAGACTAAACTTACCTTATTGAAATAATAGATTTTCAAATGCAATGACTTCTTTGGGATCCTTGATTCCTAATAATGAACATGGATAATTCCAACCATTTATCATAACAACGGTGTCCAATTCTATAATCAAACGAGCAGAATTTGAAGGTGAGAAGAGTGTTTGTTTGGTCCACGTGAAGCCATACATACCTTGATGAAATAAGACACTTTCTCAAGTTTGGAAACCTCCCATAAGAATTGATGCAAACTACAAAAATAATTTTCAAACAAAAAGTAGCTCATTACACTCTCTTGGGAGATGTGTTGTATAGACATGGCTATGGTGGAGTCTTACTTCGATGTCTAAATTCCATAGAGGCACAAAAAGCTATAACTGAAGCCCATGATGGTACTTGTGGTGGCCACTTCAGTGGAATGGCCACTGCAAAGTGCATGGGTTATTATTAGCCCACCATGGAAAGTGATTATTGTCACTATATTAAGAAATGTCAAAAATATCAACATCACACCAGTTTGACTCATGTACCATCGCAATAATTACATCCCATTCAAAGCCTTTGGCCATTTTCACAATGGGACCTAGATTTGATTGGCAAAATTTCACTTACCTCTTCATAACAACATAAGTTCATCATAACTACCACATAATACTTCACCATATGGGTCGAAGCAATTCCAATGACCACTATGACTAGACCTTGAATTACAAAGTTTATACTTCAATACATTATCTATCATTTTGGTATTCCTTCCAAGATCATTTCTGAAAACAATAAGTCTTTTAAAAACAAGTATGTTTGAGTCTTATACAAGTATGATATCCAACACAGTTTTTCGAATCCTTATTACCCACAAGAAAATGGACAAGTTGAAATGACCAATAAGACTTTGATAGCCATTCTCAAGAAAATCATCAAATAAAATCATAGAGATTGACACACTCAACTTCCCTTGGTATTATGGGCTTACCAAACAAGCATTTGAACACCAAATGAGGCAACACCTTTTTATATTGGTCTAAGGCACCGAAGAAATCATGCCTCTTGAGCTCAAGATCCCTTCTTTACAAGTTGCATTCCAATAATTCATGGATGATAACACAACTAGACAAGCATGTCTTGATAAAATTACACTCCTTTATGAAAGGCGAATCAATGCCTTAGAACATCTATGAGTATATCTAGATCGCATCAAGCATACCTACAACACAAAAATCCATCCTCGTGAATTCCAAATGGGAGATCTCGTTCTTAAATAGAACCAACATAACACTAATGTATTTCTACACTTGAGAGATAAAATCATGGCTAATTGCTTAGGTCCATATGTTGTTAAGCATAAGTTAGGTCAAGGAACATACAAACTTGCCAATTTAGAAGGAACATTGTAAACTGAACCACTCAACATAACACACCTAAAGTCATTTTATGCATGATGCGGATTGTAGATATGTACATATACTTGGCTAAAAAAAAAAAATTCATACAAATTGCATTATCATGCATCCATCCATGCATTCCACCTACATTGCATACGTGCATTTTAGGCATTTTTCATAACATTCATCAAAATAGTGATCATTTGGTTAATTTGGATGATCACTAGTCTACCATGTCTTGTTGCCTTAATTAGGGGTACCTCATATCAAACATCGCTCATCAATCCATCAACATCAATAATTTGCAACTTTCCTTATAATATTTTGATCATTAAGGGGTTCATATAAAGTAAGATAGATATCGTATAATTGTTAGCAATAACGACTATGCGACCATTGACTATTTTGACTATTTTGTGTGCACATTTTAATTTTCAAAAGCTTGCAATGAAAGTATCACAAAAACATTACATAGCACATCAACCCATCAACAAAATATAAATATTTTAGATCACTTAACCACTCATGGTGTTTTTAAAAACCTTAAGTGAAATTCAAACAATATTTAGAAGCAATAAGTTTTTCCTGTTCAGTCAAGTTTCCTCTTTGGCCATGCACATCAATACACATAAAAGCATTGTGAGCCTTGGAAATAACAAAGTCAAAAGTTTCTATTGCCATAAATTTAAAGGCTTCCCCTGTTCATATAGTTGTGCACATGGTCTAAAATGCTACAGAGCTGACAAAAGGACAAGCTCCACCTTCATCCCCCTCCCAAAAAAGCAATAATCCCTTGCTCTTCCTCAAAGTGAGCAAGTATCCGAAAAAGCAATTAAAAAAAATCCCTTGCTCTTCCTCAAATGAGCAAGTATCCCAAAAATAAGATTTCCCTTGCTCTCTCTCAAAATGAGCAAGTTTTCCAAAAAAACAATAAAAAGGCATGTTGCTCCATTACAAAAATGAGCAAACTCAAAAAAATCTCCAAAATCCAATGCAATAAATGAAGGGAAAGGAGTTTGAATCCTTGGAACTCAACAATGGGTTGAATGAAACCCACCTAGCAATGAGGTATCCTTATGTGTGGCACCATGTATGTCACATTAGCAACCTTCTTTTGTATAGATATATGGCCGCTCTCAGATGAGCTAGATTATTAGCATAGATCACAATTGATTAGTTTGACCTAGCTCACAATGGGAAATGAACATTCATTACACACAGTTGGTCCTTGAGAATTTTGAAAACACTAGGATAACTTTAGCATCATGAAGATTTATGAGATCGTAAATGAGCTTATTCAAGATCACTAAGATGTTTTGAGTCATTGTAAAATAATTGCAGACCATATACCCATATCATCTATTATCATCTACATTATTATATACAATTATACATTCACACATACCACATGTTAGTGCTCCTAATTAAGTGATAAGAATACAATTGATCAAGTAAAAGTCTAAAGCATACTAAATGATCATTATAGCATAACATTCATCATTCATTCCATCTATCACTACAACATCTCATATGTATTCATACATAAATAAAATGAAAAGCACAAACACACAAATGATCATAATAAAAGCCATGTATATACATATGGCTTTTATTGTGATCATTTGTACCTATGTGACTCATATATATATATATATATATATATATATATATATATATATATATTTATATATATATATATATATATATATATGTGTGTGTGTGTGTGTGTGTGTGTGTGTGTGTGCTGCGTATATATATATGAGTTGCATAAGTACAAAAATGCCTGAAGGCTATATACATCCGAGCACTAAGGCTCATAAGCAAAAATAGAAAACCACAAAAAGAAATAATAAGTGCTACTAGCTAGCACCACCATGACTCCTACGAGATCCCTGGGTTGATCCCTGTGAACCATATGGAACATGGAAGCTAGGAACCTGAGATCGCAAACTGCCAGGCCTAGACTCACTCCACCTACTAAAGCCTAAAAATGATGATGAAGGTCACTGAGATCATGGAATATGATGCTACCATAGACTATCCTCAAGCATCGCTACATACCAAGCCTCGCTCCAAGCAGTAGCCAAATCCTAGCCCTTGTGTATCTCTTGTTGAGCTATCTTTGCTCGAAGAGCTACAACAATGGCTACATCCCCACCTCCACTAGATCCACTTTGAAACCCATCATTCTCCTATTGTAGTTGAGTCACCTCACTTTGAAATCTTGCAATATCGATAGCATGATAATTTATAGTCCCATCCAAGTTATCTCGCTCAGCCTAGAGAATCTTCCACTCCTTAGTACGGCATAGAGGAGGACCCTACCCTCCATCACCTCCATCACCCAAACCTCCACTACCATCGTCTCCACCTCCATATCCTCCATCTTTGCCATCCCTAGAACCAACATCTATAGACTAAGTTTCCACATTAGCTCACCCTCTACCCCTAATGCCTCAATAGTGCTTCTATCAACAAGAAGCCTGCTTGCCAACATCATGCTCATCCCCACTATTACATCATCCATAACCTGGATTGGCATCCATGGAGGTTGTACCGCAAAGCAATAGTAATAGTCCTTAGTTATCCCTGCATCATCTACATTGGGGACATCAATTACCTCATCATCTATCATATTGTCTACTATCCAAAATTTTGGAGTTATTGGAAGACTAATCTCATCACCCTTATGCCTATACATCCTTGGAGCATCTAGAACTTCCTGTACTATCCTAAACTATCTCATCACTCATGAGAATTGGATGAACTTCATCTCTCGCCCATGGCTACCAACCACTCACCTGCCTTGCCTCACTCACCAAAGTTGTGTCGCATCATCCTCCCAAGTTAGACTTTGCCAAGGTCACCAACAAATATCACTACTAGTCAAACCACTCAAAATGTCCTGGTACTCCTCAGCATTGCAAACAAGACAAGTAGGAGATCTCTCCTCTCTGGTCCACCAGTGAAGAGCGCAAGGAAGTGAGTGATCCCACTCATAAGGCAGACCCTTTGGATGACCAAATTTGATGTGCTCCCATACCCACAATTGAAACACCAAGCTACACCTGAGATCCTTCCGCTCCTACCTCTTCACCTTATAAAGCTCTGCATACAACTGACAAAGAAGAGCGGGATCCCATGCATAAACTTGGGGCTAAGAAACAAAGTGCAAGACAAGAACCACTTGGTTCCAAGGGAACCTTGAGCCCATACTATTAGGCAACAACATGTTGCCTACTATGTACATAATGAATGTCTGCAGTGCACCCAACTTCTCATCATTATATAGCTAAAGATATCGGATCCCACCCTTGTTACAATCTGCATCTCAGTGATCTCTATAAATAGGCCTCAGTACCTCCTCCTTATTGTGGTCCACCCTGACTAGTGAACCCTCAATAAGAACATGAAATATGTGGTATACATCCTCGAGGGTGACAACCAACTCCCTTATTGAAAGCTAAAAAGAACCCCTATTAGGGTCCCATCTCTCAACTAATGTATACAATAGCTTCTCATTTTCTCGAATAGTCTCCACTCATCTGTAGCCAACCAACCCCTAAACACTCAATAGCTTCCAGTCATCATCTGTGAGGGCTTTTCACACCTTGGATATAGTGCAGGGCCATCAATGTCGAGCAATAATAAATTTCACCTAAAAGCACAAACAAAGGTCAAATGATTCCATGTTAAAAAAAAAATCATACATTTATTATTATTTTCAAAAACACAAATAAAAATGCAAGAACATTTCATGCATTCATATCCAAAAAAGGAAAACACAAAAACATTGGATTTCAAAAAAAACGCATCATTTAGCATATTCATGCATTTCAAAATAAACACACATCATTTAACATATTCATGCAATTAAAAAAATATATCATGTAGCATATGCATGCATTAAAAAAAAAATCACCATCCCCCTTCATGCCTTTCAATATATATAAATAAAAAAAACTTTTTACCAACCTCTCTTAGTCGGTTAAAAAAAATAAAACTTTTTACCAACCCCTCTTAGTGGTTGCCAAAAATTTAAAAAAAAAAGACAAATTAAAAATGCAAAAACAAAATAAACCTAAACTAAGAGTTTAGGCCACCTACCTCGGCATAGCGGACATCGACTTCTACTCTAGTCGAGCCTCCATCCCTTGCACCCGCACTCGCTCAACTCATTTCACTAGCATCCATCACTCATTCTCTCTTCTCAAAATGCCAAAAAAATCAAACCGCAATAATGAAAAATAGAAACACATCCCCCTATTTATAGTCACAATTTGTGGTGGAAATTGTACGTCCACATTTTCGAAGCATGCAAAATTGCACACCGTGGTTGGTAGATCCAACTGCAGATGCGCAATTACAGGGTAGTGAAATTGCGCTTTCGTGATTAAGCACAAAAAAACCTCCAAAATCATCAAATGCATCATCACACCATCATCATCATCATCAAATCAATCAGCAACTCAACATCACATCAATTTCACAAACATCATCAAAATCATTATCAACACCACTTAGTGCACCTCGTATTTAGTGACTATCCCTATTCACCTAGCGGTTACAGCAATTAACAATCCATGCAATCCGATTGAATGGGTAGCTCACCATAAGGACACTTATCCAAACAAAAACTATGGCATTAAATTAGATAGGTCCCTCAATCATTGAGTTTGGTTGTGTTAAATCAAAATTGCACAGGGTTATTCTTAAGCCCTTTACATTGGGTACAAAGTGGAAAACAATCAAATCAAATTTGGTATAGTCAAAAATCACTCGAGTATCAAATTTCCAATGCATTGGTTCCAATGCATAGAAGCAACTAACAATAGCAAATACCTAGAACTCACAAATATGGTTAATGATTTTACCACAACATTTTGCGCATCATCAAAATCAAAGGTAAACTTGCAACACAAACAGTCCCAAACTTGGGGTATCAAGTTGATCAAAACGTCACACATTTGCATACATCACAATAACACCATGCACTCATCCACCTCCTTTTATCATCTATATTTGGTCAATTGGCTTGTGGGTTCCATCCTTTACCCATTTTCCAATTGAGGAGGTAAGCAAACAAATCAAAAATATCATCAAATTTTTCAAAAATCATTCATTCTTGTGCATCAAGAAGATTTTAATCCATTCATCCAATAAAGAGAGGTATCATTGATTTTTGCACCGCATTATGTTTCACACAACGCGATACAAAAATGCGCATCTGTAGACATCAAAACCTAGGCATCCATAAAATCATAATTGCACCCCACATCACAAATATTGCATAATGAAGTTATATACCTAAGTTTAGACTTAGGTGTATAAAATCCTGCACATTATCATGTTTTCTCGATTAATTAAATATAGAAAATTAGCCTAGGATACCCTACATATCCACTAGATATGTGTCCTAGCCACCTCACCCACATCCATTGCCACATATCATACTATTGCAAGTGTGAATGGGGTTTCTATCAAAAGGCCTAGAAAAAACTAGTTATTCTAGCCTAAGTGTGAACACCCACTCAAATAGTCGGCAAATTTTTTATTTTTATTTTCCCCTCTATTTCTATTATTCTCCTCTATCCTCCCTAAATATCTTCCCTCCTCGATTCCCTATTCTCCCTCGCCTAACTCCTATATACCCTCACCTACCTTCCTAACTTCCCTTATACACCTCCTCCCTTATATCCTTTCTCCTCCCTTATCCCTCCTTGCCGACCTTTCTCCTCCCTAACTCTTTTTTCCCTATAAATACCAACAACTACGTGATGTTTGTAATGCAAGTTTGAAGTTTTAATTAAATATTGATTTTATATAATTGCCCGAATTGGCTCACTGGTATCAGATCCGAGAACGCTTTTCGAGGCATAGGCACGAGAGCCGAGGCCGGGGGCACGGATCCCAAGGCGAGCGCTGCCGTGGACGTTGACTGGGCAGCGGCACGCAGTTCGAGGTAGGCGTTGGTTGAGGTGGCAGCTGGGCACAAATCTCGAGGCGGCATGCAGTTCGAGGTAGGCACTAGCTGAGCTGACAGCCTGGGCACGAATCTCGAGGCGATGACGTGGCAGCGCGAGAAGGCGACGTGGCACGAGTCCCGAGGCGGTGATGTGGCAGCGCAAGAAGGCGACGTGGCACGAGCAAGAATTCCGAGGCGGCCGCATGGCAGTTGAATGACGTGGCATGTGGTGGCGAGCTCCTGCTGACGTGGCGACTTACGGTTGGTTGACGGGGCAAAACACTAGCCAACGAGATTGCCCGAAGGCAATCGTTTTAATATGTGCCCGCGCGCATATTTAAACAAGGAAATTTCCTTTGCCCACTGCATGTGGGATTAATCATTTTTTTTGTTTTGTCGCGGCGCTAACCTGTCTTTAAAACAGTAGTGCTCCTCCGTAGTGAACACGTCAGACGACGTGGTGTGGTGGCAAGGCGTTTCGGCAAGCTGCGGGAGGTTCGGGGTTCAAAACCCGACAGCGACAGTATAAAGAGCATTTTATTTTTTTTTGTTTGCTTCAGCATCGACAGGTACAATAGGCACGAGGTGCCTTCATATTTCAAAAGAGCCACGTGGTGTAGCGGTTGTGCATCCTCTTACAAGCAGAAGGTTGGGGGATCGATTCCCCTCCACTACGAAACAATATTTTTTGTTTAAAAAAAAGGTTGGCTTTTTTAAATTTTTTTTATTAAAGTTTTTTAAAAATAAATTTAATAGTTATTTATTTATATTTTTAATTATTTTTAAATATGCATTTATTTAAAAAATAATTAAAGATATAAAAATTATTAATTTTTTTTTATAAAAAGACTTTATAAAAAATATATAGAAAACCTTTTAAAGGGGATATTGAAATTTTTTTTGAAGATCAAGTTTTTGAGCACCTGGAAATTGTTCAGCTAAATTTTTGCCATGATGAGTAGATGTTTCGATCAACCGGATGTTACCATGCCCTTTGCTCTCTACTGAGGAGAGAATCTGCTGAATCATTTGATGAGAGGGTCCGACGAGACGGAATACAAACTGTATTCAGTCAACTGCAGAATTCAGTGATAGCCCACCTGAGGAAGCCTGATTCTGGATACGAGGCTGACTCAGAGGATAATATTTTTGGACAACGAGTGGAGGAGTCCGATACAATTGAAGCCGCATCTGTAGATCAAGCCAGTGATAGCTACTCTCCAGCTGAGTCGAGGGAACAATCTAGTGAGAGCTATACCCCATGCTCTCCAGAGCCTGAGCCTGAGCCTGAGCCAGTAGAGCCTGAGCTAGCAGAGCCTGAGCCAACACAGGCCGAGCCAGCGACAGCTCCTAAAATTGTTGTCATCAGTGACGATGAGGATTCCATTGCAGATAATTTTGGGCCTCCAGTACTGGGCAATCCACAAGAAGAAGAAGAAGAAATCAGTGAGAGAGTTAAGAAATCTAGATTTGATTTGAACTTGTAATTGCTTTGTACTTCTTGTTTTAGTCAAATCAAAGTTTGCTTTCAAGTAGTAGAAATGGCTTCAAATTCGAATCTCCCAATTCCTGAATTCAATGGTAGTGATTATGAATACTGGTCAATAAATATGAAAACTATGTTGATTGGTAAAGGTTTATGGGAAATAGTTGAAGAGGGTTACACCGAACCCTCTCCTACTGACTGGTCTACCTTAAGTGCTGTCGATAGAAAAACCAAGAAAGAAGCCCAGAAAAACAATTCCTTTGCCCTATATCATTTACAAGCAGCCCTAGATAAAAGCATATTTCCTAGAATAGCATCCTGTATAACAGCTCAAGATGCTTGGAAGGCTTTAAAGGAAAGTTTTCAAGGGAGTGATCAAGTGAAGCAGGCCAGGCTTCAAACTCTTAAAAGAGATTTTGAAAATCTCAGAATGCAAGAAAATGAGAAAGTAGGAGACTACTGCGTGCGAGTCAAAGTCGTAGTAGATAAAATGGTCACTCTAGGTGAAGAAGTTAAACCAGAGGTTGTGGTGAAAAAAGTGTTGCGAACACTTCTTCCTAAGTGGAATCATGTAGCAATCATTATTGAAGAGTCAAAATATTTGACTGCACTTTCCTTTGATGCACTAATTGGTTCTCTTCTTTCACATGAAGAGAGATTACAGGTCCCTCCCCTGCCGGGGGGATGACAAAGCCTTTGCTTCATAAGAATGAAAAGGGCAAGGCAAAGTTTGTGGTAGAGGACAACACAGAGGTAGAGGTAGGAATAGTCCACGAGGTGGAACTCCTAATAGAGGAGGATCTTCAAACAAAGGTGGAGGTCAGAATAGAGGTGGACAATAGAACAGAGGGAAGCATCCAGGATGAGGAAAAGGAAGTGACAAGTCAAAACAAGCTTGCTATAATTGTGGCAAACTTGGCCACTTCGCTCGTGACTACTGGTCAAAATCTTCACAAGGGGGCAACAACCAGAGTAGTCAGTATGGAAATTTTGGAGAAGAGGAAGGAACCTCAAATCTCTTTCTCTCATATGGCAAGTCAGATCAGAACCTGAATGACACCTAGATCTTGGACACTGGGTGTTCAAATCATATGAGTGGCAAAGAAGAACTCTTTGCTACTCTGGATTCTTCCTACAAATCCAACATCAAATTGGGGGACGACAAGTCATTGGCAGTTGAAGGCATTGGAGCCTTGGAGGTTCCAACAAAAGAGGGCGTTAAACAGGTAAATGATATCTATTACACACCTCATCTCCAACACAATCTTCTTAGTGTTGGTCAAATGTTGGAGAAAAACTATAAGTTGCTATTTGATGAGGGTAAATGTACCATTTTTGATAAAAGGAATAGTGATAGAATCATTACTCAAGTGCCAATGACAAAGAACATGTTATTTCCTTTAAAGTTTGGCCAGCCAAGGGGAGAGAAATTGGCAAATGTTGCTATTGCAAATCCAAGTGTGTTGTGGCACTTGAGATACGGTCATTTGAATTCAGCCAGTTTGAAGATGTTAACTTCTCAAGCGATGGTGACCGGACTTCCTAAAGTTCAGGACAATAAGGAAGTCTGTGAAGGTTGTGCCTTGGGCAAGCATGCTAGAACCAAATTTCCTCATGGGCAAGCATGGCGGGCCAGTTATCCACTTCAGCTAGTGCATTCAGACATCTGTGGTCCGATGCAGACCAAGAGCATTGGTAACAACTCTTACTTTCTTCTTTTCATTGATGATTTTTCAAGAATGTGTTGGATATATTTTTTGAAGCATAAAGATGAAGCATTTGACTGCTTCGTAGATTTTAAAGCAAGAGTTGAAAATGAGAGTGGATATTTTGTTAAGTGTCTCAGATCAGATAAAGGAGGAGAATACTCCTCTAATGAATTTTTGAATTTTTGTAAAAAACATGGAATAAAGAGGCAGTTCACTACTGCCTATACTCCACAGCAGAATGGTGTGGCTGAAAGGAAAAACCGCACCATTGTAGAGATGGCAAGATCTATGCTTCAGACAAAGCATTTGAGCAATATGTATTGGGCAGATGCAGCCAGGACCAGTGTGTATATTTTGAATAGGAGCCCTACTTCAAGTTTGAAAGGGAAAACTCCTTATCAAGCATGGTATGGTAAGAAACCGAATGTCAAGCATTTCAGAGTGTTTGGTTCACTGGCTTACTCACACATTCCTGATGAACAGAGGAAAAAGCTCGATCCTAAGAGTCAAGCATGCATTTTTGTAGGGTACTGTGAGAACACAAAAGCTTACAGACTCTACAATCCTAGGACTCGAAAGATAATACTTTCCAGGGATGTGATTTTTGATGAAGGGGGAGAATGGGGAAATCCCCAAATTTATAGTGATGTTGAATCTCATGATGCAGGTTCTTCACAAATTCAACAGGCACCACAGAAAAGCAAGAAGTCTCCTCCTCCTCCAAGCCCAAGCAGACATTCGACTTCCAGTTCATCATCATCATCACCAAGTCCTTCTCCACAAAGGTCAGTTAGTTCCTCACCAATGGATATTGATTCTCCATCTAGAGGTAAGAGAACTCTCCAAGCATCATCCATATTATAGGATGTTGGATACAAATTTTCAAAGACGATATACTAGAAGTCAAGCAAGTGAAATGGGTTCAGTTTTGCAAAGACTTGAAAATATGCATTTGTATGGAGATGATGACTCCCAAGAACCTCGGGGGGATGTAGTTAACTATGCCTTGTTAACTAGTGCACAACTTGAACCTTCTAGTTATGAGAAGGCTTGTACTCAAAAGATATGGCAAGATGCCATGAAAGAGGAGATAACCTCTATAAAAAACAATGATACTTGGGAGTCGGTAGAGCTTCCTAAAGGAAAAAAGTGTGTTGGATGTAAATGGGTCTTCAAGACCAAATTCAATGCTGATGGAAGCATTGAAAGGCACAAAGCAAGATTGGTTGCAAAAGGATTTACACAAAAGTATGGTATTGATTATGAAGAGACATTTGCTCCTGTAGCTCGACAGGAGACCATCAGAACAGTTCTTGCTTTAGCTGCACACAAGGGATGGAAAGTCCAACACATGGATGTGAAAAGTGCCTTTCTCAATGGGTACTTAACAGAGGAAGTGTATGTTGAGCAACCACAGGGATTTCAAGAGCAAGGTAAGGAGCACCTTGTTTACAAACTAAAAAAGGCACTCTATGGCCTCAAGCAGGCACCACGAGCTTGGTACTCACGCATTGATGGGTACTTCAAAGATTTTGGGTTCACCAGAAGCAAAAATGAACCCACTCTTTACTACCTGAAGCAAGGTAACGACATCCTCATAGTTTGCCTGTATGTGGATGATCTCATATTCATGGGTAGTAATAGAAAAGTGAATATGGAGTTCAAGCGCTCCATGATGAAGCAGTTTGAGATGAAGGATCTCGGCTTAATGCACTACTTCCTTGGATTGGAAGTTCATCAGACAGATACATGGATCTTCATCTATCAACATAAGTATGCTCGGGACATGATCAAGAAGTTTGCTATGGAGCATTGCAAACCAGTTGCAACTCCAGTTGGACATGGGATCCAATTGAGCAAAGATGATGGAGCATCAAAAGTTGACGTGACCACTTTCAGGAGCATAGTTGGGAGTTTGATGTTTCTCGCCAACACCAGACCTGATATTCAGTATGTTGTTTCTCTTGTTTCTCGATTTATGGCTAGCCCATATGAGCTGCATTTGCAGGCAGCTAAGAGAATTCTCAGATATGTGAAGGGTACATTGGATTTTGGAATCCAGTACCATAAATGTAACACTATTAAGCTTGTAGGCTTCAATGATAGTGATTGGGGCAGTAATATTGATGACAGGAAATCAACTTCGAGGGAACTGTTTTAGTCTGGGATCAGGACTAATAACATGGAGCTCCAAAAAGCAAACAGTGGTAGCTTTGTCTTCTATAGAAGTTGAGTATATAGCAGTCACCTATGCTAGTACTCAAGCCCTATGGCTAAGAAAAGTGTTAGAAGAGATTGGAGAACAACAAAGTGGTCCGACCAGAGTCTACTACGACAACATCAGTGCCATTCAGTTGGCATACAATCCGATCCACCATAGTAGAACAAAGCATTTTGATATGAAGTATCACTTCATCCGAGATATGGTGGAAAATGAAATTGTTGAGCTTCAATTTTGTCGCACTTTGGAAAACGTTGCAGACATCTTCACCAAAGCGATGGCTAAAGCTCAATTTATAAAGCTGAGAGACTGTTTAGTCAGTCCTCTCAACTTTAAGGGGGAGAATGTTGCAAGTGTGAATGGGGTTTCTATCAAAAGGCCTAGAAAAAACTAGTTATTCTAGCCTAAGTGTGAACACCCACTCAAATAGTCGACAAATTTTTTATTTTTATTTTCCCCTCTATTTCTATTATTCTCCTCTATCCTCCCTAAATATCTTCCCTCCTCGATTCCCTATTCTCCCTCGCCTAACTCCTATATACCCTCACCTACCTTCCTAACTTCCCTTATACACCTCCTCCCTTATATCCTTTCTCCTCCCTTATCCCTCCTTGCCGACCTTTCTCCTCCCTAACTCTTTTTTCCCTATAAATACCAACAACTACGTGATGTTTGTAATGCAAGTTTGAAGTTTTAATTAAATATTGATTTTATATAATTGCCCGAATTGGCTCACATACACCCTTGTCCCCTTTGTACCTTCACATGGGACAACCCTTACACCTCACTCCACTTGCAGCCACATCACCCCAGTTAAGTGAGACACCCTGGGTGACTCACTCTAACTGCCCCCCTCCATTTGGCAGCCCTAGATTGACACTTGGCAATCTTGGCTTGCCACATCCCATTTCTCTCCAAAACTCTAAGGGGCCTATAAAGGCACCTTGACCCCATAAAACAAAGGATACTAAGAATTTATACCGTCAGGCTTCCAGAATTATACCAGAGGTTTGCACACATCCCGAGGAGACCCAAGATCTAAAACTCAAAGCCATCGTTGGGAGCATTTTGCCACTCAGTCAAAATCGCTTGTCCGTGGTTACACAATCAAAATTTCCCTTGCATGATTTCCCCCCTTGCCCGTGCACGATTTATCAGTCCACATTGTACATTCGTAGTTTCTTTGAAGCAAAAAAACACAGCAAATCATGATCAAGAAGTTATGTTTTACCAATGCACTTGGTTTAGCTATCTCTATTTTTTGCAACTCTTATTCGAGGGTTTGTATTGTATGGTTTTCACTCTAGTATGTAGGTGCTACTAAACCCTCGTTTGTCTTCTTATTGTGTGTGCAAAAAATATGTACATTGGAGAGCTACTAAAGCTAGAGTGGTCCCCATATTGGATAGCAGAAGCCCACTCACCCCTTTGAAGTTGTAGTTGAAGAACGGAGAACACAGATTTCGTTGAAGAATTGGAAGATCCCTCCCTTTCGATCATTAAAGTATTGTAATAAGAAGAGAGAAAAAAGAATCATTGTAACATCACCCCCAACACATTTGGAGCAATTCAAAATTCATTGTAACATTGTATAAAAATATCAATACAAAGAGCATTTTCTGGCAATCTTCTCTCTTTTTAGTGTTCATATTTATGTGTGTTCGGTTATTTTGCTACAACTTGATTTCTTCAAACTCTATAGCAAGGTCTTGAATTTCCATAATTATCTCTTGTATGTTCCATGGAGCCTTTGTTTTCTTCAAAATAACATTTACTACTATGAGTGAATCACCTTCCATCGATACTTTATTCAATTTCATTTGTTTGCATATTTGTAGCCCTTCCAAAGTCGCACAAGCTTCCACTTCGTTATTTTTCTTAAATACACTATTAAAAGCGTAATGAGATAACATCTCTCATTTATTATTCCTAATTATTCCTCCTCTATTGCTCGTGAATTTCCTTTAGATTCTCCATCAGAATTTAATTTGACCAACTCCACATCTGGTGGTTTCCACTTTATATTCTTTGCTTTCTTTTTTTTTCTCTTGTCCCCAACATCATAATTCCATTTGAAGACTTGAATCCATCTATCAAGGCTCTCTACTTCCAGATTAGGGATTAGATGAGTCGATAGGATTGGTTTATACTCCTTTATGGCTAAACAAATATTCTTTTTCATTACCTCTAAATTACTTTCCTTTCCTTTAAATATTCTTCTATTCCTTTCTAGCCATACAGTCCAAAGTATTGTATCTTTTGATTTATCCCATATTGTCTGTAAAACGTCACTTTTAGAAGTGATTTGCCATTGGTTTAACCATTCTTCAATTCTTCCATTCATCACCATGCATTTACCAAACATATTAAGAATCCATTGCCAATAAGAGTCTTATACCTCTTTGACAATACATTTATGTTTTCTAACATTTTAATAAATTTTTCTACCAAAACTTAAATAATTAAAAATAAATATTTTTTAACTATAAAATTTTTATCATTCTAAACCTATTATAAATCTCTTCATTAGAACCATTCCATTAGACTTATTTTTTAGCTAGAGAACAAGGGGTTGTACTTAGATCCCCACCCTTGACAAATCACAACTATTTTCTTTAGAGTATGAGAGTTTAAAAATAGATTCACTTCTTATCTCAATTGAGATGTTATAGCTTGAAATCTACATCATTTTACGTAAATTTTCTGAATTCTTGATTTTCATGTTCTAGAATTTTTATTTTTATTTTCTATGTAAACATTGCATTAGACTTGTTTTTTTTAGAAAAAAGTAAAACTTTTATTGAAAAACTCAAATTATATATTTATTGTTGATAACCTGCCTTTCTTGGCAAGGCTCAAAATGTGGCACACCTCTGTTCCTTTGATTGTCCAGATTTTAGAAGTTTTAGTCCCTGCTGGATGACGCCTAAAGGTGTTCCATTTACCCTTTCCTTTTGAATCCATAGACTTCATCCCGAGTCTATAAATCCCTCTTTCTATTCTTATCCTTCCTTTCTTGGTTCACATATTGGAGTTGTTTCTGAAGTTGTGTTCATATATCTGCTTCATTGCATTAGACTTGTTATTTAACCCTTTAAAATCAACTATCTGTAAATATTTAAAGATATTATATTCATTTCTTCCAATTTAACGATCTTATTAAATGTAATAAATCCTTCATCCAAAAGAAGCCATTCATATATATTATTTTTCATTTGTTTTTATGTGACCTATTATTATTTTATTTATTTTTAATAAATTATATGTGGCTTCTATTAGGGTCCACTCTCATAAAAATACCAAATATTACATTTTCTATAACATAATATCTCACTTGGTTAATTATCTTCTAAATTTTGAATTTCATCACGATAAATATTAACACCGCAATTCGCTAATTTATATGGTACACAAATTTCTTCTCTATAAATATGCTCATAGTTCCAAGAGAATGCCTCTAATAATAGGTGATGAATATCAATAATAATATTATTTTTTATTCAGTCTCCACATCCATTTTTGTTAATAGCATTAATGATAATTTGAGAGTCCCCTCAATCAAAATATATTTCCATTTGTTTTCTATTGCAATTTTAATCCATGTAAGAAATTCCCTAGCCTTTGCACAATTGTTAGTTGAAGTTCCATACGATTATGAACAAGTGAGGAGAATTTTGCCTTCACTATTTCTAAAAATACCACCTCCACCAGCTTTTCTTGGATTTTCTTTAGAAGCACCATCAAAATTAATTTTAATAAACCCAAATTTTTGGACATTTCCATTTTACCATTGATCGAAGTAGATCCTTTGTTTTAATTCCATTGTCACATATGACTCTTCCATGTATGTTCAAATCTTGTAGCCAAGTTATTAGCACATTTTTTTCTATAATTAAGACTTCCCATGATGAGCACCATATTTATAAGCATTCTATAATAGAGGCAATAATATGGTTTCAAACTTGGGCACATTTTGAGATTTATTTTTTAAATATATATTATTCTTTTCAAGCCATAAATTTCAACAAATAATGATAGGGTCAATCCTTCCAAGAATACACAATGCCTTAGCTTTGAGATAATTTATCCAATATTTTATCAACTATTTCAATATTGATGGAGCTACCCAATATAATTTCATATTTTTTTTTTAAATAACCCCAAATGGTGTGAGCAAACAGACAATGAAGAAGTAAATGGTCTGACATTTCTAAATCTTTCTCACATAAGGCATATATGAAGAGTCCATAATATCCTCTTCTTTGTAGACTCTCTCCTATAAGAATTTTACTTTGAACTACTAACCAAAGAAATGTTGAGGCCTTAGGGAGAATCTCTAATGACCAAACATTCTTCAAACAAAAATCTATGGGAGAAGAAAATTTTGATTGTTCTAAATCCTCATATCCCAACTCGACTAAGTATCCACCATCCTTTGATAAATTCCAAACTAGCTCGTCCTTTTGTGTAAAAATCAGCAATTAAAACTCTTGCATCTTTTGAAGTTCATCTGTAATTTATTTGAGTCCCTCTCCTTCAACTAGGTTACTAAAATTAATTCATGATCTATTGTTTTTATTAATAATAATACAATATTTGACCTTTGTACCTTTACATGCTAGTCATGCTTGAGCCAATGGTTTCCATTTTGAGTCAGATATAAGAGGATAAGGCTTCAAATAGACACCAAACCAAAAATTTGCATAACTCTCCTCATTGACTGACCATCTAATATATTTTTTATCAATTGTAAACTATTTGATATGAAGTTCCATGTTGACGATCCTTTGGATAGAGTTTTTTTCCTAAATAATTTCATTGCATCAAGAGAACCTATATATTTTTGAAGTAATATTTTTACCCAATTCTTTCCTTGATCTTTGAATAATCTCCACCCAAGCTTTGCTCCTAATGCAAAATTCAGAAGTCTGCAATTTCGTAAGCTTTCTCATCCAATATTCTTTCCTTTACAGACCCTATACCACTTACAAAGAGAAAACCTTATATTTTCCTCACAACCTTTCCATAGAAAGTCTCTTTGAATTTTATCAATTTTTTATGCAATACCTGTTGGCAATCTTAAAAGTGACATCATACAAATAGGAATGGATTGCAATGTAGTCTTTATAAGTTGTAGCCTTTCTACCATGGTTAAAAACTTACCTTTCTAGCTTGCCAAACAAGATTTTATTCTATCTAAAAAAATATCCAAAGCTCCTTTTTATTTGATTTATCAACAAAGGAATACCTAAGTAGGTTAATGGAAAATTTTCAATTTTAAACCCTAAAATATTCACAATAATTTGTTGTAAATATAGGGCAGTATCAATGAAAAAAGTCTTGGATTTTGTAGTATTTACCAGTTGTCCAGTAGCCTTCTCACAGTATGATAATATTTATTTAAACCCCATGCCCTTACTACCTAAGGGATGGCCCAAAATAAAAGTATCATCAACAAATTAGAGATGAGATTATGAAGGACCATTTTTTGCAACTTGAATACCTTTTATTTTTCTTCCATTTTTGCCTTTGAAAAGGCTCTCCCTAATGCTTCCACTAGAATAATGAATAGATAAGGAGAAAGTGGATCACCTTAACGAAGTCCACAAGATGACTTGAAGTAACCAGTAGGAGAACCATTGATCAAAATATAAAACTTTACCGAATGGCATTTGGTGTAATGGCATTTGCCTAGTTATTATCATCCATGTGGTTGTGAGGTCGATTCCTCTTGTGTTTGCTCGAACGAGCGCTGATATTTTTAAATATTTGTAAATGATGTTCAATATAAAAAATATAAAACTTTACAGTGTTATAACAACATTTATTCCACTCACACTGTTAGGGTACCTAGGAATAGATAATTGAGGATATATTATTATATTATATAAGGGTTGGCATGGGCCACACATAACCTAAGGTTGATTTTATTATAATATTATATTATATTTTTTGCATATTCTATTGATATAGAGCTTAATTCTTATTAACAAAAATCATTCACCAATATGCAGAAATATCAAATCATTCATCAATTATACATTATCCACAATAACAATCCACAAATGAGAGAGATATAGATAATACCCTTAAGGTAGGGGAACACCAATAATAATCTTTAAGGAAGGAAAAACTCCACAATATTTCTCAAGATGAGAGAGCCACTTAAGGAGGGAAAAGTCCCATAAGCCACTTCATGGGCAAAGATGCTTACATATGATTTTTCTCCATGATGATTACAATGACAAATATCTCTTTTTTATATACCCATCTTCTAATTCAACTTTGGGGATCCTACTACTAATATAATATCATATTATAGTAGAATATAATATTATAATACAATCAACCTTGGGTTATGTGTGGCCCATGCCAACCCTTATACAATATAATAATATATCTCCAAATATATATTCCTAGGTACCCTAACATGCCATCATCCTTACAAATGTTTTTTCCTCGAAACATATGAAGAAACAAGATAATATGATTTGCCAAGCAATGTTAGCAACTGGTACCAATCTCGATCATTCATCCATCTTAGTGAAACACGTTGATGTTGGTATTTCATTTTACCACTTGAGTATCCAAACCCACTTCATTGACTTCACGCTTCTACTGTTGTATTTTGATAATTTGAATTATGTGTCCACTTGTTCCTTGATGTTGATGAACCACTCTGAAAACTAGGACCACTATGCTTTCTTTGCCAAACACTGCCATACTTTGTACCCTTCTGATTCCATGTACAATCATAATATTGTTGCCTTGAGTCATGCCTCCAAGATTGTTGTCGCTCATGGTGGTGTGGATGGCGATATGGTGCAATCTTAACTTGATGTTCTACCTTCTTTGACTCCTCAACATTTGGCTTCATTGTTTTAAATTATTCTACAAATTGTTCTTTCATGTTACCTTTTTTGGTGTGTCCTTGTGCTCTTCTATCAAATCTTCCTTGGAATCTACTACTATTATTTCCATAGGCTCAATTGTTACTGCTTCTTCCATGGACTATGTTATTGCTACTGCCTTCTTGGATTTTGTTTCAAGTTCTTCTATTTGTTCTTCTTCAATTTGTTTCTTTGCAACCACTTCTTGATCTTTCTTGGATCCTTGCTCCTTAAGCTGAGAAATATCTTGCAATGTTATCTTATTTTTCCTATACCATAACTTCATAAACTTATTTTGAACATTAATATTAATAGTACCCAAAGAATCCAACCAATGATAACCAAGGACAATATCCATATCATCCATCTCAATAGCATAATAATTTGAATGTAAAACATATTTATCCATGGTGATCTTCAAATCTTTAAAAATTTGAACATTCTCACCCTCAAGATGTATGTCCTTTATTTTTATTTCTTGAACCTACAACCTTTTAGCCAAAGCAATACTAATGAAATTATATTTGCTACTAGGGTTAATGGAAATAACAACCTTTTCTTTCTGAATGCATCCATGAACCTACAAAATAGAACCTTTAGATGAATTTAAACCCTTTTGATCTTTCTCTTGCTTTTGTAAATCCATAGATGTGGCTTCATTCTTCTCACTTTCTTAACAATTTTCTCTTATCCTTATTGAGTAATTTTATTTCTTTTTTATAATCTTCATTCTTGAAAACTTTCCATTCTCCTTTCATTTCATTTCACTCATTTTGGATACCCTATACTTTCTTTTCAAGGTCTGTGATGTCATCCATTAGGCTATCTATATTTTTATCCCTTCCTTCAAAAATATCTCCGACAAATATCTTTCTTCATAATTGAGTATGTACACATGTGCTCAAGAATGTTGGTTCAATTTGATCCCAAATGCACAATAATTTAGCCCTTACAAATCTTTCTATCCATTGTAAATATTCCCCCACAAAAAACATACAAAAGAAAAATTTTAACGTGTTTTCACTATTTTGAAATTTTAATTTTTTCAACCATTCTCTGACATCAATACATTTTCTCCATAAAACTTTTGCAGTGTCATAGTTTATACCCCAATGCAAACTAGGGTTTTATGAGAATATATATCATGCCCCAATGCAAACTAGGGTTTTATGAAAATATATATCTCTCCACTAATTTAAAGCTAAAATTCCCATAAACAACTAGATCTGCAATTTTTCTTCCAAACAAAATAAATTGCAACTGATTTGCTTACCCGAACTAACAAATTTTGTCTTCCAAAAAAAATCGTAATTTAAAAATTCATCGCTACCCTTGTTCTAGACAACTGACTTCAAAAGGTCATATCTCCCTCAATAGTACTTGGATTCCTTCATATGACCAATCATTTTAAAGCTCTTCAAATTCCACACAAAATGATCCAAGAATTGTTTGAATCGGATAAACAATTACAGAGATATGGCTCTTGAAAGATGAGATGTTTTTGTTAGCGTACTTAACAGTATTGTCTGTATTTTCATATTTAGCATTATTATGTTGTTACACTGTTACAACGTAACAGTTCAGTTACGCCGGAATTCCTATTCCTGGGTACTGATGTATTATTTAAACCCATCTGAATAATACAATTTAAGTTCCGAATCTTACATGGTACCAAAGCCAGAGTCGAGGGACGTCTCGGGGAAGCAGGCGAGGGAGAGCTATTAAAAAAATAAAAAAAACTCTGCGTGCAGACGCAGCGGAGGCGCAGAGCGTTGCGACGCAGAGGAGGGAGCAGACCCCCTGCGACGTCATGACAGAGTCCGCGCACGCAGTCGCCCCGCGCGGCAGGACGTGGGTCGCAGTCCCCACGCGCGACAGGAGCAGTCCCCGCGCGCGACAGTCGAGGGACGGCGTGATAGTCCCTGCGTGCGACAGCCGAGGGACGTCACGGCACGCCTGTCGCGCCACCCACGCGCGGCCCGCTGCGCGACACCCACCCGTCGTAGAGCGGGAATTTAAATTCTCGCTCGCGCGGGAAATTGGAGGGGGTATAAACCCCCCCCCCGTCGGACTGCGTCCATTCGACGCAGCCACCCCCCCCCTTCTCTGAATTTTTTTCCCCCGATCGTGCCGATCGCGATTAGACGCAGCCCCCCGCGGGCGGATTTTATTTTTCAAAAAAAAAAAAATCGTGAAAAAAAAAAACGGAGTGCAAGCGTGGGGAAGTGGCTTCGAGACAGGAGCGCCGGGAAGCAGAGTGGCGGGCACCGCTCAGCAGGAGTTCGTGAGGCCGAGGAGGAGGACCATTCGGGGTTGAAAAGGGAGAAGGCTGACAGATCCTTCCGGATTAGCCCGCAAGCTCACTTGGCAGTGAGCTGTGCGGTAAGGCTCAGGGAGCCTGCAGGTCGGGGGTTCAAATCCCGCCGACACCCCCCAAGGTATAATTTTTCTTTTTCAAAGTTATTTTTTAATTATTATTTTTTAATTAAAATTTTTAATTTTAATTTTTTTTTAATAGTTTTTTAACTTTATAAATTAAAATTTTAATTTTAATTTATTTTTATAAGTTTAAAAACTATATAAATTAAAATTATTTATTTTAATTTTAAATTTATAATAATTATTAAAATGCTTTGTTAAAGAAAGTCTTTTAAGGGGGGATATTTTTTTCAAAAATCAAAGGGGGATAGTGAGTAATTTTTTCGAAAAATAGCAATTTGGCAAATTGTAAAAGGTGCATTTTCGGCTGTGTCCGACACCTTAGGGTTTCATTCTGAGGGCATTTTTTTGATGTATGATGCATTTTCATTTCTATGCACTACTTCATTAAAATTAAAATCAAAACACTCCCTAAGTCCCCGGAATAAATAAAAACCCATCTGTGCAATTTATTTGCACTGCAGCGTTCGGTATTTGCGATACCTCTGGCCAGCACTTACAAGTAAAGTTGTCGTGACTTGACTATTGTATCCGTCGCCTAATATAGCTGCTATAACGACGTCTGAGCTTGTTCTCTATAAATCGTCGGGGAGGAATAAGTACACCATTTTTGCATTTTTTACTCCATCCACTACCCTTTATCGCACTTGTGTTTAGGCGTAAATCCTGACGAAGTATTCTTCATAGTGTTTAGGGGAAGTTACGCCCCATGCATGAGAAGAATCTTCTATGGTAGGTGCCATCAACAAGGCGATTCCCTTTCAGTACCGCTTATGTTCCACGTATCGTATGATCTCTAAAACTCACCTATAGTCTCCCTCACGTAAGGGCGGGTGATTTTTGTTGATCTTTCTAAATACCTATAGTTTCCCTCACGTAAGGGCGGGTATTTTGTACGGTATATTGGCCTAGCAAAAGGTATATCGAAAGGGGGACCAATTGGTGATATAAGGAACCTTCACTATGGCCGCTGTTGCAAAATTAATGACTGATCCGCATCAGTTATTGAAAGGTCCAAATTATACACCATGGAAACATAAGATGAAGGCTATTCTCCAAATGGAAGATTTGTGGGATATTGTTACTGGAGTAGCAACTAGGCCTTCACCAACAGCAAGATCCACAGGTCCTTCAGCAGATCAGATAGCTTTTGACAAGAAAGACAGTCGAGCAAAGGTGCTCATTTTGTTTGCTGTTTCAGATGAAGTGCAACCTCATATAGCGACAAAGCAAGTGGTAAAGAGGCATGGGATGCCCTTCAAACCATCTATGAGGGAAAGAATTATTCCACCATTCTTCATCTTCAACAACAACTTCATAACCTGAGTTTGAGGCAGGGTGAAACAGTTGAACTCTTTCTGTGCAGAGTGTCTGAGTTAAAAGAGAAATTGAGTTCTCTCGGAGATACTATGGACAAAAAGCTTCTCATTTCACTTGTGATGAGAGCTTTACCTTCTTCATTTGATATGTTGATAACCTCCATCCAGGTGTCTCAACGACAAATTACCTACATCGAGTTGGTCAATCTGCTTCAACAACAGGAGGCACGCCAACTTCACAAGGATGATTCTTCCAATACGACCCTATACACCAACGAGCGGGGTTCTAGGAAGAAAGGTAATGGGCAAAAAGGAGGCAACTTTCAGAAAGGAGGAAGTTCTCAACAAGATACGAAAGGAAAAGGCAAACAACCTCAAGAGAAGAAGAGGTGGTGCAAGATCTGTGAGAAATACAACCATGACACCAACGAGTGTTGGCATAAGAACAAGCAAAAAGGCCAAAACAAACCACAAAATAAAAACAAGCAACCCCAGGTGAATGTTGTTGTTGAAGAATCTGACTCGGATTTTGAATGGGCACACAAGGTGCTCATGACTACCACAGATTCCACACGGAGGGATCTTGTTTGGTATGTCGATTCCGGAGCTAGCAAACATATGATCGGCGACGAGATCGTGGTTTGAATCATTTGTGGCCAAGGAGGGCAAACCCTGTCACCATTGTCGATGATAAAACCTACGGGGGTTCGGGGAGAAGGGTACAGTTTTAGTCACTCTTCCTGATGGCAAGTGTCAGATTGACAAAGTCCTCTATGTTCCGAGATTGGCCAACAATTTGTTGTCAGTGACACAAATCCTGGACAGAAATATGGTTGTCAACTTTCGTGTTGAGAATGGAAAGAAGTGTTGTACCATTACCAGGAAGGGTAAGCAGATTGCAACAGCTTCATATAAGCATGGCTTATTTGCACTAGATGCTATCTCTACTCCACATGTTGCCATGATTGTCTCTACCAAGGAGGCAACTTCCCTATGGCACAAGAGATATGGGCATCTTAGTTCTGGCTACTTACTTGAGCTCAGCAAGTATGAGATGGTAAAGGGTCTTCCTTCCCTTTCTGCCACATTGCCAGTGTGCTCTAACTGCTTGGCAGGAAAGCAACATAGAGTACCATTTGAGAAGAGCTCTACAAGAGCAAGAAAACCTCTGGAGTTAATTCACACCGATCTATGCGGTCCTTTCACACCCAAGAGTGTTGGAGGGAAGAGGTATTTTCAGTTATTCGTAGATGACTACTCACGAAAGATGTGGGTTTTCTTTCTCCAACTGAAATCTGAAGCTTTCGCATTCTTCCAACAGTTCAAGAAATCCATTGAGAAGGAGTCAGGAGCTTCTATTAAAACTCTTCGCTCAGATCGAGGGGGAGAGTTTACCTCTAATGAATTTTCAGCATTCCTAGATAAGCATGGATTCAAGAGACAGTTAACAACTGCCTATACTCCTCAGCAAAATGGAGTTGCTGAGAGAAGGAACCGTTCTATCATGGAAATGGTTCGTTGTATGCTCACAGGAGCTACTCTTGGGCAACAATATTGGGCAGAAGTTGTCACCACTGCAGTGTATCTATTGAATAGGGCACCCACAAAGGCCCTAAAAGGAATGACTCCACAGGAAGCATGGAGTGGTCGAAAACCCTCCATATCTCATCTACAAAATTCTGCCCTAATTTTGCAATTCTACAAAAAAAAATCCCCACTTTGCCAAAATTGTTGCTTTAATACCACTTGATATAGAGCTTTATTCTTATTAACAGAAACTATTCATAAATATGCAGAAATATTAAATCGTTCATCTATAATACATTATCCATATAACAATCCATAAATGAGAGAGAGATAGATAATACCCTTAAGGTAGGGAAATACCAATAATAGTCCTTAAGGAAGGAAAAACTCCACAAGATCTCCCAATATGAGAGAGCCACTTAAGGAGGTCAAAGTCCCATAAGCCACTTTGTGGGAAAAGACGATTACATATGATTTTTCTCCATGATGATTACAATGAAAAATATCTCTTATTTATATACCCATATTCTAATTCTACTTTGGGGATCCTATTACTAAAATTATATTATAATACAATCAACCTTGGGTTATGTGTGTCCCATGCCAACCCTTATACAATATAATAATATATCCTCAAATATCTATTCCTAGGTATCCTAACACACACCATCTATAATCAATTGAGGGAGGATAGGAATGGCTCTTTCTCCACCTGACAACATTTCCACACAGTTTAAATAGGAGCAACAAGTCAAAAAGGTTAAAATGCAAGAAATTTGGAAAATGCAGGACACAGTCATACAAATTCCAGCCAGTTGTCACTATGAAGGAAGGCATGGAATTTATCAACTAAAAATGAAGGAAATGCTTGGAAATAGTTGAGGGAGGATAGGAATGACTCTTTCTCCACCTGCCATCACTTCCACGCAATTCAAATGGGAGCAACAAGTCAAAAAGGCTAAAATGCAGGACACAATCATACAAATTCTAGCCAGCTATCAATGAATGGCATGGCTTGGAATTTGTCATAATTGGTGTGCAAAACCAATTGGGATCATCTCCTAAGGAATAGGAAAGACTTCCTATCCAGTCAGAATTGCTTTGTTGACCATTTTTATCGCATATGAGCATAAAGTTGTTGCACTGCCAGATATTCCGAAGCAGCTCTGGAATGAGTGGAGAAAGGACCAATTTTAGTCAAAAAGTCAATATAGCGCACAATTCAATAGGAAGTGGATTTTTAAAGATGGATACAGGTGTATGAGGTTATTTCTAACATCTTACAACTCATTCTCACTATTGAAGGATGCATACCAAGGGCTAATCAATGTTTTCGTAGCATACATCTTCCTGGTTTAGATGAAATCAATTTCAGAATTGATATGGAATTATTGAAAAAGAGCAACACGGCTCATATTGAGCACGATACAATTGTAATAGTTTATTATAAATAATAACTCCCTTATATGGTTGAGCTAAGTAGAATAGAATAGAAAATAGAAAGTAGTGTGTGTTGTAATTGATTTTCAGCAATTAGTAGGAATTTCCTACAACATTGTAATGTTGTGCAACAGTTAATAAAAGTGTAGTTTCTTCATTTATCTATTTTTTATGAATAAGTGTGAGTGTTAGGTAGTTAGCAGTAATTTTACCACCTTCTTCTAGATCAGAAAGCTTGGGCCCACTTTCAGGTCTAGAAGGAGGATTGTTATGACAGGTTTTTCTATAACTTTGTTGCAGCAAAGTTAACAGATTGCTTGTTAAATTTCTCTTTTTCTTGTTTTAAGTTAATGTGTTGTTTTCATATGTTCAATTGTGTTTGTATGCAACATTTATGTGTGTGTCAGCTGACAAAATAGTTTAGGCCCCTATTTTCCAAGTTTTCTTGTTTCAACAACTCTTATAAGTTTTCCAACAGTTTTCATTTTTTGTCAGTCACTGCAGTAGAAGCTTGATGACCTTCTACAGTAGGACACTAACAGGTGTTTTTAGCATAAGTTTTATTTTCAATTCAGTCATTTCAATTTTGCAAGCGTAATTAGATTTCAATTCTGCAACATTTTCATTCTTGTAATTTCAATTCTGCAAGCATAATTAGATTTCAATTCTGCAACATTTTCATTCCTGTAATTTCAATTCTGCAAGCATAATTAGAGTTTAATTTTAGTTTTCAATTCATGCAAGTAAATTAGTTTCATACAAACTAGGATTAAAAAGTGACTCAAAACCCCCCAAGCTAACTTTTCCCACCAATAAAGCCTATTTTTTGAATGAGCTGACTTTCAAGTTGCCTATATCTTCTTTCGTATATAGCCTTGGACACCGCCATGGATTGACAAATCATAAATATTAAATGATGCTATTAACGACACGCATCACGTCATGTGAGGAAAATCAGTGGTTGGAGGAAAATATATAGCCTTGGACACCGCCATGGATTGACAAATCATAAATATTAAATGATGCTATTAACGACACGCATCACGTCATGTGAGGAAAAGCAGTGGTTGGAGGAAAAGAAGGGGGAAAAGACAAAATTTTTAAACTAATTTTTGAGTTGGCAATCATCTAATGGAAGAGATGAAAAAGCATGCAAGGTGGTGCAATTTAAGATTTTAGGTGGTTAGGGTTTAGTTAGGGTTTTAAAAAATTCCTTAAATGGAAAGAAATTGGCAATTTCATTAAATTGTACAAGTGAGAATTTGAATATTTCAAGAGGACGAAGGTGGAAAGCATGCAATTGAATGAAATAATACCATATGGGCAGTAAATACTCATCAACATTCTGAATTTATGAGGGCCCATTTTAATTAGCACCAGGGAGTACTTTTCATTTTTTTAAAATCAACCCAGAGGAGGAATCAGAAGAGGAAATTAGGCTTTCACTCAATGAAAAGGAAAAATTCGAATTACAACCAGAAATAGCAGCAACATACAACATAATATGTCTAGATAAGGACTCAGTGGTGAAGAATTATTGTTTGGATTCTAGGAAAGTGAAAAATTAAAATCGGGTTGTGGAAATTGCAAAGAAATCAAAGATTTAAACCCTAAAATCGATGAAATATGGCAAAAAGCAAGCTAGAAAATGTATGGGAAGATAGGATATGTTCGTACAGCCATCAAGTATAGCTATAAATTCATCAATTAGAAATAAATTGTGTCATAGTTGGAAGAGTTGAGGAATTGCTCCTGAAAAGCACTGAAACAAAAGATTGGGGTAATTTGGCAAATGGGTCGGTGAATGATTCGACAAAGGAGACCAAAATTTTAATTTTTTTACAACCTAGGGTTTGAAAAGTCATACTGTATAATTTTAGGGGTAGCATGTATGATTTCCAGGAAAGATAGTACAATTTGGGGGATTTTCAAGCCATTTTTTGTAGTTTTCAATAAATCATATGGAATTGTATGGATTCCAAAGGGGAAGGTAGTCAGAAGTGATATTGTATGAAGTATTATCACATTATACGATTGTAGGTTGTATTTGTATGATTTGGAGGAGTTATGGTAGTTTGAATACTGACGAGCTGAAAATCAAACTATGGGGAAAAGAGGGAAGTGTGCGATCTAGGAGCGGCTGGTGAAGGTGAAATCGTACAAGAGGCTATAGAAGGACATATTGTATGATTTACAACATATTGTATGATTTCAAGGTACTTTCAATTGCAAAAATAGTGATGTTCAGGTAGTCACTTAACTAGAGGTATGGCAAAATAATTATCTTGGTAGAAGAGTTCAAACGTTGGTTAAGGTGGATTACAACCAATAGGGTGGAATTATCACCAAGACCACTGCATGTGAGAGAAGAACATCCACGAAAATATCAAGGGTGATATTTTTAGTCCCACGATTGGCATGGTAATCATCCTTGGAGGAGAGGAGGATATAGGTCGTGGAGAGGACAGAGGCATTGGTGGGCTAATTTGAGAACACCACCAAGATACTAAGAGGAGAGGATGGTACAAGAAAGGACCTCGAGGAGCAAGGTAAGAAGTGAAGTCCATTTTCCATATCAAGAGAATCTAAACAATGGACAGGAAGAAGGACAATTTGAAGTTGCAAATATCGCATTTATGCAACATGGAGAGGATACCTATCGAAAATGATGGAATGATGAACGAAACAAGAACCATCCTTGGAGGAAACAATTTGAGGAGGCTAGAATGGTAATTATTGCACAAGTTCCACCATTCCAAAAACCCTTCTTCCATAACTATTTGTTATAGATAGTACATGCATACGATCCTGCAGCTAGAACAGCCTTCGTGAATGTGGGCAAGAGATCAGTGAAGGTGGAAATTTTGGAAAAAGCTTTTGAAGGACATTCGACTTGCTGGAATATGGTATTGAGGTAGTGAAGAAATTGGTAGACCCAATCGAGGCATTTCATCTCGTTACTACCCTTACCAATGTCATATCAATAGTTGAGGCGAATATTTTTGGTGCAAGAACGAGGGTAATTAAGCAGAGCCAGTTGATAGGGCAACATTGTTCATGTGCAATGAATACGGTTATGGTTTGACTATTAGGAGAAACAAGGTCCATGGAGATACCAATGTGGATGGCCCAGTATGTAGAAGGTATCACCAAGGGCATCAAGTATGATTGGGATACATATCTTGAAAGAAAAATGTATGAGATACTGACAAGGCGGTCAAAGAACTTTGGAATGACTTTCCATGCTATTGGATTGTTGTTGAATGTTGTGATCGAAAAGGGGATGCAATTCCCATGGTTGACACCACCTCGGGAGCTCGAGGTAGGACAACCAACTATGTTACTATGGGTGAAGTCAGTACCCATATCAAAATTGGCTCCAAAGAGACCTCAAAATAGAAGCGAACAATAGGTTATCAAAGTCCGATAGGACACTCCTAAGGATGATTAGGAAGAGGTACTTCATAGGAGAAAAATGCTTAGAAGGTTAGACCAAGAGCTAGAGTAGCAAGCGTATAGGCAACGACAGCAGGAGCATCCATCCACTCAAAAAATGGAGGAGAGGCCAGTAAGTCCAGTACAAATACAAACAATAAGGAAACGATAAAGAATGGTTGGTAAACTAGTTCTAAAAGTACGAGAACCTGCATAGGAGGAACAGTAGGAGTAATAAGAATAGTCACACTCTGAGAGGACAGAACTGGATAAGATATGTTGGATGAAGGTATAAAGAATAGTGGTGTCACCACAAATCTTTCAACAAGAGGAATTTGAGTAGATGGATGCTTTTAAATTTTTTAAGGGACTCGAGAAAGATCATGAGGAAATGACCCCTACTTAGGAGAAAGTAGAAATGAGAGGAGAAACCTCACAAGAAGAGTCCAAGAAAAGGCCTTGCTACAGGTTTGTGAGCAAGAAAAGTACAAATAAGGGTGATGCACCAGGAAACACGGAGGTACCACAAGAATAAATAGAACCTGTTATCAAGCAAATTGCCACAAGGGAGATCCATCAAGATCAAGAGGAAGTAGTGGTAGAAAGACAAAAAGTGGGTAGCATAGAATAAGAAGTAGCCCAAGAATCGGTTGAACAACAACAATATCAACAGGTGATTGTACATATATCGAAGATTGTAGATATACCAAACGATGTGAAGATGGAGAAAATGGAAGAACAACCTCCACAAAGGGAAAAGATAAATATGGAGAGAGCACTACAAGAGCTTGGGGGAAGCTCTAGCCACCATGCGAAAGAAGGAGAGAAAAATCCTATAGAAGAGGAATTGAAGAGGATCCAGACGAGTTATATTCTGGAAATACCAAAATTTGGTAAGATTAAGACCAAGGAGGATGCACAAGGTGTGGAAGATAAGGTGGAATATTTATTTTCTCAGTTAAGCCATGTAATGAATAACACTAGATTGCAGTTTTGTGTTGGCTTCATGGGATAATTGAAGTTGTGGGAAGAGCAGGTGTCTCTCGAGTTGGACAAGATAACAAAATGGGTAAATAATGTAGAGCATACGAAGAAGATCGTCGAGATTCATGCACAACATCCATGGAGGTTACCCAATGAAGAGGTAACAACAATGCTAGGAAGGGAAGACTTGCCAGGTGAGGTGGTAACAAATTATAGGAAAGATCCAAGGATGTACTTGGATAAATCCAATTACCCGACCTGTCCCATAAACATGACAGAGTTGGAATATAAGAGAGTTATGACAGGATTGGCTATCACCTTGAGGAAGTTCAACTTCCTAACACATTGGATAGAGTGGTTGAGCATTGGGTTGAAACATATGTATCAACTCAAGGAGGCTCATAAGGAGGAGACAGAAACCACTCAAAGGGAGTTCACCATAATGGAGTATGAACTGCAGAAAAGCAGAGCTACGACAGAAGAGAAGCTAAGGAAATTGGAAGAGGATTTTTTAGGTATGAAAGTTGAGTCTGAAGCCGAACTTAATATACTTGAAGTAGAGAAGCGATAAATCTCTCAGAAGATAGAGGATGAGATCGAGGAGTTGGAGGCCCAACTCAAAGCTAAGGAGTAACAGATGACAACACAGTTGGTTGATAAGAGTGAGCAAATGGCGACACAAGCCAAGTAGATAGAAGAGTTGAAAAAGGAAAATAAGATGCTCAATGAGATGGTCTTGGAAAAGCAAGCATAGTTAAAGGTTAAGGACGACACCATTCATGGTATGGAGGTTGATATTGATCACCATTTAAAGACCATCACAGAGAAGAATAAATAACTTTAGGCAGCAGCTCGAGCATAAGCTCACTGGTAGGAGAAGTTGAAGAAGAGTGCCTCAAAACATGAGAAGAAGATGATGGAATTCTTGAAGACTGCTCAGGATAAGGCTAACTTCCATGGGGCAAAAGCAGTAGAGATGGGGAGCTACGCCGCCAAGTTGAAGAATGAGCGAGAAATGTATAATTCACAAGTGAAAGACTTACAAGCAATGGTGGTAGAATACGAGGCTCATGTGCAGCAGCATCAGACAGAGTCGATGAGGACACTTACCAAAGTAAAGGGGATGGTAGATGTAGGTGGCAAATCCTCCTCCCAAAAGAAGAGAAAGTGATCAATGGATTTGCCCAGTTTTGACAATTTTGGTAGTTTTCCCAAACCGTACAGTGAGGGTTAAATCGTACAACTGTGATGGCAAACTATACAAGGCAGTGGCAAATCATACAAGGTGCATTGAAATGTATCCAAATGTAAGGGTAATTTAATTTCAAGGTGAATGGTGCGTAGATTTGCTAATTAAGGTGTTAGACTTAGTAAAAGTCTAAATTAATGCATTTCATTATGCATGGATAATTTTGAATAACTAATTAACTTGGAAACTGCTTTGGAATAGACTGGGCAATGTTATATAAGGCCCCATTTTCAATTTTGTAATTCTACTAGTTGTTGCTAGGAATTTACTAGTTAGAATCCAAGAGTAGATTGTTGTTTTCTGAGTTATTCGAGATTTAGTGATAGATTATCCATATTGTAAGTGAATCCACCATAAAATAATACATCAATGAGCATATTGATGTTATTGTATGACTGTGTGCGATCCTAGAATGATTTGTGATGAGTTATGGATGAATCTTGTTGATATGTGTTTTCCAATGAATGTTTTAGGTTAGTTTTATGCATTGTTGCAAACTTTTGACAAAATCTGACACTAGTGAAACCTGAGGAATGATCTGGAAGTATGGTAGCATCATGGGAGATGTCTTGAACACTATTGTATGATTTCTAGACGTAATCAGTTGCAGGGAATCTCTCACAAGCCCGGTTAAGGTGTTTTGCATGTTATGAAGAATGGATTGATTGGCATATCAAATCATTATAAAATTTATCAGAGAGAGATTTAGGCACTAGAGTAACTAATTTTATACCTGAATGTACCTTCATTTCATACAAATTGTACAAGGAAAACTTACCCGATTTGGCAAAATAGGCGATTGAGAGAAACTTGCTCGATTTTGCAATTTTGGGAAATCAACTTGAACGATTACAAAACTGTGTACGACAACCTCTAAAATTGAATCTGTCAATTTTTATGAGTGTAAAATTGTACAAGCTAAGTCACTTTATGATTTGGGATCGTACAATGTGTGTATTTGATGACTGTACAAGTTGATCATTGGGCGTAAAAGGGTAGTTTTGGGGACTATACGGTTGTATGATTTGGAAACCAAGTTGGGATTAGTATTTTGATCATTCCTAGCCTTATAAAACACCTCCCTATTGATAATAATCCACCACTATGCTACAACCCCCTAAATATTTGGCCCAAAGGGTCTATTTTGTTGTTCTCCACTGCTTGTGCTCAAAGCACTCAACCTCCACACTACCCAAGAGGTGCTATGATGATTGATAGCCATAAAAAATATAGTTTAACCTTTGTTTAAACCCTTAATTTCAACACATCCTAATATAAATTATCCACATGATCCTTGCATTAATCTTGCAAAGTACCAAATATAAGTAAGTCTAACACCCCCTCGTATTATATTTTTTGGTATGAAGGCCCTTTGCCTTCATGTAATTTCATATTCTTGATGTATTCTAGCTTGTTCTAAATATGATATTGATTTAGGTTCAAGCTCTAAACCCGTTCCTCTAATTTATCACCTATACTTTTGATCAAATTATCAAAGAACCATTTTTTTTTTATTTGTGGAAAACATCCCAAAAGGGATGCCACTTTCGGGTAAGACCCAATGAGGTCGGGGTATCCATTCTGCCAAAATAACGTAGGGCACAATCTTGGACTACCACCTTTGACATACTCAAGGAGCTAACAAACACACAATAAGATTAAAATAAATAAATAAATAAAAATAAGAATAATAAAATAAAATAAAAAACATGCTCCTTGAGTGTGTCAAAAATATAAAGCACAACCAAGCACACTAAAAATAAGATAAAAAAAAAAACACAACACAAACCACATAGAAAAAATACAAGAACAACATACCAAAACACAAACATCACAAAAACAATAGAACAATACAAAGACATAACCAACAAAACCTACAAAATAAATAAATAAAAATAACAACCAACAACATACAGTAAACAAAAACAAAAAACATAGAAAACACTTACACACAAAAAACACGAAATAACACAAACATACATAAACACAAGAACAAGAACAACAAAAACACAATAACAAATAGAAAAAAACACAAAACAACAAAAACACAAGAACAACAAAAAACAAAACAAAACAACGTACACACCTAAAAAAAAAACTGAACATAAAAGAGAAGCAAAAAGAAACTAGGTACCTTCAAAACTAGAGCCATCCAAAGAAATTATAGAAAGAAAATCTTCCCTTATTTGTGAAGCCCACCATCTAGGAGGGTGGCCATAACAAATAAGATCACCTTTGTCCAAAGTCCAATTAGCTAAAGCATCAACACTCTTGTTTTAATTTCTGACCACATGATTGTAATCAACTTTCAAAAATACCCTCTAGATTAATTGAATCTTCTCAATAATTATTTTTATTCTCCAATCAACCTTATGATTCTTAGAGGGATTATTCAAAATATTAATCATGAGTTGAGAGTCGGACTCCACTAACACCATTTCCCATCCAACCTTAGTAGCCTCCTGAAGGCCTCTGAGGATACCATACCCCTCAACAAGGTTATTGTAAAGAATACCCAAATTCTCAGCAAAAGTAAAAACCAGGGAGCCATCTGAAAGTCTATTAATTCCTCCCGCACTAGCTTCCAGGGTTCCCTCTAGAGGCTCCATCAGTATTGACTTTACCAAAATCCTTAGGAGGAGGTTGCAAATTTCTTGTCCTATCTATCTTACAAATACTCACATTCCCTTTAAGATGGTTGCCCTTAGCATATTTAATCTTCAATATTTGCATCACTTGATCCCATTTTTGGTGGAAGTTTTGGGGGTTATTAAGGAGTTGATGGACTAATTCAACTAAGTTGGCTATGGTCTTCTGCCAAATATAGTGAATATCCTTCCTATCTTGATTAAAAATTTGATTGTTCCTTTCATTCCAGATATTCCAAAGAAGAATGGTAGAACCCATCCAAACTAACTGCCTAATAAAATGATCAACACCCTCTTGTTTAGGCCAATCCCTCAAAATCTGTTCAAAAGTTGAAAAATTGGACCACTGTAAGCCAAGTAAAGTGGCAATTCTCCTCCATAGCTCAGAGGCTAAAGTACACTCAATAAAAATATGGCTGAGAATTTCTACATTCTCTCCACATTTCACATTTAAAAGGGCCATGAAAACCATGCTTCATAAGTTGCTCACCAGTAAGCAACTTATGATGCAATAAAATCCAAATAAAGAACCTCACCTTAGGCCAGAGCTTTTGAGCCCACATCTAAGAAAAGATGTCAAAATATTGGTTGGGATTATTCTGGCATAAGGTCAAATAACTTTGAGCAACTGAATACTCACCCTTAGTAGTGATGTTCCATCCAAAACAATCTTTTTCATGGGACCAAGAGAGAGACCTCGTATTAAGAATGCCTTGGATATCTTGTCTTTGCCTTTCTGGGATTTGAATAGGCCAGTCCTCAATAGGGATCCAATATCTACCAACCTTTGAATTACCAGTATGGTATCGATAGTAATTAGCCACCTTTATCCAGTTAGCTCGGTGAAGCTCCTCCATCCAAAGCTCCTCCATCCAAGGCCTCCAATCAAAAAACTGAGTTATCAAAGGCTTGTGACCATCCTAAGAATTTGTCCAAAAAAATTACCTGTTGACCATTATGAATGATCCAAAAAATTTCTTTATCAAATCCTCACCAGTCTTAAGAACTGCTAAAATGGGAGAACCTTTGGTAGGAAGATGATAGCGAACAAGGTCTTCAAGACTTTTGTTCTCAGCATATTTAGCACAGAGATTATTGGCCCAAAGAGCATTGGGGTTATACAACATCCTCCAATATAATTTATCAGCTAAAGCTTTGTTGTTATTAATAGAATACTAGAATCCTAACCCCCCTTGATTATTACAAAGGCATAAAGTGTCCCCTTTCACCAAGGCTAATTTTCTTTTTTCCTTAGCACCACTCTGGAGGAATCGATGACTGATTTGATCTAGATCTCGAAGAGCGGCATTTGGGATATTCAACATGGAAGAAACATAAATAGGAATAGCTTGAAGGATTGATTTTACCAAGGTGATTCTACCCCCCGAATAAAGCCACCTATTGGTCCTTTTTCCAATTTTCTTCTTGAATTTATCCAAAAACCAATTCCAATTTTTTTTTTGCCTTTGAATATTGATGGGAATACCTAAATAAGTGATCGAAAGGGAGGAATTCTTATATATTAATTTATCCAAGACCATGGATTCCTGTCTAGCAGAGCAGTGAAAGAAAATAACTTTAGATTTGTCTTCATTGATCAATTGCCCGATAGACTTAGAAAAATAGCTAATGATTTGCTTAAAATTAGAAGCTTCCTTAACTGTAGCTTTACCTAAAAGAGTAGAGTCATCAACAAATTGAAGATGAGAGATAGTTCTAGCTCCATGAGCAATGGTAACTCCCTCAAGGATTTTTCTATCTCTCTTCTTGGTTATAGTCCTCCCCAAGCATTCAACAAGAATGATGAATACATAAGGGGAAAGCAGGTCACCTTGCCTAATACCTATGAAAGCAGGGAACGACTGAGAAGGTCTACCATTGATAAGAACTAAGTAGGAAACTGAAGATATACTTCCCATAATCCAATTTATCCAATGCTTAAAGAAACCAAATTGCCTCAAAACTTTGATAAGGAAGTGCCAATCCACTCTATCATAAGCTTTGGATAAGTCTAACCAAATGAACATGGAAGGAGATTTTTGCATATCCATGGAATGGATGGCTTCCTAAGCCAAAACTATCTCATCTACTATTTTACACCCTTCCACATAACCCCCTTGTTCAGGGGAAATAATATTATGCAAAAGAGACTTCAACCTTTTTGCCATGATCTTAGTAATGATTTTGAGGAGAACATTACATAAAGCAATAGGTTTAAAAGCTGAGATGTGATCAACCTCTTGAGATTTTGGAATAAGAGTAATATAAGTTTTATTGATAACCTTCAAAATATATTTGGATTTCTTGGATTCTTCCACCACCTCTAATAAATCAGCATAAAGAATATCCCAGAACTCTTGGTAGAACTCAATGGGAAAACCATCAGGACTTGGGTTTTTCTCTTTTTACATTTTAAAAACTACATGTTGAAGCTCATTGATAGTAACATGAGCAGTTAGAATAGAGTTCTCCTCATAAGTGATAAGAGAAGGGATATCTTGAAGAAAATTTTGTTGAGAAGCTGAGTCAAGAGGAGTAGTAGCAAAAATATTGGAAAAGTAATCAACAACAATAGATATCATGCCATCCCAAGTATAGATGACATCTCCAGAATATGATTTCAGGGAAGAAATAAAGTTGTGAGATATGCGAGCTAGAAGAGATTTGTGGAAGAAATTTGTGTTTCAATCTCCTTCTTTGAGCCATTGAATTCTAGATCATCAAATAACCATTAACCCTATGGTTTTAAGAACCATTTGGTATAAGACTAAATAGTGCGGAAGGAGGAATAAATAATATTTGGATTGCATTTAAATACCTGGTCTAATAGTTGTAAGAGTGAAGGGTTGTGACCCTAAAATATAACTAATAAATAATATAAGTATTAGGATATGTTAGGAGGGTCCTAACATGCCACCCCCCTTAAAGGAGCTTTGTCCTCAAAGCTGGAAATTTGGAAATTGTTGCTGGATATCTTGAAAATTTTCCCACGTTGCGTCTTCTAAAGGTAGACCTTTCCAATGGATTAAAACTTTCGTGATATTGTGAGTAAGAAGGTGATGAGAGCGGTGATCCAAGATAGCTTCTGGCTCGACTAGAAGTACTCCATCATCGGAGAGTTCAGGGAGAGTGGTTTGTGTCGTGATATGGGCTCCAACTGCGAGCTTAAGGCAAGATACATGAAATACGGGGTGAAGTTTGGAAGAGGGAGGAAGCTCTAGTTTGTAAGCAACGGTCCCAATACATTGGAGAACTTTATACGGCCCGTAAAATTTGGGTGCTAACTTCTGAGAACCTTTTTGTTTAAGAGAGGATTGACGGTAAGGTTGGAGACGTAAGAAAACCATATCACCCTCGTGGAAACTACGTTCGCTTCTATGTTGATCGGCTTGCTGCTTCATGCGATGCTGGGTGGTGTGTAGGTTCTCTTTTAGGATCCGTAGTATGTCATCTCTATTAGCAAGTTTCATTTCCACCGCATGGACTTTTGTAGTCCCTGGAATATAGGAAGTGAGGGATGGTGGTGTTTGACCATATAGTGCTTCATAAGGAGTCATTTTGATGGACGTATGGTATGAAGTGTTATACCACCATTCCACTAGTGAAAGCCACTTTACCTAATGGAGTGGTTGAGTGGAAACAAAACATCGAAGGTATGTTTCCAAGCATTTATTTACAACTTTTGTTTGGCCATCGGTTTGAGGATGGTAAGCGGAGCTCATACGAAGTTGAGTACCTTGTAATTTGAACAATTCCTTCCAAAAGGTGCTAGTGAAAGTTGGGTCGCGGTCACTAACAATTGTGGAGGGCATACCATGTAATTTAAAGATGTTATCTAGGAAGAGGTGGGCTATAGTGCTAGCGGTATAAGGATGAGCCACGAAACAAAAATGGGCATATTTAGATAAATGACAACGACTACGAAAATGGTTGTTTTTCCTCCTGATTTTGGTAATCCTTCAATAAAGTCCATAGAAATATCTGCCCATGTTTTGGTGGGTATAGGAAGAGGTTGAAGTAATCCTGGAATAGCGAGGGTCTCCCCCTTTTGTCTTTGGCAAACTTCACATTCTTTTACAAAGTTTTTGATGTAATTTTTCATTCCTACCCAATAGAAGGAGGTAGTGGCTCTTTTATAGGTTTTTAAGAACCCCTGAGTGGCCTGCAGTGGGTGAGGTATGTAACTCATGAAGAAGTTTTTCACGATAAGTTGAATTGGGGGTGAGGACCATCCTCCCTTTGTATCTTAATATATTGTCCTTCCAAGTGTATGGAGGTTTGCTACTAGGATTATGTTGAAGTTGTTGAATTAAGGCGTGGATAGTAGGATCATTTATCCATTCTTCATGCACCTCATCTACCCATTTAGGAATAAGGGAGGAAAGAGCATGGACTTGAGGCATATCTTCAAATTTTCTAGAAAGTGCATCGGCTGCCATGTTGTCCTTTCCCTTTTTATATGTAATTTCATAATCATAGCCAAGAAGTTTAGTAACCCATTTTTGTTGGTTCGGGGTATTAGTCCTTTGTTCCAAAAAATACTTCAAGCTATGATGGTCGGTGCGTATAATGAAATGTTGGCCAATAAGGTAAGGCCTCCAATGTTGAATAGCATGGACAATCGCCAACATCTCTTTTTCATACGTAGAGCGAGCTAAATTCTTAGGAGAAAATGCTTTGCTTATAAAAGCTAGAGGCCTTTCATCCTGCATGAGTACGGCTCCCATTCCTATTCCTGAAGCGTCACTTTCAATGACGAACGGTTTAGAAAAGTTGGGCATGGCTAGAACAGGGGTGGTACACATTGTAGTTTTCAAGGTGATAAAGGCCTCATCCACTTTAGACGACCATTTGAAAGCATTTTTCTTAAGTAATGTTGTTAGAGGAGCAATGATTTTACCATAATTTTGGACAAATTTTCTATAATATCTCGTTAGTCCAAGAAACCCACGTAGAGCTTTTAAGGTTTTTGGAATAGGCCAATTTTTCACCTCCTCGATTTTGGAAGGATCTACCATAACTCCTTCCTTTGAGACAATATGCCCTAAGTATTCAATTTCTTGTTTTCCAAAGGAACACTTTGATCTTTTTGCATAAAGTTGATTTTCCTTCAATATTTGGAACGCTTGTCTAAAATGGTCCAAATGTTCTTCCCATGTTTTGCTATAAATCAAAATGTCATCAAAGAAAACTAATATAAATTTATGAAGAAAAGGGTGAAATACCTTATTCATTAGACTTTGAAAGGTAGAAGGAGCATTGGTCAGGCCAAATGGCATCACCAAGAATTCGTAGTGCCCTTCGTGAGTGCGAAAGGCCATCTTAGGAATATCCTTTTCATTGACTCGTATTTGGTGGTAGCCTGACCGTAAGTCTAACTTGGAAAAATAAGTTGCCCCGTGGAGTTCATCTAATAGCTCGTCTATGACCCGGAATAGGAAATTTATCTTTGATGGTCATTTTATTAAGCGCTCAAAAATCGACACATAAATGCCACGAGCCATCCTTTTTTTTAACTAAAATAATTGGAGAGGAGTAAGGGCTTTTGCTAGGTCTAATGACTCCTGCCTTAAGAAGCTCTTGTACTAATTTCTCTATTTCGGTCTTTTGGAGGTATGGATAACGATAAGGTCTAATATTAGGAGGTTGATGCCCTAGAAATAGTGGAATAGTGTGATCGTGACTTCGTTGTGGAGGTAGTCCTTTTGGTTCATTGAATACCACCTTATGGTGGTCTAAAATCTTTTGTAACTCTGGTGTCTCGTCTTCTTTGTGACTAGGTTGAATTGAAAATAATTGGGCGACCATTCCTTTGTTTCCTTTTCGGATAATTTTCTCCATTCTATGCGAGCTGACGATTTGGGAAGGTCCTGATTTCAGGCCTTGGATAATATAGGTTTGGTTCTTTGCTGTGAATTTCATCCATAGTTCATCAAATTCCCATTGGACTACGCCCAAGGTTCGTAACCATTGTACGCCTAGTACAATGTCGCACCCACCTAGGGGTAGGACGTACATGTCGCCTTTCATGTTATAAACCCCCATAGTTAGTTTTATATTTCCGCATTTTCCTTTGCATGCAATTTTTCCGTCATTTCCAATCATCACTTCGAAGTTATTGTAAGGGTATATAAAACAATTTACTTGTTTAGCCACCTTTAGATCGATAAAATTGTGCGTGCTACCAGAATCTAGGAGCACGGTAAGGTTTTGTTTCTTAAAATACCCTTTAACTCGCATTGTTTGAGGGGCAAAAAATCCGGCAAGGGCGTTGAAGGAAACCTTTGGTGCATTTTCTTCGTCACTTTCAAGTGTGTTGGATAATACCTCTACTTCGAGTTTAGGTTCCTCTTCAGTAGAATTCCCTTCCTTTGTGGCATCTAGAATATATAATTTTCATGAGGCACATTTATGATTTTTGTCAAATTTCTCATCGCAATGGTAGCAAAGACCCTTAGCTTGTCTTTCCTTCATTTCCTCGAAACTCAGATGCTTAATTGGTAGAGCGGGGTTAATTTTGGGGGTTGTGTAGGAGTTTTGGGTTCGTCCATTTTGCATTTGTTTGGGGTTGGTATAAGTGTTTGATGGTTTCCCCCAAGTTGGTTTTGTGAACCGATTTCGTGCCTTGATTTTGTCCTCCGCTAATTTTGCCAAGACGATGGTCTCTAACATGTTTGTAGGGTTATACATTTGCTCCTCTATTCGAATTTCTTCTTTTAATCCGTTGATAAAACATTCTTGAAAGAAGGCAGTGTCTAATCCGGATGTTCGATTAGCTAGCCTTTCAAATTATGCTTGGTATTCGCTTATCAAAGTGGTTTGGCATAATTTAGTGAGGGCCCCTATAAAGCTTTGAAACTTGCTAGGGCCGAATCGCACTAATATATTATGTGTAAATGTTGACCACGTCGGAGTGTCGTTAGTTTTCTCGAACCATTGGTACCATTGGATGGCATCATTTTCCAAGTGGAAGGAGGCGATATGCACTTTTTGCATTTCCAGAATTTGATTTAGTGAGAAATATTGCTCTGCTTGGTAGATCCAGTTTGTAGGGTCTCCTCCTTCAAATTTTGGGAAGTCTAATTTGGTCATCCGTGGTAGAATGGAAGTTTGTGGACCTCCTAACATTGCTCGGTTTGATGACCCATTGTTGGTTGAATTTGCATGTGTTGTTGCCTGATTTTGACTGATGGCATCAAGTTTAACATCCATTGCAAATATTTTCTCGAAGAGTTCTCTTGTGTTACGGGTATTCTCCTCTCTTTCTTGTTGAACTTCTTCCATGAGCCTTTCGTGTTTCTCATGAATGGAATCCAGTGATCGTCGTCCTTCAGCCATTGCGGTTGGTGTAGGTAACGATCAATATGACTTGGTACAGGTGAGCAAAAATAAAAAATAAATAAATAAAATTGGTGGGCAATGCCCTATCAACTTTTTGAATTTGGTGCTCTCTGTTATTTAATAGGTAGCTTGTAGAGGCTTCAGGGTCGAGAGCGCACGACGGTTGATAGGGCGGCAGGCGAAAGGCAGACTGACAGGGCGACAAGCAGGAAGGTAGACTGGCAGGGCAGCAGCAGGCGACCGAGGCGTAGGGGTGGCAGCCGGGAACACGAGGAGTCAGCAGGCGATGTGAATTTCGAGGAAGGACTGGGTAGCAGTTGGTTCGCACAAGGTACGGGGGAGGCGTGACCGAAGTCACATTCTTCCTTGTGCCTTTTGGCACTTATAAAGCGCTACAAAGATGTAACACTGCGAATGTGGGACTTTAGTCCTTAAAAAAAATTAATTAATTTTTTCCTTTGCGTTTCGGACGTCGAAAACCTTGATGTTGCGTTGAAGATTTTAGATTTTCAAAACATCCATCGGTCACCATGTGAAAGGTCGAGCAATTTGGGTGTAAGACAACTTAATTCGTACCTTAGGAGAAGGTTTAATTTTCTACGAGGATTATGACACGGATCCATGAAGCGTGAATGTTGTTTGCGTCCTCGCGAATGTGGATCTATCTGAAATGTGCGATGGGAAAAAATTTTAATGGTGAATTTGCTCCTTGATCTAGCTCTGATCCAGATGGTATGAGACTAAATAGTGTGAGAGGAGGAATCTTTTTTATATTGAATCACTTTTTGATTGTAAGGTAGAAAAACCCACAATAGACTTAATTAATATATTTGTTCGATGATGCCTTATTATCATAATTGGATTGCATCTAAATACCTAGTCTAATAGTTGTAAGAGTGAAGGGTTGTGACCCTAAAATATAATTAATAAATAATATAAGTATTAGGATATGTTAGGAGGGTCCTAACACCATTATATCATGCTCAATCATCACATATTTGATAATTACTTATGGTGTAGAATTTGCTACTTAGACTGGGTTTACCATAAATTCACTCTTCCTCTTATTGCTAGCTAGGGCATCCATACTTCCAAGTTGGCCATCCACACTTTCAGTAAGGACTTTTACAAATGACTTTCTTTCCATGTTACTTGGATTTTCTTCAAATGAAACCTTTAAATTATCCTAAGATCTAGAACAAGAAGTAGCACTTGCTCCTTGATCATACTTTGCTTTCTACTTCCTACTTTTGTACTCACACTTCCTCCTCACTCCCAACTCATGCTTGCACTCATTTTTGGTTGCACTTACTCCTGACTTGCGCTCACGATTGCTTCCAACTACGCTCACTCTCGACTCCAAATCTAATTATTATATTATTATTTCTTAATTTATTTTTATCTTAACTTATAATGAACAAATTAATAATATTTTTAAGATCCTATAAATAACTAGTTTATTTAAAGTAAATGTACTGTGTTTGATTTCAAAATTCTAACATTCAATTAATCATTATTTTTTTTGGTAATATTAAGAGTTGGGGGTTTTGACCAGGAATCCCCCAACCTGTTACAATAACTCCACCAGGGAGACACACACCCACCCCCTCACACACTTACCCATGCCACGGTTTGAACCTTAGACCTCCCAAAGAAGAGCTAAAGCCCAAACTGTTGCATTGCACCCCCACGTGCTAAATTAATCATTAATTAATAAATATATTTGTATTTGAGTTTTAATTAAAAATCTCTAAATGTTTATATAACAAATCTCATTATCATAAATCATTAAACAAAATCAAATTACATTCAACTCATCTTCAAATCTTACCAAATAATATATACATAATTACTAAACTATTATAATACTACTAATACAAACAAAAATACATTTTCTTATCAAATAATATATGCATAATTACTAAACTATTATAATTATAATACTACTAACGCAACAAGAACACTTTCTTTAAGGGTTACATTAAAAACCAATATAAATCCTAAGCCACTTTTTTTTGTGGGGGTTGCATAGGAAACCTTTATAAACCCTAACCCAATGCGTAAAGACAAAGTCAACCATACCCCAACTGCCCAAGAAAGGCATCCCACTCACAAACACTTGTTCCTACCAATTGACCTATCCCTTTTAGGTCAAACAAAACATATTTCAATCCTCTATAACTATTGAAAAAAATCATTAAACAAATAAAATTTTCCTTCACTTACCTTAGACATCAAACAAAACAAAATAAAGTTTATGTTATGGCAATTTGAGTTATTTTGTGTTGTCATTGATGTCACATGGATCACATTGAGTTTTGGTGGCAAAAGCACTTCATAAATAATCATTTATGATATTTTGGAGAGCATGGATATATACAGGGTTTTGTGGCACAAGAGGCATATAATATTTAATTTTTAAATATTATATTAATGGTTTTTATTAAAACCAATGGTAAAGGTTTTTATTAAAACCAATGGCAAGGGTTTTTATTAAAACCGACGGAAAGGTTTTTAATTAGACCAATGGAAAGGGTTTTTATTAAAACCATTGGAAAGGGTTTTTCATTAAAACCAATATGCTAAGACTTCTCCAAATGATGATGGATGAAAAGGTTTTTTCAATTAAACCTAAGTGCAAAAAGTTTCATGGCAAAATTCAAAAGAACGAAGGAGATATCCCATTTCAAAGATAAGAGATGAATTATTAAATATTTATTTAATAATTCTAAGGTCTAAGTTTAAATCAAATTATCCACCGACGTGCAAAAGTTAGGGTGGCAAATCAAAGTTTGCCGACGTCATTCGAAGGCATATAAAACAACGAAAAACTTTGGTTATTTCATTTGGCGGAGAAGAGAGAATAATTAGCGCATGAGAGAGTCATCGAAAGGAGGCAGCGGAAAGGTAAAATAAAGTATTGAAATCGAGGGCAAAGATAAAATAGGAAGCCATCGGATCTGACGTCACACTGGACAGGCAACGCAGTTGGCAGGGCATCATCTTTGCATAGGAAAGGTCTGCGTTCGAATCCCGCCAGGAGCAAAAGTTTTTGAGAGAGATTATTTTCGTTTTGACAACCGAGCACAAATATTAAAGGAAGTGTTTGGGATTAAATCCCAATGTGGGCCAGTGCTCACGTGGTAAGTGCTTCACAGCGCTAGCAAGGAGGAACAGAGTTCGACTCCCACGGAGGTGTGAAGGCGCATTGATTTTTGGGCAAATCGTTGACGAGTTCGAAGGTGATAAAGGCACATTGATTTTTGGCATAAGCATTAACGTTTTCGAAGATTGCAGAGGCTACGATCTACGTCAAAAAGGTATTTATCTCTAGCGCATGGTAATATTTGATATTGCCAAAGTTGTGGTGCATTAAATCATTTCTACCAAAACTTAGGGAGTCATAAGGTATTTGTTGGAAATAAATGATTATTGTGTGTGCTTAGGGAGTTATAAGGTGTTGAGATATTATTTGTTATCTGTGTGTACATAGGGAGTTATAAGGTGTTGAATTAAATAATTGAAAATTGTTGTGTGTACTTGTGGAGTTATAAGGTGTGAAATTAAATAAATAAAAGCATAGGTGCTTGTTATTTATGTTAATGAAATTAGGGAGTTATAAGGTTGTAAAGTGTTGAACATGTATATGTCCTAGTGCATGGTTTGATTATGAAATTAAACTAGGAACTTGAGACCTAGTTAATTGCTATCTTGAGTTAGAAGACTTGCACATGAGTTAGAGTTTGAAGTTGAAGACAAATTGCTTGATTATGTGCCTTGGCTTTTGAGAGGAAGTGGATGGATAAGAAAATCAATTTTATGGATAAAATTGATGCTTGAGTTTATAATTGCTTTAGTGGAGTTCATTGAGAGTATTGCCACTATTGAGGAGGTTTTTGCTATTGCTTTGAGGAGAGTATTGTTGGTTACTTGTTGAGTACATTGCCTCTATTTGAGACCATTGAGGAGATCTTTTGCTAGTCACTTGTGGAGATCATTGTTGGCTATTTGAGAGCTCTTTGCTTGAGGGAGTTGTGCTAGTTTCTTGAGAGCTTATTGACATTGCATGAGGAAGATATTGTTGAGAACCTATTGCTATCACTTGTGGAGATTGTCCTTGGTTGGTTGAAGTTCTCATTGTTATTGCTTGGAGAGTTTTCATTAGAGAGCTCATTTGCCATCCATTTGAGAGTACATTGTTGAGCATTGTTGTTATTTAGATATTGTAATGTGAGCATTGTTGTCATCCATTTAAGAGAGTATTTGTCATACATTGTTGAGTACATTGTTGAGCATTGTTGTCATCCATTTGAGAGAGTCATTGCCATTCATTGTTGAGTTCATCATTGAGCCTTGACTTCATTGATGTGTGGTTGATATTTGAGTGCTACTTGAGAGTGATTGGATGATTTAGTGGAAGATTTGGGACAGATTTGAGCATCATTGCTTGAGCCTTTGTGAAGGCTTTGAGGATATATTTGGGACAACATATGAGCAGGATTGCTTGAGCCTTTTGTGAAGGCTTTGAGGACATATTTGGGACAGCATATGAGCATCATTGCTTGAGCCTTTTGTGAAGGCTTTGAGGAGATATTTGGGACAACATATGAGCAGGATTGTTTGAGCCTTGTGAGAAGGCATTGAGGTATATTTGTGAGCAGTGAAAGAGATAGAACAGAAATAGAAAAACTCATCAACATCAGTTGCCTAGTTGAGCAGATCAGTGGAGTGCCTAGTTGAGTAGATCAGTGGATAGCCTAGCTGAGTATATTAGTGGATAGCCTAGTTGAGTAGATCAATGGATAGCCTAGCTAAGTAGATCAGTGGATAGCCTAGCTGAGCAGATCAGTGGATAGCCTAGCTGAGTAGATCAGTGGATAGCCTAGCTTTGAGCAGATCAAAGTAATCATTTGTATTGGGATAAGGATCCTTATTTCTTTGTGAAATATTATAAGGAGATTATCTTGTGGACTACCCCATATTGGGGGAACCATGTTAAATCTTGTGTCTCAATTGTGTGTGATGATCTGTGCACTTGCTTACTATTGTTATCTATGTTATTAATGCACACTGCTATATTTGGTAATTACAATTGAGGACACTAATTGATATTGGTTTGGAAAGAAAGTAAAAAGTGGGCGCTATACTGTTCACCCCCCCTCTCAGTATAAGCTTATGTTCTTCAATTGGTATCAAAGCGGGTTCCTTCGGAAAGGCTAACATCTTGAGGGAAGATTCTACAAGAACATAGATGGCTTCACAGAATGGATCATCTACAAGTAAGGCTCCACTATTTGATGGTAACAATTATGCTTTCTGGAGCATGAGAATGAAGAACTACTTGATATCACAAGGATATGAGGTATGGCAGATGGTTGCAAAAGAGTATAAGGTTGAAGGTGATCCCGAGATAGATGAAACTATCAAGAAATTAGTTGAGATCAATGCAAGGGCAATGAATTGTATTCTGAGTGGGCTACGTGAGATAGATTTTGCAAAAGTCATGGTATGTAATTCAGCTAATGAAATGTGGACCAAGTTGTGGAATACCTATGAAGGAGATTCCAAGGTAAAGTTGGCAAAACTACAAACTCATAGAAGAAGATTCGAGGAATTGAAAATGGAAGATTCTGAAGATATTACAAAGTTTTTACTTAGAGTTGATGAGATTGCTAACATCATGAGAGGCCTAGGATTTGAGATGAAAGAATCGGATGTTACTCAAAAGGTTTTGAGATCACTTCCCATGAAGTATGATGCAAAGGTTTCAGCGATAGAAGAAACAATGGATATTGACAAGCTAACAATGGAAGAACTACAAGGAACTCTCACAGCTTATGAAATGAGGATAGAAAAGCATCAGGCTAAAATGAAAGAAATTGCATTCAAGACTTTAGAGAAAAAGAAAGGGAAAGATCCAGAAATAGATAGTGATTCAGATAATGATGAGGAAGCTAACTTCATCAAAAAGAAAAAGGTCTTCAAAAATTATAGGGATATGAAGAAAGTCAAATGCTACAAGTGTGGTGATTATGGTCACTATGCAAACAAGTGTCCACATGAAGAAAATAGTGATGATGAAAAATAGGGTCACAGTAGAAAAGAAGAAGGAAAGCATAAGCATGACAAAGATGATAGGTACAAGCAAAGCAAGCATGAGAAGAAGAAAAGTTTTCATAAGACAAAGAAAACTTTCTACATTGAAGAAGAAAATGATAGCTCAGATCACAACGATAGAGACAAGTCAGATGATGAAAAGGAAGAACATCTATTCCTAGGAATAGAAGGTGAAAGAGAACAATATTTTGTGTGTGGTCAAAGAGATCACAGATCAGGATATTGCAATGGTTTTAATGATAGTGAAGATGAAATGACACATCAAGGAAACAGGCATGGTCAAAGAAATCATGAGAGTTTGTTTGTTATAGAAGATGATAATGATCTCAATGATAGTGAAGATGAAGAAGGGTTTTTCTATGGGATAAAATAAGTAGATGAAGAACTTCCACTCCAAATAGAAGAAGTTAAACAAGAGGATATTTCAAGAAAGATAGATGTCTCAGTTGATCTAAAAGAAGACTTCAATGATATCCATGAGCAACTACAAGAGGTTAAGGAGAATCTAAAAGAATTGAGATGCTTTATACTTGAGAAGGTTGATCCATCACATGATTCAAAAGGCCAAGACATTTTCACTAAGAAGGAAACATGTATTTCAGAGACAATAGAGATGGATGTCAGTTTACTGTTTGACACAAATGAAGAGAAAGAAGAGGAAGGTTCCAAAGCACCAAAGGTCTCATATTTTAGGTTTGGGGAAATCACACTCAAAAGGAAAGGAAGTTCTAAAAGATGAAAGCAAGGAAGCACCTAAGATTCATGAAGAAAGTTCCAAAGCTCCTATGGCTCCAAATATCCAGTTTGGATCTTGTTTTGAGATAGGTGAATCAAGTTCAAGAGGCAAAGAAATTCTTGAAGAGGAAAGCAAGGAAGAAGTTAAGGAAGAGGATTTAGATACTACAAGGAAGGATCAAAGATACAATGCACAAGTCAAAGATGATCACAAGGATAATGGTCAAGAAAGGTATGAGGAACCAAGGCATGAACAAAGGGCTTTTCAAGGACATTGTTTTTCTTGTAATGGATTTGGACACAGGGCTATACACTGCAGGGTCTATGGATCAAAGAAGTTTGATTTTTCTAGAAGGAACTTCAAAGGAAGAAGGTATGTTTTTCAGGGACACTACTTCTTATGCAACAAGATTGGTCATAGAGCTTCTCAGTGCAAAGAAAATGAGCAACATGGTTTTGGTCTTAGAGCTACACAATTCAGAGGTCATGGTCATAATGATTATGAAAACAGAACCTCACAATACAAGGTTCAGGAAAGGAATGGATATGGAAATGATTTCAAGAAAGAATTCAGAACATGGGCACCATCCAAAGGCTACAATATCAAGTGTTTTAAATGCAATAACTTTGGACATATTGCAAAATGGTGTAGGACTCAACTCCAAACAGGTTCAAGGCAAGAAGTTCAAGCAGTCTCAAGGCAAGAAGGTCAAACAGGTTCAAGACAAGAAGATCATGTAACTCATCAAGAAAAGGATATCAGAAAGAAGTGGAAGGAAGTTGACAAAGGAAAGGAACAATGTAATATGGGAGTAAAAATACTCCCACCCCAAAATTAATCACCTCAAGAGAGAAGGTGGTGGAGGGGCTAAGCTTAAGAGTCATATCTTTTAGCCCCATAGGTGTCCCTTTTGCCATTGATGTCAAAGGGGGAGAGATTTGAGTAAGTGGGAGAGCATTGAGTTAGGGGGAGCAGCCTCCAAAGAGAGCATTGAGATAGGGGGAGCAACCTCCATAGAGAGTATTGAGTCGGGGGAGCAACTTTGATTCTCAGAGATGGTTTTTGCAGTGATTGTGGTGTTTTGCATTAGAGGTGTTGCCATCAATGACAAAGGGGGAGATTGTTGGCAATTTGAGTTATTTTGTGTTGTCATTGATGTCACATGGATCACATTGAGTTTTGGTGGCAAAAGCACTTCATAAATAATCATTTATGATATTTTGGAGAGCATGGATATATACAGGGTTTTGTGGCACAAGAGGCATATAATATTTAATTTTTAAATATTATATTAATGGTTTTTATTAAAACCAATGGTAAAGGTTTTTATTAAAACCAATGGCAAGGGTTTTTATTAAAATCGACGGAAAGGTTTTTAATTAGACCAATGGAAAGGGTTTTTATTAAAACCATTGGAAAGGGTTTTTCATTAAAACCAATATGCTAAGACTTCTCCAAATGATGATGGATGAAAAGGTTTTTTCAATTAAACCTAAGTGCAAAAAGTTTCATGGCAAAATTCAAAAGAACGAAGGAGATATCCCATTTCAAAGATAAGAGATGAATTATTAAATATTTATTTAATAATTCTAAGGTCTAAGTTTAAATAAAATTATCCGTCGACGTGCAAAATTTAGGGTGGCAAATCAAATTTTCCGATGTCATTCGAAGGCATTCGAAGGCATATAAAACAACGAAAAACTTTGGTTATTTCGTTTTGTGGAGAAGAGAGAATAATTAGCACATGAGAGAGTCGTCGAAAGGAGGCAGTAGAAAGGTAAAATAAAGTATTGAAATTGAGGGCAAAGATAAAATAGGAAGCCATCGGATCTGACGTCACACTGGACAGGTAGCGCAGTTGGCAGGGCATCATCTTTGCATAGGAAAGGTCTGCGTTCGAATCCCGCCAGGAGCAAAAGTTTTTGAGAGAGATTATTTTCGTTTTGACAACTGAGCACAAATATTAAAGGAAGTGTTTGGGATTAAATCCCAATGTGGGCCAGTGCTCACGTGGTAAGCGCTTCACAATGCTAGCAAGGAGGAACAGAGTTTGACTCCCGTGGAGGTGTGAAGGCGCATTGATTTTTGGGCAAATCATTGATGAGTTCGAAGGTGATAAAGGCGCATTGATTTTTGGCATAAGCATTAACATTTTCGAAGATTGCGGAGGCTACGATCTACATCAAAAAGGTATTTATCTCTAGCGCATGGTAATATTTGATATTGCCAAAGTTGTGGTGCATTAAATCATTTCTGCCAAAACTTAGGGAGTCATAAGGTATTTGTTGGAAATAAATGATTATTGTGTGTGCTTAGGGAGTTATAAGGTGTTGAGATATTATTTGTTATCTATGTGTACATAGGGAGTTATAAGGTGTTGAATTAAATAATTGAAAATTGTTGTGTGTACTTGTGGAGTTATAAGGTGTGAAATTAAATAAATAAAAGCATAGGTGCTTGTTATTTATGTTAATGAAATTAGGGAGTTATAAGGTTGTAAAGTGTTGAACATGTATATGTCCTAGTGCATGGTTTGATTATGAAATTAAACTAGGAACTTGAGACCTAGTTAATTGCTATCTTGAGTTAGAAGACTTGCACATGAGTTAGAGTTTGAAGTTGAAGATAAATTGCTTGATTATGTGCCTTGGCTATTGAGAGGAAGTGGATGGATAAGAAAATCAATTTTATGGATAAAATTGATGCTTGAGTTTATAATTGCTTTAGTGGAGTTCATTGAGAGTATTGCCACTATTGAGGAGGTTTTTGCTATTGCTTTGAGGAGAGTATTGTTGGTTACTTGTTGAGTACATTGCCTCTATTTGAGACCATTGAGGAGATCTTTTGCTAGTCACTTGTGGAGATCATTGTTGGCTATTTGAGAGCTCTTTGCTTGAGGGAGTTGTGCTAGTTTCTTGAGAGCTTATTGACATTGCATGAGGAAGATATTGTTGAGAACCTATTGCTATCACTTGTGGAGATTGTCCTTGGTTGGTTGAAGTTCTCATTGTTATTGCTTGGAGAGTTTTCATTAGAGAGCTCATTTGCCATCCATTTGAGAGTACATTGTTGAGCATTGTTGTCATCCATTTAAGAGAGTATTTGTCATACATTGTTGAGTACATTGTTGAGCATTGTTGTCATCCATTTAAGAGAGTATTTGTCATACATTGTTGAGTACATTGTTGAGCATTGTTGTCATCCATTTGAGAGAGTCATTGCCATTCATTGTTGAGTTCATCATTGAGCCTTGACTTCGTTGATGTGTGGTTGAGATTTGAGTGCTACTTGAGAGTGATTGATTGAGCCTTTGAAAAGGCTTTTGGGATAAATTTTTGGACAGATTTGAGACAACTTTTGTGCATGATTGGTTGAGCCTTTGAGAAGGCTTTTGGGACAGATTTGTGGACAGATTTGGGATAATTTTAGCATGATTGGTTGAGCCTTTTGTGAAGGCTTTGAGGATAGATTTGGGACAGTATGATTGCTTGAGACTTTTGTGAAGGCTTTGAGGATAGATTTGGGATAACATTTGAGCATGATTGCTTGAGCCTTTTGTGAAGGCTTTGAGGATATATTTGGGACAACATATGAGCATGATTGCTTGAGCCTTTTGTGAAGGCTTTGAGGACAGATTTGGGATAGCATATGAGCAGGATTGTTTGAGCCTTGTGAGAAGGCATTGAGGTAGATTTGTGAGCAGTGAAAGAGATAGAACATAAATAGAAAAACTCATCAACATTAGTTGCCTAGCTAAGCAGATCAATGGAGTGCCTAGTTGAGTAGATCAGTGGATAGCCTAGCTGAGCAGATCAGTGGATAGCCTAGTTGAGTAGATCAATGGATAGCCTAGCTAAGTAGATCAGTGGACAACCTAGCTTTGAGCAGATCAAAGTAATCATTTGTATTGGGATAAGGATCCCTATTTATTTGTGAAATATTATAAGGAGATTATCTTGTGGACTACCCCACATTGGGGGAACCACGTTAAATCTTGTGTCTCAATTGTGTGTGATGATCTGTGCACTTGCTTACTATTGCTATCTATGTTATTAATGCACACTGCTATATTTGGTAATTGCAATTGAGGACACTAATTGATATTGGTTTGGAAAGAAAGTAAAAAGTGGGTGCTATACTGTTCACCCCCCCTCTCAGTATAAGCTTGTTAGAGTTACTATGTTAGTAACTATGATTATTACCTCATTTACGTAATATTTAAGTTTCACCTGGGTAGATATAACTTACCACATGGTAAAAAGTAATTTCTTACTTTTTAACACTAGTAGTTACTATTACCAGTTACCTTGGTTAGTAGTCTATCTTACTGTAATTTCCCTTTGGACGACAGATAGGTTAGTTGTTAGTAGGTTAAGCGCTTTTATTTCATAGCATGTCAGTTGTTAGCGTAGACATAGGATCTATTGTTAGATACTCTATTTTGTAACCTACATAATCCTATAGCTATCCTATGCTATAGTTGATGACATTAATCAATAATTAATTATTGTCTTACCTTTTGTAACATTGGCATCAGAGCCAGAGGGAGCAGGAGCATCGGGATACCTTCGTTCTGCTAGAGAAGGCAAAGGCACACCTTCGTTTCGTTGGAGAAGGTGAAGGCAATCACTGCACGAGACCTGTTGACCTGTTGCTGGATCGGGAGGCCAGAGCCCGCAGCACCAAGCATGGATCCCGAGGCTGGGGTTATTAAACCCACTAACATCTAGCGGCCCACGTGGTACTTGCGCAACAAAGGGAAGGACCGCCATCTACCAGGATGCATGTCACTGACGATTGAGATCCATGAGGGCAGGACGCCCTTCGATCATCGACGACCGCTAGTGCTGCCCACGTGGGTCCAGCGCATAGCCGGGGCAGGGACCAGACCCAAACTCGAGGGTAGGAGCACCCTCGAGTCTGACAAACACTGACAGAGGGACACCCCTGTTAGGGGACCTGACACCTACACGATCCTTGATGGCTTGGACCGATCAACAAGGGTAGGAGCGCCCTCCGTCGGATTCAACAATTATGATCTGACGCATATAGACTGCATAGGACCCTAGCCAATCCAGAGCATGCACATGGCACTGCCACTCTAACCCGACCAAACTGTCCCATTGTCGATGATTGAAAAGCAAGGGCAGGTGCGCCCTCCTTATCCGATGACTATATCGACGACACGTGGCAGGCTGACACAAACTCGGGCATAGATCCTGAGGTACTAACGTGTCTTTGCTGGATTGGGCAGACTCTACTGACTGGACTAGACCGAGATCAGACACATGGCATACAACCACTGGATGACGACCAGACGAAGATGAACGTGACACATGGCGGACTAGCCACGTGTCATCGGACCTGACACGTGGGTGACACATGGCAGACTGCCATGTGCCACCTGACTTGACTCAATCGCAACATGTGGCGGCTTGACAGTCACGCCCACGAAGACGATCAAAAGGAGGGCGGGGGAGACTTCCCGAAGGCAGTCAATAGGCTAAGGGCTTGAAAGCCCTTTTATACCCCACAAACTCCCTCGCACGGGTGATGTGGGATAATTCCCACATTTTTCCCCGCCCGCGCGAGGAAAGAAGGGAAAGGGAATTTCATTCCCTTTCCCTTCACGTAGGGCCCAGTAGCCTGACCAACAAGGGCGGCTGGAGCTAAGGCTCCCGACAGGGCAGGTCGGGAGTTTGACCCCCGTCGAGGGCATATTTTTTTTGCTCCAACGAAGGTAAAAAAAAAAATTATATATATTTTTAATTGTTTTTTAGTTTATTGTTTTTAATAATTTAATTTCTTTTTATATATAATTTTTTTTTTTTTTTTAATTTATTTATTAAAAGTGATTTTTTTATATAAATTAATTTTATTATTAATTTAAAATAAGCTAGAAATAATTAGATTTATATATTAAAATTGAAATTTAAGGGCATTTTTTTTTGCAATTATCAAATTCAAAGAAGGAGCTTTTGTTTTCTCCACAAAAGAGAGATATAAGACAAGGAATAGCACCTATATTTTCTTTGCAAATTAGAAAAACCTTACTCTCTTCTCAACACCTTGTTTATTTTACACATTTCAAAGAAAGACAATATCAAACACATTTGATTCTTTATTGCAAATTAGACAACAAGGAGACTGAAATTTTTTGTAAAATTCAAAAGGCAAAGTGTGCATTTGTTTTCTTCAAGGGGGATATAAGACATAAAATTGCACATTCTTTTTTGCAAAAATTGAGAAGAAATTGTAACCTTGGTCCACAAAAACTAAGTCGTGTGTCGACTAGTTTTGGAAGCCTTCCAAACGCGGGTCGTGTGTCGACTTGTCTTGGAAGGAGTGCTCAAATTGTTCATTTTGCAAAATTCAAGGGGGAATTCAACATTGTACTTCATTTGCAAAATTGGAAAACAAAATATGAGACATAAAAATATCATTTTTTGCACAACACAAAACACACATTTTGTTGCAAAAATTTAATAAGGTGCATTTTCGATTTTACTCGACACCTTAAATTGGCAAACTAGGTGATAAGAATTTTGAGGCCATTTCTTGTTTGATTGTTGCATCATTCTTTTTGCAACTATAAGTCATATAATCAAGAACATCCATACCTCAAAATTTCACAAATTTGTGTACATCCATGCACAGATTTAAAGCCAATAACACTTGATATTCTCTCCTAAATCAACAAAACCCCTAATTCACTCTTATTTGTTTGGCTTAAATTCCTCAAACTTTTCATCCTTCTTGAAGGGTGTTAAGGCAGGTGCCATTAAATATTTGTTTGAGTGAATTATCTTTTGGTACTCTTTTAGGGTAATCAAAAGAAAGAACAAGTTTTTGAAAAATAAGGAACCTTACAAAGTAGCAATCCTTTGCACTAAGGGGGGATAATTCCTTTCTTCCTTCAAAACACAGATTTTTGACAAGAGGGAAATAAAACTTGTAAAGGCAATCAAAAAAGTAGAAGTCATCATACAAACTATATCTTTTCTTTTAGACTTCATAACAACAACCATGCTTGAAGTACTTGCAATAAGGAAGGACAAATTGGTGAACTTTTTTGATCAAATTGCCTAGAAAACATAGTTTTGCACAACTTGTAAAAATGAAAACCATGACACCATTCAGTGTTGGTTTCAAAACAAGCAAAACTAAAATGGCAAAGGCACATCACAGAAGCCATCTTTCTAGTGAAGTGTCTCATACTGATTCTATTTCTGGTTCAAATATAGCACAAGGAGTGCTAAATTGCTAAAACAATTTTGTAGAGGGAAAACACATGTGTCCCTTGGGCAAAAACACCATATTCTCTCTCCTCTTTTTGGCTTCATAAATAGCATAAGTATTTTGTTTGAAGACCTTGCAATAAGGGGTGCTTGTACCTCTTTTAGGCTTCATAAATAGCAAATTCTAGGTGTTTGAAGTACTTGTAACAAGAGGAGCGACTTTTTGTGATGTAAAATTGTCTAGGAGGCAATATTTGTAAAATCCTTCACAACACTCTTGTGTTGCACACTTTTTGCAATTGAGGGGGGATATAAATTTCTTTTCTTCACAATTTTTGTAAAAAGGGAAGATGGCTTATAAGGGTGCATTTTCGGCTTTGACCGACACCTTAGTCACACTTCCTTCAGAAATTAATTACACTATGTTTTGCAACGAGAAGGGGGAAGCTTATAAGGGTGCATTTTCGACAATGACCGACACCTTAGCTACCTTATCTTTTGCAAATTCATATTGTAAATGAATGAACCTTGTATGAAGTGATCTATTCTACTACACCTAGCGATTGCAGTGGCTGGTTACCCATGCAAATTCGGTTGGATGATGTGATTACCATAAGGACATTCGTTGGCGTGAAGACAAAGTGAGGAATGACCCACATTTTGCTTAGGAGCAGCCAGAGTACTGTGACAGAGCAAAGAACCAACAGATCAACATCTTCTTCACTGTATTGGGGCAGTTATATACTTTACCCAAATATTGTTGTATAGAGGGATATGTATGTATTACCCAAATAATGTAATAAGGGGGATGTTAGAGTTACTATGTTAGTAACTATGATTATTACCTCATTTAGGTAATATTTAAGTTTCACCTAGGTAGATATAATTTACCACATGGTAAAAAGTAATTTCTTACTTTTTACCATTAGTAGTTACTATTACCAGTTACCTTAGTTAGTAGTCTATCTTACCGTCATTTCCCTTTGGACGGCAGATAGGTTAGTTGTTAGTAGGTTAAGCGCTTTTATCTCATAGCATGTTAGTTGTTAGCGTAGACATAGGATCTATTGTTAAATACTCTATTTTGTAACCTACTTAATCCTATAGCTATCCTATGCTATAGTTGATGACATTAATCAATAATTAATTCTTGTCTTACCTTTTGTAACAAAGCTTGTGTTCTTCAAAAATCTCACATCTCATATTTAACTTTTTAAAACAAATATTGCTTTACTTTCCAACTTGTAATCAAAAATCCTTTTACCTTCCAACTTGGTCTTTGGGTTTTCATTAGGAGATATAAGTTCAAAACCCAATATGAAGGGATCGAGACTCCTTATAAAGACCTACACTTTACCCTCACATTTTAGTCTCAGAGGGATACCGTAGTGGCAAGTCCTTGGGTTTTCATTCAAAAGACCCAAGTTGAAACCCCAATATGAGGGGACCAAAACCCCTTATAAAAATTCACATTTTACCCTAACATTTTATCATGGGAGGGATTCCATAGTGGTAAGTTTTTGGATTTTCATTCAAAAGACCAAGTTCAAACCTCGATACAAGGAAACTAGGATCCCTCATAAAAACCCTTGCTTTATCCTAACATTTTTTGCTTATTGTAGTGGTAAAGTCCTTGGATTTTTATTCGAAGACCCAACTTCAAACCCTGGTATAAGGAGACTAAGATCCCGCATAAAACCCATGCTTTACCCTAACATTTAGTCTTGGGAGGGATACCGTAGTTGTAAGTTCTTGGGTTTTCATCCATGAAACCCAAGTTTAAACCCTGGTATAAGGGGATCAGACACCTTACCCCTCATAAAAACCTGTGCTTTATCCTAACATTTTTTGTCTTAGAGGATACTATAGTTGTAACATTTTTTGTCTTAGAGGATACCATAGTGGTGGGTTTTCATCAAGAGACCCAAATTTAGACCTTAGTATAAGGGGACCGAGACCCCTCATAAAAACATGTTTTACCTTAACATTTTTGTTTCGAGAGGGATACATAGTGGTAAGTTATTGGGTTTTCATCCAAGAAACTAAAGTTCAAACCCTAGTATGAGGAAATCATAATCTCTCATAAAAACCCGAGGGATATCATAGTGGTAAGTTTTTGGGTTTTCATCTAGGAAACTTAAGTTCAAAGCCCGATACAAGGAAACTGAGATCCCTCGTAAAAACCCGCCCTTTATCTAAAATTTTTTGTTTCAAAAAGGATACCATAACAATAAGTTCCAGGGTTTTTATCCCAGAGACTTAAGTTCAAACCCTAATACGAGGGATCGAGATCCCTCATAAAAATCTGTGTTTTATCCTATTATTTTTTTACCCTAGTAGTAAGTTTTTAAGTTTGTCTTAGATGGTTAGATGGATTGGTAAGTGTTTGTTTGACCAGACACTTACTAAGAAGACACCCAAGTTCAAACCTCGGGAACCGTGTTTGCAAAGGTAATAGTCTGATTTAAATCCTCCGAGTGCACACTAATCGATGATGATGATATGAACATTAAATCAACAAAAAAACAAAACAAAATAAGGTTTGCGAGAGCAGTCCCTGTAATTTGAACCTTAGGTTTGTCTTAGTGTAACTGTAACCAACACTCCTATATAACCCAAAAAAAAATACTACCTTAGAATAAGATATACAACTTACAATAATAATAATTACAATAATAATAATAATAATAATAATAATAATAATAATAATATTATTATTATTATTATTATTATTATTATTATTTTATAACCTTTACGAAGGATCATGGCTGGGAGGAGATTGTTCAGTCATAAAAGTTTCCCACAATAACCAAATAAAAAAAAATGATAATATTTTATAATAGAATAACGTGTCGTATCGCAATTAACAAGCAAGCATATGGCCGTATATATACATATTTTATATCATACTCACAGACAGGCAATGTTTTTTTTTCTGAACTGTGAAAGAATCCATACGTTCGTACACCCCCGACAACGAATAACCGAAGCGTCAAGAAAGCAAGAGCGATCAAACCCGGAGGCTTGGTATTCTCTACATTAGAGAGGTCAAGGGTTCGATTGGCGGGCCGAACACGGAGGGTTTCGTATTATTTTTAAGAACGTCAGAGGTTCGATTCCGTCGTTCCGTCCGTCGATCGGAACTTCTTTCAAGAGCCAGCGCGAAGGAAACAATAGCAAAAATCGGTTCCTGGATTGATCGAAGCTTGTTTTAAGAGCCAGCGCGAAGGAAACAAGAAGGGAGAGATGGATTGGGGAACCGTGACGATCGAAGATCTGGTGGACGCCCTCCAGGAGGTGGAGTGGACTGCCCCGCCGCGCCCTCTCAACGAATTCTTCTCCAGATTTACGGTCCCTCGCAGTTATTCCAAATGGAACAGCCGCGCAAAATGCAACCTGTACTAGTAAGTTCTTGAAAAAGAAACGATAGAAAAATTATGCAAATTTCCTTTCTGTTTCTTGATGCGTTCTTGAAAAAAGACAGAAAAATGCTGCAAATTTCCTTTTGCTTTTGTTGATGTTGTAGTTGTTTAATGTAAAAAATGACCGACTTTGAGGTATTCGAAACAGTTGGCGGTGTAGTAGTCGTTGTTATTATCACGATCATGATGATGATGATCATCATTAAAGGTCTTCTATTATTATTACTACCACTGCTGAATGTGGAATTTATCTCACTTCGGGTAAAGGACCCTTGTGTAATGTTAAACGTGAAATTTTCATGAGTCCGTCCAATTTGAAACCCTGAAACCTTTAGTTGTTTGCGTTAGGACAATTATTATTGTTGTTATTGTAGTTTCTTTGTTATTGATTTAACTGTACTTTATTTGTGTGCCAAATTGATCGGGCTCGATTACGGACAGCCTATTTATTATTAAGCGTGAAATTAGCATGAATCCACCCGATTGGAAGCCCTGATCATCTATAACTGGCTGCTTTAGGATGAATCGATGGACTGCTAGATATTTAGCACTAGTCCATATCTGATATGAAAACCGGAGCACCTGTAATTGTTTGCCTAAGGACAACTATTGTAGCGTCATATTTTATTTTTGTGTCAAATTGATCTCTATTGTGCGGGGCTTGAATTACACTTACAGTTAGCTTGTTCAAGTTTAATATTAAGCATAAATCTCCCATGAGTTCTTCTGTTTGAAACACCGATTATCTATAATTGCTTGCTTTGGGACGATTTTGTCAGTGGACACATATCTTTTTAGGAAATTGGTAAAAAGAAAGCTATTTTTTAAAATTGGTTATATGGGATTGAAACAGGTCCCACATGTATTACACCTGTATTACATCATTATTACTTACTGTCATATTTTAATAGACCATATAATGGTATTATAACTGACAATTATATATATTACATGGCAAGATTTGAAGCTGGGTCTCCACATTGCAAGTCCATGTTTCTAACCACTTGAGCTTAAGCCATGTGCTATTTGTTGATGAATAGGCTGATTTTTTCCCTTAGGTCTGTCTTTATACGGTTGTCCTGTATTTCCTCTAAAGGCCGATTTTGTGAATGATAGATGAAAAAGTTTGTGTTTTCCATGCATTTGGCACTGGCATTGTTTCAGGATAAAAATGTTAGACATGGCTTAAAGAATTAGTTGATGATTGCCATTTGCTGATTACTAGACTGTTTCTTTTTGGGTACTTTAAATTAATTTCCAATTTAAACTGCATTTATCTCTGACAGATGATTTTTTTTTTTTTTCATGTTTTGGATGTATTTAGCCATGCTATTGTTGTAGATCCAAAATGTTGGTATTCACACCAATTTCCAGAAACTAACAGAAGCAATCCATCTGGTCACATGTCATAAAGAAGGCTTAAAAAGGACGAAAGAGAAAAATGTATGGTAGGCATTCCTTGGCACCATAAGTAATCACTATATAGCCATATATAAGAATTACATCACTTTGACGCAATGGATGGAGGGGCGGGGGTATTTATATCGATACCAAAACCTCAATTACATAAACGAGTTTAACCTGAGCCAACTTAACAAGAGGGCTTAAGGTTAATTAGAAGTTATAAGGTGGGTTTACCCATAACAAGGTTAACCGCTGCCCATAAAGCTTGCATAATAAAATATTACAATACAATTATACAATGCTTGCCCGCACACCTATACAAGATTTCATCATACAATGTCGGCCTTGGCCATAAGTCAGATTACGCTTTCAACACAAAAATGCAAGGGGATGATGATTTTAATATATAATTTACCATTTGAAAAAAATGTTGGTATTCACACCTATTTCCAGAAACGAAAAGAAGCAATCCATCCACTCACATCTTATAAAGAAGGTGGTAACAGGATGAAAGAGAGAAATGCATAGTGGGCACCCCTTGGCACCATAAGTAATCACTATATATCTGTAGATAAGAATTACAACACTCTGATGCAATGGATGGAGTGGCGGGGGTATTTATACCAATACCAAAACCTCAATTACATATATGAGTTTAACCTAGTGTTACAGGGGGATGCGTCCCCCGCTCCTTGACGTCCCTAGAACGGGGGGACAACAACGGGAACATTTCCTTGTCGTCCCCCCTCCTTGCAGTCCCTAGAACAAGGGGACGACAAAAAGGACATTTCCTCGCCGTTCCCCTTTGGGGGATGGCGGGCAGGGCATCCCTGGGATGCCACAAGCCCGCAAGGGGCCATCCCTGAGACGTGTCCTGTGAGGGGACATCCTCGGGGACACCCAATTGTCCCCAGGGACTCCTAGGGAATGCCTAGGCATCCCTCAATAGTCGCCAAAGACGCCTAGCCGTCCCCCACTTGTTGAGTCGGTCCAAAAAAACTTGGGGCGGGTAACTTGGCTGGAAAAAAAACACTTGCCGAGTTTGCCCAAAAATACTGGGGAGGGCAACTCAGCTCAAGAATGTGAGGTGAAAAAAAGAAAAATAAGAAAAAGGACTTGCATTTTTTTGGGAGTAAAATGTTAAAAAACTATTTATCATAGTTGAGGAACTAGGACTTGGCTTTGATTGGGCAAAGGTAAATTTTGACTTGGACTTGGGACTAGGAAAAAGAACTTGGGAAAAACTTAAAAAACATTAAAAAATTTCCACCTCACTTGGCTCAGGACTTGGCGAGTAAAAAAAAAAAGAAAAACTCGGGGAGGGTTACTTGGCTCAGGACTCTACGAGTTTTGTAACTATGCTTTTTATATTGTAGGCTCTATTCTATTTTCTCAAGGGAATGAAGATGGGGAAAAAACTTAGTTTCAGCATTCCCTTGTTTACAGCTTCAGCAGACACACTAACTTCATTCCTGCACTTAACTAATCCCTTGACTAAAGTTACCATCAGTCTATTTGGAGACTATGCTATATCCAATTCAGTGAACTAGTTGCTGTACATTTTCTTTGGAACAATCTAATGAAGACTCCTGGCAAGTTCTATGTTAATTGAGAATGTCTGTAGAGATACAACATAGTTTTGTTACTTTCTTATCTAATTGTTATTATGTGCTATATAGATTTTTTGAGATAAAGCCCTTTAGGATGTAGCTTTTGTCAACATGAAGAGCTAAACATTTGTGTAATGCCAGAGCTAAATTATTCTAAATTTCTAAATTTTTTAATACTATTATACTTGCTGGGGGTTCTAAATTTCTAAATTTTTTAATACTATTATACTTGCTGTCCCCCAGCCGTTTCCTAAAATTGGCTTGCCGTCCCCCGCAGTCCTCGAAATACATCTCCCCTTCCCCTCTTCCCCCTGTCCCCCAACCTTGTGTAACCTTGGTTTAACCTGAGCCGACATAACAAGAGGGCTTAAGGTTAATTAGAAGTTATAAGGTGGGTTTAACCATAACAAGGTTGACCGCTGCCCATAAAGCTTACATATTAAACTATTACAATACAATTATACAATGCTTGCCTGCATGCCTAAACAAGATTCCATCATACAATGTTGGCCTTGGCCATAAGTCAGATTATACTTTCAACACAAAAATGCAAGGGGATGATGACTTTAATATTTAATTTGCCGTTTGAAAAAAGTGTTGGTATTCACACCTATTTCCAGAAACGAACAGAAGCAATCCATCCACTAACATCTTATAAAGAAGGTGGTAAAAGAATGAAAGAGAGAAATGTAAAGTGGGCACCCCTTGGCACCATAAGTAATCACTAATCACTAATCACTATATAATCACTATATATTCGTAGATAAGAATTACAAAACTCTGATGCAATGGATGGGGTGGTGGGTGTTAGGATCCTCAATCCTAACATTATTAGTTAGTATTATTAATCATTTAATTATTATATTATTAACTTATAAAGTGAACCATCACAACCCTTCATAATGTGAACCATCACGTCTCTTCATACGTGAACCATCATGTCTCTTCACCAACGTAGCTTTAGGGTAGATATATATATTAGGTTGGCCATCCATATCAAATCATCCAAGAAGAAGAAGAAGAATAAGAATCATAGATTCTAAAGGAGGGAGCCCCCTATAGTGGCAAAGCGATTACAAGGGAGCCCCCTTTGAGTGGCCTGCGATTACATTTACATTAATTTGTTAATAATTTTATAGTAAGACCTTGGGGTCTTACCATTTGGTATCAGAGCCATGTGGGACCCAATCATGTGGGAATTGCTCAAAGATCTTCATCAAATCACTTATGTGCGTGAGTATCAAACTCGGTTTGAGGATATCACCAAACACAACATAATATTAGATGAATCAATTCTCATCAATGGCTTCATTAGGGGATTAAAAGAGGAAATTAGAATGGAGGTGACAAGGTTCAATCCCTATACCATGATGCAGACCTATGGATTGGCAAAATTAGCTGAAGATAAAATCAATGCACAACAACGATTAGGGAAACCACTTATGGAAAAATTGTCGACCACTTACATCGCTCCCAAACCTATGCATAATGGAAGGGCACAAAGCACTTACACAACCCCCAAATCTAATCGAACTTTACAAATTAAACATCTTAGCTTTGAGGAGATGAAGGAACGACAAGCAAAAGGACTCTGTGATAATTGTGATGAACAATTTGGACCCCACCATAAATGTGCTACACTAACATTGTATTTATTGAAGGAAGTTGATCCCTGTCTCTCCATAGAGCAAGCAGATGAGGTAGTTGTGTCCGAAGCGACCAGTGCACCTACTCACTGCAATGAAGACAATGAGGTCGATGTGCAAGAAGTGATTGATGTACCAAGCAAGGATGAAGTAGACATACCCAAAGTGATCAATGCTAGCCAAACATGCACTCTACAAGACCTACACATACCTTCCTCACCAATAGTGAGTTCTTGCCATATGACCAAACCTATTCGGAACCAATGCAGAGTGACTACACACTCCTCCGTTGGCTCTACCAAGGAACCAAAAAAGGATATGAAATCATTACCATCACTTTTGATGCATCATTCTGAAGTATTTGAGGAACCCCAAGGGTTGCCCTCCCATCGTCATCATGATTTTCCTAAGGGAGATTCTACTATTGTTCTTGGCAACCCCCCGCTAATGCTTCATCCTTCTCGATATCCCTGCCTACGAAAGGATGCCATTAAAAGAGTCCAAGAACTTACACAAATCCTTCTTGGAAAACAAAGGACAAAGCTTCTCACTTTGAGCTTTGAGGACAAAGCTCTTTTTAAGGAGGGTGGCATGTTAGGATCCTCAATCCTAACATTATTAGTTAGTATTATTAATCATTTAATTATTATATTATTAACTTATAAAGTGAACCATCACAACCCTTCATAACGTGAACCATCACGTCTCTTCATAACGTGAACCATCATGTCTCTTCACCAACGTAGCTTTAGGGTAGATATATATATTAGGTTGGCCATCCATATCAAATCATCCAAGAAGAAGAAAGAATAAGAATCATAGATTCTAAAGGAGGGAGCCCCCTATAGTGGCAAAGCGATTACAAGGGAGCCCCCTTTGAGTGGCCTGCGATTACATTTACATTAATTTGTTAATAATTTTATAGTAAGACCTTGGGGTCTTACCAGTGGGGGTGTTTATACCAATACCAAAACCTCAATTACATAAATGAGTTTAACCTAAGCCAACATAACAAGAGGGCTTAAGGTTAATTAGAAGTTATAAGGTGGGTTTAACCATAACAAGGTTAACCGCTGCCCCATAAAGCTTACGTAATAAAAATATTATAATACAATTGTACAATGCTTGCCCTAATGCCTATACAAGATTCCATCATACAATGTCGGCATTGGCCATAACTCAGATTACACTTTCAACACAAAAATGCAAGGGGATGATGATCTTAATATATAATTTGTCATTTGAGTAAATTTGGGCTTTGTAATCATCAAATGCAGTTTAGCATGGTTTCCACTTTCCAGGTTTGTACGATCACATACAAAAGTTTCACAGTGAAGGGAGACTTCAAATTGCTATACATCATAGAATTTTGGAAATGGGGGCAAATTTGTATTTTCAAATCACATGTTCCTAGAAAAAAATTGATAAAGGTTGCTAATCATAGTTGCAAGAAAGACAATGTCACAACTCCATTGCACGCTTTTACAGCCTGCAATGGATTTGCGACAAAAATGACTGTTGGCAACGAGGTTTTCTTTTGTCTTGCCCTTTGCAACGTCCTTGTTGCAGCCCAAATATATGCACTGAGGTCTGCTTCTGCTGGTTTAGGGGCCTGGAAAGACAGAGGATGATTTTGCTGGATTTTGGCTGGTACTTGCCTTGAACAAGAGGGACATACTTGTTCATTTCTCTCAACCAACCAAAACCCTCTTCTAGGGAGAGGTGACCTTGACAGCTGTAGAGAATAATAAGGCCATGAAAATCTTCATGCCTTTGGGTGCCATGGATTTTGCAGTTGCAGATTTAGAATTAGGAATCTTATTCTCCTATCCCAATTTCCTTCATTTCCTCTGATTGCTGCCATATGGGAGGGCCATTGAAAGTTTCGACTGGGGACATTGTCTGAAGGTGATCAGCAAAGAAAAATAGATCATGTTTTAGAAAAAGAATAAAATTTCAGAACGTTGTGTGTTGAGTATTACAAATTCTAAATCCTAATGATTTGCATTGTTATGCTTTGATTTATCAAGAAAGGAATGAAAACAAAAAAAAAACCATTTAATTTGTTTAGTTTCAAACAAAGTGGATATGGTTGGATGAGTCAACATGTCATGAAGTTCCTGTGGAAATTTATGTCCTCTCTAGTAAGGGCTTTATGTCATGTCTTGTCTTCCTTTAAAAAGGATGGGGTCTTTGAATTAATTGTGAAATTGTTTTTGGGCGCCATTAGTAATCACTATATATCCGTAGATAAGAATTACAAAACTCTGATGCAATGGATGGAGTGGTTGGGGTATTTATACCAATACCAAAACCTCAATTACATAAATGAGTTTAACCTGAGCCAAAATAACAAGACGGCTTCAGGTTAATTAGAAGTTATAAGGTGGGTTTAACCATCACAAGGTTAACCGCTGCCCCATAAAGCTTACATAATAAAAATATTACAATACAATTGTACAATGCTTGCCCTAATGCCTATACAAGATTCCATCAAACAATGTCGGCCTTGGCCATAACTCAGATTACACTTTCAACACAAAAATGCAAGGGGTTGATGATCTTAATATATAATTTGTCATTTGAGTAAATTTGGGCTTTGTAATCATCAAATGCAGTTTAGCATGGTTTCCACTTTCCAGGTTTGTACGATCACATACAAAAGTTTCACAGTGAAGGGAGACTTCAAATTGCTATACATCATAGAATTTTGGAAATGGGGGCAAATTTGTATTTTCAAATCACATGTTCCTAGAAAAAAATTGGTAAAGGTTGCTAATCATAGTTGCAAGAAAGACAATGTCACAGCTCCATTGCACGCTTTTACAGCCTGCAATGGATTTGCGACAAAAATGATTGTTGGCAACGAGGTTTTCTTTTGTCTTGCCCTTTGCAACGTCCTTGTTGCAGCCCATTTATGCACTGAGGTCTGCTTCTGCTGGTTTAGGGGCCTGGAAAGACAGAGGATGATTTTGCTGGATTTTGGCTGGTACTTGCCTTGAACAAGAGGGGCATACTTGTTCATTTCTCTCAACCAACCAAAACCCTCTTCTAGGGAGAGGTGACCTTGACAGCTGTAGAGAATAATGAGGCCACGAAAATCTTCATGCCTTTGGGTGCCAAGGATTTTTCAGTTGCAGATTTAGAATTAGGAATCTTATTCTCCTATCCCAATTTCCTTCATTGTTACGCCTTGATTTATCAAGAAAGGAATAAAAACAAAAAAGAAAAACCATTTAATTTGTTTAGTTTCAAACAAAGTGGATATGGTTGGATGAGTCAACATGTCATGAAGTTCCGGTGGAAGTTTATGTCCTCTCTAGTAAGGGCTTTATGTCATGTCTTGTCTTCCTTTAAAAAGGATGGGGTCTTTGAATTAATTGTGAAATTGTTTTTGGCATTTATAAGTCAACATGTAAAATGGTGTCAGTCTGAGATGGCAGGTAGGTGCTTTTGCTTTAGTGCAAGTGTTTAAAACATGTTCGGGTCATGTCATATGATTATTCAGTGTGAATTTTTTTTTTGAATTTGTAAAGAAGCTATATGTGGCTTCTACTGGGGCCATTCTCATCAAGTTGTCAAAACTTTACGTCTGCTATTAGGTTAATTATACCATATATTCTTCATTTCCCTTAAACCGCTGCTTTTTCTATATCAAATCCTTAATATCATTTTCATTAAGAGAACATCTCCATTGGCTAGCTACCTTTGAAAATTTGAATTTTGCCAAGATGGAGATCAACACTGCGATTGGCTAAATTATTTTTCTTCTTGTTTCCTTCTCTATAGATATGCTGATATTTCCAAGATACTGCCTCCATCAATAATTGATGGACATAAAAAATAATGTCATTGTTTATCCTATCCACACATCCATTTTTCTTTACAACATTAATAGTAACATTTGAATTCCCTCTCCATTGAAATATATCTTCATCCTTGTTCAATGGCAATCTTGATTTCTATGATAAATGCCTTAGCCTTTGTATAGTTGTTTGTTGAAGTTCCATATGATTTTAAGTAGGTAAGGAGAATTTTGCCTTCATTATTCCAAAAAATACTATCTCTGCCATTTTTCCCAAGGTTTTCTTTGGAAGCACTATCAAAATTAAATTTCATGAACTCAACTTCTGGTCTTTTCTATTTTACCATGGATTGATGTAGATCCTTTGTGTTTACTCCATTGTCGTAGATTATCCTTGCATGTATAATAATCAAAGCTTCTAACCAAGAGGCGAGCACATCCTTTTCACACCTTATGCTTCCCATGATGAGCATTGTGCTTGTAAACATTTTACAGAAGAGGAAACATTATGAATGCAATCTTAGATAAAAAATTGAGATTTGTTTTTAAAAATTCTATCATCCCTTTCAAGCCATAGATTCCAACAAATAATGGCAGGCAGGGCCAATCCTTCACAGAATGCTTCATGCTTTAGCATTGTCACAATTAATCCATCATTTCATCAACTCTTCTAGTGTTGATGGAGCAACCCAATAGTTTATCATTTTTATAAAAAAGTAGCTCAAATGGTGGATGCAAAGAGAGAATGAAGAAGTAGATTATCTGATATTCTTAGTTTCTCCTTGCATAAGGCACACCTAAAAGGTCCATGATATCCTCTTCTTTGGAAACTGTAACCCTTAAGAATTTTCCTGTGGACCGCTAACCAAAGGAATGTTAAGGCCTTAGGGAGGGCCTCAATTGAACAAACATTCTTCCAAGGGAAATCCTTTGGGAGTAGGGAATTCTGATTGCTCTGGAGCCTTATAACTAAACTTGACCAAGTATCTTCCATTTTTTGATATAGTCCAAACCAACTCATCCATATGCCAAAAAAAAGGGAGCTCATAGAACCCTGAAAGATCTTTTGGAACTCATACCATCTTGTTTGACGTCTCTCCCTCAACTAAATTGCTAATTGATCCTGATTCTGTCTCTGAGTCTGCCTCTGATTCTGATTCTGCCTCTGTTGCCTCTGCCTCTGCCTCTTTCTCTGCCGCTGCCTGTGTAACGAATTTGGGGTTGAGGCTGTCCAAAATTCTGACCCTGAATCTGATCCTGATTCTGTCCTTGAGTTTGGCTCTGATTCTGATTCTGCCTCTGACCCTGACCGTGATTTTGATTCTGCCTCTGACCCTGACCTTGATTTTGCCCCTGAAGTTGCCCATGTCTTTTACCTGCTTGGAGGAATGGGTTCTTTGCTCTGTGGATGATCTAGGCTGTCTGGCAGATGGCACAGAAGCCTTCTGCTTTTGGGGTTGGTTTTGCTTTGAGGGCCATGGACCAGAGACATTCAAAGTGAAGGTCTGGGGGGCTTCTCCCCCCGAAACAACCCCATTTTTTGGCTGTTGATTTTTCTTCTGCTGTTGCTTCTTATTGCCCTTTTTCTTGCCTTTTTTCTGTTGTTGAGGTTCTGGAGGGTGACCAGAAAAAAGCACAAAGATCCTTAAGCTTTTTATGAATCTCACTCATCTTATGATTCATATTATCATTGATAATGTCTGAGATAGAGCGTTCAGGAGGAAGCATATCAGCTTCAGTCATGACTTCATCTCTGGTATGTTGACGAACTGATTTAGCTTGTTCTCTGGCAAAGTGTTTAAGCTGCCTCTCAATCTAAAAGTTGTTGTAGAGAACCTCATAATCTCCAACGGCGTTAGTGACCGAGTCATTCACAGAGTAAGGGCCAAATAAAGGGAGATTGATGGAAGAAGCACAAGCTGATTGCAGAGTAGACCGAAAATGTTCTGTTGTATTTTTAACTGCAGATTCATGATTCTGGTGTGCAATAGTAAGGGCTTCAATGTAGGCACTTAAGAACTGTTTATTTACATCTGCTTGGAGTGCTTCTAATTTTGAAGTTAAAAGGGTTTGCCCTTCCACACCATCAATGGAAACCTTTGGGGGCTTCACTTGCAGGTTTTTTGGAAGGTTGCCAAAATCATTAAAATATAAAAACATGTAATTTTTGCAAAAATTGTTGAGTTTCTCAGCAATAGTAAAGAGACGTTTAAATTCTTTAAAACCAGTTTTCACCAAAAAAAAAGATACGATCTGGGTATTTTTTACTGAGGTTCCACGCGATCCTGGTGGCCTTGGTGCTCAACTCTATATGTTGAAGCTTCAGGAAAAGAAGTCTCTTGGGGTTGCTGGCATTGCTGGTGTTGCTGTTGGGATTGCTGGAGGTTCTCAACTCTCCTTTCTAGCTTTTGCTGTCCTTGGTTCTTTGTTTCTCTTTTAACAGGGGCAGGGTTAAGAGTTTCCAGAAGATGTTGGAAGACTTCTACATATTCTGCCAGGCGAGTTTGGATGCGTGTTTCAAGAGCATCATTTCGTTGGTTTGTCACGTCTAAAATTTGTTGAATCCAATTTTGAGACGGACATTCATTTGCAACTGTAGAAAGATGCTGGTTGAGCCGAGTTTCAACTTCCATTCGAAAATGGGCTTCGGATTCAGCTCTATATTTCCATGCAGCAGCTTCTACTTTGGAATTGTCCAGGGCTTCCTGGCAATTCAAAGTAGTCTTCTCAGCTAAGGTTTTTGCTTCTAAAACCCTAAATCTTCTAAATAATTCCAAATTTTGTTGCTGGAGACGAGAGACGGTGGGAGGATCTCCGGTTGAAACAATCTGCAAAGGAGGAGTTTGGGGCCGTCTACGCTTTTGTCGTTGAGAATCCAACTGAGCTCCATCCTGGATAGGTGCAACAACTAAAGTACTCGGGGCTGCATTGTCTTCTTGGGATGGAAAATTCGAGCGGACAACTTCTTCTTCTTCAGTGGCCATCGTGAAGAAAAATAAAAAATTGTAAAAGTTATGTAAAAAATTTACCAGTATCAATGGTAGCTTCTGAAAAAGAAGAATACTTGGCAGAGAAAACTTATAGAACATCACACGAAAGGAAAAATCTTCTCATTAATTTTTTTTTTATTACAATTTTTACTAAGTCTGTCCAAAACATGTTTCGTCGATTTTCACCACTCATCAGTTGAACTTGTGAGAATCATAAAGGATGGTTACAATAAATAGAGAAGATAATGAGAGATGAAAAGTTTCTAGAAAGAGAATATTCTTAGAGTTTTTAGAAGGTTTTTGAAAAATTTATAGAAAGAGAATATTCTTAGAAGTTTAAATGAGAATTGTAAAAGTTACAAATATGTAAAAAATTGTAAAAGTTATAGATATGTAATTTTTTTTTAAGTTACAGAAATGTAAAAAAAATTTAATCTTATAAGTTACAGATATGTAAATTTTTTTATAAGTTACAGATATGTAATTTTTTTTTTAAAGTTACAAATATGTAATTTTTTTAAAAGTTACAAATATGTAAAAAAATTTACAGACATGTAAAAAGTTTTAGAAGTTACAGATATGTAAAAAATTTACCAGTATCATTGGCAGCTTCTGAAAAAGAAGAATACTTGGTCGATGAAACTTACAGAAAAATTCTCATAAACATCTTACGAAAGGAAAAATCTTCTCATTAAATTTTATTTTATTACAATTTTCACCAAGTTTGTTCAAGACATGTTTCGTGTATTTTTACCACTCATCAGTTGAACTTGTGAGAATCATAAAGGATGGTTACAATAAATAGAGAAGATAAGAAGAGATGAAAAGTTTCTAGAAAGAGAATATTCTTAGAAGTTTCTAGAAAGTTTTTTGAAATTTTTTTAGAAAGAGAATATTCTTAGAAGTTTAAATGAGAATTAAATCTACTCTGCATCAAGAAAGTTCCAAGATTTCTTGGATTCCGCCAACAAAGTTTGGGAATAGATTTAAATCCTCTTAGTTTCTTTAGGTGTTTGCTTGGAATGAACTGTGATGGCCTTCATTGTCTATTGACGTAGAGGATCTTTCTTTGCCATTTTTGGGTGTGGAAAATACTTGATATGAGCTATCATCTACTACTATATGATAGGAGTGGAAACTACTTGACACAATACCTTGGCATTTACTACTTGATTGACTTTGGTCGGTTGGCATCTCTGGACAACTTTTGACAACAGTTTCACGGTTGTATGAGACAGTGATAGGACAATTTCGCTCTCCACAGGGGCTTTCAGAGAGCATTCTCAACACCATAGGAGTGAAACAAGATTGCCCCCTTTCCTGGACACTCTTTGGGATCTTCATAGACGAGCTTGAGTCATTTATGCGAGAGAACACACAAGTAGAGGACGGTTACCTTCTCCACCATGTGCTGATTTATATCCTCCTCTTCATCGATGACACTATCCTTCTAGCTTCGATCCCTGAGGAGCTTCAGCGTCATCTAGATGCTTTAGCTGCTTTTTGTACCTTGAGACAGTTGACAGTGAACCTCTCTAAACTACTATGGTGTTCAATACTACCAAAGAGGCTCTATCCCATCTCCACTTCTATCTTTAGGGGTGAGAGGTTGAGATCACCACCTCCTAGTACTTGGGGGTTCTCTTCATTGGACCCACCTTTGGGTTGAAACCCGTCGCCTAGGCCCGAGTTTGTAAGGGGTATGCAACTCTTTCTTTGCTCGAGAGGAGTTGTTTTAGAGCACATTTTTAGGATATTCCAGTAAAGATGAGAATCTTTGATGCCTTGGTCAAACCAATTGTAACCTATGGGTCAGTGATATGGGGTCCTAGTCTTGGCCCGACTGAATGGTCTCATGTTGAACGAGTGCAAACACTTTTTCTTCGAAGATTCATTCGTTGCAAGGGCACGATCCCTTGTTCCATTATCCTAGCAGAGTTTGGGGCCTCTCCTCTTCGGCTCGAGATCATCTTCTTGATTATCACCTATCTTTATAGGGTTTGTACTTTGGGAGATACACCCTCGAGTTGTAGACGATATCCTTACCTTGCCCCTTGCTCCTTGATGGACCTCTCTTTGAGTCCTCGGGGGGGTCGGAGGAGCTGGTATTTTCAGGTCTCTACACTTCTAGCCAACATTCAGATACAGATTGATAGACTTCCCCCTTATTCCTTGGGTGCTCTCCCCCCTTCTTAGAATAAGGAGGAGAAGATACTACACAAGATCCGGAAGGACATTAGCCTCCAGTATACCAGTTGTCATGGATCTTTCCCGCTACCCCTCTTTCCCCAAGGTTTCTTTCTACCACGAGCACTTCCTTCAGATACGAGACGGTTGGATAGACCCCCCGCGGTACCTTTAACAACATATGATGCATAACATACGAATCGTGATTGGTCAGCTCAAAGTATGCTCCTACCAACTTTGGGTTGAGTTAGATCACCATCTTCCAAGGGAGGAGCAGGTCTGCCTATTTTGCTCTTTGGGAGAAGCAAAAACCTTGCATCACTTTATTTTTTGATGTCCCATCTACTATGAGATCCGAGGTAGATTTCATTGCCTTTTTAGGGATAACTCATGATCTCTATCCACCTTCTTTAGATACTTGGACCAACGATGTCTCACACTCTACTTTAGGGAGGTGACTCAGTTTCGTTGACAGAGGAGCTCTCCTCCAGGTGGCTCTCGCCCCTACACTCTCGACCAATCACGACCTGCTTCACCAGCTCGGATGGACCCAGGGAGGATATCAGACGGAAACATCACATATTGGACCGTTCAGACAGAGGCAGGGCCACTAGACATCGCACTCACGATTCATTTTGACTCCGCATTAGTGTTGGGCAAAGACAAATCATCTGCCTCTTTAACAAAAGGTTTGTATAGCCCCCAACAATCGGGCGAAACCAAAGACACCGAAACCACAGACATTGGCAAAACACAGAAAATCACGCAGCAACTGACCCAACCCAGTCAACAACAAAGTCAACGATTATCAAACAAAGATCAAGCCACATGTCACAAAGCAAGCCAAGGTCAACGCACGTGCCCCCTCAACTGGGGCAGGGCGGCCCACCACGTGGAACACCCTTGCGACCACGTCCGTGTGGTCGATTTACTAGGGGAGGCTTGCTCCTCTTAAGACGCTTAGTGCATCGAGCGTATCCCATGTGGGATAATGCCTAGGGAAGGCCTGTTTGGCCTTCCCTTGCCTGCGCTCAATTGCTCGCGAGTCGCCGCTTGTAGCGTCGCGGCAATAGCGGCTTAATAAAAATAAGCCCTTCCCTAAGGTTAGACTTTAGGGGGGAACTCACCTTGCGGTGGTGATAAAGAACTCCGTCGCAATTGGTGTTACGAACAGGCAACAAGAGCAAGCGTCGCTCGATACGTTCGACCAGTGGGGGGTGTAATCATGGCATAGGGTCAAGTTTCAAACTAGTCATCCAAACAAGTTGCCTTCTAGGCGTTCGACCTGGGGAGATTGTTTACTAGCCCCAACCTGGTTTAATATTTGAAATCAAGGAAAGATGAAAGCTTCCTTTTCTTTGACAAATCTTTGAATCTCCTCCTTCTTCCTTCGTAGACTCCTCCTTTTGTCCTCCTCTTTTTCCAAAAAGAATTCTCTTTTCTAATTCTCTCAGCCCTCTTAACATGGAGAACACATCGTGGTCCCAAAGTCCAACTTGGACATAAATGCCATCTACCAAAGTAAATTCGTACCTACCTAAGACGACAAGAGGGGGAGATATTCGAATTTAAAATGATTCTTCCCTTTTTAAAATATCTTGTTTCAAATAAAATCCATTTACTTCTTTATTTACAAAAGATAAAGCCATTCATTTCTTTTATCAATTTAAAAAGGTAAAAGAGAGAATTAAATAGAACTTTAAAGCATTAATATTTATAATATTTAATTCAATTTAATTCAAACCATAAAAGCCTTAAATCATTTTCTCATTTGATTAATTCAAACTAAAATATCTATACTAATATTAAGTATTAGTATGATATTTAAATTCAAATAAAATACCTATACTAATATTAAACATTAGTATGGTATTTAAGTTGCCAAAGAATTAATAGAACCTCTATATCTATTAATTCTTTCCGAGGGGGATTCTTTACCAAAAGCACTTACGCAACAACACATAAGTAAACAAAAGTGAGCAATCAAGTGCATCAAACAAGGTGGGTGATTTATTGTGAACCCAATCGCCTATCCTAGCCGAAGACTTAAGGTAACTTCTAGGTTACCAACTTCGAGCTAAGGATGGTTGGATTGTTGACGATCACCCTAAAGCAAGAATGCATGCCTATATGAGGGTAGTCGTTCATGTTACCCTGAGCTGCCATAATCATCATTTCCCTTTTCAAGTACCCCGTTCTCGGTGGTTGATTCTACCTCTTTCACCCACGAGTGTACTTGGTTCTGCAAATCGACAATACATCAACCGTACCATATCCTCAAAGATAAATCAATATAAATATTGCACAACCATCCAAATGCATCAAAACTAGGCATCAATTTATTATCATTCATCAATACATAGTCTATCATTTAAAAAGTCCTGCCAAGGCGGGTCATGACAATACATAGGTTTAGGGTCTTCTAGTTCCCCCAATCCTCGAGTATGATGTACTTTCCTCTTCAATGCTTCAATGTCCTTAGTGAACATTGTATCCATATCTTCGACAAATCTGAAAGTGGGCCATGTCATCTAAATCAATCGTGTCATATGATTCAATCCCGTCCACTTATTTGACGTGAAGTTGAAGATTGTACTTCACAAAGATGATGTCATTGAGGTGCTTTTGGGTCAACCTTTTGCACTTTCAAATAGATATAAAATTCAAATTGAGCTCACCAGAAGTGGTACAATGTAATATTCCTAAACTGGAAATTGCAAACCCTAAAACTGTAAAATGCAAACCCTAACCACATAACACGATTTTCTTGCAAACAAAATTCTGATTTACTCAAATAAAATTATGATCTAGTAAACAGCTGCAAAAATTTACTAAAACTCCCAATATGAGGCAAATCAAGAATACTTTTATTAGATCTGCAAATATAGAAGATACAGTGCGTAGATTTACTCACAAATCACTGGATCTGCATGATAACAGCAAAAACAACTAAAAATCTAAATACCCACCAAAATAATTCAATCTTCTAGCTGGACGTTGGGTGTAGAAGATTGAATGGTGCCCATATGCTCCAAATATGGTCCCAAAAGTGGGACGTTCCTGTTCCCGATGCTCAAAAATCTGAATATGATGATATATCCCTGCTCCAAGCCCTCAAATGGCTGAATAACACTTTGAAAACCGACAAAACTCCACAATAAGACCTGATGAAAACCCTGGATGGATTTACCACTAAGATACTGAAGGGTTTTCGTCCTTAGCCTCGAAATCCAAGAGGGTTTTCGTCCCCAAGGATGATCTCCAACGGGTCTTCGTCCCCAAGGATGATCTCCAACGGGTCTTCGTCCGCTGAAGATAGTTGTAGTCAGCCACACAGCCAAATACAAGATAGATATAAAAAATAATAACCAAACATCCCCTAATGAGTGCCTCACTCCTCCTTTTATATGCAAATGTTATATTTCTTCGTTGAGGTGGCACTTTATTATTTTACTTTATAAAATAACCTTATAACTCCCTAATATAAAATATTATGCCCCTAACACACATTGAACCCTTTTATTTTATTTTTATTTTATCCTTCCTAGCCACACCACACTTAACAAAACAACACCAAACCAACAAACTCCACACAACTCCACACCACACATATGTATAAATAGAAAAATCTGAAAAAGGGTCATTACATACAAGGTTGACTCAAAACGCGGATTGTCAACCCTTCAAGATTTGGTGTTCTAGCACCATAATCTCCCACCATAAATCTGCAAAAAGAAATTTGTATAAATTATAAATTATGTTTGTAAATTGTAAGTAAGGTTCAACTAAAAAGGTTTAGAAGTTCAAGATTTTTACCCGACTACAAGGTTGTCCTTGATTGAACACAAAAATGGGCTGAAAACAACCTCCTCTCCGCTTGTTTGTAGGCTTGCAACCTGGTGGGGATTAGGTGATGTTTCTTTGGGATAATTATCATCTTCTCAATGTAGGCGCAAAAGCCCCCCATAACCTTTTCATCATGATGAAAATTGGGACTGAAAAAGAATTTGGTGTTCAAGGAGTACCTTCCTACATGTAAAGGTTGATGGAGTTGGCTTGTCCATCTCTTATCAATAATTCCCCCAATTGGATCATATTTATGCTTATCACCTCTATAATAGCCTTTGATGGCCTCTTTTGCCCTGTTCATGGACTCATACAAATATCCCATTGGCAATTGATATCCATCAACAAGGTGAAAAACCTTTACTAAAGGTTCCTTCACCTGAAAATAATAGTGAAAAAATAATTATCTTAAGGAAATCTAATTAAAAATTAGAAATTTAGATTCTAGAAAGCCAAATAGTTATATTGAGTATTTCTTGCACGCACCTCCAAAATGTGTCGTCAAAGACTTTCTTGATGACTCTTTGTCGCTCCTCCATTGCATAATATGGTGATCCATATCATCGTTCACTTACAAACATCCTCTCAAGAGGAGTAGATGTAGCTACAAGGCTTTACAGGGCAATGAAGTTGGAGGTGAATAGGGTGACACTTGGGCAAACAATGTCCTTCCCATTGGCGTGCTCTCTCATCAAGCTGAGTACCCATGTGTGGTTGTAAATATATTTGGTGATGTTCTTCACCTGCTCAACCACAATCTTCACCCATGATAGTTTGCCAGTGTCCTTGAGAATGAGGTCAATGCAATGGGCGACACATGGGATCCAAAAAAAATTATGTACTTCTTGAATAGTCTACCTGTAGATACATAAGTTGTTGCCTTGCCTGTCACTAATTGTATAATATTCTCCACTCCAACTTCAAGCGCCATCTCTTCCAATAGACCGAACAACAGTTGTGCGCTCTTCATGTCTCGAGTGGCATCAATTGACTTCAATAAGACTATGTATCCATCTGAAGCCACTAAGAAGTTGAGTAGTCCGCGGTTCCTTGCATCAGTCCACCCATCGGATAAAATGTTGTACTCTCTTTTCATCCACAGTTCCTTTGCTCTTCTACAAGAGCATGTGTGTTTGTTACATACTCCTCCAATAAGGGCCTGCTGAAATCTTTTGTTGTAGAGGGCTTCATCCCTCTAACAATTGTGCCTAGTGTCCTCACCAAAGCATCCCAATAAGGGCTGCTCATGGCATTAAAAGGAATGTTGTAATAATACCAACAATTTGCTGCTGCCATTTGGGCTTCCTTTATCCTCTTTTCCCATGCTGTACTCTCAAGGATGGTTTGCTATGTACCTATGTAAGGAAACAAAAACTCTTTTTTGTTGCTTGTATTCTAACTCTCCCTAGAAGAGTGTCGGATGCAAGGGCCAAAGATGTACTATGATGCAACGTTAGCACTATCATTCAAATCAGCATCAACCTCATAAGTGGAGCTCCTATGCCCTATCATTGTCCCAACTGCAGCCTTAGTTCTTTTGGTCTTTCTCTTATTTTGCTGTTTGGTGGTAAGCCAAGCCTTGACTTGATTTCTGACTTCATCTTTAGCTTGTGCGTACACCTCTAGATTGCGGCCTTAACCCTGACAAGATGTAATTTGAGGCGATGGATGCCTCCTCTCATATATTTGCCACAATTTTTACGAAAGACCTGATTCGATTAAACCCTTTATGCCGTGTATCCAACACAGGCCCTCCCTGGACTTGGAGTTGGGTTATTGCTGTTGGAATTTTAGGCAATGGATGCCTCTTCTCATATCTTTGCCATATTATTTTCAGAAGACCTGATTCAATAAACCCTTTATGCCAAGTATCCAACACGGTTCCTTCCCTGGACTTGGAGTTGGGTTATTTGTGCTGGTTTCTTGACCCTCACCACCCCTCCCCCCCCCCCACACACTGAAGTATTTGACCCAAAAACGAAGAGCACAAAAAGTGCAGCAGCAAAAACACAACAATTTTTGCAGCAGCGCACGACAGTCTGAATTTGAGGGACCAAAACTACTTAGAATTTGATGAAATTTTATGAGTGAATTCTACACAAAAAAACCTTTCCAACGGTGTATCATACGCACAAAACGGAGCTGTAAAACTAAAGAATAGAACTTCAGAAGTTGACTGTAGGTTTCAGAAAAACAAGGACAACAAGCATGTTTCTCACAAAATGAATGGAATAGAATGTTGTTTTGCTTTCCAAACGAACTCAGAATTATTACAAAGCTTTTTCCACAATCTCTTACAGCTATAATACTCTAATTTACATTTACAAGAGAGAAAATGATGTTACAACAATTCATTTCACATTCTAAGAAGTCCAACAGTCATAGTGACTCTTCAAGGCCTATATAAACTTTTGGGCTTCTTCAAATTCGTGGGAGAACTTTTGGTTTTGTAATTTTCTTTGTCAGCATCAATCTCCAACATACTTCCCCTTAGTGCTGAGTGGTGAGACAAGTTTGTCTCTCAATCTCAAACATTGTTTTTTATTGACACCTTTGGTAAACAGGTCTGCAAGCTGTTGTTTGGTGCTGCAATATTTCAAATCTACAACCTTCTTTTCCACCATGTCTCTTATGAAATGAACCTTTAAATCAATATGTTTAGTTTTACTATGATGGACTCGATTTTTTGCAATCTTGATTGCAGTTGTGTTGTCACAAAAAATTGTTGTTGGACTGTTTTGAACTTCACCAATCTCTTCAAGTACCTTACTCAAACAAAGTGCTTTTGTATTTGTTGCAGTAGTTGCAACATGTTCTGCCTCTATAGAAGATAAAGCAACAATACTTTGCTTGCTTCTTTGAGCTCCATGTTATCACTCCTGAACCAAGTGAAAAACAATTTCTAGAAGTTGATTTTCTATTATCCAAGCAACCTCCCCAATCTAAGTCACTGTATCCAACAAGATCCATTTTGTTGTTAGCATCATAATGTATGCCAAAATTCAAGGTTCCTTTGACATACCTCAAGATTCTCTTGGCTGCTCTCATGTGGTTTTGTGAAGGTTCATTCATGTACCTTGATACAAGTGAAACTGCAAATGCAATATCAGGTCTTGTTGTAGTAAGGAACATTAAGCTCCCAACAATGCTTCTAAACAAATTTTCATCAGCTTTCTCTTCTCCATCATCTCTACACAACACTTCTCCATGTGCCATAGGTGTCCAAACTGGTTTACAATTTTCCATGCCATATTTCTTCAACATATATTTTGCATATTTTGATTGACAAATGAAAATTTTGCCATCACCTTGATGTACTTCCACACCAAGAAAGTATTGCATCAGTCCTAAATATTTTATATCAAATTCCTTCATCATAGCATGCTTAATATCATTCATTGTCTTTGAACTAGTTCCCATGTAGATCAAATCATCAACATATAGGCACACAAGAAGAATATTATCACCTTCATTCTTGAAATAGAGTGTCAAGTCATTTTTACTTTTTTTGAAACCACAATCTTGGAAGTATCCATCAATTCATGAGTACCATGCTCTAGGTGCTTGCTTCAGTCCATACAGTGATTTCTTCAATTTGTAAACATGGTTTTCCTTTCCTTCCACTTCAAAGTCTTGAGGTTGCTGAACATAAACCTCCTCATCTAGATAACCATTCAAGAATGCACTTTTCACGTCCATGTGATAAACTTTCCACTGTTTATTGGATGCCAATGAAAGAGCCATCCGAATTGTCTCTTATCTTGCAATAGGGGCAAATGTTTCTTCATAATCCACACCATATCTTTGAGTGAATCCTTTTGCAACCAGCCTTGCTTTGTATCTTTCTATGCTTCCATCACTGTTAAACTTTGTTTTGTGGACCCACTTGGATCCAACATTCTTCTTGTCCTCGGGCAATTCCACAAGTTCCCAAGTGTCATTTTTTTCACTGGACTCAATTTCTTCTTTCATTGCTTGCACCCAAACATCATTAGTACAAGCATCTTCATAACATGAAGGTTCCAAATCATATTCAGAAAACAGAGCATAATTCACCAACTCAACTTTTGGTTCTTCTTCATCATCACCATATATTTGGAGCTTTCCCAATCTTGAAACAACCTGGTCCAACTCTTGCAATTGGTTTCTTGTTAACCTTCTTTTAAAGTTCTTGTCCATCATTTGGTTGGCTGGATGTGCTTTGAGTATTCTCTTTCCTTTATTTGTATTCTTGGTGGGACTTGTGGATGAGTTTCTTGTGGTTGAACTTGGTGTAGTCTCGTTTGAAATTGTTGATGGGCTGCTAGGTGGGCTTGGAGGAGTAGAGGGAACATTTGAAGGTTGTCCCCCAATTGTATTATCTTCTTCAACATCATGTATTTTTCCTGCAGATTTTTGATGACTGTACACTCCCCCTTAATAAATTACATCTCTAGAGACTACAAACTTGCGGGTTTTTGGATTATACAGTCTATATGCCTTACTTGTTTTAGAATATCCCACAAGAATGCATGGTTCACTCTTGGGGTCCAACTTCTTTCTCACTTCGTCATTCACATGTGCATATGCAAGACAACCAAAAACTCTCAAATGACTTACAGTGGGTTTTGTGCCATACCATGCTTCATGTGGAGTCTTCTTGTGTAGTGCTCTTGTGGAGCATCTATTGAGAATGTACACTGCTGTATCAACTACATAAGACCAATAAGAATTGCTCAAACCTTTTATCTTCAACATTGCCATTTCTACAATGGTTCTATTTTTTCTCTAAGCTACCCCATTTTGTTGTGGTGTATAGGTGGTAGTGAGCTGCCTCTTGATGCCATATTGTTTGCAAAAATCATTGAACTCATTTGAACAAAATTCTCCCCCATGGTCAGTTTTCAAACACTTTATTTTTATATCCACCTTCATTCTCAACCAAAGCTTTGAAAATCTTGAACATGCCAAAAGCTTCATCCTTATGTTTCAAAAAACACAACCAACACTTCCTTGAAAAATCATCAATGAATGCAAGAAAATATGAAGACTTACCCAAAATTTGTGTTTGCATAGGTCCATAAATATCAGAATGTACAATTTGGAGTGGGTATGAGGCCCACCATGCTTTTCCTTTTGGAAACTCCTTCCTTGCATGCTTTCCAATCACACATGCTTCACACACACCCTTGTGCTTTCCAACCTTAGGTAGTCCACCATTTACCATGTCTTTTGAAGACAAAAATCTAGACTTCTAAAATTCAAGTGTCCAAATTTGAGAGGCCAAAGCCAATTCTTATCTTTAAGTGCCATATGTGCCATGTTCATACTCCCGTTTCCTCCAAACTTCAAAGGAAACATTCAGCTCTTTGTCATAGGAACAATGGTGACCATATGGTTCCTATTATTCTTATCATAAATGATACATTCATTGTTATCAAACACAACTTTATAGTTTTTTTTCTACAAGCTGTCCAACAATTAATAAATTATTCTTCAAATTGGGAGCATAGTAGATATCATGAATTTTCTTTGTACCTTTTGCAACCACATCCAAAGCATTATTGTTCTCAAGAATGATCTTGGTCTTGAAATTCTCATTCACATCAGCAAACAACTCTTTCTTTCCAGTCATGTGGCTAGAACAATTGGAATCTAGCTACCAAACTTCTTGACTAGTTTTTTCAGCCATGTAACTAGTCAAAAACAAATTACCTTGTGCAGCTTCATCCTCACATACATAGTGAGCTCTTCTATCTCCATTTGTGGTCTTCACTTGTTAGGAACCTACTATTAAAATTAAGAAAACTCACACAAAATACTGAAATTAAGCAGAAACTCATGCAATATCACAATGTGGAAAGTAAATGCAGAATTAAACACACTCACAATAAACACTGAATCGTAGGCCTCTTCGAGGGGGCAACCTCCTTTAATATTTCATTCACTTGCAAAAGATACATTCATACATGGCTTCATAGCTTTTAAAGAAAGACTTCATGCAACCTAACCCTAAGCTCAAGAGTTGGCTTACATGCAAAATGCCACTCGAGCTAGAATCTTCTACCAAACGTCGGTTACAATCTTGATAACGGTTACATTAAATGGCCCCACTTGGCTAGGAGCCTAACTTGCCACATACATTGCAAAATAACATTATAGATGTGATCTCCCACGTTGGAAGTGGGTCATTACATAAGCAACGATAATTATAAAATTCCGTTAGGATGGGATCCTAACATTATTCTATAATATCTAGCAATGTGGCCCATTCTATGACAATTGTAGCATTCAAATCTTTTTTGATCAGCCCTTCCATGTCCTCTTCTAGCAGCAACAACTCCTCTTCCTCTTCCTCCTCTACCTCTTGAGTAATTCTGATTTCTTCCTCTTCCATGTGCCTGTTTACTTGTGCTTGGACCAGCTTCATCATTCTCAGAAATTTTTAATTTAGAATCAAAAACATTCTCCTCATTCATCATTCTCAGAAATTTTTAATTTAGAATCAAAAACATTCTCCCAATTTTCTTTACTGGTTTCTCGTAGTCTTTCCTCATGTGACGTAAGAGAACCAACTAGACAATCAAATTCAAATGTAGACAAATCTTTACTCTCCTAAAAAATTATTGCAACATGATTCCATTGAGGGGTAAGAGATCTCAATACATTCTTCAGAGCTACCTCTTTTTTCAAGGTCTGTCCAAGGGTGGCCATCTTGTTCACTACATCCTTCACTCTAACACAATAATCACCCACACTTTCAACCTCTTTCATCTGCAGATTCTTAAACTCTTTCTTCATGGTCTGCAACTTTACCATTTTCACTTGGTCATTTCTTTGGTAAGCCTCTTGAAGAGACTTCCAAGTCTCCTTGGCTGATGTATAGCAACAATATATGGAAATAAACTCTTGTCAAGAGCAGAATAAATATGGTAGAGGGCTAATGAATTCTTCTTCTTTGTTTCCCTTTTTGTTGTCCTATCATTTCCTTGTAATGTGTTCCAATCAGGCTGTTCTTCATAACCACTCTCCACTACCTCCCAAAGATTTTTTCCAATTAACAATGTTCTCATCTTTACGCTCCGATAATCATAATCTTGCCCGTTAAATTTTGGAATGGGTAATGAGTTGTTGAAGTTGGCCATTAGACTCAAGCAACAACAAATGAAGTTTTTCTTCAATGAACTTGTCCAAGAACTTGATCAAATGTTAGACTGACCACGAATCCAAGTTCACTCAAACCCAAAAACCAACCAAGCTTTGATACCAAATGAAGTATTTGACCCAAAAATGATGAGCACAAAAAGTGCAGCAGCAAAAATGCAGCAGCGCACGACTGTCTGAATTTGAGGGACCAAAACTGCTTAGAATTTGATGAAATTTTAGGAGTGAATTCTTCATAAAAAGACCTTTCCAACGTTGTATCACACGCGCAAAATGGAGCTGTAAAACAAAAGCTACAAGCTTTGAAAGTTGACTGCAGGTTTCAGAAAAACAGGGACAGCAAGCATGTTTCTCACAAAATGAATGGAATAGAATGTTGTTTTGCATTCCAAAGGAACTCAGAAGTATTACAAAGCTTTTTCCACAATCTCCTACTTATATAATACTCTTTTACATTTACAAGAGACTCTTCAAGGCCTATAGAAACTTTTGGGCTTCTTCAAATTCGTGGGAGAACTTTTGGTTTTGGATTTTTCTTAGTCAGCATCAATCTCCAACATCCCCCCCCCCCCCCCACCTCCAAAGAAAAAAAAACAAAAAAATGGGTAAAGTACAAAAAACCTTACCTCTGAAATCTTGTCCCAACTTGTGAAATCTTCAAAAACAGCTGTTAATCCATTATCCTTCACAAATGTGCAGCCAGGAGCCAGAGAGGGAAAAAATTGAAAAATTGACAGTTTGTTCCCTTTTAGGCCGTTTTCTGCCTTTTTCCTGCACATGCATGAGTTTTTGCGATTTTTCGGCCATTAATTGGTGATTTCATTGCAATTTCTTGGTGCTGAGAGAATGGTTGATTTTTCAAACTATGGTCACTGTTATGTGAACTGTAGAACCCTTTCTAATAGCATTGCTATATCTTAAGTAGTGAAGATTTGTACTGGAAACCAAAGTGACTACCCTAGAGTGAGAGTGATCTGCTCTAAGTGCACTGTAACTTCTCCCAGATGTAGCTGCATCAACGAATAAAATGCATAATCACAAGTACTCTGTCTAGGATGTATATATGTATTTGGGTGCTCAATGACCCTTACAGATTGACTATTTCTTTTTGAGACTGAAATCACTGCATTGTCAAGGCTTGTGACACATTGATTGTTTGGCTGTGCTATCCAAATTATGGCATTTTAATTGTCTTGGAGGTGCTTAAATGGTTCACGGAATATATGAAAGCTTTTTTGTATTTAATCAGTTATATGGGATTGAAATGAGCCCCACCTATATTACATCGTGACCACATAGTGATATTACAACAGTTTGGCAATTATGCATCAATGCATTGGCAAGATTCAAACTTGGGTCTTCTCCTTGAAAGTCGAGGTATTTAACAGATTGAGCTTATGCCATTTGATTGCATGTATAATTTTTTTTTAACAAGACTGGGGATGAAGACTTCTGGCAAAAAAGATATTGTCAACTTTGGGCTATCCATATGGATATATGATGAATGATTGAGTAAAGATGCAATGTTGTCTAGTCATCCAAGTCTTTTGTTTTTGCTTGGAAAAATTTAAAAGGAGGTAAGTCAAAGGTAGGGAATATTCTCAGAGACAGCCGGTGAAAATTGCTAAGGATAATGTTGTTCTCTGTAGCTGCAAGATTGTGCAGCATATAGTATTTTCCTGGATTCGTAATAAGCACTGAAGATTTGTGAAGAAATGAATGCACTTGACATGACCTTAATTTTTATTCACCAAATGATGTTAACAAATTACTACTTTGAATTGTGCCTCGTCAAATATCATTATTTAGAAAATGCTTTGTTATAATGAGAAGTGCTGTTTAATGTTGCAAATGTTAATGAGTTAATATGGTGTTTAATTTGATGTGCAGCTATCGCACCAACTATTTCATCATAATAATATTCTTTCTTGGTAAGTGCGCCATGATGTTGATGTTCCCATTTTGGTTTCCTTGTCATACTTACAATTTCATTATTTCATGGGATTTTACTTGCAGTAATCTCTAAATTACTCGCTTGAAAAACCTCTCTTATTCTGCTTTTATGGTCCATTGACTACAGGGTTGGCTTTTTTGAGGAATCCCCTTGCACTTTTGGCTGCTATCTTGGCAGGCTGCGGTATAGCACTTCTTAATGATAGGTAATAGGAACTTTAATCTTTTATTCTTTTCTATCTTAGCATATGTCAGTATAACACTTCTTAACAATTGAAATTGGACTAGTGTGTTTTCCATATTGTGTATAATGATTATTTATGGGAATTCAGTTGTTTGTTAGAAGAAACAAGAAATTTATTGTGATAAAATTTATTATCTTGGAGGCTTGAGGAAATCTTGTGAACTTGAAAGTTATAGGTGCAGATATATATGAGTGATCTGGGTTTTTGATGATTGAAAAGAGTATTGCTAGGATGGCAGTACATCTGATCATGTAGCTTAGGGTGAGAATGGTGGCAATGAACTATCCTAGAAGTGAAGCAGTTAGATGAAGCGATTGATACATGCAGCAGTAGTTCCATAAAAACCTAGCTCTTTTCTTTGGGTTGGTTTTGTATCTATGCTAGCTCTCTGGTACTTGCAGTCATGCAGGTTCAGGATGCATAACTTTTGTTTTAAGAACTTCCATTGTATGTCACATTATTTGAGAATTTTTCCTCTTTTTTTTGCCATTGTTCCTTCTATACCACAGTGGTCACTTGGGCCTCTGTCTTGGGAGATGTTAAATTCCATATTTGCAGGGAGATGGTCGACTTTCTGCTGCTTTTTTGTCACTGCAATCAAAAGGTAAAGGTAAAGATAAAGTAGTTTTTAACGTCCATGAGACCATAGGTCATATGAGACGACTCTCATAGAGGATGTTATTTATCCAATATATGTTTATCCAACCAAATTTTGATTACCAAAGTATGGTGTACAACTCTACCCCCATTACATTCCAATCTTGAACCTCCTACTTGGAGTTCCAACCATTAAGCCCTCTCAATAACATCCATTTCAGTTTTTCATGTCAATCTGATCACAGACACCCAGCTTTATGTTTCCATGGTAGTTTTGCTTGTTTTTGAAGTAAGCACATTTATGGAAAATGTTTTTGACAATTTGTAGATTTTGAAACAGAAACTGTGCAAAAGGCAGTCGGCTTTAAATATCCCATGTGGAGTATGTGTGGAATATTTTCTACCTAGGCCACTTACTGAAAACAAAAATTTCTGATAGAGGGTTTCTTATACAAAATTCAGAGGTTAAGGAGTGAGTGCTCACTTCCACTTTATTTGTATTTTGCTTCAGAGTGTACATGTTTGAAAAGTACAGTATTGTTGTGGCAATGGTGGTCTGAGGTCCCATACTACGATTTTAGCTTGTTCCATGCATTTGTTGCCAGCATTGCATCTTGCTCCTGTATGTTGAGAGTAGGTAGTTGATCTTTATTATCATACTTAAAACTGTGGCTCTGTCTCTTATTCTGTGATTCCATCTATGCCATCCCATACTGCTGTATGTGTCAAAATAGCTTTCTTCTTCATTTTTGAGTTTGCAAAGTTCCATTTAACTTTTGCAAGTCCAGTAAAGTAATATTCAACATCCTCATACAAACTTGATTCTTGCATTCACAATCTATGTGACACTTCTTTACAAGTTTTATCTGATAGTAACATTAATTAGCCAACTATCAAACCCCCTTATGCTGTATAAACAGTGTCATGATTATTCAATATTTTTGTCTGTTTGCAGAACTTATTGAATAACAACCCTTATGACAGACAGTGCAAAGTCCAATTCATGCTGAATTAAAGGATTCTTGTCCATTTTTATGCGGATGCACCTCTTTTTTTGGGTGTTAATATTCGTGGGTAAGACATCATATTGATGGGGTCCATTTTTTTGCTGCATGCAGCTTTGCAATTACGTTTAATGAGAAGGTGACAAGAACTGTGAGGCAGTTTTCCCCACATCTAGCTGCAAAAATGCGGCCACCAGTCGCGTAAGTGGTATTTATTTATTTTGAAAAGAGTTTGTGTGTTCACATGAAAAAATCCTCATTTTGTAATTGAGTTTTGCAGGCCTGTAATCCGAGGACGTCCAGCTAGAAGGACAAGGATGATTCATATTTGTGGTAGACCCCGTTGGATGTTCATTTCATTGTTTTCATCAGGTAGGAATAGTTGCAACCTTTCACGTGTCTACATGTTTTTGTGATATATAACTTTTCAGTAAGCTCAAAAGTTTGTTATCAGAACTTTTCTAATTTTAGGTAAGCCACAGATCTAATAGAGAGTCTAGTGTTTACCATTTCTCATGGATCTATTTTATTTTGTTCGAAATTCTGACCTCTGTTATGATTGTGTGCAGCCAGTGCTTTACTGTGGTTTGTGTCTTGTGGTATCCTGACAGTTCTTTGGGCATTACTAATTGGCCTGCTGTGTAAGCTTCTGAAACCTATGTGAGTAATTGGAAAAGCTCAGTTGTGTTATAGCTTGCTTCTCATGTGTTTTTGGATGTTGGAACATTCTGTGGCAGCTACCCTCCTCCATGCAAGCTTCCGTACACCAAATCTCAAAGCACGACTCAATACCTTCCGTGAAGAGTTTCGTGCTGTGTGGCGGAATTATAGTGATATTTGATGTGAACAAGGAAGAGTCAAGAATGGGGGCTTAGTCATTGGAACTCTGTGAGTATAGTTTCTTAATTCTCCACCATGCTATACTAAGAAAGAAACACTGTTTTTTTTCCCAATGACAATATATATATATGCATGTGTCTCTGTGCACCATCTTTGTTTGATTTCATTTAATTGACAGAATGCATTCTATGGATTCTTTAGGAGGTACAATTCTTGTTTCCTTGAGTAAACCAAGACTTTGCGGGATCTCTTGTGAAGGGGAACATATCTGGTTAAATGCTTTTTACATGATCAGAAATCGTCATATGAAATTATGTCAGGTTGTTTGCTCTAGGTTCATTTAGAATGTGAAAGTGGTGTGTTTCCTATGCCAAAGCAGTTATGAGATTCATTTAGGCCTCACTGCAACGATTCTGTATAATTATGCAGAATCTCACCAAAGGCCTTTTCCCTCTTCACATGCTATTTTTTTATGGGGGTAAAACCTAGTTGCATTTGACAGTTGACAGTGTTGGAAAGAAGAATATGATTTACCTCCCTTTTGAGCTAAACAAGTTTATTATGTATTGAATAGAAACTCTAGCCTGCTACAAATTCTTTGCCTGCCCTAGAGGGGTAAGGGTTTTTATTGGAATCATATCTGAAATGGCGAAATTTTGTGGATGCAAGCAAATAATATTTATTTATAAATATATTTGTGAATCTTACATGTTGGTTAAATCTCATGGTGACAAGCAGTGCTTGAGTGGACTGTAATATTAGAGATTATGGTTGTTTAAGAGGGGTAGATTTGTGATATATTTATTGTCATTGTAGCTGGTGCTATGGTAGAGCATGCCTACTTATGGGTAATTGTCACAGGAAACCTCCTTTTATTGCTTTTGCTGAAGTTTATACTTCCTATGGTTTATGATTACTGTGTGGAACACATTAGGTATAGATGTGGAGGATAACCTCCTCCTTAAAGGAAGAGAAAGGAAAGAATGTTGAACAAGATGGCTAAAATATAATATGGCAGTGTTTTGCATTACATTGTTCATCATGCATGACATTCAAACTTTGGGTGCTTGATGTACTTAAAATTTAATTCTCCTTTTCCTCTCTTTGCCTGCTTTATATAATGGATAAATGTTTTCTTTGACAAATATTTTTGTCTGCTCCACTTCTAGACTTTTATATCCCAAATGTTAGGGTTTTAAAAAGGTACTCTGCACTTGTTCCTTGTACATCCCCACACTTCATTAGAACTATGGAACTTTCGTTGATAGATTTATGTCTGTCTGAAAATAATCCTGCTCTTTGCTTATTTAACCTTGCTTAGCTTGCAGCAGAGGTCTCTCTCTCTCTCTCTCTGCCTTTTGGGTTAAATGTTGTGGCATTCGCTGGTGCTTTTATCATTTCATGGGAAATTGATGGAATATAACATGGGAAAATATACAAATACAGGTTGACTGCATGAGTATTGGTATGATTTTTATGCGTGGTATTTAATTCATAATCCCTTCAAGACCTTTCAAAAGTCAATTGCCTTTGCATATGGGAACTTTAATATAATGCAATGCTGCAAATCTGTGCATTCAATTTGATAACGAGTTATTCTCCTAGTACTGAAGCCAAGATGTGGAGAAGGAAAGGGAAGTGCAGAAGGCAAGGAGGTTTTAAGAAATACATAGCACTGTTGATAGAAAAACAACAAAGTAGGTTGCAATTTTCAAATTGCATTGAATTTTCAAGACTACAGTGAAATCTGGGCCTAGGACCCAAACATTGTATTTAAATTTTTTTATTATAAATTTGACATTCATTGAATATTTAATAAAAATCACACTGCACAGGACCCATACATTGATGTCTACCTAGCTGTTTTTTTTGGTTTCCTTGCTGTCTTCCAGTTCACCATTGACCCTCTTTGCCCTTAAGATCTTAGCCAAGAGGAAAATGGGAAAAATGCATTTTGAGGGGTTTGATCTTTTCAAACCTCAAGCGATCGCAATTCCTTAATTTGTTTGCAACAGAACCTGAACTGCTCTGCAACCTGCAGCAGGTGCTGAATCATGACCATTGTGAAACAAGAAAGGAATAGCAGATCTCGTGTGTGATGGTTGTCCCTGTTGTGGATCTGTTACAGGCCATTAGTACGTGCAATGGAGCTCTGTGAACATGTCTTTTGCAACTATCCGAGCAATCAGTTGACTATATGCCCCTTTTGATGATACCCTGTTTTAGTTGGTGTGTTCTAGTAACCTACTCAAATGCAACTCTCACGTTGAGTTATCCTGGATGTCAATTAAGTCCCATAAATCACTTCATGGAATATTTGTGTGCTGATACTCTGCTCATCAGTCTTTTGGTCTCTTTGATATATACTAAGGATTAGACAAAATATCCCTTTTCCTCAGAAAGCCTGAAGCAAGGATATATATGAGATAAAAGTCATAAAAATGAAAGAGAAAGTGATAATTATCACAAGTAATTGTGAAAGGTTATCTCTTCGTGTCTGTTCATGACTGTCAATATTTTCTGACTTTGGAACTTACAATTAAATTTTGGCCTTATATTCTCTCCTTCTACCTGATATAAATGCAGGGCCAAGATGAGTCATTTCCATATGAGATCAAAAAAAGACTTAAAGAGCCTTTGGACTTCTGTGTTGAATTCTGCTTTGTTTCCCGAAAATTGTGGGAACAGGACATAGGACACACTGAGATGAGTTTTCAGGATGGCAGGGGTTTGACCAGATTTTTGGGAACAGTGGGGGGTTGACAATTAAATTATGTTTAACATATAATAAAATATAAAAGTTTCATTGATGTATATATAAAAATCTATAATTTTAAGCACAAGGATGCATCATTTAACAATTTGAAAGTGCAAGAAAACTTAAGATACAAAGACATCAAGCATATGTTGTGAACTGAAAAAAAGGAGAACTGTTGAGAATCTGAAATATCAATAACCTATAATGATAAATGTTTAAATATCCAATACCAAATGGTATGAACTCAAGCGGTTTAATTCCTCAACTTTTAAGGAGACCCAGGGTCATATCTTGCCGAGCCATACATGCATAAGTTCCAAGCTGTCGTATTACCACTATGTGGTCAAGTTGTAATATGGGTAGGACCTGTTTCAATCTCATATAACCAATTAAGTTTTTTTAATTTTTTTGAACTTCCAATCAAATGGTATGAACTCAACCAGTTAAGATACAATGACATCAAGCATTAAATGTGGTGAACTTAAAAAAAGAAAACTGCTGAAAATCTGAAATATCAATAACCTACAATGATAAATGTTTAAACATCCAAATATCAAATGGCATGAGCTTAAGTGGTTAAATTCCTCATCCTTTCAAGGAGGAGACTCAGGTTTGAATCTTGCCAAGTGATACATGCATAATTGCCAAGCTGTTGTAATACAACTATGTGGTGAAGTTGCAATATGGGTAGGGCCCGTTTCAATCCCTTATAACCAATAAAAAAAATTTAAACGTCGAATCAAATGGTATTCATTCAACAAGTTAAATTCCTTGACTTTCAAGGAGGAGACCCACCTTCTAATCTTGCTAAGCGTTACATGCATAATTTCTAAGCTATTATAATACCATTATGTGATCAGGATGTAATATGGATAGGCCCGTTTCAATCCAATATAACAAAAGAGTCTAGTCACAGTTAAAAAAAGTTTAAACATTTATACAAAAGAGTCTAGTCATAGTTTGAAAACTTGGACGCTTCAATCCTATATAATCAGTTAAACAGAAAAAGTTTTAGCATCTATATAAAATAGTCCAGTTATAGTTTGAAAACTTGGACTCGGCAATTACTTCAGGCTGAAATTTTGACTTGGACTTGGGACTGTGCAAAAACTCAGCAATAAAAGCCATGATATTCATTCATTCATAAAACATACTTAAATAGCATGTAAATTGTTTATAAAAACATTAAAAGCGAATTTAGAAAGCTTAAATACACAGTGAAAATGAAAACATCATGTGTCATGATAATGATAACAATGATTATGGCCATACCTATAAAGTATGGGAAGTTTGTTCTAAATAAAGGTAAAAGTTAAAGTAGTTTTTAACGTCCATGAGACCATAAACCATATAATATCCTCATAGAGGATGTAATTTACCCAATCTATATTTATCCAACAAAACTCCGGTTATTGAAGTATGGTGTACAACTTTACCCTCCATTGAATTCAAACCTTGAACCTCCTATTCAGAGTTCCAAAGTCTTACCATTAGCCCCACTCAAGTTGTACAGATAATTCGATATATTATGTGAAAAATAATAAAAAAGAAAAAAAATATTCATTGTCAAAATTCAGTAACATGAAAGTGTATACAACATTAAATATCAGAACCTTATATAACCATGTGTTTATAATCCTGTGGTGCATAACTCACAATTGTGCCATTCTACTCAGCGCGTTTGCTGTCCATTGCCGTGTCTGCTGGACTTTGCTGTTGTGTCTGCGGTATCTGCTGCATCCCGTGTTATTTATTCTGCTCTCCTGTGTCTGCAGTTGGCAATGTTGTTCAGGCATGTGACAATGATGACTTTACATTCTGGAATTTGATTTGAGTTGCAAATTCCAATGTAGAAAACATTAAATTTTTAACTTAATGTTTGTTATTTATAAAGAAATGCAAATTTAAGAACAATAATAATAAAAAGGACCAGACTAAACCTTGTACTAATAATTATGGTTATATCAATTGTTTGAGTTCTTCAAGCACTTATTTCGAGCTCCTCTTTGCAACTTCTCCATTTTTGTCAAATGCACAGTTGTATCATTTTTTTCATCCTTTGTTTTCTGTTACTTTGCTTTATAATCTATATGATGTTGAGGATTCCCAGTTGTCCTCAATATGGTTGAGAGGGTTTCTTAATGTCCCCATGGCATCCACAATCTGGGCCCAAAACTTTGAAATTTCCTGAATACAGAACCTCCAACATGCTAAAATTTAGGGACGGCAGGGTGATGTCTCATGCCCTTCGCAGAGTATATGAAACTTGAGTTATGTCAAGATTCCCCTTCTCGAGCTTGGGACGTGTCCCCATATAATGCTGGTTGATAAAGTCTCATTATATAATATTTCATACTTTATTGATTCACTTGGCATTCATCCTTTTAGATAACTGAGTTAATTGACAAAGAGATTGTTTCCCATCAGCTAGGATCTACTATTTTTGGTTAAGGCTTTTGTCGTCCATTTCTCTGCTTTGAGAAGCCATCTATCTTTAGAGGTTTGAAGGGGCATGTTAATGAAGGTTCTACATCGCCATATTGTATGACAAGGAACCTTTAAGGGCAGTTTCCTCATTCAACACCAAGTTCTTCAGGTTTGGAATAAGTTGTTCTAGCCTTCTAGGCCATCCCATGCTTAGCATATTTAATTAATTCTATGGAAGAAAAATAAGTTTGGTTTCACCTTGTTTGAGCTACAATATTGCAGTTTGCTTTTTAGTTGATAGATAATACTTCTATGCTCTGAAATTTTTGGTAGTCCCCCGTTTGGATCGGTAGCTTTCTAGCCCATATTTTTGCATCAACTTAGTTCATTTATCATAGGCTACATGTAATGGGTGCATGTAATTGAAGGGTACCCACTCTTTGACATGTTTTCTTGCAACTTTGCTGGGTATGTTAAGGTTGCTTGATAGAAGTAAAGCACTAACCTCCAAATGGCTCAAGGACAAGGTTCAAAACTTTAGAGTCTTGTTGCAAAAGAACTCAGGGATTTGAGTTTATCAAGTTTCCACCCCTTGCATATTCACCAGTGAGTGTATGCGCATGGTAGATGTCTATGTGGGCCCTACATTGAAGATGCATATATATGTATATTGGAGGAAGAAATAAAAACCTAGCTGTCCGTCCCATGCAGCCTCCTAAGTGCCAATGACAATCCTTGGGTTTACATTTTAACGTGACAAAAACAACTGGAGCCTCTTCAAGCCTAGACTCCCATTTGGCATGAGATGCCATGGACAGGGCATCAGTATGCCGTCAAAATAACCTGGGGTTTGTACCTGCTGCCAATCATTTTTGACACCAATTAACAAGTTGCCTGCTAAAATGTGAGGAGGCAAGCCTCTGCAGGATTTGAACCCTGGTTTTCTTGGTGACATTACCTCGTCTTCATTTTATATATTGTAATAGATAAATACAATTTCAATTTATTTTTCATTTTTTAATAGTTCATTTCAATTTGACTTTCAATTATAATATATTTATTGTTCCTTTATTTAGTGTAATACTTATAATTCCAAATGGTATCGTTTCTTCAAAGTTTGGTTCAATTTTATAGTTCAGTTGATCAGATCTATAGTTCAATTATTTTTAAATTAATATTTCAATTTTTGTTTTTGTATATGCTCTTAGTTTCATGAACAGTAGTTATTTTCGTTTTCCTTTCAAGTTTTAGATTTTCTTGGCTAACTCTTACCTGTAGGGTTTTAATTCATTCTAACATTATTTTTTTCCTAGGTAAAATAATATTGTTTATATCACTCCAAATACTGATACAAAAAAATACTATGTCTCTGTATATCAATCAGCCAAAAATTCTGAAAAATCTAGCAGCTAAGAGCCACATCACATATACAAGCGTGCTTAAGAAAACAAAACTACAAACCCTTAAACCAAAAACCATATCCAGAAGACTTTTCATGAATGCAATTCAGAGTTGTTTCTATAGATGTCAACTTATGTTTGTGATAGGAACTGTGTGATGGCATTTTCCACAATTTTTCAACTGATCTTAGCCAGTTGCACTTTCGTTTCTTCTTTTAACAAGCTTGCAACAGCTATCAACTATCATCATGGCTGTTGTTTTCTTCTTTGAGGAATTCAGCAATACAATGTTGCATGTACTGACCCTCTTTTGAAATTATGCTTGCATTTTTGAGAACATATGTGGTTCTCTAAGGTCACACTGCACCATGCAATGCACCCCAGAGCCTTCCCTTGGCCCGTCTTGTCTTGGTGTTCTCTGCAAGTGGACAGAGACACACCTGCCATGTTATCCTGCCTGTGAATACTTACCTTCATTGTCTTTCCTTTCTCCCACTGACATAACCCATTTCTTCTAAAAGTCTTTTTCTCACTTTTGGTTCATTCTCTCCTGCTGGCAGATTTTTTTGTGAAGTACCTTGAAATGTCTATGGTAATAAAGAAAGGCCAAGCTGAATCACTGGCCAACTCACATCTCTGGCCTCAAGCCATTATGTGAGAGATTACCTGGGGAATTCTGGCCAAACTCTTGAAGTGGCCATCCATGAGACCTCCCACATCTCCCTAGATACTATTGCCACCTTCCTAAAGACCATGGAGGCACCATCATTCCTATTTGGATTATTGGCATTCATAGCAAGGTGGATGATGGATTAGTAAATGTTCCCATGTTCCCACCTTATCAAAATGGAACATTTGATTTTTCTGGTGTTCCTTGTTGCTTCTTGTGATGAGGTTTCTTCTCAAAGTGCTCTCATGGCAATAATGGTTGTTGTATTTGTATTGCTTTTCAAAGTAATTGCTTCAAATATGTTTTAACCTTTATATCATGTATTGGAAATCAAGCAGTAAAAATGCATGCAAAATTGTGGATGTAATGTCTAAGCGGTTAAAATGTTAGAAACAACATTGCCCTTGTCCTGATGGCATCTTATTGTTTGAGTAAGTTCTTTGGGAGAAATGTAATTTGTTATCCAGAGTTTTGGATTATCAATTTTAAAGATAATGAATGTTGGGTTCTAGTGATGTGCCTTCTTCTTTTGGTTCCTTTTATTTTTTATTTGTGGTACTTGGAAAATAAAATGCATTTTCATTCTTTGATGAGTGCCAGTATAATAAGAAAAATAAGGGGGATGATCTTTGTTGAATGTGTTTTCAGGATTCAATATCAGCTGTAGGCGATTGGGCAAAATGATTTATGAATTGAGATATGCATTTGTAATGGGTTCAGTGATTTCTGAACGTAAGTGCTGCAATTTGCACGTACCTTAATATCTCGCAGAAGCTATTCTTGTATTCTATTATAACCAAAATTAGAACGGGAGATGCAAATTTTTCTTTTATTTCCATATCTAGTACGTTAAATAATTTTTCAAACCAGTTGCAGCACTCGATTTATGCTTCAGGTAAACAGATTGTATATTAGATATTCAAATTTACAAATGGCACCATTTTGTTACGCCCTAGGCAGAGGGCCTCAGTTTTTGGTTGCAGGCATTGAAATTGCCATTATTCTGCATTTTTGTGCTCGACATTAATAGACATCTTTCATAACAATATTACAAGCTTTTCCTTCATCTAGCCTTGATCACTGCTTGTATGGTTTGATACTTTGCATTGAGTAAAAACTTTGCTAAAAGTCCAGAGTGGAACTGTGATATTATTCATAACAGGCGTGTTTTTATGTAAGATCATCTTTCAATGTTTCATCTATTCTAATCGACTTCCCACCTCTTTAGGACTTTACTGTTAAAATTATAGTTGGTAGTTGCGCTGATGACTTTCCTTGTATAGGGCATGCAGACCTTTTTAGTTGAACACAAGAAGCTTCTTTCTGAATTGCCGTGGGACTAAAATTCAGATAGGAAAATAGATGACAGATCTTTTTGTCTCCTAGTTTCAATTTATGTGTCCAGATAAAAGTTCAGATGATGTACCTTTTGTAGAGTTCATAAAATTTTTAATTGTGTATCATTAATCTACAGAAGTAGTTAGATTTGTATGGCAACGTTTTAAAAAGTGTATTTGGCTAATAATTTTGTACGTTGTGAGGTTTCTGTTCCATAAAAATTTCGATGAGACAGAAAACAATCTTTATGGCTCAATATGTTGTTTGTTTTTTGTGTTAGAGAACTACCGTTCAAAGCTTGCTTGTAACCACCATTGTTAGTGCCTTTGTTTTGAACGCATGTATATTTAATGCTTCGCATAGACCAATTGCAAACTTTCCGTTATGATATCGATTTAATAGAAACTAGTGCAAAGCTGAGTAATGGGTATTTTGTAGTAAATATAATAATCTTGATAAGATGCTGAACACAAGCATATTCTGTCAAAGAAACATGTATTTGGACCTAATGGTGAAGACTTTGGCCTCCAAATAGGAGGTCCAAGGTTTGAATTCTGAAAGGGGTATGGTTGCACACCACGCTGTCCTAGTCGGAGTAACGGTTGCATAAACAACATACTCCATGATGATCGTCTCATATGGCCAATGGTCTTATGAACAATAAAAACTACTTTTTTTTTTTTTTTCCTTTGTTTATACTATAGATCAAAAGAGTTAAATTTATAATCATTTTCTGGTTGTGACTATTCTTTGATATCCTCACTTTCCTAATATTTAAAAGTTGTACCACACCTCAAAAGGATTTTTAATATGTCTACTCTTAATGTAAATGCCAGAGGAAAAAACATGTCATTGGCCTTTGTTATTTGCAGCACACCTGGACTACATGTCTCTGTGTTCTAGTCCAAGAGAAACTGTGGCTTTGATCAAACTATCTTAACTTGTAACATTGACCTATATGGTGGTTCTTGCTTTGCCGGGGTTCTTGTGTTTCACTAACTTGGGCTTGCCCAATAATTCGCAAATGGGATTCTTATGCTGAAGTCTCCTTGAGCTCATCTATGGTTAAATCATGGTGACTACAATATCTCTTAGAACAATGATTTGGTGACCACATTATTTGCTGAGCTCTGACTAGTCACGTGGATGCTTTTAAGCGGAATTGTTTAAAGCGGACATGGTCCGAACATCAAGAATCTGCATTAATCAACATTATGGACGTTTTACTTTGGGAGTTCCTTATTTAATACTATCACCTTTAACTAATATGGTCTAAAAAAATTGGTTGGGTCTCTTTTTAAGAAGATAGAACCTGTTTTAACCTTCATATCCTGTGGTTTGAGTAACTCTGTATCTGTGGTTTGTATTTTGGTGTTAAATGAAGTTTACTAACCTTTTCAGGCATGTCCTATAGTGGGGCTTACATGATGCATTTTAGGTTAGAACGGTTAGTCCATTTGATGTATGTATATAGACAGTTAAAATTATTATCAGATTTTTATTTTGTGGGATTTTGAAATATATATAGTATTACAATGAGCATTCATTTGGTCTTTTGTCTTTTTATCCTCATAGGCACTGGTTGTAAGGCATCAGGACCAGCAAAGCACAGCTGCATCTCTATTCAATGATAGTACTAAATAGAAGAATGACATCAATGTATCCACCCAATGATATTGATTGCAAAGCCCATTATTGGGTTGGCATCTAGGTTGTGAGCCATTTTAAACAGATCTTACCTCCCAATTATTATCATAATTTTTTAATTGGCTGTATGAGATTAGAACGGCCTGATTTGTGTTACATCACAACCAAGGTCACATGGTATTTCAACTAACAGTACTATTACTGTATCCATGGGAATTGAACCCTGATGGGTTCCATGTGAGCTAAACATTCTTACCAGTTTAAGACATTATCCCATGGACAAATATATTAATTGTCACTCTTGCAATAAACTTTATAATTATAACAAACCATGCATGGGAATGGAAACTTGGTGGGCTCTCTATGAACAAAATATTCTCACTAGTTCAATCCCATGGGCGAATGTTAAAGTTCACCCATGGGATTGGAACCTGGGTTTATGGTGTGAGGCTTTTGCTTTCCTTGCCTTAAACCCAATGAGCTGAAAAATGTTAAAGGTTCACCTATGGGATTGGAACCTTGGTTTATGGTGTGAGGCTTTTGCTTTCCTTAACCTTGCTTTATGATGTGAAACACCTTACTTTCCACTACTTGACTCAAACACCTTTGGACAAATGTGAAGTCACCTAGGGGATTGTAACCTTGACATATGGTGTGGAGCTTCTCACTCCCCGCAACTTGTCCTATATCTTCCGGTCACTCCCAATTACTATTATTATTTTAAAATAGGGTTTTCAAAGGGTTGCCATTTCCCTTTTACATCAACTTAGTCACATTGAACTATTTGGTGCCGTTGAGATTTGAACCTTCTTGTGGGCTACATCAATTATTTGTCCCATCTGTTGAACCAAGGACCCGTTGGCCGGGCACTCCCAATTATTACCAATGTATAATGAACAACAAAATTTTGTTCATTTTTTAAGCCCACTTCAACTATTAGTTAAAATTTTTATCCCATGAGCAAATATATTAATTGTCACTTTTGCAACAAACCATGCATGGGAATTGAATCTTGGTGTGCACTTTGTGAACAAAATATTCTCACTAGTCCAACCCCATGGACACATGTTGATTTAATCAAATTACTAAAATTAAAAATGAAGAAGGAGAAATAATCAAAGATCAAGATCAAATCAAATCAAGATTGAGGTAGTTAAACACTTTAACAATCTCTTGAATGAAGAAATGGAGAATAATGAAGAGGAACAACAATGATTGTTGAGTTTCATTCCCTCTCCCTGAATGAATATTGAGTTCTTCAAAGCAATAAAAGAAGTTTTCAAAATTATCCTAGACATGAGATAAGATAAAGCTTTGGGTCCAAATAGTTTTCAGGTCAACTTCTACCAGACATGTTGGGATACTATTAAGAAAGCTTTGGTGGGTATGGTTTAAGAGTCAAGGACTAATGGAGCAATTTTACGAGCCATCAATGTGTATTATTTAACTCTTATCCGTAAAAACAACAATGCATATTCTTTTGATATATTCAAACCTATATCTTTATGTAATACATCATACAAGATTATATCCAAATTAATGGCCAATAGACTCAAAAACTTCATTAATGAGTTAATATCAATGGAACAATGGGGGCTTCATACCAGGGAGACACATTCAAGGTAATAATTTCATAGCTCAAAAATCTATTCATTCAATAGTTATAAATAAAGAAAAAAAATGGTCACCAAGGTGGGCCTATCTAGTGCTTATGACAGATTGGATAGGAGATTCATACATAAAATCTTGAAGCAAATGGGTTTCAATGAAGGATGGATTAAATGGACCCAATGCTGCATTAATAAACCAAAAATAATAGCGATGATCAATGGTGGACCCACAAGCTTCTTTGAAACATCAAGGGGCATTAGACAAGGCTACCCTCTTTCTCCCTTCTTGCTGACCCTTGTGTCATAGGGTTTGAGCAATGCAATTCAAGAGTTTTTAGAATAACTAGAATTTTAGGTTATCAACGCCTCAACCAATGTCAAATCTACAACCCATATTCTATTCACTGATGCCACTCTTCTAATGGGATGGGCCAAAATTTAAATAGCCAAAGCAATCTAGGGCATTTTGAGGGACTTCATTGGAGCCTTAGTAAGATAAACAAGGATAAAAGCTCCATACACTTCATCAATGTATCAACAAATCTCAAGAGAAAGATCTGTAGAATTCTTGAATTTCAAGATAATTTAGACAACAAATCAATGAATTATCTAGGAATGCCAATCAAAGTGGCAAGACACAAAATTAGTGACTAGAAGTGCCAAGTAGAAAAATTTAGGAGAGCAATGAATAGTTAGAAAAATCAATTCCTTAACTTAGATGGTAAGTTAATCTTAATCAAATTAATTTTATCTCCAATTCTAATCTATAGGATGACTTTACTCTTGGTGCCAAAGGCCATTAGTTTGGAGATTGAAAAAGAAATCAAGCATTCTTGTTGGTAGGCAGCAAAAATAATAGTAAGAACTACCAATTAATTAAATGATCAAAGTTGGTCAATCCCAAATCAGTTGGAGGTTTGGGGATAAGGCAAGTCGGTTAGATGGGTTTGGCTTTGGCTACAAGGATTGCATGGAGATTGATTTTGAACCCAAAAATAATAGTAAGAAATACCAATTAGTTAAATGATCAAAGTTAGTCAATCCCAAATCAGTTGGAGGTTTGGGGATAAGGCAAGTCGGTTAGATGGGTTTGGCTTTGGCTACAAGGATTGCATGGAGATTGATTTTGAACCCCTCAGCTCCATGGGCATCCCTTATCATGTATAAGTATTATGGTGGGGCAAATATCAAGGATTTATTACAATAGTGTATCCTGAATCCCAAGGGAACATCAATATGGAAAAACATCCCGGGAGGTATGTAAATCCTAAAAGAAAATCTAACCTCGGTGGTTAAAGAAGGAAATATAGACATGTTCTCTCATTAAATTGTAGGACTTTAACCCTTGGAGACCTGTGAAGACCTAGATGTAGCAAGGGAGTATTGTAATCAAAAGAACCTGAGTAGAGTTAAATATTTCTACATGATGGTGGATCAAAATCAGGTTGGAAGGAATATGTAGTTAAGGAGAGTTTGTTGGAGGATTTTCGTAACAATTTAAAACCCTAGGTCAATATTTTTAGGGAGCGATTGTAAACATTCACGTGTGTTAGCTTTTGGAGCCTTAAACATAAAGGAAATGCGTTCACAAGTATAAAAATAAGCATGCAATATTATAACTATGATAATGGAAAACTTAACATGCATGAAAATATGATAGAAAACTTGATACAATGCTCTAGAAATACTCATATAAGAAAGCTCACGAAAATTACAATGCTCCTCTCATGGAGTTTGCAACTCCTCCATGATAGCAAAATGGAGCTACATTGTGCTTACTACTACTCTCACCTTTGCACTTCAAAAAATTCTCACAATCACTCACAATGAGGCCTTTATATAGAAAGATAGATTCCTTGTCTCTCACTCAACCCTAAGACTCATGTACATGTGGACTACATGCACATTTACATCATTGCACATTCTAACACTTGTGCATTTATTAAATAACTCTAATAAACTATTTATCTCCTAATATAATCCTAATCTAAATATGTACCCATGAAGGTACATTAGTAAAGAACCAAATGATGTAATATCCATATTTTCCAACACCCCCTGTATTACATTATTTGGTTGATGAAGACTTTAGTCTTCAATATGGATATTTCTCTTTTGGATATCCTTCATCTTGATGTCGTTCTTCTCCTTCTTTGGTTTGCTGATAGCTGAATAGAGTGAAGTTTTGTTGTCCTCTCATTCTCTTAATTTTGAGTCTTCTATTTTTTTGTTTATTCTTGTGATATGCTAGATCTACATATGTTGCATCATGTTCTTCAACAAATGGATTAGTATTGTTTTAAAATGCAACAATATCTTGTGATGTTCTCATAAATTCCAGAGCATATATATTTTTATGAATTGATCCAGTAGCTTCAATTTCCCCTTGATTTATTATGAGGCACATGTTGACTCCATTTGAGTGTTTGAAGTCAATTTTCCTTTTGCTTTCTACTAGCTTTGGTACTGAAATGAGATTGGATGATAACCTTGGAACATACATGACATTATGTAGTACAAAATCTGGAAATAATTTGCTAGGAACTACACATCCATAACCATGTATATGGTAGAATTTTCCATCTGCAATTCTTAGTCTGTAGTTGTTGGTGACTTCAAGACAATCAAACCATTGCAAGTTTTCGGTCATATGATGACTTGCACATGAATCTATGTACCAAATGTCCTTTTCATTTTGATTTGTGAGATTATTTGAGTTTGTACTGATTCTATACCTTTGGTAGGACATATTGGATGTGTTTTGATCTTGAGTCTGATTATAGTGATGATATGTTCCTTTTGTCAATCTATCCATACTAAAAGGATTTGATTTCTTTTCCTTATTTGTAGGAACAAGCTTGGACTTAATTCTCCAATTTTCAAGATATGAACTTGATGCTTATGCTTGACTTTCTAACCTTGAATTTTGTAGAATCTCTTTTGACTCCTTAGAGACTGAGGTATGCTATAAATATGATTCACTTCTATCACTTGCAACCAACTATTTGCATAATGCTATTTCAAAGATAAGAGTTCTATATCTTTAGTTGGATTGTCTATGTCCTTTTAACTCAATCTTCCAACTATAATTTTTGATGCAAGAAATATCTTAGACTCTTCAACTATGATTCAATGCAATGATAGGTTTCTAAACTTCTATAAATTCAATTGAAGTAGGATTCCTTATATCTCCCTAATTAGAAGTTTTAGAAATATTAAGTATTTGCAAACTAGATTTTTCTAATCCTTATATCTCCTTGTGTTTTTAATGTTTGCAAATGTTCTTGAAGCAATGGAAATAATTTAAATGCTTCTACCTTTTTTTTCATATAACCAATATCTTCTCTAGAGATTCCTTTTAACACCTTATTACTCCTATTACTAATATCTCTAGAATATATAATGTGCACTTGATATCAAACTTGCAATATGATTATGAATATTTCTCACCTTCTTGATGCTTGATTCTGGTTTGCAAGTTGCTTGGAATATATGTTGTTTGCAAGGTTGATTACTCTTGTTACTCTTCACCTTGCTTGTGCACTTTCTCCTTCTTGTAAATGGGTTGGTTTGTCTTCCTTTCTCCAATCGAATGCTTGTTGAATATGTGCTCTAATCTGCACTCTTTATCCTTGGTTGTTATGTGCACTATATGAGGCTTGGACTCTCTTCAAATCTGGTCTTCCACTTGTAAGTAGCAATCTCTCTATTGCTGGTTTCTACGTACTCTTCAAAACAACAACCTTTTACTTGCCTTCAATGTTCCTTTTGCTCTCCTCCTTTGTGTTTACGTACGTGGGCACCTTCTTAACTTGATGCAATATGAGATGGGAGTGCCAAGTGGCACTTGTCCTTTTCAACCTTCTTGAAAATGTTCCTTCTTGCACCTCCTTGTAGTGCCTATGACATGTGGTGCTTGTCTTCTTCTCCCTTCTTGGAAATGTTTGTTGTAGCTCCTTCTTTCAGTGCCTATGATAAGTGGCGCTCGATTTCTTACTTCTTGGTGGTTGATGACTGTTATAATTGCTTTTACCTTCTTCCTCCATGCTGGGCACTCATATATGGAGAGTTCTCAACACTGTTTTGTCTTTTCCACCTATGTTGGGCACTCCTTTGTCTTGTTCTTGCTGGAGTTTTGAATATGGGACGTTACACTATGATGTTGGGCGCTCTTGTATCTTGTATTTGCTAGAGTTTCGAATATGGGGTGTTACGCTATGATGTTGGGCACTCCTTTTTCTTGTCTTTGCTGGAGTTTCAAATATGAGATGTTACACTATGATGTTGGGTGCTTAACCTTCCTCTTCAACGTGGCACTCTTCACTTTGGATGCATGGAACAACTCCTTCCACGTGGCAATAGGTTTCTAACTCCTTTTTCAACTTCCTTGGATCTTTCTAGCACTTTTCCAACGCTCAACTCTTGCAATTTCTCTTGTTGTCTATATATTTTCCTTGGTAGAATGCTTTGACTATCTTCTATGGTGTTGTTGGATGTGCAGACTTGTTATTTTCCAGCTAGCTTCAATGGTGATGGCACCTCCTTTGTGATGACATATGACTTGCACTATGACCTCAACTTTTACCCTTGTATTTTCACTTGTATTCTCTCTTTTGCAGGTCTGGTTTTGTCCTCTATGTAGGTGGCAACTTCGGTGGTTATGGTGCTCCATTGGGTGTCTTTTGACACCTCAAATAACTAAAATTTTGACCTCTTGGAATGGCCTTTTTATTGCTTCTTGAAGGCTATCTTTTAGGGCTTTGTAGAATGCCCTTCTTGGAGTTTTTAATACTTCTTTTCCTCCTATATAATCTTACCTTTTTGACAAGCACTTGTAGAGTCCTTTGGATGACTCTTAAATGTATATTATGACTGCCCCCTATGCTTGGAAACCTATCCTTTACTTTGCTCAGAGTGTGGGCTTCAATTTGCTGATTTAGATCTTTATTTGTATGGTCCAACCTTTCTTCCAAAAACTATTTTTAATCCTCTCCAAAATTGTCCACAAATTCTTCTTGGAGATGTAAACTCAAATTGCACTTTGGACTTGGGATTTCTTCTCCCTTTCAAACTCCTCTTACTATAATATGTTGGCTTTCTTCTCCAACTTTTGGAGGTAATGTTACCCTTTTTGGTGGCTATTCCTTACCATAAAATTCTGCCTTTAACTTCTTCAAAAGAGCTCTTGATAAATCTACCTTTGACTCCCTGACTAGGCTGAAATGAATCTGGTATTATTATTGCCTTTGATCATTGGCAATATCTTCCTTGCTTGGCTATTATTTCACTTATCAATCCAAGCTCCTTAATGAAATATTTGCACTATTGTATATGCAAATTTGTAGTCTTCTTTTGATTAGAATGAGCAATAGAATGTTGATACATTTCTTTCTCTCAAAATATACCTAACTTCTATTTTCTTCTATGTGCAGGTTTGATCCTTGTAAACTATAACTTCTGCACTATTTTGAAGACTTGAAATGAAACTTTTGATGCAACCTTTAAGCTTTGTAATTGGTGCTTTAAAAAATTTAATAGAAATCCAAATATAAAAAGCTCAACTAATGAACTTTTGCACCTTTCTGTTGCATACCTTTTCAATCTTGTAGATGATGAAGATGATGGTGATTCAACTCACCTCAATGGCTGCCTTTTGTAGATGTTATTGCAGCTCTTATAGGCTGTCCAAAATAGCTCATTTGCTCACCTTTTTGTAGCTTCAATACTTGACTAATATGCTGCCCAATACTGTAACTCGGTGGCTTAAAAACTCCTTCAAAATGTGCCTCTAAAATCTGATCTTTAGCAGTCACTAACGCTGCCCAAATTGCTGCCTTTTTCTATCCTCAAATATGAAAAATTTCAGATTGTAAAGCAATCAATACCGTCACTGAAAAGATGTCCTTGAATCCCAAAAATTTGGTAGGATTCTCCCCAAATCGCAGCTGAGATGTTTGCTCAAGAACCCTTCAATGATGGCCCCCAAATCTCTCAGATTTGGTGGTTCTTCTATCTCTTTTCTCTTGTCAATTCTGATTTCAAAGTAGATAGCTTCCTCAAAAAATCTATCAATCTTGAGATCTATTCAATACTACTTTTTGATTTGACAATCTTCTTGCCAAACCTTCTCCTTTGGGCTTGTTGTTGGATGGCGATAATTGTCCCAATTCCTTAGCTTCTTCTTTGGTAGTAATTTCTCCAATGAGTCCTTCTAGGGACTCCTTCAATGAGGCTCACCAAGCCTTCTTGTTTCTCCTTGAGACCTCTCCAAGGTTCTCAATATTGCAGCTTCAAAATATTCAATGAGACCTTCCTTGGCCTCTTCAATCTTCAACTATGGAAATGAGATCTCCTTCTAGGATCTCCTTGCTACTAAAATCTGCAATAGAGCATTTTGTTAGTTCTTCTCAATGCTCAATCTTCCACTATGGAAGTTCTTCAATAGGGCCTTCAATGGACCTCTTCTTCAATGTGAAGTTTTTAGTCTTCAATGGAGATCACCAATCTCCAATATTTTGCTAGGACTCTTCTCCATGAGTCTCTTCGATCTTCAATGGGGTCTTCTTTCTAGGACCTCCTTCCTAGATTTGCAATCTTCAATGTGGCTTCCTTGGCCAATAGCTCTCTCCTCGATCTTTCAACTAGGAGTCTTCAATCTGCAAATCTTTCAATGGGGCCTTTCTCCTTAGGCCTCCAAATCTTCAATCCTTATTTTTCTACAACAAAGAATTAGTCCCTGCATGAGGAAAGTAACTTCGAATTTTAGGTAATGAAGATGAAGTTCTTCTCTATCTGTTGTAGGAAGCTTCCCACCTTTTGAGAGTTAATTTTCTACAACAAGAAAAACTTAGATGATAGTAACCCAATGGTTCTCCTGAAAACTTATTTTTCTCTCTTGCAATGGAATATTAGAGATAATAAAAATTCCTATGACTCTATGAAAAAATAATCTTCACTAGTTGGATTTCCAATCTAGTGGATACAATGTTGAGTTCTAGTCTTCACAAGTGTTACAATTCTTGTGGAAAAACTCTAGCCAAATCATGTGGTTTTCTTTATTTTCTATTCTTCTATCTAGAGCTACTTCTATCAAAAATCTATTATGATGGTATTTGCATGCAATAATACACTGTGGCTGGTCCGGTTTGTAAATACTCAACAATAGCAATGGTGATCACTTGTGGCTTTCCTTTGATCCACCTCGGCTCTGAGACCATTGTTAGCTTTTGGAGCCTTAAAGAAAATGTGATCATAAGTATAAAAAAAGCATGCAATATTATAACTATGATAAAGGAAAACTTAACATGCATGAAAATATGATAGACAACTTGATACAATGCTCTAGAAATGCTCATATAAGAAAGCTCACGAAAATTACAATGCTTCTCTCATGGAGTTTGCAACTCCTCCATGATAACAAAATGGAGCTACATTGTGCTTACTACTCTCACCTTTGCACTTCAAAAATTTCTCACAAATTTTCACAATGGGGCCTTTATATAGAAAGATAGATTCTTTGTCTCTCACTCAACCCTAAGACTCATGCAAATGTGGACTACATGCACATTTACATCATTGCACATTCTAACACTTGTGCATTTATTAAATAACTCTAATAAACTATTTATCTCCTAATAATCTTAATCTAAATATGTACCCATGAAGGTGCATTAGTAAAGAACCAAATGATGTAATATCCATATTTTCCAACAACGTGGTTATCCAAGAGGGTCAAGATATTCCTATGTGGTAAGAGAATTACAGATCTATTGAGCCAATAGTTAAGAGGGCGTATTCTTATCTTTTGAACAAAAGTATACGAAATATTAATTATAACTATGAATGGAATTTCATCTGGAAGGGATTCTCAACCCCAAAAATTAAGGTCTTTTGTTGGTTGGTAGCGCATGGCTCTATTCTAACAACAAAAAACATAAGAAAGTGTGCATGGCCCAGATAAATGCTTTATTTGTGAGAAGGATAGTGAAATGGTTAATCATTTGCTATTTACTTGCAATATTTCTAAAGATCTTTGGAGAAGACTACTTAATATTTTCAATCAACATGAACCCGAGCCAATTAAATTTTGAGATATCATTCAAATATCGAACCAACAATGGAACAACAAGCTTATAAAAACTCTATGGAAAAATGGATTATAAGGTCTCACGTGGAAAATTTGGAAAGCAAGAAACTATCATTGCTTTAGGGAGCAGATCATAGAAATATTTAAGATTCTAGACATGACTTTGAGATCCTTCGTGGAGTAGTCAAAAATTCTTTTTCCCAAAATAATGTGGAGCAAAAATCAACATACAAAGGAGACTATACATAGCTTTTTAAAATTAAACATAACCTTGATCTAAATCAACAACAAGAATTTGGTTGTGCATATCAATTTTTATAAAGACTCTCTATTGAGTAGATGGACTATATACATTTACTTGCTTCTGAGTAATATGCGAAGGGTAGGAGGTTGAATTTTGCTTAGGCTAAGACCTTTTATTATCAGATATAAGAACTAGAACTATTGTTAAATTCCCCGACTAAAGTGTAGGTTGGTTGTTAGGTTGGTATGGTTTTCTTTAGACTTCTACCTAAATTATTTTCTAGTTTATCTAGCATTGTAATTTTTGTTTTAGTCATGGTCTGAGTTGAGTCTATTGGACCTTTGTTTTTTCAATGAGTTTACACATGTTCATGGTCCCCTTATACCGAGTGGGGTTTGAACCTTGGACCTCTCAAAGAGAAGCCAAAGCCCTTACCACTACAATAATCTTGCAGCTCTGTTGGGCCTTTGTTGTAATATGCTTTGTTAGCTATTTTTTAATTGAAAATCTATTTTTTATTTGTGAAAAAAACATTCGATATTAATTAAACTAATTAAGTGATTAATTTATTAAATTATTATTATTCTAATGTTGGTAGCATTAAAAGAAAGGGATTAATGAAAAGACTACAATTTTTGTTTAGTTAGATGTGAGAACATTAGTAAATTAAAAGTAAGTGTTAGAAGAATAAATGTTGGAAGAGTTGGCTTTAATGGGGGCCTTTGCAACGTAATATTGGAAGCGTTACTTCTTTGTGCAAACGCTCAGTAAGAAAGAATGATTGCTTTGGATGGAGAGCATGCATTCTTGAAGGAAATAGAAAAGCCTTATTGAACTGGATTTTTCTTTTCTTGGAGGATCATTTAAGCTTTGGTTTTTGGAGGTGTTTTGTTGGACTGAACAAGAAGAAAAGCTTTAGGGAAAGGTAAAGGAAAGAAGGAAGAACCTGCAAAGTGCATTGTTGAAAGTACTTTCTTTCTAATTTTTGGTTGAATGCTTTGACTTGGTATTAACAAAGCCATTTTTGTTTTGCATTTACGTATGCTTAAATGATAATATATTAAACAATGCCTTAATCAGTTAACTTTTCAAACATTTAACTTAACCTGTGTTTGATAGACTGTGTCTTTTAGCCGACAAAGCTCCTTAATTGATTTACTTCCTAGAAGAGTTATTTAATTTATTGATTGCTTTCTTGAAGAGTTACTTCATTATTTAGAATGAAACTTAATTGGTTTGCTTCTTGGAAGAGTTATTTAATTTATTAATTGCTTTTTGAAAGAGTTATTTCATTATTTAGAATGCAACTTAATTGATTTTTTGTTTGTTTTTCGGATGAGTAATTTCATTATTTAGAATAAAAATTAATTGATTTGCTTTTTGGAAGAGTTATTTAATTTATTGATTATTTTTTGAAAGAGTTATTTCATTATTTAGAATGAAACTAAATTGATTCGTTGTTTGCTTTTCGGAAGAGTTATTTCATTATTTAAAATAAAACTCAATTGTTTTGCTTCTTAGAAGAGTTCTTTAGTTTATTGATTACTTTTTGAAAGATTTATTTCATTATTTAGAATGAAACTTAATTGTTTTGCTTCCTAGAAGAGTTATTTAATTTATTGATTGCTTTTTGGAAGAGTTATTTCATCATTTAGAATGAAACTTAATTGATTTGTTGTTTGCTTTTCGAAAGAGTTATTTCATTATTTAGAATGAAACTTAATCGATTTGCTTCCTCAAAGAGTTATTTCATTATTTAGAGTGAAACTTGATTGATTTGATGTTTGCTTTTCAGAAGAGTTATCTCACTATTTAAAATGAAACTTAATTGATTTGCTTCTTGGAAGATTATTTAGTTTATGATTTGCTTTTTGAAACAATTATTTTAATTATTTAAATGAAACTTCAATATTATGTTTTTTCAAAGAGCTATTATATTTATATAAATGAAACTTCATTGCTTTGCTTGATAAATTTTTTTAACAACTTCATTGGATTGCTTAGGTGGTATTTGAATTAATTATGTAATTATATTGATGATTTGTTTCTTTGAAGAGTTATTTAATTTATTGATTGTTTTCGAAAGAGGTATTTCATTATTTAGGATAAAACTTAATTGATTTGGTGTTTGTTTTTGGGAAGAGTTATTTCATTATTTAAGATTTGTTTCCTGGAAGAATTATTCAATTTATTGATTGCTTTTCAAAAGAGTTATCAGTTGAAGAGTCTGTCTGGCCTCATCAGTGCAGCTGTTGATTTGTGTGATTCTCTAAATCTTCTGTTTTATAGCCAGCAGTTCCAAGGGCACAAGGAGTCGAAGGCAAAATCTAAAGATGATGGCAAGGAGGATGATAAGAAGTTAGATGAGGACTACAAGGAAGACTGCTTGGCCTCTTGGCTGTCCATTCTATGGGATGTTTTTTTGACCATATTCTATTATTTTTATATGGGCACAAGCTACTCTCGCTCGGTGCTTGCATGATTAGTTTTTGTCTTTGTTAGTTCTATTTTGCGTCTTTCTTTCTGATGGCCATAATATTAGGCTTCCATAGTTTAGTTTGGCCGTATTCTGTTGGAAGAGTAGGTCTTGGCCCTTTTTGTTGTCAGTTTAAACTTTTAGGGCTTGGCCTTTGTCCAGTTGGTCAGTGGACCCTATTTTGTAAAATGGTTTTGGGTCAACCAGTTAAAACCCGGTGTTAATTATAATATTCTCTTACTTACCAAAAAAAAAAAAAAAAGAGTTATTTCATTATTTAGAATGAAACTTAATTGTTTTGCTTCTTGAAAGAGTTATTTAAATTTTTGGTTGTTTTTCGAAAGAGTTAATTCATTATTTAGAATGAAACTTAATTTGCTTCATTGAAGAGTAATTTAATTTATTGATTGCTTTTTGAAAGAGTTACTTCATTATTTAAAATGAAACTTAATTGTTTTGCTTCTTGAAAGAGTTATTTAATTTATTGATTGCTTTCCAAAAGAGTTATTTTATTATTTAAAATGAAACTTATTTAATTTATGATTTATTTTCGGAAGAGTTATTTTATTTATTTAAATGAAACTTCAATGTTATGCTTTTTGGAAGAGTTATTTTATTTATTTAAATGAAACTTCATTGATTTTCTCGATGAAAAGTTTAAGAGCTTCATGGATTGCTTAGGTGGTATTTAAATTAATTACGTAATTACATTGATAACTTTTGTTATTTAAATTAAATAATGTGTTTAATTATTATCAATTAATTATGTGATTTAATTAATAGTTTTAAGGATGAAAACTATTAGTTAATAATGGAGCAATGTATTGATTATTTTCTAAATGTTAAGGAATAAAAGTTATTATTTGAAGAATTAAATAGTATGGATGAGGCTTGAGTAGCTAAGAAATCTATAATCGAGAGAAGTATGGGATTATATCAATGTCAAGTATGGTATTTTCTCAATGTTCTTGCATGATTTGGATGTGGCTTGTATGGAAATAGATCCATAAATGAGTGAGAAGTATGGGCTTCTCTTGTTATGACTAATATGCATTACACTATGATAATCCTAGTTGAGTTACGATGCGACAATAACTAGGTACTTTAAATGATACACCTTGAATGATGAGGCTCGAGTGTCCTAAAGCGATGAGTCTTTTGGGTAGTCCTAAGCGGTGAGGCTTAGTAATAAAAATGATGGATTGGTATGAGATAATCAATGAGTCATTCACTAGGCTTGCATATACATATGGAATTAAGATCTTACATTGTTATGGAATGTCTATATTTGTATGATGCATGTTAGGCTTGCATATATATTTCATTATGGAACTAAGATCTTGCATTGTTATTGAATGATTTTAAATGTATGATGCATGTTAGGCTTGCATATACATTTTATTAAGATCTTGCATTGTTATTAAATGATTATATTTGTATGATGCATGTTAGGCTTGCATATTCATTTTATCGAGACCGAAATATTGCATTGTTATTATATGTTTATTTTGCAAAGTGTATGTTAGGCTTGCATATAAAAAAAGAGTTGTCCTGGTCCTTAAACTTCTACTCAAGTTCATGGAAAAGAGCTACCAAAAGGAAGACCTTGAAAGAGAAGATGGAACTAGGGATCATTCATATTGATATGTAATAACATTATTGAAGATAATTTACTCAAAGTATTTGTATTGAAATTATGCAAAGCTTTTGATGAAGAAATGGATGTATTGTAAATATACTTGTTATAGTATTTCAAGACTTGTTCAAAAATGAAAGATTATATGTTGTTATTTTTTTATGTAAGTTCTTGGAATATTGGTTATGTGCAAAATAGAAATAATATGCTTAATTCATGGATTATGATTATAATTCCTTTGATATTGTGTTAATATTTTATTGTAAATAAGAAAATGCTAAATACTAGTATTATGATTTGAAGTATTTAAATTCCTAGTATTTAGCAATATGTTATATTGAATTGAATTTGTAAATTAATATAACACTTTATTTCTTTTTTGGAGAGTTGGTTATTTTATTATTATGACTCGAGTTGAAAAGTGTTATTGGGTGTGAACTAGAGCCATATTAGAGAACCCTTGAGTCAAGATGTATCCAAAATTAAGAAGAGTTACAGTGATGCAATAAATAGGTATTTGTGAATCTGAGAGGAGTTGTGGTAATGCAATAACCAGGTATTTATGAATCTATGAGGAGTTGTGATGATGCAATAGCTAGGTAATTGTGAATGATACACCTTGAATGATGAGACTTGAGTGTCCCAAAATAGTGAAGCTTTTGAGTAGTCCTAAGTAGCGAGACTTGGATGTATTCCTAATGGTGAGGACTAGAAATCTAAATGATAGATTGATCCATCAAATCATTCACAAAGACAACAAGTGATGGCACCTTGAATGGTGAGGATCAGATGACCATGCTCATTACCAAATGAGTGGTAATGGCCTTAGTTAGCCCACAAAGGTATGGTAACTAAGCACTAAGGCATTATGCAATAATAATCTTACATAGATAGACTTATGTAGTGTTAGGAAATAAATATTCTCTTTTAAGTGTTATGAGCCTTAAAAGATAATCTCTATGTCATGGTCAAGTTGTCTTATACTGGTGAGGGTATAGAAAAAGTGGGGATACCACTGATGACATATTTTTTAAATGGTGAGGTTTAGAAAGACCACTCATATCTACTTGAGTATCATCTATAGTGACATTGAACTCAAAATGTGGTTATGCCTTATGATGCTAAAACATATTAGGACTTTTTGTGAGTTTTCCTTGTGAAAGTGAAAAAAAATCTCTCCCTTGGGTTAAGCTAATGGGTTGTTACACCAAAAATACCTTTGAAAATGAATATTTCCCCCACAATATTTATAATGATGAAGATCCCAAAAAGTTTTTGCTTTGTATCCATATTTATTGTAATACATACATCTATTCATATTGTGAGTGTAATTTTCTTTTTCAAATTTTGGATGGACCTTTATGAAATTTAAATAAATAGCATTTGTATCACAATATACATCTTTTTTGTTCAATGAGTTTACATAGGGTTTTTATGAGGGGTCCTAGTCCCCTCATACTCATTGGTGTATGAAATTTGAACCTCTCAAAGAGAGGCCAAAGCCCTTGCCACTACACTAAGATTTCAACTTCCACAACCTACATCTTTCATCATAGGTTTGTTTTTTTATTCTTCAAATTTTTTTTGTATTTTTATCTTAAGAATATTGAGAATGACTGCTACGTTGTATATGATTTCTATATATTACAGTCATTAGCATCCTTAAAACAAACATGTATGCAATGTTTATGTATAAAAAATTATACTTTTAGCTTCCTTTTGAATGGATTGTAGATGTTTAATTAACTCCGCTAACCCATGTTTTCCACCATCAGTAGTGCTTTTAGAGATGAATTGTAAATGATTTTTTGAAGGATTTTCTTCCTTTGCATGTTGAATGTTTTCCTTTCCTTTATCATGATGTGTTTCTTCAAATAAATCTTCAAGTAACTTTCTTGCAATTTTTTTAGTTAAAAAAAAATTCAATTTTGCTTTTGAAATAGAATTTAAATTCAATTCAATTCTTCATTCAGTCATTAAGTTCTATAAAAAAAATATACTTTTAGCTTCCTTTTGAATGGATTGTAGATGTTTAATTAACTCCGCTAACCCATGTTTTCCACCATCAGTAGTGCTTTTAGAGATGAATTGTAAATGATTTTTTGAAGGATTTTCTTCCTTTGCATTTTGAATGTTTTCCTTTCCTTTATCATGATGTGTTTCTTCAAATAAATCTTCAAGTAACTTTCTTGCAATTTTTTTAGTTAAAAAAAAATTCAATTTTGCTTTTGAAATAGAATTTAAATTCAATTCAATTCTTCATTCAGTCATTAAGTTCTTTCTTCAATTTTTATTTCTCTCAATTTCAATTCAAATATTCTTTCCTTCTTCTTCAAATCATCAATTTTCAACCTCAATATTTCTTTCAATTATTTTCACTCTTTCACTCCTTTCTTCAATTTATATTTAATTTTGATCTTTCATTTGTCAAATTATTATTCTTCTTTCAATCTTTCTTCAATTTATTTACTTTCAATTTACAATTCTTATTTTCTTCTCTTTCTTTAATTTCCTTCACTTCTCAATTTCAAAATTTAAATTTTTTATAAACTTCTTATATCTCCTTTCAATTTCAAACTTAATCTTCTCCCAATTTAATTTTCTTCAAACTTTTAATTTCTTTTCTAATTCAATTTTCCTTTTAGACAAATTTTTTCTCCAATATTTAATTAATAAATTTTCTTCTTATATCGACCTTGAACTTGGGTTTGTGAGAAGTTGAAGAGGGACGTTTTTCGTAGGACTTCCCAAACTGTCAAACTTGTTTCGGCCATATTTCACTCATCCATACTTGAATTGAGCTAAAATTTTGAGGGTAGATGCCTAAAAAATCCTAGAATGTCTCCACAAATTTTTAGATCATTTGGAGCAACACAGATCCTAGCGCATCCCTATGTGTGAACGAGAATTTTGGTAAAAAGTTGTGCGAGGGTTTCATCTGGGTTGAGTGCAAGCAGCTCTAGAGGTTGGTTTTTGAGGGCTTCGGGCCCTAGTGGCCAATATTTTTGTGGTTTTTACTCAATATTTTAGTAGGATATGTTGTAGGGGATCCAATATGGGTTAGAAATTTATCTTTCAATAGATCATACTGTGAACTTGAGTGACAATAGCTTCCAATTTGCTGCACAAAATAAAAGTGAAAACCATACCTTTCCATGGCATCTAGGGCAAGGATTAAAGAGATCATGAAACAAGTTTCAAGTAGTTGATAAAAAAATGGCTCAGATCTCAAGTGAATCTAGTGCTAAGGTGCACCCACAAAATAAATCTACTGTGAAAACCCCTGTCAAGGGTAAGAATTTTGAAGACTCAGCACCAAAAATGAATTTTAGGGATGCCCTCCATGGTGGACAGCCTCAGCCCAATGCTAATATTAATCTTAGGGCTTCCCATAAACCTCTAAGAATGCCTAATATTGATCCTAGGAAAATGGAGTCAGGATGTCTTAAAGTAGCTAATGGAACTCCTATTGTTAAGCTTGATATGGGTAACATTCAGACTGGCATTGAAGATCTGGAAAAAAGAGGACTAATTTATCGGTTCATGGGTTTTCATCCGAGCCTATCTGCTTTCAAAGTCTGGGCTGCAAAAAGCTAGAAAACTAAAGGTGAGTTACAAATCTCTATTTATCCAAATGGTTATTTTCTTATTTTATTTGCTAATAATGAAGATAGAGAGAAAAATTTTCAAGGGGGTCCCTGGTTTTTTGGAAGGGCAGGGCTTTTCATGAAGCCCTGGCATACTAAATTTAAAGTCGAAGAAGATATGCCTTCTACAGCTCCCATGTGGGTTAGACTCTTTGGCCTCCCTATTGAATTTTGGAATCCTACTATTTTTTCTTCAATTGGAAACTCTTTAGGAACTTTTATGATGATTGCTGATTGTACTCAAAATTTTAAACATATTATTTATGCTCGAATTTGTGTTTTAATGGATTTTGACAAAACCCTACCTAAAAATATCACATTACAATTTGGGGAAGACACTTGGGAGCAAGTAGTGGACTATGAGAACATTCCTTTTCATTGTAGAATTTGCCATGAATATGGTCATTTGGCTAGTTCTTGCCCAAATAAAATTCCTGATCAAAAGAAAGAAGATATAAACTCAATAGATTTCCAAATGCCTAAGAAGAAGAACACTCAAAAAATACCAGTTATGAAGGATCAATCAAAGTCATCTGCTAATATGTTTGAAATCCTTTCCACAAATGATGTCCCAAGTGAGGAAGAGGAAATAATGGAAACAAAAATCTTAGAAACACAATTTAAATATGAAAGGAAGAACTCAGAGACAAACCAACAAATCAAAGGTTTTCAATAGAAAAAGGGAGAAAATTTACACAAGAAAAATAATCTTTTAAATGTCAAAACTTCAAATAATACAGGTCCCAATATAGACTCTGTTGAATCCTCTAGTAACATTTTGGCTGTGTACGAGCATTCTTCAAGGTTAGAAGCCATCTCAGATTCAATTGGAGTAAGTCAAGAAATAGGGAAAAAATTGAAGATGGATTCTAATCAAAAGGTAGGTCGCAAGACCAATCAATATCATATGGTAAAAGAAGGTGAAAAGCTTGTAGAGGAAGGTAAGATTAATGCCCTTCCCAAAATTTTTAGCTCGGTATTAATGAATATCATCACTTGGAATATTAGAGGACTCAAAGGGAGTCTTTCAAAACAAAATGAAATTAGAAGAATGATTTAGATAAATCATCCACATCTTGTTTTCCTTCAAGAAATGAAGATGTCAATAGAGGATATGGACTCAATTGCTAGTAAAATTTGGCCAGCTGGAAAAGTGGTTTCCCTTAGTTCCTAGGGGAATTTTGGTGGCATTGCTTGTCTTTGGGACCCAAAAGAGGTAGTTATTCACCATATGGTTGGTAGTTGGGGTCTTTTGGCTATAGCTATTCAAAGTAGACATTCCAACCAAATTATGCTCTACATTATTGTTTATGCTTCGACTGCTTTGGAGGAAAAAAAGAAGATAATGGAAGGATATAACTTATATTATCTCTCATTTTCCTGAATCTTGGATCTTGATCGGAGGAGATTTCAATACCATCCTCTCTTTGGATGAGAAAATGGGGGAAAATAGAAATTTGGACAGAAGCACTGACCTCATGAGCGAATATATTGCAAACCTCCATCTTGTGGACATCCAACTAGATAATGGCCTTATGACTTGGTCTAATAGAAGGTAAGGCTTAGCTTGTATAATGGAGAGATTGGATAGGTTTTTGCTCTCTAAAAATTTCTTAATCCATGGTCACATTCCTAAAGTGAAGACTCTTAACAATGTTGGCTTGGATCATTGGACAATTATGGTGGAAATATGGAAAACCAATGTGAGTTTCTCTCCTTTTTGTTTTCAATTAATGTGGCTCAGAGATAGTTCCTTTAGACCTCGTGTGCAACAATGGTGGAAGGAAGGTAAGCCTAGGTATGGGACTAAGATGTTCTATTTTTCCAAAAGACTGCAATACATTAAATCCAAAATCAAGACTTGGAATTAGGAGTTTGGGGATGTTCATAAAAAACATGAAGTTATTGCTCAACTTGAAAATTTGAATAAGAAAATCCATTTAGATGGCCTCACAGAGAGTAGAAGTGCAGATGAAATTAAACTCACAACTCAGTTAGAGGAATGGGAAAAAAGAGAACTCTTATGGAAGCAAAAATCTAGAATTCAATGGCTCAAAGAAGGAGATCGAAACACAAATTTCTTCCACAAATCTCTTCTAGCTCAAAGATCTCACAACTTTATTTCTTCCCTAAAATCAGATTCTGGAGATGTTGTCTACACTTGGGATGGCATGAACTCTATTGTTGTCGATTACTTTTCCAATATTTTTGTTGCTACTCCTCTTGACTCAACTTCTCAACAAAATGTTCTTCAAGCAATCCCTTCTCTTATCACTTTTGAGGAGAACTCTATTTTGACTGCTCCTGTTACTATCAATGAGCTTCAACAGGTAGTTTTTAAAATACAAAAAGGAAAAACCCTAGGTCCTGATGGTTTTCCCATTGAGTTCTACCAAGAGTTCTGGGATATCCTTCATGCTGATTTATTAGAGGTGGTGGAAGAAGCCAGGAAAGCCAAAGAAATTTTGAAGGTTATCAATAAAACTTATATTACTCTTGTTCCAAAAGCTCAAGAGGTTGATCATATCTCAGCTTTTAGACCTATTGCTTTATGTAATGTTCTTCTCAAAATCATTACTAAGATCATGGCAAAAAGGTTGAAGCCTCTTTTGCATAAGATTATTTCCCCTGAACAAGGGGGTTATGTGGAAGGGCATCAAATAGTATATGAGATAGTTCTTTCTTAGGAAGCCATCCATTCCATGGATATGCAAAAATCTCCTTCCATGTTCATTCAGTACCAGACTTATCCAAAGCTTATGAAAGAGTGGATTGACACTTCCTTATCAAAGTTTTGAGGCAATTTGATTTCTCTCAGGATTGGATGGATTGGATTATGGGATGTATCTCTTTAGTTTCCTACTTAGTTCTTATCAATGGCAAGCCTTCTCAGTTGTTCCCAGCTTCTAGAGGTATTAGGCAAGGTGACCCACTATCCCCTTATTTATTCATCATTCTTATTGAATGCTTGGGTAGGACTATAACCAAAAAGAGAGAAAACAAAACCCTTGAGGGAGTTACCATTGCTCATGGAGCTAGACCTATCTCTCATCTTCAATTTTTTTATGACTCTACTATTTTAGGTAAAGCTACAATTAAGGAAGCTTCTAATATTAAGCAAATCATTAGCTGTTTTTCTAAGGCTATTGGGCAATTGATCAATGAAGACAAATCTAAAGTCATTTTCTTTCACTACTCTTCCAGACAGGAATCCATGGTCTTGGATAAATTAAGATATAAGAAGACCTCCCTTCCAATCACTTATTTAGGTATTCCCATCAATATTCAAAGGCAAAAAAAAAATATTGGAATTGGTTGTTGGACAAAGTCAAGAAGAAAATTGGAAAGTGGACCAACAGGTGGCTTTCTTCTGGGGTAGAATCACCTTGGTAAAATTAGTCCTTCAAGCTATTCCTATTTATGTTTCTTCCATGTTGAATATCCCAAAGTCTGTTCTTCGAGAACTAGATCAAATCAGTCATCGGTTCCTCTGGAGTGGTACTAAGGAGAAAAGAAAATGGGCCTTGGTGAAATGGGACACTTTATGTCTTCCTAAGAATGAAGGGGGGTTAGGATTCTGGTATTCTATTAATAACAACAAAGCTTTAGCTGCTAAATTATATTGGAGGATGTTGCATAACCCCAATGCTCTTTGGGCCAATAATATCCATGCTAAATATGTTGAGAATAAAAGTCCTGAAGACCTTGTTCGCTATCAATTACCTACCAAAGGTTCTCCCATTTTAGTAGTTCTTAATACTGGTGAGGATTTGATAAAGAAAAATTATTTTGGATCATTCATAATGGTCAACAGATAAATTTTTGGATAGATTCTTGGGATGGTCACAAGCCTTTGATAACTCAGTTTCCTAATCGAAGGCCTTGGATGGAGGAGCTTCACCGAGCTAATTGAATAAAGGTGGCTAATTACTGTCAGTACCATACTGGTAATTCAAAGGTTGGTAGATATTGGATCCCTATTGAGGAATGGCCTATTCAAATCCAAGAAAGGCAAAGACAAGATATCCAAGGCATCCTTCATATGAGATCTCTCTCTTGGTCCCATGAAAAATATTGTTTTGGATGGAACAACACTACTAAGGGTGAGTATTCAGTTGCTCAAGGTTATTTGACCTTATGCCATAATAATCCCAACCAATCATTTGACATATTTTCTCATTTGTGGGCTCAAAAGTTCTGGCCTAAGGTGAGGTTCTTTACTTGGATTTTATTGCATCGTAGGGTGCTTATTGGTGAGCAACTTATGAAGTGTGGTTTTCATGGCCCTTTTATATGTGAAATGTGTGGAGAGAATGTAGAAAATCTCAACCATATTTTTATTGAGTGTACTTTAGCCTCTGAGCTATGGAGGAGAATGGCCACTTTACTTGGCTAATACTGGTCCAATTTTTTTACTTTTGAACAACTTTAGAGGGATTGGCCTAAACAAGAGGGTGTTGATCATTTTATTAGGCAATTAGTTTGGATGGGTTCTACCATTCTTCTTTGGAATATCTGGAATGAAAGGAACAATCAAAATTTTAATCAAGATAGGAAGGATATTCACTATATTTGGCAAAAAACCATTGCCAACTTAGTTGAATCAGTCCAAAAACTCCTTAATCACCCCCAAAACTCCCACCAAATATGGGATCAAGTGATGCAAATATTGAAGATTAAATATTCTAAGGGCAACCAACTTAAAGGGAATGTGAGTAATTATAAGATGGATAGGACAAGAAATTGGCAACCTCCTCCTAAGGATTTTGGAAAAGTCAATACTGATGGAGCCTCTAGAGGGAACCTTGGAAAAGCTAGTGCAGGAGGAATTGGTAGACTTTTAGATGGCTCCCTAGTTTTTACTTTTGTTGAGAATTTGGGTATTCTTTCCAATAACCTTGCTGAGGGGTATGGTATCCTCAAAGGCCTTTAAGAGGCTACTAAGGTTGAATGCGAAAATGTGCTAGTTGAGTCCGAATCTCAACTCATGATTAATCTTTTGAAGAATCCTAAGAATCATAAGGTTGATTGGAGAATAAAAAGAATTATTGAGAAGATTTAATTTGTAGCGACCCCAGGACGCACGCACCGCTCTTTTTACTCTACTTGCAATGTATTAAAACCCAAAATGAAATGGAAGACAATGAAAAGCATATAACACAGAAATAACAAAGATGGATCTCTTTATTTGTATTGAAACTCGGTTACATGTCGGTCCCTCTTAGGGATACCCATTTCGATACAATAAGGTTACAAATAGGTAAAGAGTGCCCCTTTCGCGAAGAGGTGGTGCGCTTCCAAAAGCTTCCCGGTTACGCACACGGAAATGTATGAGGGCTTACAAATGCCTCCTTCTCTAGGCCTATTTCCTAGAGGGATCCCTTTTGCTCTCGTATGTTGTAGATTTCGTCCGATGAACCTGTGGCCCTGTAAGCAATGAAACAACAACACACGCTTAGATGTCTGAGAATACCTCCCCGGATGAGGTTGTTAGCAATGAATATAACAAATGAAAGCAAGTGCAAATTAAACTAATGCTATGAATGCGAATGAATGAAATGATGCTATGCTAATGATATGCTAAAAAAATAATGAATCTAATGTCTAAAACCCTAAGCTAAGCCTACGGGCCACTATCCAAGACAACGACCGCTAAAGTGACTCTCGTCCTCTTTGCTCCAAAGCTATGGATCAAAGCTTGTATCCGATGTTGAAATAATGGTTGCTATGCTCTCCAATTTATTAGGGCTTCACCGTAAATGTGATCTCCAAGGGAAACTCTCCAAGTCTCGAAAGCTCTCCTCAATGACCTGTCCTGATAAATTTTGGATATCTCCTTGGTGCTCTTAGGCTTGCACCTTTTATAGTGTGAAACCCTAGGTCTATGTCCAAGCCCTAGGAATGAATTCCTCATGCGTAGTGAGAGTTAGCATGAGAAGCTTTTTGTCTTTTCTATGTTTAAAGACCAGTTAACTAAAGTCTAAATGCAAACTCAAGTCTCCCATGTGAACTGGTCATGAAAGGGAATGCAAAGTTACTCCCGCTCACCTTTATTGCATGCAGACTGCCACTTCCACCCGTGATTAGGCCTGTTTGTCGATAAAAACTACTTTTATGGTTTAGTCATTGTCATCTGCAGTGACTAAGATCTGGCCACTATTGTCTACAGTGGCTAAGGTCTGGCTGCTCTAGGCTTGAGCGGCTAAGATCTGGTCACTCTTGGCTTGAGCGGCTAGGCTTGGATGGCTTGAAAAGGCCCCAAATGAGTGGTGAGAACCACTGTTGATGCTTGGAAAGTCCAAGATTATGTCATATGATCTTATGAATGTGTCTATGTGAGTAGCTCCCCTAAGCATGACATGTTTTAGGTGTCTACAGATGCCCCTTTTTGCGATGCGCTGTGTGGAAAACACAACGCTAAGCAAAAATGTAGACTGATCTATTTGTAGGGTGTATGGTGATCAATGGTCTGATCAACGTCGGATGGCCCAATCATGCAAGATGGCATGCATCCTTTGAATCATTGCCTCAATGTTCGAAGGACTTAGCTTAGTGGCTTGGGCATGTTAAATTGCACTCATTCCTCAAACTCAATCGGGTAGCTTCAGCTACTACAATAGTTTCGATCGGTAGGAGAGCTACAATTGAAGATGTCATGTCTGCTTACGTTCCCAACAAACAAGGGAAATTTGTGATTGTTGTATGCAATGATTCATAGGACGAACATGATTTTGATATGATCGAGTGATATTTTGTTGATTTTGATTATGATTATGTTGAAGTTTTGAACTACTTCCTCACACAATGGATTGGTGAAGAAATGACAATGAATGAAGCGACAAGTCGCTTGACCAATATGACTAATCTGGTTCCTTTCTAGCATTTGTTGCTTTTAATGGGCAATCCCACATCCAAGTGTGATTCCAATTGTTTATGATAATCATCCATCCCTATCCCGAGGAGCGGTCCAACTATCAATAGCCTTCTTAGGGAGTTAGGATGAGTGATTCTATTTATGTTCATATTGTATCACTTTGGCTTAATGTTTTTGATATCATAGGGGAATTAGGATGATCCTTTCGCACCCGTGGAGCAGTCCGACCATCTTGGTCTTCTTCGGGATTGAAGGGTGGCACATCGTAATTCCAAAATGAATTATTTTTGCCCCAAGTGGCCTTATGGTAACCTACTCATCTCATCAAAGTGCATGGAGTGTGAATCGTTGCAATCGTTGAGTGGATAGAGTAAGTAACTGGATACGAGGCCTACTTGAGATTATGCTTTTATGTGATTTTTTTTGTTATTTTGATCATTAAGATGATTTTAATTCATCAAAATGTATTTATTTAATATTTTTTTGTTATCCCCCATGGAAGGAATATTCTTGTTTTTATCTATGGAATAGGCCGCTATCAGGTCCAGCGGCCTCTGAGTCTCTTCTTGCGGCCACAAATGTTGGGCCACTAACATCAATAATGGCCAAGGCATAATTTGAAAATATAAAAATGCATTTTTAGGGTTTTGACCTATCATTTTCTTTGTTGACAATTCACTTTTTAGAGCTCTGGTGAGACAATAATAGTTGTAGTTTTGAAAGTTACTTGCATCGAGGATATGGCTACGTAGGGTGAGGCATCAGCTATTGGAGGAGCCGGAGCTTCTCGGGTATTCTTTCAAACCCTAACCTCTTTTCCTCTTTTGGGTAAAATTGAACCTCACTAAGTAATTGGTAAATGAACCTCACTAAACCTGTTGGTAATGAATGAAATCCGTAGCTAGGCTTAGTTTAGGTTTTTATGTGGTGGGTTGGTCCCCATTTTTGATTTTTTCAATTTTTTTTGAATTTTATGGCCTAGGGTTCACAGGTTTGCCATGTCGCCTTTCGGCCGCTATTGCTCAGAGTGGTAAAATTTTGGTCGTTGTCACTCAGAGCGGCTAGGTTTGAACCCCAATGGTAAAAAATTTGACCATTGGGCTTTGGCCACTTTTGTCTCTAGCGGCTAAATTCTGGCCGCTGTAGGCGACAACGGCTAAACCCCTTAGCCAATTTTGCAAATATTTTTTGGATTTTTTGAGATAGTTTTTAATTTTTTTTTTTGGAATTTTGAACTACTCTTTAGCATGTGTTGCATGCCTAGGTGTATTTATCCCCCTCTTTGCTCAGATTTAGGAGAGTGTCAGATTTTTCATGCTTTATTGGGATTTATGCCTTAGATGCACTATAGTTATGTTTCATATTTCTTTTTTTTGCTTAGATCCTTACTGCTCGAGCTCGAGACCCGAAGCTCATGAATGACCTTCTACCTCTTCTGGATGACATGGATTGGAGGTGGCTTAAGGCTCGTAGGCTCCAGTATGTTACTAGACTACCTCACATTATGTCAGATCAGGCTTACCTTATGGCTTTGGCCCATCATTGGGACCCTCGGACTAATACCTTCCACCTCTCGATCGACGAGATGACCATTACGCCAGAGGATGTGTATAGGATCTTTCGGATCCCTTTTGATGGAGTGGCCATTGTTTCTTCGACCACTAATGATCAGGTGGTTATCTTCACTCGGGTGTTTAGAAGGATGCTCTAAGGAGGCTCTCAAGGACACCAAGTCTGGGGGAGTGTCTATCATCCATTGGTACCGGGAGCATGTTTTCATAGCGAGGCATGCGGTGTTGCTGATGGTCATCAACAATGTCCTTATCCCAGATTTCTCAGGCTTGAGGTTCCCTTGGAACCTCCTTGTGATGGTTTAGGACTTGATGGATAGTGAGGAGCCTATCATATATGCATGGGGTAGGTCTCTATTGGCTCAGTGTTATGATGAGTTGTACCACATCCATCAGAGGGGTCATGTCAACATCACCTATAGTTGGCTTTTACAGATCTGGGGATGGGAGCATATTAGGGTAGATCACCCTAAGGGGCTTCCTATTGAGATCATAGTTGTGGATAGGTGGATGTAGTGCTATGCTGCTATATGGGCTAGAGAGAGTGAGGAGCGCAAGAGCCACACTTTTGTAGGGGAGTTGCCTCATTATACTGATACTTTTACTAGACTTTAGGCTGGAGATGTCATATGGCACCCTTATCATGAGTGTCCTGCTTGGGATGATCCAACTAGTTTTACTTCTAGGACATGACAAGCGATGGCTCATTGATTATAATATTAGCATCTGGAGTACTTCTTCTACTCTCGAGTTCTTCGTCAGTATGGGTTGTAGTAGGATGTGCCACTAGTACCATTTTTGTATAGGCACATCGGAGCAGAGAGAGACCTCCCTCCCTGATAGGTTATAGAGTTAGCTGATGAGGAGGATGCCCCAATTATTGATCCTGGAGTGGCTGGGGGAGTCACATATGCATTTGTGCGATGGTGGGGTGACTTGATGTGGCATGGTGAGGGTATTCTAGGTCAAGAGGATGATGGTAGAGATGGGGCAGATCCATCGGGGTGTAGGGTTCATGCTAGGACTATGGTATGGGGCCAATAGGTAGAGCAAGTGGTAGTGGAGGAGCAGGAGGCTCTTGAGGAGGTGGAGGAGGAGATGGAGCCTAAGGAGAGAGATTCTCCTCTTAGGGCATAGCTACATGATGTGGAGGTCGAGCTCTAGTCGACCAAGATATAGGTACAATAGTGTGATGCTATCATAGCTCAGTGGGATACTACTATAGCATAGTTTAGACAGATATAGGCTTTGTAGGCGCTATGGGAGGAGCTACCTGGATGTAGGTTGTTGTTGCTCCTCCTACTCCTGAGGGTCCTTCGAGGGTAGCTCTTGAGGATGATATCAGGCATCTATAGGGTTTGTTGGATGAGAGTGATGTACATATTGTTAAGGATGTAGCCCATATTATCGCTCTCTCGAGGTAGATCAGGAGGCTAGGAGCCATCCCTAGGGAGAGAGGAGCCACAGGTGGGTCACAGGTCAATAGGAGCTCTACAGTAGGGTAGTATTCCATTCGTCCTAGTCATGGGGCCCAGACTCATATTGAGAGACCAGCAGGGTCTAGCTCGCACCATTCTCCCAGAGATTCGTCCATAGGGGGCGGTGTTGCAGGGGGCGTAGGCCTAGTATTTGATTGATGGTTCACTTGGTTTTGATTCATTTTTGAGGTCGACTGACCTATATGACTGTAGCCCATGGGTATTTTTGTATATCCATGGACTTGACACACATACTTTTATGATATCTTTGCATTATGACTCATTATGTGTATCGTTTATTGCTCATGTTTTTGTTGTTATTTTGTTTTATGATGTGATGTGATGATGGCATTATGATGACTTGATGTATATGTTAGATGATAGATGATATTGTAGATGCTTAGATGGATGTGTAGATGCTTATATGATTTGATGATATGATGTGATGTATTTTGAGTTGATAAATGATGAATTCATGATTGTATGCAAATGGATATTGCCTATATGTTTTATGATGTGCTTTATGATGTAATGATGGATGATTAATGAATTGTGTTTATGGATGCGATGTTATTGTTAAATGCATGTTTTAATTTTGCTTTAATTGTATGCATCTAACTTATGTGATGGGATGGTATAAACGAACCTGTATGCTCTAATCACTTAAAACATAAGGAATGCATATGACATTGATAATCTTAATGGGTGATACCACAGAAAGTAAAAAAATAATCATGAATTTAAATAATCACTCTTATCATAAGAATTGATTAAGTATTCATATATGAGATGTAATGGTGTGAAATGTATTTTCTTGATAAGTTTCTGTAAATTAAAAGATATAAAGTAGTCAGTGGCCATCTATATACTATTTCTAATATATATGCGGTATCTGTCCTACTATGTTGATACCCCCTAATTTATAGAATCTTATAAAGAAAGTGATGGTGTGAATGATGATATGATTTGTTGCTATGTAATAATTTTTGGGGCTTTCTGGAGATTCAAACACTCTAGTTACCCTATCAATGACTGTCTACTGACCACTTAGACTTTTGAAAAGTAAGGCTTTCACCATGTACCTAGATATTCATTATCCCTGTGTGTGCAAATGAATGTATATTTTGAGATAGAACTCATGCATTTCCTCCGATGTCAGGTGGGATTCTTTCAGCCCATTGCTAAGATCAGGGATCCTCAAGTGTTCATCTCATCCTTATGTTGGACTTAGTTGGACTATACCACTAGGCAATATTGGGTTACCTAAGCTAGCTCATCCACATTCAAACATTGGTCTACACAAATGCATGAAGAAATTGTGATAGACATATCATCATGCGTAAGGATTTCTCCTTCCAATTTTGTATAATGCTGAGAATTCCAGGGATTCAAGCTTTATTCCCTTCTTTTCTTCATTTTGGCTTTGGATATTTGCTCATATGTAGTGATGAAAATCACTGTTTATTTTTTATTGATTTTTTCTTTGAGCAAGGGATTCTTGTAGTGATGATAATCACTGTTTATTTTGATTTTTTCCTTTTGATATTTTTGAGCTATGAATATGTGTATTGGATGTTGTGATTTTTGAATTATTTTGAACTTTGTACTTTGGATTTTTGCTTATTTTGATTTAAGCAAGGGATTTGGATAGGGTAAAGCTTGTCCTTTTGCCAATTCTCAGCACCTTTAAACCGGTTGCATAGGGGGATAAGCAAGGATAATCCTTTTCGCTTAATGTAACCTAGACCACTTTGTAGCTTTCATATTTTCCTTGTACCAACTAGGATTTTAGTGTTTCTAATTAGTGATGGGATCTTGAATATTCTAGGCTTTATCACCACTAGACCTTATCTTCTACTAATCAAGATTGTTTTCCACAAAAGTTGATAATATCACTAGGTGTGGTTGATTAACCAAAAAACCTTAGTATATTATGTATAGCAACAAATAATGGTTGTGTTGAAAAACATAATTACACACATGTGTTGATGGAGGTATGGATTTGAATGATTTGTGAGACAAACTATGGTATCACTTTTAAGGCTCTCATGACATATGCGATTGTAATGGATATGAAAATGCAATGCAATTATGTGGATGCAATATGTGAGATGCAATTGTTTTTGTATTTTTATTTTTATGTTGTTTTTGTATTTTTGCTTAATTTGACCAAAGGGCTTATTATGCCTTTGGGGATTTTTTATTTTTGACCAAGTAGCATGAAGTACCCTTGGAGCTTTTTTATTTTGACCAAGTGGTTGAATTACCCTTGGAGCTTTTTTGATTGGAGTTGACCAAGTGGTTTGAATTCCCTTGGAGCATTTTGAATTTGATTTGACCAAGCGGTTTGAATTACCCTTGGAGCATTTTGAATTGATTTTGACCAAGCGGTTTGTATACCCTTGGAGCTTTTGATTTGATTTTGACCAAGTGGTTTGGATGCCCTTGGAGCATTTTGATTTGATTTTTGACCAAGCGTTGAGTGTTTTTGAGAATTTTTATTGGATTTGACATATTTGAGGTACTATTCGAAGTTTTGAAGTCTCTTGGGAAAGCAATCGATAAGCATGACTTCTATAGAAAAATGGTTTGCTTTTTAATTCTAGTGGTGAACATGATTGAGGAAAATTTATGGTGTATGGTTGCACCACACTCATAGTCCTTGGGAGATAAAAGATTCTAAGGTTCATTTGTAAGAAATATCTACTAGAAGGACAAATCTTATTTGGTTCGATGTTGATCATGTTGACTGATTCTTGATTGTCAAAAGCTTCATGATATATTGTTGAGTGTGAAAGAACTTTCACATGAATGGTTGTAAAATTAGTATATGGATTATGAGGGATTAAGGATCCCAAAGAGGCCATGGTGTCTGCAAATCTATTTGACGTACGAGGGATTGCCTCGATGTCATACCATTCCAGCTGGGCTAGGTAGGTGTCAACAAGTTCCTTGTAAGTCTTCAGGAGTGGGCACTTGCATTGAAATAGTCCTTTGACCTGGTTTACTATGAGCAAGGAGTCACCAAAGATATTCAATCTTTTAATGCCCATTGCTATGGCTGTTTGGAGTCCCAAGATCAATGCTTCATATTCTGTGTTGTTGTTTGTGCAAGGGAAGTCTAGTTTGAATGATAAGGGTAATGGAGCACCTTACGGTGTGATAAAGACAATCCCTGCTCCACCCCCTTGTTCACACTTTGAACCATCAAAGAACAATGACATGTCTCTTTCTTTCTTAGGTTCTTCAAGTTCTAGCGGATCTGATAATGCAAAGACCACATCATCAAGCAATTCTATGGTGAGAGGCTTGTTATCTTGAAGAGGCACCTCTGCTAATTGATCTGCTATGACTTGTCCCTTGATGGACTTTTGGCTTATGAACTCTAGATCAAATTCTATCAATAGCATGATCCACTTTGTGGTACATGTATTGTGATATGTCTTGCTCATCATGTACTGCAAAGGATTTTGTTTTGATATGACGTAGGTCGTATGGCTCAACATGTAGTGTCACAACTTTCGAGTTGCAAAGACCACTTGCTAAACACAACTTTTTGACATACGCATATCCTAGCTCATAACTCACCAAGGTGCGACTAATGTAATATATGGCTTGCTCTTTGTCTTGTGCATTATTTTGGGCTAACATGGTGCCCAATGCGAAATTAGTAGCCGATATATATAGTAAAAATGGTATGTCTGGCCTTGGTGGAGCCAATACTGGTGGTGTTGCCAGATAAGTTTTGATCTCTGCAAAGGCTTGATGGCATTCTTCATCCCAATGAAAGGGGACCTCCTTGCATAGCAACCGATTCATAGGTCGACATTTGTCTGATAATTGTGTGATGAATCTTTTGATGGATGCTATCTTGCCTTGTAGGCTCCTTAGCTCCCTAATGTTGGTAGGGGCGGCCATTTCCAATATAGCCTTTACCTTTGTAGGATCGACTTCAATACCTCTCTTGGATACGATGAATCCCAAAATCTTGCCAAAAGTTACACCAAATACGCACTTCTTAGGATTCAATCAGACATTGTGTTCTATGAGGTGATCAAAGACTTTTCTAAGGACTTCAGCATGCTCTTGCCGCAATAGGGACTTGGCCAGTAAGTCATCCATGTAATCCTCTAAGATCTTATGCATATAGTCATGGAATATGTATGTCATGGCCCGTTGATATGTGGCACCAACATTTTTGAGACCGAATGGCATCACTTTGTAATAGAATGTTCCCCATGGAGTAATGAAAGTAGTTTTATGTTGATCTTCGGGCTTAATCCGGATCTAGTTGTATCCAGAAAAACCATCCATTAGGGAGAGCATCTCATGACCTACGGTTGCATCTACAAGAGCATCTATGTTTGGCAATGAGAATGAATCCTTTGGTGTTACCCTATTTAAATCTCTGAAGTCTGTGCAGATATGGACTCTTCCATCGGGTTTCCCCATGGGTACCATGTTTGACACCCACTCAGGGTAGTCGATAGGAACTATGAATACTGCATCCAGTAGTTTTTGCAATTCGTTCTTCACCATCAAAGCGATGGTTGGATGCATTTTCCTCAGCTTTTGCTTGATTGGCTTCTTCATGGGATCCAATGAAAGGTTGTGAATGACTAACTTTGGATCTATCCTCGGCATGTCTTTGTAAGTCCAAGCAAAAATATTTGGCCTCTCTTTGAGGAGAGGAATTAGGATGGCTTGTTCCTCTGGAGATAGACTTTCTCTGAACTTGAATTTCCTTGGTTGGGTAGGATCATCGTTGATGTCCACCTCGAAAGTCGCTTCTATAGCCATATGTGACCCATCCTCTAGTTGATGAGGCATGGGTATCAAATGAATGTCATCGATAGGATTTATAGGTCCTACTGACTCAGGATCCAAACCAACATGGAAGATGTCATACGCACAACTTGATGCAAAATGGAATGGTTGTAACATCTCTTCATTGGGGAAGAGGTCTTCAGGCTCTATGGGTGAATTAGCATGATCCCAATCAATAGCCTCTACATCAAGATGCAATGATTTGGTAGGATCTACTGGATTATGAAGTGGAGTGGTCAAATCAATGGAGATCATGTTGATGGATGGGATGAAATCTCTAGGACCACATGGGTGTAATCTTGTTTCAGGGGTTTCCCTTCCATACTCATGATGAGGTTCTAGCGGTTTGGGGATGAATGGGTCCTCCCTATGCAGCATGTGAGTGGTTGGATTCTCTCTATGCATAGACTGTGAAATGGGATCATTTGGCTCAAGGATCTCTTAGAATGTAGGTGAGAGGGGGATTGACCATGCGGTGAATAGCCCCTAAGTCAATAGGTCTTTCAAGGAACCTTAATCCAGGATCTATGGCATGCAGTGCCACCTCTCTTTCTACTAGCTCGTTGACTTGTCGCAAGTGGTGAGGCCCAAGATAAGCCATCTCGATCTCATCCTCAAAGTCATCATCACTTATCCAAAAATCGTTAGCATTGGTATGTGGCCCTAGAATAGAAGGCTCATGTCTTGGCCCCAAGTAGGCCATCTCCATTTCATCTTCATATTCTTCGTCACTTATGAAGAATCCATTTGCATTTGTCTCTTGCCCCAAAGTTAGGGGTTGATGGCTTAGGCCTAAGTAGGCTCTTTCTGTTGAGTCCTCTGATTCATAGTCACTTTCATCCGATATGTACCCACTCTCATTATGGATGGACCATGTGAATCTTTGTAAATAGCGAGGCCCATGGTAGGCTAAGCCAAGTTGCGCCTCATCATCACTTGCTTCATATCCATTCTCCTCATCCCATGAGTTGTACCCTATTGGGGTGGAATCAATTGAGATGTTTGGATGATAAATTTTTGGTGGTGGTACGTTCATCGTGGCCACTTGTCTGTTGCTCAAATTTCTTGTTCTTAGGGGGTGATAAGGAATGAAATCGATGTCTTCTCCTAACCCTAAGCTTAATCTATCCAATGCTACTACAAGAGAGTCATCTCGACCTCCAATATAATAGCCTAACCCAAATCTGTCGGAGGGAAGTTGATATTGTGGCTCGTATGGCCGCTTGCACCCCTGCTCATATATACCAAGGCCATAGCCATGCCAATGGCAATGCTCAAAGTAGCTTAGAGAAAACTCAGGATTAGAGAGGTAATGAACATTGACCATGAATAATTTATCATAATCCTCTTCTATGTCTGAAGACTTATGGGCACAGTCCAGGCCGACATAGACAAAATTGGTTTGGTTGGGAGGGATTCCAAGTGGAACCATTATTCCCACTGGCGGTCTCAAGTCCTTAGGTCTTCCCATGTCTTGTGTAGACTCAATGATAGGTGTAAAGGTAATGTTCTGCACAAGGTACTCCCCTATGCCTGTGCTTGCCAAGTGTATTGATGCATGCGATGTGGATGACCCTACGGATGATACTGGTGAAGCGGGATGGTAATCACTATCTTCATCTTGATCTTGAAGATCTTCTTCTTCCATAGGACTTGGCATTTCAGCAATGGCTATAGTTGGCACTTCCTTGGGCCTTTCTTCCTTGACTAAGGGTACCTTTAGCTTCTGATTATCTTTTGGTTTTGATATTGATGGTACTTTAGAAGCATTGACTATTTTAAGTGCACCAGGAGGTGTTGATGTGCATGGGTCTTTTCTTACCCTTTTGCCTTTGTTATCCAATTGTGTGGTTGGAGATGAAGGTGCTACGTATAGGTGGGTAGAAGGAATTACAAATTCTCCTAGAATGTCCACCTGATGGACGTATTTGAATGGCTCTTCATCAGCCAGAACCACATAGACTTTGTTTTCATGCACATACTTGACACACTGGTGCAAGATCGAAGGAACACACTTCATGGCCCTTATCCAAGGATGCCCTAGGAGGATGTTGTATTGCATAGCCCCTTCCAAGACATGACACATCATAGGGATGGTCTTATGCCCCACCTTGATGGGTAGGACTATCATTCCCATAGTATTGCATAAAGCATCATTAAAAGCTCTCAATGTGTAAGCTCCTGGAATGATATTGGACTTGGGGATCTTGAGGTGCTCTATTGTTGTTGTTGTAATGATGTTTATTGATGAACTTGTATCGACCAAGACCCTCTTGAAAGGTAAGTCATTGATTGCTGCCACAATGTTTAGCGGAGGGTCTAGTAAGGCAGTAGGTACTGTCTTAATCTCATAATCATAGAATCAAATTACAGGTTCCTGGAATTCTTGTACTTGTCCCACAAAATGAGTGAATGCATTCACATCTTGTGGTTGGAGCTCAATTGTCCTTAAAATTTCCATTAAAGTCTCCCTATGCTTTGGGGACTATTGTATGAGCTCATAGATGGATAGCTTAGCTGGAGTCATCTATAGGTTTTGCTCCAATCTACTCCAGATAGTTACCATAGGTCATGTTGGTGGACCTGGAAGGTTGTCTTACCTTTGCCTCTACCTAGGTGTAGTTGGGACATTCATGGGAGCTGTAGGAGGTTGTGGTTGACCATACCATCTAGTCCTTGTTGCTATGTTAACAATCTCAACCATCCCAATGCATCCGTGGGTAGGTATATCAGCTCGGACCTGATTGACTTGGGCCCCTTGCTCTCTAGGGGCCTCATGATTGGGCAACGGGTTTTTGTATATGCCCATGTCTCTGTTATCGGGAGCCAGTGGGTTGTCAACTTTGAGTTCTCCCACCTCAATCATGTTTTGCACTTGATGCTTAAAACCAATGCAAGCCTCAATGTCATGCCCCGGTATCCTATGATAAGGGTAAAATTGATCTTCCCTATATCCTTTTGGCTTAGGATGGTTGGGATCTATAAGAGGTATATCAAGAAATCTGATCCTCCTGGCCTCGCTCAACTGATTGAATATTGATTGCATTGATTCTGTCAGAGGCATGAAATAGCGAGGTGGCTTGCATTCTTTGTTTCACCCCTGATTGTTCCTTTGATCGTAATTGGCTGGCGAGGGATGTGCTTGATAGTTCTGGGGTTGTTGTGCACCCCCATCCTTAGGTGTAGCCAATACGACTTGATTGACTAGAGCAGGGTTGCCCTGCTTCTGCTTGTACTTGTCATTCTTACCATTCTTGTTCCACTCCTTTTTGTTTTGGAGTTTAATGGTTCCCTCATCTACTTTTATGTCTTCGATGAGTTTGGCCTGTGCCAAAGCTTCCTCAAATGAAGGATACTACTAAAGTTGTAGCAAGAGGGAGATGTGTTTAGAACAAATTTTGGTGAACATGCGAATGATCTCTTCTGTGGGAATAGAGAATGATAATTTTGCCATGACTTTTCTCCATCTATTCCCATAATCCATTACTGGCTCATCATCATACTGTTTCAAGTTGGCCAGGTCTGAAAGGTTCACCTTCTTCTTAGCACCAAAGGAGAAATGCTTTAGGAATGCGTTTACTAGTTGTTCAAAGTTGGTTATGCTATGCTTAGGTAGTTGGTTGAACCATTGAGTGGCAGCACCTAAAAATGTCATTATGAATGTTCTTAGCATGAGAGCATCATTGTCTTCAAGATGAAAACATGCATTGATAAAATTGGTGACGTGCTCTTGTGCATCCTCTTCACCCTTAAATTTTTCCAACCTAGGCATCTCAAAGTGCTTAGGATATGGAGGGCTAGGGATTGATGGGCACAATGGTTGGTTGTGTATTTTGCTCAATGTTGGTGAGTTCCCAACTGCCTCTTGTTTCTCAAAGGCTTTCATATTTTTAGCAAGCTCTTGAAATACCTTTGATGCATGGATTTCCTCCTCTTGTAGGCCTACTCATAGTGGTAATGGAGGTAACTCTCTATCCATTTTATTTGTTCTATTTTCCTCCCTCCTATGAGGGGACTCAGGATTGTGATCCTGGTTTGTTATGTTTGCCCTTTCCCCACTAGTTGGATTTCGTTCATGGTTTGGTGGGTGATTTCATTGTGGGCTATCTTGTCTAGTGCACCTCTCCTTAGGTGATTCAACACATCTAGTTCTTTGGTGGTCACCACCATTTATCTATAAATTGCTAAGAGCTAGCCACTCAGCTTGCTCTCTTAAGCACTGCTCATGTTGGCGCAAGAGTCTTTCTCTTTGTTTATCTTGTTCGAGAGCTTCCACTAGCTCTCGCTCCTTACGTAATGCATTTTCTAACCATCTCATATGGTTAGTTTGCGCTATCATAGAAGACTCATGTTTATCTGACTCTGTTCTTGTTGTCTTGACTCATAGATTCCTCGAGGAGGTTTCTGCTGTACCTATACTCTTGCTAGCTAATGTGACTTGTTTAGTGTACTATTGAGTATCCCTATGATCAGACTCCATACGTTTACTATGGGGTCACTCTGAGGTACCCCTAGATTGAGAGGTGTGCTTAGAAGTCATAGTTCGTGAGCTTCTAGATGCAGAGTTCTTAGTAGCTATAGTTCTTTGAGTTGGTCATGTAGGAAACCGATCCAACCCGTCTAGTTGTCTTGTTTTCCATGGCTGGTCCCATGGGGTGCCATTCACTCCTATGAGGTCATAGTCTATGGGAATATTTCCTTTTGTGTGAAGGGTTTCTTCTATCTGATTCCCATGACTAGATGTAGCTCTAGTTTCCTGCCCTTCAGTGGGCAGACCTATTTCATATGTTTCTTGTGAATCTTGAGGTGTTGCAACTCTTGCTTGCCTTCTTGATGAAGAAGGCTTTGTGGTGACATGTTTTCTCCATGTGGATGGAGATGTAGCAGTCTCATCATCCCTATGTGAAGAATGAGTTTTAGAACCTTCTTTATGTCCATGTGAGGAGGAAGCCCTTGAAGCTTCCTCACGTCTTTGAGATGTTTCTATGTGTTTAGAGGAGGCCCTTGAGGTCTCCTCATGTCTCCTTGATGAGGATGGTTGTGAAGCCTCTTTTTGTTTATGTGACTTTGTTCCATGATGTGGTTCCCTACTTGGGGTTTCTCGAGGAGATCCCCCAAGGGTTGAGTTATCACCCCTTAGGCTCATGGAGCTACGTCTCACGGTCTTACGGGTAGGTCATTCAATGTTACTATGACTCCACCTATGGGTATGAGTTGCTTCAGTCTCTCCCTCGGTATCAGACCGAGGGTGTTTACTTCTTGTTTTGACCATGTTGTCTATGAATTGATCTTTTGAGTTGCAATTTAGGAATAGCCACACAATACCAAACAAATGTTTATCTTGATTATCGATTTAAGTGTGCCCTAAACTATTTGGTGTGTTTTGATGTGTTGTTCTTTGATTTCTTGCTCTTGTTCTTGGATTAAGAATGAGAAGACTCATCCATAGTGACAATCAAGTACACCCATGCCAAACATGATTTTCTCAAAAGAAGCTAGGGTACACCACTGAAGTCCCAGTGGGGGGTTCGCCTAGCTCTTCCACTCTGAACCAATGATTGTTCCAATAGTGGGAGACAGTTTGAGCACAAGTAACTTAGTATCACTATAAGTAAGTTTCTCAATCCATTTCTAGGAAGCTCTAGGGGGAAAACCAGTGGAAGGAGATGAATTCCAATGTCATCGGACTGAATTGAGGGTTGGTGATGAAATCCAACTCCCCAATGTTTAAATGATATGTGCGTGTGTGGTGTTCATTTTAAGCTTGCATAACATAAAGTGCATCATATAGCAGCAATGAGTCTTTCCTATATGCCTAAGTGCAAAAATACATTTCAATATTCAGAAATATGCATGAACTACTATGATTTGTATGAGCACACTTTATTTCATGCAAATATGGCCTCTAGCAAGGCCTCAAAGCAAGCAAACAACATACAATGTCTAGCACATTGGATTCTAGGGTGAAATTTTTAGGCATAAGCCATTGTTCCTAGCAACGCCTAGTGGAAATCTAAAAGAAGATCTAAGATATGCAAAATGCTTAATTCTTTCTCCTTTTATTCTTTCAATTTCCAAACATAAATGTGCTTTAAGTTCTCTATTTTAGACACACAAAAGCAAATAAAAAGTTGTAAAATATTAGAGAGGTTATACCAACCTCTAATCCAGCTTAGAGAACCTTGTTTCTATCCTCTATTGCTCTCTAGTTCTGGTTGCTATTGACTAGAGTGGTTGGTTCTTGGTCATTATTAGTGGGAGCGACTAAAGCTCTATTGGCCGTTGTAGCTTAGAGCGACTGATTTTTGGCCACTGTAGCTCAGAGCGGCTAGACCTACACACAAAACTAAGTTAGTATTTAGGCAAAAAATGAAAAATTAGTGGAGGTCCCACCATGATCACCATCTGTAGCGACCTCGGGATGCACGCACCACTCTTTTTACTCTACTTGCAATGTATTAAAACCCAAAATGAAATGGAAGACAATGAAAAGCATATAACATAGAAATAACAAATATGGATCTCTTTATTTGTATTGAAACCCGGTTACATGTCGGTCCCTCTTAGGGATACCCATTTCGATACAATAAGGTTACAAATAGGCAAAGAGTGCCCCTTTCACAAAGAGGTGGTGCACTTTCAAAAGCTTCCCGGTTCTGCACACAAAAATGTATGAGGGCTTACAGATGCCTCCTTCTCTAGGCCTATTTCCTAGAGGGATCCCTTTTGCTCTCGTATGTTGCAGATTTTATCCGATGAACCTATGGCCTTGTAAGCAATGAAACAACAACACACGCTTAGATGTCCGAGAATACCTCCTTGGATGAGGTTGTTAGTAATGAATATAACAAATGAAAGCAAGTGCAAATTAAACTAATGCTATGAATGTGAATGAATGAAATGATGCTATGCTAATGATATGCTAAACAAAATAATGAATCTAATGTCTAAAACCCTAAGCTAGGCCTACGGGCCACTGTCCAAGATAGTGGCCGCTAAAGTGACTCTCGTCCTCTTTGCTCCAAAGCTATGGATCAAAGCTTGTATCCGATGTTGAAATAATGGTTGCTATGCTCTCCAATTTGTCAGGGCTTCATCATAAATGTGATCTCCAAGGGAAACTCTCCAAGTCTCGAAAGCTCTCCTCAATGACCTATCTTGATAAATTCATGGATCCTTGGTGCTCTTAGGCTTGCACCTTTTATAGTGTGAAACCCTAGGTCTATGTCCAAGCCCTAGGAATGAATTCCTCATGCGTAGTGAGAGTTAGCATGAGAAGATTTTTGTCTTTTCTATGTTTAAAGACCAGTTAACTAAAGTCTAAATGCAAACTCAAGTCTCCCATGTGAACTGGTCATGAAAGGGAATGCAAAGTTACTCCCGCTCACCTTTATTGCATGCAGACTACCACTTCCACCCGTGATTAGGCCTATTTGTCGACAAAACTACTTTTATGGTTTAGCCGTTGTCATCTATAGCGACTAAGATCTGGCCATTGTCGTCTATAGTGGCTAAGGTCTGGCCGCTCTAGGCTTGAGCGGCTAAGATCTGGTCACTCTAGGCTTGAGCGGCTAGGCTTGGATGGCTTGAAAAGGCCCCAAATGAGTGGTGAGAACCACTGTTGATGCTTGGAAAGTCCAAGATTATGTCATATGATCTTATGAATGTGTCTATGTGAGTAGCTCCCCTAAGCATGACATGTTTTAGGTGTCTACACAATTAATCCAGGTGGCATTTTTGAAAGTTGATTACAATCATGTGGTCAAAGATCAAAACAAGAGTGCTGATGCTTTAGCTAATTGGGATTTGGACAAAGGTGATCTTACTTGCTATGGACACCCTCCTAGATGGTGGGCTTCAAAAATAAGGGAAGCTCTTCTTTCTATCATTTCTTTGAATGGCTCCAGTTTTGCAAGTACCTTTTTTCTTCTTGCTTTATTTTTACTTCTCTTTGGTTCGTTCAGGGTATTTTAGTTCCCTAGCTCAAAATTTTATTTCTTTTGTTTCCTCTGTTGATTCTTGCCTTAAAAGTATTTTGGTCTAGAAAGGTCATTGTTGTGTTCAATTTTTTTCTTTATTCTTTTTTGTTTAGTTTTTTGAGGTGTGCATGTTTTTTTGTTTTGTTTTGTTTTTGTGTTGTTTTTTGTTGTTTTGTGTTTTTTTGTGTTTTTTTTTATTGTTCTTGTGTTTTTGTTGTTCTTGTTCTTGTGTTTCTGTATGTTTGTGCTAATTCATGTTTTTGTGTGTGAGTGTTTTCTATGTTTTTTGCTTTTTTTATTGTCTGTTGTTGGTTGTTTTTTATTTTTATTATAATTTTTTAATTTTTTAGGTTTTGGTTGTTTTTGTTTTAATGTTTTTGCTGGTTATGTCTTTGTAGCATTATGTTTTTTTGTCATTTTTGTGTTTTGTTATGTTGCTCTTATGTTTTTTCTATGTGGTTCGTGTTGTGTTTTTTTTTTTTTTATCTTATTATGTGTGTGTTTGGTTGTGCTTTATCTTTTTGACACACTCCAGGAACATGTTTTTTTATTTAATTTATTATTATTATTTTTATTTATTTGATTATTTATTTATTTTAAATCTTATTGTGTGTTTGTTTGCTCCTTGAGTATGTCAAAGGTGGTAGGCTAGGTGCGAGCCTTAGGCGATTTTGGTGGAATAGATACCCCTGCCTCCTAGGGTCTTACCCGAAAGTGGCATCCATTCTAGGATGTTTTCCAAAAATAATTCTTCTTATATCTCCCATTCATTTCATTCTTTACTTCTCAAAATTATTTTTTCTTTTACCTTCTTATATCTCTTGCAACTAAATTAATTCACTTTAGTTCTTTTTAAATCAAATAATTTTTTAAAAATGTTTATCTAAATAAATTAAAGTCCAAAATATACCTTTAATAGATGGTGCCCTCTGCTTTGCAATGTGTCATTCATATAAATTTTGCATTAGGGAAACTATAGTTGAGAAATTTGGAATCGAATTGGAATGAACATGGAAAAGAATCAGGAAAAATTGAGAATCGGCAAAAAATCGAGGATAGAATTGGCAAAATATCGGTATTTTTTAATTGAAAAAACTGAAGAAAATGCAATTTTCATTGAAAAAATAATTTTTCATGCATATCAGAATTAAAAAAAAATCGGCAAAAATCGGTAAAAAATCGGCTAGCTTGTGAATCGGGAAAATCGAATCAGGATTTTTTGTAAATTTTCTCAACTATGAGGGAAAATCATCCACATGCCTTCTAAAATTATTTCTATCCTGAATGTTACTCAATTTTCATTGACCAATTAGGTTCTTCTTAATGTCACCAATCATTTCCAACTGACTCTTAATCTACAATAGGCGTTCTTTTCTCCTATATGTCATTATTCTAGAGAATGATTATCCTCACTCTTCGTAGCCCTTGTTTAGTTAAATACTCATAGAATATGGACATCACAATTACCTCCTTCCTTTACTATGTATTTAATGTGAATTCCATCCTTATTCTCTTGTGTAGGATGTATCTCTATTGGAATTTTCCTCTCTTCTATATCTTCATCCAAACCTTTGACCAATTCTTTATTTCTATGCAGTTTTCATAGGTCTTGCAACTATGTACCATAGCTATATTTAAATTATCACAATATTCTGGTTCAGCCTTCTTCCTTCAATAATTTTCTTCACAAACTCACACTGGTTTGTATGACTACTTGTAAATGTATGCTTTCATCTCTACTAATGCGCTATATATCTACTTCAACATTCTCCTCTCCAATCAACTTGTCCATTGCATACTATTTATGTCTAGTTGGTCTACTCATCTCCTTCCTTATTTAATCCCCTTCTCTTCAAACATTCTTCATCTGTCACCTTCAACTATTCTTCTCATGTTCCTCCTTATAGCTATCTCACTCAACATGGTTATATCCAAGCTCACTTGAGGTGGCTCTAATACCATTTTAGCAAAATATTACTATGCTCATAAGATAAACCAATCTCCAAGATCATAAATCAACTCAATAACATGCATATATCAAATTATCAATAATGAAAAATAAACACACTAAAAGCTTTATTGAAACTACTAAAGCAATGCATAAATACAAAGATTCTTTGAGTTACATATTACATGGATTTGTCTTCAATATATACATACATGAGACTATTCATATTACATGACTCTTGATCTTTGCTCTCCTCAAACTCATGGGAGAACCAAATCTTCATATTTCCCTTTTACATAATAAATATCACATATTACATAAATATAAAGTCTCTCATGATTTCTCATAACTTTTGAACTTGACATATCACTCATATAATTCACACTTGCTAACAAGACACCTCATACACATAACTCCACACTTCACACTTGTTAACTTGACACATACTATAGACTCAAATAATAAACACACCATCTAAATATTTACAAAGGCACCAAATAATGTAACACCTCTAACAGAAAATAAAGATGTAAAGAAAACCACATTGGTGTTTTGAAAATACACTTTGGGATGACCTTGGAGAATAAATCTTGATAGAGGTACACCCAAGTGAAGTTTTCCAGTAATAAGAGCCATGCCAATGACCAAAATTGTATACATAGACAATGAAATATGTCAAGAAAGATGAGAAAACAATAGTTTAGAATTCTAGATGAGCTCAAAAAATTTGCTTCATTTTTATAGTTTTTTGAACCCAAGGTATATGAAAATGCTAGAGTTAAAATAAATTTGGAATTTTTAATGGAGATAAAATTTGAATCATTGATGAAGAACAAAACATGAGAACTATGTGAATTATCTCATGGAAAGAAACCCATTGATTGTAAATGGGTTTATAAGGTAAATTATAAATCAAATGGTTCAATTGAAAAATTCAAATCTCATCTTGTTGTTAATTGGAATGTATAATAGAAAGGTATAGACCATGGAGAGAATTGCTTCAATTGCAAAGATGGTGATTTATTGATTAGTTATCTCAATTATAGTATAGTTTGATTGGCAAGTATTTCAAATGGATGTTAAGAGTGCCTTCCTAAATAAATATTTGAAAGATGAGGTCTATACAATGTAGTCATAAGGGTTGTAGATACCAATAAAAGAAAATATAGTTTGAATATTTATTAAGTCCCTATACATACTTAAATAGGCTCCCCAAGCCTGGTATTTAAAAATTGATGGACATATTAGGGATTCAAGATTCAATCAAAGCTTTTCTAATTGTATTATTTACATAAAAAATTTAAGTAATAACATTGTCATTCTCATTGTGCATGTTGATGACCTTGTTCTTACTAGTGGTGGATCCCACTTGATTCAACAAGTAAAATATATTTTGTGTTTAGTTTTTGATATGGATGATTTAGGGTTCATTACTACCTAGATGTTGGCAATTTTGGGTACCTTGGGTACATTGCCTTTGCTCAAGTGTTGATGTTGTCATTGATGTCAAGAAGATTTTGAAGGAATCTAAGTTCTAGGAAGGGTTTTTGTGAAAACCAAGGCAGGCAAAATAAAAGGTTTTATTTAAAACTATGGACAACAGATTTGAAATGGGTTTTTCTTAAAACCCAAGTTGGCTCTTCGTTTCATTGAAAAAGGTGCCTCGATGATGAAGATATTTAATTTTAAATATTTAGTTTAAATTTTATTTATTTAAAATTTAAATTAAATTAAAAGGGCCGACGTGTTTGGAAATGCATCAAAGTACTTATAAAATGAGGCAATTAAATTCATTAAGGTTGGGAATGGTGTTCGACATTAATCGCTGAGCAATTCGATTTCGACATCAAAGCCCCTGCGCCAGCGAAGGAGGAAGACAAGCGTTGCGTGGCCAAAGGTGTTCATTTCGGAGAAAACGAAATCAATATGAGATAGAGAAGCGATTAGTAGATAATATTTTTGAATGAAATCATCGGTGAAAACATGTGCGATTAAAAGAGTGGATCAAGAATACTTTAGGCGAAGTGAACAGCGAACGACGTGTTGATGCTAAAAATGAATTATGTGACTGGTTTTCGTCCAACGAAGTTGAGTGAAGGGAGCAGAGAGATTTGAGATTTGGTAGTGAGATTCGTCGCTCGCACGCAATCGAGAATATTGAGGAGAAGTGATAGAAGTTGTTCAGACAAATGGCAAAGAGGAATACTTGCAGTACTGGTTGACACATTTGCAAGGCAGGGGTTAAGGGATCAAATCCCGTTGACATTCCTTTTGAAGATAAACTGAGAAGGGTACAAAACTCAGATCATGCTTATACGTCTTATGTGCTACAGCGACGCAGCCGATTGAGAGACATTTCTAGGATGTTAAACATCACTGGTTCGAATCTCGAAGTTGACAATTTTTGATAGAGACAGATTTAATTTTTTCTCTAGCTGGAGGAAAGACACAATATATGCTAGAAGCACTTAATGTTCTCATCGACGGGCTAGCACATCTAGCATGATAGCAGGTGCTAAGGTTTAAGGGCTGCGGCAGATCATTGGATCGAATCGCAGTGACAGTGAAGTGGTTAGTTTTTTTTATTGAATTATTTCAAAAAGGGGTATGGCTTATTAGTTTTATTTGGAGGGATAAGGAAATGGTATATTAATCTAATTGGGAGATATAAGGAATGCTAACTTAATATTTTTGCTTTAGTTGGATTGAAATTTAAAAGGGAAATAATTGCCATGGTGGTTGAATTATTTTGACATGACATGTTGGGTTAATAATTTTTATGGAAGATCAAAATTATTAATGGAAGTAGATTTTCAAGGGCTTATTCATCTTCAATAAGGTATGGGCACTTTCTTCTTATGAGTATGATTGGTGTATGTTTTTCCTGAAATAATATTGGAGTGAAAAGGTATTCAACTAGGTTTCCTTTTGTTTGGGTGTAAATCCTATTTTCTGGTTTGTTGAAGACTACTTATGCATTGTTATCCTTGATGAGAGTTTTGGTGAATGCATAATTCTGGTTTGAGGTAGTGGAAGCATTTTGCACTAGGGTTTATGTTTGTAAGTCTTGCTACTTGCATTGAGATGGTGAAACCCTTAGTTGGTTGTTTTTGATATTAATGGATGAGATGCTTCCATAGAGGTTGTTTTGATCAAGTTAGTGCTATTACTTGATACATGATTTGGGCTTACTCCTTTGAGTTGATTTGAGCAAGTTTTCTTTGCATTTGGTGATATTGTGTTGGTGGTTGTTTTGTTCAAATATCTTTGGAGGGAAAAGGATTTCTACTTGTTTCCTTTTCTTGTGATGATTGGTTGAATGCTTCAAGGTTAATGTTGAGTTGAATAATGTTGGTTAAACCTTGTCTATAAGCATTGTTGTTAAAGCCCTAATTGGTTGAGAAAAGATATTGGTTGTGGAAAGAACATGAGTATCATTTTTATATGAGATATTGCATGGTTGGCAATTGTTGGGTTGTGTTTCATGTTCTTGAGAAAAGCATACTACATCTATCTTATTCTTTTGAGATTTGAGATTGAGTTGAGATTGAGATTGGGAGTTAAGTATAGAACATATTGAGTCTCTAACAATTCTATTTATGCTTCTATGAGGTTGATGAATCACATTGGGTCTCTAACAATTCTCTTTGTGGGTTCATGCCAAGCAAGTTTTTCTTGATGAACTTGTGAGCAGGTTTTGGACAGGTTCCGTTGGGGACTTGTGAGTAGGTTTTGGACAGGTTTCATTGGGGACTTGTGAGCAGGTTTTGGATAGGTTCCTTTGGGGACTTATGAGCAGATTTGGACAGGTCCTAGCAGAGGACTTGTGAAGCTGAGTTTGATAGTTCTATCAGAGAACTTGAGGACAAAGGTGCATTGGTTCTATGAGAAGAACCCGAGGACATTTGTGCTAAACCAAAGGACTGTGTTTAGTGCAAATTCGAGGACCAGATTTGGAGGTGATAGAGTTGAGGACAGAGGTCTCCAACCAGAGCAGGGAAGACAGTTGTCTTCTGCGGATAGAGTTCCATTTGCTAAGGGCAGCGGAGGCAGAGGTTTTCTAGAGAATCAACAGCCAGAGCAGAGCTGGGGGAAGGTATCTCCTTTGAGCAGAGGCTCATAAACATTGTAATTGGGAAGGTTTCCCAAAGAAATTTGAGATAAATTTTAGAGAAAAGTTTTGTGGATGAACCACGTTAAAATTGGTGTCACTTTGTGGATGATCTTATGCATTGTTTTGATATCGCTTTGGATATATTGCTTTACTGTTTTGAAGTATAAAGGAAAAGTAAAAAGAGGTCTTATACTGTTCACCCCCCCTCTCAGTATAAGCTTGTGTTCTTCACTAGATGTAGAATTTGGTGACTTTATTATACTATATTTAGATCAAAATGCAAGTGTGTTAAAATATTTTAGATGAAATTTTTTAATTTGATATATACACATATTGAAGTTGAGCTAAAATTATCAACCTACTTTGTTTCATCTCTAATAAATAAGTTAGTATATCATTACTTGGTAGGCCACTTGATTTATCTTATAACCACTTGAGTAAATTTATGTTTTATAATGAGTTATTTATCTCATTTCATACCAAATCCTTGAAAAGAGCATTATCAAGCTATAAAATACATTCTCAAATATATCAAAGGTACCCTTGAATTTGGTATATTGTACCAACAATCTAATACTTTTTAATTGGTTGGATACACTGATGCAAATTTGGCAAGATCAATTGAGGATACAAAATATCCTACTAGCTATATGTTTGCTCTTACATTAGGGGCTATTTATTATTATAAAAAAATTCAACATATAGTTGTTTTATCATCAATTGAAGCAGAAAATAAGGTAGCATGCAATGTAGGTTGTCAAGTTGTTTGGTTATGATGCATAATATATGATATTTAGGAAGATAAAATAGTATCAATATTTCTTCACCGTGATAAGCAAAGTGTACTCAAGTTTGCGAAGAATATAGCATATCATGCTAGAATAAAACATATTGAAGTTCATCGTCATTATATACAACAACTGGTGGAGCATGAAGAAATTTTTCTAAATTATTGTCCAACTTCTAAACAAATTGTTGATGTAATGACTAAACCCATACATAGAGAAAAAATTATAAATTTAGGGATAATTTTGGAATCGTATCTAGAGTGCTCATTAAGGGGGGTGTTAGAATAAATAGATATAATAGGGATTTCTATTATTGTATTTTTTGTTACAATACTTTTTCAGTATTAATAGGGATAACTTACGATTTTTAGGGATAAGTTATTAGCATTTATAGAGATAACCTATTAGGATTTTTAGAATATGATTTTAACAACACCAATTAATTACGAGATTGTAAATCATTATAAATTGAAGTTCTAAAATACAAATAAAGCATCATGTGCTACATTATTTTATAATCATGGGCATGGTGTGATTTTTAATTTGAGCAAAAATTAAATTCTTTTGAATCTCACTATCAACAATGAAATGCAATGATTTACCCTTAACCCATATTTGTGAGTAAAAAAACATTCCTTCTATTGTGACTCATTTGGTGTAGCTTTTGTGGTGGAAATGGGTATATTTAGTTCATCTTACATGATTTTATTAACCTATGGATGTGGAGGTATTAGTGTAGTGGATGTAAAGGGATGCAATTCAACAAATAATAAATGAATTGTTTGGCATTCCTCCATCAAATGTCAATCGCTTTTATGACAATTACACCATTTGTGAGTCTTGGCCTTTGGGGGATCATTTTATTGGGACTCTTTTTCTACATCCAATTTTGATTTTAGGTCTAATCACTCTTGTATTTATTCTTTGAATAATCACTCTTACCTTTCTTTTGTTGGTTCTTAGTGTTCTAATTTTTTTTATTTGCTCATTTTTTATTTTTATATTTGTTCTTTTACTCTAATTTGATAAGAATTTTTTATGCCTCTTCTAATATATTGAGTTTGAAGAGGTCCATATCCTATTGAATATACCATTGTAGCCCAATGCAACATTTAAGGATTCAATACATTTAGGTATTTTGAATACCTAGTTTTGTAAACATGGAATAGAAAGCATCAATAATGTTGAATAGGCTGGTATTTACCTTAACACAGTTGTTTCCATCACATCTATTCATATTCATAAGCTCCCATGAGATAGTATTATTCCTTGATGCCCTTCATGAAAGAATCACATGTGAATACTACTTCATATTTATTATCCTCTATAACCCTATTACAATATGCTTACCACCAATTTTGAATAGGTAATGAATCTCTCGGGAGTGTAAAAGTAATTTTATAACTATCAATGTAATTATTTATAGAGAAGTATGAAGATAAATAATCCAACCAAAATTTCTATGGTATCAATATTAAAATTTCATTCAAAAGTAGGAATATCAAATTTCACCCACATTTCAAAAGTTGTGAAAGCAATGAATTATGTTAGGGAAGTGATAGGTTGTGTAGAGGAGGTTGCATAATTTGCAGCAAACAGTCATTAAAGAATTTGAACAAATTGATACATCATCTCATCCCTATGATATACAAGGGATTTGTTCAACATCTCCTTGAAAGGGTTGATTGTCTTAGTTTTGTTTGTTCTTCTACCATATAATATTGTTTATAATGAAAAAGGAGGTAGTCAAATGGAACTCACATATGATACCCAAAATTTTGATATCTTGATCTCATGTTTATGAACATGCATTCCAAAGATAAACTACTATGACACCATTGATATGAAACTTAGCAATTTGAGTTAATGAAGATCAAGAAATAGTGAAATAAAAAAATAACAATGTAAAACAAATCTAAATTTAGAAATCTATAAATAAAATAACATAATGATTTTATTACTTAAAAAATAGAGTACAATGCAAGCAATATATGAGAGATATGAGGGTATAACATTACATCTATTATTAATTTTCTATAGTTAGGGTTGCATCTCTCTTTATACAATATTTTTGGTGTTGGAAATGCATCGTATTGAATATGGAAGGTCACTTATATGGAAATGTGGCAGTTCATCTTCCATGAGTTAGAAGGTCACCCATATGAAAATATGGTGATTCACATTCCATGAGTTACACAGTGCATATTAAATGAAAATTATATAAATATATCTTGTTCTTTTATGTTTTGTCTTCTACTAATGTTTCAACATATATAGAGATGTATTTTGGCTAGAAATTTTAAAACTAGAAAATTACTATTTTTAGTAGATATTTTGTTTTACATATTTGAGGGCCTTTGAAACATTTTTTTACATAGTTTCTAGTAATTTATCTATGACAAAATTTCCTAATTAAATTATTTTTCCCCTCTAGTATTTCTAATGCTTCTTAAATGGATTAAAATGGAGTCTTGAGCACAAAGTTATGATCCTAATAGTGTGGTAAGGATAAAAAAAATATTTTTGGGCATAAAGCCATACCCTAAAAGGTCACATGTCTGAATTAGGGACAAACACAACATCTTATTTTTCTTAACACCTAGTGAACTTGGACATACAGATAGTTCATCGAAGATACAAAAATCATAAACAAGTGCATACACATAAGAGTCCATGACTTACAAAAGTTTTGAACGTGGGTAAATTTAACTTCATAGCTTAGTGGTAATGACCTTACTAAACTCATAATAAAATATAGGAATAAAGACAACTATACATGGTCTTACATCAAATTTAGATATAGACATAAACATTATTTGCTACCAAGGTTGCAAATAGGGACACACACATATGTCTATAATGCCTTTATAACTAGGGATAAACTCAACCAATCATAGGTACATCACTTCTCATATCTTACTAGGGACACAATTAAATAATCATAAATAATTTGCAAATAGGGACACACTCTAATTTCTATAAAATAGGTCCCTCCACTTCTCTTGAATGAACCATTATCTCTAGTAGACAATGCACTCTAATTAAATTTGTAAAATGGATCACAATTGGGTTAAACATATGACCCCATCAAAATGAATAAAGTTTTTGATCATTTGGATTTTATAACCTATGGATAAATCTCTTCAATATGAATGTTTCATTGGGCATGAAAAATACATTTCAATGAGTATAAATATACTTATACCTATAAAATTATAATGTGATGCCATAAAGCAAAAATATAGTCTTCAAGTTGTTCTTAATCCATTATGATTTTTTTAAACAATATATGTGGGATAAGCCATACTTAAAAAAATAGAGCAATGCCAATGCTCTCTCAAAATATTAACATGTTAAACATTTATTTCATGTCCACCACTTGGACAACAAAGGAAGTGCCACCCTATAATGCATGTGGGATTAAGTTTCCCTTGGATGATAAAATAAATGGGAAATACTATCAAAGTCATGAAAATATTTACTAATATTTGTTGGAGTATATTATATTATTTAGTACATGTTAATATTTTTTTGATTGGTATAGGGTTTTGAAAGGGTACCACAACCTTGTATATTATGGACTCAAAAAAGAGCAAAACTAGGACTAAAAAAATGTAGGCCTCCTGAGACCAAAAAAGGAAGCCTTCTTCGAGAAGTAGAGATCATCTCAGATGCCCATGCAGGGGCCACAAAAACACCCGGAAAGACCAAAAATAGAGGTGCTCTCCACAATACCATGGAGGAGCAACATAAAAGACATCCAAATACCCACACAGGGGTGCCAAATGTAGAAAAACAAGATAAAATACCAACACAGGGGCAGAAGAACAAAAAATTCAAAAACCCACGTAGGGATGACAAAAAAAAAGACCAAAACCAAAAAGAAAAACCTCACGCAGGGGGATCCAAAAAAGGCACACTAAGTTGTTGTATGGACTAAAAAATTACAACCATTAGCCCCCACCAGGATCTTGAATTCCTCTAGGATATCGAATTAATCCTTATACTCATCCAAGAGGGTCTCTGCCTGGGAAAGTAGGGAAGACGTAATCTTGGCTACTCTCCCAAGGGCCTTCATAATATCGTGAAGGTCCTAGAGGTGGCCTCTTTTAGATAGATTGGGCCAACAAGAAATCTTGGAGACCAAAAGAGGAGGCACTTTGGTCGAGGTGCCCTCAAGAGGATGAATCTTCTTGGGGGTAGTCTCTTGCTTTACCTAAAATAATAGAGAGTCATCAGAGCCATCGTTGTTAACAACTATTGGAGATTTGCGCTTACCACTGTTGGATTTAAATATGGTGGAGCATTTGGTACCCAAATTCCCCTCCATCATTGTATCAAAGTATAGCATTTGATTGGTTTGAGGGGATGTAGACATATCACCATCTCCAACTGCACCATTATCATTAGTAGGTCCCATCACCACCGCACCCACAACTCTCCTAGTTTGCTATTATAAAAAAATCAGTAAAGCAATAGGTGTAACCCCTAGTGCAGAGGTAGATAAAATACACCATGCTTGACATTGAGAACCAACTGCTCAATAGACCATAAGGGGTACTCTAGAGTATTAATGGTATTCTTTCCCTATAAATTGTTGAGGAAAGGAAGGTGAAAGCTTCGAAGGACAACGTCAAGACTTTCCAAGGTGAAATATTGAAGAACAATAATTATAACCACATCCCAGGGTTTCAGGAGAGAATATTGAATGACACCACCTTTATCCCTAGTGAGGGATTCACTGTGGTCCTTGAATAGGTCTAACTCTCCCTAGAGTAAGTGCTTCTCATGATTGATGATCTCTCCGTTGTTAAAAATCCCCATAATTTTAGCAAGAAGATCTATCATGTTAGTAAAAATTAAGCCACATACAACAACATGGCCTCCATACCATGTACAGATAAATTCAAGGGATAGGTTAGGATCATGGCATTGAAACAACTAAAGTAAGTTTAGAAAACCATGGTCACAAAAGATATCCTCGACCAAGGTAGTCAAATGGAGGGTAGCAAGTTCGACTTCAACCATTAAAATAGAGTCATACCAAAGAGAGACAAGTAGGGGAGTGTACTAGAGAAAAAGTACAAAAAGAGGGGAAAAAAACCTCAATGAGCCATCAAAATATAATTAAAAATATTGGAGAAGCTGACTCTATCTAATTTCATGATTGATAGTGGCACAAAACATGCATTCGATGCTTCAAAAAAGCATGTAGTATGATTGAAGAAAGAGTAGAAATGATTGGCATGAACAGGTTGAAACTGTAAGTATTGAACCAATTGGAAGGTTTGACCAAAAAATAGGAAGGATTGGATAGAGGAAAATCTTCAACCGAAGGATATGCACCAAATTCAAAGGTGAAAGGTTTCAACACCATTTAAGGAGATATCCACTAATAGTTATTATGACTAGAAACACAGTTAAATGAGGTATCCAGGTGGTGATTATCAAATCTCAAGGCACATGAAACATGAGGGATTTTGAAAAACCCCATGAATGAAGACGAATAACAAGGACCAAACCACCCCATTGTTTGCCACCCATGAGAGAATTGGAGGAAAATCAAGGAGCTAAAAAATAAAAATAGAGGGCTTCCATGTCTTCATAATCACCTAACCTTGGTAGATCCATAAGGTCCCACAAACCTTCATAGTGACAAGATAGTGGCTGGTGACCTGTCCAAACACATGGCTAACTCCAAGGAAACTATCATCCCAAAATTTATCTGTATTGCTAGTATTTACCATGTGACATATCACCCACTAACCAAATTCAATTCTATTGTTTATAAGATCCTCATTAATGGATATGTGAGCACTCATAGTAATGTACCTTCCATTAGAGTGAATAGGAAAGGAATGGAGAGAATGTGAATTAATCCACGTGGGATCCCACCATACAAACCTCTTAGGCTTACTGCTCATGAGCTTCATGAAACTCAAGATCATTGATAGTGATAAGTACCAGAGGAAAATCATGTTTCCACATAGTGAGATGCTGCATAGAAATACCCAAATTGGCCAGAAGATTGACCGTACGATTGCATTCATGGTAAACATGGTTGAAAGTAACATTCATGAAGGATCACATGAGCCACTTGATATCAGATATCATATTCATGATGTTCTAAGAAACAGACTAAGATCCCAAAAGAAAACATTGGATGATATTTTTGAAGTCACCTTTGATCAATACATTAGAACACTGCATGCTATGAAGGAGGATAATGCCTTGGTGAAGAGCCATGGCTTCTGTAAAATGATTGGATTGGTGTCCCAAATTTTTTGCAAAGCCAACATGATATTACCTGAGTAATCTCTGATAATTCCACCAGCTCTAGCAAATCTAGGATTTCCTTTGGAAGCTCCATCAAATTTCAACTTGAGAAAGCCTTCGGGAGGTGGAGACCAATTGATATGAGATTGATCCACCTTAAGAGGTTGGGGGTGGATGCTACAAGTGGGGATCTTGAGAGAAGAGGCCAATAATTCTTCAGTATGGGGTTCAACATCACTGTCTCCAAAAGTGATGGAAAAGTTCTCTACAAAACATGGATGATTCTAGCAAGCACGTGATGAGCATCATGAATTGAATCATTGAAAGTACAGGAATTGGACTCATGCATAACCTCCCATAGAAAATTAGGAAGATAGAAGGACCAAAAAGTTTTGAGATGACATAATTTTAAGGGATTGAGCCACTAAACACACAAGTCATTGAGGAATGCGAGCATGACCCAGGCAATGCCAACAGAGTAGAACAAGGATGACAGGATGGAATGGGAGAAAGGGCAAGATAGGAAAATATGGTGGGTAGATTCGTAATCCTAATATTAGATTACGGTTGAGTCATAATTTACAATATAATTTATATTTTTTCTTTTATGTAAGGGTGAATGTGCAGGAAATGCATGTGTCATGTAAAGTTGTAATGTGCAAGAAATTATAACGACCCAAAAATCTAACTAACAAACTTTTTTTTTATAAACATATACTCAATAAGGATTTCCATATCCTTATCTAGCGTATGTTATTCTACAAAGTTATCTAATATCTAGTCTAATGTTTTAAGTTGTCTATCTCATATCCACAATGATCCAACTTATCCACTTCCTTAATCTATCTAAGAGATAAGACCATCCCTATAACATACATAAGTCTATTTGTGTAGGTATACCAAGTGTGTTGCAAATAAAATATCAATATCATCCCCACAATAAGTTAACCTATCCCTTTTTGTCTATCAAAGGGTATACCCATTACTACACAATACATAAGTCTATCTATGTAATTGCACTAAGCATATTTTAAATAAGCTACCAAGTTCATCCTTACAGTGAGCTAAGTTATTCCTTTCATCACTCCTAATGATAACCAAGTTTATTTTACATCTACTTGTTGTCTTGTGTGACTATCTAGTTTAGATTTTAGACAGGTTCCTTGAATAAGATTACTTAAGTTTCTTCGTAAGGGACCCCATAATCCCTTAGGTCTTTTCTATTTCTAACACAAAAGCATATTTATTTTAAATATCATTTCTAAACATTTAATTACATTGAACCATTAAGAATATTATAATATTTCTTTCCTTTATAAGGGTGCAGTTAAGTCTACTTAATTTAAGCATTGGATAAAATCTATAATATCATAAGGAAGGTAAATAAGTAAGATATAGTTTTCTATCTAAAATATTAACAAATCATGATAATTTATGAAACTATGACAACCTAATTATTTTAGTTATAACAAGTAAAAGGTACATCTTCCATTCATAATTACATCATTACTTAACACAAGTATGGTAAAATTACTCCCACACTTTAAAATAATAAAGCATTACATCATTATCCAACTAGGAGATTACTCATGTTAGAGTCTAATCCATAATAAGAGCTTCACTACAATATGAATCAAAAGGGAGCAATGTCTTGGTTCTAAGTATCTTCCTTGTCCTTCTTGCTCCTTTATCACTTAGTTGATGGTAGTAAGGGATCAAGACAGTTCATAGATCTTATGAAACATGCATCTAAATGCCTTTTCTAAATGACTTATGAAACTCGTGCATTTATAAAGTTGGATGTCAAGTTGCAACTATACAATCTACACAACATAATTATGCATAAATCATTCAATCGATCATCAGGAGGAAACCCCATAATTTTTCCACACCCTCCATCTAATTTTTCTTTTTCCATACTAGCATGCTTCTTTCATTAATCACAAAAGTGTATACAATATCTAAGAATGAAGGTCATCTATCATTCATCTCATCATAAAAGGAGAGTCATTTTATCCTTTAAAAATGAAAGTCATTTATCATTTATCAATACATGGAATAAATTCAAAATAATTCTCTTTAATAAATTAAAAACTCATACTTTTAGCTAATTAAATACCCATAAAAACCATTTTCTTTAATCAATTAAAAGCCCATACTTTTAACTAATTAAATACTTATAAAAACCTTTTATTTAATCAATTAAATAATAAAAAAAACCCTTTTATTTAATCCATTAAAAGCCCATACTTTTACCCAATTAAATACTTATAAGAACCCTTTTTTTTAATCCATTAAAAGCCCATAATTTTAACCAATTAAATACTTATAAAAATCCTTTTCTTTAATCAATTAAAAGTCCATACTTTTAATCAATTAAATACTTGCAAAAACCCTTTTATTTAATCCATTAAAAGCCCAAAATTTTAACCAATTAAATACTTACAAAAACCTTTTCTTTAATCAATTAAAAGTCCATACTTTTAATCAATTAAATAATTATAAAAATCCTTTTCTTTAATCCATCAAAATCCCATACTTTTAACCAACTAAATAGTTACAAAAACCCTTTTCTTTAATCAATTAAAAGTCCATATTTTTAATCAATTAAATACTTACAAAACCCTTTTCTTTAATCTATTAAAAGTCCATACTTTTAATCAATTAAATACTTACAAATACCTTTTTCCTTAATCCATTAAAAGTCCATACTTTTAATCGATTAAATACTTACAAAAACCCTTGTCCTTAATCCATTAAAATTCCATACTTTTAACTTTACCAAAACATAAAAATATCATTCTTTTAATTTGAACAAAAGGTCTATCTAAAATTTATCTTATGAAAAAGAGGTTTAAACAATAGATAAACCAACTAGGGCATCAATCCATGGTTAATAGCTAAATTGGGTCTAATACGAGTTAACCAACAACTCAGGTCAACAGAGTTGATCGTGCCAATTACTAGCACACAAGCCTCTACCAAGTCATGGATTTTCTAACCACCACTTGGTGGTAATTCCATAAGGGGTAGCTTCCCATTTTTGTGGTGTTGAGGCACCCCACATGGAGGATGTGAGATAAACTAAGCAAGGATTCACAAAATATTTTATTTTCTTTCTTTTTTAATACACCTGATTGGCTTGTATAGGCAATCAATCATGCAAAGACAACTTTCAAATAAACCATATGATACAATAGTCAGTAGAAGGGTCCATGATTTACAGTCACTAATTAAGCGGTTAATCGAACCCAACTCTAAGCCAAGCACCCTTTGCGCTTGGTTGACTAACTAAATGCACTTGGGGGCTAATAAAATGGGCTTGATTTATTCCCTTGCATATGTGGGATCAAATTTAACCTATATCAAAGTGGATTTTAAATCCCAAACAATGTATAGCCACAAAATAAATAGACAATGATAATAAGCCATATGGCAGGGAGGTAATTGGTTCACCAATGGTCAATGCAGTACAAGTGTCTAAGAGGAATGATGCCAAAAATCAATACTTGAATGACCCCACTCAATGGTACCCCTAACCACTAAGCGTGGTTGAATATTAAGGGGATATTACTCCTTAATACATCACACCTGTGCCTTCCACACTAGGAGTATGGAAGAATCATTTGGAAGGTCAAATTTTGTCTTCTTGCTTGTGCTCCTTTGAGTGCAAATAACACGCGTGAGATGGTGCAAAAGAGGAATTTTCCTAAGCTAAAAATTAGGAAGGCATACAAGCAAAATAAAATAAATCTTCCTCCTCCAACTAATTCCTTTGGTGGCACAAAGGCTATGTGGGTACAAAGAGAACATTTGAAATTGATTGAGATAAAAAACATCGTTATAGTACTCAGGTGGCATAACCAACATTGGTAGGTGATAAAAAATAGAGTTTTAGGAAGCCATAAACTGAAAGAGAGTGCTAAAAGCAATAGAAGAATATAAAGCAAAAATGATCACCCTCAACTGAGTTCAAAGTCTAAAAATGATGTGGCTAACTAAACTAACAAGGCATGCTAAAGTTCTCCCTATAAAATATATACCCTTAAAAAGGAATGCAAAACATAGGCCACAACCTCTTGAGTTAACACAAAACTAACAAGGTAAAGAAAATAAAGGTTGAGAGGCATGTTATAGGGGAGATAAATCATTATGCTTATACGACTATCTTGTACATTTTTAAGGGAAGGACAAGTAAGGGTTTTCTATTCAAACTTCCAAATCTATCTACCTACGAATTTAGAAGACAGGCAAATTCAAGAAGATAAGATCCAAGTTGAGCTTATATCCCTTCGAACTCTAAAGTTCCCTCCAAAAATCCTTTTTTTAGCCTCTAAGAGTTTCTCCTTTCACCATATTTTGCACAATATGAGAATGGTATTTTTCCAAATGGAACCCCTCTTCTCCTTCTCTTGGCCTTTTTATCAAGAAAACCTATCTGCCTAAAGCCCCAAAGTCTTATTTTTGACATATATACCATCAAACAAAAGTAAATTCATGCTTACTCACGATGGCAAGGGGGAGATTGTTTTCATTTTGACTTCATTTTTCAAAATATCTTGTTTCAAATAAAAACCATTTGCTTATTTATTTACAAAAGATAAATCCATTTATTTATTTAATTAATTTATAAAAGATAAAGAGAGAATTTAAATATAGTCTTTAAAGAATTCTTATTTAGAATATTGAATTCAATTTTAATTCAAACCATAAAAACCATTAATCATTCCCTATTTGATTAGCTCAAATAAATTTAAGGACATCCTGTGTTCCACATCAACAAAAAATCAATAGGCTAAAGCTCGCTTACTGAATAACATACCACCTATGGTCTCTATAGATATAAATAATATTTTGAATACTCCATTTTTAGATGATGAAATCAATAAAATAGTTTTTGCAATGGGCGGGTTCAAAGCGTTGGGACCTGATGGGTTTCCCCCAATATTTTTTCAAAATTTTTGGCATATTTTGGGGTCGGAGATATGTGATGCCATCAGAGATGTTTAGTCTTCAAAATGGATTCCTTCAGATGTCAGATCTACATTTTTGGTACTTATCCCTAAAATGGCTGATGCTAAGGATTTTGTAGTTTATAGGCCTATCGGTATGTGCAATACTATTTTTTAAATTTTGACGAAGACCCTGGTGAACAGATTGAAACTTTTATTACCAGGAATATTTGATATCTCATAGAGCGAGTTTGTGGTTGGGAGGCAAATTCTGGATGGAATCATTGTAGTCCATGAAATCATCCACTCGATGACCAAAAGTGATAATTCTGGGACCTTGCTCAAGATAGATATGAATAAAGCTTATGATAGGGTTCATTGGGAGTTTCTTTTCAAAGTCTTGCATAAATTTGGCTTTAGTTAGGAGTGGATAAGTTTGATCAAATAATGTGTCTCTTCAACCAAGTTCTCAGTTCTGGTGAATGGCTCTCCGACTGGATATTTCAAGAGATGTAGGGGAATTCATCAAGGAGATCCGTTGTACCCATAAATTTTTATTTTGTTGGTAGAATCTCTAGGGTGGGCCATCAAAGCTAACTATTCTATTTTAGGCCTTAATATGGTTATGCCCATCAGTCCCATATCCCATCATCAGTTTGATGATGATACTTTTATGTCCTTTCAAATTTCAATTTTGTGAGTAAAATTAGTCAGAAGTATTCTAGAAGATTATGAACAGGTGGTGGGTCAGAAGGTTAATATCTGTAAAAGTATTATTTTTTTCTTTAATACTCATCCAACAAGGCAATTGAGAATTGCGGATATTCTAGGATGTAATATTGGGTCTCTTATTTTAGCCTACCTAGGGATGCCAATGTTTTTTGGGGCTTCAAGATCATCCCTGTGGGAACCGGTTGTGGAGCGTATCCAGAGAAAGATTGCAATCTAGAAAAGGGGCTAACCTGAGACAAGCAAGAAAAGTGATGTTACTTAAGGCCACCCTTCAAAGCATCCTAGTATATTTCCTTTCTCTATTCCAAATCCTAGGTAAGATTCTTGAAAGAAAAGAACAGATCCAACGTTCATTTATTTGGTCAGGAGCAAGTGAGAAAAATAAATTTCATCTACTGGCATGGGACCAAGTATGCAACAAGAAGGATGAGGTCAATTTAGGCCTTATAATATTGAAATCCATGAACAAAGCTCTTGTTACCAATCAAGGTTGGAGACTAGTTCAAGAGGAGAAAGTGGGATGGGTTGATATTATCAAAACCAAATATCTAAATGATGAGAAAAAATTTATTAAAGACTCATTACCCCTCTAGGTTTCATATTTTTGGTCTAGCCTGATATGGTGTAGATAGAATATTCATAGAGGGGGTAGGTGGTTTTTGGGAGATGACAGGTTTGTCAACTTTTGGAGTGACGTGTGGGCGATTGAGGTTCTGCTGGAGTCAAGATCAGAGCTGGATTTAGTCAAACCAAATATAGATCATTTTTGGGGAATAAGTTTTGTGATTTCATTGAAAGGATTTAAGACTACCCTCGATGGAAACCATTTAAATTCCCAAGACTTTTGGTGGAGGAAAGGAGGGCATTTGATAAAATTTTCAATATCATTAAATGGATTATAATTCTTGGAAGAGAAATTATGGATAGATTCATTTGGGGATTAGATAAGGATGGGAAATTCTCTGTCAAATTAGCTTATTTAGTAGTAGATGGTCCTTCTGATCCTTGGTTTTCGGTAGATAAATTTGGTTGAAAATACTGACTCCAAAAATAAACATTTTCTTTTGGTTGGCCGTACAAGGAAAATTTCTAACTTTAGATAATATTAAAAAAAGAGGTATGATTTTACCTAATGCTTGTTTCTTGTGCAAAAATACGGAGGAATCCCCGCTCCATCTTCTTTTCAACTATCCTTTCTCATAGGAGGTTTTCAGCTACTTTTTCAAATATTTGAACATCCAATGGGTGTTTTTGAACAACCTAGAGGATGTGTTGATCCAATGGGTTTCTCCCTTCCTATCTCTCTGCATTTTTTGGTTTTGGAAATTTAGCCTTCCTCATATTTGGTGGTAGATTTGGAAGGAAAGAAACTCAAGGGTGTTTAAGGATGCTGCTCATTCGACTAAAGTTATGGCTTTGCAGGTGATTTATTTTTCTATGGAGAACATTAGAACCCTAAATTTGAATGTTGTGACTGTAGATTAGGAATGATCAGTGGAGAGATATCTTGGATTCAATTCCAATCCTCAACTAGTCAAACCTGCTATGTCTTCAGACAGAGCCAAGGTAAAGTGGGAGACACCTCCAATTAGTTGGCTAAAGTTAAATTTCAATAGTGCATGTAAAGGGAATCTGGATCTTGCAGGTATTGGAGGGATTGTAAGAAACCATGATGGCTTGATAATTTTAGCATTTTTTGATAATATGGGCCATCAAACCAGTCATTTTATTGAATCCAGGGCCCTATTCCAAGGAGTTTCTCTTTTAGATTCTATAATTTGTAGGAAACTAATCATTGAAGGAAACTTCCTTAATATTATAAATATGGCAAGAGGGACTCAATATCCTACCTGGACTATTTTAAACCTTCTTCTAGAAGTTCAGAGATACATCTAAATTCTAGATGAGGTTTAGTTTAAGCATACATATAGAAAAGGTAATTGAGTGATTGATCTACTGGCTTACAAAGGAGTTATTATGAATGGTTTAGTGGTGTGGTAGGATAATTTCTTGGTGGATATTACCTCTATCGATAATGACCTGATACACAATTAGCCTTTACTCCACTATGGTCAAGTTGTTGTTGATGACTTAACTACAAAACTTGGGGGCGCTTGTTGATTTTGGGTTTTCGCCCCAAATTTTATATCTCCAAGATACTATTTCCTCCCTACAAGCCATAATCTCCAATACAAAAGAAATTCTTGCCCTGATGGGCTGGCAACCTAGAAAAGCAACAACCTCTTGGGGGAGAATTGGAATAGTGCATGGCTCAATTCATGGTTCATGTCCTGCTACTAATCTGTGTTCGACTGATTATCTCTAACATATTGATTTGGTTTAAATTTATTTAAAGTTTTAAATTATGTATGGTCTTACCTATGTACTAGTTTGGCTTTGGAAGGGGTAACTCCTCTGATTGGTCATTCCTCAAATATTATCGAATGTAAGTAATTTCAACTCCCTATTTTTGGACGGGGCTTAGTCTCTTTTGTACAAGGTTTGGAGATCCTTTCAAAACTCTCTCGTCCATCTAATCGAAAAAAATATTAAACATTAGTATGGTATTTAAGTGGGCCAAGGATTAATAGAACCTCTATATCTATTAATCCTTTTCGAAGGGGATTCTTTACCAAATCCACTTACACAAAAACACATATGTAAACAAAAGTGAGTAATCAAATGCATCAAACAAGGTGGGTGAAGTCATCGCTATCCAATCGCCTATCCTAGTCGAAGACTTACGGTAACTTCTAGGTTACCAAATTTTAGCTAAGGATGGTTGGATTGTTGATGATCACCCTAAAAGCAAGAATGCATGCATCTATATGAGGGTAGTCATTCATGTTACCCTGAGCTACCATAATCATCATTTCCCTTTTCAAGTACCCCATTCTTGGTGGTTGATTCTACCTCTTCCACCCATGAGTGTACCTAGTCCTACAAATCGACAATACATCAACAGTACCATATTCCTCAAAGATAAATCAATATAAATATTGCATAACCATCCAAATGCATCAAAACTAGGCATCAAGTTATCATTCATCAATACATAGTCTATAAATGCAAAAATTCTTGCCAAGGTGGGTCATGACATACTACCCCCTTGGACTAAACATAGTCCCATGTGTTTTCCTACCATAAAATGTTATTACAATATATTTTCAAATAAAAAGGAAAAATATCTCTTCATATCGTCCACTTTTTCCCAAGTGGCACTTCTTTCAGAATATTGGTCCCATTGGACCTTACATTGTTCTAGAGTTTATTTCCTCATTGATTTGGAATGAAACTCTAGAATCTTCATCGACATCACTTCAATTGCCTTAAGGTTTGCCATCTGCAATTTAGAAACATCCCACACATGATCAGGGTCAGCAATGTACCTCCTAAGTAGGGATATGTGGAAGGTGTCATGGATCTTTGATAGGTTGGGTGGCAAGGCGAGTCTGTACACAATTGGACTAATATTCTCAGTGATCTCAAAAGGTCCAACAAATCGAGGATCCAACTTCATGGATTTGATGGCACTTTTCATTGGCCTAACCCTTAAGAACACTCTATCTCCCATAGAGTATTCCCTTGGTGATATTTTTAGATCAACATAGCTTTTCTAATGATCGATGACTTCCTTAAGCCTTTGCCTGATCATCTTAAGCTGACCTTCCATTTCTTTGACCATGTCTGGTCCGATCATGACCCGATCCTCTAAATTATCCCAAGACAATGGTGTTCTACATCTCTTGCCATACAAGGCATCAAATGGGGCCATACCCAAAGAAGAATGATGACCATTATTATAAGAAAATTCTACAAGATGTAGATAGTCTTCCCATCAAGACTTTTGGTCCATGCAGTACATGCGAAGCATATCTTCTAGGACTTGGTTTACCCTCTCGGTTTGACCATCGGTCTCAGGGTGATATGCAGAGCTTATATTCAGTTTTGTGCCCACTACATGATGTAGGGCTTTCCAAAATTTAGAAGTGAATCTGGAATCCCTATCTAAAATGATCATTTCAGGAAATCCATGTAACCTGAATATCTCTTTGGAAAATCTATTAGCCACAACTTGAGCATCATCTTTGATGTTCCCTGGTATAAAATGTGCAACCTTAGTCAATTTATCGACTACCACAAGGATTGCATCATGTTGATACCTGGTCTTGGGTAAACCTACTATGAAATCCATAGATATAACCTACCATTTTTGCATAGGTATATCATGTGGATATAGTTGCCCTATAGGGTGTCTATATTCAACCTTCACCTTCTGGCATTCTAGGCATCGAGCAACAAAATCGATGATATCCTTCTTCATTCCTATCCAAAATAAGGTCTTTTTCATATTCTCCCTCATCTTGGCCCCTCTAGGATGAGCAAAGTAAGGAGATATATGCACTTCTTGCATGATCAGTCTCCTTAAATCACCTATTTTTGGTATGATGACCCTATCCTTGAAGCATAAAAGACCATATTTTATGCCAAAATCCTTATTTTCTTTAGGATTTCTTCCCATTTTAACCCAAATTTCCTTGCAATACTCATCTTGAGATTGCATCTTCCTAACTTGGTCTAATAAATCTACATGGCTTTGGGTCAAAGTTGTTATATGCCTTCTTCTACTTAAGGCATCAACCACCTTATTTTCCTTTCCTTTGATATATTCAATATCAAAGTCATATTCAGCTAAGAACTCGATCCATCTTCTCTATCTTGCATTGAGCATAGGTTGAGTAAATATGTACCTCAAGCTTTGATGGTCGGTCCTTAACTCAAAGGGTCTTCCTACCAAGTAATGATGCTAGATCTTAAGAGCATGCACAACCGCTACTAACTCTAGATCATGCGTAGCATAGTTAACCTCATGTTTCTTAAGTTTCCTTGATGCATATGCTATGACTGATTCATCTTGTGAAAGCACTCCTCCTAACCCTTCTAGTGATGCATCAGTGCATACTGAGAAGTTTCCCTAAGGATCTAGAATCTTTAGTATTGGTGTCATGGTGAGTTTCTACTTAAGCAATGCAAAAGTAACTTCACACTTAGTCATCCACTTAAATTCCTTCCCTTTCTTTTGGATATTGGTTATTGTAGTGACTATTTTGGAGTAATCCTTCACATAACACCTATAATAACCCATCATACCCATGAAGCTTCTCACTTCAGACACATTAGTGGGTGATGACCAATTTAGAATAGCCTCAATCTTCTCTGGATCCACTACAATTCCTTTGATAAATATTATATGTCCTAGATATCATACTTTTGAGACATAGAAATCACTTTTTGATAGATTCCCAAAGAGTTGATTCTTTCTTAACAACTCCAACATGATTTTGAGATGTCTATCATGCTCTTTCCTATCCTAAGAATATACTAGAATATCATCTAAGAATATGAGGATGAACTGATCTAGATACCTTCTGAATACATTGTTCATTAAATTCATGAATGTGGCTAGGGCATTAGTCAACCCAAAGGGCAAGACTATAAATTCATAATGCTCGTATCTAGTTTTGAATGTCATCTTATGAGTGTCCTCCTCATGTATCCTTAATTGATGATACCTAGATTTTAAATCAATCTTTGTAAATATCATGGCATCCTTCAATTGATCGAACAGGTCTTCAATCCTAGGTAAAGGATACCTATTCTTGATGGTTGCTTTGTTGAGCATTCTATAGTCTATACATAACCACAAAGAACCATATTTATTTTTAATAAAAAGTATCGGTGCACCCCATGGTGACACACTAGGTTTGATCAGTCCCTTTTCTAGCAACCCTTGTAGTTGTACTTTTAACTCTTGCATCTCTATAGGATTCATCCTATAAGGAGCTCTATGGATAGGTTCTGATCATGGAATTAGCTTGATACTGAAATCAAATTTATGCACAAGATGAAGTCTACATAGGTATTCAAGTAATACATCCTTAAATTCTTACAATATTGGGTGTTTCCCAAACACTTCTTCCTTTTGATCCTCCCCGACTTCATTGAGTTTCACAACATAAACCATCCCTCCTTTCTTGATGGTTTTCTTTAGTTACATTATGGATAGCAACTAGGGTTTGAAAGATCCTTGCTCACTATGGATCCTTAATCTTCCCTTGTCCTTTTTTGAATACTCTATCCACCTATCCTAGAAATTGATTATGGCTCTATGAGCCTGTAACCAATCCATTCCCAAGATAATATCAAAAGCATGTAGTGGTGCTACATAAAGATATCCTATGGTAGAACCATTGGTTAGGGTAATTTCAGCCATAGGAAAACATTGATCCATTGAGTAGGTTTATCCAGAACCATACTCAACCTTCCACCCTTGTGCCAAATATCCTGATCTTTCTGGCATATCCTTGACTATACTAGAAGAAATAAAGCTATCTGTAGCTCCACTATCAATTAAAATATTTACTTATTTATTAAAAATCTTACCCTTTAAGAGCAATGGGGTGGCTTGCCCTTCCAATTTTTGGCTTTCGATCATAGCATAAATCCTGTGGGTAGGTTCCTTTCCTTTCGCACTAAATGTACTCGATCCTGGTTGATGTGGACAATGATTAGCATAGTGTGGACCTCCACAATTGTAACACCCACCCTTGGGTCCTAGGTGTACTCCTTTTTTCTGTTCCCTTATTTTCCCATTGGTATTAAATTTGGTTGCTTTTGTGGTTGAGGTTTATTATTATTGTTGTTGTTGTTTTCTCTTTTGGAAGTTATTTTTAAAATTTCCTTGCTTCCCCTCATTCCTCCTTTTAAACTTTGGGAAGCTTTTACTCTTCTGGTTCTATTCTCCTTCCCATTTCATGAAACCAACACTATTTCTCTTCCTGAGTGATTGTTGATCTTGCTCAGATAAAATTGCATAGTTAAACTAGAGATGAGATTTTGCTTTCTTAGCCAAGTCATAAGCTTTCTATAGTGTTTTTGGCTCATGCATATTTACTTCATGCCTAATATTAGGTTCTTCTCCTAAGATAAATTTGTGAATCTTCATCTTCTCATCATAGGTTGGTACATATTTCAACAACTTAACCAACTTTTTATAGTATACCTCAACCGATTTGGTCCCTTGTTGTAGGTTGGTAAATTCTTCAAACTTTGTTGCATAGAAATGTTCTGTAAGGAACCTTTTCTTGAAAGTTGTAACAAAATCCTCCCACTTTAAATCAATTACTTTAATTTTTGGCTCCTCTTGGAAGGTCTCCCACCATTCTAGTCTAGTCTCTTGCAGATGAAGTGTAGCCCAAACTATTTGAGTCCTAATAGAGTAGTTCTTCATAGTGAAGTAGATTTCTAGTTCCCTCAGCCAAGATTTGACTGCATCACCATCTCCTTTTCCATTGAATTTGGAGGTATGAATATTATTTATATCTTTGGCTAGTTCTATCTCTAGAAGAGCTCTGGCTTCTCATTCTTCAATGGTCAATTCCTTTGCTTACCTAACCTCTGAATTTCTAGCCTATGAATCCTGGTTTGCTATGGTCTCCAATAGCTATTTCTCCATTTGTTCTTGCATCATGGTGACTATCGTAGTGAGGTTCTCTACCTCTTTACTAGAATTACTTGATCCTTCATCCTGAGCTCTTCCCTCAACATTGTCCTATTGGGTCTATCTATTTGGTGGAATAGACTTCCCTCTTCTTGTCTTTGGTGCCATTATCCTAGTCACACAAAAGTAAGAATAATATGTTAGGTTATAGTTCCTTCCTTGAATTGTACTACTAACTCTAGCTAAATATGTCATCCGTATAAGCTAACTATAGAGTTTTATACTAAGACCACCCTCACTCTATGTAGGGTGTTACTCTAAAAATTGCTATCTAATTCCATTACTAATGGCCACACTTACTATACGTAAGGTTGTATTGAAATGAGCTACCCTTCCTAGGGTCAACTCTCTAGAATTCTAGCAATTGAAATTCTAGGTCTTCCTAGATTTAGCTTAAGAACTAAGCAAGGGCTTGAATAGGAAGATACCTGAATCCTTAGCACATTCCATGGAAGCCTCTAGTCCATCATACCTAGAGCTCTGATACCAAATGTAATGACCCAAAAAACTAAAATATTTTTTTAAAAATATACTGATAGGGATTTACATATCCCTATCCAGTGTATGTCATTCTATGAAGTTACCTAAGGTCTAATCTAATGTTTTAAGTTGTTTGTCTCATATCCATGATGAGCCAACTTATCCCCTTCCTTAATCTATCAAAAGGATACACCCATCCCTACACCATACATAAGTCTATGTGTAGGTATACTAAGCGTATTACAAATAAGCTATCCATCTCATCCCCATGAATGAGTTAACTTATCCCTTTTTTTCTATCAAAAGGGTATGCCCATCACTACACCATACATAAGTCCATCTATGTAGGTGCACTAAGCATAATGTAAATAAGCTATCAGTCTCATCCTCACGATGAGCTAACTTATTCCATCCATCACTCCTAGTGATAACCAAATTCTTTTTTTAATCTACTTGATGTCTTGTATCTATCTAGTTTAGGTTTTATAAGAGTTCTATGAAGAATAAGATTACTTAAAGTTTCTCCCTAAGGGACCCCATAATCCCTTAGGTTTTCTACTTCTAACACATAAGCATAATCATTTAGATACCATTTCTAAACATCTAAACTATATTAAACCATCAATATCTTCTAATATTTCTTTCCTTAGAAGGATATGATTAAGTCTACTTAATTAAGCATTGGATAACATCTATAATATCAAGAAAGATACATAAATAAGATATGAATTATCTATCTAAAATATTAACAAACATGATAGTTTATGAAACTATGACATCATAGATCCTTTATAAATAACAAGTAAGAGATACATCTTTCATTCATAAATTAAATCATTACATAACCCAAGTATGGTAAAAGTACTCACCACACTAAAAGAATAGAGCATTACATCATTATCCAACTAGGAGATTACTCATGCTAGAGTCTACTCCATAATAAGAGCTTCACTATAATATAAATCAAAGGTCAATGTCTTGGATCTAAGTGTCTTCCTTGTCCTTCTTGCTCCTCCATCGCTCAATTGATGGTAGTAAGGGATCAAGACAACTCATAGATCTTATGAAGCATGCAACTAAATGCATTTTCTAAATGACTTATGAAACATGTGCATTTATAAATTGGATGCCAAATTGCAACTATACAATCTACACAATGTATTTATGCATAAATCATTCAATCAATCATCAAGAGGAAACCCCATAATTTCCCACACCTATTCTTTCATCTAATATTCCTTTTTCCATACTAGCATACTTCTTTCATTAATCACACAAGTGTATTCATTATCTAAGAATGAAAGTCATCTATCATTCATTTCATCATAAAAGGAGAGTCATTTTATCCTTTAAGAATGAAAGTCATTTATCATTTATCAATGCATGGAATAATTCAATAAACATTCTTTTAATCAATTAAAGGTCCATACTTTAACTAATTAAATACTCATATAAATCCATTTTCTTTAATCAATTAAAAGCCCATACTTTTAACTAATTAAAGTACTTACAAAACTATTTTCTTTAATCAATTAAAAGCCCATACTTTTAACCAATTAAAGTACTTATAAAAACATTTTCTTTAATCAATTAAAAGCCCATACTTTTAACCAATTAAAGTACTTACAAAAACCATTTCCTTTAATCAATTAAAAGCCCATACTTTTAACCAATTAAAGTACTTACAAAACCATTTCCTTTAATCAATTAAAAGCCCATACTTTTAACCAATTAAAGTACTTACAAAAATCCATTTCTTTAATCAATTAAAAGCCCATACTTTTAACTAATTAAATACTTACAAAAACCCTTTTCTTTAATCAATTAAAAGTCCATACTTTTAATCAATTAAATACTTACAAAAACCATTTCCTTTAATCAATTAAAAGCCCATACTTTTAACCAATTAAATACTTACAAAAATCATTTTCTTTAATCAATTAAAAGCCCATACTTTTAACCAATTAAATACTTACAAAACCCATTTTATTTAATCAATTAAAAGTCCATACTTTTAACCAATTAAATACTTACAAAACCCTTTTTATTTAATCCATTAAAATTCTATACTTTTACCTTATCAAAACATAAAAAGATCATTCTTTTAATTTAAATAAAAGGTCTATCTAAAGTTTATCTTATGAAAAATATGTTTAAACAATAGATAAACCAACTAGGGCATCAATCCATGGTCAACAACTAAACTGGGTCTAAGGTGGGTTAACCAACAAGTTAGATAAAAAAGTTGACCATGTCAATGATCAATGCGTAAGCCTCTGCAAAGTGGTGGCTTTTTTGACTACCACATGGTTTTTAACCCCCAACCAACACATAGCCACAAATTAAACAAGCAACGATAATAAGCCACGTGGTAGGGAGGTAATTGGTTCAAAAATGGTCAACATAGTACAGGTATCTAAGAGGAATGATGCCAAAAATCGATGCTTGAATGGCCCTGCTCGATGGAACCTCTGACCATTGAGCATGGAAAAATATTAAGGGGATCTTCCTCCTTAATATAGCACACCTACACCTTCCATTCTAGGAGTGTAGGAGAATCATTTGGGAATGCCAAGTTTGGTCTTCCTGCCTATGCCCATATGAGTGCGAATAGCGTGCATCAGATGACACAAAAGAGGAATTTTACTAAGCTAAAACTTAGGAAGGCATCCAAGTAAAATAAAATAAATCTCCCTCCTCCAACTAACTCCTTCTATGGCACAAAGGAGAGGTGGGTACAAAGAGGACATCTAAAATTGACTAAGATAAACAAGCATCATTATAGTACTCAAGTGGTATAACCAACGTTGATAGGTGATAAGAAATAGAGTTTTAAGGAGTCATAAACTGAAAGGGAGCACTAAAAGCAACTGAAGAATATAAAATTAAAATGATCACCCTCAAATGAGTTTGATGTCAAAAAATGACATGCTTAACCAAACTAACAAGGCATACTAAAGTTCTCTCTATAAAATATATGCCCTTAAAAAATAATGCAAAACAAAGGTGATAATCTCCTAAGTTAACATAGAACTAATAGGGTAAAGAAAACAAATGCCAAGAGGCCTAGTTTGATCCAGTGGAATTATATTTATAGGAGAGATCAATCATTGTGCTTATACGGATATCCCATGCATTTTGAAGACAAGGATAAGTAAGGATTTGCTATTCAAACTTCAAAACCTATCTACCTAAAAATTTGGAAGACACACAATAATATTGAAGAAGATAAGATCCAACCTAAGCTTAACTTCCTTCGAACTTGAAAATGCCCTCTAGAAATCGTTCGTCCAGTCTCCAAGTTTCACCATCTTTTGGCAATACCAGAATGACCTTTTTCTGAATGGAACCCCCTTCTCCTTCTCTCAACATTCTTATCAAGAAAACTTATCTACTTAAAGCCCCAAAGTCTTATTTTTTACATAAATACCATCAACCAGAAGTAAATTCATGCTTACTCACGATAACATGGGGAAGTTTTTTGAATTTAAAAATACTTCTTCATTTTTCAAAATATCTTGTTTCAAATAAAAACCATTTACTTCTTTATTTACAAAAGATAAATCCATCATTTCTTTAATTAATTTATAAAATATAAAGAGAGAATTAAATAGAATATTTAAAGCATTCATATTTAAAATATTGAATTCAATTTTAATTCAAACCATAAAATCCATTAATCATTCCCTATTTGATTAACTCAAATAAAATACCTATACTAATATTAAACATTAGTATGGTATTTAAATAGGCCAAGAATTAATAGACCCTCTATATATTAATTCTTCTCGAAGGGAGGTTCTTTACCAAATCCACCTTTATAAAAAACATGTGTAAACAAAAGGGAGTAATCAAATGCATCAAACAAGGGTGGATGAAGTCATCGCAATCCAATCATAAATCCTAGTCAAAGGTTTATGGTAACTTCTAGGTTACCAACTTCTGGCTAAGGATGGATGGATTGTTGATTATCACCCTAAAAGTAAGAATGCATTCATCTATGTGGGGTAGTAATTCATGTTACCCTGAGCTACCATACTCATAATTTCCCTTTTCAAGTACCCATTCTCGATGGTTGATTCTACATATTCCATCCACGAGTGTACCTGGTCCTGCAAATCAACAAAACATTTGCAGTACCATACTTATCAAAGATAAATTAATATAAATATTGCATAACCATCCAAATGCATCAAAACTAGGCATCAATTTATCATCCATCTAGGGTTATGCATAGCGATGAATATTCTATAATTCATGAATATTAGCATTTTTTAAAATAGAAATTGGTAACTTTGGGGACCCTGGACATCAGTCCATTTCAAGGCAAAAATGATCCTCAATTTAGGTGGGAGTGTTTGCAAAAAGGATCCTAGAAAACACTCCCACCTAAATCGAGGACCTTTTTTACCTTGAAATTATAAATTTTTTAAATTATCTTGCCAAATTCGCCTCTTATACTAGTATATATACCTAACATGATAACCATACCCATACAACTAAAACATTCATTCTTATTGAAAATGACCTATAGTAGCAAAAATAATAATCAATTGCAGAGAGAAGAATAGATGATCGATTGAGGAAAATAATAATTAGTTGTAGAGGAGCAGTGGTTTGATAGAGGAGTAGTGGAAAATAATAATTAGTTGTAGAGGAGTGTGGTCTGACTACAAAATATCCTACTATAAAAGTGCACCCGAACCGCATATGGGTGCATTTTTGTAGTTGGATGCAGTTCATCTGCAAAACGTAGTCAAACCACATTTGGATGCACTTTTGCAGTTAGATGTGGTCCAACTATAAAAGTGCACCCGGATGTAGTTCGACTACAAAAGTGTAGTCGAATCTCATCCGACTACAAAAGTGCACCCAAATCGTATCCGAGTGGACTTTTGTAGTTAGACCACATCTGTGTGTACTTTTGCAGCTAGATGTGGTTTGGGTGCAAAAGTGTTGAGCAAGGTGCAACAAAAGCATTGCAAAAGTATTGTCATTATTGTCAACACAGACAGAATGGTGTAGTTGATGCAGTTCAGAGGTCAATCAGATCAAGTGCAGTGAATTTCAAGGAAAACAGAGGGGACCCAGATCCAAAAATTTGCAAAAAAAGACAAGGAAGAAAACTGTCGCGATATCGCGACATGTTTTCTGTCGCGATTTCGTGACAAAATCGAGGAGAGAGAAAATGCATGCCAAATTGTCGCGATATCACGACATAACGAAGGAGAGAGAAAATGCATGCAAAATTGTCGTGATTTCACGACATGGCTGAGGAGAGATAAGGCGCAAGCAAAATTGTCGCGATTTCACGACAAAAAGGATGAGAGAGAAAGTGCATGAGAAAGTGTCGCGATATCGCGACAGTTTCAGAAGAAAAGCACTAAGGGCACAAAGTGTCACGATATCGCGACAAAAAGGAGGAGAGAGAAAGTTCATGAAAAATTGTCATGATTTCATGACATGCTGGAAGGAAAGAGGTTAAGTCGAGAAACTATCACGATTTCGCAACAAGTTTGGAGCAAAGGCGTCAAGGACGAAAAGTGTCACGATTTCATGACAAGTTTGAAGAAGTAGCACCTAGGATGAAAACTGTCATGATTTCATGACATGTTGAAGGCAAAGCAGCAAAGTCGAGTAACTGTAGCGATTTTGCTACATGTTGCAGTTTCACTGGCTGAAGCAAAGAAAATGCACTAAGTCTAGAAAGTGTAGCGATTTCGCTACAAGTTTGAAATACAAGGTGCAAGAGTGTAGCGATTTCATTACAGGTTCGAAATGCAAGGCAAAAAGTGTAGCGATTTTGCTACATGACAAAATACATGGAAACAAAGGTGTAGCGATTTTGCTACAAGTTGAAAAAGAGCAAACAAGAAGGTGTAGGGATTTTGCTACATGTCCAAAATGCACAACGTGAAGATGTAGCGATTTCGCTACCAGTCAAAAGATCAGAACTCAAAGTCGAAGCAAGAGGAAGCACCAAGGCAACAAAGCTGTAGCGATTTCGATACATGTAAGGTTTTCGTGGCTGCATGAAGTGAGAATTGTACGGAGGCTAGAAGCATCGCTATTTCGTGACAACTTTGAGGATGATGTCAGCAAAATCTAAAAGTGTCACGATATTGCGACAAGTTGAAAGAAAAGCCGCTGGAAGCCGAAAGCATTGCGATTTCACGACAACTTTGAGGATGATGTCAGCAAAAGCGAAAAGTGTCACGATTTCGTGACGTGTTTCATTTTCACGGGTGGAAGCAAAGCAAGGTGCCAGGAGAGCGAAAAGTGTCACGATTTCGTGACGTGTTTCATTTTCATGGGTGGAAGCGAAGCAAGGTGCCGGAGAGTGAAAAGTGTCATGATTTCGCGACGTGTTTCATTTTTGTGGGTGTATGCTAAGTAAAGTAGGAGGAGGCGGAAAACGTCGCGATATCGCGACATGTAATGTTTTCACGGTTGCATACAGAAAGGAAGTCTAGGAGGCAGAAAACGTCGCGATATCGTGACAAGTCAGGGTTTCGTAGTCAACAGCCCAGATAAAGTCAAACAGGGAGAAATGTCGCGATATTGCGACAGGTGACAGTTTGGCGGGAAAAAGGCCAAAGAGGCATGCATAGTGACATGTGTCAAAAAGGGCGAAAAAGAAAATCATGCAACCAATAATGTAAGAGCTAGCTGGAGCCAGAGTTGCAGTCACAGTGACAGATGTCAAAAAGGCACTAAGGAAAATTCATGCAGCCAACCAAGGACAAGTTAACTGGAAGATACGAAACAACACATTTAAGAAAAGAACGGCTGTTGCAGGGCCGTAATGCAGCAGTGCTGACAAAGGTGGCAATTACAAGAATAATAAATTAAAAGTCAGAACGGGCGTTACAAGGGTGGATACCAAGAATCACGATTACAGAGAAATTGATTATCAGGTTGCATATTTCAAGAAATGACAGTCTCGGTCAGAAGAAAGTGGTCACACAATATTCAAAAGAATAAGAAAGAAGAACATCAGAGAGCTGAGGTACGCAGAAAGGCTGTCAGGATACGCAGAATAGGGCTGTCAGAAAGTGCAGAAAAGAATTTCAGGATATGTCAGCAAGAAAGCGGCTAAAAGGTAGATCGAGTCAAATAAGGTTTGACAAATTGATTACAGGCGAGAATGCATGATAAATTGGAGGGAAAATTTGAGCCGTTTCGAATTGAGCCGTTTGAGGAAATCAAGAATATAAGGATCGAACAGGCATAGTTAGGAGGTTATTGCAACTGTGCTTTATTGAATATATCAAAAGGCGTGGTGTGGTAAGAGTGATGTATGAACAACAACAAGAGAACTAAAACCTGCACATTTTTCTTGTAAAAATAACAGAGAGGTTTTAGATTTGAAAAGGAGATATTGAGTCTCTAACAAGTCTCTTTATGCTTCTGTGAGATAAAATTGTATGAGCTATAGACCCGTGAGGGTCTTGTAAACGTGAAGGCATTTTTATGTCAATTTATTTTGCAAAAGAAATCCAAGTTGGTGCTTGGAAAAAGGGGTTGGTGCTCCTTTTTGTTGCGACAAAAAAATCAGGGGTTGGTGCTCCTTCCAGTGGGTGCTGGTAAAATAATTTGTAAAGACTGAATCCTTGCAACGACTGGATTTGGATTGTAGTCCAAATAGTCATTATTTGAGGAGTAGCCACATCGGTGAACCTCATTAAATCTTGTGTTGTGTGATGCTCTTGTGTGATACTTGCTTTATCTATTTTTGAGCTTGCATGGTTAAGTTTTAAGATTTGCAGATTCAAGTTTTTAAATAGTTACACTGATTCACCCCCCCCTCTCAGTGTCATTGAGAGAATATCAATTGGTATCAGAGCCAGGAACCTGTACAAGCTTAATCATCTAAGGTGATCTTGGAAGAAACACAATGGCCGGTGGTGAAGGTTTTTCTTCTAACAAAGCTCCTCCGTTCGATGGAACAAATTATTCTTTCTGGAGACTCAGGATGCAGACTTATCTATGTGCATTGGGTTATGACATTTGGGAATCTGTTGAAAATGGATACACCATACCCACTGTTCCTCCAACAGATGCGGCTGAGAAGAAAAAGTTTGAGAACAACTCGAAAGCCAAGAATTCTATTATGTGTGGATTAGTAGACAGTGAGTTGATATGCATCATGAACTGCAAATCTGCTAAAGACATATGGGACAAAATGCAAAGCATTCATGAAGGAGATAGCAAAATCAAGGAAGCTAAGCTGCAAACACATCGTGCCCAGTTCGAAGCATTAAAGATGACCGATGATGAGAACATTGAAGCCTATTTGCTGAGAGTAAATGGAATCATCAATGCAATAAGAGGACTTGGCAAAGAGATGGAAGATGCAGTTGTTGTGAAGAAGGTACTAAGAACTCTCAATAAAAGGTTTGATGTAAAGGTTTCTGCCATAGAAGAAGCAAAAGATTTAAATTTTTTTAGTATGGATGAAATGCATGGTTCTCTAACAGCATATGAAATGAGGATTGGACAAACTAAGCCCTCAGATAGAGAGGCAGCTTTTCAAGCATAGAAAAATATAAAATCTAAACAAGAATTTAAGGAAGAAGAATCTACAGATGAAACTGAAGCAAATTTTGTTAGAAAATTGGTAAAGGGAAAAGGAAAGTACAGAGGTAAGCTACCGTTCAAGTGCTTTAACTGTGGAGGCATCGGGCACTTTGCAGCAAAATGCCCAATGAATGATAAAAACAAAAGTGATGAAGGGACACACCAAGAAAGAAATGTCTTGAAAAAGAAACCACATTTTAGAAAAAGGAACTTCAAGAAGAAAAGCTTCATTTCAAAGAATATTGACTCTTCTGAAGATAATTCCAGTGAGGACTCTGAAGAAGAAAGCTGGTGAAGCCTTGTTCATGGCTTTTGAAGAACAGAGAACAGAAGAAACCCAGGAGTGTGAAGAAAAATTAGAGGATGAGGCTGAGATAGATCTGGAAGGTGAGTTGGTTGCTGCACTTGAAGAGTTAAGTGCAGAAAGGAAAATAAATAAAAATATTTCAAGGAAATTTGAGGATGCTAGCAATTTAATAATCAGTTTGAAAGTACAAACTGAAGAATATAAGAAAAAGTCTGAAGATTTTGAAGCACAGATAACCGTGAAAATAAATGAGTGCAACAAGCTAGAAGAAGACATAGTTGGATTAAGGTTGCAGCTAGAAGAGATGAATCCGAAACTGAGTTGTCATCATAAATTTGAAGACAGTTCTACGAAGCTGAATAAAATGTTAAATGATCAAAGGCCTACGGGTATCAAATTTGGGTTGGGCTTTGATGAAGGAGAATCCTCAAAGGACTCAAAGGCTATAACTGTAGAACCAATAAGGAATAAAGACAAGATCTGGGTTGATCAAGACAAACTGTATAAAGCAAAAGAAAATAATAAGTCCAAGCTTGAAAGGAGTTCTGCAAATGATGGATTTACCAAAGTCACATATCAAAGAAGAAGAAAACCCATGGCTCCTACTACAACATGGCAACAACCATTACCCAGGTACACTCATTCCTTTTCTGGTTATTATTTTAAATGCAATGCATATGGTCATAAAATCTCAAGTTGTAGATATAATGTAGAACAAATAAATTTTACTAGTAGATATATTTTTTCTCCCTTGATAGATTATGCTGTAGAATGTTATAACTGTCATAACTTCAGACATATTGCAAGGAATTATCATAGCTCTTTTGCAGGAAATAACTACTAGGGAAGAAAGTATCAATCAACTAGATCAAAACAGAACAGAAAATTTCTCGAAAAACTATCACAAGCCAATGAAAGGGAGAAGGTTAAGCAAGTGACCAGATCTGCTGTCAAATCTCAGTGGAAAGAAAAGGGACAACCAAAGAAAGACAAGGAATCTCTGATCGTTCAAACAACTCTCAAAGCACAGAATAAATCTGCTCCTTGGATTCTAGACAGTGGATGCTCCAGTCACATGACAGGAGACAAACAGAAGTTTGATAAGCTACAGACATACGAAGGCGGTTCTATGAAATTCAAAAACAATGATGGAGCAAAGATAGTGGGTAAAGGATCAGTTAAGTTAAGTGACGACAAAATCAACTCTAAGGAAGTTCTTTTTGTGGTAGGTCTGAAGCATAACCTACTGAGTGTAAGCCAAATTTGTGACAGAGGTCATGAAGTAATTTTCAAGAAGGAGGGCTGTGAAGTAAGAAAGACAAAAAATGGAAAGTTAATAGCCACTAGACTAAGAAATTCTAGAAATTTGTATACTCTCTCAGAGACTTCAGAAGGAGATTGCTTGGTTGGATAGGAAGAAGAAAATTGGCTGTGGCACAAAAGACTCGGTCACATAAGCTTTGATAATCTGGTAAAAATCAGCTCGAAAAGAGCAGTAAAAGACATTCCCACTATTGGTAAACCATCAAACAACATTTGTGAGTCATGCCAAAAGGGGACCCTACAGTTGGCATTCAGACAAGAAGAAGAGTAGTAAATAACTATTCTCTGTTATCCAGTATTGAGCCCAAAAATATTATTGAAGCAAGCACAGATGAAAGTCTGGATGGAGGCGATAAATGAAGAACTAGATCAAATTGAGAAAAATAATACCTGGGAATTAGTACCAAGGCCTGAAAATAAAAACATAATTGGTACTAAATGGATATTTCGAAACAAGTTGAATGAATACGGACAGGTTGTAAGGAATAAAGCAAGATTAGTCTGCAAAGGATATGCTCAAGTTGAGGGGATTGATTTTGAAGAGACTTTTGCACCAGTGGCCAGACTTGAAGCAATAAGACTATTTTTGGCTTTAGCAGTTCATAGAAATTTCAAAGTTTATCAGATGGATGTAAAATCAGCATTTCTGAATGGAAATATTGAAGAAGAAGTATATATTGAATAGCCTGATGGTTTTCAACTCTGTGACAATCCTAACTTTGTTTGCAAGCTGAAGAAAGCATTGTATGGCTTGAAACAAGCACCTAGGGCTTGGTATGCAAGATTGGACAGCTATCTCACCAAGCAAGGATTCAAGAAAGGTATGGTTGATAGCAACTTATATATCAAAACTAAAAATGGCAATTTTATTGTCCTTTTTGTTTATGTAGATGATATAATATTTGGGAGCAGCAATGATGAATCATGCAAAGACATAGCAAACAAAATGCGGAAAGAATTTGAAATGTCTATGATTGGTGAAATTTCATACTTCCCGGGATTGCAAGTTAATCAAACTGAAAAAGAGATTTTTATTTCTCAAATTAAATATGTGAAAGAAATGCTGAAAAAGTTCACTATGGAGGATAGTAAGCCTGTTAGCACCCCCATGACAACAAGTCGCAAGTTGAGCAAGGATGATAAATCTCCAGATGTTGATCAAACAATGTACAGATCTATGATTGGGAGCCTGCTGTATTTGATGACCACAAGACCGGATATCTTACGGGTAGTTTGCATGGTTGCAAGATTTCAGGCTAGCCCAAAAGAAACTCATGTGATAGCTGTGAAAAGAATTTTTAGGTACCTCAAAGGTACTATGGAGTATGGCCTATGGTATCCAAAAGGAAAGGACTTCACTCTTTTTGCATATTCTGATGCAGATTGGGCAGGATGTATTGATGATAGAAAAAGTACAAGTGGAGGAGCATTTTATCTTGGAGATAAATTGGTGGCATGGCACAACAAGAAGCAAGAATCAGTCTCTCTATCCATAGCCGAGGCAGAATACATTGCAGCAACAACATGCTGTACACAAATATTATGGATGAGACAAACACTGAAAGATCTAGGTATTCACTTCAATGAGCCCATTTCAATCAAATGTGATAACACTAGTGCAATCAACATTTCAAAGAATCCGGTCATGCATTCCCGCACCAAACATATTGCAATCCGGTATCACTTCTTGAAATATAAGGTTGTAGAAGGAGAGGTCAAATTGGAGTTTGTTCCAACTACAGAGCAAGTAGCAGACATATTTACCAAACCCTTGCCAAAGGAAGTATTTGAATACCTTTGAAAGAAGTTGGGAGTAGTCACACTACCCAAGCACTGACTAGCTATGGGAAACACATTCTCAGGGGGAGCATTAAAATCTTTTATGCCTGAGAATGTTGTGCATAGACTCAGGGGGAGTCTGTAGCAACCCTTTGGTATTATTGGCAAAGGGGGAGAAGAAATTGAGCAAGGTTACAATGTGTTGCCAACAATTCCAAAGGGGGATATTGTTGAGCAAGGTGCAGCAAAAGCATTGCAAAAGTATTGTCATTGTTGTCAACACAGACAGAATGGTGCAGTTGATGCAGTTCAGAGGTCAGTCAGATCAAGTGCAATGAATTTCAAGGAAAACAGAGGGGACCCAGATCCAAAAAATTGTAGAAAAAGACAAGGAAGAAAACTGTCGCGATATCGCGACATGTTTTCTGTCGCGATTTCGCGACAAAACTGAGGAGAGAGAAAATGCATGCCAAATTGTCGCGATATCGCGACATAACGAAGGAAAGAGAAAATGCATGCAAAATTGTCACGATTTCGCGACATGGCCGAGGAGAGAGAAGGCACAAGCAAAATTGTCACAATTTCACGACAAAAAGGATGAGAGAGAAAGTACATGAGAAAGTGTAGCGATATCGTGACAGTTTCGGAAGAAAAGCACTAAGGGCACAAAGTGTCGCGATATCACGACAAAAAGGAGGAGAGAGAAAGTTCATGAAAAATTATCGCGATTCCGTGACATGCTGGAAGGAAAGAGGTTAAGTCGAGAAACTATCACGATTTCGTGACAAGTTTGGAGCAAAGGCGTCAAGGACGAAAAGTGTTGTGATTTCATGACAAGTTTGAAGAAGCAATGCCTAGGATGAAAACTGTCACGATTTCGTGACATGTTGAAGGCAAAGCAGCAAAGTCGAGTAACTGTAGCGATTTCGCTACATGTTGTAGTTTCGCTGGCTGAAGCAAAGAAAATGCACTAAGTCTAGAAAGTGTAGCGATTTCGCTACAAGTTTGAAATACAAGGCGCAAGAGTGTAGTGATTTCGTTATAGGTTCGAAATGCAAGGCGAAAAGTGTAGCGATTTCGCTACATGAGAAAATGCATGGAAACAAAGGTGTAGAGATTTCGCTACAAGTTGAAAAAGAGCAAACAAGAAGGTGTAGGGATTTCGCTACAAGTCCAAAATGCACAACGTGAAGATGTAGCGATTTCGCTACCAGTCAAAATATCAGAACTCAAAATCGAAGCAAGAGGAAGCACCAAGGCAACAAAGCTGTAGCGATTTCGCTACATGTAAGGTTTTCGCAGCTACATGAAGTGAGAATTGTACGGAGGCCGAAAGCGTCGCTATTTCACGATAACTTTGAGGATGACATCAGCAAAAGCTGAAAGTGTCGCGATATCATGACAAGTTGGAATAAAAGCCGTTGGAAGCCAAAAGCGTCACGATTTCATGACAAATTTGAGGACGACGTCAGCAAAAGCGAAAAGTGTCATGATTTTGCGACGTGTTTCATTTTCGCAGGTAGAAGCAAAGCAAGGTGCCGGAGAGCGAAAAGTGTCATGATTTCGCGACGTGTTTCATTTTCGTGGGTGGAAGCGAAGCAAGGTGCCAGAGAGCAAAAAGTGTCACGATTTCGCGACGTGTTTCATTTTTGCGGGTGTATGTCGAGTAAAGTAGGAGGAGGCAAAAAACGTCGCGATATCGCGACATGTAATGTTTTCACGGTTGCATACAGAAAGGAAGTCTAGGAGGCAGAAAACATCGCGATATCGCGACAAGTCAGGGTTTCGCAGTCAACAGCCCAGATAAAGTCAAACAGGGAGAAATGTCGTGATATCGCGACAGGTGACAGTTTGGCGGGAAAAAGGCCAAAGAGGCATGCATAGTGACAGGTGTCAAAAAGGGCGAAAAAGAAAATCATGCAGCCAATAATGTAAGAGCTAGCTGGAGCCAGAGTTGCAGTCACAGTGACAGATGTCAAAAAGGCACTAAGGAAAATTCATGCAGCCAACCAAGGACAAGTTAACTGGAAGATACGAAACATCACATTTAAGAAAAGAACGACTGTTGCAGGGCCGTAATGCAGCAGTGCTGACAAAGGTGGCAATTACAAGAATAATAAATTAGAAGTCAGAACGGGTGTTACAAGGGTGGATACCAAGAATCATGATTATAGAGAAATTGATTATCAGGTTGCATATTTCAAGAAATGACAGTCACGGTCAGAAGAAAGTGGTCACACAGTATTCAAAAGAAGAAGAAAGAATAACATCAGAGAGCCGAGGTACGCAGAAAGGCTGTCAGGATACATGTTAGGATACGCAGAATAAGGCTGTCAGAAAGTGCAGAGAAGAATGTCAGGATATGTTAGCAAGAAAGCGGCTAAAAGGCAGATCGAGTCAGAGAAGGTTTGACAGATTGATTACAGCCGAGAATGCATGATAAATTGGAGGGAAAATTTGAGCCATTTCGAATTGAGCCGTTCGAGGAAATCAAGAATATAAGGATCGAACAGGCATAGTTAGAAGGTTACTACAACTGTGCTTTATTGAATATATCAAAAGGCGTGGTGTGGTAAGAGTGCTGTATGAACAACAACAAGAGAACTGAAACCTGCACATTTTTCTTGTAAAAATAACAGAGAGGTTTTAGATTTGAGAAGAAGATATTGAGTCTCTAACAAGTCTCTTTATGCTTATGTGAGATAAAATTGTATGAGCTATAGACCAGTGAGGGTCTTGTAAAAGTGAAGACATTTTTATGTCAATTTATTTTTCAAAACAAAAATCCAAGTTGGTGCTTGGAAAAAGGGGTTGGTGCTCCTTTCTGTTACAGTAGAAAAATCAGGGGTTGGTGCTCCTTCCAGTGGGTGCTGGTAAAACAATTTGTAAAGACTGAATCCTTGCAACGACTGGATTTGGATTGTAGTCCAAACAATAATTATTTGAGGAGTAGCCACATCGGTGAACCTCGTTAAATCTTGTGTTGTGTGATGCTCTTTTGTGATACTTGCTTTATCTTCTTTTGAGCTTGCATGGTTAAGTTTTAAGATTTTCAGATTCAAGTTTTTAAATAGTTACACTGATTCACCCCCCCTCTCAGTGTCATTGAGAGAATATCAATTGGTATCAGAGCAAGGCACCTATACAAGATTAATCAGCTAAGGTGATCTTGGAAGAAACACAATGGCCGGTGGTGAAGGTTTTTCTTCTAACAAAGCTCCTCTGTTTGATGGAACAAATTATTCTTTCTGGAGACTCAGGATGCAGACTTATCTATGTGCATTGGGTTATGAAATTTGGGAATCTGTTGAAAATGGATACACCATACCCACTGTTCCTCCAATAGATGCGGCTGAGAAGAAAAAGTTTGAGAACAACTCGATAGCCAATAATGCTATTATGTGTGGATTAGTAGACAGTGAGTAGATACGCATCATGAACTGCAAATCTACTAAAGACATATGGGACAAACTACAAAGAATTCATGAAGGAGATAGCAAAATCAAGGAAGCTAAGCTGCAAACACATCGTGCCCAGTTCGAAGCATTAAAGATGACCGATGATGAGAACATTGAAGCCTATTTGCTGAGAGTAAATGGAATCATCAATGCAATAAGAGGACTCGACGAAGAGATGGAAGATGCAGTTGTTGTGAAGAAGGTACTAAGAACTCTCAATAAAAGGTTTGATGCAAAGGTTTCTGCCATAGAAGAAGCAAAATATTTAAATTTTTTTAGTATGGATGAAATGCATGGTTCTCTAACAGCATATGAAATGAGGATTGGACAAACTAAGCCCTTAGACAGAGAGGCAGCTTTTCAAGCACAGAAAAATATAAAATCTAAACAAGAATCTGAGGAAGAAGAATCTACAGATGAAACTGAAGCAATTTTTGTTAGAAAATTGGTAAAGGGAAAAGGAAAGTACAGAGGTAAGCTACCGTTGAAGTGCTTTAACTATGGAGGCATCGGGCAATTTGCAGCAAAATGCCCAATGAATGAGAAAAACAGAAGTGATGAAGGGACACACCAAGAAAGAAATGTCTAGAAAAAGAAACCACATTTTAGAAAAAGGAACTTCAAGAAGAAAAGCTTCATTTCAAAGAATATTGACTCTTCTGAAGATAGTTCCAGTGAGGACTCGAAGAAGAAACCGGTGAAGCCTTGTTCATGGCTTTTGAAGAACAGAGAACAGAAGAAACCCAGGAGTGTGAAGAAAAATTAGAGGATGAGGCTGAGATAGATCTGGAAGGTGAGTTGGTTGCTGCACTTGAAGAGTTAAGTGCAGAAAGGAAAAGAAATAAAAATATTTCAAGGAAATTTGAGGATGCTAGCAATTTAATAATCAGTTTGAAAGTACAAACTGAAGAATATAAGAAAAAGTCTAAAGATTTTGAAGCACAGCTAACCATGAAAATAAATGAGTGCAACAAGCTAGAAGAAGACATAGTTGGATTAAGGTTGCAGCTAGAAGAGATGAATCAAAAACTGAGTTGTCATCATAAATTTGAAGACAGTTCTGCGAAGCTGAATAAAATGTTAAATGATCAAAGGCCTACGAGTATCAAATTTGGGTTGGGCTTTGATGAAGGAGAATCCTCAAATGACTCAAAGGCTGTAACTGTAGAACCAATAAGGAATAAAGACAAGATCTGGGTTGATCAAGACAAACCGTATCAAGCAAAAGAAAACAATAAGTCCAAGCTTGAAAGGAGTTTTGCAAATGATGGATTTACCAAAGTCACATATCAAAGAAGAAGAAGACCCATGGCTCCTACTACAACATGGCAACAACCATTACCCAGGTACACTCGTTCCTTTTCTGGTTATTGTTTTAAATGCAATGCATATGGTCATAAAATCTCAAGTTGTAGATATAATGTAGAACAAAGAAATTTTACTAGTAGAAATATTTTTTCTCCCTTGATAGATTATGTTGTAGAATGTTATAACCGTCATAACTTCGGACATATTGCAAGGAATTGTCGTAGCTCTTTTGCAGGAAATAACTACCAGGGAAGAAAGTATCAATCAACTGGATCAAAATAGAACAGAAAATTTCTCGAAAAACTATCACAAGCCAATGAAAGGGAGAAGGTTAAGCAAGTGACCAGATCTGCTGTCAAATCTCAGTGGAAAGAAAAGGGACAACCGAAGAAAGACAAGGAATCTCCGATCGTTCAAACAGCTCTCAAAGCACAGAATAAATTTGCTCCTTGGATTCTGGATAGTGGATGCTCCAGTCACATGACAGGAGAGAAATAGAAGTTTGATAAGCTACAGACATACGAAGGCGGTTCTGTGAAATTTGAAAACAATGATGGAGCAAAGATAGTGGGTAAAGGATCAGTTAAGTTAAGTGACGACAAAATCAACTCTAAGGAAGTTCTTTTTGTGGTAGGTCTGAAGCATAACCTACTAAGTGTAAGTCAAATTTGTGATAGAGGTCATGAAGTAATTTTCAAGAAGGAGGGATGTGAAGTAAGAAAGATAAAAAATGGAAAGTTAATAGCCACTGGACTGAGAACTTATGGAAATTTGTATACTCTCTTAGAGACTTCAGAAGGAGCTTGCTTGGTTGGACAGGAAGAAGAAAATTGGCTGTGGCACAAAAGACTCGGTCACATAAGCTTTGATAATCTGGTAAAAATCAGCTCGAAAAGAGCAGTAAGAGACATTCCCACTATTGGTAAACCATCAAACAACATTTGTGAGTCATGCCAAAAGGGGAAGCAAACCAGATCTACTTTCAAAGCAAAAGAGTATTTCACAAGCAAGCCATTAGAACTGATTCACACTGATTTGTGTGGGCCCATGAGGACAGAAAGCATAAATGGATACAAATATTTTATGTCGTGTATAGATGATTTTTCCGAATGACATGGGTACTCTTTCCGAAACAGAAATCGAAGCCTTTGAGATGTTTAAAACCTTCAAAAATCTTGTTGAGAATTAATCCGGAAAAAGAATTAAATGCTTGAGATCCGATAGAGGAGGAGATTTTATTTCGGATGAGTTTGCAGAATATCGTGAAAAACATGGAATAAGAAGACAGCTTTCAGCAGCAAGAACACCTCAAGCAGAATGGAGTAGTTGAAAGAAAGAACAGAATCGTGCAGAAATGGCAAGAACCATGTTAACAGAGAGCAAAATTGCCGACAGGTTCGGAAAGAGGCGATTCATACTGCAGTCTACATTCAGAATAGATGTATGTTGAGGCCGCATGAAAGCAAAACACCTTATGAACTATGGTTTGGCAAAAAGGCTACAGCAAAATACTTCAAAGTGTTCGGCAGACAAGTGTTACATTAAAAGAACTGAAAGCAATCTTGGCAAGTTTGAAGATAGAGCTGATGAAGGAATATTTCTTGGTTATTCAACAAAAAGTAAAGCTTACACATGCTACAACAAAAGACTAAAGAAAATTGTGGAGAGTACGGATGTGAAGGTTGATGAAGGCAGGAAACAAGAAATCAGCAATAATGAAAACTACCCAACCTATGAAGAATTTATTGAAGAAGATGAAGATCAAGAAAATGAAGAGAGATAGAAATCAGATTCAGATGATTTGGAAAGAGAAGAAAATAGGAAATTCAGAACAGTGCAATTGCGGAAAAATCATCCCAAAGAGTAGATTATTGGGGACCCTACAGTTGGCATTCAGACAAGAAGAAGAGTAGTAAATAACTATTCTCCGTTATCCAGTATTGAGCCCAAAAATATTATTGAAGCAAGCACAAATGAAAGCTGGATGGAGGCAGTAAATGAAGAACTAGATCAAATTGAGAAAAATAATACCTGGGAATTAGTACCAAGGCCTGAAAATAAAAACATAATTGGTACTTGTTGGTCACGAATCTGCCACAGGAAAGGATTTTTACAATTGCGCCCTAGACCCGGCCAACATTGAAAGGCTGGAAGCAAGAAATGGCTCCCAGACCAATCTCCAGAGTGGGCTGGTTCCCTCTACTATTCTAAAATTGGGTTTAAGATAGGGTTCTTTGGAAAGAGATTTAAAAGGTTGCAGAAAGAAATGGGAAATATGGCCACGAGGCCGAAGTGATGGGATCGAGAAAAACAACGGCGAGGAAACTACAAACGCAACAACGGCAAGTAACATAAGAAATCGGCTTAATCTTCGCACAATCACATGCCGCAAATCCCTCCAAACCCACATTCCGGGAATCGTACCACGACCGCGATATTTAAATCCAGGTATGCAGAATTTAAATGTAATAGCAATGCAAGAGTACGAATGCTATTAGAAATGCGAGAAAACGAGAAAAGAAATTCATCCATGCAACGCTTGAAAAATTAGAAATTGATCCTTTTATTCCCGTGAGATACAATTCCGAGTTTCTAGCAGCAAGTTTTTCCAACCTCTGTAAATGAAAATTACATTGGTTTTTATAGAGGTCCGTCCTCTTTGCAGCATTAAATATTTAAAACCAACTTTCTTGTGATCTACAATTATATCTTGGAAATCAGGAACACGATCCCCTTAATCGCGGCCTCGAGGAAGCAAAAATTAAAGGCAATGAAACGTTCGCGGTTCTTCATTAAATTCGTTTTTTACAATATGCATGAAACCGTTACGCCAATCCACGAACAACAACTTTGAACCAATAAATCCTTCAATTTTGGTGGCCTGGGCGCTTCTTCGACTTTAACCGCATCGGAAATCCGCAAAATATTTAATTCGGGTCAATATTAAATCATCGGAAACCAAAAAAACCTTCTCGGCCGTTCATATTGCACTTGGCGGGAAAACAGTTACAGGTCGCGAACGCGACGGGTCGCGAAATCGCGACGGGTCGCGAAATCGCGACATATTTTTATGCCGTACGCTTCGCTGCTGAAGACCCGCGAAAATGGAACATGTAGCGATTTCGCTACATGTTTCCGTCGTTGGCTCCTCCCTGCGCTCTGCCCCGCGAAAACGGAACATGTAGCGATTTCGCTACATGTTTCTTCTCTTCGCACCAATCGCCATTTTTCGTCGCGATTCGCTGACATGTCAGCGACGCGCTGCAAATTTTCACTTTGTGCCTTTGAAGCTGCCCGAGTCGCGATTCGCTGACATGTCAGCGAATCGCTGCAAGTTTTCGACTTAATGCCTTTGTCGCCGACCGACCCGCGATTCCGGAACACGTCGCGATATCGCGACGGTTCCGCCCAACCTGCCTGCGTTGACTGCGTTGACCGCGATTCTGCAACATGTCAGCGCGTCGCTGCAGTTTTTTGACTTAACCATTTTTTGCTCAATTTTTCTCCTTTTTTCGCCCAAGCTGCATCAAAGCTGATATCAAAGGTCAGATTTCCAACAATACACTAATGCATTAATCAATGAGAATCAATGTGGCAAAAATGCCAACATTCTTGGCGGCTCGCGGGGTATACAGCTCGCTGTATGCAAGAATCCAGGCCTTAGTCCATTGGGCACAGAGTCATATCCGAACCGTAAGCTAGCTGCTGCAATACATGTTCTGCTGAAAAATTGAAACTGGAAGGACACATGCAACTTGATTGTGAAATGAAACAAATGGAATGCGAAGATGGAGTGAGCTCTTGCGGTTGCTGCAAGCGGTGGCTGCAATGGAGTGATGAAATGAAAATGAACGAAGTTATGGAGTGGGAATGGAACTAGGAAAGCTGTGAAATGAAATGAACTAGACTGTTAGCAAATGCGTAAAAGACTAAACTTAGAGGAAAGGGATAAGAAGGGACGGGGAAAAACAGAAAAGGGAAAAAGAAACAACAGTCGTGGCTTATTTTGTTTTAATGCAGAAGAAAAAGAAGGAAGAAGATGAAGAAAGGAAAGAGAGGAAACGGGGAAGGGAAAAGAAGAAAGTGCTAGAAAGCCACCAAACTGTTGGGAGGAGAAAAACAAAGGAAAAACAAGCATCTACGGCTCGCAGGCAACAAGAGCCGAGATGAACAAATAAAAACAATACCACTTTTTTTTTTTTTTCTTCTTTTTTCTATTTTTTTTTGTTTTTTCAAAATACTATATACAATAATTCACGACATGATTGGCATGTCGCCACCAGACATCCAATCTCAGAATGTTATCCGGTAAATCTGCAATGTCCCGACCAGATCTGATCATACTTAAGTCGGTCCTTGAAATTGGGCTGGCTCCTTCCTGAAGTTCTCCATGGTGCGAATAGGATGCAATGCGGCAGATTATCCTTCTTACTAGTACCCACATGGAGGACTTCTTCAGGTACTGGATGTAGTGGCTGGAACCAACACCACCACTTTGCAGACTTTACTGGCTGTGGGTTGAGTACAGGGTCCTCTAACTCCTTGATGTGATCACAGGGCTCTGCAAGTGAGAAATCTGATTATGGGATCTCCTCAGGCTCTGGAATTTGAACTTGTTCTTCTACTTGGCCCATCTCTTGATGAAAACTGCAAGCAACCATATTGTTCATTTTTGGAAAAGTGCTTGCATGTTCCAATCCTTGACTTTGGACGAGATCTGTCCCTTGAACTCCACATGACTGCATCTCAGGTTTATGCTCAGTATAAGGGATCTGGCATGAAAAGTACTGTGCAGGGTAGACAGGAGCAGCAACCACCGGAGAAGGTAATGGAGTTTCTCCCCACGGTAACTTTCTTGATAAGAGCAAAAGTTGTTCCGCTCGCACTGCTTCCTCAAAGATTTGTGGGAACCGTTGTTCACCTGACTGTAGCAAAAAGAGACCTATGTCTAAATTAAAAGCTCGAACATAAAAGAGGTGGGCTTGGGTGGGTGATGGACGGATCTTCTCCGGAATTCTCTTCCAACTTATCAAGAATCGGACATTGAAGTCCGTGATGCTTTCTTGAGGTGCTCTCTTGATGTACATGAAAAATTGGTAGAGATCCAAAGAACTATAGAAAGGATCTTCGTCAAATCTTTTGATCAGTGCTCCCGCTAGATCATCCCATGAGCTGATGCTTTGACATTTGAGCAATCTGTACCACTGCAATGCTCTTCCTTCCAAAGACTGAACCAGAAGTCGGATCATGACATCTTCGTGTTCTATGACATGGATCATGGACAGAATAGCAATATCTTCAACATGTGCCAGAGCCATGCCTTCGGTACCATCATATTTTGCCAGGTTCTTCAGGGCACCTTGGGGAATTTCATGCCGAACTTGGAGATTCAGAGGGCCAGGATCATCCCATCTAGGAAAAACCCTCGCCTTTGTGGCAGTGGTCTGCGGAATCACGGCCATCGCCATTAAGTCAGAGTCGCCAGAAAAAACATTCTTTGAAATTTTTTTTTTTTTTTTTTTAAACAAAAACAGGCGTCCACGAACAGATCTTCAACTCAGCAAAGTCGCCAGATGAACTTACAAATCTCCGCTATGAGGCCAAGACAGCTCATCAAATCTTGAGACCTCCGGGTGTTAAAAGCGTGCCAAAACTGTTGGCACCGGTGGGGTTATCACTTTGGAAAATTATGCGTATCCCACCGATTATGAATTCTTGGAGACAGAAACTTGTCTGTCCCACCGGGCGTGCCAAAAACTGTTGGTCACGAATCTGCCACAGGAAAGGATTTTTACAATTGCGCCCTAGACCCGGCCAACATTGAAAGGCTGGAAGCAAGAAATGGCTCCCAGACCAATCTCCAGAGTGGGCTGGTTCCCTCTACTATTCTAAAATTGGGTTTAAGATAGGGTTCTTTGGAAAGAGATTTAAAAGGTTGCGAAAAGAAATGGGAAATATGGCCACGGAGCCGAAGTGATGGGATCGAGAAAAACAACAGCGAGGAAACTACAAACGCAACAACAGCAAGTAACATAAGAAATCAGCTTAATCTTCGCACAATCACATGCCGCAAATCCCTCCAAACCCACATTCCAGGAATCGTACCCTGACCGCAATATTTAAATCCAGTATGCAGAATTTAAATGTAATAGCAATGCAAGAGTACGAATGCTATTAGAAATGCGAGAAAACGAGAAAAGAAATTCATCCATGCAACGCTTGAAAAATTAGAAATTGATCCTTTTATTCCCGCAGATACAATTCCAGTTTCTAGCAGCAAGTTTTTCCAACCTTTGTAAATGAGAATTACATTGGTTTTTATAGAGGTCCGTCCTCTTTGCAGCATTAAATATTTAAAACCAACTTCCTCGTGATCTACAATTATATCTTGGAAATCAGGAACACGATCCCCTTAATCGCGGCCTCGAGGAAGCAAAAATTAAATGCAATGAAACGTTCGCGGTTCTTCATTAAATTCGTTTTTTACAATATGCATGAAACCGTTACGCCAATCCACGAACAACAACTTTGAACCAATAAATCCTTTAATTTTGGTGGCCTGGGCGCTTCTTCGACTTTAACCGCCTCGGAAATCCGCAAAATATTTAATTCGGGTCAATATTAAATCATCGGAAACCAAAAATATCTCCTCGGCCGTTCATACTGCACTTGGCGGGAAAACAGTTACAGGTCGCGAAAACGCGACGGGTCGCGAAATCGCGACGGGTCGCGAAATCGCGACATATTTTTATGCCGTACGCTTCGCTGCTGAAGACCCACGAAAATGGAACATGTAGCGATTTCGCTACATGTTTCCGTCGTTGGCTCCTCCCTGCGCTCTGCCCCGCGAAAACGGAACATGTAGCGATTTCGCTACATGTTTCTTCTCTCCGCACCAATCGCCATTTTCCGTCGCGATTCGCTGACATGTCAGCGATGCGCTGCAAATTTTCACTTTGTGCCTTTGAAGCTGCCAGGGTCGCGATTCGCTGACATGTCAGCGAATCGTTGCAAGTTTTCAACTTAATGCCTTTGACGCCGACCGACCCGCGATTCCGGAACACGTCGCGATATCGCGACGGTTCCGCCAACCTGCCTGCGTTGACTGCGTTGACCGCGATTCTGCAACATGTCAGCGCGTCGCTGCGGTTTTTGACTTAACCATTTTTTGCTCAATTTTTCTCCTTTTTTCGCCCAAGTTGCATCAAAGCTGATATCAAAGGTCAGATTTCCAACAATACACTAATGCATTAATCAATGAGAATCAATGTGGCAAAAATGCCAACAGTACTAAATGGATATTTCGAAACAAGTTGAATGAAGATGGACAGGTTGTAAGGAATAAAGAAAGATTAGTCTGCAAAGGATATGCTCAAGTTGAGGGGATTGATTTTGAAGAGACTTTTGCACCAGTGGCCAGACTTGAAGCAATAAGACTATTTTTGGCTTTAGCAGTTCATAGAAATTTCAAAGTTTATCAGATGGATGTAAAATCAGCATTTCTGAATGGAAATATTGAAGAAGAAGTATATATTGAACAACCTGATGGTTTTCAACTCTGTGACAATCCTAACTTTGTTTGCAAGCTGAAGAAAGCATTGTATGGCTTGAAACAAGCACCTAGGGCTTGGTATGCAAGATTGGACAGCTATCTCACTAAGCAAGGATTCAAGAAAGGTATGGTTGATAGAAACTTATATATCAAAACTGAAAATGGCAATTTTATTGTCCTTGTTGTTTATGTAGATGATATAATATTTGGGAGCAGCAATGATGAATCATGCAAAGACATAGCAAACAAAATGCAGAAAGAATTTGAAATGTCTATGATTGGTGAACTTTCATACTTCCTAGGATTGCAAGTTAATCAAACTGAAAAAGGGATTTTTATTTCTCAAATTAAATATGTGAAAGAAATGTTGAAAAAGTTCACTATGGAGGATAGTAAGCTCGTTAGCACCCCCATGACAACAAGTCTGCAAGTTGAGCAAGGATGATAAATCTCCAGATGTTGATCAAACAATGTACAGATCTATGATTGGGAGCCTGCTGTATTTGACAGCCACAAGACCGGATATCTTACAGGCAGTTTGCATGGTTGCAAGATTTCAGGCTAGTCCAAAAGAAACTCATGTGACAGCTATGAAAAGAATTTTTAGGTACCTCAAAGGTACTATGGAGTATGGCCTATGGTATCCAAAAGGAAATGACTTCACTCTTTTTGCATATTCTGATGCAGATTGGGCAGGATGTATTGATGATAGAAAAAGTACAAGTGGAGGAGCATTTTATCTTTGAGATAAATTGGTGGCATGGCACAAAAAGAAGCAAGAATCAGTCTCTCTATCGACAACTGAGGCAGAATACATTGCAGCAACAACATGCTGTACACAAATATTATGGATGAGACAAACACTGAAAGATCTAGGTATTCACTTCACTGAGCCCATTTCAGTCAAATGTGATAACACTAGTGCAATCAACATTTCAAAGAATCCGGTCATGCATTCCCGCACCAAACATATTGCAATCCGGTATCACTTCTTGAAGGATAAGGTTGCAGAAGGAGAGGTCAAATTGGAGTTTGTTCCAACTACAGAGCAAGTAGCAGACATATTTACCAAACCTTTGCCAAAGGAAGTATTTGAATACCTTCGGAAGAAGTTGGGAGTAGTCACACTACCCAAGCACTGACTAGCTATGGGAAACACATTCTCAGGGGGAGCATTAAAATCTTTTATGCCTGAGAATGTTGTGCATAGACTCAGGGGGAGTCTGCAGCAGCCCTTTGGTATTATTGGCAAAGGGGGAGAAGAAATTGAGCAAGGTTACAGTGTGTTGCCAACAATTCCAAAGGGGGAGATTGTTGAGCAAGGTGCAGCAAAAGCATTGCAAAAGTATTGTCATTGTTGTCAACACGGACAGAATGGTGCGATTGATGCGGTTCGGAGGTCGATCGGATCAAGTGCAGTGAATTTCAAGGAAAACAGAGGGGACCCAGATCCAGAAAATTTGCAAAAAAAGACAAGGAAGAAAACTGTCGCGATATCGCGACATGTTTTCTGTCGCGATTTCGCGACAAAACCGAGGAGAGAGAAAATGCATGCCAAATTGTCGCGATATCGCGACATAACGGAGGAGAGAGAAAATGCATGCAAAATTGTCACGATTTCGCGACATGGCTGAGGAGAGAGAAGGCGCAAGCAAAATTGTCGCGATTTCACGACAAAAAGGATGAGAGAGAAAGTGCATGAGAAAGTGTCGCGATATCGCGACAGTTTCGAAAGAAAAGCACTAAGGGCGCAAAGTGTCGCGATATCGCGACAAAAAGGAGGAGAGAGAAAGTTCATGAAAAATTGTCGCGATTTCGCGACATGCTGGAAGGAAAGAAGCAAAGTTGAAAAACTGTCACGATTTCGCGACAAGTTTGGAGCAAAGGTGCCATGGATGAAAAGTGTCACGATTTCGCGACAAGTTTGAAGAAGCAGCGCCTAGGATGAAAACTGTCACGATTTCGCGACATGTTGGAGGCAAAGCAGCAAAGTCGAGTAACTGTAGCGATTTCGCTACATGTTGCAGTTTCGCTGGCTGAAGCAAAGAAAATGCACTAAGTCAAGAAAGTGTAGCGATTTCGCTACAAGTTTGAAATACAAGGCGCAAGAGTGTAGCGATTTCGCTACAGGTTCGAAATGCAAGGCGAAAAAGTGTAGCGATTTCGCTACATGACAAAATGCATGGAAACAAAGGTGTAGCGATTTCGCTACAAGTTGAAAAAGAGCAAACAAGAAGGTGTAGCGATTTCGCTACAAGTCCAAAATGCACAACGTGAAGATGTAGCGATTTCGCTACCAGTCAAAAGATCAGAACTCAAAGTCGAAGCAAGAGGAAGCACCAAGGCAACAAAGCTGTAGCGATTTCGCTACATGTAAGGTTTTCGTGGCTGCATGAAGTGAGAATTGTACGGAGGCCGGAAGCGTCACGATTTCACGACAAAGCGAAAGATGACGTCAGCAAAACTGAGAAGTGTCGCGATATCGCGACAAGTTGAAAGAAAAGCCGCTGGAAGCCGAAAGCGTCATGATTTCATGACAACTTTGAGGATGACGTCAGCAAAAGCGAAAAGTGTTGTGATTTCACGACATGTTTCATTTTCGTGGGTGGAAGCGAAGCAAGGTGCCGGAGAGCGAAAAGTGTCACGATTTCGTGACGTGTTTCATTTTTGCGGGTGTATGCCGAGTAAAGTAGGAGGAGGCAAAAAACGTCGCGATATCGCGACATGTAATGTTTTCGCGGTTGCATACAGAAAGGAAGTCTAGGAGGCAGAAAACGTCGCGATATCGCGACAAGTCAGGGTTTCACAGTCAACAGCCCAGATAAAGTCAAACAGGGAGAAATGTCACGATATCACGACAGGTAACAGTTTGGCGGGAAAAAGGCCAAAGAGGCATGCATAGTGACAGGTGTCAAAAAGGGTGAAAAAGGAAATCATGCAGCTAATAATGTAAGAGCTAGCTGGAGCCAGAGTTGCAGTCAAAGTGACAGATGTCAAAAAGCACTGAGGAAAACTCATGCAGCCAACCAAGGACAAGTTAACTGGAAGATACGAAACAACACATTTAAGAAAAGAACGGCTGTTGCAGGGCCGTAATGCAACAGTGTTGACAAAGGTGGCAATTACAAGAACAATAAATTAAAAGTCAGAACGGGCGTTACAAGGGTGGATACCAAGAATCATGATTACAGAGAAATTGATTATCAGGTTGCATATTTCAAGAAATGACAGTCGCGCTCAGAAGAAAGTGGTCGCACAGTATTCAAAAGAGAAGAAAGAAGAACATCAGAGAGCCGAGGTACGTAGAAAGGCTATCAGGATACATGTCAGGATACGAGAATAAGGCTGTCAGAAAGTGTAGAGAAGAATGTCGAGATATGTCGGTAAGAAAGCGGCTAAAAGGCGAGATCGAGTCCAGAGAAGGTTTGACAGATTGATTACAACCGAGAATGCATAGAAAAATTGGAGGGAAAATTTGAGCCGTTTCGAATTGAGCCGTTCGAGGAAATCAAGAATATAAGGATCGAACAGGCATAGTTAGAAGGTTACTGCAACTGTGCTTTATTGAATATATCAAAAGGCGTGGTGTGGTAAGAGTGTTGTATGGAAAAACAACCATAGAACTAAAACCTGCAATTTTATTCTAAAAATTCTTGAGAGAGGTTTTAGATTGGAACAGAAGATATTGAGTCTCTAACAATTCTCTTTATACTTCTGTGAGATTAAATTGCATGAGCTAGACCAGTAAGGGTCTTGCAATAGAGAAGGCATTTTTATGTCTATATTTTTGTTAAAAAATTGAAATCCAAGTTGGTGCTTGGTAAAAGGAGTTGGTGCTCCTATCTGTTGCAGCAGAAAAATCAGGGGTTGGTGCTCCTTCCAGTGGGTGCTGGTAAATAATTTGTAAAGACTGAATCCTTGCAAAGACTGGATTTGGATTGTAGTCCAAACAGTCATTATTTGAGGAGTAGCCACATCGGTGAACCTCGTTAAATCTTGTGTTGTGTGATGCTCTTGTGTGATACTTGCTTTATCTATTTTTAAGCGTGCATGTTTAAGTTTTAAGAGTTGCAGATTCAAGTGTTTAAAATAGTTACACTGATTCACCCCCCCCTCTCAGTGTCATTGTGAGAATATCAATTGGTATCAGAGCCAGGGCACTGTACAAGCTTAATCGGCTAAGGTGATCTTGGAAGAAACACAATGGCCGGTGGTGAAGGTTTTTCTTCTAACAAAGCTCCTCTGTTCGATGGAACAAATTATTCTTTCTGGAGACTTAGGATGCAGACTTATCTATGTGCATTGGGTTATGACATTTGGGAATCTGTTGAAAATGGATACACCATACCCACTTGTTCCTCCAACAGATGCGGCTGAGAAGAAAAAGTTTGAGAACAACTCGAAAGCCAAGAATGCTATTATGTGTGGATTAGTAGACAGTGAGTTGATACGCATCATGAACTGCAAATCTGCTAAAGACATATGGGACAAACTGCAAAGCATTCATGAAGGAGATAGCAAAATCAAGGAAGCTAAGTTGCAAACACATCGTGCCCCAGTTCGAAGCATTAAAGATGACCGATGATGAGAACATTGAAGCCTATCTGTTGAGAGTAAATGGAATCATCAATGCAATAAGAGGACTCGGGGAAGAAATGGAAGATGCAGTCGTTGTGAAGAAGGTACTAAGAACTCTCAATAAAAGGTTTGATGCAAAGGTTTATGCCATAGAAGAAGCAAAAGATTTAAATTTTTTTAGTATGGATGAAATGCATGGTTCTCTAACAACATATGAAATGAGGATTGGACAAACTAAGCCCTCAGACAGAGAAGCAACTTTTCAAGCACGAGAAAAATATAAAATCTAAACAAGAATCTGAGGAAGAAGAATCTACAGATGAAACTGAAGCAAATTTTGTTAGAAAATTGGTAAAGGGAAAAGGAAAGTACAGAGGTAAGCTGCCGTTCAAGTGCTTTAACTATGGAGGCATCGGGCACTTTGCAGCAAAATGCCCAATGAATGAGAAAAATAGAAGTGATGAAGGGACACACCAAGAAAGAAATGTCTGGAAAAAGAAACCACATTTTAGAAAAAGGAACTTCAAGAAGAAAAGCTTCATTTCAAAGAATATTGACTCTTCTGAAGATAGTTCCAGTGAGGACTCAGAAGAAGAAACTGGTGAAGCCTTGTTCATGGCTTTTGAAGAACAGAGAACAGAAGAAACCCAGGAGTGTGAAGAAAAATTAGAGGATGAGGCTGAGATAGATCTGGAAGGTGAGTTGGTTGCTGCACTTGAAGAGTTAAGTGCAGAAAGGAAAAGAAATAAAAAGATTTCAAGGAAATTTGAGGATGCTAGCAATTTAATAATCGGTTTGAAAGTACAAACTGAAGAATATAAGAAAAAGTCTGAAGATTTTGAAGCACAACTAACCGTGAAAATAAATGAGTGCAACAAGCTAGAAGAAGACATAGTTGGATTAAGGTTGCGGCTAGAAGAGATGAATCGAAAGCGAGTTGTCATCATAAATTTGAAGACAGTTCTGCGAAGCTGAATAAAATGTTAAATGATCAAAGGCCTACGGGTATCAAATTTGGGTTGGGCTTTGATGAAGGAGAATCCTCAAAGGACTCAAAGGTTGTAACTGTAGAACCAATAAGGAATAAAGACAAGATCAGGGTTGATCAAGACAAACCGTATCAAGCAAAAGAAAACAATAAGTCCAAGCTTGAAAGGAGTTCTGCAAATGATGGATTTACCAAAGTCACATATCAAAGAAGAAGAAGACCCATGGCTCCTACTACAACATGGCAACAACCATTACCCAGGTACACTCGTTCCTTTTCTGGTTATTGTTTTAAATGCAATGCATATGGTCATAAAATCTCAAGTTGTAGATATAATGTAGAACAAAGAAATTTTACTAGTAGAAATATTTTTTCTCCTTTGATAGATTATGTTGTAGAATGTTATAACTGTCATAACTTCGGACATATTGCAAGGAATTGTCGTAGCTCTTTTGCAGGAAATAAATACCAGGGAAGAAAGTATCAATCAACTGGATCAAAACAGAACAGAAAATTTCTCGAAAAACTGTCACAAGCCAATGAAAGGGAGAAGGTTAAGCAAGTGACCAGATCTGCTGTCAAATCTCAGTGGAAAGAAAAGGAACAACCGAAGAAAGACAAGGAATCTCTGATCGTTCAAACAGCTCTCAAAGCACAGAATAAATCTGCTCCTTGGATTCTGGACAGTGGATGCTCCAGTCACATGACAGGAGACAAACAGAAGTTTGATAAGCTACAGACATACGAAGGTGGTTCTGTGAAATTCGAAAACAATGATGGAGCAAAGATAGTGGGTAAAGGATCAGTTAAGTTAAGTGACGGTAAAATCAACTCTAAGGAAGTTCTTTTTGTGGTAGGTCTGAAGCATAACTTACTAAGTGTAAGTCAAATTTGTGACAGAGGTCATGAAGTAATTTTCAAGAAGGAGGGCTGTGAAGTAAGAAAGACAAAAAATGGAAAGTTAATAGCCACTTGGATCGAGAACTTCTGGAAATTTGTATACTCTCTCGGAGACTTTAGAAGGAGCTTGCTTGGTTGGACAGGAAGAAGAAAATTGGCTGTGGCACAAAAGACTCGGTCACATAAGCTTTGATAATCTGGTAAAAATCAGCTCGAAAAGAGCTATAAGAGACATACCCACTATTGGTAAACCATCAAACAACATTTGTGAGTCATGCCAAAAGGGGAAGCAAACCGAGATCTACTTTCAAAGCAAAAGAGTATTTCACAAGCAAGCCGTTAGAACTGATTCACACTGATTTGTGTGGACCCATGAGGACAGAAAGCATAAATGGATACAAATATTTTATGCTGTGTATAGATGATTTTTCCAGAATGACATGGGTACTCTTTCTAAAATAGAAATCAGAAGCCTTTGAGATGTTTAAAACCTTCAAAAATCTTGTTGAGAATCAATCTGGAAAAAGAATTAAATGCTTGAGATCTGATAGAGGAGGAGAGTTTATTTCAAATGAGTTTGCAGAATTCTATGAAAAACATGGAATAAGAAGACAGTTTTCAGCAGCAAGAACACCTCAGCAGAATGGAGTAGTTGAAAGAAAGAACAGAACTGTGCAGGAAATGGCAAGGACCATGTTAACGAGAGAGCAAAATTGCTGACGAGGTTCGGAAAGAGGCGGTTCATACTGCGAGTCTACATTCAGAATAGGTGTATGTTGAGGCCGCATGAAAGCAAAACACCTTATGAACTGTGGTTTGGCAAAAAGGCTACAACAAAATACTTCAAAGTGTTCGGCGACAAGTGTTACATTAAAAGAAGCTGAAAGCAATCTTGGCAAGTTTGAAGATAGAGCTGATGAAGGAATCTTTCTTGGTTACTCAACAAAAAGTAAAGCTTACACATGCTACAACAAAAGACTAAAGAAAATTGTGGAGAGTGCGGATGTGAAGGTTGATGAAGGCAAGAAACAAGAAATCAGCAATAATGAAAACTACCCAACCTATGAAGAATTTATTGAAGAAGATGAAGATCAAGAAAAGGAAGAGAGACAGAAATCAGATTCGAGATGATTTGGAAAGAGAAGAAAACAGGAAATTCGAGAACGAGCGACTGGCAGAAAAATCATCCCAAAGAGCAGATTATTGGGGACCCTACGGTTGGCATTCGGACAAGAAGAAGAGTAGTAAATAACTATTCTCTGTTATCCGAGTATTGAGCCCAAAAATATTATTGAAGCAAGCACGAGATGAAAGCTGGATGGAGGCGGTAAATGAAGAACTAGATCAAATTGAGAAAAATAATACCTGGGAATTAGTACCAAGGCCTGAAAATAAAAACATAATTGGTACTAAATGGATATTTCGAAACAAATTGAATGAAGACGGACAGGTTGTAAGGAATAAAGCAAGATTAGTCTGCAAAGGATATGCTCAAGTTGAGGGGATTGATTTTGAAGAGACTTTTGCACCAGTGGCCAGACTTGAAGCAATAAGACTATTTTTGGCTTTAGCAGTTCATAGAAATTTCAAAGTTTATCAGATGGATGTAAAATCAGCATTTCTGAATGGAAATCTTGAAGAAGAAGTATATATTGAACAACCTGATGGTTTTCAACTCTGTGACAATCCTAACTTTGTTTGCAAGCTGAAGAAAGCATTGTATGGCTTGAAACAAGCACCTAGGGCTTGGTATGCAAGATTGGACAACTATCTCACTAAGCAAGGATTCAAGAAAGGTATGGTTGATAGCAACTTATATATCAAAACTGAAAATGGCAATTTTATTGTCCTTGTTGTTTATGTAGATGATATAATATTTGGGAGCAGCAATGATGAATCATGCAAAGACATAGCAAACAAAATGCAGAAAGAATTTGAAATGTCTATGATTGGTGAACTTTCATACTTCCTGGGATTGCAAGTTAATCAAACTGAAAAAGGGATTTTTATTTCTCAAATTAAATATGTGAAAGAAATGCTGAAAAAGTTCACTATGGAGGATAGTAAGCCTGTTAGCACCCCCATGACAACAGGCTGCAAGTTGAGCAAGGATGATAAATCTCCAGATGTTGATCAAACAATGTACAGATCTATGATTGGGAGCCTGCTTGTATTTGAGACCACAAGACCGGATATCTTACGGGCGGTTTGCATGGTTGCAAGATTTGAGGCTAGTCCAAAAGAAACTCATGTGACAGTTTGTGAAAAGAATTTTTAGGTACCTCAAAGGTACTATGGAGTATGGCCTATGGTATCCAAAAGGAAAGGACTTCACTCTTTTTGCATATTCTGATGCAGATTGGGCAGGATGTATTGATGATAGAAAAAGTACAAGTGGAGGAGCATTCTATCTTGGAGATAAATTGGTAGCATGGCACAGCAAGAAGCAAGAATCAGTCTCTCTATCCACAGTCGAGGCAGAATACATTGCAGCAACAACATGCTGTACACAAATATTATGGATGAGACAAACACTGAAAGATCTAGGTATTCACTTCAATGAGCCCATTTCAGTCAAATGTGATAACACTAGTGCAATCAACATTTCAAAGAATCCGGTAATGCATTCCCGCACCAAACATATTGCAATCCGGTATCACTTCTTGAAGGATAAGGTTGCAGAAGGAGAGGTCAAATTGGAGTTTGTTCCAACTACAGAGCAAGTAGCAGACATATTCACCAAACCTTTGCCCAAGGAAGTTTTTGAATACCTTAGGGGTAAGTTGGGAGTAGTCACACTTCCCAAGCACTGACTAGCTATGGGGAACACATTCTCAGGGGGAGCATTAAAATTATTTATGCCTGAGAATGTTGTGCATAGACTCAGGGGGAGTCTGCGGCAGCCCTTTGGTATTATTGGCAAAGGGGGAGAAGAAATTGAGCAAGGTTACGAGTGTGTTGCCAACAATTCCAAAGGGGGAGATTGTTGAGCAAGGTGCAGCAAAAGCATTGCAAAAGTATTGTCATTGTTGTCAACACAGACAGAATGGTGCAATTGATGCAGTTCAGAGGTCAGTCAGATCAAGTGTAGTGAATGTCAAGGAAAACAGAGGGGACCCAGATCCAAAAATTTGCAAAAAAAGACAAGGAAGAAAACTGTCGCGATATCGCGACATGTTTTCTGTCGCGATTTCGCGACAAAATCGAGGAGAGAGAAAATGCATGCCAAATTGTCGCGATATCGCGACATAACGGAGGAGAGAGAAAATGCATGCAAAATTGTCGCGATTTCACGACATGGCTGAGGAGAGAGAAGGCGCAAGCAAAATTGTCATGATTTCGCGACAAAAAGGATGAGAGAGAAAGTGCATGAGAAAGTGTCGCGATATCGCGACAGTTTCGGAAGAAAAGCACTAAGGGCGCAAAGTGTCGCGATATCGCGACAAAAAGGAGGAGAGAGAAAGTTCATGAAAAATTGTCGCGATTCCGCGACATGCTGGAAGGAAAGAAGCAAAGTTGAAAAACTGTCACGATTTCGTGACAAGTTTGGAGCAAAAGTGCCATGGACGAAAAGTGTCGCGATTTCGCGACAAGTTTGAAGAAGCAGCGCCTAGGATGAAAACTATCGCGATTTCGTGACATGTTGGAGGCAAAGCAGCAAAGTCGAGTAACTGTAGCGATTTCGCTACATGTTGCAGTTTCGCTGGCTGAAGCAAAGAAAATGCACTAAGTCAAGAAAGTGTAGCGATTTCGCTACAAGTTTGAAATACAAGGCGCAAGAGTGCAGCGATTTCGCTACAAGTTCGAAATGCAAGGGAAAAAGTGTAGCGATTTCGCTACATGACAAAATGCATGGAAACAAAGGTGTAGCGATTTCGCTACAAGTTGAAAAAGAGCAAACAAGAAGGTGTAGCGATTTCGCTACAAGTCCAAAATGCACAACGTGAAGATGTAGCGATTTCGCTACCAGTCAAAAGATCAGAACTCAAAGTCGAAGCAAGAGGAAGCACCAAGGCAACAAAGCTGTAGCGATTTCGCTACATGTAAGGTTTTCACGGCTGCATGAAGTGAGAATTGTACGGAGGCCGAAAGCATCGCGATTTCATGACAAAGCGGAAGATGACGTCAGCAAAGCTGAGAAGTGTCGCGATATCGTGACAAGTTGAAAGAAAAGCCGCTGGAAGCCGAAAGCGTCGCGATTTCGCGACAACTTTGAGGATGACGTCAGCAAAAGCGAAAAGTGTCACGATTTTGCGACGTGTTTCATTTTTGTGGGTGGAAGCGAAGCAAGGTGCCGGAGAGCGAAAAGTGTCACGATTTCGCGACGTGTTTCATTTTCGCGGGTGTATGCCGAGTAAAGTAGGAGGAGGCAAAAAACGTCGCGATATCGCGACATGTAATGTTTTCGCGGTTGCATACAGAAAGGAAGTCTAGGAGGCAGAAAACGTCGCGATATCGCGACAAGTCAGGGTTTTCGCAGTCAACAACCGGTAGTAAAGTCAAACAGGGAGAAATGTCGCGATATCGCGACAGGTAACAGTTTGGCGGGAAAAAGGCCAAAGAAGCATGCATAGTGACAAGTGTCAAAAAGGGCGAAAAAGGAAATCATGCAACCAATAATGTAAGAGCTAGCTGGAGCCAGAGTTGCAGTCAAAGTGACAGATGTCAAAAAGCACTGAGGAAAACTCATGCAGCCAACCAAGGACAAGTTAACTGGAAGATACGAAACAACACATTTAAGAAAAGAACGGCTTTGCAGGGCCGTAATGCAGCAGTGTTGACAAAGGTGGCAATTACAAGAACAATAAATTAAAAGTCAGAACGGGCGTTACAAGGGTGGATACCAAGAATCACGATTACAGAGAAATTGATTATCAGGTTGCATATTTCAAGAAATGACAGTCACGCTCAGAAGAAAGTGGTCGCACAGTATTCAAAAGAGAAGAAAGAAGAACATCAGAGAGCCGAGGTACGTAGAAAGGTGGATCGGGATACGCAGAATAAGGTCGTAGAAAGTGCGAGAGAAGAATGTCGAGGATATGTCGGTAAGAAAGCAGCTAAAAGGCAGAACGAGTCAGAGAAGGTTTGACAGATTGATTACAACCGAGAATGCATAAAAAAAATTGGAGGGAAAATTTGAGCCGTTTCGAATTGAGCCGTTCGAGGAAATCAAGAATATAAGGATCGAACAGGCATAGTTAGAAGGTTACTGCAACTGTTCTTTATTGAATATATCAAAAGGCGTGGTGTGGTAAGAGTGCTGTATGGAAAAACAACCATAGAACTAAAACCTGCAATTTTATTCTAAAAATTCTTGAGAGAGGTTTTAGATTGGAACAGAAGATATTGAGTCTCTAACAGTTCTCTTTATGCTTCTGTGAGATTAAATTGCATGAGCTAGACCAGTAAGGGTCTTGCAATAGAGAAGGCATTTTTATGTCTATATTTTTGTTAAAAAATTGAAATCCAAGTTGGTGCTTGGTAAAAGGAGTTGGTGCTCCTATCTGTTGCGACGAGAAAAATCAGGGGTTGGTGCTCCTTCCAGTGGGTCTTGGTAAATAATTTGTAAAGACTGAATCCTTGCAAAGACTGGATTTGGATTGTAGTCCAAAGAGTCATTATTTGAGGAGTAGCCACATCGGTGAACCTCGTTAAATCTTGTGTTGTGTGATGCTCTTGTGTGATACTTGCTTTATCTATTTTTAAGCTTGCATGTTTAAGTTTTAAGATTTGCAGATTCAAGTTTTTAAATAGTTACACTGATTCGCCCCCCCTCTCAGTGTCATTGAGAGAATATCAAAAAGTGCACTCGGATGTCATATAGATGCACTTTTACACTCAAACTACATCTGACTGCAAAAGTGTACCTAGACCGCATTCAGGTGCACTTTTGCAACCAGATGTAGTCCGAATGCATCTAATTAGTAGAGAAAATTCTAGGAGGCATAACTTTTGATCTACAACTCTATTTGTAATATATATATATTTTAAACCACCTAACTCAACGAGATCTATGCTTTAAACCAATATTTGATGAGTTTAGCACTTGGTAAAATCCTCAGAAGACCTCTAAAATGAGCTCTAAAGTTGCTAAAGTGTGATACCTGAGAAAAAATAAGTAGAGATCTAGTAAGGGTAATGTGTAGAAACCCTTAAAGGATGTTAGATCTAGGCAACCTAAAATGATGGATTTGGTAAATATTATTGTCTTATTAGAAGAATATATGAAAAATGAGTGGTAGTAAGATTTTGCAATTGATTCACCATATTTTTATAATTTTTGGTGGAAAATAAAGGCAATTCACCCTATTGATTCATCCTATGTTGGAAATGATTCACCTATATTTTGAAACTGATTCACCTTATTTTATAATTAGAATTTGGGTCTAATCCCTTATGCATAACCCTACATCCATCAATACATAGTCTATCATGTAAAAATTCCTACCAAGGTGGGTCATGACATAAATACACAAGTGTCATGTGAATTAGAGTGCAAGTGTAAGTTGAGTCTATGTGCATGAAGAACACAAGCTTATACTGAGAGGGGGGTGAACAATATAAGACCACTTTTTACTTTTCTTTCCCAATTAATATTATGCAATGTATAGATAAAAATATCAATAGCAGTAATCAAAGTAATACACAAATCACCACACACAATAAAGACACCATAATTTATGTGGTTCACCCAATGTGGGCTACTCCACGAAGAAAATATTGAAGAACACAAGCTTATACTGAGAGGGGGGTGAACAATATAAGACCCCTTTTTATGTTTTATTTCAATTCAATATTATGCAATGTATAGATAGCAGTATCAATAGCAGTAATTAAATCAATGCACAAAACACCATACACAATAGAGACACCACAATTTACGTGGTTCACCCAATGTGGGCTACTCCACGAAGAAAATATTTTACTAAAATTTTCTCAATCAATATCTTTGGGAATCCTTCCTAATTACAATGTTTATGGATCTCTATCCAAAGGAGATGTTGATCCCCTAATCTCAAGTTCGTGGATCTCTTCCACAAGAGAACTCTTTCCTCTTTCGCTCTGGCTAGTGATCTTCTAGAAGACTTTGTCTCTCTATTGCACTGACTAGTGGATCTCTCTCCACTTGAATACTCCTCACTCAGATCTATCTTCAATTGTCCTAGCTATTGGATCTCTATCCACTGAGACTCTATCCTCTATACTATGTCACCTCCAAAGCTCTGTCTCAATAGGTTCACTCAGAACCTTCTCAAATCTGCTCAACAAGTTCACTTAGAACTTGTCCAAATCTACTCAAAAATCTCACTTAGAACTTGTCCAAATCTGCTCAATAGGTCCATACATAACCTGCTCAAATATGCTCAATAGGTCCACATAGAACTTGTCCAAATCTGCTCAATAAGTCCTCTCTAGAACTTGCTCAAATCTGCTCAATAAGTCATCTCTAGGACTTGCTCAAATTTGCATAGTAAGCTTCCACAAAAGCTTACTCAAAATCAGTCTACAAGCCTTCTCAAAGACTTGTCTCAAATATACTTAACAAGCTCACACAGAACTTGTCCAATCTCATAGAATCATAAAGAGAATTTTTAGAGACTCAATATGTTCTATACTTAACGCTCAATCAATATCTTAACTCAATATCATAGAATCATAAAGAGAATTGTTAGAGACTCAATATGTTCTATACTCAAATCCCAATCTCAACTCAAATCAATATCATAGAAGCATAAAGAGAATTGTTAGAGACTCTATATGTTCTATACTCAAATCCCAATATCAACTCAAATCAATATCATAGAAGCATAAAGAGAATTGTTAGAGACTCTATATGTTCTATTCTCAAATATAAATCTCAACTCAAATCAAGAATCTAGAATAGTTTATTTTATGGAACTTGAACAACCACATGCATCCACTTGACTAGGCTCAATCAACTCAACTCAACCAATCACCTCAATGAACAACCCTTTCTCACAAACCCTAGTCCAAGCATGTATCAATCAACTCAAAATGTTTCCAACAATGCTCAACAACAATTTTCACATAAAAATGATACTCATGTTCTCTTCTAACTCAAGTTCAAGTTCTTTGCACAACCAATGGGGTCCAACAACAATGCTTATAAAACAAGGTTTAATCACAACTCTCAATCCAGAAAAAATTGAAGTATTAAACCAATCACTTTTGAAAAGGAAACCACAATCAATCCTTTTCACTCCAAAGATATTTTTAGAAATCAACCACCATAATAAATCAATAGGAGAATGTGCCCATACCTTTAATGAATATGAAGAAGCCTCTTTGGAAATCTGCCACAATCACAATATTATTTTACCAATCTTCACAAGGGTTAGAAGATCACAAAATAATCAAAATTACTCCACTTCACAATTATATTCACCAAGGATTTTAATTAGAAAACCTTCTTAAGAATTAATGCACAACTTCCTTATCACTCCTAAAACCACTTGTACCATAAAATAAAATAAATCAAATCATTGCATAAACTTGTCACTCTACAAACCACTTATACCATAAAATAAATCAAATATTTTATATCCTTCCTTTCAACACTTTTGCATTAAAAAATAATCACAAAGCTTTCTTAGGCAATATCACACATTAATCAAATATCAAACCTTATTAAAATATTAAAGCTTGCTCAACCTTATATCTCCCACAAAAATCATAATCAAACCTTAGCAAGCAAATATTTTAATTAAAATATTTACCCCCGCAAATATCGGAGTCGGAGTGCATACCTCAAAGGATCCCTCAAAGGGCTTTGGCATTTTGAACCTCTGCCCATCGTGCTGCCAAGCGATAGCTAAGCCGCATGAGCTAAGACTACCCACGTGAGTGCCTTGGGCACTCTCTTCCTTAAAATATGTGTGCTTTCCTCACAAGGCACCAAAAATTTGACCGTCCACAACTTGACTGCCCATGTCACACTCCACGAAATTCACTGCGCAATATTCAGATGTAGAAATACTTTGGGTTTTCAAAAATCATGCAACACACTTTTTGGTTTATTAAATGGAAAACATTTGGATTTTTTATTTTAAGCCATTCTTTAATGCAAATATATCGACCCTTTTAACATTGCCCTCATGACGTCGGCGATGCCAATAAGAAAGGAGGGAAAAACATTTTATTTAATTTTAAAATTAAAATTAAAATTTTAAATAAATTAAAATTTAAACTAAACCTTTAAAATTAAATTTCTCCATCATCGGGGCACCTTTTTCGATGAAACAAAAATTCAACTTGGGTTTTAAGAAAACCCATTTCAAATCTGCCATCCATTGGTTTTAAATAAAACCTTTCCTTGCCTTCCTTGGTTTTCATAAAAACCTTTTGCTAAGCTTCCCTTGAAGCTCCTTTTGGAACTAAATGCCATGCATCCCTTCTAGAACCTTTGATCAAAAACTTGGCTTCTCATGAAGCTCTTTGTGGAGAAAAATCATAGTGCTTACTTACATAGATCCTTTTGACATCAATGACAACTTTTAGCTTAGGGACTCAAAATGTCCAACAATATCCCCCTTTGTCATTGATGGCAACCCATATTCATTTTACTAAAACCTGACCTTATTTTTTTCTCCCCCTGGGACTTTGCTCCCCCTAGCTCAATGCTCTCTCAAATATCAAATCTCATATCAAATATCTCCCCAATACACAAATCTCTCTCCCTTTGACATCAATGGCAAAGGGTCACATTTGGGGCTCGAGGCTAAGAATGAGCCTCTTAGCTTAGCCCCTCTCCCACCTCCACATGAGGTGGTTAATTTTGGGGTAGGATTATTTCTACTCCTCGAAAGCACATATATGTGCCTTTATATTTCTCTCTTTTGTGAGTTTTATGAATCTGCTCACTGTTTCTTTCCAAGTCATCATCCCTGTTCCTGTCATCACTTCTGTTCCTATTCTTGTTCTCATCCATGTTCCTATTCTTATTCTTTTTTGAGTCTCTATTCTTGTTCATCTTCTTGTTTTTGTTCATAGTCCTGTTCCTGTTCATGACTATTTTTGGAATATTTGCTCTACACCATCTTGCTATGTGTCCATCATTATTGCACTTATAACACTTAATGTTATTATTCCTTGGATGTGCAATTGTCTTAGGATTTCTCCTAGTGAAGCCATATCTTCTTCTGTCATGAACCCTGCAATTCATTGCCTTATGACCAAACTCATTGCATGAGTAGCAATAACCTTGGAAAATATATTCTTTTCCATATACCTATCTTTCATGGATCCTGCATTGTGAAGCCATGTGTCCAAACCTATGACATGAAAAACATCTTCTATTGAAGCCTTCTTGTATTGAACTTATTTGTCTCCTGTCCTAATTTTTGTTCCATCTATATCTTCTTTGTGCATTGCTCCTCTCTTTTTTGAACTCTTTATTGTCCAACTCATCCTCTGATGTCCCACTTTCACTTAAACTATCTTCTTTTGATGTATCTTCTTCTAAAGTTTCTTCTTCATCAAGACTTGAAGTAGATTCTTTTTCTTGTTTCTTTTGAACCTTTCCAAAGCCAAGACCTGTTGAACATGATGTTCGTTGTTGTCCACAGATGAACTTATCCAAGTTATTAGAGCTATTTGTGAAACTCTTCATCTTGATCTTGGAGTCCTTTAAGTCTTCTTTTAGAGTAGCCACTTCATGTGCTAAATTCTCACATTCCAAAATATTTGCTTCTAACTTATCCTTGAACTTGCTTTCCTTAGGCTTTGATTTCTCTAAATCCTCTATGAGCAATAACCTTTCTTCATCACATTCTTGAAACTGAATTTCAAGCTTGGAGTGTTGCTTTCTAACCTTCTTTATTGTGTCAAGGACATAGATAAGTTATCCCTTGAGATCATAATAATTCTCTACTAAATAATCTTCTATTTGTTTGCCTTTGTCCTTATCATTACTTCCTTTTGACTTGTCTTCTATAGGATCACTTTATTTATCTTCCAAAGCCATTAGAATATTCTCATATGGTCTTTCAAGTGCATCTTCAAAATCATCATCACTGAAACTATAACCATCCCTAGTGCAATCATATTCAAGATGTCCAAATTTACCACATCTAAAATACTTGAGAATAATTGGAGTCCTTTTCTTAACTGGATATTTCTCTTTAACCATAAATAGGACTTCATCTCTATCATTGTCTAAAAAACTAGCATCACTGTCAATTGAGTACTTACTTGCATTTTCCGCATAGTAGCTTCTCTTTTGTCTCTGGAAGAACTTCTTTCCTTGTCTACTTTGTCCATCCTTGATTTTCTTTTGGTACCTGTGTCTTTCTGATTCCCTGTATCTGTGATACTATTTTTCTTCATTATTGTTGTTCTTTGGCTCTTTGTATTCTATTGTATAGTGTCCATACCATCCACAGTTGAAACATTTGATAGATATTAGATATATGGGTCTTATGAAACCTCTATCTATTCTGCTATAATTTTCTTCTTCATCACTGGATGACTCGCTGCTTGATTCTATCTTCTTTCCCTTTATCTTTTTATCTAATTTGAAAGCAAATTCTTTCAGAGGAATATGATATTTTGTTCTTATCTCAAAAGTAGAAAGAATTCCAAGCAAAGAATTCCTTGCCAAAGAATCACTATCAATTGATATTTCTATAGCAGAAACCTTTTCACTATACCTTTTTGGAAGAGTCCTCAAGATCTTATCACAAGCATCAGATTCATCAACCTTCATTCCAAGACCTTTCATCTCATGTACAAGTTTATCAACCTTGTTGAGATAGTCATGAATGTTTTCATCATCCCTCATTCTTAGGTTCTCAAATTCTCCTTTGATATTTTTGATCTTAGCCATTCTGACTCCTTTATCTGCTTCATATATTTCATGTAAAATTTTCCACATTTCTTTTGTTGTTTTACATTCCATAACCTTCATAGATTCTGATCTATGCAACCCTTTTATAATTGCATTCATAGCTCTTGAATTTGCATGCATTAGAAGCTTACCTTCCTTATTTATAGGAGGATTGGTTTTTGAATCATATCCAAGTTCCACTGCATCCCAAACTTCATTGCCAAGTGCCATCAAGTAAAATCTCATCAGCATACACCAATATAAGAAGTCACTTCCATCAAATACTGGTACTGCATTATTGAAGGGTCCATCTCTTTGATCCTTTTGATCCATTGTGTTCTTAGACCGCTTTTCCTTCAAGCTATCAAACTCTTCTTAAGGAACCTACTCTGATACAAATTTAAGAACATAAGCTTATACTGAGAGGGGGGTGAATAGTATAAGACCCCTTTTTACTTTTTCTTTCAATTCAATATTATGTAGTGTATAGATAGCTATATCAATAGTAGTAATCAAAGCAATTCACAAAACACCATACACAATAGAGACACCACAATTTATATGGTTCATCCGATGTGGGCTACTCCATGGAGAAAATATTTTACTAAAATTTTCTCAATCAATCTCTTTGGGAATCCTTCGCAATTACAATGTTTATGGACCTCTGTCCAAAGGATATGATGATACCCTAATCTCAAGTTTGTGGATCTCTTCCATAGGAGAACTCTTTCCTCTTTTGCTCTGACTAGTGATATTCTAGAAGATTTTGTCTCTCTGTTGCACTGACTGGTGGATCTCTCCACTTGAAGACTCCTCAATTAGATTTGTCTTCAATTGTTCTGGCTGCTGGATATCTATCCACTGAGACTCTGTCCTTTATACTCTGTCACCTCCAAAGATCTGTCTCAATAGGTTCACTCAGAACCTTCTCAAATATGCTCAACAAGATCACTCATAACTTGTCAAAATCTACTCAATAGGCTCACTTAGAACTTGTCCAAATATGCTAAATAGGTCCACACAGAACCTGATCAAATCTACTCAACAAGTCCACACAGAACCTGCTCAAATTTTCTCAATAAGTCCTCTCTAGGACTTGTCCAAATATGCTCAATAAGTCCTCTCTAGGACTTGCTCAAATCTACTCAATAAGTCCTCTCTAATACTATCTCAAATTTGCATAGAAAAGATTCCATAAAAGCTTACTCAAAATCAGTCCACAAGCCTTCTCAAAGACTTATCTCAAATCTGCTTAACAAGCTCACACAGAACTTGTCCAATCTCATAGAATCATAAAGAGAATTGTTAGAGACTCAATATGTTCTATACTTAATGCTCAATCAATATATCAACTCAATCTCATAGAAGCATAAAGAGAATTGTTAGAGACTCAATATGTTCTATACTTAAATCCAAATAAATATCATAGAAGCATAAAGATAATTTTTATAGACTCTATATGTTCTATACTCAAATCCTAATCTCAATTAAAATAAGTCTCATAGAAGCATAAAGAGAATTGTTAGAGACTCTATATGTTCTATTCTCAAATCTCAATCTCAACTCAAATCAAGAATATAGAATAGTTTATTTTATGGAACTTGAACAACCACATGCATCCACTTGACTAGGCTCAATCAACTCAACTCAACCAATCACCTCAATGAACAACCATTTCTCACAAACCCTAGTCCAAGCATGTATCAATCAACTCAAAATGTTTCCAACAATGCTCAACAAAAAATCTCACATAACAATGATACTCATGTTCTTTTCTAACTCAAGTTCAATTTCTTTGCACAACCAATGGGATCCAACAAAAATGCTTATAAAACAAGGTTTAATCACAACTATCAATCTAGAAAACCTTGAAGTAATAAACCAATCACTTTCGGAAAGGAAACCACAATAAATCATTTTTACTCCAAATATATTTTCAGAAATCAACCACCATAAACAATCAATAGGAGAATGTGCCCATACCTTTAATGACGATGAAGAAGCTTCTTTGGAAATCTACCACAATCACAATATTTTTTTGCCAATCTTCACAAGGGTTAGAAGATCACAAAATAATCAACATTACTCCACTTCACAATTATATTCACCAAGGCTTTTAATTAGAAAACCTTCTTAAGAATTAATGCACAACTTCCTTATCACTCCTAAAACCACTTGTACCATAAAATAAAATAAATCAAATCATTGCATAACCTTGTCACTCCATAAACCACCTATACCATAAAATAAATCAAATATTTTATATCCTTCCTTTCAAAAATTTTACACTAAAAAATAATCACAAAGCTTTATTAGGCAATATCTCACATTAATCAAATATCAAACCTTATTAAAATATTAAAGCTTGCTCAACCTTATATCTCCCACAAAAATCATAATCAAACCTTAGCAAAAAAATATTTTAATTAAAATATTTAACCAAACAAATATTGGAGTCGAAGTGCATATGTCAAAGGAGCCCTCAAAGGGCTTTGGAATTTCGAACCTCTGCCCACCGTGCTGCCAAGCGACAACTAAGCCACATGAGCTAAGACTGCCCATGTGAGTGCCTTGGGCACTCTCTTCCTTAAACTGCATGCACTTTCCTCACAAGGTGCCAAAACTTTGATCGTCCATGACTTGACTGCCCACGTCACACTCCATAAAATTTGTTGTGCAATATTCGGATGCAGAAATACTTTGGATTTTTGAAAATCATGCGACACACTTTTTTGTTTATTAAATGGAAAACCTTTGGCTTATTTATATAAGCTATCCTTCAATGTGAATACGTCGGCCCTTTTAACATTGCCCTCATGACGTCGGTGACAACAACAAGAAAGGAGGAAAAAACATTTTATTTAATTTTAAAATTAAAATTAAAATTTTAAATAAATTTAAAGTTAAACTAAACCTTTAAAATTAAATTTCTCCATCACCGGGCACCTTTTTCGATGAAACAAAAAGCCAACTTGGGTTTTAAGAAAAACCCATTTCAAATATGCCATCCATTGGTTTTAAATAAAACCTTTCCTTGCCTTCCTTGGTTTTCATAAAAACCTTTTGCTAAGCTTCCCTTGAAGCTCCTTTTGGAACCAAATGCCATGCATCCCTTCTATAACCTTTGATAAAAACCTTGGCTTCTCATGAAGCTCTCTATGGAGCAAAAACATAGTTCTTATTTACATAGGTCTTTTTGACATCAATGATAAATTTTAGCTTAGGGACTCAAATTGTCCAACAAATATTTCACTAAAATTTTCTCAATCAATATCTTGGGAATCCTTTCCCTATTACAATGTTTATGGACCTCTGTCCAAAGGAGATACCAATCCCCTAAATCAAGTTCATGGATCTCTATCCATAGGAGACACCAATATCCTAATATCTGCTCTGGATGGTGATCCTCTAGAAGACCTCTACCTCCACTACCCTTAGCAAATGGAACTCTATCCACAGAAGACACCTATCTTCCTTGCTATCTCACTTAGATATGGATCTATATCCTGTCCTCAACTCTGTCACCTCCAAAGCTTTATCTCAAATCTGCACTAAACATAGTCCTTCGGTCTAGCACAAATCTATCCTCAATATCTATCTCTGATCTGGTACAAATCTATCCTCAAATCTGCACCAAAATCTATCCTCGAATCTGCACTAAACATAGTCCTTCGGTCTAGCACAAATATATCCTCAATATCTATCCTCAAGCCTTAACTCAAAGCTTGACTCAATCTCAAATCAACTCAGCTGGATCTATCCCAAACCCTAACTCAAGGTTTGAACAAATCAATCAATCAACTCTGCTCACAAGCCTTCACAAAGACTTGTCTCAAATCTGCCTTGCAAGCTTCCACAAAAGCTCACACCAATCTGTCCTCAAGTCCTCTCTAGAACTTGTCCAATCTGCTCTACAAGTCCTCACTAGAACTTGTCCAAATATGCTCAATAAGTTCTCTCAAGAACTTATCCAAATATGCTCTCAATCTGTATTGTAAGCTTCCACTAAAAGCTTACCCAAATCTATCCACAAGTCTTCTCAAAGACTTGCCTTAAATCTGCTCAACAAGTCCACACTAGAACTTGTCCAATCTCATAGAAACATAAAGAGAATTGTTAGAGACTCAATATGCTCTATACTCATCACAATGCTCAATCACTTTCAATATTTAAAATATAATTATTTTAACACTCTTTTAGAAACATACAAAGAATTGTTAGAGACTCAATATGCTTCAACTCAATACTCAATCACTTTCTCAAATCAATTCAGAATATAGAATAGTTTGTTTTATGGAACTTGAACAATCACTTCACACATCCACTTGACTAGGCTCAACCAACTCTACTCAACCAATCACTCAATGAAACAATCCTTGCTTACAAACCCTAGTCCAAGCATATGATCCTTTACACAAAATATTTCCAACAATGCTTATCAACCACTCTCACATAACAATGATACTCATGTTCTTTTCAAACCCTAGTTCAAGTTCTTTACTCAACCAATGGCTTCAACAACAATGCTTATAAAACAATCTCACATAACAATGATACTCATGTTCTTTTCAAACCCTAGATCAAGTTCTTCACACAACCAATGGCTTCAACAACAATGCTTATAAGACAAGGTTTTAACAACAACTCTTTATTCCAGAAAACCTTGAAGCATTAACTCAACACACTCAATAAGGAAACCCTAATCAAGTCCTTTTCACTCCAAACTTATTTTCCAGAAAACCAACCAATCAACTCAACTATGGAAGAATGTGCTCATACCTTTTTCTTGATGATGAAGGAACCTCTAAAATCTGCCACAACCACAAATACTTCTTTGCCAAGCTCAAAGGAGTTAGAAGATGATAAGTTATCTCAAAGATACAATGCAAATATCAAAGCACACATACACCTTATCACTCCATCTTAAAGAAAGCATCCATCAACATTTACAAAAATGATTAACCAAATACACCTTATAATCTCCCAATTAAAATAATATTCAATACCAAGAATAATGTCAATACAATCTCCTTTTCAAAATAACTCAATGGCAATAAGTCCTCTCAACACTATAAATCTTCAATAACCAATATGTCAAAAATACTTTATTCAAAAATAAAGCCAACTCCTTATTCCTCCAATTAACCAAAAATAATGATTAATTAAAAACCTTTTTAACTAACCCTTTTAACTCCCTAGGACCTTATGTCAAAACCTTAGGCATCACAACACATATTAAAAATTTTATTACCTTTGCCTTGGTGGGACTCGAACTCACGATGCCACCTCTACCAGTGCCCTAGCCATGGCTCCAACCACCACATGAGCTAGGTGCTCATTTGGAGAGCAAGAGCCCAACATGCTCTATATTCCTCTCTGCATGCACCAAAATAAAAACTCATGCATCGCTTCCTCGATGCTTCAAAACACACAAACAAAATGTTGCCATCATGAATCGAACGTGGATCACTCCACCCACAAATGCCTTAGCACTTCGTCCACTTGCCACTAGGCCATGCTGCCTCGATGGATATTACGTTTTAGCACATGACAAACTTAACCCTTTCGTTGGCGCTTAAGACAAGGTTTTTTGTCTTCTTCCTCGCACGAATTCTCACAACAACAATTGCACACTTTATTATTTCGAATGAAGGATGATTTAAATGCCACTAAGGCATATAGTATATATACTAATTTCCTCCTTTAATTTTGAACGTCGACGCCTTCAAAATTTGAATAATTAATTTATAAATTATTTAAATTCTTTAGAATTTAAATTTTATAAATTAACTTTTAAATCCTTTTGGCTTTATCAAAGCCCTTTTTGATTTTACCACTTTGTATAAATAATATTTATTTATAAAATTTAAATTCAATTTGAATTTAAATATTTTATAAAGTAAATATTAAAACCTCCTTGGGCTTCCTTGGGTTTTTATGAAAAACCTTTTATTTTTTCTCAACCATGGTTTTAATGAAAACCCTCTTAACATATGCTTCCACATAATATTAAAAATATTATGAAGCTCTTTTGCCTTTAACCTTTGCATTGTTCCTCTTGACCTTTTGACATCAATGGTAGCTTATTCCTTGACATCAATGACAACTTATTCCTTGACATCAATGACAACTTTGACTCAAAATGTCCAACAATCTCCCCCTTTGTCATTGATGGCAACCCAAATTATTTTTACCAGAAACTTAACCTTTTCTTTGTTCTGCTCCCCTTGGGACATTGCTCCCCCTGGCTCAATGCTCTTTTCAAATCTCTCTTCTTTACTCAATTACCAAATCTCTCCCCCTTACTCAAATCTCTCCCCCTTTGACATCAATGGCAAAGGGTCACCTTTGGGGCTCGGGGCTAAGAATGAGTCTCTTAGCTTAGCCCCTCCCCCACCTCCTCTTGAGGTGGTTAATTCTAGGGTGGGAGTATTTCTACTCCCAGAAAGCACTGGTCTTTACCTTTGTCTTATTTTCTTCTTATCTGATCCTTTTGATTCCTTTGACTGTTCCTTTCCATGTCCATGTTCCTGTCCATGTCCATTTTCTTGTTCCTGTTCCTATTCTTGTTCATATCCATGTTCCTATTCCTATTCTTGTTCATATCCATATTCCTTTTCCTATTCCTGTTCCTGTTCATACTTGATTCTGGAATGTCTTCTCTACACCACTTTGTTGTGTGTCCATCATTATTGCACTTATAACACTTAATGTTATTATTTCTTGGAGGTGCAAATGTCTTAGGATTTCTCCTAGTGAAGCCATATCCTCTTCTATCCTGAACCCTACAATTCATTGCCTTGTGACCAAACTGATTACATGAGTAGCAATACCCATGGAAAAGTTATTTGTTCCCATATTCCTATCTTTCATGTGTCCTGCACTGTGAAGCCATGTGCCCAAACCTGTGACATGAAAAACATCTTCCATTGAAGTTTCCTTGTCTTGACCTCATTGGTCTCTTAGTCTCTCTTGACCTATTCTGATTGTTGTTCCATCTGTTTCTTCTTGGTGCATTGTTCCTATCCTTGTTGAACTTTCTGTTGTCCAACTCATCCTCAGATGTCTCATTTTCTCTTACATTATCTTCTTCTGAAGTTTCTTCTTCTGAAGTGTCTTCTCCTTCAGAACTTGAGGTTGACTTTCCTTCCCATTTCTTTTGTTCCTATTCAAATCCAAGACCTATCTTGCTTGATGTAGGCTTTTGTATCTTGATGAACTTATCTAAGTTCTTTGAGCTATTTTTGAACCCTTGTAGCTTGAATTTGGAGTTTTTAACTTCCAACCTTAATGAAGCTACTTCTTGTTCTAGCTTTTCACATTCTAAGACTTTTGCTTCTAGCTTATCCTTGAACTTCTTTGTCTTAGCCTTTGATTTGTCTAGATCCTCTATAAGCATTCTTCTCTCTTCATCACATTCTTGAAACTGAGATTCTAATTTAGAGTTTTGCTTTCTTACCTTCTTTACTATTTCAAGAGCATAAATAAGTTCTCCCTTGAGATCATATCCTTCTTTATCTGATTCTTCCTCTATTTGTTTGCCTTTGTCCACATATTTATTTTCTTTTGACTTGTCTTCTATAGGATCACTTTCTTCTTCCTCTAGAGCCATTAGAAGATTTTCATCTGGTCCTTCAAGTGTATCCTCATATTCATCATCATCACTGAAACTATAACCATTCCTTGTACAACTATCTTCAAGATGTCCAAAGTTACCACATCTAAAACACTTGAGAATTATTGGTGCCCTTTTCTGGACTTCTTTTTCTTCAATCATAAATAGGACTTCATCTCTATCATTATCTAAAAAACTAGCATCACTTTCACTTGAGTACTTACTTGCCTTATCTGCATAGTAGCTCCTCTTTTGCCTTTGAAAGAACTTCTTTCCTTGTCTGCTTTGTCCATCCTTGCTTTTATTTTGGTGCCTAGTATCTTTTTGATTCCCTATTTCTGTGATCCTATTTTTCTTCATCATTGTTATTCTTTGCTTCTTGACAATCAGTTGCATAGTGACCATACTTTCCACAATTGAAACATTTAATGGATTTTATATCTCTAGATCTTCTTGAATCCTTATTCCTTCTACCATAATTAGCTTCTTCATCACTGGATGACTCATTGCTTGATTCTGACTTCTTACCCTTTGTCTTCTTAATTGCTTTGAAGGTTGCTTCCTTCTGGGGATTAGGTTCTTTTGTTCTCATCTCAAAAGTTGTAAGAATACCAAGCAACATATCTCTTGTCAAAGAATCACCATCCTTTGATTCTTCTATAGCTGAAATATTTTCACTAAACCTTGTTGGAAGAGACCTTAAGATCTTATCACAAACATCTGATTCATCCACATTAAGTCCAAGTCCTTGCATAGCATTAACAACCTCATCTATTCAAAGTAGATAAGTACTAATGTCTTCCTCATCCTTCATTCTTAACTCTTCAAATTGTCCTTTGAGATTTCGTATCTTTGCTTTCTTGACACCTTTATCTCCTTCATATATATTTTGCAACTTATCCCACATTCCTTTTGCATTTTGACAATGCATAACTTTTATGGACTCTGTTCTATGCAAACCTCTCAAAATTGCATTCATTGCTTTTGAATTGTAATGTTGTAGAAGCTTACCTTCCTTATCTATAGGTGGATCAACTGAGGGGTCATATCCATTTTCAACTGATTCCCAAATTTCATTGCCAAGTGCCTTCAGATAAATCTTCATTCTCAAACTCCAATATATATAATCACTTCCATCAAATACTAGGTGTTGTATTATCTGATGATCCATTCTTAGAATCCATTGTGTTCTTGTAAGATTTTCCTTCAAGTTGTTAAACTCTTTCGAAGGAACCCACTCTGATACCAATTGAAGAACACAAGCTTATACTGAGAGGGGGGTGAACAGTATAAGACCACTTTTTACTTTTCTTTCCCAATCAATATTATGCAATGTATAGATAGCAATATCAATAGCAATAATCAAAGCAATGCACAAATCACCACACACAATAGAGACACCATAATTTACGTGGTTCACCCAATGTGGGCTACTCCACGGAGAAAATATTTCACTAAAATTTTCTCAATCAATCTCTTGGGAATCCTTTCCCTATTACAATGTTTATGGACCTCTATCCAAAGGAGATACCAATCCCCTAAATCAAGTTCATGGATCTCTATCCATAGGAGACACCAATATCCTAATCTCTACTCTAGTTGGTGATCCTCTAGAAGACCTCTACCTCCACTACCCTTAGCAAATGGAACTCTATCCAAAATCCATAGAAGACACCTATCTCCTTCCTCTAGATGAGATCTCTATCCTCAACTCTATCACCTCCAAATCTCTATCTCAAATCTATACTAAACATAGTCCTTCGATCTAGCACAAATCTATCCTCAATATCTATCTCTGATCTAGTACAAATCTATCCTCAAATCTGCACCAAACTCTATCCTCGAATCTGCACTAAACATAGTCCTTCGATCTAGCACAAATCTATCCTCAATATCTATCCTCAAGCCTTAACTCAAAGCTTGACTCAATCTCAAATCAACTCAGTTGGATCTATCCCAAACCCTAACTCAAGGTTTGAACAAATCAATCAATCAACTCTGCTCACAAGCCTTCACAAAGACTTATCTCAAATCTACCTTGCAAGCTTCCACAAAATCTCACACCAATCTATCCTCAAGTCCTCTCTAGAACTTGTCCAATCTACTCTACAAGTCCTCACTAGAACTTGTCCAAATCTACTCAATAAGTTCTCTCAAGAACTTATCCAAATCTACTCTCAATCTGTATTGTAAGCTTCCACTAAAAGCTTACCCAAATCTATCCACAAGTCTTCTCAAAGACTTACCTTAAATCTGCTCAACAAGTCCACACTAGAACTTTTCCAATCTCATAGAAACATAAAGAGAATTGTTAGAGACTCAATATGCTCTATACTCATCACAATGCTCAATCACTTTCAATCACTCTTTTAGAAACATATAGAAAATTGTTAGAGACTCAATATGCTTCAACTCAATACTCAATCACTTTCTCAAATCAATTCAGAATATAGAATAGTTTGTTTTATGGAACTTGAACAATCACTTCACACATCCACTTGACTAGGCTCAACCAACTCTACTCAACCAATCACTCAATGAAACAATCCTTGCTTACAAACCCTAGTCCAAGCATATGATCCTTTACACAAAATATTTCCAACAATGCTTATCAACCACTCTCACATAACAATGATACTCATGTTCTTTTCAAACCCTAGTTCAAGTTCTTTACTCAACCAATGGCTTCAACAACAATGCTTATAAAACAATCTCACATAACAATGATACTCATGTTCTTTTCAAACCCTAGATCAAGTTCTTCACACAACCAATGGCTTCAACAACAATGCTTATAAGACAAGGTTTTAACAACAACTCTTTATTCCAGAAAACCTTGAAGCATTAACTCAACACACTCAATAAGGAAATCCTAATCAAGTCCTTTTCACTCCAAACTTATTTTCCAGAAAACCAACCAATCAACTCAACTATGGAAGAATATGCTCATACCTTTTTCTTGATGATGAAGGAACCTCTAAAATCTGCCACAACCACAAATACTTCTTTGCCAAGCTCAAAGGAGTTAGAAGATGATAAGTTATCTCAAAGATACAATGCAAATATCAAAGCACACATACACCTTATCACTCCATCTTAAAGAAAGCATCCATCAACATTTACAAAAATGATTAACCAAATACACCTTATAATCTCCCAATTAAAATAATATTCAATACCAAGAATAATGTCAATACAATCTCCTTTTCAAAATAACTCAATGGCAATAAGTCCTCTCAACACTATAAATCTTCAATAACCAATATGTCAAAAATACTTTATTCAAAAATAAAGCCAACTCCTTATTCCTCCAATTAACCAAAAATAATGATTAATTAAAAACCTTTTTAACTAACCCTTTTAACTCCCTAGGACCTTATGTCAAAACCTTAGGCATCACAACACATATTAAAAATTTTATTACCTTTGCCTTGGTGGGACTCGAACTCATGACGCCGCCTCTACCAACGCCCTAGCCGTGGCTCCAACCACCACACGAGCTAGGCGCTCATTTGGAGAGCAAGAGCCCAACGTGCTCTATATTCCTCTCCGCATGCACCAAAATAAAAACTCACGTGCCGCTTCCTCGATGCTTCAAAACACATAAACAAAATGCTGCCATCGTGAATCGAACGTGGATCACTCCACCCACAAATGCCTTAGCACTTCGTCCACTTGCCACTAGGCCACGCTGCCTCGGTGGATATTACGTTTTAGCACACGACAAACTTAACCCTTTCATTGGCGCTTAAGACAAGGTTTTTTGTCTTCTTCCTCGCACGAATTCTCACAACAACAATTGCACGCTTTATTATTTTGAACGAAGGATGATTTAAATGCCACTAAGGCATATAGTATATATACTAATTTCCTCCTTTAATTTTGAACGTCGGTGCCTTCGAAATTTGAATAATTAATTTATAAATTATTTAAATTCTTTAGAATTTAAATTTTATAAATTAACTTTTAAATCCTTTTGGCTTTATCAAAGCCCTTTTTGATTTTACCACTTTGTATAAATAATATTTATTTATAAAATTTAAATTCAATTTGAATTTAAATATTTTATAAAGTAAATATTAAAACCTCCTTGGGCTTCCTTGGGTTTTTATGAAAAACCTTTTATTTTTGCTCAACCATGGTTTTAATGAAAACCCTCTTAACATATGCTTCCACATAATATTAAAAATATTATGAAGCTCTTTTGCCTTTAACCTTTGCATTGTTCCTCTTGACCTTTTGACATCAACGGTAGCTTATTCCTTGACATCAATGACAACTTCGTTCCTTGACATCAATGACAACTTTGACTCAAAATGTCCAACGAGTGCACAAGTGTCTTGTATGCAAATATGTGCATAATTGTCTTAAATTAGAGAGTGAAAGTAGAATTATAAGAGTCATGTATAGGTGTGCATATGTTATAGTGTCAAGTGTTCATCAAGTATGCAAGTGGCATGTAGATAAGCCAAGAGTCATGAGACTTGTTATATGGAGAGTTATAGTCAAGTATCCAAAGAGTCACACTACTATAGCTATATTATGAAGGCAATGCTCCATAAGAAAGTATGATAAGGAGAATAAGCATCACAATCATAATATTTGTAAGAGAAAGAGGAGTAATAAAGCTTGTATACATTTTGAGCAATTAATATTGTAAGTTCTTCATGCAGAGTACTTGAATGATTCAGACTATTTACATTTATATTTTAGCATATTATTGAATGCTATTTGATTTATTATAAGCCTTGATATACATATTAATTTGCTCATATTATTATCATCTTGACCTTATTATTATATTGTGGCTATTTCATATTTGGGACCTATGTGATATAACCTATAATATTTTGTGGTAGTATTGTTGGCAATTTGAGTTATTTTATATTGTCATTAATGTCACATGGATCACATTGAGTTTTGGTGGCAAAATGATATTTTGGAAAGCATGGATAAATATAGGGTTTTTGTGAAAACCAAGGCAGGCAAAATAAAAGGTTTTATTTAAAACCATTGATGGTATATTTGAACTGGGTTTTTCTTAAAACCCAAGTTGGCCTTTCGTTTCATCGAAAAAGGTGCCCCGGTGATGGAGATTTAATTTTTAATATTTAGTTTAAATTTTAATTATTTAAAATTTAAATTTAAATTTAAAATTAGAAATGCAAAATTTCTGCCGACGTCATAGAAAATAATAATGAGGCTATATAAAGGGGATACCTAAGGTTCATAAACTGATCTAAGCTCGTGGTTAATAATCGTTGGCTAAGCATCCGAATTGAGCTCGTGCGAAAATATTTTAGAAAGCAGAAGCAGTGAATAAATGAAGGTTGGTCGAATTCCAAAGTCATCATGGGCAGAGTGGCACATTGGCAATTGGGTTTTGGCTAAGGTGTGTGGTAGCACAAACGTCAAGGTTTCGAATCCCCTTGACTGCGTTTGGAAGGCTTTGGAAGAAAAGTGCTTGAAGCACTTTTGATTTGTGAAAAGGGAGGAAAGGTTGAAGGCACGTTGTGCCTTTCCCTTTTGAACGAGCGACTAGATTGTGTGGCAACCTTAGCTACGGCTAAGGTTCTCGTAGTGTGGGCAAGTTAGGGTTTCGAATTCCCTTGAGGAGGTAAATACGTTTTTGCTCTAATTATTTTTATTAAGCCCTAAGTTGGAGTTATAAGGTGGTTAGGAATAATTAAAGTTTTTAATTAAAATTTGTTTTTATAAGGGCTATGATTATTATTTCAAAGGTGGATGAGTTGTTGATTTAATTTGATGTTCATGAAATTGAGAATTAAGATTTAGGAGAAATAAGGAGTTGTTATAAAATAATTTTTGAGAGGTTTATTGATTATTATTTTTGATAAGGGTTTTTTATTAAAAGGAATTTGGTGGATGTGTTTATTAAGTTGGAGTAAAAAGGTGTAAATTGAGTTATGCTTTATCTTGTGATTATTATTTGAAGTCCACTAACCCTTATTGAGATTGGAAAGGAAAGTTGTGTTTAGTATGGCAGATTTTGTGGACAACTTCTTGGCATCAAAAAGGTATGGGCACATTCTCCTATTGATTGTTTATGGTGGTTGATTTATGAAATATCATTGGAGTAAAAAGGATTGATTGTGGTTTCCTTTTCAAAAATGGTTGGTTGAATGCTTCAAGGTTTTCTGGTTTGAGAGGTGTGTTTAAAACTTGTTTTATAAGCATAAATGTTGAAGCCCATTGGTTATGTAAAGAACTTGAAAAGAACATGAGTATCATTGTTATGTGAGATTTATGGTTGAGCATTGTTGGAAACATTTGAGTTGGTTGATAAATGCTTGGACTAGGGTTTTGTGAGAAAGAGTTGTCCCTTGTGGTGATTGGTTGAGTTGAGTTGATTGAGCCTAGTCAAGTGATTATGTGAGGTGATTTTTCAAGTTCCATGAAATAAACTATTCTATAATTCTGATTTGAGTTGAGATTGAGCTTAGAACATATTGAGTCTCTAGAAATTCTCTTTATGCTTCTATGAGTTGAGTTAAGTTGAGTTGAGATTGACTTGAGTTGAGATTGATTTGAGTTGAGTTGAGTTGAGATTGAATTGAGTTGAGTTGAGTTGAGATTGACTTGAGTTGAGTTGAGATCATTGTGGATCATTGTTATCATCCATTATTGAGTGCATTGCCATTCATTGTTGAGTTCATCTTTGAGCCTTGCCTTCATAGATTTGTGGATGAGATTTGAGTACTACTTGAGCATGATTGATTGAGCCTTTGAGAAGGCCTTTGGGATAGATTTTTGGATATATTTGTGGTAGTTTGTGTATGATTGATTGAGCCTTTGAGAAGGCTTTGTGGATAGTTTTGGGATAGATTTATGGGTAGTTTTAGATAATTTTTAGGAGATATTTGTGGATAGTTTTAGAAATATTTGTGGACATATGATCTAGTTCTTAGTGAGCTTCTTGGAGCAGATTTGAGAAAGTTCTTAGTGAGCTTGCTAAAGTAGATTTGGACAAGTTCGTAGTGAGCTTGTTGGAGCAAATTTGAGAAAGTTCTTGGTGAGCTTGCTAGAGCAGATTTGGACAAGTTCTTAGTTATCTTGTTAAAGAAGATTTGAGCAAGCTCTTGATGAGCTTGCTAGAGCATATTTGGATAAGTTCTTAGTGAGCTTGTTGGAGCAGATTTGAGCAAGTTTTGTGTGAGCTTGTTGAGCAGTTTTGGACAAGTTCTATGTGAGCTTGTTATGCAGATTTGGAAAAGTTCTGTGTGAGCTTGTTATTGCCTAGCTTTGAGCAGATCAAAGAAATTTGGACAAGTTCTATGTGAGCTTGTTGAGCAATTTTGGACAAGTTCTGTGTGATCTTGTTATGCAGATTTGGACAAGTTTTGTGTGAGCTTGTTATTGCCTAGATTTGAGCAGATCAAAGAAATTATTGTATTGGATAAGGATCCTTATTTCTGTGTGAAATATTATAATGAGATTATCTTGTGGAGTACCCCACATTGGGGGAACCACATTAAATCCTATTTCTTAAGTATGTATGGTGATTTATGCTCTTGCTTACTATTGCTATCTGAGTTATTAATGTACACTACTATATTTGGTTATTGCAATTAAGGAGATTAATTGATATTGGTTTGAAAAGAAAGTAAAAAGTGGTCTTATACTGTTCACTCCCCTCTCAGTATAATCTTGTGTTCTTCAATTGGTATCAGATTGGGTTCCTTCAGAAAAGCTAACAACTTGAGGGCAGATTCTACAAGAACATAGATGGCTTCACAGAATGGATCATCTAAAAATAAGGCTCCACTATTTTATGGTAACAATTATTCTTTTTGGAGCATGAGGATGAAGAACTACTTGATATCACAAGGATATGAGGTATAGAAAATGGTTGAAAAAGAGTATAGGGTTGAAGGTGATCCTAAGGCAAATAAGACTATTAGAAAATTGGTTGAGATAAATGCAAGAGCAATGAATTGTATTTTGAGTGGGCTACGAGAGATAGATTTTGCAAAGGTTATGGTATGTAATTCAACTAAGGAGATGTGGACCAAGTTGTGGAATACTTATGAAGGATATTACAAGGTAACGTTGGCAAAACTACAAACTCATAGAAAAATATTTGAGGAATTGAAAATGGAAGATTATGAAGATATTGCAAGTTTTTACTTTGAGTTGATGAGATTACTAACACCATGAGAGGTCTAGAATTTGAGATAAAAGAATCAAAAGTTACTCAAAAGGTTTTGAGATCACTTTCCATGAAATATGATGCTAAGGTTTCAACAATAGAAGAAACAATGGATATCAACAAGCTAAAAATGGAAGAATTGCAAGGAAATCTCATAGCTTATGAGATGAGGGTAAGTAAGCATCAGGTTACAATAAAAGAGATTGCATTCAAGGATTTACAAAAATATAAAGGGAAAGTTCTAGAAATAGATAGAGTTGTAGATAATGACGAGGAAGATAACTTCATCGAAAGGAATAAGGACTCAAGGAATTTCAGGGATATAAGGAAAGTCATATGCTACAAGTGTGGTGATCTTGGTCACTATGCATACAAGTGTCCACAAAAACAAAACAGTAATGATGAAAAATAGGGTCACAGAAGAAAAGAAGATGGAAAGCATAAACATGACAAAGATGACAGATACAAGCAAAATAGGTATGAGAAGAAGAAAATTTTTTGTAAGGAAAAGAAATCTTACTACATTATAGAAACAAGTGATAGCTCAGATCATAGTGATAGAGACAAATCAGATAATGAAAAGGAAGAACATATATTCCTAGGAATAGAAGGTGAAAGAGAATAGTGCTTTGTCTGTGGTCAAAGAGATCATAGATCAGACTATTATAATGGTTTCAGTGATAGTGAAGATGAGATGACACATCAAGAAAATAAGCATAGTCAAAGAAATTTGAGAGTTTGTTTGCTATAGAAGATTTTAGTAGTATTAGTAAAAATTAAGGTAAAGAAGTCTCACTTTTGGTAATAGAAAAATAAGAGGATGAGCCAAGAAAACAAAAATCAAAAGTCAAAAGGCTAAAAGAAGAATATAGGAATCTTGAAAACAAGATTCGAACAGATGTCAAAATCAGAGAACTACTACAGACAATCAATAATCTTAGAGAAGAGCTTCAAAATGCAAAAATAATAGAAGAAAGGATGAATGTAGGTGTTAGGATCCTCAATCCTAACATTATTAGTTAGTATTAGTTAGTATTATTAATCATTTAATTATTATATTATTAAATTATAAAGTGAACCATCACAACCCTTCATAACATGAACCATCACGTCTCTTCATACGTGAACCATCATGTATCTTCACCAACGTAGCTTTAGGGTAGATATATATATTAGGTTGGCCATCCATATCAAATCATCCAAGAAGTAGAATAATAAGCATATATTCTAAGAAGGGAGCCCCCTATAGTGGCAAAACGATTACAAGGGAGCCCCATTTGAGTGGCTTGTGATTACATTTACATTAATTTGTTAATAATTTTATAGTAAGACCTTGGGGTCTTACCATTTGGTATCAGAGCCATGTGGGATCCAACCATGTGGTATTTGCTCAAAGATCTTCATCAAATCACTTCTGTACGTGAGTATCAAACTCGGTTTGAGGATATCACCAAACACAACACAATATTGGATGAATCAATTCTCATCAATGGCTTCATTAGGAGATTAAAAGAGGAAATTAGAATGGAGGTGACAAGGTTCAATCCCTATACCATGATGTAGACCTATGGATTTGCAAAATTAATTGAAGATAAAATCAATGCACAACAATGATTAGGGAAACCACTTATTGAAATTTTTTTGACCATTTACATCACTCCCAAACCTATGCATAATGGAAGGGCACAAAGCACTTATACAACCCCCAAATCTAACCTAAATTTACAAATTAAACATCTTAGCTTTGAGGAGATGAAGGAACAACGAGCAAAAGGACTCTATGATAATTGTGATGAACAATTTGGACCCCACCATAAATGTGCTACACTAACATTGTATTTATTTAAGGAAGTTGATCCCTGTCTCTCCATAGAGCAAGCAGATGAGGTAGTTGTGTTCGAAGCGACCAGTGCACCTACTCATCGTAATGAAGACAATGAGATCGATGTGTAAGAAGTGATTTATGTACCAAGCAAGGATGAGGTATACCTACCCAAAGTGATCAATGCTAGCCAAACATGCACTCTACAAGACCTAGACATACCTTCCTCACCAATAGTGACTTCTTGCCATATGACCAAACCTATTCGAAACCAATGTAGAGTGACTACAGACTCCTTCTCCATTGGCTCTACCAAGGAACCAAAAAAGGATATGAAATCATTACCATAACTTTTGATGCATCATTCTAAAGTATTTGAGGAACCCCAAGGGTTGCCCTCCCATCGTCATCATAATTTTCCTAAGGAAGATTCTACTATTGTTCTTGGAAACCCCCCGCTAATGCTTCATCCTTCTCGATATCCCTGCCTACGAAAGGATACCATTAAAAGAGTCCAAGAACTTACACAAATCCTTATTGGAAAACAAAGGATAAAGCTTCTCACTTTGAGCTTTGAGGAAAAAGCTCTTTTTAAGGAGGGTGGCATGTTAGGATCCTCAATCCTAACATTATTAGTTAGTATTAGTTAGTATTATTAATAATTTAATTATTATATTATTAAATTATAAAGTGAACCATCACAACCCTTCATAACATGAACCATCACGTCTCTTCATACGTGAACCATCATGTCTCTTCACCAACGTAGCTTTAGGGTAGATATATATTAGGTTGGACATCCATATCAAATCATCCAAGAAGTAGAATAATAAGCATAGATTCTAAGGAGGGAGCCCCCTATAGTGGCAAAGCAATTACAAAGGAGCCCCCTTTGAGTGGCCTATGATTAAATTTACATTAATTTGTTAATAATTTTATAGTAAGACCTTGGGGTCCTACCAGTAGGACTAAGGGTAATAATGACAAGACATGACACATTAGATGAAAAGGTTCAAAAAGGAGTGGAAAATTATTTTAAAGTTGTATCCTATTTCCAAGAAAAGTCACACTCAAAAGGAAAGGAAGTTCTAAAATATGAAAGCAAGGAAGCACATAAGTGTTATGAAGAAAGTTCCAAAGTTCCTATGGCTACAAATATTCAGTTTGGATCTTGTTTTGAGTTAGGTGAATCAAGTTCAAAAGGAAAATAAATACTTGAAGAGAAAAACAAAGAAGAAATTAAGGAAGAGGATTTAGATACTACAAATAAAGTTCAAAAATGCAATGCACAAGTTGAAGATGATCATAGGAATAATTATCAAGAAAGGTAAGGGCTTTTCAAGGACATTGTTTTTCTTGTAATGGATTTGGACACAGGGCTATACACTGCAGGGTCTATGGATCAAAGAAGTTTGATTTTGTTAGAATGAACATCAAAGGAATAAGGTATGGTTTTCAGGGACATTGCTTCTCATGTAATAGGATGGTCATAGAGCTTCTCAGTGCAAATGAAATGAACAACATTCTCCACAATTCAGAAGTCATGGTCATAATGGTCATGAAAATAGAACTTCACAATACAAGGTTCAGGAAAGGAATGGATATGGAAATTATTTCAAGAAATATTTTAGGATATGGGCACCATCCAAAGGCTACAATATCAAGTATTTTAACTGCAATAACTTTAGACATATTGCAAAATGGTGTAGGACTCAATTCCAAACAAGTTCAAGGCAAGAAGGTCAAACAGGTTCAAGGCAAGAAGGTCAAACAAGTTCAAGGCAAGAAAATCAATAGAAGGATATCAGAAAAACATGGAAGGAAGTTGATAAAGGAAAGAAACAATGTAATATGGGAGTAAAATTATCCCCACCCCAAAATTAATCACCTCAAGAGAGAAGGTGGTGAGGGAGCTATGCTTAAGAGTCATATATTTTAGCCCCATAGGTGTCCCTTTTGCCATTGATGTCAAAGGGGGAGATATTTGAGTAAGGGGGAGAGCATTGAGTTAGGGGGGGCAACCTCCAAAGAGAGCATTGAGTTAGAGGGATCAACCTCCATAGAGATTATTGAGTCAGGGGGAGCAGCTTTGATTCTCAGAGATGGTTTTTGCAGTGATTATGGTTTTTGCATTAGAGGTGTTTCCATCAATGACAAAGGGGGATATTGTTGGAAATTTGAGTTATTTTGGTTTGTAATTGATGTCACATGTATCATTGATGTCATATGGATCACATTGAGTTTTGGTGGCCAAATGATATTTTGGAAAGAATGGATAAATACAAGGTTTTTGTGAAAACCAAGGCAGGAAAAATAAAAGTTTTTATTTAAAACTATGGATGGCAGATTTGAATTAGGTTTTTCTTAAAACCCAAGTTGGCCTTTTGTTGGTTTCATCGAAAAATGTGCCCCGATGATGGAGATATTTAATTTTTAATATTTAGTTTAAATTTTAATTATTTAAAATTAAAATTAAAATTAAAATTTAAAATTAAATATGCAAGATTTTCGCCGATGTCATCGAAAATAATAAGGAGGCTATATAAAGGGGATACCTAAGGTTCATAAACTGATATGAGCTCATGGTTAATAATCATTGGCTAAGCATCCGAATTGAGCTCATGTGAAGATATTTTAGAAAGTAGAAGCAACAAATAAACGAAGGTTGGTCAAAGTCCAAAGTCATCATGGGTAGAGTGGCGCATTGGAAATTGGCTTTTGGCTAAGGTGTGTGGTAGCACAAATGTCAAGGTTTTGAATCCCCTTCACTGTGTTTATAAGGCATTGGAAGAAAAGCACTCGAAGCTCTTTTGATTTACGAAAAGGGAGGAAAGGTTGAAGACACATTGTGCCTTTCCCTTTCGAATGAGTGACTAGCTCATGTGGCAACCTTAGCCGCGGCTAAGGCGCTCGTGGTGTGGGCAAGTTGGGGGTTCGAATCCCCTTGAGGAGGTAAATACATTTTTGCTCTAATTATTTTTATTAAGCCCCAAGTTGGAGTTATAAGGTGGTTAGGAATAACTAAAGTTTTTAATTAAAATTTGTTTTTATAAGGGCTGTGATTATTATTTCAAAGGTGGATGATTTGTTGATTTAATTTGATGTTCATGAAATTGAGAATTAAGATTTAGGAGAAATAAGGAGTTGTTATAAAATAATTTTTGAGAGGTTTATTGATTATTATTTTTGAGAAGGGTTTTTTTTAAAAAGGACTTTGGTGGATGTGTTTATTAAGTTGGAGTAAAAAGGTGTAAATTGAGTTATGCTTTATCTTGTGATTATTATTTGAAGTCCACTAACCCTTATTGAGATTGGAAAGAAAAGTTGTGTTTAGTGTGGCAGATTTTGTGGACAACTTCTTGACATCAAAAAGATATGGGCACATTCTCCTATTGATTGTTTATGGTGGTTGATTTATGAAATATCATTGGAGTGAAAATGATTGATTGTGGTTTCCTTTTAAAAAATGGTTGGTTGAATGCTTCAAGGTTTTCTAGTTTGAGAGTTGTGTTTAAAACTTATTTTATAAACATAGTTGTTGAAGCCCATTGGTTATGTAAAGAAATTGAAAAGAACATGAGTATCATTGCTATGTGAGATTTATGGTTGAGCATTGTCGAAAACATTTGAGTTGGTTGATACATGCTTGGACTAGGGTTTTGTGAGAAAGAGTTGTCCCTTGTGGTGATTGGTTGAGTTGAGTTGATTGAGCCTCCTCAAGTGATTATGTGAGGTGATTGTTCAAGTTCCATAAAACAAACTATTCTATAATTCTGATTTGAGTTGAGATTGAGCTTAGAACATATTGAGTCTCTAAAAATTCTCTTTATGATTCTATGAGTTGAATTGAGTTGAGTTGATATTGACTTGAGTTGAGTTGAGTTGAGATTGACATGAGTTGAGTTGAGTTGAGATTATTGTGGATCATTATTGTCATCCATTATTGAGTGCATTGCCATTCATTGTTGAGTTCATATTTGAGCATTGCCTTCATAGATTTGTGGATGAGATTTGAGTACTACTTGAGCATGATTGATTGAGCCTTTGAGAAGGCCTTTAGGATAGATTTTTGGATAGATTTGTGGCAGTTTGTGTATGATTGATTGAGCCTTTGATAAGGATTTGTGGATAGTTTTGGTATATATTTGTGGACAGTTTTAGATAGTTTTTGGGAGAGATTTGTGGACATATTTGGGATAGATTTGAGCTAGTTCTTAGTGAGCTTTTTGGAGTAGATTTGAGCAAGTTATTGGTGAGCTTGCTAGAGCATATTTGGACAAGTTCTTAGTGAGTTTGTTGGAGAAGAATTGAGCAAGTTCTTGGTGAGCTTGCAAGAGCAAATTTGGACAAGTTATTAGTGAGCTTGTTAGAGTAAATTTGAGCAAATTCTTGGTGAGATTACTAGAGCATATTTGGACAAGTTCTTAGTGAGATTGTTGGAGAATATTTGAGCAAGTTCTATGTAAGCTTGTTGAGAAGTTTTGGACAAGTTTTGTGTGAGCTTGTTATTTCCTAGCTTTGAGTATATCAAAGAAATTTGGACAAATTCTGTATGAGCTTGTTGAGTAGTTTTGGACAAGTTCTGTGTGAGCTTGTTATGCAGATTTGGACAAGTTATGTGTGAGATTGTTATTCCCTAGCTTTGACTAGATCAAAGAAATCATTGTATTGGATAAATATCCTTATTTCTATGTGAAATATTATAAGGAGATTATCTTGTGGAGTACCCCATATTGGAGAAACCACGTTAAATATTGTGTCTTAATTATGTATGGTGACATGCTTGGACTAGGGTTTTGTGAGAAAGAGTTGTCCCTTGTGGTGATTGGTTGAGTTGAGTTGATTGAGCCTACGCAAGTGATTATGTGAGGTGATTGTTTAAGTTCCATGAAACAAACTATTCTATAATTATGATTTGAGTTGAGATTGATCTTAGAACATATTGAGTCTCTAACAATTCTCTTTATGCTTATATGAGTTGAGTTTAGATTGAGTTGAGTTGAGATCATTGTGGATCATTGTTATCATCCATTGCTGATTGCATTGCAATTCATTATTGAGTTCATATTTGAGCCTTGCCTTCATATATTTTTGGATGAGTTTTGAGTACTACTTGAGCATGATTGATTGAGCCTTTGAGAAGGCCTTTGGGATAGATTTATAGACAAATTTGTGGTAGTTTGTGTATTATTGATTAAGCCTTTGAGAAGACTTTGTGGATAGTTTTGGGATAGATTTGTGGATAGTTTTAGACAGTTTTTGGGAGATATTTGTGGATAGTTTTAGATAGATATGTGGACATATTTGGGATAGATTTGAGATAGTTCTTAGTGATCTTGTTAGAGCATATTTGAGCAAGTTCTTGGTGAGCTTGCTAGAGCAAATTTGGAAAAGTTCTTAGTGAGCTTGTTGGAGCAGATTTGAGCAAGTTCTTGGTGAGCTTGCTAGAGTAGATTTGGACAAGTTCTTAGTGAGATTTTTAGAGAATATTTTAGCAAGTTCTTGGTGAGATTGCTAGAGCATATTTGGACAAGTTTTTAGTGAGCTTGTTGGAGCATATTTGAGAAAGTTCTGTGTGAGCTTGTTGAGCAATTTTAAAAAAGTTATGTGTGAGCTTGTTATGCAGATTTGGACAAGTTATGTGTGAGCTTGTTATTGCCTAGCTTTGAGTAGATCAAAGAAATTTAGACGAGTTTTTGTGTGAGATTGTTGAGCAGTTTTGGACAAGTTCTATCTGATATTGTTATGCAAATTTGGATAAGTTCTGTGTGAGCTTGTTATTGCCTAGCTTTGAACAGATCAAAGAAATCATTATATTGGATAAGGATCTTTATTTATATGTGAAATATTATAAGGAGATTATCTTGTGGAGTACCCCACATTGGGGGAACCATGTTAAATCCTATGTCTCAATTATGTATGGTGACTTGTGATCTTGCTTACTATTGCTATCTGAGTTATTAATGTACACTACTATATTTGGTTATTGCAATTAAGGACATTAATTGATATTGGTTTGGAAAGAAAGTAAAAAGTGGTCTTATACTTTTCATCCCCCCTCCTAGTGTATTCTTGTGTTCTTCAATTAGTATCAGAGCGAGTTCCTTTAGAAAAGCTAACAACTTGAGGGCATAATCTACAAGAACACAGATGGCTTCACAGAATGGATCATCTACAAATAAGGCTCCACTATTTTATGGTAACAATTATGCTTTTTGGAGCATGAGGATGAAGAACTACTTGATATCACAAGGATATGAGGTATGGGAAATGGTTGAAAAAGAGTATAGGGTTGAAGGTGATCCCAAGGTAGATAAGACTATCAAAAAATTGGTTGAGATCAATGCAAGAGAAATAAATTTTATTTTGAGTGGGCTACGAGAGATAAATTTTGCAAAGTTTATGGTATGTAATTCAGCTAATGAGATGTGGACCAAGTTGCAGAATACTTATGAAGGGGATTCCAAGGTAAAGTTGGCAAAACTACAAACTCATAGAAAAAGCTTTGAGGAATTGAAAATGGAAGATTATGAAGATATTGCAAGGTTTTTACTTCAAGTTGATGAGATTACTAACACCACGAGAGGTCTAGAATTTGAATTAAAAGAATCAAAAGTTACTCAAAATTTTTTGAGATCACTTCCCATGAAATATGATGCTAAGGTTCCAACAATAGAAGAAAAAATGGATATCAAAAAGCTAACAATAGAAGAATTACAAGGAACTCTCACAACTTATGAGATGAGGGTAAGTAATCATTAGGTTCCAATAAAAGAGATTGCATTCAAGGCTTCAAAAAAAGAGAAAGGGAAAGTTCCAAAAATATATAGAGTTGTAGATAATGATGAGGAAGCTAACTTCATCAAAAGGAATAAGGACTCAAGGAATTTTAGGGATATAAGATGCTACAAGTGTGGTGATCTTGGTCACTATGCATACAAGTGTCCACAAGAAGAAAATAGTGATGATGAAAAAAAGGTCACAGAAGAAAAGAATATGGAAAGCATAAGCATGAAAAAGATGACAGATACAAGAAAAATAGATATGAGAAGAAGAAAATTTTTCGTAAGGCAAAGAAATATTACTACATTATAGAAGCAAGGATAGCTCAGATCATAGTGATAGAGAAAAATCAGATAATGAAAAGTAAGAAAATCTATTCCTAGGAATATAAGGTGAAAGAGAACAGTGCTTTGTGTGTGGTCAAAGAGATCATAGATCAGGATATTACAATGGTTTCAGTGATAGTGAAGATGAGATGACACATCAAGGAAATAAGCATGGTCAATTTTTTTTTGAAAGTTTGTTTGCTATAGAATATTTTAATAGTATAAATAACAATTAAGATAAAGAAGTATCACTTTTGCTAATAGAAAAATAAGAGGATGAGCCAAGAAAACAAAAATCAGAAGTCAAAAGGCTAAAAGAAGAATACAAGAATCTTGAAAACAAGATTCGAACAGATGTAAAAATCAGAGAACTACTACAGAAAATCAGTAATATCAGAGAAGAGCTTCAAAATGAAAAATAATAGAAGAAAGAATTAATGAAGAACTAAGGGTAATAATGGCAAGACATGACACATTAGATGAAAAGGTTCGAAAAGGAGTGGAAAATTATTTTAAAGTTGTATCCTATTTCCAAGAAAAGTCACACTTAAAAGGAAAGGAAGTTATAAAAGATGAAAGCAAGGAAGTACCTAAGTGTTATGAAGAAAGTTCTAAAGTTCCTATGGCTCCAAATATTCAGTTTGGATCTTGTTTTGAGATAGGTGAATCAATTTCAAAAGGAAAATAAATACTTGAAGAGAAAAACAAGGAAGAAACTAAGGAAGAGGATTTAGATACTACAAATAAAGTTCAAGAATGCAATGCACAAGTTGAATATGATCATAGGAATAATGGTCAAGAAAGGTATGAGGAACCAAGGCATGAACAAAGGGCTTTTCAAGGACATTGTTTTTCTTGTAATGGATTTGGACATAGGGCTATACACTGCAAGGTCTATGGATCAAATAAGTTTGATTTTGCTAGAAGGAACATCAAAGGAAGAAGGTATGGTTTTCAGGGACATTGCTTCTCATGTAATAGGATTGGTCATAGATCTTCTCAGTGCAAAGGAAATAAGCAACATGGTTTTGGTTTTAGAGCTTCACAATTCAAAATTCATGGTCATAATGGTCATGAAAATAGAACTTCACAATACAGGGTTCAGGAAAGGAATGGATATGGAAATTATTTCAAGAAATATTTTAGGATATGGGCACCATCCAAAGGCTACAATATCAAGTATTTTAAGTGCAATAACTTTGGACATATTGCAAAATGGTGTAGGAATCAATTCCAAACAAGTTCAAGGCAAGAAGGTCAAATAGGTTCAAGGCAAGAAGGTCAAACATGTTCAAGGCAAGAATATCAAGAGAAGGATATCAAAAAAACATGGAAGGAAGTTGATAAAGGAAATAACTAATGTAATATGGGAGTAAAAGTACTCCCACCCCAAAATTAATCACCTCAAGAGAGAAGGTGGTGAAGGGGCTATGCTCAAGAGTCATATATTTTAGCCCCATAGGTGTCCTTTTTACCATTGATATCAAAGGGAGAGATATTAGAGTAAAGGGGAAAGCATTGAGTTAGGGGTAGTAGCCTCCAAAGATATAATTGAGTTAGGGAGAGCAGCCTCCATAGAGAGTATTGAGTCAGGGGGAGCAACTTTGATTCTTAGAGATGGTTTTTGCAGTGATTGTGGTTTTTGCATTAGAGGTGTTGCCATCAATGACAAAGGGGGAGATTGTTGGCAATTTGAGTTATTTTATGTTGTCATTGATGTCACATGGATCACATTGAGTTTTGGTGGCCAAATGATATTTTGGAAAGAATGGATAAATATAGGGTTTTTGTGAAAACCAAGGCAGGAAAAATAAAAGGTTTTATTTAAAACCATGGATGGAAGATTTGAATTGGGTTTTTCTTAAAACCCAATATGGCCTTTCGTTTCATCGAAAAAGGTGCCCCGATGATGGAGATATTTAATTTTTAATATTTAGTTTAAATTTTAATTATTTAAAATTAAAATTAAAATTTAAAATTAAATATGCAAGATTTTCGTCGACATCATAAAAAATAATAAGGAGGCTATATAAAGGGGATACCTAAGGTTCATAAACTAATCTGAGCTCATGGTTAATAATCATTGGCTAAGCATCCGAATTGAGCTCATGCAAAAATATTTTAGAAAGTAGAAGCAGCGAATAAACGAAGGTTGGTCGAAGTCCAAAGTCATCATGGGCAGAGTGGCGCATTGGCAATTGGATTTTGGCTAAGGCGTGTGGCAGCACAAACGTCAAGGTTTTGAATCCCCTTGACTACGTTCAGAAGGCATTGGAAGAAAAGCGCTCAAAGTACTTTTGATTTGCGAAAAGGGAGGAAAGGTTTTAAGGCACATTGTGCCTTTCCATTTCGAACAAGCGGCTAGCTCTTGTGGCAACCTTAGCCATGGATAAGGTACTCACGATGTGGGTAAGTTGAGGGTTCGAATCCCCTTGAGGAGGTAAATACGTTTTTTCTCTAATTATTTTTGTTAAGCCCTAAGTTGGAGTTATAAGGTGGTTAGGAATAATTAAAGTTTTTAATTAAAATTTGTTTTTATAAGGGTTATTATTATTTCAAAGGTGGATGAGTTGTTGATTTAATTTGATGTTCATGAAATTGAGAATTAAGATTTAGGAGAAATAAGGAGTTGTTATAAAATAATTTTTGAGAGGTTTATTGATTATTATTTTTGATAAGGGTTTTTTATTAAAAAAAGGACTTTGGTGGATGTGTTTATTAAGTTGGAGTAAAAAGGTGTAAATTGAGTTATGATTTATCTTGTGATTATTATTTGAAGTCCACTAACCCTTATTGAGATTGGAAAGGAAAGTTGTGTTTAGTGTGGCAGATTTTGTGGACAACTTCTTGGCATAAAAAAGGTTCTATGTGAGCTTGTTATGCAGATTTGGACAAGTTCTATGTGAGCTTGTTATTTCCTAGCTTTGAGTAGATCAAAGAAATATGGACAAGTTCTACGTGAGCTTGTTGAGCAATTTTGGACAAGTTATGTGTGAGCTTGTTATGCAGATTTGGACAAGTTCTATGTGATCTTGTTATTGCCTAGCTTTGAGCAGATCAAAGAAATTATTGTATTGGATAAGGATCCTCATTTTTGTGTGAAATATTAGAAGGATATTATCTTGTGTACCCCACATTGGAGGAACCACGTTAAATCCTATGTCTCAAGTAATTGTGTATGGTGACTTGTGCTCTTGCTTACTATTTCTATCTAAGTTATTAATGCACACTACTATATTTGGTTATTGCAATTAAGGACATTAATTGATATTGGTTTGGAAAGAAAGTAAAAAGTGGTCTTATATTGTTCACCCCCCCTCTTAGTATAAGCTTGTGTTGTTCAATTGGTATCAGAGCGGGTTCCTTCGAAAAAGATAACAACTTGAGGGCATATTCTACAAGAACATAGATGGCTTCATAGAATAGATCATCTACAAATAAGGCTCCACCCTTTGATGGTAGAAATTATGCTTTCTGGATCATGAGGATGAAGAACTACTTGATATCACATGGATATGAGGTATGGCAAATGGTTGAAAAATAGTATAGGGTTGAAGGTGATCCCGAGGCATATAAGACTATCAAGAAATTGGTTGAGATCAATGCAAGAGCAATGAATTATATTTTGAGTGGGCTACGAGAGACAAATTTTGTAAATGTTATGGTATGTAATTCAGCTAATGAGATGTGGACCAAGTTGTGGAATACTTATGAAGGAGATTTCAAGGTAAAGTTGGCAAAACTACAAAATCATAGAAAAATATTTGAGGAATTGAAAATGGAATATTATGAAGATATTGCAAGGTTTTTACTTCTAGTTGATGAGATTACTAACACCATGAGAGGTCTAGGATTTGAGATGAAAGAATTAGAAGTTAATCAAAAGTTTTTGAGATCACTTCCCATGAAATATGATGCAAAGGTTTCAACAATAGAAGAAACAATGGATATCAACAAGTTAACAATGGAAGAATTGCAAGGAACTCTCACAACTTATGAGATGAGGGTAAGTAAGCATTAGGTTCCAATAAAAGATATTGCATTCAAGGCTTCAGAAAAAGAGAAAGGGAAAGTTCCAAAAATAGATAGAGTTGTAGATAATGATGAGGAAGCTAACTTCATCAAAAGGAATAAGGACTCAAGGAATTTTAGGGATATAAGGAAAGTCAGATGCTACAAGTGTGGTGATATTGGTCACTATGCATACAAGTGTCCACAAAAAGAAAATAGTGATGATGAAAAATAGGGTCACAGAAGAAAAGAAGATGGAAAGCATAAGCATGACAAATATGACAGATACAAGCAAAACAGGTATGAGAAGAAGAAAAGTTTTCTTAAGGTAAAGAAATCTTACTATATTGTAGAAGCAAGTGATAGCTCAGATCATAGTGATAGAGAAAAATAAGATGATGAAAAGGAAGAACATATATTCCTAGGAATATAAGGTGAAAGAGAACAATGCTTTATGTGTAGTCAAAGAGATCATAGATTAGGATATTGCAATGGTTTCAGTGATAGTGAAGATGAGATGACACATCAAGGAAATAAGCATAGTCAAAGAAATTTTGAGAGTTTGTTTGCTATAGAAGATTTTAATAGTATTAGTAAAAATTAAGATAAAGAAGTCTCACTTTTGGTAATCAAAAAGTAAGAGGATGAGCCAAGAAAAAAAAAATCAGAAGTCAAAAGGCTAAAATAAGAATACAGGAATCTTGAAAACAAGATTCGAACATATGTCAAAATCAGAGAAGAAATACTACAGCCAAACAGTAATCTCAAAGAAGAGCTTCAAAATGCAAAAATAATATAATAAAGGATGAATGAAGAACTAAGGGTAATAACAGAAATACATGACACATTAAATGAAAAGGTTCAAAAAGGAGTGGAAAATTATTTTAAGTTTGTATCCTATTTACAAGAAAAGTCACACTTAAAAGGAAAGGAAGTTCTAAAATATGAAAGCAAGGAAGCACCTAAGTGTTATGAAGAAAGTTCCAAAGTTCCTATGGCTCCACATATTCATTTTGGATCTTGTTTTGAGATAGATGAATCAAGTTCAAAAGGAAAATAAATACTTGAAGAGAAAAACAAGAAAGAAACTAAGGAAGAGGATTTAGATACTACAAAGAAAGTTCAAGAATGCAATGCACAAGTTGAAGATGATCATAGGAATAATGGTCAAGAAAGGTATGAGAAACCAAGGCATGAACATAGGGCTTTTCAAGGACATTGTTTTTCTTGTCATGGGTTTGGACACAGGGCTATACACTACAAGGTCTATGGATCAAATAAGTTTGATTTTGCTAGAAGGAACATCAAAGGAAGAAGGTATGGTTTTCAGGGACATTGCTTCTCATGTAATAGGATTGGTCATAGAGCTTCTCATTGCAAAGGAAATGAGCAACATGGTTTTGGTTTTAGAGCTACACAATTCATAAGTCATGGTCATAATGGTCATGAAAACAGAACTTCACAATACATCGTTCAAGAAAGGAATGGATATGGAAATTATTTCAAGAAATATTTCAAGATATGGGCACCATCCAAAGGCTACAATATCAAGTGTTTTAACAACAATAAAATTGGACATATTGCAAAATGGTGTAGGACTCAATTCCAAACAAGTTCAAGGTAAGAAGGTCAAACAGGTTCAAGGCAAGAAGGTCAAATAGGTTCAAGGCAAGAAGATCAAGAGAAGGATATCAAAAAAACATGGAAGGAAGTTGATAAAGGAAAGAAACAATGTAATATGGGAGTAAAAGTACTCCCACCCCAAAATTAATCACCTTAAGAGAGAAGGTGGTGAGGGGGCTATGCTTAAGAGTCATATATTTTAGTCCCATAGGTGTCCCTTTTGCCATTGATGTCAAAGGGGTAGATATTTGAGTAAGTGGGAGAGCATTGAGTTAGGGGGAGCAGCCTCCAAAGAGAGCATTGAGTTAGGGGGAGCAGCCTCCATAGAGAGTATTGATTCAGGGGGAGAATCTTTGATTATCAGAGATGGTTTTTGCAGTGATTATGGTTTTTGCATTAGAGGTGTTGCCATCAATGACAAAGGGGGAGATTATTGGTGATTTAAGTTATTTTATGTTGTCATTTATGTCACATGGATCACATTGATTTTTTGTGGCCAAATGATATTTTGAAAAGAATGGATAAATATAAGGTTTTTGTGAAAACCAAGGCAGGCAAAATAAAATGTTTTATTTAAAACCATGGATGGTAGGTTTGAATTGGGGTGTTTCTTAAAAACCAAGTTGGCATTTCGTTTCGTTGAAAAAGGTGCCCCAGTGATGGAGATATTTAATTTTTAATATTTAGTTTAAATTTTAATTATTTAAAATTAAAATTTAAATTTTAAATTAAATATGCAAGATTTTTGTCGATGTCATCGAAAATAATAAGGTGTTGGCAAATTTGGGCACCTTGAGTACATTGACTTTGCTCAAGTGTAGTTGTTGTCATTGATGTCAAGGATTTCTTGAAGCAATTTGTTTTTATGTCAAAGAACTTGTTTTGATGAAGGTTTCAGCATCAAGAAAATCAGAGTAGCCCAGTTGCAAAAGATCAAGAAAAAGACAAGTTAGAAAAAGTATGCAGGCGGCTGGAAAAACTATCGCGATTTCGTGACATGTTTTAGGAGAGAGAAATTTTTGGCAAAACTGTCACGATTTCATGACATGCTGGAAGGCAGAGACGAAGCAGGCAAAACTGTCATGATTTCGTGACATGTTTGAGGAGAAAGAAAGTTATGGAAAAACTGTTGTGATTTCGCGACATGCTAGAAGGCAGAGACGAAGCAGGCAAAACTGTCACGATTTCGCGACATGTTGGCAGAGAAGCAGAGCAAAATAGAAAGTGTCACGATTTCATGACATGTCGCATTTTTGCGACTCGAAAAGTGTAGGAAGGCAGAGAAAAAAAAGTGTCACGATTTTGCGACACATTGCCAGGAAAGTTGTTCGGACGAGAAAGTGTCGCGATTTCGTGACATGTTGCAGGAGAGAGAGTCCAAAAGGAAAAGTGTCGTGATTTCGTGACATGCAGCAAAGGGAAGTGCCTGGAAGGAGAAGTGTCACGATTTTGTGACAAGCTACAAAAGAAAGTGTATGGAAGCCAGAAGTGTCGCGATTTCATGACAGGCAGTAGAGAAAGCGTACGAAAGCCAAAAGCATCACGATTTTGTGATAGGTTGAGTTGGCAGTGTTCAGTTGGAGAAAGTGTCACAATTTCGTGATAGAAACTGGAAGAAGATATTTTTTAGGAGAAGTGTCACGATTTCATGACAGAAGCAGAGAGGAAGGCTATGAAGACAAAAGTGTCACAATTTCATGACAGGCAGAAGTGAAGAAGCCAGTAGGAGGAAGATGTCACGATTTTGTGACATGTTGTAGTTTCGTGACCAGAAGGTAAGTACAAACTCCAGCGTAGGAAGATGTCACGATTTTGCGACATGTCACAGTCTTGTGACTCAAAGAGGAGAGAGAATGTACGGTGTCAAAAATGTCATGATTTCATGACATAAGCAGAGAAGAAGGCCATGAAGTCAAAAGGGTCACGATTTCACGACAAAGTTGGAGATGATGTCAGCAGAAGAAAAGGTGTCACGATTTCACGACAAAAGCAGAGGAGAAGGCAATGAAGACTAAAGTGTCATGATTTCACGATAGAGTGAAGATGACGTCAGCAAAAGTCTGAAGTGTCACGATTTTGCGACAAAAGCAGAGAAGGCAATGGAGTCTAAAGTGTCGTGATTTCATGACAGAGTGAAGATGACGTCAGCAAAAGTCTGAAGTGTCACGATTTCGTGACAAGAACGTTGTCAAAGCAGACAAAGGCCAAAAGTGTCATGATTTCGTGATAGTAGGCAAAAGAAGGCGTATGGTTGCAAAAGGTGTCACGATATCGTGACATGTTGTAGTTTCACGACAGAAGCTACAAGAAAGTGACAGAACCAGAGGTGGTTGAAGGACAGAGTTAACTTTGAGCTAAAAAAGTTAAATTTGGGCCGACGCAACGTAGGGTTTGCAGTCGACGTGGTTGAAGGGTAACAACCGACTAAGATTGAATGTTTTGATCTATAAAGTTATGCTATAAAAGGAGGGTTGTTTCGAGATTGAAGGAGTGAACGAGTGCATTGAACTTGTGCAAGAAAAGTCTATGGTGCGCAAAGAGTGAGTCATTTTGAATCGAGCAAAGTGTGCAAGATGCAACCATAACAACGCAGATAGCATAGAAGTGGCGAGTTGATGCGCAAAGGAGCAGAAGCTGTTGGTGTTGTGACATTTGGAGATAGCACACAAAAGAGAGGAGTTCGATATCTGAAGTACTGTGTACTGCTGTGTCTATGCAAAAATGTGCAAAAATTGGTCTCAACCAAGTGTAGTTGTGACAGAGCAGAGAGAACAGTTTGACAATATTGAGCAAGCTGTTGTTGAAGCTTGTGGAGAAGTTTGGGTAGGTTCTTCTGAGAACTTGCAAAGCAGATCTAAGGCAAGTCTTAGTGAAGACTTGGGCAAAGATCAAGCAAGCTATGTTGAAAGCTTGTGAACCATTTTTATGAACCAGTTTTGAGGACCAGATTGAGGACAGAGATTGATGCAAAATTGAGGACAAACTTGTACCAGATCGAAGGACTGTGTTTAGTGCAAACCAGAGGAAAAGATAGAGGACATATGTGCTAGACCGAAGGACTGTGTTTAGTGCATACTCGATGACCAGCTTTGCGATGATAGAGTTGAGGACAGAGATCTCCAGCTAGAGCAGGGAAAACAGGCATCTTCTATGGATAGAGTTCCACTTGCTAAGGGCAGAGGAGGTAGAGGTCTTCTAGAGGATCACCAGGTAGAGCAGAGCTAGGGGAAGGTATCTCCTTTGGGTTGGTGCCCATAAACATTGTAATCGGGAAAGGTATTCCCAGAGGTTGAATTGATAAAATTTAGAGAAAAGTTTTATCCGTGGAGTAGCCCGCTTGGGTGAACCACGTAAATTGCTGTATCTCTTTTGTGAATGGTGTTTTGTGCATTGCTTTAATTACTGCCATTGATACTGCTTTGTATACACTGCATAATATTGGATTAAAATTTGATTTGAAGGAAAAAGCAAAAAGTGGCCTTATACTGTTCACCCCCCCTCTTAGTATAAGATTGTGTTCTTCAATTGGTATCAGAGCAGGTGCCTTCAAAAATTTTAATAGCTTGAAGGAAGATCTTACAAGAACACAAATGGCAAGGAAAGGCAAAAGAAAAACCATGAGACACAAGAAGAAGAAAACACACATGGTCATGAAAGAAAATGAAGATGAATTCAATGTTGCTATTTTGGGAGGAAGAATGGAAATAGATTCAAGAGATGAATCAAACAGTGGAGAATAGGCCAGGTTAATAAAGTTTTGCACCAGATGTGGGAAGACCAGTCACTTTGCAGCTGATTGCTCACAAGGAAGAGAATGTTTTTTTTGTGGTCAACTCGGTCATAATGAACGTCAGTGCCATGGGTTTAGTAGTAGTGAAGATGAAGATGATCTGTTCAAAATTAGTGAAGAAACAGATTCAAAATAGGAATGTGATGAAGAAGGAAGTGATACAAAAGCAAATTGGAAACATAAACTAATTTCAGCTCTGAGTAAAAAGGTTGAGGATGCAGAAGATATAATCACCAGTTTGTGTTGAACAATGAATAATAATTGTATTATTCAGTTCAGTTTAAATAATACAGCACAAGTCTGAGAATAGTACACCGGTGCAACAGGAATTGTTACATCAGTTGTAACAGAGAGCTTCAGTTGTAACAAAGAGCTAAACTATGTAATACAGACAAATAGTAAGTACGCTAACATCCCCCTTTATTACATTATTTGGGTAATGTAATAACTAATAACTATACTAACATCCCCTTACATTATTTTGCAATACAAAGTGAGCTGCGAAACAATTCAAATTTGACACGTCCAAGTGCCTTAGTGAAAATGTCTGCAACTTGAGCATCGATGGGAATGTCTTGAAGCTGAATTCGGTGCTTTGGAACTTCATCTCGAATGAAATGACATTGTGTGTCAATGTGCTTTGTTCTTTCATGATGCACTGGATTCTTGATGAGGTTAAAAACACCCTGATTGTCGCAAAACAAGCATATTGGAGATTTTTATGGATGGCCCATACTTGTCAGAATGTGACGTAACCATATCACTTCGCACACAGCTTCACGTGCGGCGCGATACTCTGCCTCTGTTGATGAAATAGCAACCACTTGTTGCTTCTTGCTGTGCCAAGAGATAGGACCGGATCCCAGATGAAAAATGTATCCAGAAGTTGACTTGCGATCATAAAATGATTCGGCATAGTCGGAGTCCGTGTATCCTTGCAAGAAGAATTTGTTGTTCCTCTTGTATTCTAGGCCATATTCCATAGTACCACGAACATAGTGAAGAACATGTTTTTTTGCTTTCCAATGAGTGGTCTTAGGCTCCTGCATGAACCTCAAAATATAGTTGACAACAAATACGAGATCTGGCCTAGTATTGGTCAGATATATGAGACTCCCAATCAACTATCGATAGAGAGTGCCATCTACCTGAGGTGAGTCATCATATCACGATAACTGAAGTCCATTCTCCATTGGAGTTGCCATTGGCTTGCAGTCAATCATGCGATATTTATCGAGCAATGTCTTGGCATACTTTTTCTGAGACACTTTGATGGAGTGCTCCTTCTGGCTAAATTCCAGACCAAGACAAGTAATGGAGAAGTCCGAGATCTGTCATTTCAAAAGATTTGCACAAGTTTATTTTGACAGTAGAGATCATAGTTTCTGAACTCCCTGTAATGAGCAGATCATCCACATAGAGTACAAGCAACACTATCTCAAAACCCTATTTCTTGAAATAGAGGTTTGCATCTAACGAACATCTCTTAAATCCATGCTGCATAAGGTGATTGTCCATTTTTATATACCAAGCTCGAGGAGCTTGTTTCAGACCATACAAGGATTTGACCAATTTGCAAACTTTCTGCTATTGGCCTTCCACTTCAAATCCTTCAGGCTGAGTCATATAGACTTCTTCTTGGAGATCACCATTAAGAAAGGCACTTTTGACATCCATCTGGTGAAATTTCCACCCATATTGTGCTGCCATAGCACACATAACCCAAATTGTGGTCATCCGAGCAGTTAGGTGCAAAAGTTTCCTCATAGTCGATGCCTTCCTTTTGAGCATAGCCCTTTGCAACAAGACGGGCCTTATGCTTATCAATTGTTCCATCTGCCTTGTACTTGACTTTGTATACCCATTTGCAGCCAATGGGTTTCTTTCCATGCGGTAGATCAACAAGCTTCCAAGTTTTATTCTTCATCAGAGACTCATACTCTGTATCCATAGCGGACTTCCACTGAGGCTCACTGAGAGCATCTTGCACTGATGCAGGTTCAAGACTATCTATTGTAGACATGAATGCCCTGTCATCATAAATATCTATATCCTCAACTTCTATACTTGGAGTCACAGAAAGTTCCTCAAAAGATTGACAAAGATCATCAACCTCACCAGTTTCTCTGGCTTCTCTTTCCTTTTGAGCCATACTACGTGTACGAGGTCTATCCAAATTCAAATTGGGAGGAGTGGATAAATTTGCATCTCTGATTGTATTTGTACACCATTTAGGATTCTTCTTCGGTGGTGGTGAAGAAGATGTAGAAGGACCTCCTGTCTCTGTTGACGAAGGAATATTCTCTTCCTTAGGTTCCACAATATCTTGGTGTACTGTAGATGTGCTCTGTGATGTGAAAGCTTCATCAAAGACAACATCTCTGCTGATATGAATTTTCTTGGTCAAAGGATCTATCAATCGATATCCTTTTGAGTGCTCAGAATAACCAAGAAAAATACATCTCAGTGTTTTCTCATCTATCTTCTTCCTTTTCTCTTTCGGTATGTGCATGAAAGCTTGACACCCAAAAATACGTAGATGAGATATGGAGGGTTTTCGACCACTCCATGCTTCTTGTGGAGTCATTCCTTTTAGGGCCTTTGTGGGTGCCCTATTCAACGGATACAATGCGGTGGTGACAACTTCGCCCAATATTGTTGCCCAAGAGTGGCTCCTGTGAGCATACAACGAACCATTTCCATGATAGAATGGTTCCTTCTCTCAAGCAACTCCATTTTGCTTGAGGAGTATAGGCAGTTGTTAACTGTATCTTGATCCCATGCTTATCTAGGAATGCAGAAAATTCATTAGAGGTAAACTCTCCCCCTCGATCTGAGCGGAGGGTTTTGATAGAAGCTCGTGACTCCTTCTCAACAGATTTATTGAACTGCTGGAAGAATGTGAAAGCTTCAGATTTTAGTTTGAGAAAGAAAACCCACTTTTTTCGTGAGTAGTCATCTACGAACAACTGAAAGTACCTCTTCCCTCCACAACTTTGGGGTGTGAAAGGACCGCACAGATCGGTATGAATTAACTCCAGAGGTTTTCTTGCTCTTGTAGAGCTCTTCTCAAATGGTACTCTATGCTTGCTTTCCTGCCAAGCGATCGAGCACACCGGCAATGTGGCGAAAGGGAAGGAAGACCCTTTACCATCTCATACTTGCTGAGCTCAAAGTAGCCAGAACTAAGATGCCCATATCTATTGTGCCATAGGGAAGTTGCCTCCTTGGTAGAGACAGTCATGGCAACATGTGGAGTAGAGATAGCATCTAGTGCAAATAAGCCATGCTTATATGAAGCCGTTGCAATCTGCTTACCCTTCCCGGTAATGGTACAACACTTCTTTCCATTCTCAACATGAAAGTTGACAACCATTTTTCTCGTCCGGGATTTGTGTCATCGACGACAAATTGTTAGCCAATCCCGAAACATAGAGGACTTTGTCAATCTGACACTTGCCATCAGGAAGAGTGACTAAAACTGTACCCTCTCCTTGAACCCTGTAGGTTTTATCATCAGCAATGGTGACAGGTTTGCCCTCTTTGGCCTCAAATGATTCAAACCACGATCTGTCACCAGTCATATGTTTGCTAGCTCCAGAATCGACATACCAAATAAGATCTCTCTATGTGGAATCTGTGGTAGTCATGAGCACCTTGTGTGCCCATTCAAAATCTGAGTCAGATTCTTCAACAGCAACATTCACTTGGGGTTGCTTGTTTTTATTTTATGGTTTGTTTTGGCCTTTCTGCTTGTTCTTATGCCAACACCTGTTGGTGTCATGGTTGTATTTCTCATAGATATTGCACCACCTCTTCTTCTGTTGAGGTTGTTTGCCTTTTACTTTCGTATCTTGTTGAGAATTTCCTCCTTTCTGAAAGTTGCCTCCTTTTTTCCCATTACCTTTCTTCCTAGAACCACCGCTCGTTAGTGTATAGGGATGTATTGGAAGAGTCATCCTTGTGAAGTTGGCGTGCCTCCTGTTGTTGAAGCAGATTGACCAACTCGATGTAGGTAATTTGTCATTGAGACACCTAGATGGAGGTTATCAACATATCAAATGAAGAAGGTAAAGCTCTCATCACAAGTGAAATGAGAAGCTTTTCGTCCACAGTATCTCCGAGAGAACTCAATTTCTCTTTCAACTCAGACACTCTGCACAGAAAGAGTTCAACTGTTTCACCCTGTCTCAAACTCAGGTTATGAAGTTGTTGTTGAAGATGAAGAATGGTGGATTCATTCTTCCCCTCATAGATGGTTCTAAGGGCATCCCATGCCTATTTACCACTTGCTTTGTCAGCTATATGAGGTTGCACTTCATCTGAAACAACAAACAAAATGAGCACCTTTGCTCTACTGTCTTTCTTGTCAAAAGCTATCTGATCTGCTGAAGGACCTATGGATCCTGCTGTTGGTGAAGGCCTTGTTGCTACTCTAGTAACAATATCCCACAAATCTTCCATTTGGAGAATAGCCTTCATCTTATGTTTCCATGGTGTATAATTTGGACCTTTCAATAAATGATGCAGATCAGTCATCAATTTTGCAACAGCGGCCATAGTGAAGGTTCCTTATATCACCAAATTGGTCCCCCTTTCGATATACCTTTTGCTAGGCCAATATACCGTACAAAATACCCGCCCTTACGTGAGGGAAACTATAGGTATTTAGAAAGATCAACAAAAATCACCCGCCCTTATGTGAGGGAGACTATAGGTGAATTCTAGAGATCATACGATACATGGAACATAAGCAGTACTAAAAGGGAATCGCCTTGTTGATGGCACCTACCATAGAAGATTCTTCTCATGCATGGGGCGTAACTTCCCCTAAACACTATGAAGAATACTTCATCAGGATTTACGCCTAAACACAAGTGCGATAAAGGGTAGTGGATGGAGTAAAAAAATGCAAAAATGGCGTACTTATTCCTCCCCGATGATTTATAGAGAACAAGCTCAGACGTCGTTATAGCAGCTATATTAGGTGGCGGATACAGTAGCCAAATCACGACAACTTTACCTGTAAGTGCTGGCCAGAGGTATCACAAATACCGAACGCTGCAGTGCAATAAAATTGCACGGATGGGTTTTATATTCCGGGGACTTAGGGAGTGTTTTGATTTTAATTTTTAATGTTATAGTGCAAAAATGAAATATGCAACATACAAAAAAAAAAATTGCCCACAAGAATAACCCACAAGGTGTCGGTCACAGCCGAAAATGCACCTTTTACAATGCCAAATTGCTATTTTTCAAAAAATTACTCACTATCCCCCTTTGATTTTTGAAAAAATATCCCCCCTTAAAAGGCTTTCTTTAACAAAGCATTTTTAATAATTATTATATTTAAAATTAAAATAAATAATTTTAATTTATATAGTTTTAAAACTTTAGAAAAAATAAATTAAAATTAAATTTTAATTTATAAAGTTTAAAAAACTATATTAAAAAAAATTAAAATTTAAAATTTTAATTAAAAAAAACACTATGCAAAAAAAAAATTATACCTTTGGGGGGAAGTCGACGGGATTTGAACCCCCGACCTGCAGGCTCCCTGAGCCTTACCGCACAGCTCACTGCCAAGTGAGCTTGCGGGCTGATCCGAAGGGGTCAGTGAGCCTCCTCCATTTTCAACACCCTCTGCCGCGGCCTCCGACTACTACGCTGCTTCCTCCTCAGAAAAAAAACAACCGCGGCTCCTCCGCAGACCACCGTTCGAAAAAAAAATTCGCGGCTCCTCGCAATACACCGTTCGAAAAAAAATCACGGCGTCCCACCGTTCTGGATTTTTTTTTAAATCGCGGCGTCCCACCATTCTGGATTTTTTTTTTAAATCATGGCGTCCGTTTTTTTTTCCGTTCTGGACTTTCTTTTAAAAATCGCGGCGTCCACCTTTTTTTTTCACTGCACCTGCGAAAAAGTGGGGGGGGGGTTTATACCTCCAGGGAGCGAAAAACTCCCGCGCAGGGGGGAATTTCAAATTCCCCTCGGGGAGCGACGCACGGGGGGAGGGTCGCGTTGGGGAGCGCATGCAATCGTGCGCCGTCTCCACCAACGCGGGGAGGGGGGGTGGGTCCTTCCCCTCTCCACCCTGCGCAGACGCCCACGCGTCTGCCCTCTACGTAGATGACGCAGCGGTCTGCGGCGTAAACGACGTAGCTGGCGTCTACCATAGATAGGACGTCTGCGTCCTACGCAGCTGGCGTCTGCGGTCTACGCAGACTGGACGCGTAAGACGTCTGATCCGTATGCACTCTGCACAGGCCAAGGACGCGTGCTGTGTACCTCTTTTTTTTTTTTTTAAATTCCGATGGGCTGAAGCGGGCGTCCACGATAACATCGCGCTTTCGCGTTTTAAAAAAAAATCGCGTCGCAACCAACAACCTTCTCCGGCACAGACACAACGCTTTCTGTTCGCCTCTTGCTTCCTCTCACCGTTCCCTGTGATCTGGCTCTGATACCATGTTGAACAATGAACAGTAATTGTATTATTCAGTTCAGTTTAAATAATACAGCACAAGTCCGGGAATAGTACACCGGCGCAACAGGAATTGTTACATCAGTTGTAACAGAGAGCTTCAGTTGTAACAGAGAGCTAAACTATGTAATACAGACAAATAGTAAGTACGCTAACAATTTGGAAGTACAAATAGAAGATTACAAGAAAATTTTTGAAGATCTCGAAATGCAATTAACCAGGAAAACAGAGTATTGCAGTAAGCTAGAAAAAGAAATTGATGGTTTAAGAATGCAGACAGAAGAAATGAGTAATAAAGTCCATATATGCAGCAAACATGAAAAGGAATCTAACAATGTTGTTAGCAATTTGAAGCTGCAAATAGAAGAGTCCAAAAGGAATGAAGAAACTCTCAGGTCTCAGATCAATGAGAAAGATATTGTTTGCTGCAAACAAGAAAAAGAGATTGTTTCTTTGAAGAAACAACTAGAGGAGGCCAATACAAATCTTAAAATAAAAAATGATCTTACAGAAAGTCTTGGCTTCTCTATGACTAAGACACAAGAACTCAAGGACAAGTTAGAGTCTAAGATTCTTCAGTATAATGAGTTGGAACAAAAAATGGCTTCTTTGGAAATGGAAACTAAAGAGTACAAGGATAAGCTATACAGGTTTCAAGATAGCTCCAAAAAGGTTAAGTCTCTCATCAAAGGTCAAAGAAAAACAACAAATAAAACAGGCCTCGGTTTTGTTGAGCCGCACAAGGAACAGGTTGGTGAATCTAGCAAGAGATTTCAAAAGGAAGAAAGTACTTCAAATCATGAGTCTATGAGTGATAGATGCTCAGAAATAGAAAATGAAACTCAGATTGAGAAGAAGTTTTTAGGACCCAAGAGGTTGAATAAAAAAAATTTTCATGACAGATGTTTTGCGTGTCATAGGTTTGGTCACATGGCTGTACATTGCATGGCTCAAGTGAAGAAGGTAAATGACAGTTTTAGAAGTGGTAATTTCTTTCATGGGTATTGCTACTCTTGTAATCAGTTTGGGCATAAGGCAATTGTCTGCAAGGCTAATAACAGGTTCACGGTTAGTCAGAACAGGTGGATTCAAAGAACAGATATGTCTAAAAGAAATTACAGTGTTATTTGTTATAAGTGCAACAATGCAGGTCACACAACTAGATAGTGTAGAGCTGATCTTCCGAGATACAAGAACAGAAACAGTAGTATGAACAGGTCCATGGATCAAGGCATGGACAAGAACAGGGATGAGAACAAGAGCAAGAACAGTAACAAGAATATGGACAAAGAGTTCAAGAGAAGGCCCGGCAAGGAAGTCATAGACATTGATGATGATCAGTGCCTAATGGGAGATTTACTCCCAACCCTATTTTAATCACCTCATCAGGAGGTGGGGGAGGGACTAAGCTAAGAGGCTCATTCTTTGTCCCGAGCCCCAAAGGTGACCCTTTGCGATTGATGACAAAGGGGGAGAGATTTGAGTAAGGGGGAGATATATGAGTAAGGGGGAGAGCTTCAAGTGAAGAGGAAAGCTTCAAGTTTGGGGGAGCAAAACTTCAAAGAAAGATTCTCAGTTGTCAGCTCAGATTGATTTTAGTTTTGGCTCTTGAAGATGTGCTTTTAGTAAAGGTTTGCCATCAATGACAAAGGGGGAGATTGTTGGCAATTTTGGGTACCTTGATTACATTGCCTTTGCTCAAGTGTAGTTGTTGTCATTGATGTCAAGGAGTTCTTAAAGCAATTTGTTTTTATGTCAAAGAACTTGTTTTGATGAAGGTTTCAGCATGGTCAGTAAGTTTCCAAGAAAATCAGAGTAGCCCAGTTGCAAAAGATCAAGAAAAAGACAAGTTAGAAAAAGTATGCAGGCGGCTGGAAAAACTATCATGATTTCGCGACATGTTTCAGGAGAGAGAAATTTCTGGCAAAACTTTCACAATTTCATGACATGCTGGAAGGCAGAGATGAAGCAGGCAAAACTGTCATGATTTCACGACATGTTTGAGGAGAGAGAAAGTTTTGGCAAAACTGTCACGATTTCGTGACATGCTGGAAGGCAGAGACGAAGCGAGGAAAACTGTCATGATTTCGTGACATGTTGGCAGAGAAGCAGAGCAAAATATAAAGTGTCACGATTTCGTGACATGTCGCATTTTTGTGACTCAAAAAGTGTAGGAAGGCAGAGAAAGAAAAGTGTCACGATTTTGTGACACATTACCAGGAAAGTTGTTCAGACGAGAAAGTGTCATGATTTCGCGACATGTTGCAGGAGAGAGAGTCCAAAAGGAAAAGTGTCATGATTTCATGACATGCAGCAAAGGGAAGAGCCTGAAAGGAGAAGCATCGTGATTTCGTGACAAGCTGCAAAAGAAAGCGTACGGAAGCCAAAAGTGTCATGATTTTATGACAGGCAGTAGAGAAAGCGTACGGAAGCCAAAAGCATCACGATTTCATGACAAGTTGAGTTGGCAGCTTTTAGTTGGAGAAAGTGTTGCGATTTCATGAAAAAAATTGGAAGAAGGTATTTTGTAGGAGAAGTGTCGCGATTTCACGATAGAAGCAAAGAGGAAGGCTATGAAGACAAAAACGTCATGATTTCATGACAGACAGAAGTGAAGAAGCCAGTAGGAGGAAGATGTCATGATTTTACGACATGTCATAGTTTTGTGACCAGAAGGCAAGTGCAGACTCCAGTGCAGGAAGATGTCATGATTTCGTGACATGTCATAATTTCGTGACTCAAAGAGGAGAGAGAATGTATGATGTCAGAAATGTCACGATTTCGTGACATAAGCAGAGAAGAAGGCCATGAAGTCAAAAGGGTCACGATTTCATGACAAAGTTGGAGATGACATCAGCAGAAGCAAATGTGTCATGATTTCATGACAAAAGTAGAGGAGAAGGCAATGAATACTAAAGTGTCATAATTTTGTGACAGAGTGAAGATGACGTCAGCAAAAGTCTGAAGTGTCGTGATTTCACGACAAAAGCAGAGAAGAAGGCAATGAAGTCTAAAGTGTCATGATTTCACGACAGAGTGAAGATGACGTCAGCAAAAGTCTGAAGTGTCATGATTTTGCGACAAGAATGTTGTCAAAGCAGACAAAGGCCAAAAGTGTCACGATTTTGTGATAGCAAGCAAAAGAAGGTGTATGATTGCAAAAGGTGTCGCGATATCGTGACATGTTGTAGTTTCACGATAGAAGCTACAAGAAAGTGATAGAACTAGAGGTGGTTGAAGGACAGAGTTAACTTTGAGCCGACAAAGTTAAATCTAGGCCGACGTAGCGTAGGGTTTGCAGCCGACGTGGTTGAAGGGTAACAATCGACTAAGATTGAATGTTTTGATCTGTAAAGTTATGCTATAAAAGGAGGGCTATTTCAAGATTGAAAGAGTGAACGAGTGCATTGAAATTGTTGAAGAAAAGTCCATGGTGCGCAAAGAGCAAGTCATTTTGAATTGAGTGAAGTGTGCAAGATGCAACCATAACAGTGCAGATAGCGCAGAAGTGGCGAGTTGATGCACAAAGGAGCAGAAGTTGTTGGTGTTGCAACGTTTGGATACAGCACACAGAAGAGAGGAGTTCGATAGTTGAAGTGCTGTGTACTGCTGTGTCTGCACAGAACTGTGCAAAAATTGGTCTCAACCAAGTGCAGTTGTGACAGAGCAGAGAGAACAGTTGGATAGTATTGAGCAAGCTATTGTTGAAGCTTGTGGAGAAGTTTGGGTAGGTTCTTCTGAGAACTTGCAAAGCAGATCTAAGGCAAGTCTTAGTGAAGACTTGGGCAAAGATCAAGCAAGCTGTGTTGAAAGCTTGTGAACCATTTTTATGAACCAGTTTTGAGGACCAGATTGAGGACAGAGATTGATGCAAAATTGAGGACAGACTTGTACCAGACCGAAGGACTGTGTTTGGTGTAGACCAGAGGAAAATATAGAGGACATATGTGCTAGATCGAAGGACTGTGTTTAGTTCATACTCAAGGACCAACTTTGTAGTGATAGAGTTGAGGATAGAGATCTCCAGCCAGAGCAGGGAAAATAGGCATCTTCTGTGGATTGAGTTCCACTTGCTAAGGGTAGAGGAGGTAGAGGTCTTCTAGAGGATCACCAGGCAGAGCAAAGCTAGGGGAAGGTATCTCCTTTGGGTTGGTGCCCATAAACATTGTAATAAGGAAAGGTATTCCTAGAGGTTGAATTGATAAAATTTAGAGACAAATTTTATTCGTGGAGTAGCCCGCTTGGGTGAACCATGTAAATTGCTGTATCTCCTTTGTGAATGGTGTTTTGTGCATTGCTTTAATTACTGCCATTGATATTGCTTTCTGTAAACTGCATAATATTGGATTAAAAGTTGATTTGAAGGAAAAAAGTAAAAAGTAGCCTTATACTGTTCACCCTCCCCATCTCAGTATAAGCTTGTGTTCTTCATAAGGAGGCTATATAAAGGGGATACCTAAGGTTCATCAAAACTATGAGCTCGTGGTTAATTATCATTGGCTAAGCATCCGAATTGAGCTCGTGCAAAAATATTTTAGAAAGCAGAAGCAATGAATAAATGAAGGTTGGTCAAATGTCCAAAGTCATCATGGGCAGAGTGGCACATTGGAAATTGGCTTTTGGCAAAGGCATGTGGCAGCACAAACATCAAGGTTTCGAATCCCCTTGACTGTGTTCGAAAGGCATTGGAAGAAAAGTGTTCGAAGCACTTTTGATTTGTGAAAAGGGAGGAAAGGTTGAAGGCACGTTGTGCCTTTCCCATTCAAACGAGTGGCTAGCTCATGTGGCAACCTTAGCCACGGCTAAGGTGCTCACGGTGTAGAAAATTTGAGGGTTTGAATCCCCTTGAGGAGGTAAATATGTTTTTGCTCTAATTATTTTTATTAAGCCCTAAGTCGGAGTTATAAGGTGGTTAGGAATAATTAAAGTTTTTAATTAAAATTTGTTTTTATAAGGGCTATGATTATTATTTCAAAGGTGGATGAGTTGTTGATTTAATTTGATGTTCATGAAATTGAGAATACAGATTTAGGAGAAATAAGGAGTTGTTATAAAATAATTTTTGAGAGGTTTATTGATTATTATTTTTGATAAGGGTTTTTTATTAAAAGGACTTTGGTGGATGTGTTTATTAAGTTGGAGTAAAAATGTGTAAAATTGAGTTATGATTTATCTTGTTAGTATTATTTGAAGTCCACGAACCCTTATTGAGATTGGAAAGGAAAGTTGTGTTTAGTGTGGAAGATTTTATGGACAACTTCTTGGCATCAAAAAGGTATGGGCACATTCTCCTATTGATTGTTTATGGTGGTTGATTTCTGAAATATCATTAGAGTGAAAAGGATTGATTTTGGTTTCCTTTTCGAAAATTGTTGGTTGAATGCTTCAAGGTTTTCTGGTTTGAGAGTTGTGTTTAAAACTTGTTTTATAAGCATAGTTGTTGAAGCCCATTGGTTATGTAAAGAACTTGAAAAGAACATGAGTATCATTGTTATGTGAGATTTATGGTTGAGCATTGTTGGAAAAATTTGAGTTGGTTGATACATGCTTGGACTAGGGTTTTGTGAGAAAGAGTTATCCCTTGTGGTGATTGGTTGAGTTGAGTTGATTGAGCCTAGTCAAGTGATTGTGTGAGGTGATTGTTCAAGTTACATGAAACAAACTATTCTATAATTTTGATTTGAGTTGAGATTGAGCTTAGAACATATTGAGTCTCTAACAATTCTCTTTATGCTTCTATGAGTTGACTTGAGTTGAGTTGAGATTGACTTGAGTTGAGTTGAGTTGAGATTGACTTGAGTTGAGTTGAGTTGAGATCATTGTGAATCATTGTTGTCATCCATTGTTGAGTGCATTTCCATTCATTATTGAGTTCATCTTTGAGCCTTGCCTTCATAGATTTGTGGATGAGATTTGAGTACTATTTGAGCATGATTGATTGAGCCTTTGAGAAGGCCTTTGGGATATATTTTTGGACAAATTTGTGGTAGTTTGTGTATGATTGATTGAGTCTTTGTGAAGGCTTTGTGGATAGTTTTGGTACAAATTTATGGACAGTTTTAGACAATTTTTAGGAGATATTTGTGGATAGTTTTAGATAGATTTGTAGACATATTTGGGATATATTTGAGCTAGTTATTAGTGAGCTTGTTGGAGCAGATTTGAGCAAGTTCTTGGTGAGCTTGCTTGAGCAGATTTAGACAAGTTCTTAGTGAGCTTGTTGGAGCATATTTGAGCAAGTTCTTGGTGAGCTTGCTAGAGCAGATTTGGACAAGTTCTTAGTGATCTTATTAGAGCAAATTTGAGCAAGTTCTTGGTGAGCTTGCTAGAGCAGATTTGGACAAGTTCTTAGTGAGCTTGTTGGAGCAGATTTGAGCAAGTTCTATGTGAGCTTGTTGAGCAGTTTTGGACAAGTTCTATGTGAGATTGTTATGCAAATTTGGACAAGTTCTGTGTGAGCTTGTTATTTCCTAGCTTTGAGTAGATGAAAGAAATTTGGACAAGTTCTGTATGAGCTTGTTGAGCAATTTTGGACAAGTTCTGTGTGAGCTTGTTATGCATATTTGGACAAGTTCTGTGTGAGCTTGTTATTTCCTAGCTTTGAGAAGATCAAAGAAATCATTGTATTGGATAAGGATCCTTATTTTTGCATTAAATATTATAAGGATATTATCTTGTGGAGTACCCCACATTTGAGGAACCACGTTAAATCCTGTGTCTCAATTGTGTATGGTGACTTGTGCTCTTTCTTAATATTGCTATCCGAGTTATTAATGCACACTGCTATATTTGGTTATTGCAATTAAGGACATTAATTGATATTGGTTTGGAAAGAAAGTAAAAAGTGGTCTTATACAATTCATCCCCCTCTTAGTATAAGCTTGTGTTATTCAAGTATAAGGCTTAAAAAACCATTAGTGGTATCAGAGCTACCACCAGACTCTATCCAGATTGATAGAGTTTATTTTTAGCCACCATTATTAATTGATTTTATCTAGTTTGATAAATGTGATTATGAGTCTGTAAACTTTGAAGGTATTGAGACTCGGACTCCATTTTTAAAGGTAATACTGAGCATAAAAGCTAGAGTCTTTCCATGGGTGAAGAATAACCAGTGAAGACCAAGAATCAACTATATTTTTTAGGGTTGTAATCAACCTTTGACATTGATATTATATATTTGATATTCAGGGACATATATATCCCTTGACATATAAAATTTGAGATTCAAGGACAAAGATATCCCTTGACATAGAAAGTTTGAGATTTAGGGACATTCAAGTCACCTTGATAGTATATTGGAAGATTTAAGATTTTGGATAATAGTGAAATTAGTAGAAGTTTGAGAAGCTTCCTACATCATATAGATAAGAGTTTTAGATTCTAGGTGTAGATATAAAGCAAGCAGAAGAAAGAAAAAATATAGTAGTGAATTGAGAAGCATTCAGAGTTTCCTAGGATAAATAGAAGAAAGTGTAGACACCTAAAACGCGTCATGTCGAGGGTGACTACTCATATGGACATGCTACAAGACCATATGGAGGATCTTGGATAGACTCCAAGATAGAGTAGTGGTTCTAACCACTCAATTTGGGCTCCTTGGCCTAATCAGTCTGAACCACAGCCCAGACCTATGGTTTATAGGCTGAACCATGGTTGAGACCTATGGTTTATAGTCTAGACCATAGCTGTAACCTATGGTCTTAACTAAAGTTTAGTTGGCCTTCAATCCGAGCCAAATCGGTTTGAATGACCATTTGATCTAGAAGAAGATGGTTAATGGACGGAAGATTCCAGAGGCTTCCATTCCAACTGTCCTAACCACCTCTTCTTGATCTTGGCTTCTCCAGGAAGCCACCCCCAGTCCTAGGGCATCCTATAAATACCCCCTCCAAATGGGGAGAGAATATAGAGAGTTGATTGATCAAGCGAGCAACGAAGCCCTATCGAATTGCATACTGAATTCATGCATTGGAGAAGGCCACTTTGCTATTCACCCAAAGATCAATTTGCCATGGAAGTTCTAGGAGCCTAGAAGAACCAAGAAGCACAAATCCGGGTAAATGAAGGCCCATCACAGTGAATCAACCACCAAATCAGTCAGAAGGACACTGAAGGTGACCCTTGAACATCAATTGGACAAGGAGGTCAAGCCCACTACCCTTGAAATTGAGGGTAAACCTATCAGATTGCTAACCATGGCTTTCAGCCATGGTTTACAGTGCAGACTCGCTCACCAGAGCTATGGTTTGTAGCAGAGGTATCACCACCTTACCTTTTTCATTTCTATCTAGTTAATTAGCTTAGTTTAGCTATTTCCATGGTTCAATTGTAGTTTAGTAGATTTTTGACCGGTAGAATTAGGTTAGAATAGTTTCTTTATGTTAAGCATCAAATAGGACATTAATGGATTCTTTATGCACTTTCATGCTTTATTTCACATAATTGGTACATGCATAGTGTAGTTGTTATCTTTCTTTATGCAATTCCATGAATATTGATTCAATTTACATAGTTTAGAAGTACTTTTCATGCTTTCTTGATTATACATGCTTAATGGTGTCTTTATGCATTTTTTCTAAAAGGGCCTCATCATGAGAGGCTGCCTATATTTTTGACACTTTTATGTTGTTTCTTGATCGCAGGGAACAGATTCAAAGGAGATTCAACCATCAAGTTCCTTCCCCAATGCGAAGAAGAGGGCAACTCCACCCTAGAGCAGTTTGTGACTAGTTGAAAAGCAACATTAGTGTGCCTACCCTATTGAGGGCTTTGGCATTGTATTAATCGTATCATCATTTGGGTGACCCTAAGAGGGGCATGATTGTAATCGAGATTCTTTGCAATTATTAATACAAGAAACATTTATTTTGTTGAATCTATGCAATCTTGTCATTTTTATGCTTTGAATGAATGAATACGACATAGTATAGTAGATGGGTGCATGCTTTTTGGTTGGATCAGAAGGCGATCACGGTGGAACTCCATAATTCTAGCATCTGACTATGTGTTTTTGGTTTTTGTGACTTGCAGGTATAGACCATAGCTACCAGCTGTAGGCCAACAATTGAACCATAGGTTCAACCCATGGGCCACAGTCAGAACCGTAGCCCAGACCTACGGTTTCCAACAGACACAACAAATAGCAGAGGGATAAAGCTCATTCGGATGTGGACTTGAGGTAGGCCCTACTTCTCACTCTCTGTAATTTTTTTTGTCTCTGTGTTTTTCCAGAAAGTCAAATTTGGAATGCAATTAAGAAATTAAGAAAGAAAAAGAAATGAATTAGGTCTTAGTTTGCATTTATCTTTCGTGTCATTAGAAAGGCACTGCTAGGAACAACGGATCTCTGATTTTAATCCGCCCTAGAATCCAACGTGCTTGATAGAATTTGTGTGATTGGTTTGCATGTGTGAGGCCCAATTAGTGGCCAATTATCATCGTAATGTGCATGGTCTCAAAGAGCATCTAGAATAGCTTGCATTTTCTGAATTTGAAATGTTCTTTCATTTGCATAGCATTTAGAAAATGAGCATGAATGTTATATGATGCATTTATTTTATGTACATTAAAAGGAACCACACACACCACTTGGCACTTAAACGCTAGTGAGTTGGGCTTGACATCCAACCACTAGTAGGGTTCAATGATGGTGGGCGTAACTTCCATCCGTTGGCCCAAATCTCATGAACCTTTTGGATACTAGACCAATATCGGATCCGAGAACCTTTCGTACCCTAGAAAATTTGCATGTATTCTCTTCGGAGGGTATAACGCTGACTGGGGAAAATGGGTGAGGATCTGGGAGGACCTGTGCTCCTTGACCGTGTGTGGGCTTCATTACCACACATTATAGGTTGGATTACATGACTTGGAGTTCATAGCCAAGTTGTCGAGCTGCGAGCATACAGGTGAAAGCCATTAAACTAAGAATAAAATCCAACAAGTTTTGCAAAACATGATAAGAGTTTCTACACTGATACAACAAATCATTGAAACACATCAAATAGTTTAGGGCTCAAATTTTAAAATGTAAAGGAGATAATCACATTGTTTACTTTGTATGCTTCTTTATTGCTTAATTCATCAAGATAAGGCCCTCCTTGAGGCCACAATTTTTAGTAAGAGAGGAAACCTCTCGAGTCTTGTTTAGTTGGTTCATCATGATGACTAGGCATGATAGAGCTCAATCATGAGCTAATGAGTCAGAGAGTTCATGGAGAGGCTTTGAATGCTCTCGATGTTCTCCTGAGGATATTTCAAACCTCGTACGCCTCCTTGCTAGGTGTCACACTCATCATGCACCTGAGGATCCAATCCTCCTAGCACGACATTCTAAGAGTCATCGTGAGCTCCCTTCATCACGCAGGGGGTTCACCCATACAGATCATGGGGTTTCTTCACATATGGTGAGAACCCATGTCATTAGGTCTCCACCTGGTGAGATAGAGAGTTGTGGATCATACTCCATGAGTCAGTCCTATAGGGAATCTGAGTCTCATGCAGCCCATGAGAGGCAACTACTCCAAGACCAATTGGAGGAGGCACGCCATCAGCATAAGCACCTAGAGCGTGAGTCCGTAGAGAGAAAGAGAGTGCATCAACAAAGGTTGGATGAACTCCAATGGTGTGAAGAGAGGATTTACCAATAGAAAGCACATGAAGAACAATCATGTGAGGTAATTCCTAAAAAGAAGCTCATACCTAGAGTGCTTAGGCAACAAGTCAACGTGACGCACCCAGTGCATCGTCAAGAGTTGCCACTTAAGCAAGTAGATAGCCATTCTTCTAGATAGATAGACATGCCTAGGGTTATCGAAGAGCAATAGAAAGAGATGTCTAGGGATCCCATGTGTAAGCATGAGGTCGAGAGTAGTCAAGTCCGATAGGTGAGCAGTGTCAATGCTCGAAAGTCATCACAATCCTTGGGGCATATACAGTCTATTCCACCATATAAGGAACCTGTGATTACTTTCCATAAATAGGAAGTCAAACCTATCCCTATCAGGGAATATGATCCTCCATTGCATATCATAGCGAGGATACAACAGATTGCGTATAAGTGAGTGTTGGTGGATACAGGATCATCGATTAATATCATCACCACCTCAGTGTTCAAACATCTCAAAATTCCACCTTCCCACATCAAGGAAACAAATTTCATATTGCAAGCCTTTAACGATGTGGAATCCCCTACAGTAGGCACAATAGTCCTCCCCATCGAGGTGGGACAAAATATTATTCCTACATTGTGCTACATTTTAGAGGGATCAAGATAGTATAATCTACTTCTTGGAAGACCATGGATAAGAGCCATGGAGTGCATGCCATCAATAGTGCATCAGTGCATTAAGTACACCCATGGAGGTGAAGTTCATGTAGTTGAGGCAGACCCAGATCCCTTCAAGTATTATAATCCTGAGGATCATCCACAGGAACCTGGTGAGGTACCTATGCATCTGCAAGTTAAATTGGATGAGTCTATCCAAAGTGTGGATGCAGCCTCGCAGACTGTGGTGGAGTTACCATCCCCATCGCTGTCACCTATGGAGTCACCTACAACCCCTGCACTCTCGACACCGCTTAGCAGGGAAGGATTGATGAATGCCCTTATGGAGTTTCTCACAGCCTCTTCGGAGGTATCATTAGAGGATCTTCACACTCCTATCAAGGAGGAAGAACCTAGCATGGTCATGGATGCACCTGAGTGTATCACACCCTCTTCATCCATCATGTCACCAGATAGTTCTCACGAGGATGATGGTGAATATGAAGAGCTTATAGAGGCCAGCATTATGATGCTGCCCACCATAGAGTCCACTGAGGATCTAGGTCAACTTTTCATCGAGTCTCCACCTATGGATCCTATCCTGGAGACATCGTATGAGTATGAGGAAGGTTCAGTTATCATGACTGAAATAGAACAACCTTAGTATGTTGACGAATTACCTATGATGCATGAAGTTGTAGAGTTTTCTCATGAGTTTGTGGGAATGGTCGACATTAGGCTAGAAGATCAAGTGATTCCTAATCACATAGAGCTAGAGATGGGGTAATCCAATGGTGTTTTCACATTGCCAGGGCTAGAACTTTTGAAATTGGTCACTCTTGACTCATTTCTCATGGCACCATCTCAAGAGCACAAACAAGTAGGTTCCTCACATCATATTGGGGGTACTAAAAGTGACATAGTTCAACACAATGAAGTGAAACAAGAGCTTGAGCTGAGTCATAGGCATGAGCATGTGGATAGCATTGACGAAGTGTGTCATCAAGAAGCTTCCACATCAACTCAAGTGAAGGAAATAGGTGATTTGCAATTACCTAATGGATCCATAGCATCCACTTTTCTATTTCCTTCAAATGACAAAGGTATTTCGAATCAGTCATTGGAAATACATATGAATTCTTTGTCAGTCTTGCGATCCATTTTAAGCCATCTAGAATGGATGGAGCATCGAATGGATGAGCAAGATAAGGCGTTGCATTTTATCAAGAACCAGATTGAAAATCTGGAATTACAAAAGCAACCCTTGTTTGAGGCCGAATCACTTCCTATGCAAGTATAGGAAAAGCCTCAGTGAAAGCAAAAGCCCATGCGACCAACCCAACCATTGGATTCTCAAAGCAAACCAATGCGGGGCAAGAGCCCAAAATAGTCATAGCATAGTGGGACTCCGTTACAAGAGTCTATGTCTGATATCTTTTAGAAGTTGCAAGAGGCTAAGGTCATCACCTTGCCTAATGTCATCCCTCTAAACCCAAATAGAGTTAAACCTACGGGTTATAGGGAGCATCACTACTATCTCTACCATCGAATAGAGGGTCATGGCATTCGAGATTGTCATGAGTTTAAGAGTGTGGTGCAAAATTTGATAGATAAGGGGGTTTATCATGTAGATGGTTCTCTCAGAGTGCCCCAACATGCTGAAGTGGAGGTCACACCTCCTCAAGAGTGACCTCAGAGTCATCAGTCACCTCGTAGGCCCAATAGGCCAGTGCAATGAGTAGTTTCATTTTAGATGACTACTCTAACTTTGTTCCAAAAGTTACATGAGGCACAGGCATTCATATTGCCCAAAGTCAAGCATAGGGCATCCGAGACTGGGTCACCTGATAGGGGTCCCTTTTGTGTGTATCATCGAGTGCATGGACATGACATTCGGAGTTGCCAGTCATTTAAGAGGGTCATCGAAGACCTAGTAGAACGAGATGAGATCCATGAGGATGGTTCTCTCGTTCACCCATGCCAAAGCATAGGCACACCGGTGAGGTCCGATCTTCACCTAGGGGAGTCGATTTTTGTCACTCTTCCTAAACAAGCTGATTACTTTTTAGTAAATAACATGCACACTGGGGGTCTTCAAGGTAGCATACCTTTCCCACCAACCATGCCAAATTTGATAAGGAAAAATGAGGAATCTAGAGGTATTGCACCTCCCTCACCGTCATCGAATGGCACACTCACTAGGGGTATATAGGGCAGCATGCCCTTCCCAAAAGGCTCCAAGGGTTCCTGAAACCACTTGGTCATGTCAGTTAAAAGCCTCAAGGATTTTCTTATAATCGCTCGGTCATCCTAAAAGGCTCCAAGCTCATCTGTGAGTAGTTTGGTCAATCAAAAGGCACCAAGAGTTTCTAAAAAACTGCTTGGTCAACCCAAAAGCTCCAAGGATTCTCAAAATATCACTTGGTCATCCCAAAATGCCCCAAAGGTACCCATAAACCCTTTGGTCAAACCCCAAAAGCTTCAAGGGTTTGCTTAAAACTCGGTCATCCTAAAAAGCTCCAAGGATTCTTTTGAAAAATTGCTTGGTCAATCTAAAGGCTCCAGAGGCATGTACTCATCGTTTGGTCAGATATGAGGCTCAAAACTCATAAAAATAATAAAATCAATAAAATCCAAAAAAAATTGGTAAAGCATAAAATCCAAAAACATTTGCATTTGCATTTTGCATTCTCATTTTGCATTCACACATGCATTCGTTGCATTATTGCATTGCATATAGGCATTCGTCATCCATTGCATTCCGTAGTAGGAGGGATTATGTTTTTCAGTCTTACAAATGACACCATGTTTGTGTTTAAATCATGCATCTCTGCATTTATCATGATCCATCATTCATGTGAGTAATTGTGTTTTTCAACACAACCTATAATGTTGCTATGGAGATATACTAGGGTTTTCGGTCACTCAACCATACCTAGTGGTCTTATCAAGAGTTGGTAGAAAGCTTGCTTTGCTTTTGTAGCTAAGGTTTAGTTAGTATAGCCCTTAGCATATCATAAGCCTATCACTAATCAACAAATTAAACAATCCTAACAAGGACTAGGGGAAGATGAAAGCTGCAAAGCAGGACCGGGTATCCTGAAGTGAAAAGAGTTATTCTTGCTTATCCCTCTGTGCGGATGGTATGGGAAATGTTGGTAGTTGGAAAAAGGATAGGTTAGTTCCCTATTCAGAATCCCTTGCTTACGATAAAATGAGCAATATCCCATAGTGATATCCCACATCAATCCTCATGATTGATACCCTAGATCGATATCATAGATCGACTTCCCAGATTGATATCCCATATTGATATCATAAGATCGATATTCTCAATCGATATACCAAAAATAGTTTTCCCAAGTAAATCCCCCAAAGGAAATTTTTTGAAGAAAATTATCAAATGTAAATGCCGAAAAGTGAAGATCGAGTGAAGATCAGAAAATAGGCTCAAATCAAAGTTCAAAGTGAAGATCAAATGAAGATCATAAATCAAAGTTCGAGTGGAGATCAAATGAAGATCCAAAATCCAGTTCGAAGAGAGATCAAATGAAGATCCAAAGATAGTTCAAAATGAAGATGGAATCGACTCCCTTGCTTCACTACATATGAGCAAGTATCCCAAAAATTGAAGGATAGAAAGGAATGAGCCTGAATCCCTAGAATTGTTGGCACTACTATACCTTACGCATGATGATATGTCCGATGCATTAGCACCTCGCTTATGAACAAGACCAATGTTTGAATGTGGAAGAGCTAGCTTCAAGTGTCCTGCATTGCCTAGTGGCTTAGTCCAACTAAAATCTAAACTTGGGATTGGATAAGACATTTGTGGAACCCCTATCTTAGCAATGGGCTGAAAGAATCTCGCCTGACATTGGGGAACGCTCGTGTCTTATCTTAAAATAATCATGTGCACACAGGGATAATGAACAGTTAGGGCCTATCCTAGCAAAATCCTTTTATCTCAAAAGTCTAGTGTGGTTAGTATGCAACTTTTGATAAGTCTATTAGGGTGTTTGAGTCTCATGGAAAACCTCAAAAATTTCTCTCATAGCAACAAAATATCAAATATCGCAAACCATATAAAATCATCAAATTGCAAAGTATCGAGTCCATGATACATCATCATATAGAGCACAATCAAAATATAGGATAGATACCGGATGGATATTAGAAATAATATTTAGACGACCACTGACTATATCGTGCATATTTTTCAAATTTTGCAAAAGAAAATAGAATGACACATTATATCATTCGCATCAAACAACTGCATTCATTGCATTTCATATATGGGTGATTAATTGATTAAATTCTTATCTTAAGGATTTTCAATTACATTCATGATTTTTATACATTCTGTGGTGTCATCCATTAGATTGATAAACATATTTGCATTCATTCCTTATGTTTTAAGTGATTAAAGCATACAGGTTCATTTACATTAGATTACCATCATGTAAATAAATCATTACATACATTAATGCATACAATAAAGCAATATCAAATATGCGTTAAGAGAAAACATTGCATCCATATGCATCCATCATAAATCGCACATCTAAGCATCTAGATCACTGCATATAATCATCATCATAAATCAAATAGCTATCTAGTGCATGTCATCCATACATCACATCATATAGCATCAAATTAACATAAGCATTGCATCCATGTGCATCAAATAAACATAAAATCAAAACATATAAATCAAGTACACATAATGAGCCAAAATGATCATGATCATATATATAAATATGTGTCTCAAAGTACATCAGATGAGTACAAAATACCCGTAGGCTACAATCATGTAGGTCCTCGACCTTACACCAAAAATGATACATGTACAAAATGTAGCTATGATCTAAGAGCCCTAGCTCTAGCTGGCTCCCCCTGAACTGGAGCTCTCGCCACCTCCCTCAACCCTATGACCTGGAGCCTTCTCTATAGTCAGATCTAGCCCCTATATGCACCCTACTGAGGGCCCTATGTACCACCTAGCCCAAGGAAGCCTAGCACACGAGAGACTGGTATGTCCAGGTGGCTAGTCCTATGGCTAGAGGTCTCACCTATCTCCCTATGGCTCCTATGTGAGCTACCACCATGTGTTCTAGAGGACCTGTATGTCCTCTCTATCCTATGGGTCCACTGGCTAGAGCTAGCTATGGACTACCCCGTAGTCCTAGACCTGGTCTGCTGAGACCCTATAGCATGAGAATCCTCTAGGACCATACCACCAATCAACTTGATGTAGCCCTCTAGCTGGTCTATACGGGCTACCCTGCTAGTATGTCTATCATTGCCCTCCTCCATGAGGGCCTATAAATATTGGATCTCTGACATGGGATCACGATCGCTAGGTAGCACTGGCACTAGTGTTGTAGGTGGTGCCATGACAACACGAGAAGATGAAGGATCTCCCCTTTGAGCCAGGGCCAAGTCCCTCTCTACTATAGCTATACCTAGTTGCACCTCTACCAAATCACATGCACTAGTGAGCTCTTGGACCCTCCCCTCTACTATCGTAGCCCATGTAGTTAGGCTAGTGATCTACTGCTCTACCTAGGTCAGTCTATGGTCCCTGTCAATCAGCTGGACCCATAGAGTAGCAATAGTAGTGTCTCGCTCCATCTATTGCGTGACATATCTATTGAGCTGACTCTACAAGTCAACAACCTGAGCTAGGAGTAGCCCCTCTGCACTGTCAGGAGGGACCTCACCCTCCTCTGGAGCCTCATCATCTGGATCAACCTCGAGAGCCTCCTCGATGGTGGCCTCTATGCCCCATCCACCCTCTATCTACTGGCACACCCTATGCCCATCAGGATATGCCTCTACCTCTGCCTATTCTGGCACTCTGCCTAGAGGTCTTGATCCATGCCACTAGAGCATGGACCACCATCCATCATATGCTAGGGTGGTAGCAGCCCTATCAACCCTAGTCTCCTGGAAGTCATCTGGCTCGTCTCCTAGAGTCAAAGGTCGAATCCATGGTAGGTACTACTCTAATGCCAAGTATCGATATAGAAATGGGATCTCCAGGATGTCCTACACTATCCAAACTATCATAGGATATGAGAGTAGAACTGATACTCTCTAATATTGGCCTTTCAATCGAGTAGCCACCTATCTCTATGAGCCTATCGAAGCCACTCACCCACCTCAGCCCATGCTGGGCAATCCATGTACGGCCGCCACTCAATGTCGTATGGTCCGAGTGATCCAAATCGTGTGATGTAATGCTGGATGTCACTAGCATGGGTCCTACTCCTAAACCCCTCCTCCTCTGAGAGGCCAGCAGGTGGTATAACATTGGTGAGCATCATCAATCTCTATGATGCATAGTGGTAGCTCTCTAGGATGCTCTATCTTGATGTGTTGCTAGCCCCAAATCTGAAGAAGTAGGCTACAGCTAATGCCCCGATGGCTTCGGTCAGTGATCTGGTATAACTCTCTATACAATTGGCAGAGTAGGGTGCTCCCCTAGGCCAGTCATAGTGGCTGAGCCGTTGAGCTCTGAACCACTCTCTGGATAGTGGCTAGGAGGTTCTAGGGAATCCTCATGCTCGAGGAGTCTAGAAGAACAACTTGCACCACCAGGTGCATAAATATGGCCTCATGCACAAATAAGATGTTCTTCCCCTACCAGTATCTGATATGGACTCCTCCATGATCGATACTGTGTTGAGCCTCCTAGATCTAATCATGGAAGATAGCATCAAAAATGGGCCCTTTGGCCCTAGAAGTAGAAGAGATGATGGCCTCGCCATCAATGGGGATCCTGAAGATCCTGTATATGTCCTCTAATGTAACCATCATTTCACCTGTAGGCAGGTGAAATGTGTTGGTCCATGCATTCCAGCATTGGACCAACATAGTCAAGTAGGCTTGATCTACCCTAATCATGGTTAGATCTAGGATGTAATCGAAGCCGATAACTCTGAACCATCTCCGCTCCCCGGGAGTGAGCTCTCCGTGAAGAGTCTTAAGGATGTCGGGCTCTCGAGCTCTAGAGGTCAACCTCTAAAATAAAAAGCATAATATAAGAGAAAATCTAACTAAAAATAAGCAAAAACATTTAAAAATGACCTAAAAATCATCAAAAACATCTAAAAACTGATAAAATTACAAAAACATGTCATCATGCAGTCATAAAAATTAAAAATATCACTTAGACAAGTCAAAAATGCATTAAATGACATTATTTGCCTATTAAACCTTGAAAAATTAAAAAATTTGATAAATTTTTCAAAATTTTTTTGACCTGTGTCAACCTTATTGTTTGCATGTGGTCAAAAATTGACCATTGGGATTTTAAATGCAGATTGTAATTGGTAGTTGTGGTCCCCAATTGATCAATTGGGAATCGTAGTTGGTACCTGCGGTCTCCGACTGAGATCCCACCCGATCATTTACCATGGCTAAAAATGAAAAAAAAATAAAAAAATAAAGCCTAAACTAGCCTAACCTAGGATGTGGTTCATTACCAATAGTTTAATGAGATTGAATTAGCCCATTAATTAATGTGGTTCATTTTATTGGTAATGGATGCGAGGTCTTGGTGTCAAATTACCTTGCCCTCGCCTCTACCTCGGCTAGAAGAAGCTTGCCCATGCTCTACCATCGTGCGGTGTGTAGGGTGTGAGTGTAGAGTTTGATAGGGTTGCAGGTCAGTTCTCAGTTATCATTGTCAGAGCTCTCCAATTGCCAAGTCGTTATCAAGGAATAATGAAATAAATTTGAAAATTGAGCCTTTTATAAGCTTTTCTTATTCCGCACGGACCGCAGGCCCTAGCCATGGTTCCCAAAATTGCAATTGGGAATCGTAGACCCTAGCCGCGGTTTGCAACTAGTAGAAAATATGGTCAAATCCCATCGTGGGAAGGTCTAAAAAGGAAAATTAATGACTCCCATTGGATCAAATTTTCAAAAAGAGCAATCAATGTTGCAAATTTGGTGATGTTCAAAGCACCAGGATCAATTAAAAAAAATCAAAATTAACAACAAAAATCAAATAATTAAAAACACCAAATGCGCCTCGTATTCAGTAATTTACCCTATACACTTGGCGGTTGTAGCGACTTGCGCTCCATGCAATCCGACAAGATGAGTAAATTACCATAAGGACATTTGGGGCAAAAATTGTCATCGTTGATCTGATATGCTTCTTTTCAATCCCTAAGAAGGCCTTCGTGGCTGGACTTCTCCACGGGAACGAGGCGTTTCATGTCATGTCTTCTATGACATCTTTCAACAAATCATCGATAATTTGATTCAACACAAATCTAATTGGATTTGTATCATTTTGATTCCCTAAGATGGCTATTGTAGCCCGATTGCTCCATGGGATAGGAATGTGCAAATACTATTAATAGTTGGAATCAAAAGCTGAACTAGGCCTAGCCAAGGCATTAATTTGCTCAAATCTAAATTTGTTCAGATCATCCATGGTGGTCAAGCGACATCATCGCTTTAATCATTGTCATTACCCTCATCGACTCATCGCTTGAGGGGGTAGTCATAATATCAAATCATAATCAAAATCAACAGAAGATCCTGAAGATCGTAGATCCCTTGATCTTGTCAAAATTGCATTCATCCTTGTGAATCATTGTCAACAGCTATCATAAGCTTACCCCTTTGCTTGGGGAAAATAGCAAATATGATAATTTATTTGTAACTCTCATCCTTTCGGATTGACAGGCATGAAAGCCTACTTGGCATTGATGCTATCTGAATGTCTGATGATGAGTACAGAATTTTCAAGTTTAAGCCTCCAAAGAGTTGGAAGCAATGATTCCAGGATGCGCGTCCTTTTGTAGGACCTGGGGCATCTAATGTTGATATGACTAATGATCATCATAGAACCTTCGACATCATTTTAGGAGGTATATTTTTGCTCAACATTGTTTGATCTCACAACACATCTCAAAAGGGGCATCTGTAGACACCTAAAACATGTCATGTCGAGGGTGACTACTCATATGGACATGCTACAAGACCATATGGAGGATCTTGGATAGACTCCAAGATAGAGAAGTGGTTCTAACCACTCAATTTGGGCTCCTTGGCCTAATCAGTCTGAACCGTAGCCCAGACCTATGGTTTATAGGCTGAACCATGGCTGAGACCTACGGTTTATAGTCTAGACCATAGCTGTGACCTACGATCTTAACTAAAGTTCAGTTGGCCTTCAATCCGAGCCAAATCGGTTTGAATGACCATTTGATCTAGAAGAAGGTGGTTAATGGATGGAATATTCTAGAGGCTTCCATTCCAACTATCCTAACCACCTCTTCTTGATCTTGGCTTCTCCAGGAAGCCACCCCTAGTCCTAGGGCATCCTATAAATACCCCCTCCAAATGGGGAGAGAATATAGAGAGTTAATTGATCAAGCGAGCAATGAAGCCCTATCGAATTGCATACTAAATTCATGCATTGGAGAAGGCCACTTTGCTATTCACCCAAAGATCAATTTGCCATGGAAGTTCTAGGAGCCTAGAAGAACCAAGAAGTGCAAATTTGGGCAAACGAAGGCCCATCACAGTGAATCAACCACCAAATTAGTTAGAAGGACACTGAAGGTGACCCTTGAACATCAATTTGGACAAGGAGGTCAAGCCCACTGCCCTTGAAATTGAGGGTAAACCTATCAGATTGCTAACCGTGGCTTTCAGCCATGGTTTATAGTGCAGACCGCTCACCAGAGCTACGGTTTGCAGTAGAGGTATCACCGCCTTACCTTTTTCATTTCTGTCTAGTTAATTAGCTTAGTTTAGCTATTTCCATGGTTCAATTGTAGTTTAGCAGATTTCTGACTGGTAGAATTAGGTTAGAATAGTTTCTTTGTGTTAAGCATCAAATAGGACATTAATGGATTCTTTATGCACTTTCATGCTTTATTTTACATAATTGGTCCATGCATAGTGTAGTTGTTATCTTTCTTTATGCAATTCTATGAATCTTGATTCAATTAACATAGTTTAGAAGTGCTTTTCATGCTTTCTTGATTATACATGCTTAATGGTGTCTTTATGCATTTTTCCTAAAAGGGCCTCATCATGAGAGGCTGCCTATCTTTTTGACACTCTTATGTTGTTTCTTGACCATAGGGAACAGATTCAAAGGAGATTCAACCATCAAGTTCCTTCCCCAATGCGAAGAAGAGGGCAACTCCACCCTAGAGCAGTTTGTGACTAGTTGAAAAGCAACATTAGTGCGCCTACCCTGTTGAGGGCTTTGGCATTGTATTAATCGTATCATCATTTGGGTGACCCTAAGAGGGGCATGATTGTAATCGAGATTCTTTGCAATTATTAATACAAGAAACATTTATTTTTGTTGAATCTATGCAATCTTGTCATTTTTATGCTTTGAATGAATGAATACGATATAATACGGTAGATGGGTGCATGCTTTTTGGTTAGATCATAAAGTAGCAAAAAGGAATAAGATAGATATATCTCTAATATATTAGTCTTGAAGAAAGATAAAGAAGCACATAGCTTACTTTATATAGCTTCAAGAATTGATCTACATTTGTGTTAGATTTTGGAGCGTTAAACATAAAGGAAATGTATTCAAGTATGGAAATAAGCATGCAATGATATAACTATGATAATAGTAAAAACCCATGCTTGAAAATTTGATAGAAAACTTGAAACAATGCTCTAAAAATGGTCCTATAGAAATCTCACAAAATTTACAGTGCTCCTCTCATGGATTTTGCAACTCCTCCATGATAGCAAAATGGAGCTACATTGCGCCTACTACTACTCTCACCTTTGCAATACTCAACTACTTTCACAATCATTCATAATGAGGCATTTATATAGAAATATAGATTACTTGCCTCTCACTCAACCCTAAGATTCATGTACATGTGGACTGCATGTAAATTTACATCAATGCACATTCTAACACTTGTGCATTTATTCTATTACATTAATAAATCAATAACTCTTAAACTAATCCTAAACTAAATATTCACCCATGAGGGTACATTAGGAAATAACCAAATGATGTAATAGCCATATTTTCCAACACCCCCCTGTATTACATTATTTGGTTTTGAAGACATTAGTCTTCAATATAGATCTACAATCTGGTACTATAGTTTGTACTCACATTCTTGTTCAAGTAAATAGTTAGCATCTTCATAAGGGTCTATCCTTGTTGATAGAGCTTTAATTCCATGTTCATATGTAAGTTCTTCCATTTCTTCAACTTCTTGAATCTTTTGGGCAATGTGTAATTTATGATTTCCTCCCTGATATTTGAGTAGAGGGTATTGCTCTTGAGAAGGGTTTGTCCTTCGGTACTGCTGCTTGAGGTTGATACTACTTTAGCTGAAATATCCTATTTTGTTGATTTCCATAGGATGTTTGATTTTCTTGACCTTGGTTCTTCAAATTGAATTTGCAGTAGTTTGTGCTATGTCATTTTTTTCTGCATAATTGATAATATCTATTATTCCAAGGTCTTTGTCCTTTTAAGGATGATGCTACATTTCCTCGTGGATTTTATTTTATCACCAAAGCATAATTAGTCATCTCATATTTAACTGTGTCCTCTACCTCATACTCTTGGAGAACATTGACTAACTCATCAAAGGAAATATATTTAATTAATATTTACTAGGAGGTAACGAGATGCTTATAATTATCTGGAAGTCCTCTCATGGTCACTTGAACAAGAAATTTATCCTTTACTTCTCCTAAGATTAACAATTTTTCTTTGATATATGCTACCTTCCTTAAAATAGCTCTATACTTTCACCTTTGTTCATTTTAAAGGGATGTAATTGAGTTTGAAGGTTTAAAATGGTAGCTTTGTTCTTTCCTTCAAATATTTTCTCTAAGGATTTCTAGGCCTCTATAGATGTTTTTGCTGAACTGATATACGATTGTATTTCATCTGTGATAGCAAAGGTTATTATCATTAATGCCTTAGCATCACTTTATTCAAATTTTTAAATTTCTATATCATTTGTAACTAGTTTGGTTTTTGTCCCCATAGTAATTTCCCAAAGTTTTTCAAATGTCAAGATGGCCTTTACTTTGTTTTTCCATGATAAATAGTTTGGACCTTTAAGTAATTGAGATTCCAAAAGAATGAATTTATTTGACGTCATGATGGTCCTAGTAGGTTACCTTATATCTCCCTAGTATTAATATATGCTATAAATTTGATTCACCTCTATCACTTGCAATCAATTATTTATAAATCTATTAGAGATGCAATCTTCAATAATATGGATTCAATATATTTAGTTGGATATGTCCTTCAAAAATCAATCTTCCAACTAAAAAAATGTTGCAATGATAGGTTCTAAACTTCTATAATTTCAATTGAAATAGGATTCATTATATCTCCCTAATTAGAAGTTTTAGAAGTATAAAATTGTTTACAAACTAAATTTTGTTTACTACTTCTTATATCTCCCTATATTTAGGGTTTGTAACTATTCTTTAGAAGCAATGAAAATGATATAAATACTTCTATTTTTACTCTACGTCTTCTATATAACCAATGTTATATTCTAGAGATATTTTTCCCACCTTATTACTCCTACACATATCTATAGATTATGAAATAAAATTTGATATCAAACTTGCAATATAATAAATATTTCTCATCTTATTAATTTTGATTTGCAAGTTGTTTGTATGCAAGTTTACAAGGGTTGTTTTTCTTGTTTCTCTTCACCTTGCTTGTTAACATTCTCCGCCTTGTGGATGAACTAATTTTTCTTCCTCTCTTCAACCGAATGCTGGTTGTATATGTGCTCTGCTCTTCACACTTTGACTTGGCTGATATGTGTACTATATGAGGGTTTAAAACCGATATTTTATTGGTATATAGTCATCTTTCTCTTGTTGGTTTCTACAAATTCTTAAAATTATAGGCTTTCACTTCTTTAATACTTCTTCAACTTTATTCTTTTTTATTTATGTATGCTGGGTGCCTTCTTAATTGATGCAATATTATATGGGGATGCCAAGTGGCACTTGTATTTTTCTCTCATATTTGAAAACATTTCTTTTAAACCTTCGTGTAGCACATATGACACGTGGTGCTTGTCTTCAACTCTCTTCTTGGAAAAATTTGTTGAAGTCCATTCCTTTAACACTTGTGATAAGTGTTTCTCAATTTCTAACATATTTGGTGTTTGAAAAACTATTATAACTCCTTTTACCATATTCCTCCATGCTAGGCGCTCATATATGGAGGGTTCTCAACCTGTTTTGTCTTTTCCATCTATGTTGGGTGTTCTTCTTCTTATCTTCACTAGATGTAGAGTATGATACGTTACAATAAACTATCAAGTTATTAATATTCCTCTTCAACATGTCACTCTTAACTTTGGATGCATGGAATAACTCTCACCATGTGGTAGTAGATGTCTAACTCTTCCTTGCTTTTCAACAATCAACTCTTGTTGTCTATATATTTTCCCTGGTAGAATGAATTGACTTCCTTCTATGAAATTTTTGGACATGCAAAATCATTAAATTCTAGCTTGCTTCAATGGTAATGGTACCTCCCTTGTGATGATAGAAAATTTGCACTTTTGATATCAAATTTTACCCTTGCATTTTCTATTTTTTTTAGGTCTGGTTTTGTCTTCTATGTATACAAAAAATTTGATTATTATGACACTCCATTGGGTGTATTTTAACACCTCAAATACCTAATGTTTGGACCTCTTTAAATGGCCCTTGTTTTTTATTTTCGAAGGCTCTCTGAAACCTACCTTTTTATAACTCTTATGGAGTCCTTTAAGTGACTCTCAAACGTAGACTACAAATTTCTCCCTATGCTTAGAAATGTTATATTTACTTTGCTCAGAATATGGACTTTAATATGCCATTATGGTTGTCTATATGTATGGTTCAAGATTACTATCAAACACTATTTTAATCTTCTCCAAGACTATCTACTAAATCCATTTGGAAATGTGCACTTAAACTTGGAATTCCTTATTCCTTTTAAGCTCTTTTCCTACCATATGAATTGAAAAGCAAAATTTTTTATATTATATGGTCAACCTCCTCGTCTTAGTATAAGCACATGTTATTCAATAGGTATCAGAGTGGGTTTCTCCATGAAAATACTAACAGCTTGGAGGAAGATCCATCAGAAACATACGTGACTTTAGAGAGTGAAGAAGAGACGATGTTTGACATAAAAGAGGATTTATTTTCTGCTCTCAGGAAACTTTGAAAAGGTTAGAAATAAAAACTCAATTTTGAAGGATCAAATTCAAGAAGATGAAGAAGCAAGGATAGAACTTCTATAGAATCTCATATAACTCAAGATAAAGGTAGAAGAGGGAAAGAAAATTGAACATCATATGATAGATCTATTAAGAGCAAGAGAAACAAAATACAAAATATTGGAAGAAATTTTTTTTATCTAAGGAATGAAGTTGAAAAGACCAAGGTACTACCAGATATTGGGAAATAGAAAGAGGAGTCAAGTCCTCAAGAATCAGAAACTTCAAACAAATATAAGCAAATGACATATACTCTAGAAGTAAAAGATATAAGGAATGAAGAAAGAAAAGAAGAACCATGTACGAGAGTTAATAAAAAAAGGAGAAGCACTCAACCATAATCTCAAAGGCATCCAAATAGGTTACATAATTTCTTCCATGGCTATTGCTTTTCTTGTAAAAAATATGGTCATAGAGCTGTATATTGCACTGGTTATATGAAAAATGATGTCAATAGAAAGTTCAACTCTTTTGCACCTCTTATGAATAATGATATCATATATTACAAATGCAATAATTTTGGGCACAAGGCTAGATGGTGCAAAATGGTATTTCCTGAGTCTAGGAAAAAATGCAACTTCAACAACTAGAAAAGAGAATAAGGAAAATAAAAATGCTAGATAAATGTTAGTTCAAACAAATCTTCATGCTTAGGATAAAGAAGAACGATGGTTTCTTGATAATGGTTGTTCTAGACACATGACAGGAGACAAAGACAAATTTCTTGTACTCAAAGAAACTAATAGAGGATTAGGAAGTTTTGGTGATAATGGATTAGCAAAAATTGGTGGAAAGGGAACTATGAGTTTAGATAATAGGAAAACAAGAAAAAAAATGTACTATATGTCAAAGGGTTAAGATAAAATCTACTAAGTGTAAACCAACTTTGTGATCAAGGTCATATCGTTACATTTCACCTAGATAGATGTGAGATAAGAAAGTCAAAAACTAGAAAAATCATTGCAAATGCAAGTAGAACTCCAAGCAACCTCTACATGATTAGTGATATTAAAGGGGAAAAGTGTTTTCTATCACAATAATATGAGAGTTGGAGTGGTACAAAAGAATGGGTCATTTGCATTTTGACAACATAGTCAACATAAGCAATAAAAAAGCTGATAGAGATTTACCCAAGCTAAAAAGGCCACAAAACATAATCTATGCACCTTGTCAACATGGAAAGCAAACTAGAACAAGTTTCAAATCAAAGGGATATATGTCATCAGAGCCATTAAATCTAATACATACTAATCTATGTGGTCCTACCAAAACACAGAGTATTCAAGGTGAAATTTACTTCATATTGTTCATAGATGATTACTCCAGAATGACTTAGGTAGCTTTCCTAAAAGATAAGTCGAAAGCATTTGATAAATTCAAGGTATTTAAAGAATGGATAGAAAACAAAACCGATAAAAGAATTAAGTGTTTGAGATCTGAAAGAGGAGGAGATTTTAACTCAAATGAATTTGTAGATTTTTGTGAACAACATGGAATCAAGAGATAATACTCAGCTTCAAGAACTCCTCAACAAAATGGAGTGGTTGAAAGGAAAAATAAGACTATTGAGAATATGGCTAGAGCTATGTTGAATGAGTCCAAGATTTCAAATGGATTTTTGAGGGAAGTAGTTAACACTTTAGTATATATAGTCACTAGGGATCAAATGAGGATAAACGATCACAAGACTCCATATGAGCTTTGGAAAGGAAGACCGGCCACTGTAAAGCACTTCAAGGTTTTTGGAAGCAAGTGTTACATAAGATGGGAAGATCAAAACTTGGAAAAGTTTGACTTAAGATGTGATGAAAGAATATTTCTTGATTATTCTACTAAGAGTAAAGCTTATAAATGCTACAAAAAAAAGACACACACTATTGTAGAAAGTATAAATGTAACAGTTGATGAGAAGATAGTTTCAAGAGAACCAATTCAATAAATTGTGTATCAAGAAGATGGAAGTTGTCAAAAATAATTTCATGAGGAATAAGATGAAGAAGAGAAAGAAACAAAATGACTTCTTCCTAAAACTCCATCCAGGTATGTATAAAAATATAATCCAAAATAGATAATCATTGGGAATCTAGATGAGAGACAGACAAGGAGAAGGATAATAACATCATCTCAACAAGGAAAGTTTTCCTTGTTATCTAAGATTGAGACAAAATACTTCAATTAGGAAAATGAAGATAAGTTCTAGATTAAGGCAATGGATGAGGAATTATATCAGATAGAGAAAATCAATACTTGAGAACTTGTTCCACGACCAAAAGACAAAAATGTGATTTGCACTAAATGGGTATTTAGAAACAAGTTAAATGGAGATTGTCAGGTGGTCAAAAATAAAGCAAGATTAGTGTGCAAAGGTTATGCACAGGTAGAGGGATTTGACTTTGATGAGACATTTTCTCCAGTTGCACAACTTGAAGCCATTAGAATATTCTTAGCCTTTTCAAGCTTCAAAGACTTCAAAGTATATCAGATGGATGTTAAATCAGCATTTCTAAATGGTGTTCTAGAAGAAGAGGTTTATATTGAGCAGCCAGAAAGTTTTAATTTGACTAATAAACCAAACTATGTATGTAGATTTAAGAAATCACTTTATGGACTAAAGCAAGCTCCTAGAGCTTGGTATTCAAGATTGGATAAGTACCTATAGGATCAGGGTTTTAGAAAAGGAATAGTGGACAGTAACTTATACATAAAAAATGAAGGTAATGACTTAATAATTGTGGTTTTTTATGTAGATAATATCATTTTTGGAGGAAACAATGATAAGATGTATCAAAAATTTACAAAGAGCATGTAGAATGAATTTGATATGTCTATGCTTGGTGAGTTGTCCTTCTTTCTTGGACTTCAGATTTCACAATAAAATAAAGGGGTGTTTCTTTCACAAACCAAGTATATAAAAGAGATGCTAAAGAAATTCAAGTTAGAAGATTGCAAACCAGTAAGTACTCCCATGATTACAGGATGTAAGTTAAGTAAAGATGATGAATCTCCAAAGGCAAATCATAAACTATATAGATATATGATTGGCAACTTACTATATGTCAAAGGGTTAAGACAAAATCTACTAAGTGTAAGCCAAATTTGTGATCAAGGTCATATGGTTACATTTCACCCAGATAGATGTGAGATAAGAAAGTAAAAACTAGAAAAATCATTACAAATGCAAGTAGAACTCCAAAAAACCTCTATATGGTTAGTGATATTAAAGGGGAAAAGTTTTTTCTATCACAAGAAGATGAGAGTTGGATGTGGCACAAAATAATGGTTCATTTGAATTTTGACAACATAGTCAACATAAGCAATAAACAAGTTGTCAGATATTTACCCAAGCTAAAAAGGCCACAAAACACAATCTGTGCACCTTGTCAACATGGAAAGCAAACTAGAAAAAGTATCAAATCAAAGGGATATATATCATCAGAGCCATTAAAGCTAATACATACTGATCTATGTGGTCCTACCAAAACACAGAGTATTCAAGGTGAAAGTTACTTTATATTGTTCATAGATGATTACTCTAGAATGACTTAGGTAGCTTTCCTAAAAGATAAGTAGAAAGTGTTTGATAAATTCAAGGTATTTAAAGAACGGGTCAAAAACAAAACTGAAAAAAGGATTAAGTATTTGAGATCTGATAGAGGAGGAAATTTTACCTCAAATGAATTTGTAGATTTTTTGTGAACAACATGGAATCAAGAGAGAATACTCAGCTGCAAGAAATCCTCAACAAAATGGAGTAGTTGAAAGGAAAAATAGGACTATTGAAAATATGTCTAGAGCTATGTTGAATGAATCCAAGATTTTAGATGGATTTTGGAGGGAATTAGTTAAAACATTAGTATATATAATCACTAGGGATCAAATGAGGATAAACCATCACAACACTCCATATGATCTTTGGAAAGGAAGACCGGCCACTGTAAAGCACTTCAAGGTTTTTGGAAGCAAGTGTTACATAAGACGAGAAGAGCTAAACTTGGGCAAGTTTGACACAAGATATGATGAAGGAATATTTCTTGGTTATTATACTAATATTAAATCTAATAGATGCTACAACAAAAGGACACACACTATTGTAGAAAGTATAAATGTAACAGTTGATGAGAAGATAGATTCAAGAGAACCAATTCAATAAATTGTGTATCAGGAAGATGGAAGTTGTCAAAAATAATTTCATGAGGAACAGATGAAGAAGAGAAAGAAACAAAATGACTTCTTCCTAAAACTCCATCCAGGTATGTATAAAAATATAATCCAAATTAGATAATCATTGGGAATCTATATGAGAGACAGACAAGGAGAAGGATAATAACATCATCTCAACAAGGAAAGTTTTCCTTGTTATCTAAGATTGAGACAAAATACTTCAATCAGGAAAGTGAAGATAAGTTCTAGATTAAGGCAATGGATGAGGAATTAGATCAGATAGAGAAAATCAATACTTGAGAACTTGTTCCACGACCAAAAGACAAAAATGTGATTTGCACTAAATGGGCATTTAGAAACAAGTTAAATGAATATGGCCAGGTGGTCAAAAATAAAGCAAGATCATTGTGCAAATGTTATGCATAGGTAGAGGAAATTGACTTTGATGAGACATTTGATCCAGTTGCACAACTTGAAGCCATTAGAATATTCTTAGACTTTTCAAGCTTCAAAGACTTCAAATTATATCAGATGGATGTTAAATCAACCTTTCTAAATGGTGTTCTAGAAGAAGGGGTTTATATTGAGCATCCAGAAGGTTTCAATTTGACTGATAAAATAGACTATGTATGCAGATTGAATAAATTACTTTATGAAATAAATCAAGCTCCTAGAGCTTGGTATTCAAGATTGGACAAGTACCTACAAGAACAAGGTTTCAGGAAAGGAATAGTGGACAATAACTTATACATAAAAAATTAAGGGAATAACTTACTAATTGTGGTTGTTTATGTAGATGATATCATTTTTGGAGGAAATAATGATAAGATGTATAAAACATTTGCAAAGAGCATGCATAATAAATTTGATATGTCTATGCTTGGTGAGTTTTCCTTATTTCTTGGACTTCAGATTTCACAATCAAAGAAAGGGGTGTTTATTTCACAAACCAAGTATATAAAAGAGATGCTAAATAAATTCAAGTTAGAATATTGCAAACCAGTAAGTACTCCCATGATTATAGGATGTAAGTTAAGTAAATATGATGAATATCCAAAGGTAAATCATAAACTATATAGTTGGATTAGTGGCAAGGTGGCAAGTAGAACTCCAAACAACCTCTATATGCTTAGTGATATTAAAGGGGAAAAGTGTTTTATATAACAATAAGATGAGAGTTAGCTATGGCATAGAAGAATGGGTCATTTTAATTTGGCAACATAGTCAACATAAGAAATAAACAAGCTATCAGAGATTTACCCAAGCTAAAAATGCCACAAAACACAATATGTGCACCTTGTCAACATGGAAAGCAAACTAGAACAAGTTTCAAATAAAAGGGATATATGTCATCAAAGACATTAAAGCTAATACATACTGATATATTGTTGGAAATTTGAGTTATTTTATGTTGTCATTGATGTCACATTGAGTTTTGGTGGCAAAAGCACTTCATAGATAATCATCTATGATATTTTGGAGAGCATGGATATATACAGGGTTTTTATTTAAAACCATGGTGGGCTTATGTGGAAAGGAATTTTCTTAAAATCCAAGGTGGAATTTTGTTTCATCAAAAAAGGACCTCCGATGATGAAGATATTAAAGTTTAAAGTTTAAGTTTAAATTAATGGAGGGCCGACCTATGTGCAATTAATGGAGGTTGTTATATATATATACATGTAAAGGTTTCAATTTATTTTGGAAAGGGGGCATATTATATATTGTCGAAAAGCTTATTTTGAGGGATATTTGACTAAATTATTTAGAAGGACAAATAAGGTGTGTGTAAAGAGATATTTCTGATTTTGTAAAGGGGTCCCAAAAGTGAAGTTTGCCTTGTTCTTTTTCAAGAGGATTAATTCTTTCATGAGGTGTCAAGGTATGCAATATTGTGATTTATTTTATTTTATGGTATAAGTGGTTTTGGGAGTGAAAATGTTATGCAATGTTTTGATTTATTTTATTTTATGGTACAAGTGGTTTTAGGAGAGATAAGGAAGTTGTGCTATTAAATGCCTTAGTGATGATTATTGTAAAGTGGAGTAATGTTGATTATTTTGTGATCTACTAACCCTTGTGAAGATTGGCAAAAGAATTTTGTGATTGTGGAAAATTTACAAAGAGGTTTTTTCATCTTCATAAAAGGTATGGGTACATTATCCTATTGATTGTTTATGGTGGTTGATTTCTAAAATATCATTGGAGGGAAAATGATTGTTTGTGGTTTCCTTTTTGAAAGTGTTTGATTGAATGCATCAAGGTTTTTTGAATTGAGATTTGTGTTTAAACCTTGTGTTATAAGCATAGTTGTTGAATCCCATTGGTTGTGAAAGAACTTGAGATAGAAAAGAATATGAGTATCATTGTTATGTAAGATTTGTGGTTGAGCATTGTTGGAAACATTTGAGTTGGTTGATACATACTTGGACTAGGTTGTGTGAGAAAGAGTTGTCCCTTGTGATGATTGGTTGAGTTGAGTTGATTGAGCCTAGTCAAGTGATGTGTGAAGTGATTGTTCAAGTTCTATGAAATAAACTATTCCATAATTCTATGTTGATTTGAGATTAAGGTTAGAACATATTGAGTCTCTAACAATTCTCTTTATGGTTTTATAAGACTTGAGTTGAGTTGAGGTTGAATTGAATTGAGTTGAGGTTGATTTGAGTTGATATTGAGATTAGAACATATTGAGTCTCTAACAATTATCTTTATGCTTCTATGAGTTGATTTGAGTTGAGTTGAGTTGAGATTGATTTGAGTTGAGTTGAGTTGAGATTGATATTAGAACATATTGAGTCTCTAACAATTCTCTTTATGCTTCTATGAGTTGATTTGAGTTGAGTTGAGTTGAGATTGAGATTAGAACATATTGAGTCTCTAACAATTATCTTTATGCTTCTATGAGTTGAGTTGAGTTGAGTTGAGAGCATTGTGGATCATTGTTGTCATTCATTGAAGAGTACATTGTCATTCATTGTTTAGTTCATTTAGCTTTGCCTTGATAGATTTATGGATGAGATTTGAGTGCTACTTGAGCATGATTGGTTGAGACTTTGAGAAGGCATTTGGGACAATTTTGTGGGAAGATTTGTGGACAGATTTGGGATAGTTTTGGACAAGTTCTTAGTGAGCTTGTTGGAGAAGATTTGAGCAAGTTATTGGTGAGCTTGCTAGAGCATATTTGGACAAGTTCTTAGTGAGCTTGTTGGAGTAGATTTGGGCAAGTTCTTGGTGAGCTTGATTTAGCATTTTTGGACAAGTTCTTGGTGATCTTACTAGAGCATTTTTGGATAAGTTCTTAGTGAGCTTGTTGGAGCAGATTTGGGCAAGTTCTTGGTGAGCTTGCTATAGTAGTTTTGGGCAAGTTCTTGGTGAGCTTGCTAGAGCAGTTTTGGACAAGTTTTGTGTGATCTTGTTAAGCAAGTTCTATGTGAGCCTATTGAGCAGGTTCTTAATGAGCCGATTGATAGAGCTTTGGAGGTGACAGAGTACATAGGATAGAGTCTTAGTGGATAGAGATCCAGTAGCTAACATAATTGAAGACAAATATGAGAGAGGAGTCTTCAAGTGGAGAGAGGTCCACCAGTTAGTGCAGTAGAGAGACAAATTCTTCTAGAAGATCATATAGCCAGAGCAGAAGGGGAAAGAGTTCTCATGTGGAAGAGATCCACAAACTTGAGATTAGGGGATCAACATCTCCTTTGTATAGAGATCCATAAACATTGTAATTGGGAGTGATTCCCAAAGAGATTGATTGAGAAAGTTTTAGTAAAAGATTTTATCCATGGAGTAGCCCACATTGGGTGAACCACGTAAATTATGGTATCTCTATTGTGTATGGTTTTTGTGCATTGATTTTATTATTGCTATTGATACTACTATATTTACACAACATAATATTGAATTGGAAGAAAATGTAAAAAGTGGTCTTATATTGTTCACCTCCCCTCTCAGTATAAGCTTGTGTTCTTCATCTATGTGGTCCTACCAGAACACAAAGTATTCAAGGTAAAATTTACTTCATATTATTCATAGATTATTACTCCAGAATAACTTGGGTAGCTTTCCTAAAAGATAAGTCGAAAGCATTTGATAAATTCAAGGTATTTAAAGAACAAGTCGAAAACAAAATTGACAAAAGGATTAAGTGTTTGAGATCTGACAGAGGAGGAGAGTTTACCTAAAATAAATTTGTAGATTTTTGTGAACATGGAATCAAGAGAGAATACTCAGTTGCAAGAACTCCTCAACAAAATGGAGTAGTTGAAAGGAAAAATAGGACTATTGAGAATATGGCTAGAGCTATGTTAAATGAGTCCAAGCTTTCAGAGGGATTTTGGAGGGAAGCAGTCAAAATAGTAGTATATATAATCACTAGGGTTCAAATAAGGGTAAACCATCACAAGAATCCATATTATATTCAGAAAGGAAGACTGGCCACTGTAAAGCACTTAAAGGTTTTTGGAAGCAAGTGTTACATAAGACGAGAAGAGAAAAAATTGGGCAAGTTTGACCCAAGATGTGATGAAGGAATATTTCTTGGTTATTCTACTAAGAGTAAAGCTTATAGATGCTAAAAAAAAAGGACACACACTATTGTAGAAAGTATAAATGTAACAATTGATGAGAAGATAGATTCAAGAGAACCAATTCAACAAAATATGTATCAAGAAGATGGAAGTTGTCAAGAAGAGTTTCATGAGGAATCAGATGAAGAAGAGGAAGAAACACAAAGGCTTCTTCCTAAAAATCCATCCAGGTATGTACAAAAACATCACCCAAAAGATTTAATCATTGGGAATCCAAATGAGAGATAGACAAGGAGAAGGATAATAACACCATCTCAACAAGTAAAATTTTCCTTGTTATCTAAGATTGAGCCAAAAGACTTAAATCAGGAAAGTGAAGATAAGTTCTGGATTAAGGCAATGGATGAGGAATTAGATGAGATAGAGAAAATCAAGTCTTGGGAACTTTTTCCATGACCAAAAGATAAAAAAGTGATTTGCACCAAATGGGTATTTAGAAACAAGTTAAATGAAGATGGTCAGGTGGTCAAAAATTAAGCAATATTACTGTGAAAATGTTATGCACAGGTATAGGGAATTGAATTTGATGAGACATTTGCTCTAGTTGCATGAATTGAAGCCATCAGAATGTTCTTAGCCTTTTCAAGCTTCAAAAAATTCAAAGTATATCAGATGGATGTTAAATCAATCTTTCTAAATGGTGTTCTAGAAGAAGAGGTTTACATTGAGCAGCCAAAAGGTTTCAATTTGACTGATAAACCAGACTATGTATGTAGATTGAAGAAAGCACTTTATGGACTAAAGTAAGCTCCTAGATTTTGGTATTAAATATTGGATAAATACTTACAGGATCAGGGTTTCAGGAAAGGAATAGTGGATAGTAACTTATACATAAAAAATGAAGGGAATGACTTACTAATTGTGGTTGTTTATGTTGATGATATCATTTTTGGAGGAAAAAATGATAATATGTGTCAAAAATTTACAAAGAGCATGCAGAATGAATATGAGATGTCTATGCTTGGTGATTTGTCCTTATTTCTTGGACTTCAAATTTTACAATCAAAGAAAGGGGTGTTTCTTTCACAAACCAAGTACATAAAAGATATGCTAAAGAAATTCAAGTTAGAATATTGCAAACCAGTAAGTACTCCCATGATTATAGGATGTAGGTTAAGTAAAGATGATGAATCTCCAGAGGTAAATCAAAAACTATACAGATCTATGATTGGCAGCTTACTGTATATCATAGCTACAAGACCAAATATCATGCAGGCAGTGGGATTAGTGGAAAGGTTTCAAGAAGCACCCAAGGAAACACATGTAGCAGTAGTAAAGAGGATTCTTAGGTATCTAAAAGGGACTATGGAATTTGGGCTCTGGTATCCAAAAAGTGATAGTTTCACTCTCACAACTTAAATAGATGTAGATTGGGCTGGCAACATTGATGAAAAAAAAAGTACAAGTGGAGGAGCATTCTTTCTAGGAGACTGTTTGGTCTCTTGGTTAAGAAAGAAATAGGCATCAATATCCTTATCTACAGTAGAGCCAAAGTATATTATAGCAGTTTCCAATTGTACACAGGTATTATGGATGAAGCGAACTCTAGAGTATTTTAAGATAAAATATGATCATCCTATTCCCATACTGTGTGATAATATAAGTGCTATAAATATCTCAAAAAATCCAGTGATGCACTCCTATAAAAAGCACATTCTGATTATCATTTTTTGAGAGATAAGGTAATGAATAAATAGGTCAGGTTGGAATATGTTACTACAAAGGAGCAGATTGCAGATATTTTCACTAAGTCACGTTTGAAAGAGACTTTTGAGTACCTATGAGAAAATTTGGGAGTATTTATACTCCCACCCCAGAATTAACCACCTCATGAGGAGGTGGGGGAGGGGCTAAGCTAAGAGTCTCATTCTTAGCCCCGAGCCCCAAAGGTGACCCTTTGCCATTGATGACAAAGGGGGAGAGATTTGAGTTAGGAGGAGAGCATTCAGTCAAGAGGAGCAATTTATCAGGGGGAGAAAAACAAAAAAAGATAAATAAAATGGTAAAAGGAAAATGGGTTGCCATCAATGAAAAATGGGGATATTGTTGGGAATTTTTAGTAATTATGTTGTCATTGATGTCAAGTACTTGGAAAAAGGTAAAGTTCATAATGGTATAAGGAATTTGGCAAAAATAAATAGTTATAATATTTTATATTATAAGCCAAAGTGTTTGGTTTAAAAGTTGTGCTATGGGATCAAGAAATTAAGTATTTAAATTATTTAAATTTCCTAATTAAAAGTTTATATTAAACTTTATAAAAATAATAATAATATTTTTTCAAAGCTTCAAGCTCATACCCATCGACATGTGAAGCATTTTGGAAATGCATATTTAAGAGGACCAAAAATTTCATTTATGCCAATGTTTAAGTCTAAGCACAATCGATTCGATTTCGAAAGGTGCAGAGAAGAGTTCTAAGCCTTTCGTTCGATTGACGAAGGAAGGGAAAAATTCAAAGCAGCGATGGAAGACTTTCCATGTGGGTGGCTAGTATAGCTGGTAGTGAGGCTAGCGCTAAAGCATTGGTGGAAGGAATATTTTGTGTTCGAACCCCACAAATGCTTTTTGTAAGACAGTTGAAACACATTTTTGGCATAGAGAAGGTATAAGATAAAGTGTGGGTAATATTATTTCCAAGTGGGTGACTAGCCCAACTAGTCGCTAGGCTAGCACTAAGGTGCTGGAAGGAAGAGAGTTATGGGTTCAAACCTTAGGATCATAATTTTACTAGGTAGAGAGGACAGACTGTTCGTGTGAGCACGTTTGCAAGCAGATAAGGAGATGATTAATATTTTCAAGGTATGAGGAGTTAATTTTTATTATTATATAATGTTAAAAGGTTATGTGGTATGGATAAATAAGGAGTTGTAAATTTTAGTTGGGTTATGATTTTTGAAGTCAAACATTGGAGTTATAAGGTGTAGAAAATGAATATTATTTTGTAATATGCTGAATGTTAGGTTGAGGTTATTGGAGTAATAAGGTGTAAAGGGTGATGCTATTGTTTACAATATTTTGAAAGGAATTTGTTAAGAGAACTTGTGTGAGTTAATGCATGGTCCTTGACAGCAATAAAAGAGTTATTTTTAGAATTATTTGAGCATCTTATTGAAGAAAATTAATACGGATAAATTTGTGACATCTAACCATTGAGATTGTCAAATAGATTGAGTGTGATTAAGATAGGTTTTGAGGTCTACTATTCATCAAGAAAAAAGGTATGGGCACATTCTTCTTTGGTTGAGGTGTTTGATTTATTGAGGTTTTTTGAAACAAGTTGGAGTGAAAATGACTGTCTGATGAGCATTTTTGAGTGTGGTTTTGAGATATACAATGTTGATTGATGAGGGTTTTCTAGAAAAAATTATGATTATAGAAACATTTTTTGATAAGCATTGTTGGAAATATTGAGTGAACCTTCATGTGCATGATTAGGGTTTGTGCAAGATCATGAGTATCATTGTTATGTGAACTTTGTTTGATAAGCATTGTTGACTAAGTTTTCCTTGAGTGTTTTTTTGAGTTGAGACAAGTTCTAGTGAGGACTTGTTGAGCATATTTGAGAAAAGTCTTGGTGAAGACTTGTGGATAGATTAGTGTGAGCTTTTGTGGAAGCTTACAATGCATATTTGAGGTAAGTCTTTGAGAAGACTTGAGAGCAGAGGTTATTGATTGATTTTTTCAAACCTTGAGTTAAGGTTTGAGGTAAATCTAGCAGATTTGATTTGTGATTGAGACAAGCTTTGTGTTAAGGCTTGAGGACAAATTTGAGGATAGATTTTGGTGTAGAATTGAGGACAAGTTTGTGCCAGAATAGGAACATAGATTGAGAAAATTTATGCTAGACCGAAGGACTGTGTTTAGTATAGATTTGAGATACAGCTAAGAGCAAGATTTGGAGGTGACAGAGTGTAGAGGATGATGGTCTCTAGTGGATAGAGGTCCATTATCTAGGGTAGTGAAGATGGGTCTTCTAAGTGAGGATATGAGAATTCAGTGGATAGAGATCCATAAGCCAGTGTAGTGGAGGTAGTAGTTCTTCTAGAAGATCACCAGATAGAATAGAGGAGAAGAAGTTCTCTTGTGGATAGATATCCATGAACTTGATTAGGGGATTTATGACTCCTTTGGACAGATGTTTATAAAATTTGTAATAGAGAAAGGATTCCCAAAATAATTTATTTGAGAAAAGTTTATAAGGAATATTTTTTCTATGGAGTAGCCCACATTGGGTGAACCACGTTAAATCATGTCTCTAATGTGTGTGATTATTTGTGTGATTTTTACTTCTTTAATATTGATGATGTTATCATATGGATTGAAAAGCAAATTTTTTTATCTTATACTGTTCACCCCCCCTCTTAGTATAAGCACATGTTCTTCATCAAAATATTCAATGAGACCTTCCTTGACCTCTTCAATATTCAATTATAGAAATGAGATCTTCTTCTAGGATCTCCTGAATCTGTTGCTACTAAAATCTCTTCTTCTATAGAGCCTTCAATGTATATCTTCTTCAATAGGGCATTCAATGGACATCTTCTTCAATCAGGCCTTCAATGGACCTCTTATTCAATCGAGCCTTCAATGGACCTATTATTTAATCGGGCCTTCAATGGACCTATTCTTCAATCAAAATTTTTTAGTCTTCAATGGAGATCACCAATCTCTAATATTTTTCTATGACCCTTCTCATTGAGTCTCTTCAATCTTCAATGGGGTCTTCTTTCTAGGACCTCCTTCCTAGATTTGTAATCTTCAATGTGGCTTCCTTGACCACTAAATATCTCCTTGATATTTCAACTAGGAGTCTTCAATATGCAAATATCTCAATGGTACCTTTCTCCTTAGGCCTCCAAATCATCAATCCTCATTTTTCTACAATAAATAATCAATCCTTGCACAAGGAAAGTAACTTCAACTTTCAGGTAATGAAGATGAAGTTCTTCTCTATTTGTTGTCGAAAGCTTCCCACCTTTTGAGAGTTAATTTTCTACAACAAAAAATACTTAGATGATAGTAACCCAATGGTTCTCCTAAAAACTTCTTTTATCTCTTGCAATAAAATATTAGATATACTAAAATTCCTATGACTCTATGAAAATGAACTTCACTAGTTGGATTGCCAATCTAGTGGATATAATGTTGAGTTCTAATCTTTACAAGCGTTACAACTCTTGTGGAAAAATTCTATATAAATATATCATGTGGATTTATCTATTTTATATTCTTCTACCTAGAGTTACTTCTATCAAAATATCTATTGTGATGGTATTTGCATGCAAAGGTGCACTATGGCTGATCCAGTTTGCAAATACTCAACAATAGTAATGGTGCTCACTTGTGGCTTTCCTTTGATCCACAGTGGCTATGATACCATTGTTAGCTTTTGGAATATTAAACATAAAGGAAATGCATTCACAAGTATGGAAATAAACATGCAATGATATAACTATAATAATAGCAAAAAACCATGCATAAAAATATGATAGAAAACTTAAAACAATGCTCTAGAAATGATTATATAGAGATATCACCAAAATTACATTGCTTCTTTCATGGATTTTGCAACCTGAACTCCTCCATGATAGAAAAATGGATCTACATTGTACCTACTACTACTCTCACTTTTACACTACTCCACTACTATCACAATCACTCATAATGAGGCCTTTATATAGAAATATATATTACTTGCCTCTCACTCAACCCTCAGACTCATGTACATGTGGACTTCATGCACATTTACATCATTGGATATTCTAACACTTGTGCATTTATTCTATTACATTAATACAACAATAACTCTTAAAATAAATATGCACCCATGAGGGTACATTAGGAAATAACCGAATGATGTAATAGCCATATTTTCCAACAATTTGTTGAAAGTTACAAGATATTAGAAGAAGATTTCAGGTCACACAAATATTGATCTTGACATAAGAAGATTTTAGATCACATAAATATTGACCTTGACAATAGAAGATTTTAGGTCATAAGGATATTGACCTTGACATTGGCCCAAGAAGTTAGTATAGAAGAGATTATTCATGGATAGAAAGAGATAGAAGAAAAGATAATAAGAAGCATAAAGTTGAAATAAGCATTCAAGAAGAATTGTATAAGAAAATAGAATTATGCAAAGGTATTAAAGAATTCAAGAGGAAATGTATAGCAAAGTGGAAATATTCAAAGGAATCAGAAGAAGCATTCAGTAAGCTCTATAGAAGAAAGCATTCAAGTTGTCATAGGAGTTATATTTCTTGGTTTCTATAGATTAGAGTATTCAGTTGTCATAGAGATAAGATAGCATCAATGTTAAAGCAAATGGTAGGGAAAACATTGGAAAAGAAAATAGAAATATTTAAATAATATTAATAAGATCAACATAAAGTAGTCACTATTGAAACCATCAACCTATTGGAATTATCAACCTGTAATCATAGAATCAAGTAAGTATTAGTATAGCAAAAATATTGGAAGGAAAAGCAACAAGCCAATAAGAAATATCACAGTGGAAGCAAGTCGATGAAGAGGTAAAACATAGAAGTCAAAGAGCTATAATTGTAACAACAGTGAAGGAGCAAAGCAATTGAACATTGGAAATTGAAGAGTTGGATTGGAGTAAAAGAATGTTGAAGTGGAAGCCAAAGAGTTGGAATAAAAATAGTAGCATAAGAGCAGAGTAGATGAATGTTGGAATCTAAAATAGCAAGCAAGGAGTAATGTTAATGCCAACAAGGGAATAGTCTAAGCACCAAGAACGTAACCTAAGCAACTCACTAGAGAAGCAACAAATTAACTTTCAAGACATTACAAAAGGAGGTGAAATATTTACCAAATATTTTTTCATGCATTTGTACATGTGATCAAGCTCAATCAATACCTTGTATTTATTAGAGGAATACCATACAAGCATTAAAGACCACACGAGCGTTGAAATAGAGGTGTAGTTGGAACAACAAAGAATAGGGATGTGTGCAATAGAAGTGCATGCAAAAGATATTTTGAAAGGTTGGTCATAAATTAGGGTTTTTTATTTTTTTATATTTGGAAGTTTAATTAAGGTTGAATTAGGAGAAATAAGGATTACTTAAATTTTTTTAAAAGTATTTAAGTTTGGAGTGATAAGACTAGTAAATTTATTTTTTAAGTGTGTTGTGATAAGTTGTTTATTTAATAAGCTTGGAGTGATAAGGAATTTAATTTTTTTCTAAATTTTTTTGTAAGTTTGGAGTGATAAGGAATTTAGCTAGTTAATTTGGTTGTTTGAAAAAAAAAAAATTAATTTAGATGTTATTTTTGAAAAAAAATTAAGACTTTTGAGTTTTTACAAATTTAAATATTTGGGAGGTAAAAGGATTTCAACACCAAAGGATTAGGAAAATTTTCAAATTTGCAAATTTCATATTAGTTTCTAAACTAGGGAGTCATAAGGTTTACTACTCCATAGGAATTAAATTAGTGAATTTGAATTATTTAAACCTAGGAGTTATAAGGTTGTCTACTTCAAAGGAAATATATCATAATATTGAATTGCATATCATGGAAGAAATTATTAAAAATGCATTCAATGAAGATAGTGAAGAAATAATGAATAAGTTAAAGCTTTATTTTCAAATAATGATAGATTATATTGAAAGAATGAAGAAAATATAGATCACTAAAAATTTTTGAGGATTCAAAATTAGATCTTGTTACTACAAAATCTTATTCTAGTAGTTCATCTAAAATAGATTCCACTATAGAATCTGTAACTACTAAAAATATCAAAGATTATCACATTCTACAACTTATCTACAAGGAAAATAAAGAAAGAGTAGCCTTGGTCATGCATAAATGGTTATATTATTTTATCAAGAAAATAGAAGAACTTGAAGCACTAAGAAGGATGAATAAAATAAAGAAAATATATTCAAGGTGCATCTATTGTAATAGAATTGGTCATGAAAAAGCTAATTGTTGGAAATTTTATCCATGTAAGTACTGTGGAAGAAAAACTCATTCACCAAAATTCTATTGGTACAAAGAAAAGTATTATAGAAGATTTGAAAAAAACTATTTTTTAGATTAGGCAATATTTTCAAAAGCTTATTTTTGAAGCATCTTCTAACAATCAAGCAGTGTTCAATTTTTGAAATAAAAGAAGGAAAAATACTCTATGAAAAATATATAGAAAACAAAGAAAAGAGAAATGGGTTAGATACGATCCAAACCAATATTATAAGGTAATTAAGAAATAATTAGTTGAACCTAAAGAAAATATTCTCAATGAAAGAATTCAAGAAGTCTATAATATTGAAAACACAAAGACTGAAGAACATAAAGCTAAAGATGAACTCAAAATAGAAGGTAAGCAAGAAGATGAACTTGATGGACCTCAAGCTGAGAATCATATGCATTGCAAGGTCACTTGAATATTGAATACAAAGATGAAGACCATGATTGAAGACTAAATTCTTCAATAACCAAATAATGTAATACAAGGGGGTGTTGGAGTATATTACATTATTTGGTATATGTTAATATTATATTAGTGTTGAGTAATAGCTTAGAGTGTGATTTATATTTCAACTTTTATGTAAGTGTGAATGTGTAGAAAATGCACGTGTCATGTAAAGTTGTAATGTGCAATAAATGCACAAGTGTCATGTGAGTTAGAGTTCAAGTGTAAGTTGAGTCTATGTGCACAAGTGTCTTGTATGTATGAGAATAAATATGTAATGTAAATATGTGCACAAGTGTCTTAGATTAGAGAGTGCAAGTAGAAGTGTAAGAGTCATGTATAGGTGTGCATATGTTATAGTGTCAAGTATTCATCAAGTATGCAAGTGGCAAGTAGATAAGCCAAGAGTCATGAGACTTGGCATATGGAGATTTATAGTCAAGTATCCAAATATTCACACTCCTATGGATATATTATGGAGGTAATACTCCATAAGAAAGTATGACAAGAAGAACAAGCATAGAAATAATAGTATTTATAAGAGAAAGAAGAGCAATAAATCTTGTATACATTTTGAGCAATTAATATTGTAAGTCATTCTTCATGCATAGTACATGAATGGTTAAGGCTATTTAAATTTATATTTCAGCATATTATTGAAAAATATTTGATTTATTATAATCCTTGATATACATATTAATTTTCTCATATTATTATCATATTGAACTTGTTATTATATTGTGGCTATTTCATATTTGGGACCTGTGTGATATAACCTGTGATATTTTGTGGTAGTATAAGGCTTAAAATCCATCAATATCAAGTATACATACTTCATTTAAACACTTATATTTAATTATATTTGGTAAAAATACTTTATTTAAATACTAAATGATGTCATTTTTATAAAATATCAAATGGAAGACATTGCTAATTAAACAAATGGATGCCACTTGACATCACCATTTAAAAATTTATCTCCATGAATGTGTTAAAGGTAATGCCTTAAGTTAGATGTTTAGAATTTTATAGAATGTTTGTGATGCTATTGAACTTCATTATTGATTAAAACAATCTAACGACTCAATTTTGGCTTCATTTAGGGTACATTTTTTAATTGCAAACAACATAAACATAATTTTTTAAAATATAAAACTCCATATTTTTTTATGATGAATATTGCATGCTTATCCTTGATGGCACCCTCTAATATGTCTTATGAGTTCTATTTTCCAATGCTCTCAAAAATTACTTCATGCACTTGTACAATAATACTTTTATGCCTTCATGAATGATGTTAACTTGAAAAATAAATGACACTCTATTATTTTTCTTGTTGGATATCAAAAACCAGTTTTTATCCACATATCCTTTGTAATTGACTTATACATAATTAATAAGACTATGATAGCAAGCAATATTCCTCCTTCTTCATTGTTTGTTGGTTCTCCAATGTTGACACACTAATTGTAGATGACCCAATAACTTGGTTTAGATGGTTCATGCAAGTGTAGATGACCCATTCTTCATATTTAAATGATCCTCATACTTCATCACACTATTATATATCCTTTTTGGCTTCTTGAAATCCCTTATCTCTTAATATCTAGATTACCCTCCTTCTTTAGTCATTTATTGAAGGCCCTTTTGACTAGACCTCCTATTCTTTTGGTAACTATATGAATTTAATGCAAACTCTCTATATCTCATGCTTCTCCTATTTTTATTATAATTGAAAACTCTCTCCTAATTGTTATATAGATGATAAATATTCTATTCAAATGACCCATATTCTCTACATGACTATATTTGCTTTTATTGATAACTACTTTGATGTTAATGTAGTCTTCAACTATTTTACACAACTATGATGGTCTAAGATCTTGGGACAACTTGTTTTTACATAAATACAACTCTTGTTATGTCACCTTGTGGGAGGCATGTATTCAAATGATCCAAGAAATACTTGCATTCTTCATCAATTCCTTTGAGAAGACATATTCAACTCTTTAGATAGTCTTACAAGTCACATTCAACTTGCATGTAAATTAGAATAAGAGCATATTATTTCATTTAATAGTAATATATTCAAGACTTATAGAATATTTGAATAGGCACTTTTCATTGGTATTACTCATTCTATAATTGAAAATATGTTCTCTCCTTAATACTTGCATATTGTTGTCGACTCAAAATGTCATGGTCATTTGTTGTAATGGCCAGATGCACCTAACGCTTGCGCCTCATGTAGAGTGACATAGTAAAAATTCTAGAGAGCGTGGGATATGAGCCTCATGATAATCTCTAAGAGTTTTTCTAAGGCTAGCTCCTTATCATATGTGATCATCAATGCTCATCTTCCTCCTTATCATATGTGATCATCAATGCTCATCTTCCTAAACTACTCCTAAACTGTTTGCATTATTCAAAGGAAAAGGGGAGAGAGACAATAAGAAAATAAAAACTATACACTACGAGAGGTGATGCACTAAGATCAAAGATTCTCTTATGCATCAGTGTGATGAATTAAAAATTTCATCATTCATTAATAGCTAAAAGGTAAATACTTTTTTGATATAATAATAGCATTCGTGCACAATTTACACATAGGAAATGGGATAGGAGGAAATTAGCCACAACGGTATGCACACACACACAAATATACACATATATACATAGAAATACTAGGATAGAGAGAAAATAGTCACAAATTATATGTATCATAAAATTTCATTACATATATGCCAGACCAAAAGAGCTTGAATGCTATTAACAAAGTGACTCAGGGATCGAGTCCAAATTGATGCATAAGAGAAAATGAAATGAAAATCACACAAGGAGCTAGATATTAGGTACAAACTAGGAGGTTGTGCATAGATGTCAGCCACATTAGAGACCTAGAGGTTTCTTTTCATGGAAGCCAAAAGATGAATTCTTATTAGTTGCATTGTCACTTCTTTGGCCTTGAATTTTTCTAGGTCAGATTAATTTTTATTGGATTGGTTGGTAGAACTTTTCCAAATATCCTCCTAGTCCATAGATGTCCCTTTGGTCCAACAATTGAGACTTATATTTTTGAACTCCCATGTACCATTAGATATATTTTATGCCCAATATGGATAGTTGATCTTCCCTAAATTTAACTTTTGTAAATTGTTAGAGCACTCACCATGCATTTTTAGCTTCACAATAGTAAAATTTATCCTTTAAAATCTTCTTCATCAATCCTCCAAAGTAGTGTGGGTTGTTGATATAGAATAAAAAAATGTAAAATTTTTTCCTCCCACTCTCCTTTGTATCATTATTGAAACAACATGAGTCATTGATCATGAATCAGATGGTTCGTGAAGTTCTGGCTTGTCAATATTCATTGGAGCTTCCTCAAAATAGTGCAGGTTTTTGATATTGCATAGAAAAACCCATGGATCTTTGACTTGATAATATTCATTGAAGCCTCCTTGAGACAACATAAGCCATTTATTTGGAATCAGATAGTTTGTGAATATTTACATCACCAATATTTCATTGCATCCCTTATGAAAAATCATGGTCTATTGATCTATGATTAGATGGTTTGCAAAAATTTACTTCATCAACTTCCATATTGACCACCTTGAAGTAATATGGGTTATCAATTTAGGATTAGACTTTATGCTTAGTAAAATTTTTGGTTTCACTCATCTCTATTAGATCCACTTTGAAATAGAGTGGATTATTGATCTAATATTGAATGGTTTACAAATATTTATGACTCAAAGTGCTCCAATATTCCTTTTAATGTTTTGTGAACCATTAGATTGTTTTAGCTTGATTTCTAACCATTGATATTATCTTGATGAAAAAATCATGCAATTATTACATATTAATAGTATTGGGTGGATGCAAAGGAGCTTAACCTACCATGTTCTTGACAAAATGTTGAAGAGATACCTAGAGTAGCAGTTTCACATGCCATAAAACATTTTTGTCAGATAGCCTATAGAGTTTTTGCATGCCATGCACTCTAGGTCCTTTTTTATCTTTCATGGTTGGATTCTTCCTACCTTGATCTCCTATCGATGATGTCCTATGAATGCAATTGGGACATGGTAGCCGCATGGATAACCACCAAGAGCCCAATTATATGTAGAATATAATTAGGTGTGTGGGCTTTGACCATATGGGGTAAGGGCACATCTATGACCACTATTTGGGTTGAACCTCAAAAAATAATGGAATTATTTTAGTTATCATAAAAATAGTTCTTAGAATTCAATCAAGGGAAGGGTTTTATTTATTTATCATTAAAAACATTGTCAAGGATAGCATGGGTTATCAGATTGTCAACACAACTTTATGGGTCAAAGATCTTCATATATGCTTCAGGCCTCTAATTGAGATCTTCCTCTAATAGTATCTAGTAGGTGGGAAATTGATAGGTCATGGAACATCATGGACCTTTTATTTCATTCTCCTTCTAAATTAGCACTAGTTGATGTTTCGAAAACTGGTCGAAGTTATATTCCTCAACAATATTTGTCAAGTGTAATAAATTTTCACTATAGTTTTGATGACTCACAGGGGATCTTCTGCTTGCAGACGATAAATAACCCAAATAAAAATAGCCTTATCTATTGGGAATAAATTTAACAAATATAAATACTAAAGTTTTGTAGAGCTAAGGGAAAGGGGAAGGAGAAATGCAAGATTACCAAGATAATACTTTGTCTTTGGATGGCAACTCTATTTTCAATCTCGCCCATGAATTTGTGAGGAGAATGAAGGTGAGGGGATCCTTTTATAGATTTTTACCCTTAACGATAGGTGTGTTGAGTAAATTAAAATTTCCTTACATAAATTTATGCCTTCTCTATCTACCATCCTTATCTTCGATTTACTTGAATCGAATTTATCTTTTCTATAGTAAGGGTGATGCAAGAAAATTGTCATCCCCTTCTCCAATACTATACTCATGCTACATGAATTTACTCCATTTATGTGCTAGGTAGAGGGGAATAATGTTGCCACTTTTACACTGAATTCATATCACACAAACTCAAGTAACTATCTATTTGTTGATCGGATAGCCTTCAAGTTATCGTATTCTATCAATTAGACGACTAGTAATAATCCAAATATTAAGCTTCAATTTAATGGCTATCCCTATCCATGAAAATAATACTCCCTTTCTACATGACATAGTCCATTAATTTTTATTTCCTACAACCTTCATTGGCTCATGCTAATATTTTTTAGCTCATGAGTTTTTAGATCTTCATTCATTTTCAAACTAGGCATCTCCTGCTACATAAAACAAGTTGAACACAACATCCTTTTTTTTATTTTTATTTTTTATGTACATGACCTAGAAAGGGTAAAAAATTAGCCCATTTTTATTGACTTAAAAATATTATTGGGATCTAAATTCTAAGTTTTGGTGACCCATTGATCCATATGGTCATCGAGAATAGATGAATGCACTTCATTAATTAATAAATCTAACCCATGTTGCTCCTATTCAACCATGAAATCCTAGTCAAAGCTTGATGTGGTCATAGGTAAATGTTCAATATGATGGATGTGGAGTGGATCTGATGGAATATTTATCCTAGGTCCATATTGGGTTCTTAGGACCATGAGTGTCCAATCTAGATATAGAAAGCTCCCTAATTTAGTGGTGAAGTCCCTAGATAAGAAAATTCTAAATAAATCTAGAATCTTGATTACTACTATATCTTGAGATACTATGAGGCTTGGGAAGGCATATAAAGCAAGTGAAAGGTTTTGAACCAACCCCAATATTTGAACTAAGCTCCCATCCAATTGCACCACCCTTTTATTGACATGTTTACAAGTCAATTCTAACATGTCTATCACCCCTCTTGGTATAACTAAATTACTTGACCTAGAATCTATCATGTAATTTTGTATTAGCTTATGACCATGGATCAAGGTCAACTAGAAGTTCATATGTTTAGATCGACTTGCATCTAGGATAGATATTTGGAATAATGTAGCATTTACTTATTTTTCTCCTATTCCTCCATAACTTTCTTCAGATGCTCCTTCTATTTAGGAATAGATAAAAAATACCATAGAGGTATGATCATAGTAGATATTTTTAGATAATCCACCATGTTAAATGATCCAAGAGGATGGATCCTCTGAGTGGAACTTGGTAGTGACTAAGACCTGGGACTCTCTATAGTTTATTGAGGAATTTTAGTAGGTCATGACATGAGTGTATGCTACTATGGGACTTTGGAGATGTTTCATTTATTGGCCATCAAGAGTTTTGGCACATTTTAATTTGGTCAAACCATGGTAGAAACCTATTTTTTAGGATTGATTGGTCTACTTTAGATATCAATGGTTACTTGGTTTGGATTGCTTTGGATGTTGGGGCCTAATTGGTTTTCCTTTTCCTACTCTTCAATTTCCTTCCTCTTAGACCAATTCATATAGTTTGATTGAACTTGTGGTTTGGTACGTGTCAAAGTTCCAACTCCATAAGATATAGCATATACTTCCTCCTTATCCTAGGTTACCAAGGTTTATTTAGGAAGAGTGGTACTTCCTCCTTAATTCTATATATGTGAGTCTTCTATTGAGATATATATAGAAAATTAAATATACACAACTTCATTTAGTTGTGCCTAAATGACATGTTATTGGTTTTCTTTTGGATAATCATTGGAAGGATATATGTCTAGGGAATGTCAAGCATATGTATTGTCCATATAATTATTTTGTGTGGCCACTATATCCCTAATATGGTTTAGGAAGATCTATTTCAATGCAAGTTGTATAGGTATAATATGTTGATTTGAACTTAGTGGCTATCATGTATTCTTGTTGGTGTGGAAATTAGAATTTTGATAACCATTTTGAGGATGTCTATCGATTATTTTTTTGGAAGGAGTTCTAGGATTTTTATGACACTAATATTAAATTTCTTGAGCATTTTTCTATCTCCTAAGGGATATGACCTTTTTAGAGATAGTCCTCAACAATTTTTTTATTTCATCCAACTCAAAAAACAAGAAAGAGCTTATAAAGGGACATTTTGGGGTAGGAAGAGGAGATGGGATCGAAATTAGGATTACAACTATAGTAGACTAGAATGTCAAAGGATGGATGACTAGAGGAGGAGGATATGAAGGTTGAATGATCAAAAAGAGGGATATAGGAGGTCTAGGATCCAACCTTCCTATCTGAATGAGATCATTCTCAACCTAAATAGTTATCAGGTAGGCAATGAATTTCCTCCCCTAAAATTTACCATCATAGCAATTTTAGAATTAAAATCCTTCAAATAATATATGAATGCCATACATAGGGGAGATTAGATTTTATCTAGAAATTTATACCAATTTTAATAAAAACCAAGTATTAAAGTCATCCATCGTATCCATGGGTGCTCTATTGATAGTTATCACCTACTCCAAGAGAGATAATCCATTTGCATTTTCTCTAAATATATACCAGTAGGTCAAGAAGTTGGTCCTAGATCTTGATTGAATATGGAATAAGGCTTATGTACCATTATTTATATTTTTCTCTAAAGGAGGCTTCCAAAAATCTTAGTGTTATATTTTGATATTCGATGTTGTACACCGCACATAGGTTGACAATGTGGTGTAGGTGTTCCGTGGGCATGGTATCATATTCTTTGATGAAGTGTGGTAGTGGCTTGAGGATTGAAGCCAATATTGAATTCCATGTAGTAGGTGGAATGAGTGGAAGTGAAGGACCTCCATTATTTTATGTTAGGCATCTTCTTGGAGGTTGATTTTGTTGAGCCATATTTTGATGTCAAGCTATCCTTATCCTCATTGGAGTTGGGTTGAGGGGATGCACTGATGTTTGAGGATTTATAGATATAAAGGATCTAGTAGTAGGTCTTATGCTCATAAATTTATAGGTTTTTTCATTTTCAGTGAAGTTTCTAGGTGAATACTTTATGCATCAATAAGAAGATGAAACTGATAGCTTCACCAAAATCTTAGTTCAATATAAGTACTATGTACTAGTGGAGTGAGAAAGATATGTTAGTTAGGTCTCATTAGGCATAAAATATTATGTACATGATGGGTTTTACTTTGGTTCTTCTTTGACTCTCTTGTTAATGGTACAATTTGATGTCATTGGTTCCACTAGGTATGTCATTAATCTATGATTAATCCCATCAAGAATGTCATTAAACTATGATTGGTCCCACCAAGTATTCCATTAAACTATTGTTGACTCAAAATATCGTGGTCATCCATTGTAATGGTTGAATGCACCCAACACTCACGTCTCACATAGAGTGACATAACCATAAGTTTAGAGAGAATGGGACATGACCCTCAAGATGACCTCTAGGATTTTTTCTAAGGTTGGCACCTTATCAGATGTGATATTTAATGCTCACCTTCCTAGACTACTCCTAAACTATTTGTATTCTTCAATGGAAAAGGGGTGAGAGAGACAATAGAAAAGTAAAACTCCTATGCTATGAGAGGTTATGTACCAATAGTAGATATTCTCTTATGCATTAGTGCAATGAATGAAAACTTTATATCACTTGTTAATAGATAAAAGGTGAACACTTTTATGATCTAGCAGTAGCTTTCATGCATAACATACATACAAGAAATGAGATAAAAGGAAATTAGCTACAACTTCATGCATATATATACAAAGACTAGGACAAAGAGAAAATAGTCACAACTCCTTATATATATCATAAAATTTTATTACATATATATCCAAGAGGATGGGTCCTCTGAGTGGCACTTGGTAGTGACTAATACCTAGGACTCTCTATAGTTTATTGAGGTGTCCTAACAAAAGTGTATGCTACTTTGGGACTTGGAATATGTTTTGTTTATTGGCCATCAAGAGTTTTGGCACATTTTAATTTGGATGAACCATGGTAGAAACCTCTTTTTAAGGATTGATTGGTCCACTTTAGATATCAATGGCTACTTGGTTTGGCTTACTTTGGATGTTGGGGCATAATTGGTTTCCCTTTTCCTACTCTTAAATATCCTTCCTCTTAGCCCAAGTCATATAGTTTTATTGAACTTGTGGTTTGGTACGTGTCAAAGTTCCAACTCCATCAGATTAGCATATACTTCCTCCTTGTCATTGGTTACCAAGGTTTATTTAGGAAAAGTGGTACTTCCTCCTTAAGTCTATATATGTGAGTATTCTATTGAGCTAGAAATAGAAAATTAAATATCCTCAACTTCATTTAGTTGTGCCTAAATGATGTGTTATTGGTTTTCTTTGGGGTAATTATTAGAAGGATATATCTAGGGAATGTCAAGCATATGTATTGTCCATATAATTATTTTGTGTGGCCACTACATCCCTAATAGGGTATTGGAAGATTTATTGCAATGCAAGTTGTGTAGGTACAATATGTTGATTTGAACTTAGTGGCTATCATGTATTCTTGTTGATGTGGAAATTGGAATTTTGATAACCATTTTGAGGATGTCTATATCCTTGATTATTTTTTTGAAAGGGGGTCTAGGATTGTTTTGACACTAATATTGAAAATTTTGAGCATTTTCCTATATCCTAAGGGATATGACCTGTTAGATATAGTCCTAAAAAAATTTTTTATTTCATACAACTCAACAAACAAGTAGGATCTTATAAAGGGACATTTTGGAGTAGGAAGAGGATATGGGACCGAAATCAGGATTACAACTATAGTAGACTAGAAGGTCAAATAATGGATGACTAGAGGAGGACGATATGGAGGTTGAATTATCAAATAGAGGGATATAGGAGGTTTAGGATCCAACCTTCCTATTTGAATGAGATCATTCCCAACCAAAATAGTTATCATGTAGGCAATAAATTTCCTCCCCTAAAATTGACCATCATAGCAATTGTATAATTAAAATCCTTCAAATAATATATGAATGCCATACCTAGGGAAGGTTATATTTTATCTAGAAACTTATACCAAGTTTAATAAAAACCAAGTATTAAAGTCATCCATCATCTCCATGGGTGCTCTATTGATGGTTATCATCTACTCCAAGAGAGATACTCCATTTGCCTTTTGTCTAAATATATATACCAGTAGGTCAAGAAGTTGGTCCTAGCTCTTGATTGAATTTGGAGGAAGGCTTATGTACCATTATTTGTATTATTATCTAAAGGAGGATTCCAAGAATATTAGTGTTATATTTTGATCTTCGATGTTGTACACCACACATAGGTCGACAATGTGGTGTAGGCATTCTGTGGGTATGGTATCACATTCTTTGATGAAGTGAGGTAGTGACTTGAGAATTGAAGCCAATATTAGATTCCATGTAGTAGGAGGAATGAGTGGAAGTGGGGGAACTCCATTATTCCATGGTAGGCATCTTCTTGGAGGTTGATTTTGTTGAGCCATATTTTTATGTCAAGCTCTCCTTCTCCTCCTTGTGGTTGGGTTGAGGGGCTGCACTAATGTTTGAGGATTTGTAGCTATAAAGGACCTAGTAGTAGGTCTTATGCTCATAAATTTATAGGTTCTTAATTTTTAGTGAAGTTTCTAGATTAATAATTTATGCATCAATAAAAAGATGAAACTGATATCTTCACCAGAATCTTAGTTCAATATAAGTACTATGTACTAGTGAAGTGATAAAGATATGTCACTTAGATCTCATTACGCATAAAATATTGTGCACATGATGGGTGTTACTTTGGTTCTTCTTTGAATATATTGTTAATAGGACAATTTGATGTCATTGGTTCCACTAGGTATGTAATTAAACTACGATTAGTCCTATCAAGCATGCCATTAAACTATGATTGGTCCCACCAAGTGTTCCATTAAACTATTTTTGACTCAAAATGTCATAGTCATCCATTGTAATGGTCAAATGCACCCAACACTCACGTCTCATATAGAGTTACATAACCATAATTTTAGAGAGCATGGGACATGACCCTCAAGATGACCTCTAGGATTTTTCTGAGGTTGGTGCCTTATCAGATGTGATATTTAATGCTCACCTTCCTAGACTACTCCTAAACTATTTGTATTATTCAAAGGAAAATGGGTGAGAGAGACAATAGAAAAGTAAAAATCCTATGCTATGAGAGGTTATGTGCCAAGAGTAGATATTCTCTTATGCATTAGTGCAATGAATAAACACTTTATATCACTTGTTAATAGATAAAAGGTGAATAGTTTTATGATCTATCAGTAGCTTTCATGCATAACATACATACAAGAAATGAGATAAAGTGAAATAAGCCACAACTTCATGCATATATATACAAAGACTAGGATAGAGATAAAATAGTCACAACTCCTTATATATATCATAAAATTTTATTACATATATATCCAAGAGGATGGGTCATCTAAGTGGAACTTGGTAGTGACTAATACCATGGACTCTCTATAGTTTATTGAGAAATTTTAGTAGGTCATGACATGAGTGTATGCTACTATGGGAATTTGAAGATGTTTCATTTATTGGCCATCAAGAGTTTTGGCACATTTTAATTTGGTCGAACCATGGTAGAAACCTCTATTTTAGGATTGATTTGTCTACTTTAGATATCAATGACTACTTGGTTTGGCTTGATTTGAGTGTTGGGGCCTAATTGGTTTCCCTTTTCATACTCTTCAATTTCCTTCCTCTTATTCCAAATCAAATAGTCTGATTGGACTTATGGTTTGGTATGTGTCAAAGTTCCAACATAATCAGATATAACATATACTTCCTCCTTGTCCTAGGTTACCAAGGTTAATTTAGGAATAGTGGTACTTCCTCCTTAAGTCTATATATGAGAGTCTTCTATTGAGCTAGAAATAGAAAATTCAATATACACTTCATTTAGTTGTGCCTAAATGATGTGTTATTGGTTTTCTTTTGGGTAATAATTGGAAGGATATATATCTAGGGAATGTTAAGCATATGTATTGTCCATATAATTATTTTGTGTGGTCACTATATCCCTAATAGGGTTTGGGAAGATCTATTGCAATGCAAGCCGTATAGGTATAATATGTTGATTTGAACTTAGTGGTTATCATGTATTCTTGTTGATGTGGAAATTAGAATTTTGATAACCATTTGGAGGATGTCTATATCCTTGATTATTTTGTTGGAAGGGGGTATAGGATTGTTTTGACACTAATATTGAAATTTTTGAGCATTTTTCTATCTCCTAGGGGATATGACCTTGTTAGAGATAGTCCTCAGCAACATTGTTATTTCATCCAACTCAAAAAACAAGTAAGAGCTTATAAAGGGACATTTTGGGGTAGGAAGAGGATATGGGACCAAAATCAGGATTACAACTATAGTCGACTAGAAGGTCAAAGGATGGATGACTAGAGGAGGAGGATATGGAGGTTGAATGATAAAAAAGAGGGATATAGGAGGTCTAGGATACAACCTTCCTATCTGAATGAGATCATTCTCAAGCTAAATAGTTATCATGTAGGCAATGAATTTCCTCCCCTAAACTTGACCATAATAGCAATTTTATAATTAAAATCCTTCAAATAATATATGAATGCCATACCTAAGGGAGGATAAATTTTATCTAGAAATTTATACCAATTTTAATAAAAACCAAGTATTAAAGTCATCCATCGTTTCCATGGGTGCTCTATTAATGGTTATAGTCTGCTCCAAGAGAGATAATCCATTTGCATTTTCTCTAAATATATCTACCAATAGGTAAAGACGTTGGTCCTAGCTCTTGATTGAATATGGAGGAATGCTTATGTACCATTATTTGTATTTTTATCTAAAGGAGGCTTCCAAGAATCTTAGTGTTATATTTTGATCTTCGATGTTGTACACCGCACATAGGTTGACCATGTGGTGTAGGTGTTCCATAGGCATGGTATCATATTATTTGATGAATTAAGAGAGTGACATAAGGATTGAAGCCAATATTGGATTCCATGTAGTAGGAGGAATGAGTGGAAGTGGGGGATATCCATTATTCCATGTTAGGCATCTTCTTGGAGGTTGATTTTGTTGAGCCATATTTTGATGTCAAGCTCTCCTTCTCGTACTTGGATTTGGGTTGAGAGGTTGCATTAATGTTTATTGATTTGTAGATATAAAGGACCTAGTAGTAGGTATTATGATCATAAATTTATAGGTTCTTCATTTTCAATGAAGTTTCTAGGTGAATACTTTATGCATCAATAAGAAGATGAAACTGATATCTTCACCAGAGTCTTAGTTCAATATAAGTACTATGTACTAGTGAAATGAGAAAGATATGTTAGTTAGGTCTCATCAGGCATAAAATATTGTGCACATGATGGGTGTTACTTTGGTTCTTCTTTGAATCTCTTATTAATGGGACAATTTGATGTCATTGGTTCCACTAGGTATGTCATTAAACTACAATTAGTCCCATATAGCATGTCATTAAACTATTGTTGACTCAAAATATCATGGTCATCCATTGTAATGGTCGAATACAGCCAACACTCACATCTAACATAGAGTGACATAACCATAAGTTTAGAGAGCATGGGACATGACCCTCAAGATGACATCTAGGATTTTTTCTAAGGTTGGCCCCTTATCAGATGTGATATTTAATGCTAACCTTCCTAGACTACTCCTAAACTATTTGTATTCTTCAAAGGAAAAGGGGTGAGAGAGACAATAGAAAAATAAAAATCCTATGCTATGAGAGGTTATGTGCCAAGAGTAGAGATTATCTTATGCATTAGTCCAATGAATGAACACTTTATATAACTTGTTAATAGATAAAAGGTGAACACTTTTATGATCTAGCAGTATATTTCATGCATAACATACATATAAGAAATAAGATAAAAGGAAATTAGCCACAACTTCATGTATATATACAAATACTAGGACAGAGAGAAAATAGTCACAACTCCTTATATATATCATAAAACTTTATTACATATATATCCAAGAGGATGGGTCCTCTGAGTGGCACTTGGTAGTGACTAAGACCATGGAATATCTATAGTTTATTGAGATGTCCTAACATGAGTGAATGCTACTTTGGGACTTTGAATATGTTTCATTTATTGGCCATCAAGAGTTTTGGCACATTTTAATTTGGTCGAACCATGGTAGAAATCTATTTTTTTAGGATTTATTGGTCTACTTTAGATATCAATGGTTACTTGGTTTGGCTTACTTTGGATGTTGGGGCCTAATTGGTTTCCCTTTTCCTACTCTTCAATTTCATTCCTCTTAGACCTATCATATAGTCTGATTGGACTTATGGTTTGGTACGTGTCAAAAGTTCCAAATCCATAAGATATTGAATATACTTCCTCCTTGTCCTATGTTACCAAGGTTTATTTAGGAAGAGTGGTAATTCCTCAAGTCTATATATTTGAGTCTTCTATTGAGCTAGAAATAGAAAATTCAATATACACAACTTCATTTAGTTGTGCCTAAATTATGTGTTATTGGTTTTCTTTGGTGTAATCATTGGAAGGATATATGTCTAGGGAATCTCAAGCATATGTATTGTCCATATAATTATTTTGTGTGGCCACTATATCCCTAATGGGGTTTGGGGAGATATATTGCAATGCAAGTTATATAGGTACAATATGTTGATTTGAACTAAATGGATATCATGTATTCTTGTTGATGTGGAAATTGGGATTTTGATAACCATTTGGAGGATGTCTATATCCTTGATGATTTTTTTAGAAGGGGGTATAGGATTTTCTAACACTAATATTGAAATTTTTGAGCATTTTTCTATCTCCTAAGGGATATGACCTTGTTAGATATAGTACTCAACAACTTTTTTATTTCATCCAACTCAATTAAAAAGTAGGAGCTTATAAAGGGATATTTTGGGGTAGGAAGAGGAGATGGGAACAAAATGAGGATTACAACTATAGTAGACTAGAAGGTCAAAGGATGGATGAATAAAGGAGTAGGATATGGAGGTTGAATGATCAAAAAAATGGATATAGGAGGTCTAGGATCCAACCTTCCTATCTGAATGAGATCATTCCCAACCTAAATAGTTATCATGTAGGCAATGAATTTACTCCCATAAACTTGACCATCATAGAAATTTTAGAATTAAAATCCATCAAATAATATATGAATTCCATACCTAGGGGAGGTTAGATTTCATCTGGAAACTTATACCAAGTTTAATAAAAACCAAGTATTAAAGTCATCCATTGTCTCAATGGGTGCTCTATTGATGGTTATCATCTACTTCAAGAGAGATAATCTATTTGCCTTTTCTCTAAATATATCTACCAGTAGGTCAAGAAGTTGGTCCTAACTCTTGATTGAATGCGGAGGAAGGCTTATGTACCATTATTTGTATGTTTCTCTAAAGGAGGCTTCCAAGAATCTTAGTGTTATATTTTGATCTTCGATGTTGCACAACGCACATAGGTTGACCATGTGGTGTAGGTGTTCCATGGGCATGGTATCATATTATTTGATGAATTAAGGGAGTGAAATGAGGATTGAAGCCAATATTGGATTCCATGTAGTAAGAGGAATGAGTGGAAGTGGGGGATCTCCATTATTCCATGTTAGGCATCTTCTTGGAGGTTGATTTTGTTGAGCCATATTTTGATGCCAAGCTATCCTTCTCCTCCTTGGAGTTGGGTTGAGGGGATGAATTAATGTTTGAGGATTTGTAGTTATAAAGGACCTAGTAGTAGGTCTTATTCTCATACATTTATAGGTTCTTAATTTTTAGTGAATTTTCTAGGTGATTACTTTATGCATCAATAAGAAGATGAAACTGATACCTTCATCAGAATCTTAGTTCAGTATAAGTACTATGTACTAGTGGAGTGAGAAAGATATGTTAGTTATGTCTCATTAGGATTAAAATATTGTGCACATGATGGGTGTTACTTTGGTTCTTCTTTGACTCTCTTGTTAATGGGTCAATTTAATGTCATTGGTTCTACTAGGTATATCATTAAACTATGACTAGTCGCATCAAGCATATCATTAAACTATGATTGGTCCCACCAAGTGTTCCATTAAACTATTGTTGACTCAAAATATTATGGTTGTCCATTGTAATGGTTGAATGCATCCAACACTCACGTCTCACATAGAGTGACATAACCATAAGTTTAGAGAGCATGGGACATGACCCTCAAGATGATCTCTAAGATTTTGTTTAAGGTTGGCCATGTATCGGATGTGATATTTAATGCTCACTTTCCTAGACTACTCCTAAACTATTTGCATTCTTCAAAGGAAAATGGGTGAGAGAGACAATAGAAAAATAAAAATCCTATGCTATGAGAGGTTATGTGCCAAGAGTAGAGATTATCTTATGCATTAGTGCAATGAATGAATACTTTATATCACTTGTTAATAGATAAAATGTGAACACTTTTATGATCTAGCAGTAGCTTTCATGCATAACATACATAAAAGAAATGAGATAAAAGAAAATTATCCACAAATTCATGCTTATATATACAAAGACTAGGACAAAGATAAAATAGTCACAACTCCTTATATATATCATAAAATTTTAATACATATATGCTAGGCCAAAAGGGATTGAATGTTATTAACAAAGTGACTTAAGGCTCAATTCCAAACTAATACATAAGAAAAAATGAAAGAAAAACTACACAATGGGCTACATACTAGGGACTAGTAGGAAACTTTCCAATCCTTTGCAATTAAGCAAGAACTATTATTTATAGACAAAATTCAGAAATTTTCCCTCTAAAACTATGTAGGCTATTCAAAATGCCTTGTTCAATCTATGTCAAGGATCCATTTGTATTTAATTATTATCAATCTCAAGTATTTTGGATCTAGAATCATTAATGTCAAAGGATTTTGAGCCTTTAAATATGTAACTACAATTTCTATTTCCAACTAATCTTCTTGGGGATCCCTAAATACTAAGCATAGGAACCCTCCCCAATCAATGCTCTAGGCTTGAGATTTTTCCAATTGTAGTTCCTATATTATTATATTTAATATTACAATTGCCTCCCTAGACTACCATGCCCATGTAGTTTGGTAGGTAGCTTTTTATCCCTTTGTAGTTACTTCCTTTATGAGTTCAATTGATTTCTCTAGGAGGTTATGCATAGATGTCACTAGCATTAAATCTTTGGAGGTTTCTTTTCGTAGAATCTAGAAGATGAATTATGTTTGGCTATAGTTGTCACTTCTTAAGCCTTGTTTTTGTCTAAGTTGAATTGCTTTTTGTTGGAATGGTTGGTAAAACTTCCCCAAATCTCCTCCTATTCCATGGATGCTCTTTTGGGCCATTGACTAATACTTATCTTTTTGAACCCCTACATACCATTAGATATACTTTATGCCTAATATGGATGACTAATCTTCCCTAGTTGTCTCTTTAGTATATTGTTGAAGCACTCGCAATGTGTTTTGAAATTAAAAATGGTAGAGTTTCGCCTTTGATAGCTTCATTAGTCTAAATTATCATAGGCCATTGATATAGAATCAGATATTTTGTGTCACTTTTCCCTTCCAATCGTGTTTGGATAATCCTTCAAACAACATGGCCATTGATATTGAATCAGATGATCTATGGAGTTTTGGCTTTCCAATATTCATCGAATCTTCCTCAAAATAGCTTGAGCTATTAATATTGCATTGGACAACCTATCAATATTTGGCTTGCTAGTCTTCGTTATATCGTCCTTGAGATAGTGTGAGTCATTGATATGGAATCAAATGGTCTGTGGAGCTATAATAGCCCTCCTTGGTAGAACTTGATATTGATACTAAATTATGTATTGATGTGTGGATATCTAATTGTGTTCTTATTTTTATGTTATCAAGATGAGTTAGTATTTGTATTTTACACTTTGAGAATATGGTACTGTTGATAAATTTATCATTGTAGGACCAGGTACTCTCATCAGTGGATTGGCATGGCACAACCACCAGATTTAAGATAAATATGGTAAATGATCGATGAATTGCTCATTGACATCTCAAGGGTAAAAGTGTACCATTTATATAGATGCATTGCATTTACTTATTGTTTGAATACATTGTTGGACCACGAGATTACTATTGGAAAAGAAGTCATCCTAGTAGGTAGGGGATAATGTGTTAGTTATCTTAAAATTCCACCTACTTAAGGATAAAGAAACATGGTCTATTATGGATTTGAGAAAGTCCTTGTTTTGCTTGTGTTTGGGAAGCATAGAATTGTTTGAATAATTCAATAAAGTATTAATAAGGTTTGTGATATTAATACTTGAAATATTAATATCAATGTTAATAATTAATATTAATATTTGGTATTAATTTAATTTATGGGATGAATAGTTAATTTAATTATTCTAAGGTGAGTAGCTTAGAAAAATAAATGCTAAGAAAGTACTTTGATTATTCATAGAGTATTAAAATGTAGACAAAGCTTTTCTACCTCCTTATATAAACATGTTGTTTATGCTTATAAATGCAATTAGATTAAAGGAAAAAGAATTGTTGTCCAAATCTTAGCAAGTATTAATTAAGCATTTAGTCATAAATAATTAAGTGCCATTTCATGTTTGCCCTTTTATTTAAGTATGTAAGTTGGCATGACTGGTGAGATCGTGGGAAAGTTATGGCTGCCAAGATAACATTAATAGATCAAGTTATTCCAGCTCAAACATTTCTCCACCTTGGCTTGATTTGCTAGAAGCATAAACGATAGAGCTGGAAGAAAAATACTTCCTTTATGTATCTTTGGTAAGGCAGTGAAGGTAGAATGTTTGGTTTTGAAAGTAGCCAAACTAGAAGAAAATCCAAAAGGAGACTTTGGATGTTAACCGCATAGATCATATTGCAATGTGTGGGCGTTGAAGAGGTATTTTCCCAAGCATCGTCTTCTCCTTTATGTTGGATACTTATGGTTGTTTGCTATTATTATTTATATGTGACCTGCTCTTTCAAATTGAATGCTTGTTTTTTATTTGGTTGTTGTTGTAGTTTTGAGTGCAGTGGTCTTAATGATTCCCAGGTTTGATTTAGATATATTTCTTGTTATTTTTTAGTCGTATTTATCTTTGGTTTTTTTAGAGGTTTGAGTATCTTTGTGGTTTGTGTCTTGATTGTCTCCTTTAACTTGGTTATACATTCTAGAGGAAGCATGAGTTAGTTTCATTTCTTCTATCCTTTGGTTGTGGTAGTATGTTGTATTTAAGCTATCCTATAGGCACCTAGTTTTATCAAATGTTATTGTTCTTGCTTGAGCAAGCACTTGATTTTAGTTCCTACCCAGAGAAGGAGTTCATCGGTTTTATCCTATGGTTGTTAGATTAGGAACTACTAAGTCCTTAGTTTAAGTTAGCACCATAATAGTTGGTAGCTTGCTTACATTCTGCTTTGCTCTTGTAGCCTATGTGGATTTAGTTTGGTTAATGAATTATTAGATAAGAGTGTTTTTTCTCTTTTTGTAATGAGTTTTATGTTTGCTTCTATTGTGTTGCATTGCGAAAAGGTTTCTATATCTATTATAGGATAGAATTTTTTAAATTATTTTCATTGAATATGGTTGGGTGTAGAAATAGAAGCCTAAGATTTGATATTTGGAATGGAAGATGATGAGTTATTATGATGTTATTTTAAAGAAATAAAAAATAAAATGGTTTAATTTTATTAAAGAAAGGCTTATTGCTTTGTATTTTTGTTTAAAATAAAATGGTTTATTTTCATTAAAGAGAATGGTTTTTTTATGTATGCGATCCTTGGATAGAAACAAAGGATTTAGTGTGCTAGAGGAATCTTTAGTTTGAATGACTTGGTTGAAGATTTGGGTATGGATTTTGTAAAGAAAGGCTTCGGGTTGCTGAATAATTATAACATTTTCTTGAGACTTAAGTAGGTAGGGAAGCCATATAGAGATAAGTATGGGATTATCTCCTTGTTTGCTAAAATGTAACTTTGCATGGTTTGCATTTATACATAGAATATATTAAGCTGCATTGCATTAAGAGTTATACTAATCCCTAAGTTCTTCCTAAAGTTTGGGGAGATTCATTTCATGAAGAGGATCATGAAAAGAAGATGGTGTAGAGACCACTTGGGTGGACTTGCTCTAATGTATTTGGAATGAAAATTTGTTATGTAAATGAAAACTTTGTGATGTAGCACTTGGTTACTTTTAAGGCTTGGAAGTCTTTATGTAAATGTATGGAATATTTGGTCTTTTGAGCAAATAAAGAATGAGTTGGTTATGAGATATTTTAGAAAATGTATTTTTATTGATGAAGGAAATAAATATTTATATGTTAGCATTAAGAATCTATTTAAGCTTGTTTTTTTCTAGCTTTAAAAATATGGGTTTTGTTAGCATTATGCCTAGATGATTTCATCATGCTTAATTTAATCTAGAGAGATGTTTCTTTTGTGCTAGCATTATAATGGATCCTATGTAGAAAATATTCTATTTAAATCATAGATCTAGCATTGTATTATAATTAAGAAAGTTATTTATATTACAACAATTTAATTTTTTTATATAGGGAGATGATAAATTATTGTAATTAAACATGAATATTGGGAAGATATTTTTGAGTGTGGATCTAAAACATTATTAGTATCTCTAAGTCAAATAAATAATATAATCCTATGAGGAGTTGCATTGATGCAATAACTAGGTATATGTGAGTCCTAGAAGGAGTTACAGTGATACAATACTTGGGTACTCATGAATATGGAAAGAGTTACACTAATGCAATAGTAAAATTCTCATGATTGATACATCTTGAATGGTGAGGATCATGTGTTCCATAACTATGAAGTTAGAGTAATCATTCAAGAGGTAGAAATGGTGGTACTTTGAACAATGATGTTCAGGTGACCATGCTCATTACTAGGTGAGTGGTTGTAGACATGGAAAATTGACCCACTTGAGTGAGTCATTTTACCTAGTCCCTCAAAGAGTCCCTCAAACTTTCCCAAAGCAATTGTGTTCCTCTCTCCCTCCTTATTTTACCCCTTTTTCTTGCTTCGATGAAATCATAGTCGGCCCTTACGGGGCTTGATTTTGTCTAGCTAGTGTTTTATCTTAGAAAACCCTATCCTTTCACTTAGCCTCCTTTGGTGTCATCTTTTCCTCAGTTTTCTCACCCTTCCTTTTTAAAATCCTTTATAAATAAAGGGTTTGAAGCCCTATTTTTGATCCCATGGAAGCTACTAATTGTAGACACCTAAAACACGTCATGTCAAGGGTGACTACTCATATGGACATGCTACAAGACCATATGGAGGATCTTGGATAGACTCCAAGATAGAGCAGTGGTTCTAACCACTCAATTTAGGCATTTTGGCCTAATCAGTCTGAACCATAGCCCAGACCTACGGTCTCCAGTCTAAACCATGGTTGACACCTGCGGTCTATAGTCTGGACCATGACTGTGACCTACGGTCTTAACTAAAGTTTAGTTAGGCCTTCCATCCGAGCCAAATTGGTTGGAATGGCCAAAATATCTAGAAGAAGGTAGTTGAAGGATGAAATATTCCAGAGGCTTCCATCCCAACTGTCCTAACCACCCTTCTTGGTCTTGGCTTCTCCATGAAGCCACCCCTAGCCCTAGGGGCATGCTATAAATACCCCCTCCAAATGGGAAGAAAAAGAGAAGCAAGCATTGGAGATTTGAGCAGTGAAGCCCTGGCGAATTGTACACTCAAACTGAGTATACTAAGAGATAGAGCTATTGCACTTAATCCCCGACCCTTTTGCCAACATTCATGATGAATTGCATTATGGATGCCCTAGGTGCCTAGGAGGATCAAGAAATACAAATATGGGAAAACGAAGGCCCTTCACATCGAATTGACCACCAAATCAGTCTGAGGACAACAAAGGCGACCCTTGAACATCAATTTGGACAAGGAGATCAAGCCCACTGCCCCTAATTTTGAGGGTAAACCTATCAGAGGTCAAACCATGGCTGTCAGCCATGGTTCATAGTGCAGACCACTCACCAGAGCTATGGTTTGCAATAGGTGATAGATCACCTTACTCTTTTCATTTATGTCTGGTTAAATAGGTTAGATTAATCATTTCTTAGGTTTAATTGTAGTTTAGAAGAATTCTGACCGTAGGAATTAGCTTAGAATAGATAGTTCATGCTTTGCATTAATTAGGATATTTGTGGATCTTTTATGCACCTCTATGCTTCTATTTTGTTATCTGATCCATGCATTATTTGTCTAACGATCTCCTTTATGCTATATTACAAATCTTGATTCAATTAGCATAGTTTAAAGGTTTTCTTTATGTTTTCTTGATTATTAGTTTAAATGGCATTATCATGTATGTTTCCTTAAAGGGCCTCATTATGAGAGGCTATCTATCTTTTTGATCATGTGTTGTTGTTTCTTGATCATAGGAAGATAGGTACAAGAGGAGTCCATATCATAATCCTTCCACATCGTGAAGAAGGGGGTCAACTCCACCCCAAGGCAGTTTGCGACTAGTCAAAGGGCAATATTAATGCGCCTACCCTATTGAGGGCATTGGCAATTGTATAAACTGTATCATCATTCAAGTGACCCTAAGAGGGGCATATTTGTAATAGAGATTCATTCATAATCAATATAAGAAATATCATTTTGTTGAATTTATGCAATGTGTCAAGCTTTTACGCTTTTATGATGACTATAGACTAATACAGTAGATAGGTGCATGCTTTTTGCTTATGTCAGAAGGCGATCACGATGGAACTCCACATTTGTAGCCCCTGAGTGCTGACATTCTTGAGTTTTCTTATCTCAGGTGCTAACCACAGCTAACAGCTATGGTTATTTGTTGGCCCATAGCTTTCACCCATGGTTCACACTGCAGCCCATAGACCAGAGCTACGGTTTATAGTAGAAGCAACAGACAGTAGAGAAACCACTTGGCATCAGATCAGGAGCTGAGGTAGGCTCTATTTTTATTCTCTGTTCTATATTTTTTTCTCTGTGTTTTTACAGTGAGCTTTAAATCGATTGCAAATTAGGTACACTAAAAAAAAGGGGTGAATGAATAGTCCTAGTTTGCTTTCGCATTCCTTCCATTAGAAAGGCGTTGCTAGGAACAACGGACCTCTGATTGTAGTCCACCCTAGAATACAGTGACCTTGATAAAAATTGAGTGGTCGTTTGCATGCTTGAGGCCCAATTAGAGGCCAGGTCATCGTAATCGCATTGTCATAACATCATGTAGGACATAGCATGCATAGCTTTCTGAATTTGAAACGTTCCTTTTCTTTTTATGCATATCATGTAGGAATGATCATATGAATGCTCTTTTATGCATTTGTCTTTATGCAAAGTAAAATGAACCACACACACCATGTTTCATTTAAACATCAGTGGCGTTGGGCTCTCACATCCAACCCATTTGATTGAGACCAATAGTGGATGTCATTACCATTTGGTTGGCTCATTTGAAATTGTATTATCGGGACCCGCTCGTTGCCAAGGCCGACCCAAGAACTGTCCTATCCATGCAAAATAGCACGCACTCATCTTCGGAAGAGTGTATCGCTACGCACGGTGTGCTGGGTGAGGGTTGGTAGTACCTATGCTACCTCGTTGAGTATGGACTTCATTCCCATATTTGGCTTGTGCGAGTATATAGGTGAAAGCCAATTAAACTGAGAATAAAATCCAATGATTTTGCAAAACATGCGAGAGTTTCTCATATTGATACAACACATTTTGAAACAACATCAAATAGTTTAGGGCTCATTTCAAAATTTAAAAATAAGATAAGCATCATTGTATACCTTGTTTGATAATAAAAGATACATCTAGATGTTAGGTACACTATGGTGGATACACGGGGTGGTCGACAAAGGTGCAAGCCTGAAGCCAATGACCAAGCCCCAACCGATTCACAAATACACGTGTCTAGTCCTCAACCACATGAGCAAACCGAATGACGTTCGATGAGCATTAGAGGAGACAACTCGACATGAGGGGATCCCATTGAGCGTACCCCTGATAGACTAGCATCAGTGCATTCTGTTAGACGTAGATTAGAGCATGGAGCTTCTCAGCCTGAGGGTGCTCCACTCGAAAGCCATTATCGAGACCGTAGTGCACGTGCATCCATGGGATCGACCAAAGAGTATGTCATGTAGGGGACCAGATTGGTACCCATTCACACTAAGTCTATAGGGTGTACTATACCCCCACCTTCTGAGTATAGAAGGAATAGAGATCCACCCATTCAGGGGCAAGTAGACGGGCTCCCTATTGAGCGCAAGTCTACCCATACTCCCATGCGTACTATAGCATGCAAGATCACCATCGATATGTCGAAGGTGGGAGCTAATGGAACACCACCCCATGAGAGGTGGAGGTCTAGATAGCTAGATGGTCTAGGTAGTGTGTTAGAGCAGCTAGGCTGCAAGCCTTCGGCTCTGCCCACTCGTGCTCCGAGTGAGCATAGCGGGAGCACCATTAGAACTACTAGAGAGCATGGAGAGGCTTCTAAGCACCCTCATGTCTCACGTCCACCATCCATGCATGGTGGCATGCAGCACAGGACACAACATGATGTCGATGTCATCTTCATAGATAGAGGCAAAGGCACAACACATCAGTTCGATGGGTACAGAACCCACAAGGTCGCTCGTACAGAGCAAGCATACCAAAGGCCTTCGACGGCTGACCAGGTCGAAAGATCATATCGACTGGCCTTTGAATAGAAATGCCAACTCCTCCAAGATCAATTGGAGGATGCTCGCCTAGAGAGGTAGCGCATTGAAGATGAAGATCTTCAAGCATAGAGGCTCACTAGATAGAGGTTGTATGAGCAACGCTTGCACGAGGAGCGCATCCTCATCCAGAAGGAGCGTGTAGAGCAGGAAGATAGGTTGGCTAGGGCCGGCCTATATTCTTAGGATGAGCATAGAGAGCAGGTGCATAGGAAGGCTCTTTTGCAAGCCGACATGCACCATGAGCACGTAAGCATTCACACTCATATCACTGCCCATCAAAGAGAGCGACCGCCCTCGATCGACAATCAGAGGCAACAACATTATGAGGAACAAGAGGGGAACAGATGCAACCAGGAATATCCTGAGAGTTCTCGAGCTGAGGAGGAGGAAGAGCAATGCCCTCCACCTCGATAGAAGAGGAGTGTACCTCCCAAACCACCTCCGCATCGACTTAGGGAGGAGGACTTTCTGTCTTCTGAGGCTTACAAAGCTTTGGCCGAGAAAGTCAAAGCAATTGAGAAACAAGGCGTGGCTATCCAAAAGCCGACACTGAGGAAAATTCACAATGAACCTTTAGATCCCTCGGTGCCTATGCCCCCATACCTTGAGCATTTTGAGATGCCTAGGTTAGAAAAATTCAAGGGTGATGAAGAGGCGCAAGAACATGTCACGAGCTTTCTGGATGCTTGCTTCCAGATAGAAAATAATGATGCACTATTATTGCGTACGTTTGTCATGACACTCTCTGGGCCAGCCCGAGAGTGGTTTAATCAGCTAAAGAAACACAGCATAACAAATTTTGAGCAATTAGCTGATGCCTTTCTTGAACGCTATTCCTTCGACATCAAGAAATAGGCCAACCTTTCCGATTTGGCTACGCTAGCTCAACGCGATGACGAGCCAATAGAATAGTATGGGAAGAGGTGGAGGAGATTAATGGCAAAGTTGTCATTCCCGATTCCTACCATAGAATTAACCTGAATGTTTACAAAGAGTTGTGCCAAGCACATCTCGCTATTGTTGCAGCTGCAGTAGTATGCTACATTCGAAGAAGCTTTGGCACAAGCCAAGGTAATTGAGGACATCAAGTTGTAGGAGGGCAACTTGAAGCTCAAAACCAGGAAAGAGGGATATAGGAAGAGTACCTCAAAGCAACAGGGCAAGCAGGCCCATGTGAATCAGGTGGTACTAAATCTCCAAAATGAGGATAAGGGGCAAAAGAAATAGAATTATCAAGCCCATCCTCCTCTTACGCAATACGACCAACGCAAGAATAACTACAAGGGCAAGAACAAAGAGCAACGCCCACCTCACATATTCACGCCATTGACGGAATCATTGACATCGATTTTTTATCAGCTCTGCGAGGCCAAGGCAATAAGATTACCCAAAGTCAAGATGGTTGATCCTAATCAGCCCAAGCCCAAAGATTATCAGGAAGATCTATTTTGCATATTTCATAGAGCGAAAGGCCATGACATCGAGGTATGTTGGTCTTTCAAACATATTATGCAAAATATGATAGAAATGGGAGAGCTTGTGGTACCAGGCAATCCCCAGGCATTGAACAACCAAAACATGGGGATTTTTAAAAATCCGTTACCAAACCATGAGGTGCCCCGTAACCACGCTGGCCACGTCAATCAAGTGCGAGTCGAACCACCTACCCAGGGGTTCGTCGACATGGTCAATGTTGTTACCAGACATGGGAGGTACGAATGGCCGAATCAACCTCATGCTCCCATTCAAATACAGGCCATGCCCTAACAATGACAGACACAAAATATTCTAGGCCCACCAACGAGACCGATGGTGACCATTAGGAGCAGGCTGGTTCAAAACCTGCAGATGACTCCTACGAAGTTGTCAATATATGAGCTTATACAACAGTCCCCTAGGCATAGGGAGACTCTTATGGACATTCTGAGGTCCATTGAGGTACAGTCCTAGGATGCACAGGCATTCACAAACTTCGTGGGGCACGTACAATAGTGCCAGGAACCAATGATCCAATTCTACGATCATGAAGTGAAAATGGTTTCTGCAAGCATGGCTGACCCGCCACTACATATCATTGCATGTGTTAACCATGTGCCATTCAAAAGGGTCTTGATTGACACTGGTTCATCGATCAATATAATCATGACTAAGGCACTACACCATTTGAAATTGCCTAAATCACTCATCGTACCAACCACCTTTACATTGAGAGCATTTAACGATGCACTATGCTCTATGGTTGGCATGATTGTCCTACCTATTCAGGTGGGACTAAAGACCATTCCCGTAATGTGTCACATGATAGAGGGTGCCTTGTAGTATAACATCCTACTGGGGAGGCCTTGGATTCATGAAATGCATTGTGTTCCCTCGATATTGCATCAGTGTGTCAAGTATATACACGAGGGACAAGTTCACGTGGTTTCATCAGATGAAGAACCATTCAAGTTCATGAACTTAGCAGATTTTCCAGGGGGCTTCGTACTCCCATCAACACACTTGGACATATGGCCCACGTCATCGGTAAGGGTTCCAAGAGGTAAACAGGTGGTGCATGTTCAACCATCGATATCTATATCAAACAGATCTGAACATACCACTGCAACTTCTCTGAGATCGAGTGCATCAGCAATGCATCAGGATGACAAGAAATTAAAGGTGAAATTGGGCAGGAAAGAAGCAAAGAACACGCCCAAACCAGTCATCACTGAGGCTGCCACTCCCATGGAGGTGGAGGAAGCCCAGGATCAAGTCGAGGAGGCACCTCAGCCTACTTCTCCTACATCATCAGTAGGGTCATCCACACCATGGGTGACTATTCACCTAGCCAGTATAGGTCTGGGTGAATATCTTGTGCAAAATGTGACCTTTGGTCCTATTTTAGAGACTGCACGAGACATGGGCCGGTCGATAGCCCATCGATACCTAGTTGGATCCATAGTGCCATTGGGTGAGCCACCCAACCAAACAAACTTCATCTATGTCGGGTTGGATCAAGTTCCAACGCGAGCACCCATGGAGATGGATGATGAGGAATAGTTCACGGTGAACGTTCGGTACTTGTCCAACCTAGAGTATGCCATGCACATTTTTGAGCTCTATCATTGGCATGGATACGACCTTGGTATTTTCAAACAAGGACGAAGAACCCCTCTTGAACTACGTTATCAGTTGGCAACTGATAGGTTTGGATTGGGATTGCAGATTCAGGGACATGATGATTTACTCGTTGCATCATTGGATCATTTATACCTGAGTCTGGGGGACGATGTGGATTTTAATCCATATCATCCTAACATGTCTAGTCTTCGAGGCAACAACCCAATGGTGTCAATCATCACCATCGAGAGACCGAAGCTTGAACATGAAGAGTTCTCGGAGCAGAACCCCAGAGGCAACCTGGGTCATCAAAACTGTATCACAATCGATGATACTGGCATGTAGGGGCACAACCCCACCATTCTAGGTGATCTCGAGTCAGGAGATCTTTGTAGTGAAGATGGAGAGGAGTCCACCTCCAAAATAAGTGGACCAAGTTATGATGCAGATGGCGAGTCCTCAAATAATGATCAATCTAAAGAGGAAATTGATCGAGCCTTCGTGGTTTCGATATTTCTATGCCATTTGCTGCCTAGAGAGCAATTAGATGAGATACAAGAGCATTTCATAGTCGATAGTGATTATGAAGATGAGACAGAGTAGGCCTACTTAAGGCCTCATCCAACTAATCTCCCAATATTTGTGGACACGATAGAGTGGTCTGCTCATAGTAGCAATCATAGCGATGAGGTTGAGATGACCGATCCGAGGCTAGTATATCCACTACATCTATTGTCTATGGAGTTAGAGTATGTTATAGAAGAAGTGCCTCTTAACACTGATCGCTCTGAAGAGGAAGTAGAGCCAGTTTTTGTGCCAGAATCGTATATACGATCATTTTATCCGGTTTATCCGGATAGTGATGATAGTGACCATAGAATCAGATACATGGGACCACATCTGGCAGATCACCCCTTGCATATGGGGGAAGTGAAGGATTATATCTATACAGTGATGATGAGGATTCATTGGAGATGGCCTATTTGGGGCCTCATCACCTACGTAATCGGAATCCACCTCGGGGTCCACCACCTATTACAGCTACAGGTTTGCGTCGAGAGATTAATCTCCAACACTGCCTCAGGGAAAGAATAAATCTGGAAGAGGAATATCAAAGACTCTTTTCCCATACACCTACTTATGCTGAGCTACTTGAGTTGAGAGATCCCATTTTGTAGTTAGTGCACAGAGAGGATCCAGTTGTCCGAGCATCCCACAGGGAGGACCCATTCGTCCCCGTACCATCTGAGCCAGATCTTGGGTACGGAAGCTACATAGATGATGTAGATTTCAGTCCGTGTGGTCTTGGAGATCAATTCCATTCCATCAACATGGTCTCCATTGATTTGACCACTCCACTCCGCAATCCAGTAGATCCATCCAAACCATTGCATCTAAACATGGATGCTATCGATTGGGATCACGCTGATTCACCAGTAGAGCCTGAAGACTTCTTCCCGAATGAAGAGATGCTACAACCATTTCATTTTGGACTAGGTTGTGCTTATGATGTCTATCATGCTGAACATGCTTTCGATGAAGAACATATAAATCTAGTTGATGACATCCATTTGATCCCTATGCCTCATCAGCTTGAGGAGGGATCCCATATGTCAGTAGAGGAAACCTTCGAAGTGGATATCGATAATGACCCCACCAATCCAATGAAGGTTAAATTTGGAATGAGTCTCACTCCAAATGAGCATGCTAGCATCATCCCTCTGCTGAAAGAGAGACCTAAACTTTTTGCTTGGACATACAAAGATATGCTCGGTCTAGACCCGAAGTTGGTTACTCATAACCTTTCGCTAGACCCATCCAAGAATCCCGTCAAGCAGAAGCTCAAAAAGATGCATCCAACAGTAGCCTTAATGGTGAAAGATGAATTGCAAAAATTGTTGGATGTAGAATTTGTCATTTCCATCGACTATCCAGAATGGGTATCCAATATGGTGCCTGTAGGAAAACCAGATGGAAGGATCCGTATTTGTACGGATTTTAGAGATCTCAACAAGGCAACACCCAAAGATTCATTTTTGTTGCCCAATATCGATGCTCTAGTAGACTCTACTGCAGGTCATGAAATGCTCTCCTTAATGGATGGTTTTTTTGGTTACAATCAAATTCATATTAAGCCCAAAGACCAGCACAAAACCACGTTTATAATACCATGGGGAACATTTTGCTACAAAGTTATGCCATTTGGTCTCAAAAACGTTGGTGCCACATATCAGTGGGCCATGACATACATTTTTCATGACTATATGCACAAAATTCTTGAAGATTATATCGATGATTTGCTAGCCAAGTCATTGCTACGAGAAGAGCATACGGAGGTCTTAAGAAAAGTCTTCGATCGCCTGATAGAGCACAACGTCAGGATGAATCCTAAGAAGTGCATATTTGGCGTAACTTCTAGAAAATTACTAGGGTTCATCGTCTCCAAGAGAGGCATTGAAGTAGACCCAATGAAGGTCAAGGCCATTTTGGAAATGCGTCCTCCCACCAATATTAAGGAATTAAGGAGCCTTCAGGGCAAGGTAGCCTCGATAAAGTGATTTATCACCCAAATATCAGATAAATGTCGACCCATGAATTGACTGCTACATAAGGGTGTCCCATTCAACTGGGATGAGGACTGCAAGGTAGCCTTCACTGAGATAAAGCAATACCTGGTGACGCCACCAGTGTTAGCTCCACCAAGGCCAAAAGAGCCTTTTTTGCTATATATATCGGCAACAGACTTTGCGTTAGGGACCATGTTGGCCCAAAAGAATGTACAAGGCAAAGAGCAAGCCATATATTACATTAGCCGAACCTTGGTGAGTTACGAGCTAGGATATGCATATGTGGAAAAACTATGTTTAGTAGTAGTGTTCACTACCAAGAAATTATGGCACTACATGTTAAGTCACACGACATATGTGATATCAAAACAAAATCCTTTGCAGTATATGATGAGCAAGACATATCATAATACACGTACTGCAAAGTGGATCATGCTATTGATAGAATTCGATCTAGAATTCATAATCCAGAATTCCATTAAGGGATAGGTCATAGCAGATCAGTTAGTTGAGGTGCCACTATCCAACAGTAGGCCTCTAACAATCGAGCTTTCGGATGATGCAGTGTTTGTAGTATCCGAAGCTCTCGAACCCAAAGAACTAGAGAACAATGTTGATATGACTTTGTTCTTTGATGGTTCAAAGTGCGAGCAAGGAGATGGCATAGGGATAGTGTTTTTCACATCGCAAGGAGCTCCAATGCCCTTGTCATTCAAACTAGACTTCCCATGCACCAACAATAACATTGAATATGAAGCCCTACTTTTGGGCCTCCATATAGCCATCACCATGAATATCAAGAGACTAAACATCTTCAGCGATTCCCTACTCATAATTAACCAAGTGAAGGGACTATTTCAGTGTTGATGTCCGATACTGAAAGCCTACAAAGATCTTGTTGCCACATATCTAGCTAAACTTGAATGGTACAACATCGAGGCAATCCCTCGTTCATCAAATAGGTTCATAGACACCATGGCATCTTTGGGATCCTTGATCCCTCAGAATCTATCTATCGACTTCACTACCATCCACGTCAAGATGCTCTCACATCCTATAGCAGAGCGTGCAACCTTTGATAACAAAGAATCAATCAACATGATTAGTGTGGAACCAAAAGTTGATTGGTTCTGCAAAGCTGAAGACTTTCTCAAGAAAGCACCCTGGGGGTCTTTAACCTCCTAGAGTCCTACGAGGAGTGGCACCACCATTCACCACTAGGTTGTTTCCCAGTCTGCATTTGCAAAAGTAAATATGCAGGGGGTACAGGTTGTCTTAGCAGTCAAAGTTGAGGCTCATCAGAATTGGATGTCACAGATCCAAGACTTCCTAAGACTTGGTTTTGTCCTGAAGGGACTGTCGCATGCCGCAAGACGCACATTTAAACAAAAAGTGACTAAATATGTCTTGGTAGGAGATATTTTGTACCACCAAAGTTATGATGGAGTCCTCCTTCGTTGTCTTGAGCCCCAAGAGTCATCTTGGGAAATTTTAGAAGCTCATGATGGTACATGTAGTGGCCATTTCAGTGGCATGGCCATCGTCAAGCGCATCCTTTGAATGGGTTATTATTGGCCCACTATGGAGAAGGATTGCAATGTATATGTCAAGAAATGCGTCAAATGTCAACATCATGCTAATCTTATGCACCTACCATCACAGGCCTTATAGCCCATCCAAGTGGCTTGGCCATTTGCTCAGTGGGGGTTTGATATAATTGGCAAGATCTCTCCTCCGTCATCAAGTCGACATACATTCATTATTATGACTACTGAGTATTTTACAAAGTGGGTGGAGGCCATTCCCTTAACAACGACCACTGGAGCTCACATAGCAGAGTTCATAATGGAGCATATCATAAGTCATTTCGGGATACCATCCAAAATAGTTTTGGATAATGGAAATTATTTTAAGAACAAAACTATGCGAGCTTTAACATCTAAGTACCACATCAAATACAATTTTGCAACTCCATACTATCCGTAGGCAAATGGGCAAGTCAAGGCCTCAAACAAGAATATGGTAGCCATCTTGAAAAAGATAGTGCAGGAACACCACAAGGATTGGCATATACAGCTACCCCTTGCATTATGGGCTTATAGGACTAGCATTCGAACTCCCACTAGGGTGACTCTATTTTCACTAGTATATGGTGCTGAGGCCATTATGCCCTTAGAGTTGGAAATTCCAATGCTGCGCATCGCATTGAAAGAGTTCATCGATGACGACACTGTGCGACAAGCTCGAATAGACCAATTGATGCTACTGGATGAACATCGCGTGAATGCTCTAGAGCATCTCCGTGTCTATCAAGAGCAATTAAAATGAGCTTACAATATCAAAGTCCACCAGAGAGACTTTGAAGTTGGGGATCTTGTGCTAAAAGAAAACCAATAGAACTCGAATTTACCACCCGATATGCGAGACAAATTTATGGCTAATTGGCTAGGACCCTATATCATATCTAAAAATATTGGTCCGGGTACCTATCGCCTGACGTCGCTAGGGGGTGTTGAAGAGCCTAAACCTCTCAACATCATCCATATTAAGGCATTCTATGCTTAGAGAGTGTAGTAGAAAAATCTCCAAAGGCATCTGTAAGCCCTTTGGTTGGTCAAAAAGGAACCAAGGATTTCTAAAAATCACTTGGTCAACCCAAAGGCTCTGAGGATTTCTTAAAGCCACTCGATCATCCCAAAAAGGCACCAAATATTTCTAAAAATCACTTGGTTAACCCAAAGGCTCTGGGAGTTGCTATAGCTTCTCGGTCATCCTAAAAGGCTCCATGCTCTCTTGCTGAGAGTTTTGTCAACTAAAATGTTCCAAAGGTGTCTGTAAGCCCTTTGGTCAATCCAAAAAGCTCCAAGGATTTCTAAAAATTTATTGGTCAACCCTAAAAAGCTCCAAAGGCATATATACTCATCGTTTGGTCAACTATAAAAGCTCAAAAATTCATAAAAATTTGAAAATATATAAAATTCCAAAAGAATTGGTAAAGCATAAATCCAAAAATATTTGCTTTTGCAGTTTGCATTTTCATACATGCATTCACATCATCATATTGCATTTAGGAAATTTTCATTCGTTTCATTCCATAGTAGAGTGTAATGTGTCTATAAAAATCTTACAAACAGTCAACGTGTGTGTTTTAATCATGCACCCTTACATTTATCATAATTCATTGCATTCATACACGATACCTATTGTGGAGAATTATGTATGTATATTAAGTTTTCCAGTCACTCAAACATACCTAGTGGTTTCTTTATATATTGTAGAAAGCTTACTTTGCTGTTATAGATGAGGTCATTAGTTGGGACAGTGCTTCAACATATCAGGATCCCGTCACTAAGTAGAACAATATAAAATCCTGCTAAGACAAGAGATGATGAAAGTTGCAAAAGTAGTCTTAGGTATCTAGAGAGATGGGTTTCATGACCTGCTTATCTTGCAAATAGGTCAGTCTAGAGTGGTGAACTTTGGCAAAAGGACAATAATTTCCCTATAAATCCCAAATTTACAAAGTCTAAATCCCAAGTTACAAAGTTCAAATTTCAAAGTACAAAGTTCAAATCAAATTTAAAGTGACATAGTGAATCAAAAGCACTATAAAAATCCCTTGCTCAAATAAAATGGTAACACATGGACTACCAATGATTTTTATCACTACATATGAGCAAGTAAGAAGGGTGAGAAATTGAATCCCTAGATTGTCTACCTTTTGAAAGCCATATAGTGATCCCCGATTGCAGTAATGGGTTGGAAGAGTCCCGCCTGCAATTGGAGGGGTAGTTCTATTGGGTGATCCCCAAACATAGTAATGGGTTGAAAGAGTCCCGCCTACATTTGGAGGGGTAGCCCTGATCAATTTTCAATATGAGCTAGCTCTAGGCACCTAGGATTGTCTAGTTGTATAAGTCTAATCAAAGCTGAAATAAGGATGATACGATCATATGAGGAACCCTATCTCACATATGGGTTGAAAGAGTCCCAACTAACATATGGGGTATGCTTATGGTCTATCTGAAAATACTCACATGCACACACAAGGATAATGAATAGTTAGGTCTATCACGGCAAAAGCCTTGTCCAATAAAAGCCTTGTAAAATTAGTATGTGATTTTTGGAGATGTTTACTAGGGTGTTTGAGTCTCATGGAAAATCTCAAAAAGTTCTCTAATAGCAAAAAAACACCAAATATCATTAGACATAAAAAATGTGAGTCATTCATTTATCAGAATGCATTCTACAAAGTACAATAAAACATATAGGATAGACACCGCATGAATATTAAAAATGATGTTTAGATGACCACTGACTATATAGTGCAGCAAAGAAAAATATACATAATAACATATTCATTCATTAGCATTATAATAATCCATTTCACTACATTTCATATATGGGTGATTAATTGATTAAGTTCTTGTAATGAGAATTATCAATTATTTTGCATGATTATCATACATTCTATGATGTCATATTTTAAAATTGATATACACAGTTTACATTCATTATTTATGTTTTAAGTGATTAAAGCATACAGGTTCATTCTCATTAGATTACAATTATGTACATAATGCATTACCATACATTGCATAGCATACCATAACTTCAAAAAAATAAAAACATGCCCATAAAGCAATAACAAATATGCATTCAAAATAAACAGTGCATCAATATGCATGTATCATTAATGGCACATCTAATCATCTAGATCACTACATTTCATCAACATCATCATAAAGAAGATAGCTATCTAGTGCATGTCATCCATACATCACATCATATAAACATAGCATCAATATAAGCGTTGCATCCATGTGCATAAAATAAACATAAAATCAAAATAAATAATCGATACACATTAATGAACCATAAATGATCAAGTCGTATATATGTGTCCAACATAGTACATAGAGAGTGTATCAAAATACCTATAGGATACAAAGTGTGTAGGTCCTCGAACTTACACCCAAAATAAATGTGGCATATCAAAAATGTAGTCTACATCTAGCAAAGCCCAGATCTAGTCTACTCCCCCTGTATCGAAGCTCTCACTACCTCCCTTAACACTGTGCTTTGGAGCCTGCTCTCCTATCTGCTCTGGCACCCGTGGTGGGTCCTACTGTAGATTTTGCCTACCTCAAAATCCTAAGGTGCCTAGAACACAAGAAATTGGCAACTACAATAGGCTAGTCCTCTTACCGATGGCCCCTGAAGTCTACCTTGCATCTTTAGGCCTGGCACATGATGTCACACCATGTGAGCTAGAGGAGATGTGCGTCCTCTCAGTCCTATGAGTCCTATGACTTGAGCTCACCATAGACTATCCAGAGGTCCTAGACCTGGTCTGCTGAGACTCTAAAGTAAAAGGATCCTTAGGAACCTGTAGCCCGTGCATCTCAATGTAGCCGACTAGCTGATCAACATGAGCAAGCTAGGTTGCATGCATCTCATTGGTCCTCATGACCATGCTGCACAGTCACTCTACCTCAACCATCGGATCCTAAACACCTATTGGAGCTACCACTAGTGTTATCAGAGGCTCCATAGTAACCTGAGGAGGTGGCGTAGCCCCCCTTGATACCTGGAAGAGATCCCTCTCTGCCTCTACTATAGTCTGCTATGCCTGGGCTAACTCTAGTGTATTCTATAGTCTCTAAACCTAGGCCTCTACATCTATGGCCCATGTAGTAAGATCCTATCTCTAACCCTACACCTTGTTAGAATATTTAGCATATCTTATATTACATTAATTAACAGCATTATAGGAATGGTACGTAGTTTTTGTTCAGTTTATAAACCACCCAAACTGATTCAAACTGCCCCAACAGAGTTTATGTAAGTCTTATATATTTTCCAGGAATATGAAGAATAAACTAATGATTCAGTTTCTAATATGGCATCAGAGCGTTGAATGATTTTTTGGGCAATGTGAATTTTTTGGACAATGTGCTATTCAGGCACTCCATTACCAGATTCACTCCATAACCAGACGAGAAGGGGCCAGCAGTTGGCAGTCTATTGGATTCTCCATTTTTGGTAAATCAAACCAGACGGTCTGCACTCCGAACAATGTGTGGCTAAGCGTGGCACAGCTGAACATGCCGTTGCAATAGTTGGCATTTTTTTTTTTGCAATAGTTGGCACTTTTCAACACTCCAGTGAAAGAGCGCATCATCCGCATGGTGGACATGCCCAAGGACCCAGACGTCTTGTCTGTCTTCTATTTTTTGACGTAGGAGCAGTGCAGGACATTGGCTTGCTTTGTTCCCATCGTGAATTACTTGGGTGTGCGAGTGTGGGCACTGGGTGCACAGCCGATGCCGGTGCTAGTAAGTCTACCTACGTGGCTATTGGTGGCACAACCAGGCTTTGAGCCTTGCTTCAATTGGATGATAAACAAGCCCAAACGTTCCCAACTAGTGCTGCTCACCCTAATCACGTCTCGACCTGCCACGTACATGACTGTTCTGGCCTGGAACAATAATTTCAGTGCACGTAGGTGTGGGACGAACCTCCAGGCCAACGGGAGCTGACGTCCATTATGCAGAAGATGATTTCTCAAAAAATGGTTCTAGGCGAAAAGGGGAGGAGAATACGGGAGCTGACGTCCATTGTGCAGAAGAGGTTCGATTTCCCAAAAAACACGGTCGAGCTTTAATTTATCACTGATGGAATATTTTATGCGGAATTGAACGAGCTGTTGATGCGTGAGCTTGGGGAGGACGGCTATTCCCTTCGAGTTGCTGCCAAGATGATGCCCGAGGAGGGCATTTTGACACCCCGCGGGTCTTGTTGATGCCTCGAGGGCCCTGTGATGCCCGAGGAGGGCATTTTGACACCCCGAGGGTCCTGTTGATGCCCCAAGAAGGTTTGGTGACATTTTTTAAGACATGTAAATTGCTTACTTTTTTGTTTTCAAAAGCAATTGTTCAAAGGCATATTGGGAAACTTACAAGATAGAGGGGGAATTCACATTTTCAAACCCTTAGAAAAAGGCATAGATAGCAACTCAAAGGTGCATTTTTGATTTCACTCGACACCTTATTTTGTCAAATTTGGGTGCATTTTCGGTTGAACCCGACACCTATGTGAGAAGCACTTTGTGAGCATGCTTGTTTGATTATTGCATTTTTTTTCTGCAATTAAAAAAAACATCTACATCAACGCATCCACTACTTCTCTCAGCACATGTTGCACAGGTTCTCCAAAACCAGTTATCTCTTTGCACAGGGATCTTCATTTGATCATCTACTTGATGTTCTTTCACCAACACTAATTTTCTCCTAGTTTTGTTTTTTTGACTTAATTACCTCCAACTGATTATTCTTCTTCCAAAGATTCTCAGGCAGGTGTCATTAACATCTCTTTGAGTGAATTTTTTACCCCCATTGCTATTGTGTTTAGGCGTAAATCCCGACGAAAGTCCTGAACTCCAAAGTTTTTAGGGGAAGTTACGCCCCACGCATGCGGATTCCAGTCTTTCTAAGGTAGTTGCCATCAACAAAGCAATCCTTTTCGCATACTGCCTATGTTCCATGTATCGTTTTGATCTTCATAATACCTATAGTATCCCTCATGTAAGGGCGGGTATTTTTTTGATTCAGTTCAGGTATAACTGGCATGGCAACGTTATATCGAAAAGGGGACCATTTGGCGCTATAAGGAACCCTAAACAATGGCTACAGTGCACAAGTATCTTTCAGATGCCCAATTGCTCAAAGGCACCAATTTTGTGCCATGGAAGCATAAAATGAAATCCATTCTTCAAGTGGAAAAATTATGGGATGTCGTCAATGGCACTACCTCTCGTCCCACCACAACAGGGACAGATCAAGATACATTTGATGATCAGGACAGGAAAGGCCTTATGTTTTTGTTACTTGCCATAACATATGAGGTCCAACCTCATATTTGTGATGCCACGACTAGTAAATATGCTTGGGCAGCATTGATTACTGTGTATGAAGGAAATAATAATTCCACTATCCTTCACCTACAAACCCAGCTTCACAATCTCAATATGAATTCAACGGAAACTGTTGAATTTTTTCTCTGCAAAGTGGCAGAATTGAAAGCTAAACTCAATACTATGGGAACACCCATTGATGATGATCTTTTGACATATTTTATTTTGAGGGCACTCCCACCATATTACAAAAGTTTTATCACTTCACTCAATGTTTCTGGCAAAAAATTAACTTTTGTTGAATTAGTTAATTTGCTTCAAACTGAAGAAGACAATCAAGTACAGAAAGATGAGGAACTTGCCACTGCTATTTCCACCCATCAAAAGGGTCACAAGCAAGGACAATTGTAGAAGGGAGGGTCTTCTTCCAAAGGCAAAGGCAAGCCCAATCTCCAGTGAGATAAATATTGCAAGATCTGTGATATGAACAATCATGATACCAACAGGTGTTGGTTCAAAAACAAACAACAAAATGATCCCTCACAAAATAAGAAAGGTAAGGGGAAGCAAAAATATCCCCAACATCGCAAACAACAAAAGGGTCATGTTGCTTATGCAGATTCCCATTCAGATGATTCTCATTCATCTTCAGATAATGACTTCGAAAGAGCACACAAGGTGCTCATGACCCATACTGCCTCTTCCAAATCCGATGTTGTATGGTATATTGATTTTGGAGCAAGCAAACATATTACTGGGAATAAGTCCTGGTTTCAAAATTTTCAAGCAAGAGAAGGCAAACCTGTCACTATTGTAGACAATCAGGTCTATCAAGTACAAGGTGAAGGGGATGTTACAGTCACTCTCCCTGATGGTGACTATGCCATAGAGAAAGTTCTCTATGTTCTTGGCCTTGCCAACAATCTATTATTTGTTCCACAGATGCTAGATAGAAATATGGATGTTTTTCAAGTTGAAAAAGGAAAAAATAGATGTTTCATCAGTCACCAAGGTCACAACATTGCCACTGGCTCCTACAAACATGGATTATTCATCTTGGATATAGTTTCTACATCCCATACTTCTATCATTGCCACTAAAATAGAAGCTACTTCCTTATGGCATAAAAGATACAGGCACCTCAGTTTTGGATATTTACTCGAATTAATAAAATATGACATGGTCAAAGGGCTTCCTCAGCTTTCATCCGTTCTTCCAGTGTGCTCAGATTGTCTAGCAGGGAAACAACATCGAGTTCCATTTGATACAAGTTCTTCTCTCTCTAAGAAACCCTTGGAGTTAATCCACGCAGATCAGTGCGGTCCTTTCCCAACCAGTCATGGTGGAAAGAGGCATTTTCAGCTATTTTTTGATGACTACTCCCGTAAAATATGGGTCTCCTTCCTTGCACTCAAGTCAGAAGCTCTTATCTACTTTCGTCAGTTCAAGAGACAAGTTGAGAAGGAAACAAGTTGTTCCATCAAAACCCTCCGCTCAGATCAAGGGGGGTAATACACTTCCAAGGAATTTTCAAGTTTTTTGGAAAAACATGGGATCAAGAGACAACTCACTACAGCATATACACCATAGCAAAATGGAGTTGCAAAAAGAAAAAATCGCTCCATAGTAGAAATGAGTCGGTGTATGTTAAAAGGAGCAAACTTAGAAAAACAATACTAGGCAGAAGCAGTAAACACAACATCTTACCTACTAAATAGAGCACCTACAAGGGCTTTACAAGGAAAAACTCCACAAGAAGCCTGGAGTGGTAAGAAACCCTCAATTTCTCATCTAAAAGTTTTTGGATGCCAAGCTTTTATGCATATTCCTAAACAAAAAAGAAGGAAACTAGATGAGAAAACTCAAAAATGTATATTTCTTGGTTATGATGAGTATTCAAAAGGATATCGGTTGATTGATCCTATAACCAAGAAAACACACATCAGCAGAGATGTAGTATTTGATGAAACTTTCACATCAAATAACACACTTGTATACCTTAAGGAATATGAACCTAAGAAAGAAGCAGCATCTCCTTAGAAGAAGGTTCCTAAATGGTATACTAGTACATTGCAAGATTCAAAATTGACATCACTTCCAGATCTAACTCTAGATCGACCCGCTACTCGTAGTATGAATCAACATAAAAGAGTAGATGATGCAACATCAGTAATAGATGTTGATGACCTTTGTCAACATTTTGATGATTTATCTATGAATGTAGAAGAAGATGAGGATATAGATATGGAAGATGAAAAAGTCTATCTGACAATACTATATGAAAAAGAACCCACATCAGTCTCAGATGCACTCAGTAAAGATCAATGGAAAACTACTATGGATGCAGAACATACATCTCTAATGAAAAATCAAACTTGGAAGTTAGTTAATTTGCCTTTAGGAAAGAAACCCATTGGTTGCAAATGGGTATTCAAGATCAAATATAAGGCAAATGGTGCAATAGATAAATATAAAGCTCGACTTGTTGCAAAGGGCTATGCACAAAAAGAAGGTATAGACTGTGAAGAGACATTTGCTCCTACTGCTAAAATGACTACTATTCAAGTTCTGTGTGCAATGGCAGCTCAATTTGGTTGGCAGCTACATCAGATGGATGTAAAGAGTGCTTTCTTAAATGGTGACCTACAAGAAGAAGTCTATATGACTCAACCTAAATGTTTTGTAGTTCAAGGGCAAGAATAGAAAGTCTGTAAGCTGATCAAATATCTATATGGACTTAAACAAGCTCCTCGAGCTTGGTATATCAAAATTGATAGTCACCTAGTGCAACATGGGTTTAGAAGCAGTCCTGCAGATCCTAATCTATATATCAAGAACAATGGTTCTAACATAGTAATTCTAGTACTATATGTGGATGATTTGATCATAACAGGAAGTTTAGAGAGTATGATCAAAACAATAAAGAAAGATCTCAATACCTCTTTTGAAATGACAGATCTTGGACTTCTCCACTATTGTCTTGGTCTAGAAGTAACTCAATACAAGCATTGCATACAAGTTACTCAAAAGAAATATGCCAAGACTCTAATTGATAAGTATCAGATGATTGACTACAAGCCCAAAGCAACACCAATGGAAGCATGACTTAAGTTATCCCGATTCGATGAATCTCCTAAAATAGATAGTACTCTCTATCATCAGCTAATTGGGAGTCTCATCTATCTCACAAACACCAGGCTAGATCTTAGTTTTGTTGTGGGTTATCTTTCACAATTCATGCAAGATCCTAAAGTTAGCCACTGGAAAGCAGCAAAAATAGTTCTTCACTATGTCCGTGGTACAACATATATCGACCTGGAATACAAAAAGAACAAGTTCTATCTTCAAGGGTACACGGACTCTGATTATGCTGGATCCATAGATGATCGAAAATCAACTGCAGGTTATGTTTTTCACCTTGGATCTGGTCTTGTCTCTTGGCATAGCAAGAAGCAACATGTTGTTGCTATTTCTTCTATTGAGGCAGAATATCGAGCAGCTAGTGGAGCAGTCTGCAAGATCATATGGTTACGTCGCATCCTCACAAATATGGGCCTTCCAAAGAAACTTCCTTTACATTTATTTTGTGACAATCAAGGTTTTATGAATCTTGTCAAGAATCCTATCTTTCATGATCGCACCAAACACATTGACACTAGGTGTCATTTCATTCGAGATGAGATTCCAAAGCATCATATCCAGCTCCACTACATTCCCACAGATGAGCAAATAGCGGACATCTTCACCAAAGTGCTTGCTCGAGTCAAATTTGAATTGTTCCACAATGCTATGTGTAGTCAACATCAATGTAATAAGGGGGGATGTTAGAATATTTAGCATATCTTATATTACATTAATTAACAGCATTATAGGAATGGTACGTAGTTTTTGTTCAGTTTATAAACCACCCAAACTGATTCAAACTGCCCCAACAGATTTTATGTAAGTCTTATATATTTTCTAGAAATATGAAGAATAAACTAATGATTCAGTTTCTAATACACCTTAGTCAGGCACCTATCCCTGTCAGCTACTCTCACCTCTAAAGTGGTGATAGTAGTGTCTTGCTCTAGCTACTATGTATGGAATCATCCCAACTGACTTTGCAAGTTAGCCACCTGAGCTAAGAGCAGACCCTCTATGCTATCAGGAGGGACCTCACCCTCCTTTGGAGCCTCCTTGGTGGTGGCCTCTATGCCCTAGCCACCCTCTGTTTGCTGGCGCACCCTACGCCTGTCAGGATCCACCTCTGCCTCTGCCTAATCTGGCTCTCTACCCAGAGGCCCTATGTCATACCATCTAAACATGGACCACCACCCATCATACTCTAGAGTGGTCCCAATAGTCTCAACTCTAGTCTCCTGGTAGTCAGCAACAACATCTTCCAGAGGCTCAGGAACAATACACTATAGATCGTGCTCCGCAACCAAGCATCTATATTTGAGTAGGATATCTAGAATATCTTGTATGAGCCCAAACTATTGTAGGACCCAAGAGTAGAACTGGTACTCTTGAATTTTAGCCTTATGGCCAATCAGCCATCTATCGTGATGCACTTATCTTAGCCACTAGCCCTCCTATGGCCACACTGGGCAATCCATATAGGGCCGCCACTGAACATCGTTCAGGCTAAGTGCCACAAATTGAGTGATGTAATGTTGGATGTCACTAGCATGGATTCAACTATAGGTACCCTCCTCCTCATGATGCCAATAGGTGACATAAAACTGATGCTCGTCAACAATAGAAGTGATGCGCATTGGAAGATCTACAGGACGCTCGATCTGGATGTGCTGCCACCCCCAGATCTACAATAGAAAACTACAACTGAGGCCCTTATGGCTATGCTCAGTAATCTGATACAGCTACCTGAAGAGCTGACATAGCAGGGTTCTCCCCCATGATAGAAGTAAGGGATCCTCTATAGAACTTTGAAGAACCCTCTAGGCAGTGGACAAGATATTCCAAGGAATCCTCGCACCCGAGGAGTCTGGAAGGATAATCTATACTATGAGGTGCATGAAGAGGGCTTCCCATGCATAGAAGACATCCTCGTGATACCACTCACCGATGTGCATCCCTTCATGGTCAATCACATCCTGAGCATTCTTGCTTTGGTTGTCAAAGATAGAATTGAAAACAACCTCCTTTACCCTGGAGGTAGAGGAGATGATGGCCTTGCCATTAATGGGGATCCTGAAGATCTTGTAGACATACTCCAAAGTAACAATAATTTCACCTATAGGTAGGTGAAATGTGTTGGTTCATGTATTCTAGCATTGGTCCAACGTAGTCAGGTAGGCTTGATCTACCCTAATAGTGGGAAGATCCATGACATAGTCGAACCTGACAACTCAAAACCAATCTCGGTCATCATCAGACAGAGCCTAGTAGAGAGTCTTTAAAATTTTAGGCTCTCGAGATCTAGAAGTCAACCTTTGAAATAACAAGCATAATGTAAAAAAAAATCTAGCTAACCAGAGCTAAAAACAATGCTAAAAATAATAAAAACATATAAAAAAATCACAATTGAAACCTGCAGTCCCCAATTTGCCAATTAGGAATCATAGCTGAAACCTACGGTTCCCAATTTTCCAATTGGGAACCGTAGCTACCAGCTATTGTTTAGGAGAGGCACCCATTTCGGGTACCCTCCTAGTCCACTAAGCCATAAAATTAAATCCTAAGCTAACCTCGACAAGTGGGGTTCATTACTAGCAGTTTAGTGAGGTTCATTATCCGCATTACTTAATGTGGTTCATTTTACTGGTATTGAGTCTGAGGTCTTAGTTTTGAGTTACCTTGCCCGCACCCTGGCCTCAGCTAGTAGATGGCTGATTAGGATTTGCCATCGAGGTAGATGAGTGTAATTATGATAGAGTGTGGTAGCATTTTGTATTAGGGAAGGTTCTCTCACTCTCAGAGCTCTCAAATTTCTAGTGTTTGCCAAAAAATAATGAAAAATTTCAAATGGGAATTCAATTTATAGGTTCTCCTAGTCTCAACGAACCGCAGCTGACACCTATAGTTTTAAAACTAGGGTTTTTTGCCCGTAGGTCTGACCCACGGTTCCCAAAGTTTAAAAAATTAAACCTCAGACCGTACCTACGGTCTGTAGCTAGCATTAGATGCACTTAAAACCCACCATGGGAAGGTCTAAAAGAGCAAATTAATGACTCCCATTGTAAAAAAATTCAAAATCAATGATTAAAATTGCCAATTTGGTGATGTTAAAAGCACCAGGATCAATCAAATAAATGCAAAATTAAAACAAACCAAAAAAATAAAATAATTAAAAACCAAATGCACCTCGTATTTAGTGATTTATCCTATGTACTTTACGGTTGCAACGAGTTGCGATCCATGAAATCGAACAAGATGAGTAAATCACCATAAGGACATTTAGGGTAAAATTGTCATTTCTTTTATGACATATTTCAACAAATCATCGATAACTATGATTCAACACGAGTCTAATTGCATTTGTATCATTTTGATTCCTTAAGACGACCATTGTAGCCTGACTACTCCATGGGATAGAAATGTGCAAATACTACTAAGAGTTGCAATCATAATCTGAACTAGGCCTAGCCAAGGCATTAAAAGGCTCGAATCTTAATTTGTTCAAGATCATTCATTATGGTCAAGCGATTTCATCGCTTCATACATTTTCATTACCCTCATCGACTCGTCTCTTGATGGGGTAGTCATAATTTCGTAATCATAATCAAAGTCAGCAGAAGATCCTTGAGATCGTAGATCCCCTGATCTTGTCAAAATTATGTTCGTTCTTGCAAATCATTGCCAACAACTATCATAAGCTTCCCCCTTTGCTTGGGGTAAATAGAAAATATGATAATTGGTTTGTAACTCTCATCTTTAAAATTTATGGGTCATAAGATACCCATACTTGGAATTTATGCTATCCGAACGTCTGATAACGAGTGTGGACTTGTCAAAATGTAAGTCTTTCATGAGTTGGAAGCAATGATTATAAGATGTGCATCCTTTTTCTAGACTTGGGGCATCTAATGTTGATCCAACTAATGATCATCATAGAACCTTAGGCATCATTTTAGGATATATATTTTTGCTCAGTGTTGTTCAATCTCACAACACATCTCAAAGGGGGCATCTGTAGATACCTAAAACATGTCATGCTGAGGGCGACTACTCATATGGACATGCTACAAGACCATATGAAGGATCTTGGACATACTCCAAGATAGAGCAGTGGTTCTAACCACTCAATTTAGGTATTTTTGTCTAATTAGTCTGAACCATAGCCCAAACATGTAGTATCCAGTCTAAACCATGATTGACACCTATGGTCTGTAGTTTGGATCATGACTGTGACCTGTGGTCTTAACTGAAGTTCAGTTAGGCCTTCCATCTGAGACAAATTGGTTGGAATAGCCAAAATATCTAGAAGAAGGTAGTTGAATGATAGAATATTCCAGAGGCTTCCATCCCAACTATCCTAACCACCCTTCTTGGTATTGGCTTCTCCATGAAGCCACCCCTATCCCTAGGGGCATGCTATAAATACCCCTCCTAATGGGAAGAAAAAAGAGAAGCGAGCATTGGAGATTTGAGCAGTGAATCCCTGGTGAATTGTACACTCAAACTGAGTATGCTAAGAGATAGAGCTATTGCACTTTATCTCTGACCCTTTGTTGGAAATTTTGGGCACTTTGGGTACATTGCCTTTGCTCAAATGTATAAGTTGTCATTGATGTCAAAAGGCATTTTTGTTGATATCAAAAGAGTGTGATGTCAAGAATATCTCGAGAAGCTTCTTTATGTTAACGGGTTTTTATTAAAACGAAGCTTAACTTAATGCAAAGGTCCATGTTTATTATTAATAATTAAATTAACTCAAACCTTTGTCAAAGGTCCAAGTTTAATTTATTATTAATAAAATAATAATAATTATTATTTTAATTATTTTTAAAGGGTCTTTCAACCCTTAAGCGACGAAAGAAAAAAAGAATTCTTTTGCCGATATGTTGCCATCGTTGGAGGAGCGCCAACGTCAAACAGTTAAGGAAGAATGGCTATATAAGTGGGGATGATTTTCTAAAGTGAGCACCTCCAATTATTATTGATATCTATGATTTGTGGTTACTCTGTATTTTTGATTTGCGCTTGGCATCTATGATTTGCACTTGCTCTGTTTCATTCGATTTGCGCTTGGCGTCTGCAATTTGCACTTGCTCTATTTCGTTCGATTTGCACTTGGCGTCTGCGATTTGCATTTGCTCCTTACCTTTCGAACAGCACTTGGTGTCTTTGAGTTGAGCTTGCTCTGTGTCTTCGAATCTCTGATTGACATCTTTGAAACCGTGCTTGGCATACTTGGATTTGAGCTTGGGCTGCATCCTTACTTTTTGTGTGACGGCAGTGGATTGGCAATTGCTCTTGAACTACGTTTTTCAGACTGTGCTGTGAGATGACTAATGCAAGCATTCAGTGACTTACGTCTTGGACAGCGCTCACCAGTTTGCATGTGGTTTGTGGAAGACGTTTACGTTTTCCAGATTCTTGGCGTCAAAGGAAGATAAAAGAGAGGGCAGCACTGTAGTATTTCGTTGGGCACTTGTGACCCAACGGCGGTGGCGTTTAAGCGAAAGCGCTAGAAGGCAGAGGTGCCGAGTTCGATTCTCTTCGTTGGATTTTTTCTTTTGGTCGTGGTGTGCAAAGGATAGTGGCTATGAATGCGTGGGAGGTATAAGGTTAAGGTATCATATTTGTTTTGATATTGTTTTATTGATGTTTAATGTTTATATGGAGTAATAAGGTGTAAAGAGGTTTTACTTTGTATATATATTGTACTTTGGTGGTTTTTACTAAGTTGGAGAAATAAGGTGTTATTTTGGATCTTTATTATTGTGTATTATTGTATAGTTGCTAACTCTAATTAGTGGCAAATTGAGAGTTAGTGTTGTGACAGATTTTGAGTTCTCCTTCTTCATCAAAGTAAAGGTATGGGCAACATATTCCATGTATGTTGTTTATGGTATATTTTATGAAATTGAGTTTTGGAGTGAAAAGGTTGTCTACTAGGTATTCTTTGGTGTGAATCTTATTTTTTGGATATTGAAGATTGTTTATGCATTAAAGTTATTGTTGAATTTTTGGGTGAATGCATAATTCTGGTTGAGGAAGAGGAAGCATTTTTGCAATAGGGTTTATGTTAGTAAGTCTTGCTACTTGCTTTGAGATGATGAAACCCTAGTTGTTGGTGAAAAGAATATAAGTATCATTGTTATATGAGATATTGCATGGTTGGCAATTGTTGGGTTGTGTTTCATATTCTTGAGAAAAGCATACTACATCTATCTTATTCTTTTGAGTTTGAGATTGAGTTGAGATTGAGATTGGGAGTTAAGTATAGAACATATTGGGTCTCTAACAATTCTCTTTATGTTTCTATGAGATTTGAGATTGAGATTGGGAGTTAAGTATAGAACATATTGGGTCTCTAACAATTCTCTTTATGTTTCTATGAGATTTGAGATTGAGATTGGGAGTTAAGTATAGAACATATTGAGTCTCTAACAATTCTCTTTATGCTTCTATGAGATTTATGAATCACATTGGGTCTCTAACAATTCTCTTTGTGGGTTCATGCTAAGCAAGTTTTTCTTGGTGAGCTTGCTGAGGTTTTGGACAGGTTCCAGTGGGGACTTGTGAGCAGATTTGGACAGGTCCTAGCAGAGGACTTGTGAGCTGAGTTTTTGAGAGTTCTATCAGAGAACTTGAGGACAGAGGTGCATTGGTTCTTTGAGAAGAACCTGAGGACAGATTTGGCAAGTCTTTGAGAAGGCTTGTGTGTAGAGGATTGATTTGTTCAAAGAGTTGGATAGATCTAACAGACAGAGGAAGACTTGTACTAGACCGACTGACTGTGTTTGGTACAGGTAGCTGAGCTGTTGTGGATGTGATCATAGAAGCTAAAGGTCTCTTAGGCTAAGCATTGAGGACAGGAGGTCTTCGGTGGAAAGGAGTTCCACATGCTGGCAAGAGGTAGAGGCAGTTGATCTTCTGAGGGATCATTTCCAGAGCAGAGGGGAAGGTATCTCCTTTGAGCAAAGGCTCATAAATTCAGATTGGGGGAAGGTGTCTCCTTTGAGCCGAGGCTCATAAACATTGTAATTGGGAAGGTTTCCCAAAGAAATTTGAGATAACTTTTAGAGAAAAGTTTTGTGGACGTAGCCCAGGCATTCTGGGTGAACCACGTTAAAATTGGTGTCACTTTGTGGATGATATTGTGCATTGTTTTGATATTGCTTTGGGTATATTGCTTTACTATTTTGAAGTATAAAGGAATAAGTAAAAAGAGGTCTTATACTATTCACCCCCCCTCTCAGTATAAGCTTGTGTTCTTCAATTGGTATCAGAGCCAGTGCCTTCGAAAAGTTTAAAAGCTTGAAGGAAGATCTTACAAGAACACAAATGGCAAGGAAAGGCAAAAGCAAAACCATAAGACACAAGAAGAAGAAAACACACATGGTCATGAAAGAAAATGAAGATGAACTCAATGTTGCTATTTTGGGAAGAAGAATGGAAATAGATTCAAGAGATGAATCAAACAAGTGGAGAACAGTGCCAGATTAATAAAGTTTTGCACCAGATGTGGGAAGACCGGTCACTTTGCAGCTGATTGCTCACAAGGTAGAGAATGTTTTGTTTGTGGTCAACTCGGTCATAATGAACGTCATTGCCATGGGTTTAGTAGCAGTGAATATGAAGATGATCCATTCAAAATTGGTGAAGAAACAGATTCAAAATAGGAATGTGATGAAGAAGGAAGTGATGCAGAAGCAAATTGGAAACATAAACTAATTTTAGCTCTGAGTAAAAAGGTTGAGGATGCAGAAGATATAATCACCAGTTTGAAAGTACAAACAGAAGAATACAAGAAAATTTTTGAAGATCTCGAAATGCAATTAACCAAGAAAACAGAGTATTGTAGTAAGCTAGAAAAAGAAATTGACGGTTTAAGAATGCAGATAGAAGAAATGAGTAATAAAGTCGATATATGCAGCAAACATGAAGAGGAATCTAACAAAGTTGTTAGCAATCTGAAGCTACAAATAGAAGAGTCCAAAATGAGTGAAGAAACTCTCAGGTCTCAGATCAATGAGAAAGAGACTGTTTGCTGCAAACAAGAAGAAGAGATTGTTTCATTGAAGAAACAACTAGAAGAGGCCAATACAAATCTTAAAATCAAAGATGAGCACAACAATCAAGGAAAGAGGTATTCTCACAAGCACAAGAAGAGTTTCTACCTAGACAAAGCAAGTAAGTGTTCTAGTAGTGATAGTGAAAGTTCTTCAAGTGATAATGAAAATGAGATGTTGTTCATATCGAGAAAAGAGGAAGAACCGAAACATAGATTCATTATCATGAAATGTCTTAGGTGTGGAAATTTTGGTCACCTTGAGGATGATTGCACAAATAATGATTTGATTTCTAGTATGTATGAGGATGCTTCAAAAAACTATAAAGGAAGATGCATGTATGGTTTTTGAAAAGGGTAGCACCTCTAGTGATAAGAAATCTGAAAAAGGCTTTGATGATTCTAATAGCAAACATATAGAGGAAGGTGAAGTAGATCTTAAAGGTGAACTTATTAGTGCTCTTAGTGCTTTGAAAAAGGAAAGAAAGAAGAATGCTAGACTCAAGGATAAGTTGGATGAATGTTGTATGGAGAGAGATGATCTTATAGAAAGTCTTGACTTCTCTATAGCTAAGACACAAGAACTCAAGGATGAGTTAGAGTCTAAGGTTCTTGAGTATAGTGAGTTAGAACAGAAAATGGCTTCTTTGAAAGAGGAAACTAAAGGGTACAAGGATAAGCTTCACAGGTTTCAAGATAGCTCCAAAAAGGTTAAGTCTCTCATCAAAGGTCAAAGAAAGATAACAGATAAAATAGGCCTTGGTTTTGTTAAGCATCACAAGGAACAAGTTGGAGAGTCTAGTAAAAGACTCCAAAAGTAAGAGAGTTCTGATGAGGAAAGTATTTTAGATCATGAGTCCTTGAATGATAGATGCACGGGAAACAGAAACCAGAATTCAGAATGAGAAGAAGAAGTTTTTAGAACCTAAGAGGTCAAATAAAGAAAAGTTTCAAGGCAGATGTTTTGCTTGTCACAGGTTTGGTCACATAGCTTCACATTGCATGGCTCAAGTGAAAAAGGTAAATGACAGTTTTAGAGGTGGTAATTTCTTTCAAGGGTATTGCTACTCTTGTCAACAGTTTGGGCACAAGGCAGTTTATTGCAAGGCAAATATCAGGAACAGGTTTGATCAGAACAGGTTTGGTCAGAACAGGTTTGGTCGAAATAGGTTTGGTCAAAACAGGTTGGTCGAGAGTTTGGTCAAAATGGTGGATTCAAAGAACATGTATGCCTAAAATAAATAACATTGTTACTTGTTATAAGTGCAACAATGAAGGTCACATAGCTAGACAATGTAGAGCTGAAATTCTAGAATACAGGAACAGGAACAGTGGCATGATCAGGTCCAAGGATCAAGGCATGGATAAAAATAGGGATGAGAACAAGAACAAGAACAGTGATAGGAACAGGAATATGGACAAAGAATTCAAGAGAAGGCCCAGCAAGGAAGTTATAGACGCTGATGATGATCAGTGCCTAATGGGAGTTTTACTCCCACCCCAGAATTAATCACCTCATCGGGAGGTGGGGGAGGGACTAAGCTAAGAGGCTAATTCTTAGTCCCGAGCCCCAAAGGTGGCCCTTTGCCATTGATGACAAAGGGGGAGAGATATGAGTAAGGGGGAGAGCTTCAAAGTGAAGAGGAAAGCTTCAAGTCAGGGGGAGCAAAACTTCAAAGGAAGATTCTGAGTTGTTAGCATAGTTGGTTTCAGTTTTGGCTCTTGAGAAGTGTTTTCAGTGAAGGTTTGCCATCAATGACAAAGGGGGAGATTGTTGGCAATTTTGGGCACTTTGGGTACATTGCCTTTGCTCAAATGTATAAGTTGTCATTGATGTCAAAAGGCATTTTTGTTGATATCAAAAGAGTGTGATGTCAAGAATATCTTGAGAAGCTTCTTTATGTTAAAGGGTTTTTATTAAAACCATGGTGACAAGGCTAAAGGTTTTTCTTAAAACCATTTGGACTCATTAAGGGTTTTTATTAAAACGAAGCTTAACTTAATGCAAAGGTCCATGTTTATTATTAATAATTAAATTAACTCAAACCTTTGTCAAAAGGTCCAAGTTTAATTTATTATTAATAAAATAATAATTATTATTATTTTAATTATTATTAAAGGGTCTTTCAACCCTTAAGCGACGGAAGAAAAAAAAATTCTTTCACCGATATGTTGCCATCGTTGGAGGAGCGCCGACGTCAAACAGTTAAGGAAGAATGGCTATATAAGTGGGGATGATTTTCTAAAGTGAGCACCTCCGATTATTATTGATATCTGCGATTTGTGGTTACTTTGTATTTTTTGATTTGCGCTTGGCGTCTGCGATTTGCACTTGCTCTGTTTCGTTCGATTTGCGCTTGGCGTCTGCAATTTGCACTTGCTCTATTTCGTTTGATTTGCACTTGGCATCTACGATTTGCATTTGCTCCTTACCTTTCGAACAACGCTTGGTGTCTTCGAGTTGAGCTTGCTCTGTGTCTTCGAATCTCCGATTGACATCTTTGAAACCGTGCTTGGCATACTCGGATTTGAGCTTGGGCTGCATCCTTACTTTTTGGGTGACGGTAGTGGATTGGCAATTGCTCCTGAACTGCATTTTTTAGACTGTGCTATGAGATGACTAATGCAAGCATTCAGTGACTTACGTCTTGGACAACGCTCACCAGTTTGCATGTGGTTTGTGGAAGACGTTTACGTTTTCCAGATTCTTGGCGTCAAAGGAAGATAAAAGAGAGGGCAGCGCTATAGTATTTCGTTGGGCACTTGTGACCCAACGACGGTGGCGTTTAAGCGAAAGCGCTAGAATGCAGAGGTGCCGAGTTCGATTCTCTTCATTGGATTTTTTCTTTTGGTCGCGGTGTGCAAAGGATAGTGGTTGTGAATGCGCAGGAGGTATAAGGTTAAGGTATCATATTTGTTTTGATATTTTTTTATTGATGTTTAATGTTTATATGGAGTAATAAGGTGTAAAGAGGTTTTACTTTGTATATATATTGTACTTTGGTGGTTTTTACTAAGTTGGAGAAATAAGGTGTTATTTTGGATCTTTATTATTGTGTATTATTGTATAGTTGCTAACTCTAATTAGTGGCAAATTGAGAGTTAGTGTTGTGATAGATTTTGAGTTCTCCTTCTTCATCAAAGTAAAGGTATGGGCAACATCTTCCATGTATGTTGTTTATGGTATATTTTCTGAAATTGAGTTTTGGAGTGAAAAGGTTGTCTACTAGGTATTCTTTGGTGTGAATCTTATTTTCTGGATATTGAAGATTGTTTATGCATTAAAGTTATTGTTGAATTTTTGGGTGAATGCATAATTCTGGTTGAGGAAGAGGAAGCATTTTTGCAATAGGGTTTATGTTAGTAAGTCTTGCTACTTGCTTTGAGATGATGAAACCCTAGTTGTTGGTGAAAAGAATATAAGTATCATTGTTATATGAGATATTGCATGGTTGGCAATTGTTGGGTTGTGTTTCATATTCTTGAGAAAAGCATACTACATCTATCTTATTCTTTTGAGTTTGAGATTGAGTTGAGATTGAGATTGGGAGTTAAGTATAGAACATATTGGGTCTCTAAAAATTCTCTTTATGTTTCTATGAGATTTGAGATTGAGATTGGGAGTTAAGTATAGAACATATTGGGTCTCTAACAATTCTCTTTATGTTTCTATGAGATTTGAGATTGAGATTGGGAGTTAAGTATAGAACATATTGAGTCTCTAACAATTCTCTTTATGCTTCTATGATATTTATGAATCACATTGGGTCTCTAAAAATTCTCTTTGTGGGTTCATGCTAAGCAAGTTTTTCTTGGTGAGCTTGCTGAGGTTTTGGACAAGTTTCGGTGGGGACTTGTGAGCAGATTTGGACAGGTCCTAGCAGAGGACTTGTGAGCTGAGTTTTTGAGAGTTCTATCAGAGAACTTGAGGATAGAGGTGCATTGGTTCTTTGAGAAGAACCTGAGGATAGATTTGGCAAGTCTTTGAGAAGGCTTGTGGGCAGAGGATTGATTTGTTCAAAGAGTTGGACAGATCTGACAGACAGAGGAAGACTTGTACTAGACCGACTGACTGTGTTTGGTACAGGTAGCTGAGTTGCTATGGACGTGATCATAGAAGGTAGAGGTCTCTTAGGCTAAGCATTGAGGACAGGAGGTCTTCGGTGGAAAGGAGTTCCACGTGCTGGCAAGAGGTAGAGGCAGTTGATCTTTTGAGGGATCATTTCCAGAGCAGAGGGGAAGGTATCTCCTTTGAGCAGAGGCTCATAAATTCAGATTGGGGGAAGGTGTCTCCCTTGAGCCGAGGCTCATAAACATTGTAATTGGGAAGGTTTCCAAAAGAACTTTGAGATAACTTTTAGAGAAAAGTTTTGTGGACGTAGCCTAGGCATTCTGGGTGAACCACGTTAAAATTGGTGTCACTTTGTGGATGATATTGTGCATTGTTTTGATATTGCTTTGGGTATATTGCTTTACTATTTTGAAGTATAAAGGAATAAGTAAAAAGAGGTCTTATACTATTCACCCCCCCTCTCAGTATAAGCTTGTGTTCTTCACCCTTTTACCAACATTCATGATGAATTGCATTATGGATGTCCTAGGTGCCTAGGAGGATCAAGAAACACAAATTCGGGTAAACGAAGACCCTTCACATTGAATTGACCACCAAATAAGTCTAAGGACAACAAAGGTGACCCTTGAACATCAATTTGGATAACGAGATCAAGCCCACTACCCTTGATTTTGAGGGTAAACCTATCAGAGGTCAAACTGTGGCTGTCAGCCGCGGTTTGCAACAGGCAACATATCACCTTACTCTTTTCATTTTTGTTCGATTAAATAGGTTAGATTAATCATTTCTTAGTTTTAATTGTATTTTAGAAGAATTCTGACCCTAGGAATTAGCTTAGAATAGATAGTTCATGCTTTGCATTAATTAGGATATTTGTGGATCTTTTATGTACCTCTAAGCTTCTATTTTGTTATCTGATCCATGCATTATTTGTCTAACGATCTCCTTTATGCTATATTACAAATATTGATTCAATTATCATTAGTTTAAAGGTTTTATTTATGTTTTCTTTATTATTAGTTTAAATGGCATTATCATGTATGTTTCCTTAAAGGGCCTCATTATGAGAGGCTATTTATATTTTTGATCGTGTGTTGTTGTTTCTTGATAGTAGGAAGACAGGTACAAGAGGAGTCCATATCATAATCCTTCCACATCATGAAGAAGGGGGTCAACTCCACCCCAAGGTAGTTTGTGACTAATCAAAGGGTAATATTAATGCGCCTACCCTATTGAGGGCATTGACAATTGTATAAACCGTATCATCATTCAAGTGACCCTAAGAGGGGCATATGTGTAATAGAGATTCATTCATAATCAATATAAGAAATATCATTTTGTTGAATTTATGCAATGTGTCATGCTTTACGCTTTTATGATGACTATAGACTAATACAGTAGATAGGTGCATGCTTTTTACTTATGTCACTAACAAGTTTAAGACAAGTGCTAACAAGACTCTATTGAAGATTTTGGGTTTTATGGAGATCTCTTTTGTTGCATTTGATTTTGTGTTGCTACCTTGGTGGGTGTTAGAGTTAAAGTGCACTATGCCTTCAGTTTGACACTTGTCAGTTTCATTGACAAGTGTCATGTTCATCATATAGGCTTATGCCTATATATTGTAACCTATTTTTATCAATAATTAAATCCCCTTCAGTTTCTCCTCCTAACATTTGGTATCATAGCAGGCTTTCCCTGCCCTGTGAAACCCCTTGAGGGGGGATTTCCCTCATGGAAATCCTCCCTCCCCCTGGTTTTTTTTTCCTATTTTTTTTAATTTTTTACCGAGGGAGTATGCTCTCCATCATTTGATGGATCAGAAACTAGATGGTAAGATTTTAAAAAAATAGTTTGGGAGGTTATTTATTTAAGTTTTTTTTTAAGGTTTTGAAAATAGTGCCATAATCCAACAATTGATTACCTCCCTTGAGTTATTCCCTCCCTTGATCTCCTGCATTTTTTTTTTGGCCTGGTGATTTGTGTTTTTTCACCGCTAGATCTTCTAGCAGAGTAAGATTTGTTTTTATCATTTGGCATTTTTGGATGCACTGGCCTCTCTCACCCCAGGCCCCAAACATCATCGTCGGCTGCTGAATTTGCCGTGGCTGCATCATCTGCCGCTAAATTTGCTATTGCACCGACAGCGACCGCTGAATAGCCAGCGTCTCCACCGTGATCGGGGTCGTCAACTTGCTCAACGAGTAAGGGCGGGAAGAGACACAACAGAGTAGGCTTCATGACAGGTGCTTTGCGATGCTTGGAAAAAATGAATGTGATGTTTCTACGATTTCAAATTTTGGCTGAATCGGAGAAACCTGAAACAATGAGGACGACGAAACTGTTGACAGCTACCGGATTGCTCTCTGAAGAGTTCGAAGTGGTCACCGGGGGAGGAGATGTCATCACTACAGACAACATGGTGTTGAAGCTGTCAATCACAACTACTACCTACGCATTGTTTCAATTTGAAATGACTGTTGGAGAGGTTAGTTATGGCAGAGAGATTCGATTGTTGTAAGAAGCTGGGCATTATGCGTGCCTTTTGTTGAAACCCAATACTGCGTGGATGAGCGCCCTTGATGATCTGCTGATGTTTTGCGATGATATGATGTTTATTTTATAAGAGTTAAATGTTTTTTATTTAACAATGCCCTTTATTATCCGGAAGAGCGAATTATGGAGGATGCGCTGCTGTAGAATGAAAACAAGTCTGGTGCGCTGCTGCAGCATATGTAGAAGGAGAGTTGCCGCATTATCACCGTCACTGTTTGATGAAACAGAGATGACCTGAGTCTCCAACTTGAAACCTATTCCTTTCGGCTCGAACGCTGCTGTATGCTGGAAAGCCAATATTAAAAAGAAAGCTGTCCATGAACAGCACCGCGCCGCCATTTCACTGTCAAATGTTTTTTAATATCGAAAGCTCAAGCACAGAAATAAAAAATAGAAAGCAAGAAGATGGTTCAAGTTCAAGGCAGGCGAGGATTCGGTGCTCCAGGTGAGTTCTATTTCGACAGCGGCGCTGCAAGGCATTGCCAGGAGGGACAGAAGCTCATTGTTGTTGTCATGGCTATTAAGCCGTGTTGGCTGAGCTACCTGGTGTTTTACAGCCAGACGCCAAGAAGAAGCATGAGGAAATGTCAAATTTCCTTCATAAGAGATTTTCAAAATCCATGTGTGTCTAGGAGAACGCGACGACAGTGGTGCCATCGGTGGCATACCGGCGGTGTTTGAACAAGCAAGGCGACGGTGACGGGGGAGAGCGGCCTCAAAGAATAAGCCACTGTTGACGGTGATGGACAGATGTGTCCCAGACCGCAAAATTTATGAGTTTTTCTCCCAGACAGTGATTTGGGTTCTCTGTGATTTTTAGTGAGATGAGGTGAAAGGAAAACGTGAAAAGTTTCTCTGCGTTTATTGCTACAGCGAGTGTTACAGTGGATAGACGTGGTTCAATTAACAACACGTGCTTGGCGGGACGTGGTTCCAAAATTAGTGTTGGCACACCCATTATTTTTGGAGCTATGGTTCCATTCAAACTAGGAGTACAACAGGTCCACTGGAGCTATGGTTCCACCTGTCCATTGATTTTTTAAAAAAGAGATGCCTAGCCGATGAAATTGGCGCCCTTCAAAGACCTTTCTCGAGATGCGTGGAAAAGGTCCATGCATGAACACAAGTGGCAGAGAATGCAATGGACTGTGCAATCAAATGGTTTTATGTTGTAGTGTTTTTTATTTTTTCTAATGTTGTACTGCGCCTTTCACATTGTATAATGGCCGACAAACTTTACATATGCATTGGTGGGGGACATTTTCTTTCCCACATGCCTCACATGGCCATTTTTTTCAAACATTCTAATTTTTCTTGGAGGGAATTTTTTTTTAATCATGATGGAGGATTTGTAATGGCCGACAGTATGGAGGTGGAAGGCCAGATGGCCCATGTAATTCCCCTGCGAGGGTAAATTGATTTGTTTTTTTTATTCCGCTAGAGAGCGATGCCACCACAGTGTGAGGTTTTAGTTGTTGCCTTGGAGAGGCATGTTGTTTATGATGAAGGCCCCTTTGATAATGGAATATAGGCTTGTTTATAGTCGTTGGAAAGATTTTTCCGCGACGGACACAATGGTGGTGTCATATTGTAATTTTGAGGTTGTTTCAATTCAATTTTTTAGCCTCAAAGTTTTTTCTCCCTTAGAGTGCACTCTCAGTTGTACCCGACACTCCCAAGGTACTTTCATATATGATCCTTGTACCTAGTGATCTTTTCTATACACTTGGCGAATGCAGCGGCTGGTTACCCATGCATTTTGGTGGGATGACATGGTCACCATAAGGACACTTATACTAGGGACTACATAAAAAGACACCCTAGACTCTATCCGAGGTTTTTTCGGATCTACTTCTGAAGACTACAGACGAAGACACTTCAGAAGATTCTCTTCTTTTCTTCTTCTCTCCTCCTATTTGGATCTATGGCTCATTTTATTGTATTGAGTGCATTTTCGACAGAGATCGACACTCTTATATGGCTCGTTTTTCCTTTCATTAGGTGCATTTTCGGCAGAGACCGACACCTTCTAGATTGAGTTCACCATGAGGAGGGATTTCATACTCATGGTGAATCTAGTCAGTGACCTACGAGAGGCAACATCCTCTGAGGATGACCTACAGAGGCAATAGACCCAAAAGTGGCTAACCTTGAGGCACCCATGATGACCTTGAGGCACTTAGACGGCTGACCCAGTGGCAACAGACCTATGGAAGTGGCTGACCCTGAGGCAACAGACCGAAATGTATACATAGTGAATCTAGCATTATTCACAGTTGGAGAGCCAAGAGCACAAAGCACGAGCCTAAGACCAAATCAGCAATAAGGAGGATGATAGGTTGTTTTTCGAGAAGTCAACATTAAGGGGGAATGTTACCTAATGTTGACTTGCTTTGTTTTTTCTTTAGTTAGGATAGTGCACTTTAAGGGGGAATGTTAGAGTTAAAGTGCACTATGCCTTCAGTTTGACACTTGTCAGTTTCATTGACAAGTGTCATGTTCATCATATAAGCTAATGCCTATATATTGTAACCTATTTTTATCAATAATTAAATCCCCTTCAGTTTCTCCTCCTAACAGTGGGCAAGTGTTGAAGCCCTAAGAAGTCTACTACTTTGGAGATTTTCATTCCTTTTGCCTACTTTTATCTATCGCTAGGTTATTTTCATTTAATTTTCATTTCACATATCATTAGATTCACATCTGTGATTAGTTTATTTGCATAATTCTACTACATTTTCCTTCTATTGTAAAATTGTGCCCCATAATTACATGGCATGATTTTGTCAAAAACAAAATCGTTGTCACCCCGTATAAGGCATAATTTCACTGGCACTAAGCTTGGAAGTAGAATTTTACCCCCAAACCCTAGGTTTGCATTTCATGATATATTTAGGACATAATTATGCAAAGTACATTTTGTTTATCATTTTATTCTGCTACATCATATTTTGTTTGTTCATCTTCCAAAAAATTCAACTTTCACTTTTGCACACTAAAGTTCAGCCAAAAGGACCTAGGGGGATTTATTTTTGTGCCTCTAAGTACAATCATAAAATGGCCTAAGCAGGCCCCCTAACACTGATCATATTTTTTGAGGATTTTGTGAAGTTATTTTTGTAGGATTGAACTGGTGGGACACTGTTGGATGCAAGATAAATATTGGAACAAATACCAAATTAGATAAGTGCCCTAATAGATATGTAGGCTATTTTTTGGTTTCTTTTTTTCATTTTTGTTCAAATTAAAAATCATAGGTAAGGAAAATTATTTGATTAAATTCCTAGTCATTTGAAACAACAAAAGCATATAGTGTACATCTAGGGTTTTAATATCATTTGTGCATGTCTCTTACACCCTTTATCAAAGGATTTATTTTTTAATCCTAGGGTTAGAGATAATTCAAAAAAACAATCATTCTAGGATTAGCTCTTATCTTACATCTTTTATCTTGCATTGTTCTTTTCCTTTTTATAATGTATTTTTAGATAGACCAAACATAGGTGCATGCTAAATTGACACAATCAAACACATTCCACTTCGAACTTGGAGTGAGTCATAAAACCATTCCTGGTGAACCCTTCCCCTAGTTTCTCATTGAGTGTAGAGTTATAAAATACCCGGTGGTTCACCTCGGCTCACAATGAATCTTGCCTCTACATATTGGTTCACCTTGTATGCAGCAGGGTAGTTTTCCCTCTCTACATATTTGGTGAACCTAATCTGAGCGTGCATCTTCTTCCTTTGCCCTTATTGAAAACCTAAATAAGACCACTAATTATGGTTGTTTGGATCAGATAACATTTAATAACATCTTAAAAATATTTGGTGTGCTTTTGCTAGTTTTTAGTTTTCCTCTTTTTCACTCTATCCTTTCTCTCTCTCCTAATGGATCCCAACCTTAGGAGTGGGTGAAGGCTTTCGGAGTTTGATGATATTTTCTAATACAATCATAAAATTGATAAATAAAATTATAATCTTGAAGTAGATGAAAATGAAGATATTGATAATAGCTTTAATCCTACTAGGGGACCCAATGGGAGCCTTACCTTTAAATATTTTGAACATGTTTGGAGATTTTACAAGCATCACAAGGACTATTTCGATAAAGCTATGGAAAAGGAAGCCTGACTCAAGGAAGTTGAAATACTTCATCAGGATATTCATAACAACTCCTTTATTGAATCTTTGAATCATGGTAATCTTACCCATCAACCAACTTATGGCACTACTATAACCACCAATATTGGAAGGACTTCACAAGTCCCTCCAACTAGTGGTGTCACTCAAAATTGCTTTCAATTCCCTCCTCAATCTGTTAATCTCAACATTATTGATTCTATTCCACCAAATGTTAGTTATCCTCTCCAGCAAGATACCACATATCACAATAGTATCAATACCTCCAACATGAGCCAAGTACTCGTTCAATAGCCTACCTATCCCTTAGGTAATATATGGGCATTGCACAACAACAATTTTGAGGTAAAAATTTTAACTAATATGGTGAAATAATTGGTTTCAATAGTGGATATGATTCAAAATTCTAATTTTATTTACAACTATAGAGAAATGTGCAATCAACCATTAGACCCTATAATTGTTGTTAAGCCTTATCCTAAGCATTTTTCCATGTTGATTTTTCTTATATATAAGGGAGTGAAATATCCAATTGAGCATTTAGAAAAACTTGCCATGATATTATATATGATGACATGTTGTTGCTAAAGACTTTCCCCAAGAGCCTTGGTGGTATGGAATTAGAGTGGTATTATCGGTTGCCCAACCATTCTTTGAGAAATTTTAAAGAAATGGCTGAATTATTTGTATAACAATTTGGTAATTATGTTGAAAATAATGTAACCATAAAATATGTTTATAGTTTGAAGCAAGGTAAAGAGAAAAGTTTTTTATAATTTTTGTCTCGCTGAAGGATTCTAGTGGGATGCTTAAGATATATTTTACCTCCTTGAGACATGCTTGAAATATTTATTGGAAATTTGCAAGAACAATTATCTTATACATTGGAAACTACAACTATTACATCTTTTGATCAGGTAATTGAGCCAGTAAGGAAAGAGGAACAAGCTCTTATCAGAAGAGGATAGCTTAAATTAAAAGAAGATAAGACTACTAAGTCATATTATAAAAATAAACATGTGGTAAATGATGATGTAACAGATAGTAGGCATGATAATAGTATTATTAAAAACCTACAAAAGATAGTACTTCAAAAACCTCCACAAATAAATTTTACAAGGCTTAACATATCTATGGAAGTGGTACTAAAGAATATTTTATAAGCTAATATGATTGAATTACCTCCCATAAGGTAACATAATACTACAACTAATTGGTACAATTTTGGATAACACTTTGCATATCACAGAGTGGAGTAATAGTGGATGAATTCTCGTAAAAATTTAAAGCATGTGGTTCAAGATCTGATTGATGCGGGATATCTAGTTATAGAAGGTTCTCTCCCACAAAAGGATCAATATCCTACTCGACAAGGAGCTATGACTAATAAATATATAGGGGTCCTTCAATATCCCCTACCTAAACATGAAAAGTAGGTAGCTAATCAAGTATCATATCGAAATGTACCACCTCCCTATGATAATATGGTTGGTATGATAACAATAACTTCAAGAAAACAAATGTAGAGTTACCAGATCAAGCATTCTCATTAGGAGATGAGTTCTTCAGCTAAGATCTCTCTCTTGTAACTTTTTTAAACTTTTACCACTCATGGAGAATCCTTGTTGAATCTTATAAGACAACAATCTTTCTTTACAGACATTTCCCCTAGTATTATGGTCAATGTTGTAAGTTCTCTTGGGATACATCATATCACATTCTTGAATGATGATATTTCTTCCTAATAACCTTGTAGGGATTCTTCTCTCTATATTACTACATTTATTGGGGATACTTTTATCAAGAGGATATTGATTGATAATGGTTCTTCCCTTAATATATGCACTTATAAATTTTTCTAAAAAGTTTGGATTAACAGAGGAAGATTTAACTAAATCTGAGGACATCATCAAAACGTTCAACAACAAGTCCTATGAAGCTTGTGGCATTGTATCCAATGCCATTAAGGTTGGACCTAAGATTTTAAATATTGTATTCTATATGGTATATTGCCCTACATATTTTAATCTACTTCTTGAACGTCCTTGGATCCATGTGATGTGGGTTATCATTTATACCTTTCACCAGTGTTTAAAGTTTGATTTTAAGAATAAATTTATAACCATTTAGAGTGATCCTTATCCATTTGAATATTTTTCAATAGTTGAACAATCTCAATTTTATCCTCATACATCAGATTCCTCACCTCACCTAATCGACAAATTCAAAAATCTAAAAATGAGATAGGAATCATTAATTAATAGCTCATCACAGGATTAAGTTAATCCTTCTCATCAACAACCTCTTCAAGATATATCTCATCAAGGATTAGAGTGGAGTGTTGAGGATGAGGGGCCATCCTCTCTCTGTTTAAAACCCTAAAATAACATGCTAAAAATGACACTCTTTTTGACATGGCTTGTGAGGATGTCTCTCAAAATATAATCTACTTTGATGGTTTAGTCCATTGCACAATGCAAGTTGAGTCTTCTAGTTCTCAAGAGGATGTTGGTTCTATGTCTCTTAAGGACCTTGAGCAACTAGGAGTAATTTATGCCTCGTATTCTCTTGAGGATGAGTCATCCATTCTCATTAAGGAGACCATATATGTGAACATATATTTTTAGGAGACCCCTAGAATACTTAAACTATGTAAATCCTTATCCATGGATGAGCAAGATCAATTGATCAACTTGTTAAGAGAGTTTTGTGATATTTTTTCTTGGTCACATGTCGACATGCTAGGACTTGATCCCTCCCTTTTTACGCATAATTTGGTAGCTCACCCTAATGCTAATAATATTAAGCAAAAAAAATTGAAAGATGCATCCTAAGGTCACCCTTTTAGTCAAGGAAGAGCTCCAACAACTCCTTGACATCAATTTTATAAAAGCTATCGACTATTTTAATTGGATCTCCAATATTGTTCTTGTGGCTAAGAAGGAAGACACAATTATAATATTTACCAAATTTATGAACATCAACTTAACATGTCCCAAGGATGATTTTATCTTTCCCAATATAGATCAGATCATAGATTTCACCATCAAATATGGCATTCTTTTGCTCATGGATGGTTTCTTAGGATACAATCAGATTATGATTACCCCTAAATATCAGGCTAAGACAAAATTCATCACTCCATGGGGTACCTTATATTGGAAGTCATGCATTTTTGCTTAAAAAATATTGGTACCACCTATCAACAGGCTATGACTTATATTTTCCATGACATGATGCATGATATTCTCAAGGATTATGTGGATGATATTTTAGGTCACTCCATATAATGAAAGGATTATATCCATAATTTAAGGTATATTTTTGAAAGGCTTTAGCATTTTAGTGTTCATCTTAAGCCCACTAAGTGTGTCACATATGGTAAGTTGTTAGGCTTTGTTGTTTCTAGGCGAGGAATTGAAGTGGACCCTGCTAAGATAGCAGCTATCACTGACATGTCTCCTCCCCACATCCTAACCAAGTTGCATAGCCTATAAGGTAAGATTTAGACTATCCATAAGTTCATAGCCCAGTTAGCTGATAAGTGTCAACCCTTTCTTAATATTATTAAGAAAGATGTCTTCTAGTGGGATTCAGAGTGTCAAAAAGCTTTTGATGACCTCAAATGGTATCTCACTTCCTCACCTATTTTAGTCCCTCCTATACTTGGTAGGCATTTAATGCTCTACATAGCTACCACATCTCACACTTTTGGAGCCCTATTGGCTCAACATGATGATCAAAACAAAGAGTAAGCTATCTAAAATATAGGTAGAATCTTGGTTAGATATGAAATTAGTTACATCCCCTTAGAGAAGTTTTTCCTCATCGTAGTGTTAACTTTCCAAAAGCTAAGACACTACATGCTTAGCTATAAGATATTGGTAGTTGTAAATTTTAATCCTTTGTGTTATTTAATGTCTAAGCCTCACCTTTCAAGTTGAGCCGCTAAGTGGGTTTTATCCCTTAGTGAGTTTGACCTAACCTTTATAGGTCAGAAGGCTATCAAGGGTTAGGTAATCAATGATCATTTAGCCTCTGGTCCCCTAGAAGTTTTCCATGGTTTGGTTGTTGAGTTTCCTTGATGAGTGCTTCAATGTTGAAGTTGAAGAGCTAGAGTCTTGGACTTTGATTTTTGATGGAGCTCGATGCATGAAGAGCATTGGTGTTGAAGTCGTTCTAGTTACACCATAAAAATAGCTCATCCCCTTATCCTTTAAGATTCATTTCTATTGCACAAACAATACTATAGAATATAAAGCTTTGATACTTGGCCTTAGAGTAAATTTTCAATGCCATGATAACCTTGTTCATGCTCCTTCTCAACACCTTTAGGTTAATTCTTCCCCTTGGTCATTATCTAAGTGGGGATTGGACATTATAGGGAAGATTAACCTAGTTTCATATGATGGTCACAATTTTATCATAACAATGATAGAGTACTTCACTAAATGGGTCAAAGCCATACCCTTGGCCATAGTGACTGGAACTCAGGTTTCCAAGGTCATCTTTAACCAGATTCTTTGTAGGTTTGGGATTCCTTCGGTGATTCAACAACAACACTCCTTTCAAGAACTAGGATGTTCATAAAATTTTTGCTAGGTACAAGATTCAACATAGGTGGTCAACTCCATATTATCCTCAGGGTAATTGATAAGTTAAAGCATTCAAAAAGTCTTTGATCAAGATCTTGAAAAAGTTTATTTGTAAGACCGATCATGATCGGTATAGCTTTATCCTACCTTGTGGACCTATCACACTAGCGTGTGTACTCCCATAGGTTCCTTACCCTATGTCTTGGTATATGGGACTGAGGTGGTGTTTCCTTTTGATATCGAGGTTCCCTTGTTGTGCACCTTATTGCAAGATGCCTCAAATGGTGATGAGTATCACTCAAATAATTTGAACAAATTGGAGCTACTAGATGAAAAGCATATTCATGCTTTAGAGCATTTGTGAGCCTATTAGAATAGGCTCAAGTGATATTACTCTAAGAAAGTTTGTAATCATTCTTTTGAGGTTGGGGACCTTGTCCTCAAGGAAAACCAAAAGAACACCAATTCTCATTCTGATATTAAAGGCAAGTTCCAGGCCAATTGGTTAGGACCCTTTATCATAATGGCCAAGTTTGGCTTAGGTGTCTATAATTTAGCTTCTTTAGATGGTGAAGAACTTAAAGAACCAATGAACATAATGCATCTAAAAATATATTAAGCATGATCCATCATATGCATTGTATGTTAGTCTCACAATGACACTGAGAGGGGGGGTGAATCAGTGTAGCTCTTTAAAACTTAAATCTTCAACACTCAAAGCCAAAAAAATGAAAACATAAAACCAAATAAAGCAAGTATAACAAGAGAACATCACACAAAACAAGAAGTACCGAGGTTCACCGATTTGGATACATCCCCAAAAATAATTTTTTGGACTCCCATCCAAATCCAGCCTTTGTAAAGCACCAAATTTACAATCAATTTACAAGCACCCACTAGAAGGAGCACCAACCCCTGATTTATCTACACCAACAGAAAGGAGCACCAACCCCTCTACCAAGCACCCACTCGATTTTGATATTGATAATAAAATAACATAAATGAATGTCTTCACTAAAACTAGAATCCTCTATGGTCTGTAAGCTCAGAATATAAAACTTTCTATTTCACCCAGTATAACATCCCTCTCTCTGCATTACTCAGAATTTGAATCTTCTCTTCTCACAAAAAAAAACTGATTGTTATCTTAGCTCATTCTGCTAATTGCTAAATGCTTTTTGGGTATTGTGCAACACTTTCTCTGCGAACTCCTCTCAAAATTTTAATGAAAATGGATATCATATGAGAAATTTATGCTCAAAATACTGAAGTGACATTTTTCACCACTCTCCAAAAATCACGGATTTTCACTCTTTATTTTTCTCCACTCACACTTCTCTCTTCACAAAATAAAGTCCCCACTTTTCAATAAAATCCTTTTTCACTTAAAAATCACACACTTGAATTCTTTTTCCCTTTTCAATTTTAAAAATATTTTCTTTAATAAAGCATCTTAAAACAATATAACTTCTTTTATTTTTATTTTGAGACGGCATTTCGTCAAACACGTCACATGCAAAGAATTGACACCTTACTTGTTCTCTTACTTCGGAGCCACGTGAAACCTCAAACCAAAAATGAAGATGATTTATTTTATTCCTTGAATGTGTAACAATATTGAAACTGAAACTTTGGCGACTCTGCAAGGTCAAAACAACCAACTGAAGGATTTTGCACAAGTGGAACAAATTGACATAAAAGTGACCTGTACTGTTTTTGCAACAATCATAACTCTCACCTCGTAACTCTGTTTTATCTAAAATTTGAAACCTAGAATCTCTTTAATTCTAACTACATCCAGTATGAATATTTCTATATAAATCCTTATGGTTCACCTGTACCACCTCCACGAAAACTACTACTGACACACTTTTTCCAAAAAGAGAATTTTTGTGACTGTCTTGCAACGCTTGTAACATTCACCTCATTTCTCCATTTTTGTGGAAAATTGGAAAATATGTTCTTGAATATAATAAAGACTTCTGGTTTAAATTTCACTATCAAATTCTTCTCGGTTTGCTCGCAGTGCTTCTGACAAAACTGCCCTTTTTGGCCTCTACAACCACTTGCCAAATCATCCGCCAAGATACCGAAAACGTCACCGATCAATACAAACACTGTGCTGACACCTCCAACACTATTCTAGACTATTTATTGACATGATGGCATGTTCCAAACTGATCCATCCTGTCCAAATGTGCCCGTGATAACTTTTACAATTTTTTGACTTCTTGACAATTTTTTCAACTTTTGCAAATTTGCACGAACAACCTATAACAACTTCACCTGAATATCAAAAACATCCTCATAAGCATTGAAAATCACTGTAAATACTCTTAAAAACCTCTAAAAAACTATCCACTACATCAACCTGTCCATCTGAGTGTGTTGACAACAATGACAATACTGTCGTTGCACCTTTCTCAACAATCTTCCCCTTTGGAATTGTTGGCAACACAGGCACAATTTCCTGTAACTCTTCTCCACTTTGACAACAATACCAAAGGGATGTTGCAAACTCCCCCTGAGTCCATGCACAACATTCTCAGGTAAAAATTATTACACTTAGCAAAAATCACAAACATGAGAAAAAAGATAAACAAATACACAAATGCTCCCCCTGAGAATGTGGCCCCAATAGCTAGTCAATTCTTGGGAAGTGTGACCACTCCCAATTTCTTACGAAGGTACTCAAATACTTCCTTGTGCAATGGTTTGGTAAATATATTTACTACTTGATCTGTTGTTGGAACAAAATCCAACTTAACCTCACCTTTCGCAACTTTCTCATTCATTTTTATCGGATAGCAATATGTTTTGTGTGAGAATGCATAATAGGATTCTTTGAGATGTTAATGGCACTGGTGTTATAAAACTTAACTGAAATTGACTAACTAAAATTAATGCCAAGATCCTTTAGATTTTTTTTAATCCATAACACCTGCGTACAACACGTTGTCACTGTAATGTATTTTGCCTCTGTTGTGGATAACGAGACTGACTCCTATTTCTTACTATGCCACGTGACCAACCTATCTCCAAAATAGAATGCACCTCCACTGGTACTCTTCCTATCATCTACACATCCTGCCCAATATACATCTAAATATGCAATAAGGGTGAAGTCCTTACCTTTCGGATACCATAACCCATACTCCATAGTACCCTTGAGATACCAAAGAATCCTCTTCACTGCTGTCACATGAGTCTCCTTGGGACTAGCTTGAAATCATGCTACCATGCATACTGCCTGCAAATATCTAGTCTGGTAGCTATCAAGTACAGTAAGCTCCCAATCATAGATCTATACATAGTTTGATCAACATGTGGAGATTTGTCATCCTTGCTCAGCTTGCAACCTGTCGTCATGGGAGTGCTAACTGGCTTACAATACTCCATTGTGAACTTTTTCATCATCTCTTTCACATATTTAATTTGAGAAATAAATATGCCCTTCTCCTTTTTTTTTTTGGTAAGTAGTGTTTGTATTTACAACGGGTTTTAACAAGGATCCCAAAACCTGATTACATAAGCAATGGGCCTAGGGCATCAATCCCTTGAAACTGAACACCAAAATAGAAATCCCGCCCAGCGATAACAGTAAGCATGAAACAATCCCTCTCAGCGGGAAACAAACAAATAAGAAAGAAAGTAGTTTTGGAGATCCCGCCCAGCAGGGAGTAGCCAAAAACCACCATCGAGAAGATCCCACCCAGCAGGAAGCAAAGAAAAACCGTTACAATAAAATCTCGCCTCGCAGGAAGCAGTCAAAACCACCACAAACAGTCCCGCCATCCGGGAAGCAATAGGGAAATCCCGCCATCCGGGAAACCAGCAGAAAAGAAAGGATCCCGCCTCGCGGGAAAACCGACGGATTTGGCGGATCCCGCCCTGTGGAGAAACCAGCCGCCCACCGGGAAAACATTTCGTTCAGCGAGAGCCATCCTGTAGGAAGCCGACAGCCAGCACAGAGAGGATCCAGCCCATCAGGAAGTGACCAAAGAGTTGTACCACAAGGAACCCGCCCCAGGAAAATAGAAGAGGATCCCAGCAGCAGGGACCAAGAATCCCGTCCAAGCACAGAGCCCGCCGAGGATTCACAAGAAAAAGGGGGAAGTTGTCCAAACCCTAAACCGTCACCTCCACCGCACCGAGAAACACAGGGGACCAGATCCACGCGAATAACCTATAAAAAACCCCAGGGGGAAGCCTGAGGGAAAAAGGGAAGGGATCCCCAACCAAACAAGGATCCCTGGGAAGCACCAGTCCGAAAAAACAACCAAGGAAACCCTAGCCGACCGGGAGGGGCACAGATAGTGGAGAAGGATCTCCCCCCAGGAGATCATCTGCAAACAACCACACCCCGGGAGGGATGACCTGGGTTGAGCCAGGGACTGGGCAGGAACCAGGAGCCATGGGAAGGGGAGCAGGGGAGGGACCAGAGCCCTCCCCTCTCTACTTTCTTCCCTCTTCCATCGTAGTGAAGAATCAACCCTTCTCCTTTTTATTAACTTACAATCTAAGGAAATACGAAAGTTCACCAATCAATGACATTTCAAATTATTTATGCATCTTATTTACTAAATATTTACACAACTCATATTTGTTGCTGCCAAATATGATATCATCTACGTATACAACAAGAAAAATATGATGACCATTTTCTGTTTTGACATACAAATTACTATCCACCATACATTTCTTGAACCCTTGCTGAGTAAGATGATTGTCTAGCCTTGCACACCATTCTCGGGGTGCCTTTTTTAAGCCATATAACACTTTCTTCAACTTGCAAACCAATTTGGGATCATCACCAAACTGGAAACCATTTGGCTGCTCAATATAAACCTCTTCTTCAAGTTTCCCATTCAAAAATGCTGATTTCATATCCATTTGATAAACTTTGAAATTCTTGTAAACTGCTAAAGCCAAAAACATTCTAATTGCCTCTAGTCTGGCCACAGGTACAAAGGTTTCATCAAATTCAATACCTTAAACTTGTGCATAGCCTTTGCATACCAATCTTGCTTTGTTCCTAACTACCTGTCCATCTTCATTCAATTTGTTTTGAAAGACCCATTTAGTACTGATTACATTTTTATTTGCAGGTCTTGGTACTAACTCCCAAGTCTTGTTTTTCTCGATCTGATCTAATTCTTCATTTATTACCTTTACCCAAATTTCATCTTTGCTTGCATCAACAACATTTTTGGGCTCAATTCTGGATAATAAAGAGTATTTACTAATTTTCTTCTTATCTGAACACCAACTGTGGGGTCTTCAATTATTTTCTCTCTAAGATGATCTTTTTGCCAGCTACCTGTTTTGAATTTCTTGTTTTCTTCCACTTTTGAATCACTGTTTGAATCCTCTGAGTCAATTTTTGGTTTCTTTTTTGTTTCCTTTTCCTCATCTCCTTCAATGACCTCTTCATAAATTGGGTAGTTCTCTTCATAGCTAATTACTCGTTCCCTTCCTTCATCAAATTTAACATCGACACTATCCATAATTTTCCTTAGCCTCTTGTTGTAGCATTTGTAAGCATTGATTTTTGATGAATAGCCAAGAAAAATACCTTCATCTGCTCTATATTAAAACTTCCCAAAAACATTAAAGTATCTTGTTGTTGCATTTTTACCAAACCACAACTCATAAGGATTTATGCTTTCATGCATTCTCAACATGCACCTATTTTGGATGTATACCGTAGTATGGATTGCCTCTTTCCAAAATCTGTCTGCTACTTTGCTCTCAATCAACATAGTCTATGCCATTTCCTGCACTGTCTTGTTCTTTCTTTCTACCACACCATTCTGTTGAGGTGTCCCGGTCTGCTGAAACTTGTCTCCTAATGCCATATTTTTCACAATACTCTGTGAAATCCTTTGAAATGAACTCTCCTCCTCTGTTTGACCTTAAACATTTAATCCTTTTTCATGTTTGATTCTCAAATTGGTTTTTGAAAACCTTGAACATCTCAAAAGCTTTTGATTTATGCTTCAAAAATAGTACCCATGTCATCCTGGAATAGTCATCTATACACAACATGAAATATTTGTCACCGTTTATGCTTTACATTCTCATGGGTCCACATAAATCAGTATGTACTAGTTCCAAAGGTTTTCTTGTGTAGTACTCTTTTTTTTAAATGATACTCTAGTTTGCTTCCCCTTTTGACATGAAGAACAAATGTTATTTGATGGTTTTCCAATGGTAGGAATATCTCTCACTGCTTTCTTTGAGCCGATTTTTACTAGATTGTCAAAACTAATATGACCGAGCCTCTTATGCCACAACAAATTCTCTTCTTCCTGTCCAATCAAGCAAGCTCCTAAAGTATTTGAGAGAGTGTATAGGTTTCTAGATTTCCTTGATCTAGTTGCTATCAACTTCCCATTGTTTGCCTTTCTGACTTCACAACCTTGCTTCTTAAATATCACTTCATGACCTCTATCACAAATCTGACTTACGCTCAACAAGTTATTCTTCAGACCAACCACAAACAAGACTTATGTTGACCTAATTTTTTTATCACTGATCTTAATTGAACCTCTGCCAACTATCTTAGCTCCATCATTGTTTCCAAACTTTACTGAACCACCTTCATATTGTTGCAACTTCTCAAATTTTTGTTTGTCACCTGTCATATGACTAGAGCATCCACTATCAAGTATCCATGGTGCGGATTTATTCTATGCTTTAAATTTTGTCTGTACGATCAAGGATTCCTTTTCTTCCTTAGGTCGCTCTTTTTCTTTCCACTCAAGTTTGATTACAATTTTGGGCTCTTGTTTTGGCTTTTCTTTTTTAGTAGCTTGTGCATGTTTTTCGAGAAATTTTCTATTTTTTCTTATTCCATTTGGCTGAAATTTTCTTCCCTGAAATTGATTTGATGCAAAGGTACTTCGACAATATCTTGCAATATTCCCAAAATTATGATAGTTATAACATTATACTACATAATCCATCAAAGGTGAAAAAGTATTTCTATTGGTAAAATTCCTTGGTCCTACATTATACTTGCAATCTGAGATCTTATGACCATAACCATTGCATTTAAAATAGTAACCAAAAAAGAGATGATTGAACATGGGTGGTGGTCTTTGCCATGTTGTCGTAGGAGCCATAAATATTCTTCTTATTTGATGTGTGACATTGGTGAAGCCATCATTGTCAATTCTCCTTTCGTGCCTTGCATTATTGCTTTCCTTTGCATGATTCATTTTTGCTTGATCAACCTGTTTCTTCTATTCATTCTTTGTGGATTCTTCATTTATGGACTTTGATCTATTTGATGATTCTCCTTCATCAAAACCCAAACCAAATTTGATTCTTGTAGTCTTTTGGTTATTTATGATCTTATCCAGCTTCATAGAACTTTCTTCACATTTGTGATAACAACTAATTTTTTGATTCATCTCTTCTAGCTACATTTTTAAACCAACAATATCTTCTTCTAGCTTGATGTAATAATCTATTTTCATGGTTATTTGCACTTCGAGATCTTCGGATATTTTCTTGGATTCTATCTGTACTTTTAAATTTGTTATGATTTCATTTGCATCCTCAAGCTTTCTTGAAATTTTCTTATACTTTTTTCTTTCTATCTTCAATTCATCTAGAGCTGCAATTATTTCCTCTTACAAATTCACTTTTGCGTCAATTTCTTCTTCATCACATTCCTGTTCTTTTTTTGGTTTTTCTTCTTTGAGAGCCATGAAAATAGCTTCATCCGTTTCCTTTTCAGAATCCTCACTGGAGCTATCTTTTGATGAACTGACGTTCTTGGAGATGAAACTTTTCTTCTTGAAGTTGCATTTTCTAAAATTTGTTTTTTTCTTCCAGTCACTTCTTTCTTCGTGCGATCCTTCATCACTTTTTTTCTTCTCATTAAGTGGACATTCAGCTACAAAATGTCCAATGCCTCCACAGTTGAAACATTTAAATGGTAAATTTCCTCTATATTTTCCTTTTCCCCTTTTTAGTTTTCGAACAAATTTTGCTTGCATTTCATGTGATGTCTCTTCTTCCTCGGATTCTTATTTTGCTTTCATATTTTTATGGGCTTTAAAAGCAACTTCTCTATCTGTGGGTTTAGATTTTCCTATTCTCATCTCATATGCAGTCAAAGAACCATGCATCTCATCCATACTAAAAGAATTTAGATCTTTAGCTTCTTCTATAGCTAAAACTTTAGAATCAAATCTTTGGGGAAGGGATCTTAATACCTTTTCCACGATGACAAAATATTTGATTTCTTCACCGAGTCCTCTAATCGCATTAATGACTTCATTAAATCTCAGCATATATGCCTCTATATTCTCATCGTCATTCATATTTAATAATTTGAACTGAGCTCAATGTTTTTGTAACTTGTCCTCCTTGATCTTAACGTCTCCTTCATGAATGCTCTTCATTTTTTCCCATATTTCCTTTGTCATTTTACAACCCATAATATTTACCAGTTCACTGTCCACTAATCCACACATGATAGCATTATTTGCTTTTGAGTCATTCTCAAACAGTTTCTTACTGGTAGCATCAATTGGAGAAGTGGTGGATATTGTGTATCCACTATCTACTGAATCCCAAATGTTGTATCCCAAAGCACAAAGATATCTCTGCATCTCGAGTCTTCAAAATGTGTAATTAGTTCCATCAAACAATGGTGCTTTGTTTGATGAGAAGCCTTCACCACCTGCCATTGTGTCACTTCCAAGATCACCCTAGCAGGTTAGCCTATTCAGAAACCTCACTCTGATACCAATTGTTAGTCTCATAATGACACTGAGAGGGGGGGTGAATCAGTGTATCTCTTTAAAACTTAAATATTCAACACTCAAAGCCAAAATAATGAAAATATAAAACCGAATAAAGCAAGTATAACAAGAGAACATCACACAACACAAGATGTACCGAGGTTCATCGATCTGGCTACATCCCTAAAAATTATTGCTTGGACTCCCATCCAAATCTAGCCTTTGCAAAGCACCAACTTTATAATCAATTTACCAGCACCCACTAGAAGGAGAATCAACCCTTGATTTATCTGCGCCAACAGAAAGGAGCACCAACCCTTCATTTATCTACAACAATAGAAAGGAGCACCAACCCCTCTATCAAGAACCCACTTGATTTTTATATTGATAATAAAATGACATATATGAATGTATTCACTAAAACCAGAACCCTCTATGGTCTATAAGTTCAAAATATAAAACTTTTTATTTCACCCAGTATAACATCCCTCTCTGCATTACTCAGAATTAGAATCTTCTCTTCTCACAAAAAAACTTTGATTTTTCTATTAGCTCGTTCTACCAATTGCTAAACGCTTTCTGGGTATTGTGCACCACTTTTTCTATGAACTCATCTCAAAATTTCAGCCAAAATGGATATCATATGAGAAATTTATGCCCAAAATACTGAAGTGACATTTTTCACCACTCTCCAAAAATCACGGATTTTCACTCTTTATTTTTCTCCACACACACTTCTCTCTTCACAAAATAAAGTCCCCACTTTTCAATAAAATCCCTTGTCACTTAAAAAGCACACACTTGCATTTTTTTTCCCTTTTCAATTTTAAAAATATTTTCTTTAATGAAGCTTCTTAAAACAATATAACTTCATTTTTTTTATTTTGAGAAGACATTTCGTCAAACATGTCACATGCAAAGAATTGACACCTTACTCGTTCTATTACTTCGGGGCCACGTGAAACCTCAAACCAAAAATGAAAGATGATCTATTTTATGCCTTGAAGGTGTAACAACACTGAAACCAAAACTCTGGTGACTCTGCAAGGTCAAAACGGGCAACTGAAGGATTTTGCACAAGTGGAACAAATTGACATAAAAGTGACCTGTACCATTTTTGCAACAATCATAACTCTCACATCATAACTCTGTTTTCTCTAAAATTTGAAACATAGAATATCTGCAATACTGACCTACATATAATATGAATCTTGTTGTATAACTCCTTATGGTTTTACTGTACCACCTCCATGAAAACTGCTGCTAACACACTTTTTTCAAAAAGAGTGTTTTTGTGACAGTCTTGCAACACTTGTAACATTCGCCTCGTTTCTTCGTTTTGATGGAAATTTGTAACACATGTTCTTGAATATAACTACCACCTCTAGTTTTAATTTAGCTATCAAATTCTTCTCGGTTTGCTCACAGTTCTTCTGATAAAACTACCCATTTTTGACCTGTACAACCACTTGCCAAATCATCCGCCAAGATATCAAAAACATCACTGATCAATCCAAACACTATGCTGACACTTCCAATGTTGTTCTAGACTATTTATTGAAATTTTAGCATGTTCCAAACTGATCCATCTTGTACAACTATACCCATGATAACTTTTGTAATTTTTTGACAACTTCCTAATGATTTTTTCAACTTTTGCAAATTTACACGAACAACCTGTAACAACTTCACCCAAACATCAAAAACATCCTAATATTCATTGAACATCATTGTAAATACTCTGAAAAACCTCCAAAAAACTATCCACTACATCAACCTGTCCATCTGAGTGTGTTGACAACAATGAAAATATTGTCGTTGCACCTTGCTCAACATTGTATATGACATTTATAATAGTTTCATATACCATCGTTGTTTTCTTGATCATTCTGCATGGTTTTATATCATATTTTGCATGATTGCCTAATATTTTGTTCCATTTGTATTTTTTCTTATCATAAATTGCACTTTTGCCTATCTATATTTGCTTGATTGCTTAGTCATATAGATTTTTAGATATTTTTTAACAATGGCAAGTGATGATGCCTAGTTAGGTCATAGCTCATATGCGTTGCACTTTCACTAGGGCTTTGATGCCTAGCGAATCCCTAACATAGGACCCATATTCATGCATTTCCATAATTTCATCCACCCATCTCATCTTTCTCTTATTCCTTTACTCTGAAAGTTTTTACTACTTATATTTCTCTAGGTCAATGGATTTGGTTCTCATTTTTCTCCATTAGCCATACCCATACACTCTATTGTACACACTGCACCCTTATCAGGTAGTACTCACTTTGATCATCACTTTCTTGCACAAAAAACACCCCATAGTGAATAGCTTCATGGTGACCAATGACGAGTAGCCTCCATTTGACCGTTTACAAGCATACATCCTAGAAGGTATATCTCTTTCTCTTTTCTCCATCTCAGTGAGTGATACACCCATAGCGGGTTCAACTCCACCTTGTCCATATTGCAAGCATACACCCTTATAGGGTTTCAGTTATTTTTCTTTTCTTTGGTCTTTTTGGAGAATTCTTTCCATCCATTCATTTAGACTTACATTTTAGATGCATTGCATTTAGTTAGATTCATGCCATTCCATCTCATTCATATAGGTTCATTGCATCCATTGTGTTTGTGATCACTATGCAAAAAAGAGTAATCACACATGAGCACACACTCATGCTTATTTTTGCTTTCTTGTTCTTGCTTTTTGCCTCTCTTTTTATCTCTTCTTTCCTATTCATTTTTCTCTTCTTTCTTCTATGTCTACATTTTTGAGTTTCATCAAGAAATTTGCATTCCTTGTGAAACTCAAGGGGGAACCTTTCATCTGTTCATTTAAAATTACACTTTAGATGCATTGCATTTAGTTAGATTCATGTCATTCCATATCATTCATATAGGTTCATTGCATTTGCATTACATTTAGTTAGATTCATGTCATTCCATATCATTCATATAGGTTCATTGCATTTGCATTACATTTAGTTAGATTCATGTCATTCCATATCATTCATATAGGTTCATTGCATCCATTGTGTTTGTGATCACTATGCAAAAAAAAGAGCAATCATACATGAAAACACACTCACGCTTGCTCCCATTTTTTTGTTCTTGCTTTTTTCTTCTCTTTTTCTCTTTTCTATCCTATTCATTTTTCTCTTCTTTTTTCTACATCTACCATTTTGAGTTTCATCAAGAATTTTGTATTTCTTCATAAACTCGAGTGGGCACCCTGGCCTAAGAGGCATTAATATCCCTAATACATTGATTTATGTGCAAAACATGGAAGTGTCTAGAATGACATTGTTTTTGCACCATCCCTTTCTTCTAACCCAACCACTCCTTTTATATTATTGCTTTTTGTCCTCCACCCATAGGTATATACATATTTCTTTGACACATTTATTAGGCCATAAATGCATCAAAGAGGGGGTAAAATGTAGACATGGAAATTGACCCACTTGAGTGAGTCATTTTCCCTAGTCTCTTAGAGAGACCCTCCAACTTACCCAAAGCAAGTTTGGGCTTCTCTCCCTCATTCATTTCCCCCCTTTTTTTCTTGCTCTAAAAAAATTACGATAAACCCTTATGGGGCACGATTTCACCTAGCTAAGGTTTTCTCTTAGAAAACCCTATATTTTCACTTAGCCTCTTCTAGCATTGGATTTTCCTCTATTTTATTGTCCTTCCTTGTTTCAAATACCTTATAAATAAAGGGTTTGAAGCTCTCTTTTTGATCCATGGAAGCTACTAACAAGTTTAAAAAAAGTGCTAACAAGACTCTATAGAAGATTTTGGATTTTGTAGAGATCTCTTCTACGGCATTTGATTGTGTGTTTCTACCTTGGTGGACATGTGTTGAATCCCTAAGGAGAAGTCTACTAATTTGGACATTTTCATTCCTTTTGGATATTTTTCTCTACCACCAGGTTGTTTTAATTTTATTTTCATTTCGCATATCATTATATTCACATATGTGATTGGTTTTTTTGCATAATTCTACTGCATTTTCCTTTTGTTGCAAAATTGTGCCCCATAATTAGGGTATGATTTTGTCAGATGCAAAATCACAATTTCTCTATACAAAGCACAATTTCACCGATGCTAAGCTTGGGGGTAGTATTTTATCCCCAAAACCTAGGTCTGCATTTCATGATATAGTTAGGACATAATTATGCAAACTAGATTTTGTTTATCAGTATGTTCAATTGCATTATATTTTTTTTGTTCATCTTTTGAAAAGTTCAACTTTCACTTTTGAATTGTAAATGTTAGCTAAAAGGAACTAGGAGGCTTGACTATTTTGCCTCTAAGTATAGCCATACAACAACCTAAGAAAGCCCCCTAACACTGATGATATTTTTTGAGGGTTTTGTGAAGGTATTTTTTGTAGGATTGAAGTTGTGGGACACTGTTGGATGCAAGATAAATCTTGGAACAACCATAGAATAAAACTAGTGCCTTAATAGACCTTTAGGCTATTTGTTGGTTTCTTTTGTTCATTTCTATTTAAAATAAAAATCATAGGTAAGGAAAAGTATTTGATTAAATTTCTAGGTATTTGAAAGAATAAAAACATATAGTTTCCATCTAAGGTTTTAATCTTGTTTGTGCATGTCTCTTGGACCCTTTCTCAAGGCTTTGTTTTGCAATCCTAGGGTTAAATATCATTCAAATAAAGAATCATTCTAGGGTTAGCTCTTGTATTCTTGTATCTTGCATTGTTATTTCCCTTTTTATAGTGTAGTTTTAGAAAGACCAATAATAGGTGCATGCTTAATTGATACACTCAAACATATTCCACCCAAAAATTGGAGCGAGTCCTAAAATCATTCCTGGTGAACCCTTCCTCCAGTTTCCCACCGAGTGTAGAGTTATAACATATCCTCATGGTTCACCTCGGCTCCTAGTGGATCCAGTCAAGAATTGTGCATGATAGGGCAAATTTCCCCCTCTATAGTGGTAATAACCTTAGTTAACTCAAGAAGGTGTGGTAACTAAGCACCAAGGCTTTACATAAAAAAACCTATAGACACCAAAATCTAGCCACTTTTCATCCATTTGTATCCTTCAATCATATTCATTCATATATATATGTATGTATGTATGTATGTATGTATTTAGTATATATATAAATATAAATATTTTATATTTATATTTATATATTTAATAAATATATGTAATTATGTGAATAAATCCTAGCCATCTACCATGATTTAATCTCAACCATCCATTCATATTAATCCATGTCACATGATCAAGTTCAATCTCAACCCTTCCTCATGTTTTAATCTCAACCATCCATTGGTGTCATCGAAACCCTAACATGATCAAGGGCATATTATAAAAGATGATTCATTTTTATGAATCAAGGTCCACAAAAAAACTAGAGGTCCTAAATTTGAACATTTTATGCACTTGTAAAACACTCATTGTCACCATAGCATCTTTCATTTCCACCATAGCAAAACCCTTGCAAATCAAATTTACTTCTACCTCACTCCCATCCACCCCCAAATGCCTCTCAAAGTTCACAGAATACTGCTAAGCATTTTTGTAATGTTTTTGGGCATTCACAGCCATCATCGAACATTTTTGGATATTTTTTATAGCTTATTTTACCATTTGTAAGCCCTCAGATGCTTCTGGGAATTCGTGCAACTTTCAAACACAGAAGTAGGAGCACGGATCAACATCGCATCTATTTTCTTGATAAGGTAAGATATTTTATTCCATTACTTTTACATTTTTGCATTTAGATTATAGTTTAACATAACATTAGGGTTTATAGGTTTTTACTATTCAGAGGGCCTCACATAGTGGAGCCCTCGCAAGTGGTATTAACCCTTTTATGTTTCTTTCTGTTTGTAGGTGTAAGAACCACATTTTTGGAAGCTATTACAGCTAGGATGGTCCCGTAGGAATACACAAGCCCACCTGCACACTTGTTTGGAGAATAATATTATGTAGAAACCATATGTTCACTTGTGAATTAGGGTTTCTAAACCCTAGATTTGTAATCATTGTATCAATACAAAATCATATTGTAACAGTGGATATCAAGACTCCCCACCATAATAATATCAATATTATTATCTTCATTTGTGCAATAAGTGTTTGTGTTGATTCTTTTATCTATTGCTTTGGTGATGCCATTTTTTACTTTACAAAACCTACATAGATGAACTTATGGAATGGTTAGGGAATAGGTGTTCCCATTTAAGTGTTATGGGTCTTAAAGAATAATCCTTACACAATGGTTGAATTGTCCTATATCAATGAGGGTATGGGAAAGTTTTGGGGACCACTTTCACATCCTTCTAAATAGTGAGGTTTGGTAATGTGAACCCCAAAAATATAGGATTGTGCCCACTCCTGTCCACTTGCATTTTGTTTGCAATGACCTTAAACTCAAAATGTGGTCAAGCCTTGAATACTAAAAATAATATTCAGACTCTATTGTGAACCTTATGAAAAATATCTCTCTCTAGGGTTGGTTTTGGTGGGTTGGTTTTGGTAGATTGTTATAGGAACTTTAAGTTAGAAATATTTCATTGAACCCCTTATGAAATAACATGAGACATTAATCTATGATTGGATGGTCTGTGGAAATTTTCTTCATCAACTTTTGTCTATACCTATTTTAAATAACACAAGTCATCAATTTGGGATTGAATACTTTACACTGAGTTAGATTTTTTTCTTCACTCATATCTATCAGAGCTACTTTGGAATAGTAATAATCATTGCTATAAGATCAAATGATCCATAGATCTTTATGACTCAAAGTGCTCCATTATTACTTTTGACTTTTTACAAGCTATTGGATTGTTTCAAATTGATTTTTTACCATTGATATTTTCTTGATGAAAGCATTACATTATTACTGTGTTAGTAGGATTGGGTGGAAGTATAGGAGCTTAACCTATCATAACCTTGACCAAATTCTAAAGATATACCTAGAGTAGAAGTTGCATAGGCCATCAAATATTGTGATCAAATGACTTGCATAGTTTTTGTGTCATACACTTCAGGGTCCCTTTTGATCTTCCATAGATGTTGGATTCTTCCCACTTCAATATACCACCAATGATGTCCTCTAAATATGGCAAGGATATATAATTCAAATGGATAACCATTATAATTCCAAACAAATGTGGAAGATAATTAGATCTATAGGCTGAACCATATGGGGGTAGAGCCCATTCATAATTTCCATTTGGGTTGAACCTTAGCCAATGGTGGAGTCATTTTAGTTATCACCAAAATGGTTCTTGGAATTCAACCAATGGTGGGGTTTGATTTAGTTATCACCAAAAATGCTACCAGGATAACGCAGACTATCAAACATGTGATGTAGCTTTGTAGTTCAAAGATCTCCATATCTACTTCAAACCTCCAATGGAGATCTTACTCTAACAAACTCTTTCATAATTTTATAATGCAAGGAATTAGGTAGGCAATTAATTGGTCATAGAGCACCAAGGACCTTTTATTTCATTCTCCTTTTGAATCAATACCAGTCGATGTTTGAACAATTGTATGAAGTCATCCTTAGCAGGATTTGTTGTGTGTAATGATTTTTTACTACACATGCCAAATACTCGCATCTTGAATATATCTCCATATTATTGATGCATTCAAAACATCTACTTTATTCTTTAGACCTATAAAAATATTTAAACATAAATATTTTATGTTGGTGAAACAACACATTTTCAATCATTTATAATTTTTAAGTGTCAAGACTACCAAAAGAGCTTGGGATACCTTGAAAACAACCTATCAAGAGTCTACTCAAGTGAAATTAGTGAAGTTACTACTATTTAGAGAGATAGCATGAAATTTTGAGAATGAATGAGAATGTGGAGATTATTGTGTAAGGGTTCATGATATTCTGCACACAATATGTATATATGGTGGAAAACTAAGCACAAGGTGAGGTTGAAAACATTGATACAAAAGTGAAATAATTATTAAATTATTATTGAAGAAAGTAAAAACTTGAAGTTGAATTTTGATGAACTAGTTGGGTCACTTATATCCCATGAAGAAAGAATTAAAGTGGTGAAGAAGAAAACTTGGAGTAATATTTTGTTTCCAAGGCAAGAGTGTTAAACAATAATGGGATTAGCTCAAGATCTAATTGCTAAGGTTAAATAGAGGAGCAAAAAACTTAGCATTATACAAGAGGAAGAGACCATGGTAGAAGAGGAGGCTATAGTGGAAGAGGTAGAGGTAGATTTATGGATAAGAGGAATGTTCAATGCCATTATTACAAAAGGTATAGTTTTTATGAAAGAGAATATAGAATAAAGGGAAGTAATGATGGAGGTAAAAAAGGTAATATTTTCACATGAAGGAGAGATCTCAAAAAATATATCCTCATCATGTAATATGGTAGAAATTTCAACTAAAAATTCTTGGTACTTTGATTATATTTGTTCAAATTATAGATAAGGATATGCTTATGTATTTGTATGGCTCATACAAGAGTAAGGTAAAATACGGAAACAACAAAGAATCAAAATTTGAAGGAAAATAAATCTTATAGATTAACACAAAAGACAAAAAAAAAATATTTAAAATACTTATTTCACCCCAGGTGTGAAGCATAACTTATTAAGTTTGGAAAATCTTGTAGAGAAAAACTACAAAGTATTTGATAATAAGGAGTGCATCATCTATGACAAAGTAAATGGGAACCAAATAGTGGATATTATACCGATGACAAAGAATAGAATATTTCCTTTGAAAACTAGAGAATAAAGGGAGCAATTTGTATCAAACAACCTTTAAGGACAACAACTAGTTATGGCACCAAAGGTATGATCACCTAAAATTTTAAAGCTTGTATTTATTTTTTTGGTAGATAAGGTACTATAGCATTAATACCTATTTTTACAGGTTGACCCAAAACCTTTTACAAAAATTAGCCCAGGGCTATTGATGAACATGTCCTTACTAAGGATCCTATATATGTAAAATATACATGCGACCAAAGCCATTACATCCGATAAGGCACATAGCCTGTTATAAAAAAGAAACTTCCCATACAAAATTTTGGGTATACCTTAAGAAAACACACCTGCATTATAATTACAAAAAAATAAACTGACATAGATCCCTTCCTTGAAACAATAGAGAAACAAAAATCTGCAGACACACATAGAAGACTATTGAAAAACTCCCACAAGCTCTGTATTGATAGTTACTCTTAATAATTCTTTGGTAATTGCTTTCTTATGTATATGACATGCTTTGGGACCACATCCCATCTTGGCCAATCAGCCTTGGAGAAGTGAACCTGCTGGCTAGATTTATGGTGGTGGTTATCTGGTGGTCCACGTGGCTCTGGTTCGAAGTCTTATATTGTCATTTCTTTCCTACCCTATGATTATCAACCAACCTCAAATTACTAAGATGACTAGGAGCCATGTTATATGACATGTGACTATCCCCATTAGTCTTTGTGGTATTTCCAAGCAGCATCCACCAAGACTAATAGCTCGGATAATTTTTATTGTGAGTCCATTTCAAAAAAGAGACGGGAATACTCATAGCCTTCGAACTTATAGTGCCTTCCCTGTTGGTAAATTCAACTATCATTCTTGGCATTCTTTTTGAATAAGCTCCTCTACTTTGCTCGGGACACCGTGTTCCCATTTGAAAAGTCCATCACCATCGACACCCAAATTGGCCAGCATATCAGTAACTTTATTAGCTTCCCGAAAGACATGTTGGGCTTTTCTGTCCTGTCTTCCCTGAAAAAGGATCCTAGCCTATTCAAAAATTGTTTTAATCCTCCAAGGAAGTGTTTTCCAATTATTAAGGAGATTTATAACATGCATAGAGTCTCCTTCTATGATCAAATTGTCTTCTAAGTCTTGAATCATTTGAAGGCCTCTCCACATAGCTCTAGCTTCAGCTTTGTTGTTTGTCCTTGTTCCCAAATATTCAAAAAATGCAAGCATCATATTCCCATTATGATCTTACACAATGCTGCTAGTGCCTGCTCTATGAATATTTTCCTTAGCCGATCCATAAAAATTAATATTAAACCAACCCATAGGATGTGGGGACCACTTAACATTGGCTCTGGGGTTGACTACTCTAGGCACAAACTCATCTAACAAGGTTAAGCTTAAATATTGAGCAATTGTGGTCTCCTGCATATGAGGTTTATGGCTCTCAAAAGGGATAAGGTTCACATTCTCATTGGAAAAGGATAGGATATTGGCAATGATAGTTTGATGATCATGGATAGACTCATTAAAGACTCTATGGTTCCTTTCTAACCACACCTGCCAAATATAGTTATTGAGACAAATTTTCCACATGTATCTAAGTATTTGGCTTGAAAAGGGGCAAGACCACTGGACAAAAAATCATGTACGATGGCTGGTTTAACCCAGGAAATATTGAAGGCCTAAAAAACCCCACTTATGATAGTCAAGGAAAAAGGGCACTCAAGGAAAATGTGATAAATGGTCTCCCAATTAGCCCTGCATAGATAACAATGATTAGTGATACAAATACCTTTACACATCATATTATCAATGGTTAGAATTCTTCTTTGGATAACCAACCATGAAAAGACTGTAATTTTTGGAATTAATTTTTTTATCCAAACTAAGTCCTTTTGGAGGACAAAATCCTCGTCATCAAGAAGAAGCTTGTAAGCTGATTTAACAATGAACTACCCATTTTTCGTAGGAGCCAGGTCACTTGATCTTCCTTGGGTCTCATGGGGATAAACTATTGTCTAATAATGTTACAAAGATCATTTGATTTTGCTTGAAATCCTTGAATCCTTATTTGTTTCCACTTCATTCTGCCTCTATCCTCAACCATATAATCGAAGACTTTTCTGCAAATGAGTTCTTCCATGATATCTCTGATTCGGGCTAAGTTAGGATATTGCATCAATGGTTCATCCTTAGCCCACCTATCATTCCACTAATTTATCCTCTCATCATTGCCTAAAACCCATCTTAAACCCTTTTTGATGATTTTCTTACAATTGATAATTGCTTTCAAAAAAGTAGAACCTCTTATTGGAACTGAGTCACTTAGAAATTCTATATTTTGAAGATACTTTCATTTGATGATAGCTATCCATTCATTTTCTTCACCAGAAATGAGGTGCCACACCTGCTTAGCTAGTAAAGCTAAATTCATATGAGCAATTATCCTTAGACCTAAGCCCCCATTTTCCTTGGGTCTACACACTTTGGTCCATCCTACAAGGTGTATCCTTTTTTTCTCCTCTGATCCAGTCCATAATTTTTTTTTTGGAGTTTCTCAATTTTCTAGAAAACCTTCATAGGGGCTTTGAAAATAGAGAGGAAATAGACTAGAATGCTCTGAAGAGAGGCCTTAGTGAGGATCAACTTTCCTTCTTGAGATAGAAGATGACCTTTCCATCCAACAAGTTTTTTTTGAATTATTTCAATAAACTTATCCCACATTGACTCTCTCGGAGAACCAGTGAAAAGAGGGAGACCAATATACGAAGTGGGGATGTTTGCTATATCACACCCTAAAATTTATGCAATCCTTCCTTACCTCTAAATGGGGGTGTTCAAGAAATATAACTTGCTTTTACTGAAATTAACTTTCTGACCAGCAGCGTCCTGGTAGAGTTGCATGATGTATTTAATTCTTTTGGCCTCAACCACTAACACATTAGTCAATAGAAGGGTATCATCAATGAATTGTTGGTGATAAAAAGCCCTAGTGAGAGATGTTGCCTTGATTCTTGATATTAACCTTGAATTGCAAGTATTTTTTATGGTTCTACCTAAATCTTCTACCATAATGATGAATAACATGGGGCTTATATGGTCCCCTTGCCGAATTCCTCTACGAATTTGAAAGTAACCAGTAGTTGTTCCATTAACCAAAATCAAGAACCATGCTTTAGAAATGCATTCTTTGATAAAATTAACCCATTGGTGGTGAAAACCAAAATTAAGGAGAACAAAAATCATAAAGTCCCAATTTAGCCTATTAAATGCTTTGTTCATATCAATCTTGAGGGCAAAAATAGACCTGTTATTGTTATGAGCAAAGTGTAGAGCTTCATCAACTGTGATAACTCCATCCAAGATTGACCTGCCCTAGATAGAGCTTCCTAATGCATAGTCATTATACACATCATTAATTCTCAATGAATTTTTCAATCCAGGGTAGTGTACAAGGCTATTTGTGGAAGAAGGGGTGAACAGGGTTATAACTTAGGTCAATCTGGAGCAATAAATATTATTGGTGAAACTAATTGTGTGGGGGATTTAGGACATTCCTATCTCTAAATTGCATAAATTAAACCTTAATATAGTTTGCAGAAATAGAAACTAATCATTAACTACAGAAATGAAATCCTAATTACAATTGTAGAATGAGACCTAATTATGTTGCAGAAATAACAGTTGCAGAATTATAAGTCTGATTATAATTATAGAAAAGAAATCTATTTACTTTTGCAACAATGGAAACCTATTTATAACATGGAAATGAAACCCTGTCAAGGCTCTATAACAGAAGGTTGTATATCTTCTATGCAGGGGTTGACAGCAAAACATAAAATATAGAAAATTATAGAAAACAATAAATTTTGAAAATGATAGTCTGCAATAAATTGAAAGCTTTGTTGAAAGTGGGGATTACAACCGAACCATTTATCACAAGATTAATCTAAACATAAAATAAGCTAAGATTGCAAATACCATTAGTTTTTTACAAAGGAATGAAATGACAAGTTCTACAACTCATTCTGCTGTAGCAAAATCAGAATAAAAACCTGTTGTTAGTCCTCCTCCTAGGTCTGGAAGTGGCCAGCCTCCTTTTCCAGAAGAAAGTATGAGTCTTTCTCTCTAGATCTTACTCACACTCATTTAAAAGCAATATGAAATAGAACTAGTACACTTTATTGATTCAAGAACATGATTACAATAATTCTACTGAAAACCTATTATAGGACTGTAACAGTCACTTTTCTGATTATTGCCTATTTTCTCCTATATTTCTCTACTCTCTGCTTTCTCTATCTTCTACTAGGTCAACCTGAACGGGAGCCATATTTATAGATGTCCTAATATCTATTGACAACTGAGAATATCTCAAAAGATCTAATCCTATTATCCTGCAACAATTCCTGGTTTTATCCTAGAATAAGATCAAACTTGATCTTTCCATAAATGGTGGCTTTGGTCGGCAAGGACGACAAAGTTAGATGGGAGATATTTTCCCTTACCCTTTTCAATCTTTATTTTCCTTTTTTCAGTGTCAAAAATCGATCAACAAGTCAAAAAGCACATTTTTTTTTCATTTCAAAGATAAGTGGCTCATTTCGAAGAGACTACAATTCTCATTCCGAAGATCTGCTCATTTTGAAGACACTATGTTTTCTCATTCCGAAGATATCTGTTCATTTCAAAGAGACTTTAGAATGAACAAATGTGTGCTCTTTAAATGATTTCCTCTACATTTCTCAGGTGGGTTATCTCTCAGGATCAGCTTCCAATGATATTCATCTCTTTCCATATGTGAATTTCATGCCTTGCCATTCATTAGCAGCTGGCTAGAATTTACATGAGAAAAACCAGTTTTTGCTACACAGTAATAGTTTGCTTGCACTATTGCCAGATTTAGGTAAAATAAATACTTAAGACATATCAAAACATGATTATTGAAATGTTGCTATCAACCTAAGCATATCTCATTTAACAAGTCATAACAAAAATACATAAAACTTATGCAAAAAGCTGTAAAAATTAGAATATAGTATTTTAGATACATTTATCATGCAAATAGTTAATACACAGCTTATTGAATTAACTTAGCTAGCATATCAGATTAAATATAAGAGTTTGTACCCAAGTGTTGTAGGTGAGTTGGAGAGGAGAGGGCAATCCTCCAAGGGAGGTCCTAGGTTCAAATCTCCACCCTACCAAAAAGCTGAATTGGGTATCTAAAATCCAATTGATAATGTTGGTGCAAGCAGGGCTGGGTGTGACCCCCGGGTGACTTTGACGGTGTAGAACCCCTTGTTCGTGGTCTCTCAGACCAAGGCGGCTCCGCAAGGGGTTTTTCACTAAAAAATATATATATAAGAGTTTGTAGGCAATTTCAATGTTCAAAACATGTTATGATTGAGGCATTTCCAGGCCCCATAATTTTCCCCCCAACTTATATTAATGCATGTCCTCATGCATTCTATTGGGATATGGAATCACATATGTCCATAGTCAAATTCCATGACCTGTAGAACAACTTCTTGCCTATATAATATCCCATGTTCTCTTGAAGGTTCCTGAGCCATTCTTCAAACTGTTCATCAAGTTGGGCATCTTATTCAAAATAGAATAAAACTGGAGTGATGATGGTTGGAGGCCTAAATCTGAGACCTATCCAATGACATTGCATGATTTCAATCAACTGTATCACTCCTTATGCCCTTCATAGGTTAGAAATTTTATTACCCATGTGGCCACTTCATTCTAGGGTTCCTATAGGCTGGCCCTTTTTACCCCCTTGCATGTGTTATGTGTCAAATATTCTGGTTCCCTATCATTTTCTTCCAAAAATTGATTAACTATATTCACCAATGTATTTTTGCCAGACCTAGAAATTGGAAGACCTTCTAATGGCATATCAGTACTTTGACTCAAAAATTTAGGGGTTACCTCAATGGTCATGCCGTTAATGTGTGCCCGGTTGTTTTTGAAGGTGTGGGCGAACATGCCGAATAAATATTTAGAGGACCCATTAAACTTATCCAAAAATGGCATAAACCCTCCATCTTCAAAAATCTATAGCACTTCTAGATTTTCTTGGAGGTGGGTGGTATCCTTTGGTTCCATTTTTGTTTTTCGCCCCATTTTCCTGTCTAGGTATGTTATAAACCGCTTACTTCTCCTGCTATTCCTTTGCTGGATCTCTGGTTTTTGGTGTTGCAGACTTGTAGGGTTTGGTTCCAACTTTTCAATTGCCCTATTTTTGTTCTTCGAAATGAACCGTAATCTAAGCACTATACCTCGTAATCATTTTGCGCTAGCAAACATGTCTTCAAAAAGAAGGGTGGCACACGTTTCTATTTTTTCTCCGAACACATGTCCATCAATGGTTGCATAGATGTCCTTACCGTCAAATCCACCTTACTTATTTTTTAATTTTTCTATTTTTCCTGCTGAATTTTATGTGCATGTTTATTAGTATCAAAAAATGGTGGCATACTGTTGGTCACGTCCCCCATGATTTTGGTACTTTCTAAATGGGTGCAAAAACAAACCACATCCTAACTGACACGTGTTCATTTATCGTATGCAGCCAAAATAATTTTTACTTGATCATATTTATTTTTTCCCTTGGATGCCACATGGAGATGTTATATTGAATGCTATTTCGAAGATTATGATCTATTACAAAAACAAAACCTCATTCCGAAGATTATGATTTCATTTTGAAGACAAGTCTTCATTCCGAAGATCATGCTTCTTTGCGAAGTCAAATCCTCATTTCGAAGATAAATCCTCATTCCGAAGACAAATCCTCTTTTCGAAGATAAATCCTCATTTCGAAGACAAATCCTCTTTTTTAAGATCGAGCTATATTGCGAAGGCAAATCGTCATTCCGAAGACATAACTTCATTTCGAAGACAAATCCTGCTTCATTCCGAAGACAAAGCTTCATTCCAAAGATGATGTTTAATTGTGAAGGTAATTGTCATTCTGAAGACAAAGCTTCATTTTGAAGATAAATCGTCATTCCAAAGACAAAGTGCAACATTCATTCTACTGTTATTCCGAAGACAATTTCAATCCGAATATAATACAACAATTAATCTGAAGAAGATAGCAAGCACTTTTTTTGGCATTCTTGTTTCAAATATTAGGCAGAAATCAATATTCTCATGCTCAAAACATGTTTTAAGTATGCCAACTCTTATGGATACCTTTTATGCTAATGGTTAATTGTTATATACTATATACCAATCATTTACAATGAAGAAATGTAAGAAATATATACCTGATTAAAACAAGTTAATGCAAGTTTTGAAGAATGACTGCCTTTGTTGATGTTCTGCTGAGATTTTCTACAATATTTTAAAACAAGTTCAGTTGGTGAATTTGTACAATGATGGTTCAGAAATTTTCAAGGTTATGCATGCCAAAAAACTGGTTTTCATGCATACCAACCCAGTAGTGCCTTAGAAAAGTTTTTCACTGTCGAGTTAATTCATTTTTCTCTCTTTTTTTTCTTCGTTTTTTTTTACCTCTCCTTTTTTTTTTTTTTTTTTTCTTGATTCTAACTATGCCCATGAAGGAATTCATGATTTCCCTTAAATCATGCCCATGAAGGAATTCATAATTAGAATTTATTCATATTTTTTTTTTCTTCTTTTTTCTGATTTTTTTGTATTTTTTTCTGTTTTTTTTCTTGAAATCCATGATCATGCTAATTGTTTTGAAGTGGAAGAGGAAATTTCTTCCACTTGTTGTGTATCCAAATTGTCAAGTTGCTGCAAGAATTCCTCTTTAGTCAGAGGTGTATGGTACACCCTGAGGCGATGTCCATTCACTACCAACTTTTTATGTGACCCATCAATAGGATATAAATTAGCTACTCCATTGTCAAATACCTCTTCAATCCGGTAAGGTCCAAGCCATCTAGTTCTCAGCTTTCCAGGGAAGTCCTCATAGCGAGAATTAAACAGTAAAGCCCAATATCCTTGTTGAAGTTTCCTTTGCTGAATGTGACTGTCATGCCACAACTTTCTCTGCTCCTTAATTACTTCAGTTTGGTGCAGAGCATCCAACCTAAGTTCATCCAATTCATTCAGCTGTAGAATCCTGTCTGCCTGTGCCTGTGACAATTCAATTCCAATTTTCAATGTTGTGCGTAGTGTTATTAGCTCAAATTCAATAGGTAAGAGGGGATTTTTACCAAAGACTAGTTCATAAGGTGTGATCAGTAGTGGATTTCCAAGTAGTATTATAAGCGCACACTGCTTCAGGTAGTTTATCTAGCCAGTTTCTCCTATGAAAAGCTACTATTTTTATTAAGATTCATTCTAGTTCCCTATTTGTTACCTCAACCTGGCCATTTGCTTATGGGTGATAAGGTGATGATTTTCTATGTTTGATTTCATATAATTCTATAAATGCCTCAATGAATTTAGATGCAAATTGGGGACCTTGGTCTGTGGTGATAGACCAGGGAGCTCCAAAAATCTAAAAAATCTGATTATACAAGAAATCAGCGACCTTCTCTTCATGAGCATATTTGAAAGCATGCACCTCTATCCACTTTGTCAAGTAATCAGTGCATACTATAATATGCACCTTTCCTTGAGAAGGTGGATCAATAGGTTGTACAAAATCAATCCCCCACCTCTCAAATGGCTCTAAAACCAATTGAGGCTGCAGTGGCATTTCATTTGTATGAGTGGGTTTCCCCATTGTTTGGCATGCATCATAATGCCTGATGTACTTTTTCACATCCTTGTGAAGAGATTGCCAATAATATCCTATGCCTAAAATTTTCCTAATTGTGCTTTTTACAGAGTAGTGTCCACCTGAGGGTTCATCATGACAAGCCCTAAGGATATCATACACCTCATCCTTTCGGATGCACCTACGTAACACATGGTCAAGAATGCACTTAAAAAGTATACCCTTAATCCATTGAAAAGAAGAACTTTGTTTGATCAATTATTTTTTCTATTTTGAAGTGAAATGTGCAGGAACTTCTCTTCTCTTTTAGTCGCGAAAAAACAACATGCGATATCGCGACATGTAGTCTTATCACGGTCAAAAGAGAAGACTAAGGGCAAGAAGGGAAAGTGACGCGATATCGTGACATGCAGCTGTGTCACGACCAAAAAAGAAGTGAAAGAGAAGGAAGGAAAAAGTGTCACGATTTTGCGACATGTTAGAAAAAGTGTCACGATATCGCGACATGGAAAATGTGTCGCGATATCGCGACATGTCTCTTTATCGTGACCAAAAAAGAAGAGAAAGAGCAAGTGGAAAAAGTTTCACGATATCACGACGTGTTGTTTTTTTGCGACTAAAATAGAATAGAAAGAGCAAGATAGGAAAAGTGACACGATATCATGATATGTCATTTTATCGTAGTCAAAAGAGAAGACTAAGGGCAAGAAGGGAAAGTGGTGCGATATCGCGACATGTCGTATACTCACGACCAGCAGGAGGGAAAAAGTGTCGTGATATCGCGACATGTCGTATTTTCGTGACCAAAAGAGAAGAGAAAGTATGGGAAGGAAAAGTGTCACGATTTTGCAACATGTCATTTTTTCACGACGAAAAGAGAAAAGAAAGAGGAGGAAGGAGAAGTGTTGCGATATCGCGACATGTCGTAGTTTCGTGACCAAAAGAAAAGAGAAAGTGTTAGAAGGTGGAGTTGTCGACCGCATTTGTTCCAAGGTGTGGGTAAATTTTTGTAAGGGTATTACTCTTTGTTGGCTTTGTGTCCTCAGCAGAGGGCTAAACAGACTATCCATTTTGAGTTATTGTCCCGTTTTAGCGTTGTGCTATTGTTGTAATAGGTTTTGGGTCAACCTGTAAAACCCGGTTGTAATGTTTATGTCCCTTAATTACCAAAAAAAAAATGTGGAGGAACTTTCCCTATGACCAAATAATTGGCTATATCTGCAAACCAAGGTGATTGGATTGATATAGCAAATAATTTTTCATCAGGAAATGTGTCTTCAACTAATTCCCCTTCATCTATGTTTTGTAATCTGGACAAGAAATCTGCTACAACATTAGCTTTTCTTGGTTTGTTGATTATAGTGATATCAAATTCTTGTAGTAACCAACGAATAATTCTTGCACTTACCATAGGTTTATTCATCAAATACTTAATGGTTGTATGATCTGTGTGAATAAATATTTGATAACCTATGATGTAATGCCTAAATTTGTTGACGACATAAATTACTGCTAGGAATTATTTTTCAGTTGTGGTATAATTTTTCTCAGCTCCTGTAAAATTCTTGCCAATGTAGTAGATGGCATAGTGTTCACCATTGTCAATTTGTCCTAATGCTGCTCCATTTGTAGTATTGGAAGAATCAGCCTGTATGTGAAATGGTAATGTCCAATTAGGTCCTCTTAACATAGGTGGAGTTACTAAATTCTTTTTCAAAGCTTCAAATAATTCTTGACACCTTGCAGTCCAGGAAAATTCAGAATATTTAGTCAATAGGGCAAACATGGGATTGGATATTGTGCTAAATCTGGGAATAAACCTGCAGTAAAAACCAATGTGTCCTAGGAAGCTTCTGACATCATTCTGAGTTTTAGGAGGAAGAATATTCTTGATAATTTCCACCTTATTTGGATCAACTTGGATCCCTTGAAGAGAGATGTGATGACCAAGAACTATTCCCTCCTTCATCATCATAAAACATTTTTCTGGATTAAAGGATAACTGGTATGTTTCACAGTGAGTTAAAACTTTGTCAATGTTTTCTAATGTAAAGTCAAAAGTCTATCTACATACTGTGAAATCATCCATGTATATCTCAACACTGTTGGTAGTCAGATCAGAAAAAATTGCTAAGACCACTCGTTGAAATGTTGCTGGGCATTACACAAACCAAAAGGTAAAACCCTATAGGCAAATTTTCCTCATGGATAGGTAAAGGTTGTTTTCTCTTGATCTTCAAGTGCAATCTAAATTTGATTATATCCACTAAATGCATCAAGAAAACAAAACTATTTCTTTCCAGCAAGGGTGTCTAACACCTGATCTATGAAAGGCAATGGAAAATGGTCTTTGTATGTCACTTTATTCAGCTCTCTATAGTCTACACATACCCTCATTTTTCTATTTTTCTTAGGAACTATAACCAATGGAGATACCCACTGGCTATCAGAAATTGGGTAAATGAATCCTACCTCTAGAAGTTTTTCAATTTCTTCCTTTACAATATCCCTTAGGGCAGGATTCAGTCTTCTCTGGGGTTGTCTTATTGGCTTGACTTCTTCAGTATAAATTATGTGGGTGTATATATCAGGGTGAACTCCTGACATATCTTTATAGTCCCAAGCAAAAGCATGAACATGCTTCTGTAAGACAACTATCAATTTTTCTTCCTCTTCCCTAGTAATCCAGTTGTAAATGTTCAAAAATTTGCCTGGCTGGACTTCTATTTGTTTTGTATTTGGAAGGACTAAATTCACTTCTTCATATTTGGTGATTAGGGAATTAAGAGGACACTACTGAGATGGGAGGAAATAAGAATTTTTGGTTTCATTACTTCCTGATGGAAGCATATCCTGTATGGAACAGTGAGAAGGAAAAATCAGGTGATGGTGCCACCCATGTGGTAGTGAAACAGAGTTTTCCTGTGATAGTATAGAAGGTTCACCTTCAGAATTTTGGTTCTCCTCATTCCTTAAAAACTGATGGATATTTACTGCTTCCTCTTCTAACCTTTGTTCATACAGAACATTCATTAGGATAGTTTCATTTTCTAAATTTTCTGTGTCATGGAGGTCTTCTGTGTGTTCTCTTACTACCAAGGTGGCTTGTGTGGAAATAACCTCCTCTGATTCTTCATCTGAATCAAGAAACCATTACTGACATAAAAAATTGCTTGAGGGTCTTGCAGGAGGATACAGAGAGATTTGTTTTAGATCAATACCATTTGAAATAGTCATTTTTCCAGATCTGCAGTCTATGAATGCTGCTACAGTTGCAAGCCAAGGTCTTCTCAAAATGATGGGATATCCATGTGCTAGATTTCTTGGCTGTAAAACCAAAAAATCTACAAGAATTCCCAAGAAGAAAATTCTATAGGAACATATTCAATGATACCTTCAGGTTTTTCAACTGAGCTATCAACCATTTCTAAAACTGTAAATGTGGGGCTAAGATGTTTGAGCTATAATTGTTTCATTATATCCTTGGTCATGACATTTAATTGTAGCTCCTAGATCTACTAAGACATTTGATATTGGTACTGAACCTATGGTAACTATGATAATTGGACTTCCTGGGTCACTATACTTCGTAGGTACTAGTTTTCCAGACAAGAGATCAGCTATCTTTCCTTCAACCTGAACAGTCTTAAAAAATGCTTTCTTTTTTCTTCCTGCTCTTTTAATGCACAAATCTCGAATAGTACTTTTAATCACTGGTATATCCTTAATGGATTGCAATAAGGGCAATGATATAGTTAATTTTTTAAGTTCCTTGACCAGGTATGACTCAGAATTTTTTGTTGTGGTATTGAATCTTTCAAGATATGGAATTATCCTTGATGAAGGTAGTTGTTCTGCCTATGGGTTTGTTTTTTCTTCTTCTTTCTCTATTGTTGATTTAAATCTAACTGGTTCCAAAGGTTCTTGCTCTTCATTTTCCTTAAATTTTAATTGAAGCAGGTTTAGGTATAACTTTTCTTGAACGAAGTTGGATGTTACTACAATCAATAACATTTATTTCAACATTTTCTTCAGCTTCAGCCACAGACAAGGGATGCCTATCTCATGCTGTTTGGATTAGTGACTGATTGAGCTGGAAGTTGAGGTTGTTTCACCTGTTGTGTTTGCTATGGTTGGCTCTATTTTTCTTGAAAATTTTGATTAGGTGTAGGCAGCAAATGCTGAGTTTGACCTTGATTTCTTTGCTGTCTTGGATGGGACTAGTATTGCTGACTCCAATGTGGTTGATTTTGCATCCAATGTGGATTAGTCTAATTCTGATTCCAGGATGGGTTGTTTTGATTCAATGATGGGTTATCCTGATTCTGATTCCAGGATGAATTACTCCAATTTGTTTGTGGCCATTCTTGGGAATTTTTCCATTGAGGATAATTCTAAGGACGTTGGGGTGGTTCTAATTTTCCCCAAGGCATAGTCTAGGGATTATGCCCCCAATTTGTAGGAAAATGAGGGGGATTTTGGTATTGAGAGAAATTTACCCCTTATTTTGGTCCAACATAGTTGAGTTCCTCAGTCTGATTTTCTAATAAATTTTGAGTTGTGGTAGCGATGGCATTTATCAGGTGAATGCTTCTTTGAACAGATACTACAAATGGCTAAGATAGATGTTTTATTCAAAAGACATTCCTACAAAGCATGTTTATTTCTACATCTTGGGCAATAAATTTCCAAAGGTTCTATGGTTTTTGCTTTTGCAGACATTTCCCCCAAAGTTGTGTTTAATTGCACTAGAATATCAGTTTTAAAATTTGCAAGTTCCTCTATTAGGTCTTTCACATCAGTGCCATTTGTACTCTTTTTTCTTCTTCCCTGCTTATTGCAAGAGTAATTCCTACAAAGATCCACAATTTCCTCATTACTGAGATTATTTACATCCCCTTTTCCCATAAAATCCAATACTTCTCTGGATTCATCTTGTAATCCTCTTAAAAAGATGGTTTTACATAACTCTGGTTCTACAAGTCCACATCTCCTTTGAACAAAGCATAACCTATCAAGATAGTCTTCTAATGTTTCATCATCTTCTTTTTTAATCCTGAATAACTCATATTTCCTATTCCTTACGTGGTAATACTCCTGATATTTGTCTAAAAACACAGTTTCCATTTGATCCCAAGTTCGGATGGAATTTGGATCTAAGATCATGAACCAGCGTAATGCTGAGTCCTTGAGTGTTGAGGGAAAAACCTTAAGTTTTTGATTGTCATTTACATAGTCATAGGTTTTACACACTACTTTGAATTCAAATATCCTCTATTGATAATGAGTCTTATGATTCTTCTTTCTTAGGATGTTCTAATGATGATGAGACTGGTGATTTTTTCTTTCTTAGAATGTTCTAATGATGGTGATACTGGTGATTTTTCTTTCAATCTTTTTGGTAATTCAAACACAGGTGATTCACCCCTTAGGCATGAATATCTTCTTAATAGAACAATCCAAGGATCCTTTTGGGTAATTTTCATCCCTAGACTTACTCATCATGTTTACTCTTAAATGACATAAATTATAGGTCAATAGTTGTTACTTTAACCAGCTGTTCTATTCAGATCTTATCCTGAATCTTCACAACTCAGTATAATTAAAAAATATTGGACTGTTATCACCTTCTAGCAACACAATTCCCAAAAAATGGTGCTAAAATGATGCATAGTCATTATACACATCATTAATTCTCAATGAATCTATCAATCCAAGGCAATGTACAAGGCTATATGTGGAAGAAGGGGTGAACAGGGTTATAACTTAGGTCAATCTGGAGCAACAAGTCTTATTGGTGAAATCGATTGTCTGGGGGATTTAGGACATTTCTATCTCTAAATTACATAAATTAAACCTTAATATAGTTTGCAAAAATAGAAACTAATAATTAACTGTAGAAATGAAATCCTAATTACAATTGCAGAATGAGACCTAATTATGTTGCAAAAATATCAGTTGCAGAATTAGAAGTCTGATTATAATTGTAGAAAAAAATCTATTTACTTTTGCAGCAATGGAAACCTATTTATAACATGGAAATGAAACCCTGTCAAGTCTCTATAATAGAAGGTTGTCAATATTCTGTGCAGGGGTTGACAACAAAACACAAAATGCAAGAAATTACAAAAAATAGTAAATTCTAGAAATGACAGTCTGCAATAAATTGAAAGCTTTTCTGAAAGTGGAGATTACAACTGAACCATTAATCACAACATTAATCTAAACATAAAATAAGCTAAGATTTCAAATACCATTAGTTGTTTACAAAGGAATGAAATGACAAGTTCTACAACTCATTCTACTGCAGCAAAATCAGAATAACAACTTGCTGTTAGTCCTCCTCCTAGGTCTGGAAGTGGCCAGCCTCCTTGTCCAGAAGAAGGTATGAGTCTTTTGAAGAACACAAGCTTATACTGAGGGGGGGGGTGAACAGTATAAGACCTATTTTTACTTTTTCCTTTATACTTCAAAACAGTAAAGCAATATACCCAAAGCAATATCAAAGCAATGCATAATATCATCCACAAAGTGACACCAATTTTAACGTGGTTCACCTAGAATGGCTGGGCTACGCCCACAAAACTACTCTCTAAAAGTTATCTCAAATTTCTTTGGGAATCCTTCCCAATTACAATGTTTATGAGCCTCGTCCCAAAGGAGATACCTTCCCCCAATCAAAATTTATGAGCCTCTACTCAAAGGAGATACCTTCCCCTCTACTCTGGAAATGATCCCTCAAAAGATCAACTGCCTCTACCTCTTGCCAGCATGTGGAACTCCTTTCCACTAAAGACCTCCTATCCTCAATTCTTAGCCTAAGAGACCTCTGCCTTCTATGATCACATCCACAGTAGCTCAACAACCTGTACCAAACACAGTCAGTCGGTCTAGTACAAGTCTTCCTCTGTCTGTCAGATCTGTCCAACTCTTGAACAAATCAATCCTCTACATACAAGCCTTCTCAAAGACTTTCCAAATCTATCCTCAGGTTCTTCTCATAGAACCAATGCACCTCTATCCTCAAGTTCTCTGATAGAACTATCAAACTCGACTCACAAGTCCTCTGCTAGGACCTGTCCAAATCTGCTCACAAGTCCCCACCGAAACCTGTCCAAAAACTGCTCATAAGTCCCCATTGGAACTTGTCCAAAAATTGCTCACAAGTCCCCACCGGAACCTGTCCAAAACTGTTCACAAGTCCCCACCGGAACCTGTCCAAAAATTGCTCACAAGTCCCCACTAGAACTTGTCCAAAAACTCAACAAGCTCACAAAGAAAAACTTTCTTAGTAGGAAATCACAAAGTGAATTGTTAGAGACCCAATGTGATTTGTCAAACTCATAGAAGCATAAAGAGAATTGTTAGAGACTCAATATGTTCTATACTCAAATCCTAATCTCAAAACTCAACTCAAATCAACTCAGCTCAATCTCAATCTCAAATCTAAAAACTCAACTCAATATCTGAAATGGATAGGATAGAATATTTTCTTTCAAGAACATGAAACCCCAACAATTGCCAACTATGCAAAGAATCACATAACAATGATACTCATGTTCTTTTCACCATCAATTAGGGTTTCAACAAAAATGCTCATCAAACAAGGTTTAGTCAACCAACACCATTCAACTCAACATCAACCTTGAAGAATTCAACCAATCATCACAAGAAAAGGAAACAAGTAGAAATCCTTTTCCCTCCAAATATATTTGAACAAAACAGCCACCAACACAATATCACCAAATGCAAAGAATAACTTGCTCAAATCAACTCAATGGAGTAAGCCCAATATCATGAATCAAGTAAAGCAATAACTTGATCAAACAACCTCTATGGAAGCAACTCAACCATCAAACTCAAAATAGCCAACCAAGGGTTCCACCAACTCAATGTAAGTAGCTAGACTCACAAATATAAACCCTAGTGCACAAAGCTTCCACTATCTCAAACCAAAAATTATGCATTCACAAAAAACTCTCCTTAAGGATAACAATGCATAAGTAGTCTTCAACAAACCAGAAAATAGGATTTACACCTAGCCAAAGGATACCTAGTAGAATACCTTTTCACTCCAACCTTATTTCAAAAAACATACACCAATCATACTCATAAGAAGAATGTGCCCATACCTTATTGGAGTAGAAGATAATTGAACCTTCAAGTTGTCACCACACACAACTCTCAAACTTCCAACCAAGTTAGGGTTAGAATAAAAAGAAATGAGCAATAATATAAACTTCCTTTATTACACCTTTTAGCTCCACTTCTTTAAACACAACCACCATAACATGCCAATAAATCAACAATCACAAACTCACACCTTATACCTCCATTTTTAATTTTAGCATAGCAAAGAATAATCTTAAAAATACATCCAAAGAAATATGCCCTTATTTCTCCTAAACTTTTATTCAATGCTAATCACAAAAGCCAAAACTCATAAAATTTAATCACACCTTATAAATCATTGTCCAAGAAACTTTGAAATCCGTGGCATAAGGACGTTTTAATAAAAACGTGTGTTACTCTAGCAAAGCACCCTCGCGAGACTCGAAATGGCGACCTCCGCCAATGCAGCACCCAACAACAGCCTTTGCTGCCACTAGCCCACGCGGGCTATGAAGTTCACAAGTGAACTTCCCTCCACTTCACCCTCGAAAAAACTCCCGAAGACTTTTCAACCGCATGTGCTTCTAAGTCTTCCTTCGATCGTAGCGAATACAGAGCACAAACACCGTAAATTGCATTCGAGTAATTTCAAATTAATTAGACTTCCAACCTTAGGATTTGGAGAATAAATAGTCTCTTCGAAGACACCTTGAAGTTGGTGGAAATAAATACCATTTCGAAATTAATCAAAAGTCTTTTCAAAAAGGGTTTAAAAACCCTTAAATAATTTTAATAAATTAAGAAAAAAAAGGTTTAAAAACCTTTAAGTATTTTTAATAAATTAAAAATAATTTCTCCCTTAATTAATTAAATAATTAATTAATTAAAACCTTGAAGGGTTTTAAATAATAATTAAATAAATAATAAAGAGAACCTCCATTGGTTTTAATAAAAACATTTTAACTTGGTTTTAATAAAAACCCTATCCAACTTGGTTTTAATGAAAAACCCTTGCCAATGGAATCTCTCTGGATTCTCTTTAAAATATTCTCTTGGAATATTCCACCTTTGAAGCCAACACATCCTCTTAACATTAATTCCATTTCCTTTTGACATCAATGATAACTCATAGACAAGAAGCTAGGATCTCAAACCCAAAATTGCCAACAATCTCCCCCTTTGTCATTGATGGCAAACCATGCTTCTCAACAACACAGAAACTCAACATAAATAGCTCCCCCTGTCTTGAGGCTCTCCCCCTTACTCAAATCTCTCCCCCTTTGTCATCAATGGTAAAGGGTCACCTTTGGGGCTCGAGACTAAGAATGAGCCTCTTAGCTTAGTCCCTCCCCCACCTTCTGATGAGGTGATTAATTTTGGGGTGGGAGTAAAAACTCCCATTAGGTACTGATCATCATCAACGTCTATAACTTCCTTACCGGGACTTCTCTTGAAATCTTTGTCCATATTCCTGTTCCTATCACTGTTCTTGTTCTTGTTCTCATCCCTATTCTTGTCCATGCCTTGATCCTTGGACCTGATCATGCCACTCGTTCTGTTCTTGTATTCTGGAATTTCAGCTCTACACTATCTGATTGTGTGACCTTCATTGTTGCACTTGAAACACTTGACGATGTTGTTTCTCTGAGGTAAACCTGATATTTGAATCCACCAGTTCTAACCAAACTTGTTCTGACCAAACCTGTTCTGGCCAAACCTGTTCTGATCAAACTTGTTCTGACCAAACCTGTTCTGGCCAAACTTATTCTGACCAAACCTGTTCCTGTTATTTGCCTTGCAATAAACTGCCTTGTGCCCAAAATTTTGACAAGAGTAGCAATACCCTTGAAAGTAACTAGCACTTCTGAAACTTTCATTTACCTACTTCACTTGAGCCATGCAATGTGAAGCCATGTGACCAAACCTGTGACAAGAAAAACATCTGCCTTGAAACTTTCCTTTAATTGACCTCTTAGGTTCTAAAAACTTCTTCTTCTCATTCTGAATTATGTTTTCTATTTTTGTGCATCTATCATTCAAGGACTCCTTTTCTGAAATACTTTCCTCATCAGAACTCTCTTCTTTTTGGAGTCTCTTACTAGATTCTCCAACTTTTTCCTTGTGTGGCTTAACAAAACCAAGGCCTGTTTTATCTGTTGTCTTTCTTTGACCTTTGATGAGTGACTTAAAATTTTTGGAGCTATCTTGAAACCTATAAATCTTATCCTTGTACTCTTTAGTTTCCTCTTTCAAAGAAGCCATTTTCTGTTCTAACTCACTATACTCAAGAACCTTAGACTCTAACTCATCCTTGAGTTCTTGTGTCTTAGCCATAGATAAGTCAAGACTTTCTATAAGATCATCTCTCTCCATACAACATTCATCTAACTTATCCTTGAGTCTAGCATTCTTCTTTCTTTTCTTTTTCAAAGCACTAAGAGCACTAATAAGTTCACCTTCAAGATCTACTTCACCTTCCTCTATATCTTCATCTATTTGTTTGCTTTTTGAATCATCAAAGCCTTTTTCAAATTTCTTATCACTAGAGGTGCTACCCTTTTCAAAAACCATACATGCATCTTCCTTATAGTTTTCTGAAGCATCCTCATACATACTAGAAACCAAATCATTATTTGTGCAATCATCCTCAAGGTGACCAAAATTTCCACATCTAAGACATTTCATGATAATGAATCTATGTTTCGTTCTTCCTCTTTTTTTGATATGAACAACATCTCATTTTCATTATCACTTGAAGAACTTTCACTATCACTACTAGAACACTTACTTGCTTTGTCTAGTTAGAAACTCTTCTTATGCTTGTGAGAATACCTCTTTCCTTGATTTCTGTGCTCATATTTGTTTTTCCTATGATGCTTGTGCTTTTCAGAATCCTTGCTCTTAGAATCCTATTTATCTTCATCACTTTCATTCTTGGGAACAATACAGTCAATAGCATAATGACCAAACTTTCCACAATTGAAACATCTTATATTTTTCATACTTTTGTGCTTTCTAGAGAACTTGCATTTCTTGTTGTAATATGTCTCTTCATCACTAGAAGACTCATCACTATCTTGAAGCTATTTACCCTTGGAATTCTTGGTAGCCTTGAAAGCTGCCTCTTTCTTGACATCAACCTTCACTTGAGTTCTCAACTCAAATGTTGCAAGTATACTATGGAGCTCATCCTTTTTCAACTTATCCAAATCTTTAGCTTCCTCAATAGCAAAAATATTTTCACTAAATCTATTAGGAAGAGATCTTAAAATCTTATCACAAACATCATTTTCAGCAAGCTCAAGACCTAAGTCTTTCATGGAGTTAACAACCTCATCCATACGAAACATGTAGTCACTAATATTTTCATCATCATTCATCTTGAGTTGTTCAAACATACCTTTGAAGTGTCTCAACTTGGCCTTTCTGACATTTGTATCACCTGTATGAACCACCTTCAACTGTTTCCACATTTCACTAGTCTGTCTTGCAATGAATCACTTTGGTGAGATCTGCTTTCGTAAGCCTTTCAGGATTGCATTCATTGCTTTTGAATTGTTGTGATGTAGGAGCCTTTCTTCTTTAGTATTAGGACCATGTTCAGGAATAGTGTACTCATCTTCAATCACTTCCCAAACCTCATTCCCAAGTGCCATTAGATGAACCTTCATCCTTGCACTCCAAAGACAAAAATCTAACCCATCAAGAATAGGTGCTGCATTGCCACTTGAATGATCCATTGTGTTCTTTACTAGCTTTTCCTTCAAGTTGTTAAACTTTTCGAAGGCACCGACTCTGATACCAATTGAAGAACACAAGATTATACTGAGATGGGGGGGTGAATAGTATAAGACCTCTTTTTACTTTTTCCTTTATACTTCAAAATAGTAAAGCAATATACCCAAAGCAATATCAAAGCAATGCACAATATCACCCACAAAGTGACACCAATTTTAACATGGTTCACCCATAATGGTTGGGCTACGTCCACAAAACTTTTCTCTAAAAGTTATCTCAAAGTTCTTTGGGAATCCTTCCCAATTACAATTTTTATGAGCCTCGGCTCAAAGGAGATACCTTCCCCCAATCAAAATTTATGAGCCTCTGCTCAAAGGAGATACCTTCCCCTCTACTTTGGAAATGATCCCTCAGAAGATCAACTGCCTCTACCTCTTGCCAGCATGTGGAACTCCTTTCCACCGAAGACCTCCTGTCCTCAATGCTTAGCCTAAGAGACCTCTGCCTTCTATGATCACGTCCACAATAGCTTAGCAACCTGTACCAAACATAGTCAGTCGATCTAGTACAAGTCTTCCTCTGTCTGTCAGATATGTCCAACTCTTGAACAAATCAATCCTCTACATACAATCCTTCTCAAAGACTTGCCAAATATGTCCTCAGGTTCTTCTCATAGAACCAATGCACCTTTGTCCTCAAGTTCTCTGATAGAACTATCAAACTCAGCTCACAAGTCCTCTACTAGGACCTGTCCAAATCTGCTCACAAGTCCCCATCAGAACTTGTCCAAAAACTGCTCACAAGTCCCCACCGGAACCTATACAAAAACTACTCACAAGTCCCCACTGGAACCTGTCCAAAAATTGCTCACAAGTCCCCACCGGAACCTATCCAAAAACTGCTCACAAGTCCCCACCGGAACCTGTCCAAAAACTCAGCAAGCTCACAAAGAAAAACTTTCTTAGTAGGAAATCACAAAGTGAATTGTTAGAGACCCAATGTGATTTGTCAAACTCATAGAAGCATAAAGAGAATTGTTAGGTACTCAATATGTTCTATACTCAAATCCCAATCTCAAAACTCAACTCAAATCAACTCAGCTCAATCTCAATATCAAATCTGAAAACTCAACTCAATATCTGAAATGGATAGGATAGAATGTTTTCTTTCAAGAACATGAAACCCCAACAATTTCCAACTATGCAAAGAATCACATAACAATGATACTCATGTTCTTTTCACCATAAATTAGGGTTTCAACAACAATGCTCATCAAACAAGGTTTAGTCAACCAACACCATTCAACTCAACATCAACCTTGAAGCATTCAACCAATCATCACAAGAAAAGGAAACAAGTAGAAATCCTTTTCCCTCCAAATATATTTGAATAAAATAGCCACCAACACAATATCACCAAATGCAAAGAATAACTTTCTCAAATAAACTCAATGGAGTAATCCCAATATCATGAATCAAGTAAAGCAATAACTTGATCAAACAACCTCTATGGAAGCAACTCAACCATCAAACTCAAAACAGCCAACCAAGGGTTCCACCAACTCAATGTAAGTAGCTAGACTCACAAATATAAACCCTAGTGCACAAAGCTTCCACTATCTCAAACCAGAAATTATGCATTCACCAAAAACTCTCCTTAAGGATAACAATGCATAAGTAGTCTTCAACAAACCAGAAACTAGGATTTACACCTAGGCAAAGGATACCTAGTAGAATACCTTTTCACTCCAACCTTATTTCAAAAAACATACACCAATCATACTCATAAGAAGAATGTGCCCATACCTTATTGGAGTAGAAGACAATTGAACCTTCAAGCTGTCACCACACACAACTCTCAAACTTCCAACCAAGTTAGGGTTAGAATAAAAAGAAATGAGCAATAATATAAACTTCCTTTATTACACCTTTTAGCTCCACTTCTTTAAACACAACCACCATAACATGCCAATAAATCAACAATCACAGACTCACACCTTATACCTCCATTTTTAATTTTAGCATAGCAAAGAATAATCTTAAAATAACATCCAAAGAAATATGCCCTTATTTCTCCTAAAATTTTATTCAATGCTAATCACAAAAGCCAAAACTCATAAAATTTAATCACACCTTATAAATCATTGTCCAAGAAACTCTGAATTTTGTGGCATAAGGACGTTTTAATAAAAACGTGTGTTACTCTAGCAAAGCACCCTCGCGAGACTCGAAACGGTGACCTCCGCCAATGCAACGCCCAACAGTAGCCTTCGCTGCCACTAGACTACGTGGGCTATGAAGTTCACAAGTTAAATTCCCTCCACTTCACCCTCAAAAAAACTCTCGAAGACTTTTCAACCGCACGTGCTTCTAAGTCTTCCTTCGATCACAGCGAATATAGAGCACAAACACCGCAAATTGCATTCGAGGAATTTCAAATTAATTAGCCTTCCAACCTTAGGAGTTGGAGAATAAATAGTCTCTTCGAAGACACCTTGACGTCGGTGGAAATAAAGACCATTTCAAAATTAATCAAAAGTCTTTTCAAAAAGCGTTTAAAAACCCTTAAATAATTTTAATAAATTAAGAAAAAAAAAAGGTTTAAAAACCCTTAAGTATTTTTAATAAATTAAAAATAATTTCTCCCTTAATTAATTAAATAATTAATTAATTAAAACCTTGAAGGGTTTTAAATAATAATTAAATAAATAATAAAGAGAACCTCCATTGGTTTTAGTAAAAACCATTTAACTTGGTTTTAATAAAAACCCTATCCAACTTGGTTTTAATGAAAAACCCTTGCCAATGGAATCTCTCCGGATTCTCTTAAAAATATTCTCTTGGAATCTTCCACCTTTGAAGCCAACACATCCTCTTAACATTAATGCCATTTCCTTTTGACATCAATGACAACTCATAGACAAGAAGCTAGGATCTCAAACCCAAAATTGCCAACATCTTTCTCTCTCTAGATCTTACTCACTCATTTACAAGCATTATGAAATAGAAATAGTACACTTTATTGATTCAAGAACATGATTACAATAATTCTGTTGAAAACCTGTTACAGGACTATAATAGTCACTTTTTTTATTATTACCTATTTTCTCCTATATTTCTCTACTCTCTACTTTCTCTATCTTCTACTAGCTCAACATGAATGGGAGCCATATTTATAGATGTCCTAAGATCTACTGACAACTAAGAATATCTCAAAATATCTAATCCTATTATGCTGCAACAATTCTTGGTTTTATCCTAGAAGAAGATCAAACTTGATCTTTCCATAAATGGTGGCTTTGGTCGACAAGGACGACAAAGTCAGATGGGAAATATTTTCTCTTACCCTTTTCAATCTTTATTTCCATTTTTCCAGCATCAAAAATCGGTCAACAAGTCAAAAAACACATTTTTTTTTTATTCCAAAGATAAGTGGCTCATTCCGAAGAGACTGCAATTCTCATTTCGAAGATCCGCTCATTCCGAAGACACTGTGTTTTCTCATTTCAAAGATATCTGTTAATTCCAAAGTGACTTTGAAATGAACAAATGTGTGCTCTTTAAATGATTTCCTCTGCATTTCTTAGGTGGGTTATCTCTCAGGATCAGCTTCCAATGATCTTCATCTCTTTCCATATGTGAATTTCATGCCTTGCCATTCATTGGCAGCTGGCTGGAATTTATATGGGAAAAACTAGTTTTTGCTGCACAGTAACAGTTTGTTTGCACTGTTGCCAGATTTAGGTAAAATAAATGCTTGAGACATATCAAAACATGATTAGTGAAATTCTGCTATCAACCTAAGCATATCTCATTTAGAAAGTCATAACAAAATAACATAAAACTTATGCAAAAAGCTGTAAAATCATAATATAGTATTTCAGATACATTTATCATGCAAATAGTTAATACACAGCATATTGAATTAACTTAACTAGCATATCAGATTAAACATAAGAGTTTGTAGGCAATTTCAGTGTTTAAAACATGTTATGATTGATGCATTTCCAGGCCTCATCACTTCCCTGGCATAGATCTATGATGCAGGGTAGAACATCTCTCATTCTATTTGCAATGGCTTTAGTTAGGATCTTGTAAGAAACATTGCACAGACTAATTGACCTGAAGTCAGCCATAGATTCAGGGATTTGCTTCTTCAAAATTAGAGAAATAAAAGTAGAGTTGAGACCTTTTGGGATATGATTGCTTGCTTGGAATTCTCTGACAGCAAAAATTACATCCTCACTTATGATGTCTCAAAAATCTTGATAGAAATGAGGGGGAAAGCCATCGAATCCCGAGGCTTTGTCTAGCTCCATGCTAAACAAGGCTTCCTTAATTTCCTCATCAAAAAATGGAGCTAGAATCTTAAGGTTTATATCCTCATTTATTATGCTAGGAATGGATTGCAAGAGAATATCTTTGGCCTCCTCATTGCATTGTGATTCTTGACCAAGGATAGAATTGAAATAAGTTACTACCTCCTTTCTAATTTCTATTAAGTCCTAAGTAATAGAACCATCTGCTTTTTAAAAAAAAATTATCTTGTTATTGCTTTAGTTTCTAAGCGTGGTGACGTGAAAAAACTTGGAATTTGAATCTCCATATTTCAACAAAAGATCCCTTGATTTTGTCTCCAATAGATTTCCTCACAAGCCAAAATGTTATGAAACTCTGCTAGTTTTGTTCATTCCTCCTGCCTAGTAGTTTTATCAGCATCACCATGTTGAATCCTCTGATCAATTATCTTCAAAATTTCAAAAACCTATTTTTTATTTTCAAAGAGGTTCCCAAAGACCTCTTTTTTCCAAGTTCGAAGCTTTTCCTTAACAAACTTTAATTTGCTAGCAATTTTAAAAGTTGTACTACCCCTGACAGGCTTCTGCCACCACTGAATTAAGTTATCTCTGAAACTGGAATGTTTGATCCACATAGATTAAAATCTGAAAGGTTTCTTGAAGGACAGAGAGTTAGGGATCTCCAAAAAAATGGGATTATGATCAGAGGCAATTTTAGGAAGGGCTTGCAGGGTAGAATCACTGAACATATTTATAGCCTCCTTTTATAGAAAAAACTATCAAGCATTTATTGAATGAGATGACACTCTATCCACCGATTACTCCAGGTATAATTTGTTCCTCTAATTTTTACATCCATCAACATGTTGGAGTTCACAAAGTCATTGAACTCATCCATGCTCTTGATAGGTGGTCCATTTCCACCCATTTTGTCTGAAGGGTAAAGAGGAGTGTTAAAATCCCCATCCAAAATCCATGGGACATTATGGAAGATTTCACTCAGATTGCCTAAGTACTCCCATAGTAGAGCTCTCCCTTGAATTGAAGTCGGGGCATAAATATTTGAAAGGATCCATGACCTGTTGCTATTTATTTCCTTAAATAAAACACCAAGAACATTATCATATTTTTGAATAATGGTACCTTCTACTATCTGAGGATCCCACAAAGTCATAATGCCTCCAAATTCTCCTTTGGATGATTTGCAAACCATCTCCCCTTGATTCTAGATTTTTTTGCTACTTTTTTTGATTGAATATCATCAGTTTTTGTTTCTTACAACATGATAATAGTTGGATTCACTTGATTTCTTATTGCACTAACTTCCCTATGTTTGGGTAGGCCATTGAGGCCTCTCACGTTCCATGAGAGGAACTTCATTTAGATTGTTTGGTATTTCTTCCTCTCCCCCTCCCTTGAGGGGGTTTTCCTAATTTGTTGTCTTCAGAACCCGGAATAACCTATTGAAACAAGGTTCTCTGTTTTCCATTGGCAATGTCATTATCAGTTTTAATTTTTTGATGCTCAGTATTTGATATTCTCCCTCTTCTTTTTTCACTACCAAAATCTATAGGAGACTTCACAGTGCTCTTGGTTTGTTTAGGACTAAATTGGAGGGAGGCAATTTGTTGCAAAACTGGACTGCCATATTCCTCAGTGTGAAGAGTTTCACATATCTCCACCCCTACATCCAAATATTCTCCTTTTTTCCTGGTGGGATGACCCCTCAGTAGGATTCACCTGGCTCCTAGTGATGATGTTAGGGAGATGATATTTTTTATTTTCCAATGCCTCAACTTTCTTCCTAATTTCTTCAGCATTAGGGTTTGGATTTGGGATGCCCACTGGGATTGAATTATTTTCAGCATTGGGGTTTAAGGATCTCAACTTGGATGGGCATTCTAGAGATTGGGCATTAGGGTTTGGCTTTGATATTCCCACAGATCTTACAGTAATTTCAGCATTAGGGTTTGAGAATCTTAACTTGGATGGGAATTCTAGAAAGTCAAAAAGGTTAGCCTGAAGGTTCTGGGCTTCCATGTCTTTCGATAATCCTCCTACCCCCATATTGGATAAAATTGAAAATTTATTTGAAACTAGAGGATTGGAACTTACCTGAGTGTTTTGGTTGCCAACAACCTGTTATTTTTCTTTGTCTTGTTGGGACCCTGCACCCTCTCTTTTCTTTTTTTTGTAGACATAGTTTTCCTGATTGAAATCACCTCTACCAGGGAAACTCCTCAAATTTCCTCTGTCTAGCATTCCCTGCTTCTTATTTTCTCTATTCATTGTTAGGTTAGGGCATTGATTGCATATATGTCCTTGATTTTTTCATTCTACATAGAATATCAATCTATTCTCGTATTCTACCGACTATTTTTTATAGTATTCTCCATACTCTAGCTCCACAAACCTTGGAAATTCATTATCCAAATTAGCATTTACATAGATTCGTGCATAAGTCATCCTTGTCCTGGCCAAGGTCACATGGTCAATGGATATCAGGTCCCCTATAGTTCGGCTATGCCCTACAGCCAATATTCATTGAAGAACTGGGCAGGTAGACTCGGGAGATGAACCCAAATAGAGGCAATGTTAATATTTTGCTTTTCAGGGTCAAAATATTCACCCTATCGTCTGAGAAAAAGGCTCATTTTGCCCAAAAACCAAGGACCTCCTATTAAAATGTGGTTAGCATCCTCCATATTGTTAAAACAGATAATGAAGAACCCTCAAGTTAGAGCTACCAACTCCAAGCTACCTACCGGTCGTCATTTACCCGTCACCCAAGCCCTGATAGTCTCCATGTCCGTCCTACCTCCCAAAAACTTGCCTACCAGGGAGAATTCTTCCATTGAAAGAAAAGGGCTCATGGAACTTGTCGGGGCCAAGATTTTATTATTTACTGGAACTAGGGGCGGAAGAGAGAGAACCTCCTTTTTCTTCTAAGAGTCTCAATAAAAGACAACCACTTCTTGGGCCTCGTATTGTCCTTCATATATTTTTTTTTGGGGTGTTTCTGAGGAGGGTCAGGCCCTTGCATGATGCTTGCATCCAAATCTATTGTAGCTTGACCGCCTTCCTCTGGATCCTTGCTTTATCCATGCTCGAGGTTCCCACCCACCCCTTTCATACCTACTCTACCTCTGTCGCCTTGGCTGAGATTCCTGGCCAAAAAATTCAAACTCTCACTCCCGTCGCACCCACTAAACCTCAGCTTACTCATTTCTGATGCGTAGAAGCTACCTCTGCATTACTTTCATTTTTCTAGTAAGTAAAGGATTTTCTACTACTTGGGAAAAATGAAGATAATTTACCTAAAATAAAGTTGACCTCTTTTGTCTCCTTTGTTTTTGATTTTTTTCTCCACATAATAAAAACTAATTTTTCTAAATCTTGTATTTATTGAATGATAAAGGAATATTCCTTTATTGAATGATAAAGGAATATTCCATATAAGCAAGAAGTGAAGTGTGTGAAGGTTGCATGATGGTAAAACATCATAGAGAGATATTTCCAAGAGGAAAAGCATGGAGAGCATCATATCCATTATAGATAATTCATTTAGATATTTGTGGTCCAATGCACACAAGTGTTGGTAAATCCTTCTACTTTATCACTTTCATCGATAATAAAAAACTTGGGTACATTTTTTAAAGAATACAAGTGATGCTTTTGAAGTAATCAATAATTTTAAATCCACATTAATGAACGAAAGCACATATAAAATTAAAATATTAATTACTAATCATGATGATGAGTACTGTTCTAATAAATTCAATCAATTTTGTGATGAGCATGGGATAAGAAGATAATGGCTATAAACCTATACACCTTATCAAAATGGAGTGGTATAAAGGAAGAATAAGAAAATCATGGATATTTCAAGAATAATAGTACTAGAAAAAGGTTTGGAAAATAAATTATGGGTTGAAGCGATTGCAATAATAGTGTACACCATTGGCTTCTCTTTGAGAGGTCCAAGGTTCAAACCCAACTTAGTATGAGGTGACCAAGACCCCTCATAAAAACCTATGTAAACTCATTGAAAAAATAGTGTACGTCCTCAATAGAAGTCCTACAATTACAATAAAGAATATGACTCCTCATGAGGTATGATATGAAAAAATAATTTGGTAAGTCACTTGATATTTTTTGGTTGTTTATTTTATATTCATATTAAAGATAAGAAAATAAAGAAGTTCGATCTGAAGAGTCAAGCATGTATTTTTGTTGGTTATTCTAAAATTATCAAAGCATATAGATGCTCTGACTATAAATCTAGACAATACATTATGATTAGGGATATAATTATTGATGAAGGGGGAGCACATGGACAACAAGTAGAAAATATTGATAAGATAATCATAATCAAGTATTTTGGTGTGCCATAAATACCAAATGGGCACACAAGAATGTATCCAAATACAAGCATAAAAGTAAAGAAAATATTATAGTCACATACAAGCTACCAAATATTGAATTATCAGAGATATACAAGAAGTAGAGCAAAAGTCCAAGAATAAAGTCAAAAGTAACAAGAATATAATATGGTGAGCTATGAAATTTTATCCAAAATTGAAATGGATTACTTAAATTTGAATAAGCAACCAAAAGCAAGGTATGGATCAAATCCATGAAAGAAGAATTGAATGCCATTGAAAATAATGATATTTGGTAGTTGTATGAACTTCTAAAGAACAAGGATATAATTGAAGTGAAGTGGATGTCCAATATCAAGTTCAATAGTGATGGATCAATTTAAAGGCACAAAATAAGACTAGTGGCAAAGGGGTATGCACAACAAATTGGCATATAGTATAATTACACATATGCACTTGTTGTAAAGAAAGACACAATAAAAATAGTCATAGCCTTGGCAGCCAAAAAATATGGATGACACGTCAACTTGATGTAACATGTACATTCTTGAATGAAAACATTGAAGAATAAGTGTATGTGATATAAGAAATATTTGAAATGGAGGGTAAAGGACATGTCTACAAGTCAAAAAAATATTTTGTGCACAAGAGAAAGCACCAAGAGCATTGGTATTCAATAATTAATGCATACTTCTTAAAGTTCAGGTTTGTGAGAAGTATGAATGAGCCTGCATTGTACTAAAAAATGGAATGTGATGATTTTTTAGTGTTCACTTCTATGTTGATGATCTAATTTTTATAGGAAGTCTATAAAAATTGAAAATAAATTTCAAGCAAGCCATAATATAAGGATTTAAAATCATCGATTTGGGTTTGATGCATTATTTTCTTGGCATGAAGATACATAAAATAGATGATGGGATATTCATTTTCCAATGCAAATATGCACATGATATGTTGAAGAATTTTGGCATTAAAAGTTGAAAAGATGTAACTATCCTACTTGTACAAGATAAAATAATTATTGGAAGTTTTAATCTTAGTGTCCAAGGCCAACATTGTATTATGTACTCTTGTATAAGCCTATGATCAATCATTGCACAATGTATTTAATTATTATTTATGTATGTTCTATGGGTCATAGTTAACCTTGTCAAGATTAAAATTTTAACTTGTAATTAACCTAAATTCTAATTATTTTTTCAATTGGTTATATGGGATTGAAATGGGCCCCATATGTATTATGTCATCACCACATAGTGATATTACAATAAAACTTGGATATTATCCATGTATCACTTTCCAATATTTGAACTTGAGTCTCCTCCTTGAATGTTGACGAATCTACTTGATTGAGCTAATGTCATTTTATTATAATGTTAGGGTAAGTACAGGTTTTTGAAAGGGTCTCATTCCCTTGTACCATTATTTGAACTTGGGTCATATGGATGAAAACTTAAATATTTACCACTACAATATCCCCCAAGGATAGCCTAAATCCTAATTTTTTATTAGAGTAAAAACCAAGAAAAGCCTTGAATTTTATTCTTGTGGAGAAACAAACCCAAAAAACCCTAGCTCCAATGCTTGTGGAGAAGCAATTTCACAAAAATATTGGCTCTGATTCATGTGGAGAGTCAACCCAAAAAAACCCTAGCTCTAACTCTTGTAGAGAAACAGACCTAGAAAACCCTAATTCCAATTCCTAGCTCTATGGATATAATGAAATTGATTCCTATGGCTGACCACCAGCAAATCCATAAGATCATCTTCTATAAAATATTATCTCTTTTATTCAATCCTTGTGGAGAAAAAAAATTATAAAAAATTGGCTCTAATTCCTATGGAGAAGCAAACTCAAAAAACCCTTGGCTCCAAATCCTAGCTTTGTAGACGAAATGAAATAAATGCATATGGATGACCAAAAAAATATCCATGGGATCACCTTCTATAAATTGTCATCCCTTTTCTTCGAACCCTATGGAGAAACAAATCTCAAGGACTATGTATTTTCCATAAGCTACTTTTTTTGAACTGATATGAAAATATCAGGGTGGATCTCCCCTGGGGGTTATCCACCTTTTATCCTCCTCTTGTAGTGCTCCTCTATTGGCTAACATATCTTCTACCATATTTTCTTCCCTATATATATGGACTACTTCCACCTCAACAAAGGTTTGAAGAGCATTCCCAATATCTTGAAAAATGTTTCTTATTTTCTAATTTGTCATTGCTTCTTACTTAAGATATTTAATGATATTCAAAGAATATCCTTACACTAATAAATTTATAACTCCTAAATATCTTACTAGTTATACCCCTATTAATAGAGCTTGAGCTTCTTCTTGGTGGCTTGTAGTGATTCCCAAATATTCATAGACTACACCTTTTATCATCCCTTATTCATCTCAAATAATAGCATCTTCCTCAACCTTCCTTGGGTTCCCTTTTGAAGCCCCATAAAAGTTCATCTTTATCCATAATTATTGAGGTGGTATTCATTTAGTCTCAACCCTTGATTGGTTTTGAGTATCATCCAAGCTATCAATTGGGTATTTGTTCTAAGTTTTGCTCAGTCTAGCCTCATCTCCTATTTTAGGTTTGGTCAAAAACTTTATTATCTTCATATTTTTCTCAATTTCTTGTACAATAATCTACATTTTTCTCCCCATTGTTCTATTCTCCTCCTTAAATATTATCCTATTCCTTTCCAACCATATTCCCCAAGCATAGTGTAAAGGAATTAGATTCCAAATTCCATTGAGCCTAGGATTGGTGAAAGGATTCTCCCATTGCTATAACCAAGATAGCATGGTATTTGGTAAATCCCACACTACCCCTACCTTATTTAATAGTTCCTAAAGTATCTTAAATGAGAAGTCATATTCTAGGAAGATATGTTGAATCGACTCCTCTCTCTGCTCATAAAGGAAGCATATCTATGGGTAGTAAATTCCTCTCTTCTACAAATTGTCTATACTCAATATCTTATTCTGTGTAGCCAGCCATAAGAAGACCTCTTTTTTGGGAATTTATTTCTTCCTCCATATTTTTTTCAATTAATTCATGAGTTGATTTGATATTAAATTCACCATCTTGGGTGGATCCTCACATCACTGAATATTGTTGCATCGCTGAACTTATATAATATGATATAAGTTTTATCTTCAACTTACTCAATGCTTCACTATTATCTTTGTTCATATTCAACTCTTTCCATATTATCTAACCTCCTACCATCATTGTATAATCACTTGCTAACCTACCATATCTTGGTTCTAGATCCTCCTTTAGTCTATGCATCTATTGGAGAATATTACATTATTTGGCACATGAAAATGTACCCCCATGGTACCTTTATGGTACAAATATAAATATGTAATATATTAGGGTTTGAGTCTATAGTTTAGGAGTGTGATTTATATTTCATTTTTATGTAAGTTTTTATATGTAGGATATGCACAAGTGTCATGTAAGTAAGAGTGCAAGTCGATAATGGGAGAAAGTGTACAAATGTCATGTACATGAGTGTGCAAATATGTAATGTGAGGATGTGCACAAATTTCATGTAGTAGGAGTGCATGTATAAGCACAAGTGTCATAGAGTTAATTGTGAAAGTAACTATATAGTCACGAGTCTTGTATACAAGTGGCAAGATGAGAAGCAAAAGAACATGAGAGTCTTGTCTTATGTAAATAATAGAAAACGTTGCAACTCATAGATATGTGATGAGTGTAATAGTCAAGTATTGAAGAGTCACCTTCATATATCTATATTATGGAAATAAATCTCCATACATTGTATTGGGAAAATGGTATGTAAATGATCACCATAGCAAGAATTTATAATATTGAAGCTTGTATACAAATTTTGAGAAATATTATTGTAAGTATTTTTCATGCTAGTACATGAATGATTTTGGCCATTTACATTCATATTTGATGTTATTGTGAATGTTATTATAATTTATATTGGCCAGTATATACTTTTATTGCTCTTATATTTAATTCCAATGTTGATTATTTATATTAAGACCTAAGATATTGTTGCTTAATTATATTGGGATTTGAGATAGTTTAGCTTAAAATCCAGTAACATCTCCTCATCCATGGTTTGTGATCTACTATCTAACCATGCATCCTCCCATAAGCTAATTGATCTATCATCCCCTACTTTATATTGTAATTCCTTCCATAATAACTCCCTTGCCTTCACAATGTGATTCCATAATGAAGACTTCCAACATGGATCCTGTATAGTAAGCAATCTGGCATCTTCCATACTGTCTAAATATTTTTCCTTCAATATTTTAGCCCATATTGACTATCTCTCCTTCATAACTCTCCACCTTACCTTTGTAACAAATATCTTTAGCTACTCTTATTTTTTTTTCTACTTACTATGTTGGCTTAGATTAACATTATTATACATGTGGGTTTTTGGTATTGGTATAGATAACCCACCCACTCCATAGATTGCATCAAAGTATAGTTATTATTATCCAATTTTATATTCTTTTTATGTTTCCTATATAATATTTGAGTAAATGGATTGCTTTTATTTATTACTAGAAAAATGTGTGAATTCTAACATGGTATCAAAGCAAATATGGAGTGACATTACTTGGTCATGTGTAAATTTCATTCAGACCCTTTGATTCCTCTTTTGAATTCTAGGGAGAATTACTTAAATCTTCATCAACATTTTCTACATAAGAGGAAAAGAGGGGAGTTCATCATATATTTTATCACTCGTTCTTTTATAAATTTGGAGAAATTATTCCTACTCTATTTTTTAATTAGATATCATTAGGATACTCTTGATCCTTTTTAAACACATTTAATCAAGACATAATAATGGCATGATGTTAAAGGAATAATGATCAACAATTTAGCTTTTGTATCTTTTCAAGATGGAATTTTTTGTGGTATTCCCACAAAGGAAAGAAGAGGGTCATTTTCCTCCTTCCTAAAAAAGATTCATGGCATCATGGGTAGTAGAGAAAAATATGGTTTTTTCAATTGCTACCTCTAATATTCAAATTACATGTATGATCAATTCAAATCAATGTTTTGCACCTTTTTCAAATATGGACATGATTTCTTCAAGAATAAGGAATGCCCATGTTTTTGTCTGAAGATAATTCCAAAGTGTCTAGTTGGTCATAATACATGGATTTTTATTGTAATAATTATATGTTTAAATCCATGATAAACACTTTTATACCATAAATGAAAATATAAGTAGAGAACAAATGGTAGTGTTCCTCACTTCCATTGGAGCTTGAGTGTGTGGTGGATTGGTTAGGTCAATGTCCATTTGGATTAATGTGAAGAGAGGACTAAGGTTCAAGATAGTTTCTTTCATTTTTCTAGACAACATGTGCTATGGTTGGACCAAGTGGCATCATCTAAAGAGGCATCAACACTTCTTCCATATTAGAATAGATGATCAAGCTAGGTATGCCATCATAGATGTTGGTAGGTAGTTATTTATGTTCAGATTTTGATACAAAATAAGTTTTTAAACTTTTTTTAGTTAAGAATTATGGGATCTCCCTCCTTGTTCTAAGGGGAGGTAACCTAAGCATCACATTAGAAGAATCAACACCTTGGATAGCACAAGATATCTTGTTCACATGAGATCTAGGTTTGAATCCCCATAGACTCCTTGGTGATATAGATCCTTAGCCAATGGGGTGGTTGACATGGCACCATTATGTGGGATAAAATATTTCTTTACTACTTATGCATTGGATCTACCAATTAAATTTAAACATATGCTAAAATTGTACACGCCTTAGATGTCCAATGGTAAACATGTAATAGATTATCAGTGGTAGTTATTTATGAATTAGTAGGTGACAAGTGATGAATTCAAATTGGATACAATATATGTAAGGTTTGAGGGGATGATTTTTGAAAATTGTAAGGTTTATCAACACAAATATTTTAGAGGATATAAATTTTCCATGTAGAATATTTTGAGCTCTTTTTTCAAATCGTATGATTTTTTTAGCTCTTTATAGTGTTGGGGCCCTAGTACATATTTTTTCTTAAGTTATGTATCTCTTTTTGAAAGGAGTGAACTTATAGCATATTATGCAATAAGAATATTTGGTCCATATTCATAGGAAAGACAATTGGGTTTATGGAATTAGAGGCCATTATTGGATTTTTGGAGGCACATAGAAAATTATCCAGAGTGAACTCTTATTAATAAATCCTCTTCCTATAAGATGCTTAAGCTATTGATTCATTTTTTTATGAATATCTACTCATTCATGATATATTTTGTGTTCTATTTTTTTTCCAAGTATTCTTCAAAAGTTGTAATGGCTCTTATCATAAATAGGTTTATGCAAAGCCTCTTTCGGTAAAAATGATTAAATGGCCCAAGGGAAAGTCAAAATTTTCAAACAATAAGTGTGTTTTAAAAGGGAAGGACATGTTTCCAAGTTCTTCCTTATGTTACTATAGAATATAGGAGCAATTTCTAAGGGGGGTTATTTTTGGATGGATTTGTAAAGGTGTTCTTTGTCTATATGAAGGTGTGTCTAATATTGTTTGTAGTGATTATGATCTAGCTTGAGGAGATTATTCTACAAGTACAATGGAATATTTGCAAAATAAAACTTACAAATGATGAGGGAAATTTATTTGAGTCTTATTCAATTATGAAATCCCACTAGAGCATCCATTATGGGAGGAAGATGTTATTTTTAAAAATGTCTTATCTCCTTGGCCCCTTAGCTCAAATTATTAGGGGGTATTGAAATTTGAAATCTAACTTAATCGCCAAGGACCATATTATGATGTACTTTTGTGTAATCATATGGGAATAATTATACAATACATTTATTTAAATTTGTGTATGCCCTATGGTCCATGTTTATCCTTGTTAAGATTAAACCTTTCACTTATAACTTATAATTAAGGTATAACCTACTCATTATAATGGTTTATGTTATCATCATTTTGTATTTGGGGTTTTGGTATTAGTATAAATACCCTCACCCAATCCACTCATTGCATCAAAGTGTGGTGATTATTATCCACATATATTATATTGATTATTTAGTGTTCAATGGCACCCATTGTTTGTGTATCTATAACTTTTCTTTTTCATCCCTTTTATGCTTTCTATATAAGATTTGAGTAAATTTATTTCTTTTGTTTGTTACTAGAAAATGTTGTAAAATCCAAAAAGAATGTGCAAGGATTATGGAAGTGGAAGAGTATGTTAGGAAATTATTGTATTATTAGTATGGTTACAAATTTTTATTAGTTAGGATGTTAGAAGTGGTTATAACCAGTAGGTTATATTTTAAAATGGTTATAACAAATGCTATTGCAGTTATAACCAATGTGTTGTACTTAAAAATGCTTGCAAGATTAATCAAATTGGTGGATTTTTACCCAACATTGGTATAAAAGCCATGATAGGCACTAAAAACCTCAACATCTCTATCACAAAAACCCACCTGGAATTGGTGATAAAATCCCCTATAGCAGGGTGGCTCAAAATGTGCAATTGAGACACCCACTCTATGACCATGATTCCATACCCTACATCAAACCCATTGGGAAAAAAATCCCATGCTAGATATAAAAACATCAAATACCATAGAAAATTTAAGTGGTACAAAAGGTTTAAGTGAGAGAAGATCATATTATAATTGATGAAATATACTTTCTACATTTCCTATGGTGATAGGATCCTCTAGCCAAAACAACACAAGGAGTGAATCCCATCATTCATAGGAACTTCTCTACCACCCAATCTAGTAGCTTGAAGAAGGTCTTAAAATGTATTGTATGGTTCTCTACAAATGACCTTGATGGAAAGGGGTACACAATTATGGGTATCATGAGGCACACATTGTTTAAGAACTTGGACACCAATGAGCTCATTGATCTAGAGTCCCACCCTTTAGGGGACATCACCACCTACTTTGTTGAGTGTGAGGCCAATATTTTCCTTGATTGGCTCAATAATATTGACCTCCCCATTATGATGAGGGCCACAACACCCATACCTCATAAACCATAGCTAGAGGCCATATTATTCTACTTTGACAAGGAGGATGGACCATAAAAATTAAGAGCCATTCAATCAAATAATCAATGGCAAGATAAATGTTAAACATATGCACATAAATTGAACTCTTCCATACAAATTTTCTTTGGAATTAATGTGCCCAACTACCCCACATTCTATGGGAAACTAAAATCTCAAGTTTTTATATTATGTTAGCTTCAATGATGATTTCAATGTCACAAGCTTAACATCATTCTATCTACAATAAAATACCATTATGTGATCATACAGTTTTGTACAATTTAATTGGTTGGTGGAGTAATGTGAAATGTAGTTATATTTATGTGCTATTTTTTTAAGAGCAAAATAGTATCCCACATTGCTCATGTTAAAAGAGATTCAACATTTATATCTTGGCTAAGTGTTAAAAGAAGAGGCATAATATATACAAGGTGGGTAAATACTTGAATTGGCATCTAAGCCAATGCGAAGACTTCTAAAGTTGGAGGTATCAAGTTCAATTCCCTAACTTATATTTTTGCTTCAAATTGCATATTTAAAATGTTAAATAGCTTTTCCATTTTTTATGCATGAAGCTTTAAGTAGAGGAGCTGAAAAATTAGAAATAAATTAATTTTTTTTGTAAAGGTGTATTTTTGGCTATGATTGACACCTTCAAAATAAAAATAAATAAATAAATTACTTTAATATTTCATGCTTTGAATACCTCTTAAACCATGTGCTTAAACACACTAGCAGTATTTGGTATCAATGGCACCTCTAGCTTGTATTTATAGGTAAATTTTTTGCATTAAGCTACTTTTTTTATAGCCTAACAAAATTTCCATAATGATGTTTGGGCATAAATCCTTTAAATTATTGGGGAGATATAAGGTTATCAATATTGATACTTTTCCTCCATAATCATACTCTACTCATCATTTTCACTCGACATAAACCTTAAAATTAAGAAATTCCAAATATATAGGGAAGTTACACCCATGTACAAGGATGGCTCTTCAAGTAGGTGTTAGTGATAAGATGAATCTCTTTCTATACTACCTTGGTACCTCGTATCATTTTCTTTCAAATACCTTAAATTATCATATACAATCACATATACCAAGAGGACTAGTTTCTTCCATGTATCAATGGGTATATAGGAAGGGTAGGTATATAATAAGGTTATGTATATCATATTGATGGTATATCGAAAGGGGGACCATATAGGAGTTATAAGGAACCCTCACCATGACTATATAAAATGTTATCCATATATTTATAGCTACTTAATGGTTTAAAATTTAGACCTTGGTAAAATAAGATGAGAACCATCTTCATAGTTAAGAAACATTGGGATATTATCACTGGTAAATTCACTTGACCTATAGAGGATGAAGATTGATGATGTAAATGCTAGAGCACTAATGCTCATCACCTGGGACATACTCTCTACCATCTACAAAGGAAAGAATGAATAAAAAATACTTCATGTTTAATCTCAACTTCACATATTGAGAGTCCAATATGGAGAAAGAACTGAGTTTTTTCTTTGATGAGTTGTAGAGTTGAAATCCATATTGAATGACATGGGAGAAATTGTGGATTATAAGCTATTGGTACCCATCATACTTAGATATCTACTATATTTATTTTGAGTGTTGATCACTTCCTTGGAAGTTTTAAATAGGAAGGTGTCCTTTGATGTGTTGGTAAATATTATTCAATAGGAAGAAGCGGCCAATAAGTTGAGGGATCAATTGATAAATAATACACTCATTTCTAAAAAATATAGTAGAAAGAATCCATAGAAGGGTCCTTCCCTATCATCACCATATAAATAACCTTATAAAAAAAATATTATTACCACATCTATGATAAATATGGACATGATACAAATATTTATTGGTATAACCTTATGACTCAAGGAGATCAGGTACATACACCTCATCACAAGATAACACAAAATAAACCATGTCCTAAGCAGAAGCAACAATAAGGGCATGTTAAACATGAAGAATCATATTTAGACTTCAAACAATAATATGAGGTGCTAATATCCAAGGCAAATGAAAATACCAAAGGATGAAGTTTTGTATATTGATTCAGGTTCTAGCAAGCACATGACTAGGGACAAAGTATGGTTTGATTCATTACAAGCCAAGGAAAGGAAACCAATACCATTATCAATAATAAAATATATCATGTTAAAGAGTGGGATATGCTACTCTAAATATTATTAGAGGTAAATTAATTATTGAAAATTTACTATATTGTAATTGGATTGACAAATAATTTATTATATGTACCATTAATTTTAGATCAAAACATGGGTGTCAAATTTTGAGTTTTTTATTATGAAACATGTCAATATTGTGGCAATAAGTTCCTACAAGAATAACTTATCTAAAATCAATGTCATATCATCTCCTAATGGCACACTATCAAAAATAATGATAGATGTTGCCTCCCTTAGTCATAGGTGATATGATCATCTAAGTTTATGATACTTACTTCAATTGAGTAAGCATCAAGTGGTGTTAGGTCTTCCTAGCCTTTCACCAACACTACTAATATGCTTCGGTTGTTTGGAAAGGAAGCAACATTGAGTACCTTTTGAGTTGAGCACTCATGGAGTAAAATATTATTGGATGTAATACACACCAATATATCTGGTTCCATGCTAACTAGTTTCAATGGATGTAAGTACATTCAATACTCATGGAAGATGTGGGTATATTTTTTACAAATGAATTCAAATACACTTAAGTAATTCGAGCACTTCAAGAAGCATGTACAAATAGAAACTATGCATTCTATTAATTGTTTACACTCATATAGATGGGGAATATACATCCAATAAATTTTAATGTTTTCTTGCATAGAATGGGATCAAGAGATAACTCACTACAACATACACTCCATAATAAAATGGCATTGCTAAAATGAAGGACCACTCCATCATGGAAATGATTTGATTCATGCTCATAGGAACCAATTTGGAGCAATAGTATTATTCTAAAGTTATTTCCATTATCATTTATCTTCTAAATAGAACACCCAAAAAGGAACTAAAAAGAGTTACACCTAAATAATCTTGTTCTGGGAGGAATACTTTAATTGTTCATCTTAGAGTTTTTGAAAGTAAGGCATACATACAAGTGTCAAAGCAATAGAGGTCCAAGTTGGATGTGAAAACCCTACCATGCATATTTATTAGGTGTGATGATGAGTCAAAATCTTATTGAATAATATATCTAGTCATCAAGAAATTGCATATAAGTAGAGATGTGGTGTTTAATGAAGAATTTGAAACTAAGTCAAATATTGAGGATTCTAAGGAGTCTAAAGATACCACATATCTAGTTGTGAGCATAAATAATGATATGGAGTTAGATGAGAAATTTTATGAATAATTTCCATATGTTTTTGATGAACATGTAGTGGTTGATGAACAGGAAGTTATTGTATCTACAACTCCATCACAATGAAGAAAGACTCCAAAATGAATCACTAGTACTATAAGAGATGTTAAACTTGATGCACCTCTAGATATCACTTCAACACAACCATGTACTCCTAGTATTATACATAAAGAAGTAAATATGGGCTTGTTGACCTCAGTGATGAAAATTTAGAACTAAAATTAGTGAAGGAAGCTTTTATTTTTCCACAATGAAATACAACTATGGATGCACAGTATGAATCTCTAATGAAGAACAAAACATGGGATATTTTTGATCTGCCAAAAGGAAATAAGCCCATAGGATACAAGTGGATCTTCAAAATTAAATACAAGGTAAATGGATCTATTTATAATTATAATGCATGGCTCATTGCAAAGGGCTATGCATAGAAGGAGGGAATTGATTATGGAGAGGTATTTTCCCCTACAATGAATATTAAAACCATTCATACAAGAACCTAAGAGTCATTGAAATACAAAAAAGAGATTTTACATTATGTTTATGGCACAATGGAATATATCATAGTGTTGGTTAAATATCTTCCTAATTAACAAAACTTCATTTGTGCACCCCAGATATGGCTAACATTGAATGATCAGAGGAAAATAATTTCCACCATGTCAATATCCATAGAGGGTTGGCTCCCAAGCTAACTCCTACACTAGTTGAAGACTAGAGTTGCAGGAAAGATATTAGAAATTACAAAAAGAAATGGGAAATATGGCCACAGGTCAAAAGTGTAGGATGCAAGGCAGACTAAGAGCAATAAATTCACCCAAGCATGAAATAATATACAACAAAAGAGAAGCAACATAATTTACTTATAAATTTGCAACAACAGCCTTTAAAATAACACTTCAGCACTCATTCCCTTATTAGCAATATTTTAAATTCAAATGTAGAATTTTAAAATTTGCAGAAAATAAAGAACATGAATGTAAAATAGAAGTGCACGAATTCAGAAGGAAATTGCACACAAGATCACTTGTAAATTCATAAGTCTGGTGTCTTCTATTGATGCAGATAACTTGGAGAGTTTTTCTTGCAAAGTGTATAACCTCCTTTATAATGATAATTCAGTAGTATTTATAGAGGATTTTACCTCTTTCATTAAATGCACATGGAAAAAAAATGATCACAGATTAGGAACCATAGTGAGGAAATGCCTCCTTGGAAATATTAAAAAGTTATCCTCCTAGAACAATGATCCATATTGCAAGGAAACATTTCCAAGAAATCAGTATCTTGGGCATCGGTGCAAGGAAAATCAAGGGATTTTTGATGCCTTGAAAATGCACTCTCACTTTGGAAATCATGAAAATCCTCCTATGCTTTTAACATGGCTCTCTTCTTAACTTGGGATTCACCATTTGAGTTACTCATCACCACCATTATTTAATATTTTTCGTGATCTACCCTGGGCACCTTTGAAAATATGGACCTTGATGATGAATACACCTTTTATTTCTTTACTCCTTTTTAACCATGGAGATGATAGTTCATTTTATTTGAGGTAAAAAAAATTAACAATTAAACATATTCATACTTATGATCATGTTTACGCCATTTCCTTTTAAAATCATGTTTTCCCGATTTTTCTTTGCTAGCACGTTTGCATGTGATCTCAATTTTAGGAGCACATTCACCCATGGGGGAGGTTAACATGATGTTCACCCATAAACCAGGGTTAATGCGATAACATTTTGCTTTTGGAGCACGTTCGTCCATGGGAGAGGTGAACAGAATGTTCACCCCTTGACCAGGACAAACACGATGTGACTTATCAGTCAAGTGCATGCCATTGACTTCCCTTCTTCCTATCATCTTTCTAATTACATTTGCCCCAAGTAGGGGTGAACGAATATTTCATCCCATATTTGGGGTGAACGCGTCCCTTTGCCAAAATTTTTAAAATGCGAGCGCGCACAGATGTTTCAAACTTTTAGGAAGACGTTCGCCCAAAGGTGTGGCGAACGGGGCTTTTGCCCATATTTGGGGTGAATGTAATTTTCACATATTTTCTTTTGGGTGTTTTCAAATATTTTGATCCTTTTTTGTTTTTATTTTTTAATTTTTATTTCCCTTTTCTTTTTGACAAAGTGTACCAGGGTGAAGGTGTCTCCAATTTACAATGCTTTGGAATGTTGCAACACTTGTTTTCTCTTTAAAAATTCATTGCCTCCAAGCACAAAAAAAAGAGTACATATGCAAACAAAGAAATAACATATAAAATTGATCTAGAATAACATTTTAGAATAAATATCACCATATTACAATCAAAATGCTCCATCAAAATTTAACAAAAATCCCAATATGGCAAAGTACAAAACTGCCAGTATTTCTGGCAACTCATGGGGTATCCAGCTCGTATGTATGCAAGCGATCCTAGGACTTTATCCATTTGGCTATTATGGAGTCTTCTTACCAGTCACCTTGGTTGGTACTTTTATTGCATATGCCTTCTGACACGTCTCCTCTTCGGCTTTCTCCTTTTCCTTAGCTTTAACCACAATTTTGAGAATTTTGGCTTGCTTTGCCTCTTCTGCTGCATTTTCTACCGCTTCATATTCTACCACTACCTACTCCTCCTACTATTTGAGGCTCTCAAAAATTTTCTCATATACTGTGACTACCTCCTTCCAGGCATGAGTAGTGAATAGGCATGGAAAACTTAGTGACTCATAAACGAAGTGAAGATTTTGAATATCCGTCAAGCTGAGGTGCTTTTCCCATTGAGCCAATTCATACAATAACAGCTCCATGTACGTATATTTGTACATCAAGGGTAACACCTATGATTCCATGAGGGGCTCCTCCTATGCATTGATATCGAAGGTATATTCCACAAATTTCCTCCAGAGTGCCTCTAATTTCTCTTGCGGCAAGGGTTCACCCCACTCATCCGTAAAGTTCAAAATCCCAACTTGGCAAGAGTATCAAAGTGAGACATAGAAATGGTATGTTCTCGCTCAATGGTGTTGAGAATTTTTTAGCCTTCCCTTACCAGGTCCATCCTTTAAAATAACTACGTAATGTAACCTTGGCAGTTGACCAGGTGTGATCCATTTTGCTTAGATGACGAATACAAATGTTAGAATTAGCTAGGGCCTAAATTTTGATAGCCATTTCTATGTGCAACCCTAGCACCTCCTTTGTAGTTTTAATCAACTACTACCCCAACTGGATCTATATTTGGGCTTCCCACAAATAATGGAGTACTTGAAATTCCTATGTGGCCAACTTCTTGCAGTTCTGGGTAGAGCAAATACGGGCCTCCTTAACGCTTTTCAATGAGAAACGAGCAGCTTGTGCAACCTTCTCTACTAGATATTTTTTGATATCCTTGAGCTATTGGCAGAGCTTATTCATATCTATTCTAGTAGCATCTCTTTCTTTCAAATGCACTTCGAATTTTTGGTGCAACTGCTCATTTTATTTAACCATATTTTATTCCTACGCTTTGCTTTTTTCCAAGGCATTTTTGAGCTCAATAATTTTAATTTCATTTTAAAAATACTTCTCCTTATAATTTTCTCCATGCAAGTATACCGAGCCCATATCAGCCTGTCTATTACCTATATTTTTAGTCGGATCTATCTTGGTGAGGTCTTCAGTTATAGTCTCATAGACGTAATCACTCGACAACATTTCTCCTTGTGGCTTTTGGACTAAGGGAGTGATTCTAGTCGTGTGAGACTCCATGGTGACTGGGTCAAAAGAAAATTTCTTGATTGGCTGAGCTAGAGCCAAGGCCTCATTTTACCTCTTTCTCTTCAACCACTGTTAAGAACTTAGGTGCGCTCAATTTATCTTCTCCACGTCATGTTGTTTTCATGCCACTTGCGTGAATGGAATTATGGTTTCTAAATGACTAGGATCAATGGAAGGAGATGAGATGGCTAGAAGAGAGGGAACTAAAATGGTAGTTTGAATGGAGGAATTGATTTTGGTTGTAGTTACGCTTAATCTAGGAGGAGCTTGCATAGCCTCAATAGTAGTGGTGGTGGTGACAGAAGGGGAAGGGTGCAAAAATGGATTCAATCTTGACGCATACAAACTAAAATAAAGGGCAACCAAAGAAAAGGGAAGAGAAGAGGGAGCAACAGTGACTTCAAAAATGGAAGATGAAGGAAGTGAAAGAGATATGGAGGGCATACCAAAGGGCAAAGAAATAGAAATAGAAGATGATGCAAGAAAAACTGAAGTCACTACATTCTCCAAAGAAGAAGAATAGGGAAAAGAAGGCATACCTTCGGGTGTAGGCACCGTGTGATGTGGTGACGAGAGCGGCTGTGAAATCACTTCTTCTTGCTGCACTTTCAAACTCTCCTTAATGTTCACATTATATTTGTCGTCCATGACCTCTACTTGGAAGTTCTTCGACTGATGATCCTCCACCTATTATTGAGCCATTGGAAATAGTTGTGCAACCATATTCAGGACCTCGGTTGTCAATGAGGGATTAATAACTACTAGTGAAACAACAGGAACTGTAGGAACCATGGAAATTGAAACCTCCATAGTAGAAGCAGTAATGGCACAAGTCCTTGGTATTTTTATTGCCTTGGGAAGTGGTGGTGCTTTTGGCATATTTTTCTTCTCTAACATAGGCACCACTTCAAATTTTTGTTTCATCCACTACGATCTCCATTTAAATACGTATTTTTTCTCTTCTTCCTCTGGAGTCTCCTCCTCAACCAAAAAATTTTTTCCCTCTATTTTGCCTTCACCACTGTTAAAGTGTTAAAAATATGTGGTAGAATATTGGTGAAGGTGACAGGTTGATATGAATCAACATACTTATCGTAATGCTCTAAAAATGATTCATCCAAATTCAGCCTATAAGGAGTTGTCAGTTTCCCTCGATGAACCCGCATTATCCACCAATTCATAATTTTCTCCTCAATCTATTCAATCTCACTTTCTTTAACCTGGCAAAAAAAACCTGGCGAAGGGATTTGGGATTTATACATGGCTGGATTATACTCCACTTCTTTCTCATAATAGTCATGCCAAGGCAAAAATGATGTCATATTTTTAATGTGCCAATTCATGTCGAGCCCATCAAAATTATTTTTATTATTTTGAATATCAATCCAAGGGCAACAATGAAATGTTTTATATTTTATAATTGCTAAAAAATTTCCCAATAGATCATACCTCCAATGTTGTGGTAGCTCTATGAGTCCCAAATCCTGCAATGTTACTGTAAGGAGTCGATTCTGTTCTACTTGGCTCACCTCTATATTGTCAAATTTAAATGGCATATTGCATGTAATTTTCTTTTCGCATCCAACTCCATACACATCATTCATGTAATTTTATTTGGGCACTACTTCCATAGCAAAAACATGCTTAGTAGAAAAATAGGGCAACAAAAATGGCTTACCCGTAAAACCAAAAATTCTCACAACTATGCCTTGAGTAAGTAGAAAAATATCTCCTTTTTCTTGGGCAACTACTACGTCTCTTAATTCCCATGGCACCCTCTTGCATGTACCGCAAAGAAACTCTATCACGGGCCCCAAAAACCAACTGTTAAAACTATAAAATGACTCCCTTTTTGTCAAGATAGAAGTCCATATATAAACTGGCAGAGGTTCATTTTTCTCATATGTCTGGGTTACTGCGATGAAAAGAAAATTTTGCTAAAGTTGGAAAAAGAAAAACCATGCTAGAAAAGAAGCATGCTTGAACGACTTTTTCTCCCCAATTTGCAATTTTTCCAACTAAAATTTAACCTCCAAGAAATAAAATTGGCCCGATCAAAAAATATTGGATTGGCACCCTATCTCATAGCTGAAGGAGAATAAAATTCCACCTGACAAATACATTATGCAAAGACTACCTACAACTTATGAACAGTATCATCTGAAGGTAAACCCGCGATCCACACCAACATTGAATAAATGTCCAAGATTTTGAATTTTGTGAGAGGCTTCAGTAAGTTACGAAGTTGCCCCATCGATGGCTCTTTAATCAGTTGGGTCTCCATAAATTAGTGCATTGTTACCGTGGAGACATCTATCCGTATGTAGTTTTTTATGGACCCCATAGGAAGGGTGCTTGAGACCACAAGAGAATGCCTCTCATACTTCATTCGGGGTGATAATAAAGAGTATTTCCCTCTTGGAATTTCTCACAGCTCTAGTTAATGGGTCATAAAACTAAGCAATAAGCCGCACTAGCTCAGGGTAGGGATGAACTGGCAGACACAAGTACCAGAACAGTTGTGAATGATAAGGCACGGTGAGCCATCTTTTTGATGTAACCCCATGATTTACTATGAATTCAACATCTTGTCGCAACCTTTCCACCCCTTTGTAAGTAATAATACAATTGCCTATCTATTTGATTGTATCTTCATACAGGTCTAGGTCGATGTAGTCATTTTTTTAGGCCTTCTTGGCTCTAGACTTTGACCTTTCTGGCTCTGCAGCCTCTGCAATGTCTTTAGTCTCTTTACTTCACTTTCCCACTTCCTTTTCTTCCTAACAAATATTCTGAATGCACTCTAGGAATGTCTTCAATTATAGTTTAAAATACATTGCAATAAAAATTTGAAGAAATTTAAACTATGGATTTTTACCTTGTCCTTTATATAGAGCACTCTCCCATCTATTGCAATAAATGCTGAATTAACCTGGGAAATTTTGAGAGATTGTGGATATTTATTTGCTCGCTTGTTACCATTCCAAATGTTCTAATGGTATCACCTTTGATTCACTGCCAAATCATCCTAGGAAAGAGTTCCCTCCTTGTCACGTAATTTTATTGTAAACTGTGCCTTGGCTGTTGAAGCTTGCTTGGAAAAATAAATTGGCCACCTGAAAACCAATGGAATGTCTTCTTGTTCCTTGAGAACACAAATCTTTGACACGTTTTAATTAAATGCATTTAAAACATGATTTCACCTGCATTCATGTTCTCCATAATTTTCCACGTGTTTAAGAGCGTAATTCTTTCACAACATGCTTCCAAAATCGAAAGCAATGCACTCAGCCCCTTTTCCTTTGGCAAAATCGTCTTATGAGCATACAATATTCTCCTCCTTTTCCTAGAAAATAACTATGATTTTATTATAATAAAAACAAATCATTATGGGGTGCCTTCAATGTACTTGTTGATTGTATGGCAAACAACTTACTTTTAAAACCTCTTTCCTTCGCCCCTTTTTGCCCATATTTAGAAATTTTGATTTTTTTAAAAAATGAAATCACTTTTAAGGCATATTTTCTCTTTTTTCCTCTTTTTTTTATTTTCCTTCCCTAAAAGGGCTCATTACATTAATAATAAAACCTATTAAAAAAAATGCATGAACTCTCCTCTTTTTTATTTTATTTTTATTTTTTTATATAGAGAATCCTTATCACTTCGCTTCCTTTAAACGACGCATTTTCCCAAACTAAGGGCGCGTGACCATTTCACCCCTTATCTAGGGTGAATGCAATATTAGTTTTGTACTCATCCACACCTGAAAAGGATGTCAACGCTATCAATGAGTTCACCCTAACCAAGGGCGATTGGTTGTGTCACCCCCTCTTTGGGGTGAACGTGACTTTAAATGTATACACTTTGCTTCGTGTTCATTCACCTCTAGAGGGGGTGTCTGAGGCTTTACGTTCTCTCCTTGGGTGAAATCACCTGAAAGTGCCCCTTTTTCTTTAATTCTATTGCAACACTTTGAGAGGGGGTGAAACTTTGCTCTTTTATGCCCAATTTAACTTTCTAGAGGGGCGTCCGCTTACTAGGAATCACATAACGACATTTTTTTTTCTTTTTTTTTTGCTTTTTTTTTCTTTTTTCTTTATAAATACCATCAGCAATTTAAAGCAAATAAAACACTAAAAATAATATTTACATATGTACAAGATGGTACCTCATCATAATATCATCATTGAATATAGGCCTTCAAATGAAGACCATTGACCGGAATAAGAAGATCCCAGCCCTCCATGTCATGAATATGATAAGCATTTGCCAAATTTACTATGAAAATCTTAAAAGGGCCTTCCTAGATAGCATTAAATTATGGTATTTATCTGTCTTGGCTTTATTTTTGTTCTATTTGAACACTAAATCTCCCACCTGGAAACTGCACTCAGTAGTTTTCTTTTCGAACCACCTCTTCATTAATTTAGTGTGTTTGATGAATGCTTGATAATATTGTTCTCTATATTCTTCCAAATACAATAATTGCATCAATCTTGGACTCATAGGCTCATACTCCTCATCCTCGTCTTGAAATAATTGTAATTTTTGAAGGACCGAAAGCTCAATGTGAGTAGGCAGGACAACCTCTTTTCCATACACCAAAGAATACGAAGATGTTTTGACAGATTATTTTATAGATATGTGATCTACCCAAAGATCCTAGTTCAACAAAAGGTGCCAACTCCTCTTATCATTCCCGAGTGTCCTCTTCAAAATCCATAGAAAAATTTTATTGGTAGACTCGGCCAAGCCATTTCCCTATGGGTAATAATTGGATGATGTCTTGATATAGATTCCATATTTTCTAGTGAACTCAGTGATTTTGGCCCCAATGAATGGAGGCATCGAAGCGAGTAATGATTCCTTCCAAAAAATAAATGATGGTCACCTGATCAACCTTCTTGGTGGGAATAGACTTTGCCCATCTGGTGAAATAATCAGTTGCCATTAAGACGTATTTATGTTCTACAGAAAAATGTGGATCAATGACTCTAATGAATTCAAGATCCCACTTCTGAAATGGTGCTTCCACTTGAATGGGGTGTAGAGGTAGTGCTCCTTTCTTGATTCAGCCAACGTATTGTTGACAGTTGTCATAATGTTGACTTACTTTATGAGCATCGGTAAAAAAAGTAGGCCAAAAATAGCCAGCTTAGATAATTTTTAAGGCCATAGATCTGTCTACATAGTGACCACCAGATAGCCCAGAATGGAATTATTCTAATATTTTTTCCTTCTCAGATTCCTTCACACATATAAGGATAACTCCATTAATATATTTGTGAAATAGCCCATTAGGCAATAGAACATATTTGAGGGCTTGCAGCCTAAACCTTCGATGCTGTGAAGCATCAAGGTGTAGTGGATACTTCCCAAAAGGAAAGTAATAAATAAAATCCTCTATCCATTCATGATTACTTGTAGTACGGTTTATACAAATGCTTTCACCAACCTCTTCTTCTTGTATCATATCGAATGATTCAAATATGGTACTTTTAGCTAACTCTTGGCAAAGAGCTCACCCATGAACTAGCTTTGTTGGTCAAATATCCACATCATATTCTTGAATTTTTGAGACCTAGCCTACCCTTTTGTCATCTATTTCTCCTTGGAGTATGAAATTTTGAACATCAATATGTATAACATAAACAACATTTTTACTCTAAGAAACAAAGTGTCGAAACTTCTTCAATGATTTCATCACCGTGGACACCTACTTCTCAATAAATTGTACTTCTCCTAGTGGGGTGCAATGACTTGACTTAGGAAGGTAATTGGCTTCTCATCTCCATATTCTTGCTTCTACATCAAAACTGTAGCATAGCTCTCTTGCTCACCTACTGCATAGAGAATAAAGTCCTTTGAATAATCAGGATTGATCAACACTAGAGCCTAGGTGATTCTTTCTTTGATCTCTTGAAAAGCTTGTCTTCTAGTTTCTGTCCATTTAAACATGGTATTCTTATTTAAGAGTTTAGTCATGGGTTTCACAACTTGAGCAAATTCGGTAATAAACTTGTGGATAAAATTTATTTATTCGAAGAATGATTGCAGATCCTTTTTTTTAACTGGAAATGGTAGCTTTAGGAGCGCTTCAGCTCTTGTAGGATTAATCACCAATAATTTTTGTGAGATCACATGACCCAATAACTTCTCTTCTTTTATAGCAAAAATTAACTTCTTCGGATTAATAGAAATCCCGAACTCACAACACTTCTTGAACACCTGCCTTAAATGATAAATGTGGTCTTCTCTACGATGTTAAAACACAATCATATCATCAAGATAGATTACAATAATTTTATTCAATAACTCATCGAAAGTGATTTCCATAGCCCCCTAAAAAGTAGCATCAGCATTTGAGAGTCCAAATGGTATCCGCTTGTAGGCAAATATGCCCCACTTAGTGGTGAATGTTGTTTTATGTTGGTCCTCATATTTCACCCATATTTGATTATAACTAGAGAAGCCATCTAACAATAAAAATCTTCATGCACCGATGACCACATGAAGAATTTTATCGATCTACAACAGAGGGTAATGATCTTTCAGGGATGCGTAATTCAAATTTCAAAAATCAACACATAGTCAAATGTCTCCATTCTTCTTTCGCACTGGCACCAGATTCACCACCCATATTGAGTGCTTAATTGGGTAAATTATCTTCATATCTAGCATCTTCAATAACTCTGACTTCATGAGTACTTCTATCTTGGGATTGACAAACCACTATTTTTGTCAAAAAGGTTTTACTCCTTCCTGTAGCTCAATGGTATGCTGGATCATGTGTTAGTCTCACAATGACACTGAGAGGGGGGGTGAATCAGTGTAGCTCTTTTAAAACTTAAATCTTCAACTCTTAAAGCCGAAACAATGAAAACTTGAAACCAAATAAAGCAAGTATAACAAGAGAACATCACACAACACAAGATGTACCGAGGTTCACCGATTTGGCTACATCCTCAAAATGACTGTTTGGACTCCCATCCAAATCCAGCCTTTGCAAAGCACCAACTTTACAATCAATTTACCAGCACCCACTGGAAGGAGCACCAACCCCCGATTTATCTGCACCAATAGAAAGGAGCACCAACCCTAATTTATCTGCACCAACAGAAAGGAGCACCAACCCCTAATTTATCTCACCAAGAAAGGAGCACCAACATATTATGGCCTCTTTGAATGGCGTATTTAAAACCTCTAAAAAAATTTGTTTCTCCTTCCATGACTGTTCGTTTTCTCCTTCCATGACTATTCGTTTTCTCCTTCCATGATTGTTCATTTTCTCCTTCCATGACTGTTCATGATTTTCTCCTTCCCTTGTGCATGCATGTGTTTTGGTTTCCAAAAAGGCTTTTCATTTCTATTTTGTGGCCCTTCATTTCCTTTTCTCCACATGGGCATGCGTCCACTTCTTTCCATGTGTAACGACCATCTTAGATGATTTCAAATCATTAAATATTCCTTATGTAACGTTTTGTCTTATTCATTGAATTTTGTCCTTATGTGACAAATTACCTTATTCAATCTTTGATTTATTCCTTATAGGTCCACGTCACTATGCAGTCTTCAGTTTCACTATCCTGGTGTTCATCACTAATATCAGACGCACTTTCAACTACTCTGTTCCTTTGGCAAAAATGCAACATGTCGCGATATCGCGACACTTTTGTTTCTCTGCCTGCCTGCCCTTTTTGAGTCACGAAAATGCAACATGTCGCGATATCGATGACACTTTTGTTTCTCTCTCTGCCCTTTTGAGTCATGAAAATGCGACATGTCGCGATATCGTGACACTTTTGTTTCTCTGCCTGCCCTTTTTGAGTCACGAAAATGCAACATGTCGCGATATCGCGACACTTTTTCCTTCTTGCTCTTTCTCTTTGCTTTGGACCGCGAAAATGCAACATGTCGCGATATCGCGACACTTTTTTCTCCTTGCTCTTTCTCTTTGCTTTGGACCGCGAAAATGCAACATGTCGCGATATCGCGACACTTTTTCTTTCTTGCTCTTTCTCTTTGCTTTGGACCATGAAAATGCAACATGTCGCGATATCGCGACACTTTTTCTTCCTTGCTCTTTCTCTTTTCTTTTGACCGCGAAAATGCAACATGTCGCGATATCGCGACACTTTTTCTTTCTTGTTCTTTCTCTTCTCTTTTGGCCGCGAAAATGCAACATGTCGCGATATCGTGACACTTTTTCTTTCTTGTTCTTTCTCTTCTCTTTTGGCCGCGAAAATGCAACATGTCGCGATATCGCGACACTTTTTCTTTCTTGTTCTTTCTCTTCTCTTTTGGCCGCGAAAATGCAACATGTCGCGATATCGCGACACTTTTTTCTTTGCGGTGTTTTGCTTTTTCTTTGATCTTTAGCATATGGGCCACTTCGGTCTTCTTGGAAAATATGCAAAAAGGTGGGTCCCCAATTTTTGGGTAGTGGGAGAGCACAACATGAGATTTTTCAACTTTGCACAAACAACTGTAACAACTTCACCCAAACATCAAAAACATCCTCATAAGCATTTAACATCATTGTACATACTCTGAATAACCTCTGAACTCCTGTCCATTGCATCAACCGATCTATCTGACTGTGTTGACAACAATGACAATATTGTCGTTGCACCTTGCTCAACAATCTCCCCCTTTGGAATTGTTGGCAACACACGTGCAATTTCCTGTAACTCTTCTCCCCCTTTGACAACAATACCAAAGGGCTGCTGCAAACTCCCCCTAAGTCCATGCACAACATTCTCAGGCAAAAATTATTACACTTAGCAAAAATCACAAACATGAGCAAAAAGATAAACAAATACACAAATGCTCCCCCTGAGAATGTGGTCTCGATAGCTAGTCAATTCTTGGGAAGCGTGACCACTCCCAATTTATTGCGAAGGTACTCAAAGACTTCCTTGGGCAATGGTTTTGTGAAGATATCCGCTACTTGCTCTGTTGTTGGAACAAAATCCAACTTAACCTCACCTTCCGCAACTTTCTCCTTCAAAAAGTGATACCGGATAGCAATATGTTTTGTGCGAGAATGCATAACCGGATTCTTTGAGATGTTAATGGCACTGGTGTTATCACACTTAACTAAAATTGGCTCATTGAAGTTAATACCAAGATCTTTCAGGGTTTGTTTCATCCATAATACCTACGTACAACACGTTGTCGCTGCAATATATTCTGCCTCTATTGTGGATAAGGAGATTGACTCTTGTTTCTTATTGTGCCACGTGACCAACCTGTCTCCAAGATAGAATGCACCTCCATTGGTACTCTTTCTGTCATCTACACATCCTGCCCAATCTGCATCTGAATACGCAATAAGGGTGAAGTCCTTACCTTTCGGATACCATAACCCATACTCCATAGTACCCTTGAGGTACCGAAGAATCCTCTTCACTGTTGTCACATGAGTCTCCTTGGGACTAGCCTGAAATCGTGCTACCATGCATACTGCCTACAAAATATCTGGTCTAGTAGTTGTCAAGTAGAGTAAGCTCCCAATCATAGATCTGTACATGGTTTGATCAACATGTGGAGATTTGTCATCCTTGCTCAACTTGCAACCTTGTCATCATGGGAGTGCTAAGCTGGCTTACAATCCTCCATTGTGAACTTTTTTAGCATCTCTTTCACATATTTAATTTGAGAAATAAATATGCCCTTCTCATTTTGATTAACTTGCAACCCGAGGAAATACGAAAGTTCACCAATCATTGACATTTCAAATTCTTTCTGCATCTTATTTGCTAAATATTTACATGACTCATCTTTGTTGCTTCCAAATATGATATCATCTACGTATACAACAAGAACAATAAGATGGCCATTTTCTATTTTGACATACAAATTACTATCCACCATACCTTTCTTGAACCCTTGTTGAGTAAGATAGTTGTCTAGCCTTGCATACCATGCTCGGGGTGCCTGTTTTAAGCCATATAATGCTTTCTTCAACTTGCAAACCAAGTTGGGATCATCACCAAGTTGGAAACCATCTGGCTGCTCAATATAAACCTCTTCTTCAAGTTTCCCATTCAAAAATGCTGATTTCACATCCATTTGATAAACTTTGAAATTCTTGTAAACTGCTAAAGCCAGAAACATTCTAATTGCCTCTAGTCTAGCCACAGGTGCAAAGGTTTCCTCAAAGTCAATACCTTCAACTTGTGCATAGCCTTTACATACCAATCTTGCTTTATTCCTGACTACCTGTCCGTCTTCATTCAATTTGTTTCGAAAGACCCATTTAGTACCGATTATATTTTTATTTGTAGGTCTTGGTACTAACTCCCAAGTTTTGTTTTTCTCGATCTGATCTAATTCTTCATTTATTGCCTTCATCCAACTTTCATCTTTGCTTGCGTCAGCAACATTTTTGGGCTCAATGTTGGATAATAGAGAGTAGTTACTTACTACTCTTCTTCTTGTCTGAACACCAACTGTGGGGTCTCCAATTATTTGCTCTCTAGGATGATCTTTCTGCTAGCTGCCTATTTTGAATTTCTTATTTTCTTCCACTTCTGAATCATTGTTTGAATCATCTGAGTCAATTTTTTGTTTCTTTTCCATTTCCTTTTCCTCATCTCCTTCAATAACCTCTTCATAAATTGGGTAGTTCTCTTCATAGCTAATTACTCGTTCCCTACCTTCATCAACTTTAACATCGACACTATCCACAATTTTCCTTAGCCTCTTGTTGTAGCATTTGTAAGCTTTGCTTTTTGACGAATAGCCAAGAAAAATACCTTCATCCGCTCTATCTTCAAACTTACCAAGGTTTTCTTCAGTTCTTTTGATGTAACACTTGCTGCCAAAAACTTTAAAGTATCTTATTATTGCCTTTTTACCGAACCACAACTCATAAGGAGTTTTGCTTTCATGCGTCCTCAACATGCACCTATTTTGGATGTATACCGCAGTATGGACTGCCTCTTTCCAAAATATATCTGCTACTTTGCTCTCAATCAACATAGTCCATGCCATTTCCTGCACTGTCTTGTTCTTTCTTTCTACCACACCATTCTACTGAGGTGTCCTAGCTGCTGAAAATTGTCTCCTAATACCATATTTTTCATAGTACTCTGTAAAATCCTCTGAAATGAACTCTCCTCCTCTATCTGATCTTAAACATTTAATCCTTTTTCCTGTTTGATTCTCAACTTGGTTTTTGAAAACCTTGAACATCTCAAAAGCTTCTGATTTATGCTTCAAAAATAGTACCCATGTCATCCTGGAATAGTCATCTATACACAACATAAAATATTTGTCACCATTTATGCTTTGCGTTCTCATGGGTCCACATAAATCGGTATGTATTAGTTCCAAAGGTTTGCTTGTGTAGTACTCTTTTGTTTTAAATGAGACTCTAGTTTGCTTCCCCTTTTGGCATGAAGCACAAATGCTATTTGATGGTTTTCCAATGGTGGGAATATCTCTCATTGCCTTTTTTGAGCTGATTTTTACTAGATTGTCAAAACTGATATGACCGAGCCTCTTGTGCCACAACCAATTTTCTTCTTCCTGTCCAATCAAGCAAGCTCCTTCTGAAGTCTCTGAGAGAGTGTACAGGTTGCCAGATGTCCTCGATCCGAGTTGCTATCAACTTTCCACTGTTTGCTTTTCCGACTTCACAACCCCTGTTTCTTAAAAATCACTTCATGACCTCTATCACAAATCTGACTTACGCTCAACAAGTTATGCTTCGGACCAACCACAAACAAGACTTCTTTTGACTTGATTTTTCCATCACTGATCTTAACTGAACCTTTGCCAACTATCTTAGCTCCATCATTATTTCCAAATTTTATTGAACCACCTTCATATTTCTATAACTTCTCAAATTTTTGTTTGTCACCTGTCATATGACTGGAGCATCCACTATCAAGTATCCATGGTGCAGATTTATTCTGTGCTTTAAATGTTGTTTGTACGATCAGGGATTCCTTTTCTTCCTTAGATCGCTCTTTTTCTTTCCACTCTGGTTTGATTACAGTTTTGGGCTCTTGTTTTGACTTTTCTTTTTCAGTAGCTTGTGCATGTTTTTCAGGAAATTTTCTATTTTGTCTCATTCCATTTGGTTGAAATTTTCTTCCCTGAAATTGATTTGATGCAAATGTACTTCGACAATTTCTTGCAATGTGCCCAAAATTATGACAGTTATAACATTCTACTGCATAATCCATCAAAGGTGAAAAAACATTTCTCTTGGTAAAATTCCTTGGTCCTACATTATACTTGCAATCTGAAATCTTATGTCCATAACCATTGCATTTAAAATAGTAACCAGAAAAGAGATGATTGAACCTGGGTGATGGTCTTTGCCATGTTGTCGTAGGAGCCATAAATCTTCTTCTTCTTTGATGTGTGACATTGGTGAATCCATCATTGTCAATTCTCCTTTCGTGCCTTGCATTATTGCTTTCTTTTGCATGAGTCAATTTTTCTTGATCAACTTGTTTCTTATCTTCATTCTTTATGGATTCTTCATTTATGGCCTTTGATCCATTTGATGATTCTCCTTCGTCAAAGCCCAAACCAAATTTGATGCCTGTAGTCTTTTGGTTATTTATGATCTTATCCAGCTTCATAGAACTTTCTTCACGTTTGTGATAACAACTAATTTTACGATTCATCTCTTCTATCTGCATCCTTAAACCAATAGTCTCTTCTTCTAGCTTGCTGCAATAATCTATTTTCATGGTTATTTGCACTTCGAGATCTTCAGATATTTTCTTGGATTCTTCTATCTGTACTTTCAAACTGGTTATGATTTCATTTGCATCCTCAAGCTTTCTTGAAATTTTCTTATTCTTTTTTCTTTCTATCTTCAATTCATCCAGAGCTGCAATTAGTTCCTCTTCCAAATTTACTTCTGCATCAATTTCTTCTTCATCACATTCCTGTTCTTTTTCTATTTTTTCTTCTTTGAGTGCCATGAAAAGAGCTTCACCTATTTCCTTTTCAGAATCCTCACCGCAGCTTGTCTTCTGATGAACTGACATTCTTGGAGATGAAACTTTTCTTCTTGAAGTTGCCTTTTCTGAAATTTGTTTTTTTCTTCCAGTCACTTCTTTCTTGGTGCGATCCTTCATCACTTTTGTTCTTCTCATTAAGTGGACATTTAGCTACAAAATGCCCAACGCCTCCACAATTGAAACATTTAAACGGTAACTTTCCTCTGTATTTTCCTTTTCCCCTTTTTAGTTTTCGAACAAAGTTTGCTTCCATTTCATCTGATGTCTCTTCTTCCTCGGATTCTTGTTTTGCTTTCATATTTTTATGGGCTTTAAAAGTAGCTTCTCTGTCTGTGGGTTTAGATTTTCCTATTCTCATCTCATATGCGAGTCAAAGAACCATGCATCTCATCCATACTAAAAGAATTTAGATCTTTAGCTTCTTCTATAGCTAAAACTTTAGAATCAAATCTTTGGGGAAGAGATCTTAATACCTTTTTCACGATGACAGAATCTTTGATTTCCTCGTCGAGTCCTCTAATCGCATTAATGACTTCATTAACTCTCAGCATATATGCCTCTATGTTCTCATCGTCATTCATCTTTAATACTTCGAACTGAGCTCGATGTGTTTGTAACTTGGCCTCCTTGATCTTAACGTCTCCTTCATGAATGCTCCTCAGTTTGTCCCATATTTCTTTTGCCATTTTACAACTCATAATCTTTACCAGTTCACTGTCCACTAATCCGCACATGATAGCATTCTTTGCTTTTGAGTCATTCTCAAATAGTTTCTTATCGACAGCATCGGTTGGAGAAGTGGTGGGTATTGTGTATCCACTATCTACTGAATCCCAAATGTCGTATCCCAAAGCACAAAGATATGTCTGCATCTTGAGTCTCCAAAATGCGTAATTAGTTTCGTCAAACAATGGTGCTTTGTTTGATGAGAAGCCTTCACCACCTGCCATTGTGTCACTTCCAAGATCACCCTAGCCGGTTAAGCTTGTTCAGGAACCTCGCTCTGATACCAATTGTTAGTCTCACAATGACACTGAGAGGGGGGGTGAATCAGTGTAGCTCTTTTAAAACTTAAATCTTCAACTCTTAAAGCCGAAACAATGAAAACTTGAAACCAAATAAAGCAAGTATAACAAGAGAACATCACACAACACAAGATGTACCGAGGTTCACCGATTTGGCTACATCCTCAAAATGATTGTTTGGACTCCCATCCAAATCCAGCCTTTGCAAAGCACCAACTTTACAATCAATTTACCAGCACCCACTGGAAGGAGCACCAACCCCTGATTTATCTGCACCAATAGAAAGGAGCACCAACCCCTAATTTATCTACACCAATAGAAAGGAGCACCAACCCTAATTTATTGCACCAATGAAAACCCAAGAAAGGAGCACCAACATATTATGGCCTCTTTGAATGGCATATTTAAAACCTCTAAAAAAATTTTGTTTCTCCTTCCATGACTGTTCGTTTTCTCCTTCCATGACTGTTCATTTTCTCCTTCCATGACTGTTTGTTTTCTCCTTCCCTTGTGCATGCATGTGTTTTGGTTTCCAAAAAGGCTTTTCATTTCTATTTTGTGGCCCTTCGTTTCCTTTTCTCCACATGGGCATGCGTCCGCTTCTTTCCATGTGTAACGACCATCTTAGATGATTTCAAATCATTAAAGATTCCTTATGTAACGTTTTGTCTTATTCATTGAATTTTGTCCTTATGTGACAAATTACCTTATTCAATCTTCGATTTATTCCTTATAGGTCCACGTCACTATGCAGTCTTCAGTTTCACTATCCTGGTGTTCATCACTAATATCAGATGCACTATCAACTACTCTGTTCCTTTGGCAAAAATGCAACATGTCGCGATATCGTGACACTTTTGTTTCTCTGCCTGCCTGCCCTTTTTGAGTCATGAAAATGCAACATGTCACGATATCGTGACACTTTTGTTTCTCTCTCTGCCCTTTTTGAGTCAGAAAATGCGAATGTCGCGATATCGTGACACTTTTGTTTCTCTCTCCTTTTGAGTCGTGAAAATGCAACATGTCGCGATATCATGACACTTTTCTTCTTGCTCTTTCTCTTTGCTTTGGACCATGAAAATGCAACATGTCGCGATATCGCGACACTTTTTCTCCTTGCTCTTTCTCTTTGCTTTGGACCGCAAAAATGCAACATGTCGCGATATCGCGACACTTTTTCTTTCTTGTTCTTTCTCTTTGCTTTGGACCGCGAAAATGCAACATGTCGTGATATCGCGACACTTTTTTTCCTTGTTCTTTCTCTTTGCTTTTGACCGTGAAAATGCAACATGTCGCGATATCGTGACACTTTTCTTTCTTGCTCTTTCTCTTCTCTTTTGGCCACGAAAATGCAACATGTCGCGATATCGCGACACTTTTTCTTTCTTGTTCTTTCTCTTCTCTTTTGGCCACGAAAATGCAACATGTCGCGATATCGCGACACTTTTTCTTTCTTGTTCTTTCTCTTCTCTTTTGGCCACGAAAATGCAACATGTCGCGATATCGCGACACTTTTTTTCTTTGCGGTGTTTTGCTTTTTCTTTGATCTTTAGCATATGGGCCACTTCGGTCTTCTTGGAAAATATGCCAAAAGGTGGGTGTATCGCTCCAAATTTTTCACACCCTTACCTTCAGGCTATAGGATATCAGACGATCCTATCAAATCAGAGGTGATCCTAAATCCGTCGACGTCGTCAAGACGAAATCGTCTCGATTTCGACGAAATCGTCTCAAGTTCGCCGATTTTGTCTAAGGGCGAAATCGGCGAAAGGGGGACGATTTCATCAAATTAGGGACGATTTCGGCTTGCGAAATCGGAGACGATTGTGCTCAAATTTGGGACGATATCATCCAATAGTGGACGATATCATCATTTGTATAAAATTTGAACTGATTTTACTTGCATTATTAATCACTTGAGTTTTTATTAATGATTGTTATTGTTTTGTTGTTTATGTTGCAGAGAGGATTGCTAAAGAGTAGAGAATGGAAATACGGGGGGTTGAGAGATGACTTGGCCACTCTAACATAGGCAGAGCGGGATCAGGCGGCACGAGCCGGCTTACAACATGTGGCAGAGATGCCACAAGTTTCTATAGACATGGGGCTACTGACAACCCTAGCAGAGAGGTGGTATCCGGGTTCTTCCTGTTTTCGGTTACCCATAGGGGAGATGACTCCCACACTAGAGGATGTATGGAGGATTCTGAGGATCCCCATACAAGGACGGTTGATCACTCCTACGGCCAATCAGGGCCATGCTATGATGTGGTTGTGTGGTGACCCGAGCTTCGCCCTAGAGAAGGGCAGAGTGAACATCGAGGCGCTACGTCAGATGCCTGGGGCATCCAGACTCACACAGGTTTTGGTCGGAGTGGTTGGTGGACTTTTGCTGTGCCACCAGAGCGGGTGCAGGGTACCATGGATGCTAGTAGATGTGATCTGTGACATGCGAGACCATGGTTACAGGTTTTCTTGGGGCAGCTTTGTTCTATGTCGATTGTACAGGATCCTGCATGGGGTCATGTACAAGGGCGATCGATGTCTAGTTATGACATCGCTCCTACAGGTTTGGTGCTAGGAGCACATTGCAGTGCGGAGGCCGGTAGGGCTTCCTTTGATAGGGATTGATGGGGAGAGGCCCCAAGTTTTCTATTGGTGGCTTCGAAGAGGGTCACAATGGCGGATTGATCTACCGATGTCCCGGAGACTGTTGGATGACCTTGTCCCAGACCAGATCACCTGGAGGCCTTGGCGAGAGCACCCAGGGTGGGCCGAGGATGGACAGGAGTTGGCTCGCATCAGGCGAGTCTGTTGGCTGTGGATGGAGAGGGGAGAGGTGGAGCTCCACCGCTACGATCGAGTTTTGTGATAGTTCGGTCTACAGCAGGGGATCCCATCTCTCAGGGATTACGAGTTTTCTTGGACTGTCCGGGATAACACCATAGTTAGCGAGGCTCCAGATATGCAGTGCTTCTGGAGTCAGGACACGGACGATGCCCCCATTCAGCCAGTGGATGGGGATGACGTAGGGGTAGCCGATGGCTATGATGCCTGGTACGTAGGCATCCGCCCTCCTCGGATGATGAGGGCTCAAGGTCCGATTCACGCAGTTGTGCGTCGGATAGGGAGGCGATGCCAGGCGGCTATGGAGGCGGCCCAAGGTCATAGCGAGAGAGAGCAGAGGAGGCCACAGGCGCAGGAGAGGCCACGGCAGCGGGAGAGGAGGGAGGAGAGACCCCCTTCTCCATAGAGAGAGAGGCCACCATCGCCCAATAAGGGCAAGGGTGTCGACACTAGGGAGAGTAGCGAGACAGTGACTCTCCGAGTAGAGACAATCCATCTCTAGGCATAGGTGCAAACCCTGCAGGAGGAGGCTACATGACATCGAGATGAGGTTACATAGCTCAGAGATGAGATTGCACGCCTCAGGGCACGGGGCGGAGGGGCGAGCACTCGGGAGCTGGCATGGGCTATTTCCCAGATCACTTTCTATCGGATATCTATACTACCGGATGGTGCCAGAGGAGGATAGGGTGCCACTACCGGCTAACATCGTAGAGCCGATCATGATGGGGTCATCTAGGACATCATCACGATCGACGACTAGGACTCATGGCACCACACATACTGCGATGGGGCCACCTCCTCCACCTCAGGGGGGGGAGGAGATGAGGCTGAGAGCTCGAGGGGTTCTCGAGGCTAGGCTATTGTACTACATTATAAGATGGATATATAGTATTTATTATTTTTGATAGAGGATTGAGTATGCCAAGGTACATATTGTGGCATACCAATCCAGTTTTGATATGATGTATATATTGTTGATATATATATGAGATGAGATATTTTTTGATCATATGACTTGTGTCTTATGTATTTGTATGATGCTTTTATGTTTGATTGATTGATTTGATGATCGGATGATTCATGTAATTATGTCGTTGGAAATATTATAATTTTGATGTCATGCTGTAAGATTTTAAATGAAATAATCTGATGTAACAAATTGGTTGTTTGTGATGTAATGTGATAAAAAATAAAAAGAGACTTCTAACAATAATTTCAAAGGACATTGTCGCTATTATAGACCATTTCATGGAGTCACCGCTCACTCGGTCGTCAAGCTAATCCCAATATAGAAATATTGTTAAAAGTAAAAAGAGTGCTTAAGAGACTGTCTTAAGACTTTGGTGCAATGGTGCAAATGATGATGATGATGGTTTGTTTTCAGATTTTCATAAAAATAGTATGCATGAAATAATGTTAAAATGATTTTTGCTAGGCATAAATTCCTAAGTGTGATAAAATTTTTGGATAATTCCCTAGGAATTATACCATCATTGCAAAATTGAAGGTTGACATAATGACATGAAATAATGATAATGTGTTTGCTTTGTTTGTAAAAGCATAATTGTGTAACATAATGATTTAAGTCATATGTTTTTTCATGATTTTTAAATAAATGGGGAATAAAAATTGTTACAATGGTTTGCGCTAGGCATAGAATATGTAGGTATAGACTTATACCATCATCGTGAAAATCAAAGAAAAAGAGATAGTTTTATTGCATGGTTGATTTTTAATAAACAAAAAATATGAAGATGAGGACTTGCGCTAGGCATAAAATTCCAATTTTGGTTTTGGAACTATACCATCGTCACGAAAGTCGATAATATATATATATATATATGTTTTGATTGTATGGTTTTGAAAGAAATTTTGATTTTTCTATTATGCATGTAGTTGTCTTTATGCTAAACAACTGTACTTTAAAAAGAAAATGAATTTATTCCAAACAATTTGCAAAAAATATTTCAAAGTATCTTAAAGACAAAAGTTAGATTTATAAGGAATCCCATGTGCATATGTGAGTTCATTTCCAATCTTGATTTATCATAATGATACACAAAATCTCTCAAATATAAAATGTGTGTGCAATTGCTATGTTCATTTACCAGTTTTGAGCAAGATAATATGATACAAGTGATTTGAATGAAACCAAATAAGTGTTCATTAACCATGATTTAGATGCATATAACCATACTAGACTACTATGTAAGTCGGATTATCAAGAGCTAGCTAATCCATAAGAGACATAGGTCTGTACAAAATAAGGTCGCTAATGTGGACATATCCCACCTAGAGTTACCCAAGGCCAAGCGGGTTGGGCACAAACCACCTGTTATGGGGCTTACCTCATAGTTTTCGAATAATTGAGAATTCCAAGGATTCAAGCTCATCAACCCTTCTTTTCTTTTCAAAGGGTAGGGAAAGGGATTTTATTGCTTTTGCTTTTGCTTTCTTTTGCTTTTTTTTCTTTTCTTTTCTTTTCTTTTTTTTTGTATTTTTGTTTGATAATTGAGATAATGCTTGAAATATTGTTGTAATGATATAAAATAATTTTTTTAATTTTTTTATTGGAATAATACAAGGATGAAATGACCAAATTTATACATAGTAACGTTTAAGATGCAAAATATTCATGGGTTCTTTAAGTTCTTTACCATCTAAGGTAGATAATTTGTATGCTCCTGATTCAAATTTAGCAATGATAATGTATGGTCCAAGCCAGTTGGGCTCAAATTTACCTTTAAGGTCCTTAGTTGCATTAGTATTTTTTTGAAGATTTTGAGGATTTTGATTTTTTTGTATTTTGATTTTAATTTATGAATTGAAATTGGTGGTATATACAAGATGATCTATATACACTATACAAGGTTATTTGAGTATAGCATGTCTAAGGTTGCTTCAAAATCAAAGGAGGTTTTGAAGGATAATCTGGTTGAGGTGAAGGTAAGAACAGAAGGTGATGAATAAAAGGTAGTGATAACAAAAGCTTTGTTATAATGTAGAATAATGTAGCAAAAGATTTGACTTTTATATGTGGAAAATTGATCATGTTACAAAATAAAATGTAAGAAGGATAAGAAGGTTCTTCATTCTTATCACTATATTCCAAGTCTTGATAAGATGGAGGGAGCATATGTGAAAGATATGCATGGGTGTTATTTGGTAAACAAGGATGATCATATATGGATGAAGAAAAGTGATGGATAGAAGATAATTGTGATAATAGAGAATGTATAGAACTTGATGTTTCAACCGTTAAATATTCTTCAAATGGTGTTGGGTCACCATGTATGGTAACAATTTTATTTGCAAGTTCAAACTTCAAACATTGGTGAAGAGTGGAAGGGACAACCCTCATCGTATGAATCCAAGGACTTCTGAGAAGTAGGTTGTAAGGTGAAGGGCAATATGCTACATAAAATAAAGTATCCAGGATCTTGGATCCAATATTGAGGGGAAAAATTATAGTACCTTGAGCTTCTTGAATTTCATTGTTAAAAGATTTTATAATAACATTTGATTCATTAAGATCTTCTTCCTTTAATTTGAGTTTTTGGAATAATTGATAAGTGCATAAATTAAGAGAGGAGCCATTATCTACCATGATAGTTTTAACAAGTGTTTCTTTACTAGATCCTGTAATGTAAAGATAGTAGTCTTCTTGTGGAGTAGAGGAAGGAATCTCCTCATCATAGAATGAAATATGGTTAACCTCAAGAGGGTTTACACCATTAATTATGTTCTTAGAGAAAATATGATGAGGAACAAATTGTTGGCTAGGTATTTTGAACAAAATTTCCTTGTGATAAATTTGTAATACTTCTAAAAGGGATATCTTTGCTTGAGGATTAATCACTTGTTGTTGGCTATCAAAGTGGATTTCAGATTGAGATTTTGATTCTAAAGATGAGCTTTCTATGCTTACATTCCATTTTGGATCATTCTCTAGAGCCAAAGATAGTTTTGAAGGTTGGTCAAATGAGGAATCCATATCTTGAATATCGGATTGAGTTGATTGAACTTGAGGTTGCTCATTTGTAGTTTTTGTTACAATATTAATAATATCATCATGATGGGACACATTAACATGCAATATTTGATTGGTTTCTTGTTGTTGATAATTGAATAGGGGTTCTTGGGAGATCCCCATGTCTTGATTGATTATTGGTATTTGTTGTGTAGGAGTTTGATTGTTTACTGGAGATTTATAATCAGTTGTAGATTGTAATTCCTTTATATTAAAAAGACCCTTATCAATCAAATCTTGAATTGCACATCTTAAATCTTTACAATTTTGTGTCATATGTCCATCTACTCTATGATATTCACAATGTAGCTCAGGTTTAAACCAATCTGCTGTGGTATCAAGTTGTCTTATGGAAGGGAGTTCAATCTTATTTGTATCAAGTAAATACTTGAGAATTATATCCATTGGTTGATTGAGCTTAGTAAATTTACGTGATGAAGGTTTTCGAGAGGTTTTTGATACGTGCCTTAGGATTTCAGTCATAAAAGGGCCTAATGGTTTCTCACCTCTACTTTCTTTATTATGGGTAGAATGATGACAGGAAGATTGCGAAGTATGAGGTGAGTGCATGGTAGAATTGGAAGAATAAGTATTTTCTTGTTGAAATGGATGTGTTGTATTGAAAGAAGAATATTGAAAAGGTGGTGGAGGATTATATGTGGATTGATAGACATAATATGGATATATGGGAGAATAGATAATATCGTTATGAAGAGGATTGGAAAAGGGATTGTCTTGTTGGGTTATGGATGAAAAATGAGAAAAGTGTGATGGAGGTGATGTTGAATAGGGATGAGGTTGGTCATAATCAACAAATGTATTTGGCTGAATTCTTCCAACATTACTGATGGGCTCATATTGATTTGAGTAAAAACTCATGGTTTCTTTAGTACTTCTAAAAGTAATATTTAATATCTACTATTTAGAATTGAATCTAAAACATACAAACTTGAAATGATGATTTTGTTTTTGTTTTTCTTGTATACATATATATATATATATATATATATATATTTTTGTTTTTTTTTTTTTGAATCAGAAAGATGTTTAATGTTATTCACGTCGGGTTCACCAAAATGTATCGCTCCAAATTTTTCACACCCTTACCTTCAGGCTATAGGATCCATGCCCGAAAGGGGGATGTGAAAAGGATGGCGTGGTACCTCGGACTGAGAGGCCTTGCGAAGGTCCCGCCTCTCAAGGGAGGTGTATATTGGTGATTTTTTGATGGATGGTGGGTTCACCAGGAAACATTTAATGGCAGTTTCCACGCCTAGGTTGGGAATGTGTTTTATGTGTTCATTTTAGCCTTAAGCATTCAAATCCTAGGTTTGGCCAAAATGCGTCTAAGCTATTCTATATGAAGATGCAGATTAAATGAATACAAAAAATAGAATTAAGATAAAAAATAGAGAAATTAAAGAATATTAAAAGAAGAATACCTGATCCGGATGTCTGATGAAGATTCTGATTCTTGAAGCAGTCAGGATCGTCTGGAATTTGATAGAATCATCTGAGATCTGACAAGATCGTCTGAGATCTGACGAATTCGTCAGAGACCTGCAAACAGAGAAATAGGTGCAAAATATAGAAAATACAACTATTCTAATAGAGGGAAACAATGTAAAATGATAGTAATAATATCAAACTGAAACTTAAAAATAGAAATATGAATGAATTATGCTAATTTAATCATAATTATGACTTAATTATGCATTTGATCTAGATGGGTGAACTCCAAAATGTAGAATAGCATAAAATATTGAATAAACTAGCTAATTACAACATAAAACAATAGATTGAAAGATGAAGAAATGCAAACTTTAGGCACTGATTGCCTCAATGTTGACTGCAGTCGAAATCATCTCGCATTGGTATGAAATCGTCTCTGATTCGACAGGATCGCCTCCGATCTGAACAGGATCGTCTACGACGATGTAAGCTTGCTCCGGCTGAAAAACACTAAGGTACCTGCAACAAAATTTGTATAGAACTAATGCAAATATGAATTTGGGATGTTTTAACGTGTATGAAGTCAAGTTACAGGAATTATCAGCCAGGGGGTGCTAAGGGGAGGGCTTAGGATTAAATAGGCTTAGGAGGGAGGTTAGGAGGTTGGAGATCATCCCTATTTGGGAGATCTCCAATGGGGGAGGGTCTCTAACGGCGCAGACACGCTTCTGCCCGGATTAGAGACCCGTTGGAACAGAAGCTAATTGTGCAAAATCAGTTTTGGGACAAGATCGTCTGGACGTCCTAGCCCAAACGAAATCGTCAGATCTGGGGCGATATCGTCTGATCGACGACGATATCGTCAAACGGTCAAAACAACCTCTAAAAATGGCATGAGAAAAGGGGAAACGGATTACCCGACGGTTAACGGGCGGTTTGGGAGGTTAAAATTTGAATTTAAATTATTTACTAGAGTAAATGTAATTATTAAGATTTCACTGCGCCAATTTTAGGGTGCTACATTTTGCCCCCTCTTTAGCAAATTTTCCAAAGAAAATGCGTTAAAGATGAGTTCTTCTCGATCTACGAGAAAGCAAAAATTATTCCCATTTTTAGGCGACGATTCTTGGTCGAATCGTACGACAACTTACTATGGTGCCCCCTCCGTGTTTTTACCCAAATCGAACGTTTGAGGTAAAAACGCGAAAAGCAAAATTTTAAAATGTTTTTAATTATGTTTTGAATAAAATTAAGAAAAATAGGGTAAAACCCTAATTCATTTTTACTTGTTCATTTTTCTGGTTTTAGAGCTCGCAAGCAAAAATGGTGGAGACGACGCACAGATCAACAGAGGTCCGACGCGGGCTACGGGTAAGAGTCTAAACTTAGTTTAGAATGATTTAATTTGAATTTACATGCTTTTTAGGTGAATTTTAAATGAATTTTGAGCATCGCGGCCATTTTTGGGCCGTCGACGTCGTCAGGACGAAATCGTCCCGATTTCGACGAAATCGTCTCAAGTTCGCCGATTTCGTCTAAGGGCGAAATCGACGAAAGGGGGACGATTTCATCAAATTAGGGACGATTTCGGCTTGCAAAATCGGAGACGATTCTGCTCAAATTTGGGACGATATCATCCAATAGTGGACGATATCATCATTTGATGAAATTGAACTTATTTTAACTTGCATTATTAATCACTTGAATTGTTATTAATGATTGTTATTGTTTTGTTGTTTATGTTGTAGAGAGGATTGCTAAAGAGTAGGGAATGGAAATATGGAGGTTTGAGAGATGACTTGGCCACTCTAACATAGGCAGAGCGGGATCAGCTGGCACAGGCCGGCTTACAGCATGTGGCAGAGATGCCACAAGTGTCTACAGACATGGGGCTACTGACAGCCCTAGCAGAGAGGTGGTATCCGGGTTCTTCCTATTTTTGGCTACCTACAGGGGAGATGACTCCCACACTAGAGGATGTATGGAGGATTCTGAGGATCCCCATACAAGGACGGTTGATCACTCCTACGGCCAATCAGGGCCATGCTATGGGGCGGTTGTGTGGTGACCCGAGCTTCACCCTGGAGAAGGGCGGAGTTAACATCGAGGCACTACGTCAGATGCCTGGGGCATCTAGACTCACACAGGTTTTGGCTGGAGTGGTTGGTGGACTTTTGTTGTGCCACCAGAGCGGGTGCAGGGTACCATGGATGCTAGCAGATGTGATCTACGATATGCGAGACCATGGTTACAGATTTTCTTGGGGCAGCTTTGTTCTATGTCGGTTGTACAGGATCCTGCATGGGGTCGTGTACAAGGGCGGTCGATGTCTAGTTATGACATCGCTCCTACAGGTTTGGTGCTGGGAGCACATTGCAGTGCGAAGGCCGGTAGGGCTTCCTTTGATAGGGATTGATGGGGAGAGGCCCCGAGTTTTCTACTGGTGGCTCCGGAGAGGGTCACAACGATGGATTGACCTACCGATGTCCCGAAGACTACTGGATGACCTTGTCCCGGACCAGATCACCTGGAGGCCATGGCGAGAGCACCCAGGGTGGGCCGAGGATGGACAGGAGCTGGCTCACGTCAGGCGAGTTTGCTGGCTATGGATGGAGAGGGGAGAGGTGGAGCTCCACCGCTACGACCGAGTTTTGTGATAGTTCGGTCTACAGCAGGGGATCCCATCTCTCAGGGATTACGAGTTTTCTCGGACTATCCGGGATAACACCATAGTGAGCGAGGCTCCAGACATGCAGCGCTTCTAGAGTCAGGACTCGGATGATGCCCCCATTCAGCCAGTGGATGGGGACGACGTAGGGGTAGCCGATGGCTATGATGCCTGGTACATAGGCATCCGCCCTCCTCGGATGACGAGGGCTCAGGGTCCGATACATGTAGTTGTGCATCGGATAGGGAGGCGATGCCAGGCGGCTATGGAGGTGGCCCAGGGTCACAATGGGAGAGAGCTGAGGAGGCCACAAGCGCAGGAGAGGCCATGACAGAGAGAGAGGAGGGAGGAGAGACCCCCTTCTCCATAGAGAGAGAGGCCACCATCGCCCGATAAGGGCAAGGGTGTCGACATTGGGGAGAGTAGCGAGATAGTGACTCTTCGAGCGGAGACGATCCATCTCCAAGCATAGGTGCAGACCCTACAGGAGGAGGCTGCACGACATCGAGCTGAGGTTACACAGCTCAGAGATGAGATTGCACGCCTCAGGGCATGGGGCGGAGGGGCGAGCACTAGGGAGCTGACATGGGCTATTGCCCAAATCACTTTCTATCAGACATTATACTATCAGATGGTGCCAGAGGAGGATAGACTACCACTGCCAGCTAACATCGTAGATCCGATCAAGATCGGGTCATCGAGGACTTCGTCCCGATCGACGACTAGGACTCGTAGTACTACACATACTGCGATGGGGCCACCTCGTCCACCTCAGGGCGAGGGAGGAGATGAGGCTGAGAGCTCGAGGGGTTCTCGAGGCTAGACTACTGCACTACATTGTACAGATTGATATGATAGCATTTATTATTTTTGATAGAGGATTGAGTATGCCGAGGTACAGATTGTGGCATACCAATCCAGTTTTGATATGATGTATATATTGTTGATATATATATGAGATGAGATATGTTTTTGATCATATGACTTGTGTCTTATGTATTTTTATGATGCTTTTATGTTTGATTGATTGATTTGATGATTCATGTAATTATGTCATTGGAAATATTATAATTTTGATGTCATGCTGTAAGATTTTAAATGAAATAATCTGATGTAACAAATTGGTTGTTTGTGATGTAATGTGATAAAAAATAAAAAGAGACTTCTAACAATAATTTCAAAGGACATTGTCGCTATTATAGACCATTTCATGGAGTCGCCGCTCACTCGGTCGTCAAGCTAATCCCAATATAGAAATATTGTTAAAAGTAAAAGAGTGCTTAAGAGACTTGTCTTAAGACTTTGGTGCAATGGTGCAAATGATGATGATGATGGTTTGTTTTTCAGATTTTCATGAAAATAGTATGCATGAAATAATGTTAAAATGATTTTTGCTAGGCATAAATTCCTAAGTGTGATAAAATTTTTGGATAATTCCTTAGGAATTATACCATCATTGCAAAATTGAAGGTTGACATAATGACATGAAATAATGAATAATGTGTTTGCCTTGTTTGAAAAGCATAATTGTATAATAGAATGATTTAAGTCATATGGTTTTTCATGATTTTTAAATAAATGGGGAATAAAAATTGTTACAATGGTTTGCGCTAGGCATAGAATATGTAGGTATAGACTTATACCATCATCGCGAAAATCCAAAAAAATAGATAGTTTTATTGCATGGTTGATTTTTAATAAATAGAAAATATGAAGATGAGGACTTGCGCTAGGCATAAAATTCCAATTTTGGTTTTGGAACTATACCATCGTCGCGAAAGTCGATAATATATATATTTTTTTTTTTTGTGTGTATGTTTTGATTGGATGGTTTTGAAAGAAATTTTGATTTTTCTATTATGCATGTAGTTGTCTTTATGCTAAACAACTGTACTTGAAAGAAGAAAATGAATTATTCCAAACAATTTGCAAAAATATATTTCAAAGTATTTTAAAGACAAAAGTTAGATTTATAAGGAATCCCATGTGCATATGTGAATTCATTTCCAATCTTGATTTATCATAATGATACACAAAATCTCTCAAATATAAAATGTGTGTGCAATTGCTATGTTCATTTACCAGTTTTGAGCAAGATAATATGATACAAGTGATTTGAAGAAACCAAATAAGTGTTCATTAACCATGATGTAGATGCATATAACCATACTAGACTACTATGTAAGTCGGATTATCAAGAGCTAGCTAATCCATAAGCAGACATAGGTCTGTACAAAAGAAGGTCGCTAATGTGACAGACATATCGCCACGCTAGGAGTTACCCAAGGCCAAGCAGGTTGGGCACAAACCACCTGTTATGGGGCTTACCTCACAGTTTTCGAATAATTGAGAATTCCAGGGATTCAAGCTCATCAACCCTTCTTTTCTTTTCAAAGGGTAGGGAAAGGGATTTTATTGCTTTTGCTTTTGCTTTCTTTTGCTTTCTTTTCTTTTTCTTTTCTTTTGTATTTTTGCTTGATTTTTGAGATAATGCTTGAAATAACTTGTTATCTTTTTTTTTTTTTCTTTTGAACTTTGCTTTTTTTTCTATACTAGGGATACTTGCTCGGATTAGCTGTAGAGCAAGGGATTTTTATTCTGGGTAGGGGTGAGCTTGTCCTTTTGCCAATTCTCAAAGATTCTAGACCATGTGCATGATAGGATAGCAGGGGAAACTTTTCGCTCAAGAAACCACTTCTACTATGTAGCAAAGCATGGAAATTACAAATATAATCATTTTATTGTGAAAAGATGTGCTTGGTTTAAGTAAATAACAAGATCAATTCTCTATGCTCAAACTTTATTTAATTGAATTTTGTGGACTTTGATATAAGAGAGATTAGTAATCATGCCAGATAAAATCAAGATATTTATTTTTGTGTTTGTGAAAGTGAGGGATTCCAAATAAATGCTAATTTATCCAAAATAATTTGAAACATATAACTGCAATAATTGTAAGAAAATATATATAAATAATTTTTGAGAAGTTTTGAGAATGTTGACTCTCTCTTTCTTCTTTATTTTGTTTTGGTTTCGAAAGAGTCAAGAATATTGCTGTTTTGATTTTTATTATTTTTGAAAGAATTAACAAGTGCCATAAATAAATACAACAAATAGTTTTGAAGATTTTGATGATTATGAATGTTTTTGGTGTTTTTGAATTTATAAATTGAAAGAAATACAAGATAGTGATTTTGAAATATTTTAAACAAATATATACAAGGATGAAATGACCAAATTTATACATAGTAACGTTTAAGATGCAAAATATTCATGGGTTCTTTAAGTTCTTTACCATCTAAGGTAGATAATTTGTATGCTCCTGATTCAAATTTAGCAGTGATAATGTATGGTCCAAGCCAGTTGGGCTCAAATTTACCTTTAAGGTCCTTAGTTGCATTAGTATTTTTTTTGAAGATTTTGAGGATTTTGATTTTTTTGTATTTTGATTTTAATTTATGAATTGAAATTGGTGGTATATACAAGATGATCTATATACACTATACAAGGTTATTTGAGTATAGCATGTCTAAGGTTGCTTCAAAATCAAAGGAGGTTTTGAAGGATAATCTGGTTGAGGTGAAGGTAAGAATAGAAGGTGATGAATAAAAGGTAGTGATAACAAAAGCTTTGTTATAATGTAGAATAATGTAGCAAAAGATTTGACTTTTATATGTGGAAAATTGATCATGTTACAAAATAAAATGTAAGAAGGATAAGAAAGTTCTTCATTCTTATCACTATATTCCAAGTCTTGATAAGATGGAGGGAGCATATATGAAAGATATGCATGGGTGTTATTTGGTAAACAAGGATGATCATATATGGATGAAGAAAAGTGATGGATAGAAGATAATTGTGATAATAGAGAATGTATAGAACTTGATGTTTCAACCGTTAAATATTCTTCAAATGGTGTTGGGTCACCATGTATGGTAACAATTTTATTTGCAAGTTCAAACTTCAAACATTGGTGAAGAGTGGAAGGGACAACCCTCATCGTATGAATCCAAGGACTTCGGAGAAGTAGGTTGTAAGGTGAAGGACAATATCCTACATAGAATAAAGTATCCAGGATCTTGGATCCAATATTAAGGGGAAGAATTATAGTACCTTGAGCTTCTTGAATTTCATTGTTAAAAGATTTTATAATAACATTTGATTCATTAAGATCTTCTTCCTTTAATTTGAGTTTTTGGAATAATTGATAAGTGCATAAATTAAGAGAGGAGCCATTATCTACCATGATAGTTCTAACAAGTGTTTCTTTACTAGATCCGGTAATGTAAAGATAGGAGTCTTCTTGTGGAGTAGAGGAAGGAATCTCCTCATCATAGAATGAAATATGGTTAACCTCAAGAGGGTTTACACCATTAATTATGTTCTTAGAGAAAATATGATGAGGAACAAATTGTTGGCTAGGTATTTTGAACAAAATTTCCTTGTGATAAATTTGTAATACTTCTAAAAGGGATATCTTTGCTTGAGGATTAATCACTTGTTGTTGGCTATCAAAGGGGATTTCAGATTGAGATTTTGATTCTAAATATGAGCTTTCTATGCTTACATTCCATTTTGGATCATTCTCTAGAGCCAAAGATAGTTTTGAAGGTTGGTCAAATGAGGAATCCATATCTTGAATATCAGATTGAGTTGATTGAACTTGAGGTTGCTCATTTGTAGTTTTTGTTACAATATTAATAATATCATCATGATGGGACACATTAACATGCAATATTTGATTGGTTTCTTGTTGTTGATAATTGAATAGGGGTTCTTGGGAGATCCCCATGTCTTGATTGATTATTGGTATTTGTTGTGTAGGAGTTTGATTGTTTACTGGAGATTTATAATCAGTTGTAGATTGTAATTCCTTTATATTAAAAAGACCCTTATCAATCAAATCTTGAATTGCACATCTTAAATCTTTACAATTTTGTGTCATATGTCCATCTACTCTATGATATTCACAATGTAGCTCAGGTTTAAACCAATCTGCTGTGGTATCAGGTTGTCTTATGGAAGGTAGTTCAATCTTATTTGTGTCAAGTAAATACTTGAGAATTATATCCATTGGTTGATTGAGCTTAGTAAATTTACGTGATGAAGGTTTTTGAGAGGTTTTTGATAAATGCCTTAGGAATTCAGTCATAAAAGGACCTAATGGTTTCTCACCTCTACTTTCTTTATTATGGGTAGAATGATGATAGGAAGATTGCGAAGTATGAGGTGAGTGCATGGTAGAATTGGAAGAATAAGTATTTTCTTGTTGAAATGGATGTGTTGTATTGAAAGAAGAATATTGAAAGGGTGGTGGAGGATTATATGTGGATTGATAGACATAATATGGATATATGGGAGAATAGATAATATCGTTATGAAGAGGATTGGAAAAGGGATTGTCTTGTTGGGTTATGGATGAAAAATGAGAAAAGTGTGATGGAGGTGATGTTGAATAGGGATGAGGTTGGTCATAATCAACAAATGTATTTGGCTGAATTCTTCCAACATTACTGATGGGCTCATATTGATTTGAGTAAAAACTCATGGTTTCTTTAGTACTTCTAAAAGTAATATTTAATATCTACTATTTAGAATTGAATCTAAAACATACAAACTTGAAATGATGATTTTGTTTTTTTTTTTCTTGTATACATATATATATATTTATTTTTTTGTTTTTGTTTTCAAAAGGTTTAAAATGCATTCACGTCGGGTTCACCAAAATGTATCGCTCCAAATTTTTCACACCCTTACCTTCAGGCTATAGGATCCGTGCCCGGAAGGGGGATGTGAAAAGGATGGCGTGGTACCTCGGACTGAGAGGCCTTGCGAAGGTCCCGCCTCTCAAGGGAGGTGTATATTGGTGATTTTTTGATGGATGGTGGGTTCACCAGGAAACATTTAATGGCAGTTTCCATGCCTAGGTTGGGAATGTGTTTTATGTGTTCATTTTTAGCCTTAAGCATTCAAATCCTAGGTTTGGCCAAAATGCGTCTAAGCTATTCTATATGAAGATGCAGATTAAATGAATACAAAAAATAGAATTAAGACAAAAAATAGAGAAATTAAAGAATATTAAAAGAAGAATACCTGATCCGGATGTCTGATGAAGATTCTGATTCTTGAAGCAGTCAGGATCGTCTGGAATTCGACAGAATCGTCTGAGATCAGACAAGATCATCTGAGATCTGACGAATTCATCAGACGAATTCGTCAGAGACCTGCAAACAGAGAAATAGGTGCAAAACATAGAAAATACAACTATTCTAACAGAGGGAAACAATGTAAAATGATAGTAACAATATCAAACTAAAACTTATAAATAGAAACATGAATGCATTATGCTAATTTAATCACAATTATGACTTAATTATGCATTTGATCTAGATGGGTGAACTCCAAAATGCAAAATAGCATAAAATACTGAATAAACTAGCTAATTACAACATAAAACAATAGATTGAAAGATGAAGAAATGCAAACTTTAGGCACTGATTGCCTCAATGTTGACTGTAGTCGAAATCGTCTCGCATTGGTACGAAATCATCTCTGATTCGACAGGATCGCCTCCGATCTGAACAGGATCATCGACGACGATGTAAGCTTGCTTCGGCTGAAAAACACTAAGGTACCTACAACAAAATTTGTATAGAACTAATGCAAATATGAATTTGGGATGTTTTAACGTGTATGAAGTCGGGTTACAGGGAATTATCAGCCAGGGGGGTGCTAAGGGGAGGGCTTAGGATTAAATAGGCTTAGGAGGGAGGTTAGGAGGTTGGAGATCATCCCTATTTGGGAGATCTCCAATGGGGGAGGGTCTCTAACGGCGCAGACACGCTTCTGCCCGGATTAGAGACCCGTTGGAACAGAAGCTAATTGTGCAAAATCAGTTTTGGGACAAGATCGTCTGGACGTCCTAGCCTAGACGAAATCGTCAGATCTGGGGCGATATCGTCTGATCGGCGACGATATCGTCAAACGGTCAAAACAACCTCTAAAAATGGCATGAGAAAGGGGGAAACGGATTAACCGGCGGTTAACGGGCGGTTTGGGAGGTTAAAATTTGAATTTAAATTATTTACTAGAGTGAATGTAATTATTAAGATTTCACTGCGCCAATTTTAGGGTGCTACGATGGGTCCCCAATTTTGGGGTACGTTGTGGAGCAGCCACAACATGACAATTTTTTCAACTTTGCACAAACAACCTGTAACAACTTCACCCAAACATCAAAAACATCCTCATAAGCATTTAACATAATTGTACATACTTTGAATAACCTCTCAACTCCTGTCCACTACATCAACTGATCTATCTAACTATGTTGACAATAATTACAATACTGTCGCTACACATTGCTCAACATCATGTTCTTGTCATATCCCTTTAAATCTTGATAGCTCCACAAAACGATGTTGGGGTACTCATACACAAGTTCTTAATGTCTTCCAACTCTTCAAGTACATAATTGTTGAGCAAGGTGCAGCAAAAGTATTGTCATTGTTGTCAACATAGATAGACAGATCGGTTGATGTAGTGGACAGGAGTTCAGAGGTCAGTCAGATCATGTTCAATGAAATTCCAAGAAAACAGAAGTGACCCAGATTCAAAAAATCAAAGAAAAAGACAAGTAAGAAAACTGTCACGATATCGCGACATGTTTTCTGTCGCGATATCACGACAGGTTGAGAAGAAAGAAGGCAGAAAGAAAAACGTCACGATTTCGTGACATATCGGAGGAGAGAGAAGGCACAAGCAAAATTGTCATGATTTCACGACATGGACGAGGAGAGAGAAGGCGCAAACAAAATTGTCATGATTTCACGACATGGACGAGGAGAGAGAAGGCACAAACAAAACTGTCACGATTTCACGACATGTTGGAAGCAAAGAAGGCAAGTAAGAAAACTGTCACGATTTCACGACATGTTTAGAAAGTGCAAGGAAAGCTGTCACGATTTTGCGACATGTTTAGAAAGCACAAGGAAAGTTGTCACGATTTCGTGACATGTTGGCAGAGAAGAAAACAAGTAGAAAAACTGTCACGATTTCGTGACATGTTTGGAGAAGAAGCGCTTGCAAGGAAAACTGTCATGATTTCATGACATGTTCGGAGAAGAAGCGCTTGCAAGGAAAACTGTCACGATTTCGTGACATGTTCGGAGAAGAAGCGCTTGCAAGGAAAACTGTCACGATTTCACGACATGTTCGAAGAGAAAGCGCTAAGGATGAAAAGTGTCACGATTTCATGACAAGTTTGAAGAGAAAGCGCTAAGGATGAAAAGTGTCACGATTTCATGACAGGTTCGAAGAGAAAGTGCCAAGGATGAAAAGTGTCACGATTTCGTGACAAGTTGCAAGAAGAAGCGCCAAGGAGAAAAAGTGTCACGATTTCATGACAAGTTGCAAGAAGAAGCGCCAAGGAGAAAAAGTGTCACGATTTCATGACAAGTTGCAAGAAGAAGCGCCAAGGAGAAAAAGTGTCACGATATCGCGACATGTCGGGTTTTCGTGACTCGACGGGAAGGAAAGCGCCAAGGATGAAAAAGTGTCACGATTTCGCGACATGTTCCAGTTTCATGGGCCAAAGACAGAAAAGGCATAAGGCAAGAGAAGTGTCACGATTTCGCGACATGTTCAGTTTTTGCGGGCCAAAGATAGAAAAGAGACAAGGCAATGAAGATGTCACGATTTCGTGACATGTTTCGGTTTCATGGGCGGACGGCAAAAAAGGCACAAGGTAGAGAAAGATGTCACGATTTCGTGACATGTTCCATTTTCGCTAGAGTAAGCCAAGAAGAGTAGCGAGAGGGCGAATGTGTCACGATTTCGCGACATGTCTGGTTTTCACGGTTGCAAGCGAAGAAGTGAACAAGGAGGCCGAGAATGTCACGATTTCGTGACATGTCTAGTTTTCGCGGTTGCAAGCGAAGAAGTGAACAAGGAGGCCGAGAATGTCACGATTTCGTGACATGTATTTTCACGGGCAAAATGCGAGAAGGACAGAAAGATACAGAAGTGTCACGATTTCGTGACAGGTCGCTACAACATGATAACAGACAGTTAACTGGAACAAAACTACAGTTAAAGGGGCAGTGGTAGAGGAAAAGCAGGGAGCCAAAATCAGAAGAGTTAACTAGAGTCTGTGCAACAGTTACAAGTGCAGTGACAGTTAGAAATCATGCAGTTATTTTTTGAAAAATAGTCGCATACGTAGAATTAAAAAAGGCATGCACGGATAGAAAAAGAACACGAACTGTCGCATAGGCAGAATTGAAAAAGGCATGCACGGATAGAAAAAGAATTCTAACAGTTGTACAAGTAGAATCAAAAAATGCATGCACGCATAGAAAAGAACTCGAACAGTCATGGCCAAGAAGACGAACAGTCATAGTAAAGGTATTTGTTGCATGTAATGTGTTCGACGAAATGCCCGTTATATATATTCGAAAGGAGTTACAAAAAAGGCAGTTACAGTTGACAAGTGGCAGAAAAGGATATTAATAGACTGCATGCAGGATTGCAAAAGCGATAGAAGACGAATAGTCTCAAGGTGAAAAAGGAATATAAAAGGACAGTCGCAAACAGATTAGAGTTGCTACTGAATGTGTGAAAGTGCTACCGAAAGAGGGTGAGAAGAGTGCTGTAAGAGAGCAACAAGCTGATCAATGAGCATTTACTGTGTTTTGATAAATTGGAGACCAGTCAGGGTCTTGTAAAAGTGAAGGCATTTGTATGTCATTGTTTTAACTTTCAAAACTATGTTCCAAGTTGGTGCTTGGATAAGGGGTTGGTGCTCCTTTCTGTAGGTGCAGATAAATCAGGGGTTGGTGCTCCTTCCAGTGGGTGTTGGTAAATAGATTGTAAAATTGGTGTTTTGCAAAGGCTGGATTTGGACCGTAGTCCAAGAAGTCATTCTTGAGGAGTAGCCAAATTGGTGAACCTCGTTACATTGTGTGTTGTGGTGTGCTCTCTTGTGTTTATTGCTTTATCTATTTTCTAGTTCTCTTTGCTTCAGTTTTAAGGATTGAAGATCAGATTTTTAGCTACACTGATTCACCCCCCCTCTCAGTGTCATTGTGAGAATATCAATTGGTATCAGAGCAAGGTTCTTGAACAAGCTTAATCAGCTAAGGTGATCTTGGAAGGAACACAATGGCAGGTAGTGAAGGATTTTCATCAAACAAAGCTCCTTTGTTCAATGGAACTAATTACTCATTCTGGAGACTCAGGATGCAGACATATCTGAGTGCATTAGGATACGACATTTGGGAGTCAGTAGAAAGTGGATACACAGCACCCACTACTCCTCCAACAGATACTGCCGGTAAGAAACTGTCTGAAAATAACTCCAAAGCAAAGAATGCCATAATGTGTGGGCTAGTAGACAGTGAACCGATAAGGGTCATGAGCTATAAATCGGCAAAAGACATATGGGACAAACTGAAAAGCATCCATGAAGGAGACAACAAGATCAAGGAAGCCAAACTGCAAACTCATCGAGCTCAGTTCGAGGCATTACAAATGAATGACGAAGAGAACATAGAGACCTATATGTTGAGAGTCAATGGAGTCATTAATGCAATCAGAGGACTCGGCGAAGAGATCGAAGATGCGGTTGTCATGAAAAAGGTACTTAGAACTCTTCACAAAAGATTTAATTCTAAAGTTTCTGCAATAGAAGAGGCTAAAGATCTAAACAATTTTAGCATGGACGAGATGCATGGTTCCTTGATTGCATACAAAATGAGAATAGGACAAACTAAGCCCATAGACAGAGAAGCTGCTTTTAAAGCACACAAGAATACAAAAGTTGAACAAGAATCTGAGGATGAAGAGACATCGGATGAAACGGAAGCCAACTTTGTTCGAAAACTTACAAAGGGAAAAGGAAAATATAGAGGAAAGTTGCCTTTTAAGTGTTTCAATTATGGAGGGGTCGGTCACTTTGCAGCTAAGTGTCCAATGAATGAGAAAACCAAAAGTGATGAAGGGTCACACCAAGAAAGAAGTGACTGGAAGAAGAAACCAAATTTTAGAAAAAGCAATTTCAAAAAGAAAAGTTTCATATCCAAGAATGTCAGCTCTTCTGAAGATAGCTCAGGTGAAGATTCTAAAGAAGAAACAGGTGAAGCTCTGTTCATGGCATTTGAAGAAGCAAAAACAAAAGAAAAATAGGAAGGTGATACAAAAAGTAAGGATGAGGTTGAAGTTTATCTGGAAGGTGAGTTGGTTGCTGCACTTAAAGAGTTGAAGTCAGAAAGGAAAAAGAATAATAAGGTCTCAAGAAAGCTTGAGGATGCGAATGACATAATAAATGAGTTTGAAAGTACAGATGGAAGAATTTAAGAAAATGTCCGAAGAACTTGAAGTTCAATTAACTATGAGAATAGATGAGTGCAACAAACTAGAAGAAGAGATTGTTGTTTTAAGAATGCGGCTAGAAGAAAAGAATCAAAAATTGAGTTGCTATCACAAACTTGAAGGAAGTTCTGCAAAGCTTGAAAAGATTATAAATAGTCAGAGGTCTACAGACATCAAGTTTGGCTTGGGGTTTGTCAAAGGAGAATCATCAAGTGGATCAAAGGCCATAAATATAGAACCAGTAAAGAAAGAGGATAAGATCAAGGTTGACCAAAGAAAAATGAATCTTGCAAAAGAAAGCAACAATGTCGGGCACGAGAAGACTGTTGACAATGAGGGATTCACAAAAGTCATACATCAAAGGAGAAGAAAATTTGTGGCTCCTACTACAAATTGGCAAAGACCAACTCCTAGGTTCAATCATTCCTTTTCTGGTTATTGTTTTAAATGCAATACTTACGGTCATAAGATTTTAGATTGCATTTATAATATAGGACAAAGAAATTTTACCAGTAGAAATGTCTTTGCACCTTTGATGGATTATGCAGTAGAATGTTATAACTGTCATAACTTTGGTCACATTGCAAGAAACTGTAGAAGCACATATGCAACAAATAAATATCAGGGAAGAAGAACTCAACCAAACAGTTTAAGGCAAAACAGAAAATTCCCAGATAAACATGCACAGGCCACTGACAAAGAAAAGTCTAAACAAGTGACCAAAACTACAGTCAAATCAGAATGGAAAGAAAAAGAGCAACTCAAAGAAGAAAAGGAATCATTGATTGTACAGACAACATTCAAAGCATAGAACAAATCTGCACCATGGATATTGGATAGTGGATGCTCCAGTCACATGACAGGAGATAAACAAAAATTTGAAAAGCTTCAGAAATATGAAGGGGGCTCAGTAAAGTTTGGAAATAATGATGGAGCCAAGATAGTTGGCAAAGGATCAGTCAAGATAAATGATGGAAAGATCAGTTCCAAAGAAGTTCTATTTGTGATTGGTTTGAAACACAACTTACTGAGTGTAAGTCAAATCTGTGACAGAGGTCATGAAGTCACTTTTAAGAAGCAGGGCTGTGAAGTCAGAAAAGCACACAGTGGAAAGCTAATAGCCACTGGATCGAGGACTTCTGGAAATCTATATACTCTCTCAAAAACTTCAGAAGGATCATGCTTGATTGGACAGGAAGATGAAAATTGGTTGTGGCACAAGAGGCTCGGTCATATTAGCTTTGACAATCTGGTAAAAATAAGTTCAAAAAGAGCAATAAGAGATATACCTACCATTGGCAAACTAGTAAATAGCATCTTTGCTTCATGCCAAAAATGGAAGCAAACCAGATCCACATTTAAAGCAAAGGAATACTTCACCAACGAAACCGTTAGAGCTGATACATACTGATTTATGTGGACCCATGAGAACACAAAGCATAAATGGTGACAAATATTTTATGTTGTTCATAGATGACTACTCCAGAATGACATGGGTATTATTTTTAAAGCTTAAATCAGATGCCTTTGAGATGTTCAAGATTTTTAAAAAGCAGGTTGAGAATCGGATTGGAAAAAGAATTAAATGCCTAAGATCAAACAGAGCAGGAGAGTTTATCTCAGAGGAGTTTGCAGAATACTGTCAAAAATATGGGATTAGAAGACAGTTTTTAGCAAGCAAGGACACCTCAGCAGAATGGTGTTGTTGAAAGGAAGAACAAGACTATGCAAGAAATGGCACGGACAATGTTGGTTGAGAACAAAATAGCCGACAGATTTTGGAAAGAGGCAGTACATACTACAGTTTACATTCAAAATAGGTGCATGCTAAGAACACATGAAAGCAAAACACCGTATGAACTATGGTTTGGCAGAAAGGCAACAACAAGATATTTCAAAGTGTTCGACAACAAGTGCTACATCAAACGAACTGAAGATAATCTCGGTAAATTTGAAGATAGAGCTGACGAAGGTATTTTTCTTGGATACTCAACAAAAAGCAAAGCATACACATGTTACAACAAGCGGCTAAAGAAAATTATTGAGAGTGCTGATGTTAAAGTTGATGAAGGTAGAGAAAGAGAAGCTACGTATCAAGAAAACTACCCCATTTATGAAGAAGTCATTGAAGGAGATGAAGAAATAAGAACAGAAGAAAATCAAAAAATTGACCCAGCTGATTTAAGAATTGACTCAAAAGAAGAAGAGAACAAGAAATTCAAAACAGGCAGCTGGCAGAAAAATCATCCCAGAGAACAGATTATTGGGGACCCAACAGTTGGTATTCATACAAGAAGAGCAATAATAAGGAACTACTCTTTATTATCCAGCATTGAACCCAAAAATATTGTTGAAGCCAACACAGATGAAAGTTGGATGAAGGCAATTAATGAAGAACTAGATCAGATTGAGAAAAACAAAACCTGGGAATTAGTACCACGGCCAGCAAATAAAAACATAATCGGTACTAAATGGATTTTTTGAAATAAATTAAATGAAGATGGACAAGTTGTCAGAAATAAGGCAAGATTGGTCCAGTAAAGGCTATGCTCGAGTTGAAGGCATTGATTTTGAGGAAACTTTTGCACCAGTAGCTAGACTAGAAGCAATTAGAATGTTTCTGGCTTTAGCAGTCCATAAAAATTTCAAAGTATATCAAATGGACGTAAAATCAGCATTTCTGAATGGAAAACTAGAAGAAGAGGTTTACATTGAACAACCAGATGGCTTCCAACTCGGTGACAATCCCGATTTTGTTTGCAGGTTAAAGAAAGCGTTGTATGGTCTAAAACAAGCACCCAGAGCATGGTATGCAAGGCTGGATAACTATCTTATTAAACAAGGGTTCAAGAAAGGTTTGGTGGACAACAATCTGTATGTTAAAACAGAAAATGGCAATCTTATTGTCCTTGTTGTTTATGTAGATGATATCATTTTTGGCAACAATCATGATAAGTCTTGTAAAGACATAGCAAATAAAATGAAGACAAAATTTGAGATGTCAATGATTGGTGAACTTTCTTATTTCCTCGACCGCAAGTCAATCAAAGTGAAAAGGGCATTTTTATCTCCCAAGTAAAATATGTGAAAGAAATGCTGAAAAAGTTCACAATGGAGGATAGTAAACTCATCAAGACTCCCATGACAACAGGTTGCAAGTTGAGCAAGGATGACAAATCTCCGGATGTAGATCAAACCATGTATAGGTCTATGATTGGAAGCCTGCTGTATTTGACAGCTACTAGACCAGATATATTACAGGCAGTATGCATGGTAGCAAGATTTCAGGCTAGTCCAAAAGAGACTCATGTGACAGCTATAAAGAGGATTTTTAGGTACCTCAAGGGTACTATGGAGTATGGGTTGTGGTACCCAAAAGGTAAGGACTTCACTCTTATTGCATATTCTGATGCAGATTGGGCAGGATGTATTGATGACAGAAAGAGTACCAGTGGAGGAGCATTTTATCTTGGAGACAGGTCGGTAGCATGGCACAACAAGAAACAAGAATCAGTCTCTCTATCCACAACAGAGGCAGAATACATTGCAGCAACAACATGCTGTACACAGATATTATGGATGAGACAAACACTGAAAGATCTTGGTATTCACTTCAAAGAGCCAATTTCAATTAAATGTGATAACACCAGTGCTATAAACATATCAAAGAATCCGGTTATGCATTCTCGAACCAAACATATTGCAATCCGGTATCACTTCTTGAAGGATAAAGTTGCAGAAGGTGAGGTCAAATTGGATTTTGTTCCAACTACAGAGCAAGTAGCAGATATATTCACAAAACCATTGCCAAAAGAAGTTTTTGAGTACCTTCGGAGTAAGTTGGGAGTAGTCACATTTCACAAGAACTGACTATCAACTGGGATCACATTCTCAAGGGGAGTATTTATACCTATGTTTATAGTTTTGCTCATATTCATGATTTTTGCTAACTATAACAATGTGTATCTGAGAATGTTGTGTATAGACTCAGGGGGAGTCTGCAGCAGCCCTTTGGTATTATTGTCAAAGGGGGAGAAGAATTACAGGAGAGTGCATGAGTGTTGCCAACAATTCCAAAGGGGGAGATTGTTGAGCAAGGTGCAACAAAAGTATTGTCATTGTTGTCAACACAGACAGACAGATCAGTTGATGCAGTGGACAGGAGTTCAGAGGTCAGTCAGATCATGTTCAGTGAAATTCCAAGAAAACAAAAGTGACCCAGATTCAAAAAATCAAAGAAAAAGACAAGTAAGAAAACTGTCGCGATATCGCGACATGTTTTCTGTCGCGATATCGCGACAGGTTGAGAAGAAAGAAGGCAGAAAGAAAAACGTCACGATTTCGCGACATATCGAAGGAGAGAGAAGGCACAAGCAAAATTGTCATGATTTCGTGACATGGACGAGGAGAGAGAAGGCGCAAGCAAAATTGTCATGATTTCGCGACATGGACGAGGAGAGAGAAGGCACAAACAAAACTGTCATGATTTCGTGACATGTTGGAAGCAAAGAAGGCAAGTAAGAAAACTGTCATGATTTCGTGACATGTTTAGAAAGTGCAAGGAAAGCTGTCACGATTTCGCGACATGTTTAGAAAGCACAAGGAAAGCTATCACGATTTCATGACATGTTGGCAGAGAAGAAAACAAGTAGAAAAACTATCACGATTTCGTGACATGTTTGGAGAAGAAGCGCTTGCAAGGAAAACTGTCATGATTTCGTGACATGTTCAGAGAAGAAGCGCTTGCAAGGAAAACTATCATGATTTCGTGACATGTTCGGAGAAGAAGCGCTTGCAAGGAAAACTGTCACGATTTCACGACAAGTTCGAAGAGAAAGCGCTAAGGATGAAAAGTGTCACGATTTCGCGACAGGTTCGAAGAGAAAGCGCTAAGGATGAAAAGTGTCACGATTTCGTGACAGGTTCAAAGAGAAAGCGCCAAGGATGAAAAGTGTCATGATTTCGTGACAAGTTGCAAGAAGAAGCGCCAAGGAGAAAAAGTGTCACGATTTCGTGACAAGTTGCAAGAAGAAGCGCCAAGGAGAAAAAGTGTCACGATTTCACGACAAGTTGCAAGAAGAAGCGCCAAGGAGAAAAAGTGTCACGATATCGCGACATGTCGGGTTTTCGTGACTCGACGGGAAGGAAAGCGCCAAGGATGAAAAAGTGTCACGATTTCGCGACATGTTCCGGTTTCGCGGGCCAAAGACAAAAAAGGCATAAGGCAAGAGAAGTGTCACGATTTCATGACATGTTCCGTTTTCGCGGGCCAAAGACAGAGAAAGAGACAAGGCAGCGAAGATGTCACGATTTTGTGACATGTTCCGTTTCGTGGGCGGACGACAGAAAAGGCACAAGGCAGAGAAAGATGTCACGATTTCGTGACATGTTCCATTTTCGCTAGAGCAAGCCAAGAAGAGTAGCGAGAGGGCGAATGTGTCACGATTTCATGACATGTCTGGTTTTCATGGTTGCAAGCGAAGAAGTGAACAAGGAGGCCAAGAATGTCATGATTTCGTGACATGTCTGGTTTTCGTGGTTGCAAGCGAAGAAGTGAACAAGGAGGCCGAGAATGTCACGATTTCGTGACATGTATTTTCGTGGGCAAAAGGCGAGAAGGACAGAAAGATACAGAAGTGTCACGATTTCGTGACAGGTCGCTACAGCATGATAACAGATAGTTAACTGGAACAAAACTACAGTTAAAGGGGCAGTGGTAGAGGAAAAGCAGGAAGCCAAAATTAGAAGAGTTAACTAGAGTCTGTGCAATAGTTACAAGTGCAGTGATAGTTAGAAATCATGCAGTTCTTTTTTGAAAAACAGTCGCATACGTAGAATTAAAAAAGGGCATGCACGGATAGAAAAAGAACACGAACTGTCGCATAGGCAGAATTGAAAAAGGCATGCACGGATAGAAAAATAATTCTAACAGTTGTACAAGTAGAATCAAAAAATGCATGCATGCATAGAAAAGAACTCGAACAGTCATGGCCAAGAAGACGAATAGTCATAGTAAAGGTATTTGTTGCATGTAATGTGTTCGACGAAATGCCCGTTATATATATTCGAAAGGAGTTATAGAAAAGGCAGTTACAGTTGACAAGTGGCAGAAAAGGATATTAATAGACTGCATGCAGGATTGCAAAAGCGATAGAAGATGAATAGTCTCAAGGTGAAAAAGGAATATAAAAGGACAGTCGCAAACAGATTAGAGTTGCTACTGAATGTGTGAAAGTGCTACTGAAAGAGGGTGAGAAGAGTGTTGTAAGAGAGCAACAAGCTGAGCAGTGAGTATTTACTATGTTTTGATAAATTGGAGACCAGTCAGGGTCTTGTAAAAGTGAAGGCATTTGTATGTCATTGTTTTAACTTTCAAAACTATGTTCCAAGTTGGTGCTTGGATAAGGGGTTGGTGCTCCTTTCTATAGGTGCAGATAAATCAGGGGTTGGTGCTCCTTCCAGTGGGTGCTGGTAAACAGATTGTAAAATTGGTGTTTTGCAAAGGCTGGATTTGGACCGTAGTCCAAGCAGTCATTCTTGAGGAGTAGCCAAATTGGTGAACCTCGTTACATTGTGTGTTGTGGTGTGCTCTCTTGTGTTTATTGCTTTATCTATTTTCTAGTTCTCTTTGCTTCAGTTTTAAGGATTGAAGATCAGATTTTTAGCTACACTGATTCACCCCCCCTCTCAGTGTCATTGTGAGAATATCAGTAATCAATTTTGATCTTGATGATCTTCTCAGGTTCTAGCTATAATTCTTTATATTCCTTGGCATCCATCTTGATCCTATGCTTTTCAGCCCTGTCATTTTGATCAAAAACAATTTCCAGTGAAATTAGTCCCTTGGGAATGTGATTTTTCTTCAATTGTATCATCCCCTCCATATCTTCTTCAACAAGCTTTCTGTCATCTGCGCTTGCAACTTCCTTGATCAAAAAATTGACTATTTGCTCATCATTGTCGAATACTTGTCAATAGTTGTTCTTGTCAAGGACTAAGGGTCTATAAATCACTTTGATAGTCTTGGGATTTTTGACTATTTGCTTCGTAGGAGAATAATTTGCACCAAGAGAGGCTAGAATATCTGCATGTTTGTTTTGGTCTTAAGAAATTTCCTGAATGTTCAAGGTAGTAAAATATTTAAACAAATCCTACACTTTGTTATGGTAAGATTTTAGGTAATGCTACTTAGATACACATTTATTAGTGGTTTGGTTGACAATGAGTTTGGAGTCATCAAAAATTTACAGCTGCTTGATGCTCAACTTTTTAGGTTTCTTCAACCCAAGGTACAATACTTCATATTCAGCTACATTATTTGTGCAACTCCAAGTCAACCGATAAGAGTAGCTCTTATGTAACTCCATTGGAGGGATCAATATGATATCAACTCTTGCACCATTCTTACATCTAGAACCATAGAATTAAATATTCCACAACTGATCTGTGACAGGATCTAAGAAATTAGGGACTTTTTCTTCAATCTACTCTGGTTTGGCTATCATATAACAACCAATGTCTGTTCCAATCATTGCAGTAAAATCCATGAGTAAAAACTTATCTTCGAGGCAAATTTCATCAAGCGCTTCTTCCATCAATTCAACCCCTCTTAATTCTTCAGTCATCATATTAACTGCACCTGGGGGATTTTCTTCTTCCTCCAACTTCTCAATATGAAAAGTTGATGGCTTTTCATTGTATATGTGAATCCTCTTTTCTTTGAATGGTATTTCCAAATGTGAGTAGTCTAAGGAAAGGTATCCTCCCAGTTTTTTTTTGAACTCCCTTGAGAGACACATGCTAAAGTATGGCTCCAGGTCAAGCACCACTACTTCCTGAATGATAGTGATTTATGGCATACTGTGAAGGACAATAGGAATATCTTTGATTACTCCTACCATTTTGAACAAAGTACCATCCAAAAACAACACTCCTAGGATGCTTCTTGTGTATTCCATCCCCATCACTTCACATACTTCCATTGGCATGACTGTAGCTACAACACCGAAATCAATCATACAATTTTGTACAATCCACCTCTCCATTATGAGTGATAAGTAAAATGGGGGCGGCCTATTCTTTCCAGTGGTTGAATTTGGTAGCGCCTGCACCAACACTATTTGAGAAGGATTTTTCTTTTGATCTTTAGCAGATTTCAGAGATTCTTGCAATAGGTCAACTTGTCTAGACAACTGTAGTGCATCATACAGGCTCAACATCACAAGTATCTTCTTTATTTCTTCCACAATATTATAATTTGAAATGGTCTGAGTATTTTCTTTTGTGGCCCGCTCATACTTGTCTCGGTATTATTGAGTAGCTTCTACCCTTTGCCTCTTTATCAATGATGGGTACTGTTGGTCATCAAATCTGCCTAGGAAAGGATTTTGGGTGAGTGTATGCGCCCTAGACCTGGACCAACATTGAAAGGCCGAAGGGAAGAGATGCCCCTCGTGCCAATATTCGGAGAAAGGTCGGCTCCTATGCTAAACTACTTTGGTGTTTTGAGATAAGGGTGCAGGAAAGAGATAAAAGGAGTAGGGTTAGAGAAAGAAATAAAAGGGGTAAGGGAAGAGAGATCGGTGATTTAAGGTGGGAGAGAACAGGAAGCACGATCACTAATTGACAACTTGAATGGAAGCAAAGAACACCAAGAATAAATGAAAGAAACGCAATATCAACCTTCCTATGTATCCTTCAGGCGAGTTTCAGGGTACATTCCCCGATCGCACACCGGACGCAGGGTTCAACTTTCTCGGTATACAAACGAAGAAAGACAAAAGAATCAAGCACAAAAGGCAGCATAAAAGAAAACCAATATGACATTTTTCCACTCCTATGTATCCTTCAGACGAGTTTTAGGGTACAGTCCCCGATCGCACATCGGATGCAGGGTTCAACTTTCTCAGTATGCAAACGAAGAAAGACAAAAGAATCAAGCACAGAAGGCAGCATAAAAGAGAGAAATTGAGCCCAAAGCTCTTTAGTATTAATCGTAGGACATCAAGTTACAACAACTTTCTTAGCAGATAGTTCCCCCCCTTTTACATTACAATGCCTGGGTTTTTATAGAGGACCCGACCCTTTGAGTCATAATTACATAGCAAAGAAGAGTACACCCTCGAGCCCTGAGAATTTGGCTCCCCGAGGCTCTCGTGATCGAGCTCTCAAATCCATTACCAAAACTGGCAACTGCGACCAGGTCAACCATGGAAAGATGCATTGATGAGCCGTCTGGACGTCCTTGGTCTCTAGGTGCGGTGCTCGAGTGGCCGCCATGCTCGTCGGGCTCTCCATCATGGCCTGATACTTCGTTTTTGATTGCCAAAAATGAGCAACGAGCTTATCGGGCACGAAAAATTGCATTTATGAGGCACTTGATCGCCTCGAGAAAATACCCGGCTTGGAACGCGTGCCCTTGAAGCGCTTCGCTAAGTCTTCGTTCACAACTTCGCTTCGCAATGGTTTTGAGCCGAAGCAATAACTCCTCCTTGGTTTGTACTTCACAAAATTGAGCTTCGCAAAACTGCTTCAGGGGTGGGGAGTGCCGAAGCATATTTACTTCACAAAATGGGCCTCTTCGTCTTTGCCGCTTCACTGACTAAATTGCTTCGCCGACGCCTTAGAGAAATGCTTCGCTACGATCCTCTTTCAAAACTATGGTTCGGGAAGATTTCGACCGAAGCAATTGTCTTCAAAATATGTTGCATTCTTTCACTTCGGGTAGAAGTACTTCGCACAAAAATTAGCCGAAGCAAATGCTTCGCAATGACTTTTGGCGAAGTAAAAATGATTCGCTGATGGAGGGGCCCGAAGTGGGTGCTTCAAAACTTTTTGGCGAAGTATTTTCAATGCTCTTTCGAGTCCCGCTTCGCTAGTTTTCTGGCCAAAGTAGCTGCTGGAAATGCTTCGGGCCCGAAGTAGTTTCATTCTTCTTTCTTTGTATTTTACTTCGGCAACACCGCTTCGCAGAAATCTCGCCCGAAGTGGCTGCTGGAAATGCTTCGGGCCCGAAGTAGTTTTCTTGCCTTAGCCAATTTGAACCGTGGTCTGGACCTTCCTTCTTCGGCGAAGTTGTTCTTTTGAATGTCGCTTCGCTCAACTTTCACCCGAAGTAGTGGTTTGAAGCGCTTCGGGCCCGAAGTTCTTCACTACCCTTGTATTCTTCTTCGGTAATACTACTTCACAAAATTTTCACCCGAAGTAGTGCTGAAAATGCTTCGGGTGTGAAGCTCTTCTCATTTTCCTTCGGCAAAGCTCTTTTCTCTAGCTCTTTTGATAGTGAAGCTCTTTCTTTTCTCTTTTATATACAAAGGGGTGGCATTGAAAGCCAAAATTGCTGCAAATAAAAATAACAAAGAAAAACTTCACAAAACACTGTACAAAATTTGATTTCCTTTTCTACCCCTTGAGAAATGTGACAAAATTGTCAACATTCTTGGTGGCTCGTGGGGCAACGAGCTCGTCTCGATGGGAGAACCCCTAGCTTTGATCCATTGGGCCAGAGTCCTCTCCAGATCCTTCTCCCCCTTCTCCCTCTGGGAGTGTCTCCATAGCTGGTTCTCCTTCTTCTGCTGCTTCTTCCTCCTCTGCTCCTTCTTCCTCCTCTGCTCCTTCTCTTCTCCTTCCTCTACTGGCGTGGCCTCCTGCTGTGGTGATGGGACAAGACGGTCATGGATTCTCTTCATGGTTCGGCGAACGTGAGCCCAGACCCCTTTCTGAAATGGTTCTTGGTCTTCGAGTGCCTTGACCAAAACATGGAACTGATCAATCTGCCCTATATCGACATGTTTGATTCTTGCACCTAGGTCATTCAGGCAAGCCACGATTTTGTAGTGTCTCAGGATGAAGTCGGTGACTTGTCCCTCTGTGACTGGCTCTTCCCACTCATCAATTTTTGAGATGTCACTTTCGAAATGGAGCCACGCCGGCTTAAGTTCTTCCTGGGTGAGAAGGTTCCCATCATCGTCTGTGAAACTCGGGAAACCCAAGGAAGAAAGGTCTTCGAAGTAACTCATTGATGTGCGTTGCTCCTGCTCAAATATATCTAGGAGGTCCTTCACCTTTTGCACTTTCTTCACCTTGGAGAAGAAGGCACGAATAGTGGCTTGGGCAGTAGACCAATCCCTAGCCGTTCGACTCATAGCAGCAACCTGCAGGTCCTGATATCTAATACTTTGGACTTCAAAAGCAAGCTTGAGTCACCTTTTGATTTTTTGGATCACCTCATCTACTATTGGTCCCTTCTTAGCAATGGCATGCTGGGCTTCGATGACATAGATTAAAATTGATAGGGCACTGGAGGCCCGCGATCTGAAACCTTTGAGCAAGTGAGAGCGGATCTCCTTGATTCTGCCTTTGTCGAACAGCTCTAGGTTTGCTTTTTTGAACAATTGCTGTTGGGCCTGCAAGATCTTGTTCTCGAGCTCTTTGGCTTTTAGCTCATTTTTGGCCTATTTTTGTGCTTGGTGCTCAGCCGAAGACTACAATTGTAGTATCTGTTGTTTCAGGGCATGTGTTTCTTTCTTCATTAGTTTATACTTTCCCTATGAATCCTCCAGCTCGGAGCGGATTCTAGCCAACTCTTCCTCCAACTTGATGTTGGCACTCTCTGCTTCAATCCTGCGTTGATTGGCAATATTTGCATGCGCTCGAAAAGTCTCAATCCTGACATGCATGGATGCGGATTCATCATCTATATCTAAATGCTCTAGGTCCTTGGTCTTCTCCTGGTAATCATAGTCAGCTGGAGTCATTTCATCCAGAGGCTTCTGGACCTTAGGGACCTTCTTAACCTTATGTAACTTTCTGCCCTTCAAGTCGAAGACCGCACATTTTTCAACTTGGGCCAGAGATCGCCCTCTTTTCTTTCTTGCCTCCTTCAACATTTTCTCTGTATTTTGTCGAGCTAGGAGTAGCTTCTCGGCTAGGGGGCACTCCTTTATTAAAGATAAATCTATTTCAAAAAATGTTGAATCTCCAGCCAAAGGTGTGAACAAATATAAAGAACTAATGGGGAATGATTCCCTTGACGGTTCGGAGATGGGTGTAGCAGGGGCTTTGGCAAGCGGGACTATGCTTTGAGCTATGGGAGAGTGGGCTACGGGGCTTGGCGTTGGGACACTACCTTCGCCTTGACTTAGGATTGAAGGAACGATGGCATGGGTAGGCGAAGTGGTTTCAACGGGCCTATCCTGGTCAGACGACTCGGGTGGAGTGGAGCTATGCAGGATTGGACTGGCAATGGGCAGTATCTGAGTGGGTGATTGACCTTGTAGGGGATGGAGAGATTGATGAGGACCTTCAATCGAGACTACCGTGGATGTGTCGGAGACCAAGGCGAAGGGAAGAGAGTGCGTACCTACGTGCCCTCCTGGCAAGGCGGTCGTGGTGACATCTTGGGTGGTTGGCTCTTGTTCCTTTCGGGCTTCAACACTCCCGACCTCCACAACTTCTACTTTGGGGTCTCCTTCTTGTTGGAGGAGCTCCTCCACATCAATGATATCTATATCAGGGACCGTCTCAGCACTTGGTGGCCCTGCATCCTCGATATTTGCTTCAACCGGGCCTGATGCAGGTGATTCGATAGGAGTACTTGTAGGCTTCGTGCGAGGTCACTTTGGGTGGCTCGGAGGCACTTGAATTTGCTCTTGCCTCTTTCTTTTCTTTCTCTCCAATGGTTGCTCTGCCTCTTCGGCACTTGTGTCATGGATCTCCGACGGTCTCTGTGGTAGTGCTGCAGGCGTAGCTTCGGCCCCTACTTCTTCTTCTTCCTCCGAGGCATCCTTAGCTCCTCCTGGGCTTTCGCCTAACCCTGGGGTAGCTGGAGGAACAAAATCCGCAAAGGATATAGACTTCCAAGTTTCGACATTGGTGTCATAAAGAATCGTGAAGTCTTTATCTGATGCTAAGAGTCCATAAGAGTTCACCTTTTGGCGATGGACTCTCATTATCCACCATTCCCGAAGTTTTTCCTCGCTCCAATTCTTTACTTCCTCCTTCAAATCGTCCCTTGCCTTTTTCCAAAATGTGGAGCTTGGAGTCGGGAGGGGATACTGATCAGGGTCGAACTCGACCTCCATGGGGTAGAACTCATGCCATGGAGGCAATGTCCTCATTCTTTCCAAATGCCACTCCAGATATTTCCCATTGGGGTTATTCCTTTGTTCCACAACTTTGGGGTGGGGGCAGATGTGGAAGTTCTTGAATTTTAAATGATCCCTCATCACGCCCAAAGGATCATAGAGCCATTGCTGAGGAATCTGGAGTAGGCCAAAATCGGCAAGCTTTTCCTCCAGGAAAACATTCTATTTTAGGGCAAAGACTTCGATCACGCCCATCCTGAAGGGGAAGTCACAGGTATGTGCCCACTTTCGATCATGGCCGTATACTACATTTGTAGAGTCGCTCTGTCGAGCGACTTCCAATGCGAACTGATATTCAGAGGGGTAGACTGGTAACAGGAAGGGCTTCCCTATGAAACCGAACAGGCGAATCACCAGTCCCTGTGTCAATTGGAAAATGTCCCCCCTTTTTTCCTGCACCACTCTATCTCTTAAACTGAGTGGTACCCGAGGACAAGAACCTTTTAACAGATGCATGGCGGGTCCCAAAAATTGTTGATTAAAAGGATAATAGGACTCTACCCTCAATAAGAGGGGAGTCCATTGATACACTGGCAGAGGATTTCCATCCTTGTCGCTTGGAGAAATGGCGATATGGGGAAATCGCTTATGAACCTGGTAGAAGTACAACCAGACAAGAAAAGAACAGGGTGCGAAGTACTGGCCTATTGCTGAATTCTTCATGCTAGTGAGCCTTGTATGCAAGGTTCGGGCCACCCATTCCACCCAGTCAAAGAAAACTGGGTTGGTGTTTGGCCTTGAAGCGTCAGGGGCATAAAACTCCCCTCTCGAAATGCATTCGGCCAAAGACACCTGCCAGGGCTGCACTGAAGCATCTGTTGACAAGCCCGCCACCCATGCAATGATGGAGAAAATATCGATGTTTTTGAAGGCCTCCAAGGGTAAGGGCATCTGGGGAAGCTTGTTTGAAGGTAGCCCGCTCTTGAGATTCTCACGCAGGAATTTCAATATGTAGCTGTTAGAGGTGAATCTCTCCATTTGTTCGCTTAAGATGACATTGCGAATAGAATAGCCCTTGGGCGGACCTTGCTGTGGTGCGAAGGCTGCTTGTACATCTTCCTTCAGGATGGAAAACAATTTGTGACCCGAAGCGTCTAACACTTGCCTGGATGCAGGTTGGTAATTTTGTGCGATATCATGGATCAGCTCGGGACAATGGTGAGCAGGAGGGGTTAAAAACTAGTAAATCTGGGAGTAATATGCAGCAGCTCTCTTATTTTCTAGGGTGAGTCTGCTTGTCATGAACTCTATGGTGCGTCGGAGATCGGATACACCCTTAGAGAGCTGTGTGTCTCTAATCTTCTCCCACCCATCAATTGGTGGTTCCACAAGTTGTTCTTCCTCTGAGTCGTCCCCTTCTTCCATTGGCTACTTTTTGGGGCGAGGGGGGAGGCTTAGCTTCTTCGAAGTATGCTTTTTCTCTTCCTTGCCCTTCTTTGTTTTTTTGGGGCCTGCAACTTCGGGCTCTTTCCCCTTCTCCTTGGAGTTTTTCTTTCCCATGTTGCAAGTGATAGCGGCAGAGTTCTTGATACAGAGAGCTTTAATGCGAATGGCCAGATGCAAAGGACAGGAGGATTGCAGAGTATCTGAAGGTTCTTAGTCTAGCTTGAACTGATGGACAAATAACTTCCCTCTTGCTAGGAATTCACGTTTTATAACCTAAAAAGGCAACCACCTAAATTTATGGCACCTACTAAAATTAAATTTACACCTCGGACGAAAGAGGCTGTCGTATTCTTAAATTGATTCTGCAGCGATGTGGTACATAGGGCTACACGCTTCGATGATTACACTTTGTATTGGAGACGCAACCTGTTGCCACCTCGTACCTTGGTGCGAGCTTTTCTTTTCCCTTTTTCTAACTAAATTACCTCGAGAAGTGCTCCACCACCTTTTGCCTTAAATTCATCCGCTTCGTACTCCTTTCAAGGCCACTGTCGACACGTTCTCCGAGGCACGTTTCAAATTCTCCACCTCGCGCGTGGTCGGTTCGACGAAGTTGAACTTAATGTTGAAAAATGCTTCACGGTGAACCTTTGGTTCGGACTACCTTTCGATGCTTCGGGCCCGAAGTACTTTCCTTTTCGTCGTGCTGCCACTCTGCTTTGCGAAGGTCGCTTACCGAAGCTTTACCCTTTTGGAAACTGCTTCGCCAAATTCTGCTTCGAAAACTACCTCGCAAGGACCCTCTTAAAATCTACTTCGCAAAACTGTTGCCCGAAGTAGCTGCTGAAAATGCTTCGGGTGCGAAGCTCTTTTTGTGCCTTTGGTTCGGCCCTTTTGAGAGTAACATACTTCGCAGTGAACCTCCTTGCACTTGCTACTTTGCATCAAAAGTCCTCGAAGAGGATTTAGAAGTGGTACTTGGCTTTTGCGATCTTGGAATAGGATGTACATACAAATGCAAATTATATACAAAAGTACATATACACATTTTTTTTTTTTTAAAGAGAAGAATTGTGTTTTACTTTAGCGGTGAAAAGTCTTCAGATGAAGACCATTGACAGAGATCGGCAAAACTTGGCCATCTGCATCTTTGAGGATGAATGAATTGGCCGAGTTCACCTTCATAATTTTGAATGGCCCATCCCAAAAGGCATCCATCTTGTCGTGATTCCTAGGCTTGGCTTTCCAGGAGTCCCACTTCCATACCAGATCTCCCACTCTGAATGTGCGATCGGATGATTTCTTCTTGAACCAATCTTGGGTGACCTGAGCATGCTTAGCGAAGTTCTGGTAGGCTTCTTCATGATCTTCCTCTAGTTGTAGCAGCTGAGCTAATCTATTTTCCATTGGGCTAACTCCATCTTCTGCCTCTAACAGCTGTAGTGTAGGGATCTCTACATGGATGGGTAAGATGGCCTCCTTGCCGTAGACCAAGGCATAAGGTGAAGTCTTGATTGACTTCTTGATAGAAATTCGATCGGCCCACAAAGCTCGATCTAGAAGGAGGTGCCAAGTCCTTTTGTTTGTCTCTACGAGCTTTCTTAGCACCCTCAACAGAGTCTTATTGGTGGATTCTGCCAAACCATTGCCCTATGGATAGTAATTGGAGGATACTTTATGATATATCCCATATCTGTAGAGGAATTCATTGATTCTGGCACCTATGAAGCCAGGGCCATTGTCCATGATGATCGCTTCGGGGATGCCAAACCGGGTGATCAATCCTTCAAGGAAGGCTATGACAGTCTCTTGATCTGCATGCTTTGTAGGAATCGCTTCGGCCCACCTGGTGAAGTAGTCAGTCGCAGTCAATACGAATTTATGCCCAGCGGAGGAGTTCGGCGATATGACCCCCATGAAATCCAGCCCCCATTGTTGAAAAGGCATCTCTACTTGTATCGGTTGGAGGGGCATTGCAGCATTTTTGTTTCGACCGGTGAACTTCTGACACTGCTCGCATTTGCGACAAACTACGAAGGCATCGACAAAGAGTGTGGGCCAATAATAACCCACCTTGATGATCTTCAGCGTCGTTGTTCTCCCTACGAAGTGACCTCCAGATAGTCCTGAATGGAATTCTCCCAGGACTCTCCTTTTATCATCATCTTTGATGCACTTGAGAAGGACACCATCAATGTTCCTAAAAAATAGGCCTTCGAGGCACAGAGTGTATCGGGAGGACCGCATCCTGAAATGTCTTCGCTGCGATGCATTTAGATGCGAAGGACATTCGCCAGTGTTGAAGTAGCTTATTATCTCACTAACCCAATCCTTCTCGTCCTCCTCCTGGTTCGCGAAGCATCCTTCGGACAGTGCGTCATCCCCTTGAGGTTCTGTAGCTTCGGCCGCTACGCTCTTCGCCAATTCTTGACACAATGCGTGACCGTGAACCAGTTTGGTAGGCTTGATTTCAATGTCAAATTCCTGTATCTTGTTTACCCAATCGGCTCTCTTGCTTCCCAATTCTCCTTGGATGATAAAATTGTGCACATCGGGGTGAATGACAAAAACTGTGACTCGACTTTGGGAGATGAACTGCTTGAACTTCCTCAGTGATTTCATTACTGCATGCACTTGACGTTCTATGAAATTATATCTTTCTTCATGGGGATTGATCACCTGGCTCAAAAATGCGATGGGGCACTCCTCACCATCTTCCCCCTTTTGTGTCAGGACAGCAGCATAGCTCTCGGGCTCTCCTATAGCATACATGATAAAATCTTGACTGTAGTCAGGGTTGATTAGGACCGGCGCCTAAGCGATTCGAGCCTTAATCTCTTCGAATGCCTCCTTTCTCTCTTTCATCCAGCTGAATTCAGTGCCCTTCTTCAAAAGTTCGGACATTGGCTTGATAACTTGGGCGAAATCGGGGACAAACTTCCTTACGAAGTTAATCTGGCCGAAGAAAGATTGAAGTCCTTTCTTGTCTATTGGGAGTGGGAGCTTTGTCAGAGCCTCGGCTCTATCGAGATCTACAGTGAGTCCCTTTTCTGATATTGCATGTCCCAACAACTTTCCTTCGTTGACTATGAATATGGACTTCTTTGGATTGATTGAGATGCCAAACTCTCGACATTTTTCAAAAATTTGTTGTAGATGTATGGGGTGATCCTCCCTTCTTCGGGAGAAAATGGTCATGTCATCTAGATAGATGATGATAACCTTATTTAGAAGCTCACCAAAAGCAAGATCCATCGCTCTCTGGAAAGTGGCACCAACATTCGAAAGGCCAAATGGCATTCGTTGGTAAGCAAATGTCCCCCACTTGGTGGTGAACGTTGTTTTGTGCTGGTCTTCATCCCTGACCCAGATCTGATTGTATCCAGAGAAACCATCGAGCAGAGAGAAGCGTTGAGCTCCAGCCATCGAGTGCAAAATCTGATCGATTTGTGGGAGAGGATAGTGGTCCTTGAGAGAAGCCTGGTTCAGGTTGCGAAAGTCCACGCATAACCAAATATCTCCATTCTTTTTTTTTGACGGGGACTAGGTTCGCTACCCATGAAGAGTGCTTGATGGGATAAATGATCTTCGCCTCGAGCATCTTTAGAAGTTCGGCCTTCATTAGGACCTCGATCTTAGGATTAACCGGCCTTTGCTTTTGTCGAAAAGGTTTGACCCCCTCCTGTAATTCGATTGTGTGTTGAACCAGCTGCCGATTGTATCCCCTGAGGTCTTGATAAGACCAAGCAATTATGTCTGGATACTTCTTGCACAAAGTCTGGATCTGTTCTATCTCTTCTGAAGTGCAATCGGTTCCAACTTTTATTGCCTTTCCAGGTTCAAGCTCTAAATCTTGATACTGCTTTTCATTAACTTTGATCATGTGAGAGAGTGCTCGATCATTCTGATCAAAGAGGCTTTCAAGAGTGACCAGTCCTTTGGGAACATAGTTGTTCTTCAATTGAACTAGCCCCTCATATCCTTCTTCATCAGAGCTCCTGTCTTCGACTATGGCGGCTTCTTGGATCATGAAATTTACAATCTGCTCGTCATTGTCAAAGACTTGCCAATGTAGGTCTTTGTCTGGGACAGAAGGCCTGTAGATCATCCTCACAGCTTTGGGCTTGTGCACCATGTCTTCTATGGGAGAGTACTTGGCTGCGATGGATGCCAAGACATCGGCATGTCGATTCTTTTCTCATGGGATTGACTGCAGATTGAGAGATTCGAACTGGTCGAACAGGTCCCATACCCTATTGCGGTATGACTTTAGATAATGCTTCTTTGAAGTACACTTATTTGTGACCTGGTTGCACACCAGTTCAGAATCTCCAAAGATTTGGAGATGCTTTATGCCTAACTTGTCAGCCTTCTTGAGTCCTAGGCATAATGCTTCATATTCTGCTGCATTGTTAGTGCAGCTCCATGTCAACCGGTAGCAATACTCCTTTTGCTCTCCGGATGGCGAAACTAGAAGAATCCCTGCCCCAACACCATTTTTACATCGGGCACCATCGAAGAACAATTTCCATAGTCCTTCTTGGGCACTTGTTCTATCCTCTCGGTTGGGTATGTTTCTCAGGCTTGGCGATCGCATAACATCCTATCTCGGTCTCCACCATGGCATTAAAGTCTGCCAATGAGAACTCATCTTCATAACTTAATTGCGCAAGAGATTCCTCGACCAAGTCTACCTGCTCTATTTCCTCCACTATTGCATTCATTGGATCATTGCTTTCTTCTTCGGACATCTTCTGCACAAGGAAGGAAGAAGGCTTTTCATTGTAGATCTTCACCTTCTTTCCTTTGAATGGAATCTCCAGATGAGAGTAATCCATAGACAGATATCCACCCAGCTTTGCCATGAATTCCCTTGACAAGCACATACTGAAATATGGCTCTAAGTCGACTACTACTACCTCTTGTATGACCGTGATCTGAGGCATCTTATGTAGTCGGATAGGAATGTCTTTGATCACCCCTACAGTCTTCACTGGGGTTCCATCCAACTGGAGTACACCTTGGCTGCTTCACGTATATTCCATCCCTATTTCTTCGTAGACTGCTCTTGGCATGATTGTTGTAGCGGCCCCAGAGTCGATCATGCAATTATGTACAATATACCCTTCCATTTGTAGAGATAGGTAGAATGGAGGTGGTCTGTTCTTCCCCGTAATGGATGTGGATAGGGTCTGCACAAGAGCAAGCGGTGCTACCTTTTTTGCTTTGATTGTCTTCAATGATTCTTGCAGCAGGTCTACTTGTCCAGGTAGATGCAGTGCATCGTACAAGCTGATTTTGGCTGGAATCTTCTTTAACTCCTCTACAATGTTGTACGCCAGGGATTTGAGCACTTTGGGTTCCTTTCTAGGTTCATATCTGGTGTGATACTACTCCGTAGCTTCAACTCTTTGCCGCTTAGTCAGTGAAGGAAACTTGAGCTTTTCCTTAGCCTGCTCCTTAGTTTCTGCTTGAGGTGGTTCGACAGAGGCCTTTTGAGCGTTTTCTTTGATTGGTGCAGGTGGAGGAGCTTCGTTCGTAGCCGAAGAAGATGATTGTCCTTTCTCGGGTCGATCATCCCCTTTTAAGGGAGCCATCTGAGTAGCATCTACTTCTATTGCCTTCTTTCCTCCTCTGGTAAGCACTACAACCGGCTCCTCCTCGCCAATTGTCAGGTTCTGACTCATTTGCCTAATGACGTTGACTTGACCGCTATGACTACTGCTTGCCAGTGTTTGTACATAGTGTTGGTGCAGCATGCAGGTATTTTCTTCATGCGGATCATTGCACGTAGAGCACCAATATACATAATCGAAAGTGCTCGGAGCTTCATCAATTGCAGCATTTCTCGTCGAAGCCTTCCCTTGCTGGACTGCTTGGTCTTTGGTAAGCGCAGGCGTAGGATAAGATCTTCTCGATAGGAATTCCTGTTGCGCTTGCTTCTTCTTCACAATGGTCATGTCATTGGACAACATCTGAACTGTAGAGTTCAGAGACTGCATCTCTTGCAAAATTTTAGTTTGTATATCATCGACTTTCGAAACGAGTGGTAATGAAGCCATCGTCGGTATTGGAGGCAGGGCGGGGTGTTGAGGTGGTGCTGGTAGTACAGGAAATGCCGAAGTGACAGTGGGCTGCGGAGTTGAAAATGTAGGGAAATGAATTTGTGGAGCGGTGATTTGAGACACGATAGGATTCGGGTTCCAAGATGAGATCGGGAGTGCAGGGGTTGTAGAGATTTGCGAAGCGGCTGCGCTTGCATACTGGAATTGAAGGAATTCAAGAAGTATGGGCGTCGACATCCTTTGGGGAAGCTTGCCCATAGCTATCAAATCCATTTCTGCCCTCTTGGCTAACTCATACAACTCGAGAAAAGTATTAACGTTAGAATATCTTACCATGAGACCGATATCAGGGTTGAAAGCCCGAAGGAAATAGAGTGTTGCAGCTTCGTCGGTTGGCCGAAGTCCAATTGGCACTCTCTGCCAGGTTCGAGCGAACCTAACATTGAAATCTATGATTTCTTCTTGTGGATGCCTCTTGATCGAAGTGAACTGATGCAGGAGAGAGGTAGGATCACAGGACTCATTGAAGTTTCCCATCAGTTGATCAGCTAACTGGTCCCATCCCGTAATACTACCGGGTGGTAGAGATCTATACCAGTAGAGGAGTTTTCCTCTAAGGGAAAGAACCAGAAGCTTTACCATAATTTGCTCTTCTGTAATGTCGTGGATCGCCGCCAGAGATATTATGTCCTGGATGTGCTCCAGGGCAGTCTTCCCAGTTCCATCGAACATTGGGATCTTTTTTATGGTAGCAGGTGGCACTTGCCCTTGTCCCACTAGATTTAGTGGTGACAAAGAATCCCATGTTGGGGACAACCTAGGCGGTGGTGGTTGCTGCATTTGTTGTTGTTGTTGTTGTTGTTGTTGTGCCATACTTGCTCCTAGATTTTGAGAAACAGGTATTCCCGAAGCTCCTCCTTGATTGCTAATAGGACAACTAATAGGAATGGAGGCACTAGGACGCTTCGGTGAGTTGGGAGGATTGGGAGGAAAATTAGATGATGTGCTATCAGGAGTTAGGCCTTGTTCACCAACAACAGCCTCTTGCGAGGACGTTCCTCGTAATAGTGACTCGAGGGTGACCAACCTTGATCGCTCCCCGAAGGCATCGATATCTAGCTCAAAGAACTCGGTTTCCTCTCCTCTATTCTTAACTCTCCATCTCGTTTGCATGAAGGCACAGACTTTTGGTACTGGTCTTTACGACTTAAAGATTCTCGGGTAAACAGAGTCGCCAGATGCTAAGAGTCTTTTGGTAATGAGAGCATCGATTCTCACTACCACTAGTCAGGTGAGACTGACCGGGTCACACCGAGAACTGGTTAGAACTATTGGCCCCGATGAAGATGGGTTTTGCATTTAAAATATGGGACCTTGATTGGTTATGGATCTTACTGAGACAGACATAGTCGGTCCCACCGGGCGTGCCAAAAACTGTTGGTCATCAAATCTGCCTAGGAAAGGATTTAGGTGAGTGTATGCGCCCTAGACCTGGACCAACATTGAAAGGCCGAAGGGAAGAGATGCCCCTCATGCCAATCTCCGGAGAAAGGCCGGCTCCTATGCTAAACTACTTTGGTGTTTTGAGATAAGGGTGCAGGAAAGAGATAAAAGGAGTAGGGTTAGAGAAAGAAATAAAAGGGGTAAGGGAAGAGAGATCAAATAGTTTAAGGTGGGAGAGAACAGGAAGCACGATCACTAACTGACAACTTGAATGGAAGCAAAGAACACCAAGAATAAATGAAAGAAACGCAATATCAACCTTCCTATGTATCCTTCAGGCGAGTTTCAGGGTACAGTCCCCGATCGCACATCGGACGCAGGGTTCAGCTTTCTCAGTATGCAAACGAAGAAAGACAAAAGAATCAAGCATAGAAGGCAGCATAAAAGAAAACCAATATGACGTTTTTCCACTCCTATGTATCCTTCAGACGAGTTTTAGGGTACAGTCCTCGATCGCACACCGGACGCAGGGTTCAGCTTTCTCAGTATGCAAATGAAGAAAGACAAAAGAATCAAGCACAGAAGGCAGCATAAAAGAGAGAAATGGAGCCCAAAGCTCTTTAGTATTAATCGTAGGACATCAAGTTACAACAGCTTTCTAGCAGATAGTTCCCCCCTTTTACATTACAATGCCTAGGTTTTTATAGAGGACCCGACCCTCTGAGTCATAATTACATAGCAAAGAAGAGTACACCCTCGAGCCCTGAGAATTTGGCTCCCCGAGGCTCTCGTGATCGAGCTCTCAAATCCATTACCAAAATTGGCAACTACGACCGGGTCAACCATGGAAAGATGCATTGATGAGCCGTCTGGACGTCCTTGGTCTCTAGGTGCGGTGCTCGAGTGGCCGCCATGCTCGTCGGGCTCTCCATCATGGCCTGATACTTCGTTTTTGATTGCCAAAAATGAGCAACGAGCTTATCGGGCACGAAAAATTGCATTTATGAGGCACTTGATCACCTCGGGAAAATACCCAGCTTGGAATGCGTGCCCTTGAAGCGCTTCGCTAAGTCTTCGTTCACAACTTCGCTTCGCAATGGTTCTGAGCCGAAGCAATAACTCCTCCTTGGTTTGTACTTCACAAAATTGAGCTTCGCAAAACTGCTTCGGGGGTGGGGAGTGCCGAAGCATATTTACTTCGCAAAATGGGCCTCTTCGTCTTTGCCGCTTCGCTGACTAAATTGCTTCGCTGACGCCTTAGAGAAATGCTTCGCTGCGATCCTCTTTCAAAACTATGGTTCGGGAAGATTTCGGCCGAAGCAATTGTCTTCAAAAGATGTTGCATTCTTTCACTTCGGGTAGAAGTACTTCACACGAAAATTAGCCGAAGCAAATGCTTCGCAATGACTTTTGGCGAAGTAAAAATGATTCGCTGATGGAGGGGCCCGAAGTGGGTGCTTCGACAACTTTCTGGCGAAGTACTTTCAATGCTCTTTCGAGTCCCGCTTCGCTAGTTTTCTGGCTGAAGTAGCTACTGGAAATGCTTCGGGCCCGAAGTAGTTTTATTCTTCTTCCTTTGTATTTTACTTCGGCAACACCGCTTCGCAGAAATCTCGCCCGAAGTGGCTGCTGGAAATGCTTCGGGCCCGAAGTAGTTTTCTTGCCTTAGCCAATTTGAACCGTGGTCTGGACCTTCCTTCTTCGGCGAAGTTGTTCTTTTGAATGTCGCTTCGCTCAACTTTCGCCCGAAGTAGTGGTTTGAAGCGCTTCGGGCCCGAAGTTCTTCACTACCCTTGTATTCTTCTTCGGCAATACTACTTCGCAAAATTTTCACCCGAAGTAGTGCTGAAAATGCTTCGGGTGCGAAGCTCTTCTCATTTTCCTTCGACAAAGTTCTTTTCTCTAGCCCTTTTGACAGCGAAGCTCTTTCTTTTCTCTTTTATATACAAAGGGGTGGCATTGAAAGCCAAAATTGCTGCAAATTTTCAAATAAAAATAACAAAGAAAAACTTCACAAAACACTGTACAAAATTTGATTTCCTTTTCTACCCCTTGAGAAATGTGACAAAATTGTCAACAGTACTTGAGTCACTCCTTAGCCTACTATTTCATGTCATTCTACATTTGAGCAACTACGGTAGGTAGTGAAGTTGATGCCTTAGTTTGTGCCTTTTCCTAAGCTTTCTTAGGCAATAAATATTTTAACTTGATAGAATATTGCTCCTTAATTGTTGCACCAGGCACTTTCACTGGAGGTTGCCTTTTTTTATTTTGCCCCTTTGATTCTATAGGCACCTTCAAAATTTCAAGATCAGTTGGATCTACGGTTATTTGCTTCTTTCCAAACCTCGTAAGAACCTAAAATTGCTCCAAGGATGGCATCATAAAATTATGGTCAACCTCTCTGATCATGTTGATTTTTTTTCTAGCTAAAATTTTTGCAAGCATCTACACATAGTTCATATGCACCATGCAGGTTTCTTCTCCATGAGGATCTTTGCACATTGAACACCAGTATGAATTTTCTAGCATACTAGTCTCCTCATTTTCTAGCACTATTGTGTTCTTCTTAGGGCCTCTACTAGGGGATGCTTGCTCTTGAGTAATCAGTGGAGTTTAAAATCTCCTAGACTAAAATTCAGCCTCAACTTACTTCTTCCTCACCGTTGTAAGCTCATTTGATATCATCCTTAAGGCTGAGTTATTTGATTTCACTTCTTGTAACAATGCCATGAAAGGATCAGGGTTAGAAGGTGTGGGAGGTTCTGGAAAAGGTAGAGGTACTGGCGGCATAGAAAATGGTAATGGGACCGATGGCACTGGCAATACTGGAAAAGGAATAGATGATGGCAATTGTGGTACCAATTGAATGGGAAACTATGGAAAACTTAGAGTGGGGTTTTGTGGTACAGGGATCAGAGTGATTTGAGGTGTACTTGAGATCCGTGAGGGAATTGGGTACATGGAATGCATGGGCTGCAAAAACACACTATAATACACATGTTGTAGGAGATCAGGTAGAATAGGCATCATCATTTTTGGAGGAAGATTGCCTATGGCAATCACATCAGATTCAGATTTTTGGGCTTGAGTATACAAATTAGGGAAGGTATTCATATTAGTTTGCCGAGAAATGATTCCAATGTTAGTGCTAAATATCCTGAGGTAATAAAATATAGCTTGCTCATGCATGGGCCACAAACCATCAGGAACTCTTTGTCAGCTTTGTGCGAGCATGACATTGAAATCCACTATCTCCTCCTATGAATATCTTTAGATCATTGTAAACTGATGTAGCAAGGAGTATGGATTAGCTTGTTCATGAAATTTTTTTACCAATAAATCCACCAACTGATCTCATGAAGTAATAGTACCTGGTTGCAATAATTTGTACCAATACAATAATTTTTCTCTCAATGACAATACCAAAAAATTTACCATTACATATTTGTCCATTATTCCATGGATCTTAGCTAGAGAAGCTACATCCTAAATATGTTCATAGGCCATATTTTTAGTGCCATCATATGTGCAAAAGCCTTCAAAGCTGCTTGGGACATTGGATTTTATGCTTGTAAGTTTAAGGCACCTGAGCTATTACATGTTGGGAATTACCTTGGTGGTTGTGGCTATTGAGGTGGTGGATTTTGATCCATGTGGACTGGTGTGTGAGGTGGATCTTGAGGGATGCTAGTGGTAGTACTAACTGGACTTGTGGGAGTATAAAATACACTGACTAGTCATGAGGATGTGGCAGATGATATATAGGATGTATGAGGTAATGAAGATGTACGATGTAGAGTGGCTAACTAAGGATGTTCTCCTAGCATTTGAATATCAAGTTCATAAAACTCAATTTGATGATCTAGATTTTTGGACTTTGATCTTGTATTCATGAGACACAACTTTCACTGTCCCCATATTTGGATATTTCTAGGTATAATCTAGTTGTCATATGTTCTAACTATACAACATGAAGGTGAACATCAAACCTTGATACTGTTGGAAGTGGAACTTTTGGGTTCCCACCGGGCATGCCAAAAACTATTGGTCAAATATCTGCCTAATTAATAAAACTTCATTTGTGCACCCTATAATGGCCAACATTGAATGATCGAAGGAAAGGAATTTCCACCGTGTCAATCTTTAGAGAAGGATGGCTCCAAAGCTAAATCCTACATTGGTTGCAGACTAGAGTTGTAGGAAAGAGATTAGAAATTACATAAATAAATGGGAAATATGGCCACAGGCTGAAAGTGTAGGATGCAGGGCAGACTAATAGTAGGATATTCACCCAAGCATGAAATAGCATACAAAAAAAGAGAAGCAGCAAAATTTACTTATAAATTTGCAACAACCTTCAAAATAACACTCCAGCACTCATTCCCTCATTAGCAATATTTTAAATTACAATGCAGAATTTTAAACTTCGTAGCAAATAAAGAACATGAATGTAAAATAGAAGTGCACGAATTCAGAAGGAAATTACACACAATATCACTTGCAAATTCAAAAACCTGGTGTCTTCTATTGATGCAGATAACTTGGAGAGATTTTTCTCGCAAAGTGTCTAACCTCCTTTACAATGAGAATTCAGTAGTATTTAGAGAGGATTTTGCCTCTTTCATTAAATGCACATGGAAAAAAAATGATCATAGATCATGAACCATAGTGAGGAAATGCCTCCTTGTAAATATTAAAAATTTATCCTCCTAGAACAACGATCCATCTTTCAAGGAAATATTCCCAGGAAATTAGTATCTTGGGCATTGATGCATAGAAAATTAAGGGACGTTTGATGCCTTGAAAATACACTCTCACTTTGGAAATCATGAAAATCCTCCTATGCTTTTAACACGGCTCTCTTCTTCTCTCAGGATTCACCATTTGAGTTACTCATTGCCTCCATCATTTAATATTTTTTTTGATCTGCTCTTGGCACCTTTGAAAATTTGGACCTTGATGATGAATACGCATTTTATTGTATTTACTCCTTTTTAACCCTAGAGATGATAGTTCCTTTTATTCGAGGTAAATTTTTTTTAACAATTGAACATCTTCATGCTTATGATCACATTTGCACCATTTCTTTTTAAAATTATGTTCGTTAAATTTTGCTTTTTCGATGCGTTCTCATGTGATCTCAATCTTGGGAGTGCGTTCATCCATGGGGGAGGTGAACAGGATTTTCACCCCTCAACCAAGGTGAATGCGATAACATTTTGCTTTTGGAGCACATTAACCCATGGGAGAGGCGAACAAAATGTTTTTCCCATGACCAGGGCAAACACGATGTGACTTGTCAATAAAGTATGCATTGTTGACTTCCCTTCTTCCTGTCACCTTTCTAATTACATTCACCCCAAGGAAGGGTGAACAGAGCTTTCGCCCCATATTTGGAGTGAACTCGTCCCTTTTCTAAAATTTTTAAAATGTGGGTGGGCATTGATGTTTCAAACTTTCAGGAAGACGTTCACCCCAAGGTGGGGCAAAGGGGGCTTTCATCCATCTTTGGGGTAAATGTAATTTTCACATATTTGCTTTTGGGCATTTTCAAATATTTTGGTCCTTCGTCATTTTTATTTTTTAATTTTTCTTTCCCTTTATTTTTGACAGAGTGTACCAGGGTGAAGGCGTCTCTAATTCATAGTGCTTTGGAATGTTGCAATACTTGTTTTCTCTTTAAAAATTCATCCCCTCCAAGAACAAAAAAAAAGGTACATTTGCAAACAGAGAAATAACATATACAATCGATCCATAATAACATTTTAGAATAAATATCATCGTATTACAATCAAAATGCTCCATCAAAATAAAACAAAAATCCCAATGTGGAAAAGTACAAAACTGCCAACACATAGAGTATAAGAAAAATGATAAATATTTCTTACAAGGATACATGGACTCAGATTATGTTGGATCTAAAGATAACAGGAGGTCAACATCTAGATATTTGTTTTATCTAGTATCTAGACCTGTCTTATGGAACATCAATAAACTATAGGAAATGGTATTGTAATCCATAGAGGTAGGGTATTTCCCTATATGAAGAGCTATGTGCTAAGTGATATGGTTATGTTACATACTATCAAATTAGATGTACCTAAAAATTGACCAATAGTATTCAATTACAACAATCAAAGTTTTCTAAAATTAATAAAAAATATAGTATTTCATGAAATAATAATGCACATTAAATTTTAGTGTCATTTCATTCAAGCATAACTTCAAAATAACAAGATTCAACTCTAGTACAATCCCACCAAAGAATATCTTATGGAAATTTTTACAAAGGCACTTGCATGTGTCAATTTTGAATTGTTTTGTAGCTCTCTTTGTATACCAAATGATGTAACAAAGAGGGATGTTAGGTAGGTATTATATTATTAGTATGATTACAAGCATGTAATAGTTGGGGGGTTAAATTTGGTTATAACCAGTAGATTTTATTTTAAAATAGTTGCAACAAATGTTTCTACGATTAATAATTAATGTGTTGTATTTAAATATGCTTACAAGATTAATCAAATTTTGTGGATGTTTACTTAATAGAGTAGATGAGAGAAATTATAGAAGTTTAATTAGAATCCTTATGTAGTTGATAACAAAAATATTATGTATTGTATATATAGTCTCCTTGGTTTTAAGATTCATGAGTAAGTCATCAAAAGATCATATAAGAGCAACTACAAGAATTTTGAGGTATGTAAAATAAACTTTAATTTATAGAATCCACTATATATTATCCAATAATATTGAGTTGGTTGGATACAATGATTCAAATTTTGGAGGCTCAATTTATGATAGGAAATTTGCATGAGGAATTTGTTTCTCATTGGTAAGAGGATTAGTAACTTCAAGTTTAGAAAAATAAGTAACAATTGCACTCTCGACAATAGAGGGGAAGCACATAAGTAGTGTGGTTGAGATAAATTCTAGAAGACCTTTGTGAAAATAATAAATATCAACTACCATTTTTTATGATAACATGAGTGTAGTTTAAATAACTAAATATCCTATTTTTCATACAGTATCAAAGCGCATTGATTGGAAATATAAATATATTAGAGACATAGTTCAAGAAAAGAGAGTTGATTTGAAACATTGAAATTCGAAAGATTAGTATGCAAATATTTTTACAAATATAGTGGTAAAGAATCAATTTATTTCAATTATAAATAGAAAGTAAATTTTCCCATTAAGTCTCAAGGTGGAGAATGTTGGTCATTATAATATTCAATGAAATAAAAATAGAATAGGACAAAAATAGGATAAAATTAAGAACAAAATAGAATTGGAATTACAAGTAAAACATTTTAAAAAGAAAAAATATATTTTATCTCTTTGGCATCATAGATAAATTCTATATCATTTTTATCATAAAATTTTATGGTATACATGTATTTCTTAAGAAGATATACATCAACTTGTTGGACATTTTGAGCTCATTTAGTTGTCATTGATGTCAAGATGAGAAGTTGTCATTAATGCCAAAGTGAACATATGAAGCTATCATTATACCATTGAGTACACCATTACTACCAGCAGGAACAATGCGAAGAGTTGAAGAAAAGTTGTCAAAATATTGTTTTATAAGGGTTTGTCTTAAAACCATGGTGGAAAATTAAAATGTTTTTATTAAAATAATCATAAGGATATAAAGGCTTCCTTAAGCATTGTGATGGTAGAATTAAGGTTTTTATTAAAACCATGGTGGCAAAATAATTTACATCAAATCAGTGGAGTTCAAAGAAAGGTTTAAAGTTTATCTCAAGAAGGCTTTAATTTTTATTAAAGTCAAAGGTTTATAAAAATAATTTATAAAATTTAAATTCTTTTAGAATTTAAATAATTTATAAATTATAAAGGTTTTAAAGAAGCATCGATGTCATCAATTTAGTGGTGTGCCGAAGTCTATGGAAAAATATGGAAATCATGTATAAATACCATGCCAAAGGACATTAAAACTTACCCTTCTTCGATTAAATTTCATGCAACCAAGAGAAAGAATAATTCATGCAATCGTTGAGGAAGAATATAAATTCGTGTTGTCTTTTAGTGCCAAGGAAAATATGAAAAGGGAGGGCTTAAGGCCTCACTCCCATTGTATGCGGTGGTCCATTGGCAGCGCGCATTTTGTGAGAGTGTTGGGAGTGGAAGTGACAACGATCGATTCGTGTGGAGGTAGTTGGCGTGTTTGTCTTGAGAGCTACAGAGGAAAACATTTTGGCATGCGCTCGTGTGAGCGCCAGGCTTAGAATAAAGATCACAAGGTGCTCTTAATATTCCAATTTTACGTCTAGCACACGCAATGGTCTAGCCTATGGCTAGGGTGCACGAAGAGGCAGAGATTGGGGGTTTGAATCTCATAAGTGGCAAAGGTATTATTTTTGTTAAATAAATTTTTATTTGCCTAAAGTTTTTCCTAAGGTAAAAAGGGAGTTATAAGGGTAGAATGAAAAGTTGCATGTTTGGTAATTGATTTATGTTATTGGAGTTATAAGGAAAGTGGATTTGTTTTATGCCAAAGTTCTTCTTGCTATTAAAATTTTATTAAAGAGGTTTTTGAGTTAAATTTTGGTGGATGTTAAATTTATTTTTATTGGGAGATTATAAGGTGTTATTCAAAAATATTTTTATGTATGTTGATGATTGATTTTATAGATGGAGTGATAAGGTGTAATTAAGTTTTTGCATTATATTGTGAGAAACATTTATCTTCTAACATCTTTGAGTTTGGCATAGAAGTGGTTGTGGTTGTGATAGATTTATGAGATCCCTTAATCATCAAGAAAAAGGTATGAGTACATTCTTCCATAATTGAGTTGATTGATTGATTTTTTGAAAATAAGTTTGGAGTGAAAAGGATTTGATTAGGGCTTCCTTATTGAGTGTGTTTGAGTTAATGCTTCAAGGTTTTCTAGGTTAAATAGTTGTTATGTGAAGCTTTTTTTATAAGAATTGTTGTTGAAGCCATTTGTTGAGAGAAAAACTTGAACTAGGGTTTGAGTATCATTGCTATGTGAGGATTGTTTTATAAGTATTGTTGTTGAAGTGAGTTGTTGAGCAAATAACTTGAACTAAGCTTTGAAAAGAACATGAGTATCATTGTTATGTGAGATTTATGGTTGAGCATTGTTGGAAACATTTTGATTTGATGTTTATATGCTTGGACTAGGGTTTGTGAGCAAGGATTATTTCATTGAGTGATTGATTGAGTAGATTTGGTTGAGCCTAGTCAAGTGGATGTGTGAAGTGATTGTTTAAGTTCCATAAAACAAACTATTCTATATTTTGAATTGATTTGAGAAAGTGATTGAGAATTGAGTTGAATTTGAAGCATATTGAGTCTCTAACAATTCTCCTTATGTTTCTAAGAGAGTGATTGAAATTAATTGAGCATTGTGATTAGTATAGAATATATTGAGTCTCTAACAATTCTCTTTATGTTTATATGAGATTAGACAAGTTCTGTGTGGACTTGTTGAGAAGATTTGAGGTAATTCTTTAAGGAGACTTGTGGACTGATTTTGTGTGAGATTTTGTGGAATCTTATAATACAGATTTGGATAAGTTCTTGAGAGGAATTATTGAGTAGATTTGGACAAGTTCTAGAGAGGACTTGTAGAGCAGATTTGAGCAAGTTCTAGAGAGGACTTTTGGAGCAGATTGAGCAAGTTCTAGAGAGGACTTGTAGAGCATATTGAGCAAGTTCTAGAGAGGACTTGTAGAGAAAATTTGAGCAAGTTCTAGAGAGGACTTGTGGATAGATTAGTGTGAGATTTTGTGGAAGCTTACAAGGCAGATTTGAGATAAGTATTTGAGAAGACTTGAGAGCATATTTGATTGGTTTGTTCAAACCTTGAGTTAAGGTTTAGGGTAGGTCAAAAAGAGTTGATTCAAGACTTGATTTAAGGATTGAGGATAGAGATCGAGGACATATTTATGCTAGAACTAAGAACTATGTTTAGTGTAAATTTGAGGATAGAGTTTGGTGTAGATTTGAGGATAGGTTTATGCCAGACCAATGATAGAGATTGAGCAGAGTTGTACTAGACTGAAGGACTATGTTTAGTATATATTAGAGATAGAGCTTTGGAGGTGACAGAGCAGAGAGGACAGTAGTCTCTAGTGGATAGGTATCCATTAGCTAGGGTAGCGAGGATAGGTCTTCTGAGTGGGGACAAGAGTCTTCAGTGGAGAGAGATCCAAAATCTAGTGTAGTGGAGGTAGTAGTCTTCTAGAGGATCACCAACCAGAGAAGAGGAGAAGGAGTTATCCTATGGATAGAGATCCATGAACTTGATTTAGGAGATTGGTGTCTCCTTTGGATAAAGGTCCATAAAAATTGTAATAGGGAAAGGATTCCCAAGAGATTGATTGAGAAAATTTTAGTGAAATATTATCTCTGTGGAGTAGCCCACATTGGGTGAACCACGTAAATTATGGTTTCTTTATTGTGTGTGGTTATTTGTGTATTTCTTTGATTACTAATGTTGATATTGCTATCTATACATTGCATAATATTAATTTGGAAAGAAAAGTAAAAATTGGTCTTATACTGTTCACCCCCCCTCTCAGTATAAGCTTGTGTTCTTGAATTGGTATCAAAGTGGGTTACTTCAAAAGAGTTTAACAGATTTAAGGAAAAGCTAACAAGAAAACAATGGATTCTAAGAATGTGTCCTCAGATAATTCAACACCAGTATTTTATGGAAGTGAATATATATATATTGGAGTATGAGAATGGAGATCTACCTTATGGCACTTGGCAATGAAATTTGGAAAGCAGTTGAATTTGGATATGATCCCTTAATTAATCCTCCTACATATAAGTAAGGTAAGATCCTACATCATTACAATTCAAAAGCAATTAATACACTTTTGAGAGGTTTACATAGAACGGAGTCTATGAAAGTTATGCATTGTCAAACTGCAAAAGAAATGTGGGATAAATTACAAAATATATATGAAGGAGATAAATGTGTCAAGAAAGCAAAGATGCAAAATATCAAAGGACAATTTGAAGAATTAAGAATGAAGGATGAGTAAAACATTAGTACTTATCTACTTCGAATTTATGGCGTTGTTAATGTTATGCAAGGACTTGGAATGAATATTGATGAATCAGATGTTTGTGATAAAGTTTTAAGAACTCTTCCAAAAATATTCAGTGAAAATGTTTCTGCTATAGAAGTGTCAATGTATGGTGATACTTTAACAAGAGATATGTTGCTTAGTATGCTCATAGTATTTGAGATAAGCACAAAATATCATATTCCCCAGAAAGAAGCAGCATTCAAAGTAATCAAGAATGCAAAGGGTAAGAAGTCATAATCAAGCAATGAGTCATCCAATGATGAAGAAGAAAATTATGGTAGATGGAATAAGGATTCAAGAAGATCTAGAGATATAATATCTGTTAAATGTTTCAATTGTGGAAATTATGGTCATTATGCAATTGACTGTCAAGAACCTAAGAATAACAATGATGAAGAAAAACAGGATCACAAGAACAGGAAATCAGAAAGATACAAACACCAAAAGAAGATCAAGGATGTACAAAGCAGACAAGGAAATAAGTTCTTTCAAAGACAAAAGATAAGCTCCTATGCAAATAAGGCAAGTAAGTACTCAAGTGATAGTGATGCTAGTTTTTCATACAATGATAGAGATGAAGTCCTATTTATGATTGAAGAAAAAGAACAAGTTAAGAAAAGGACTCCAATAATTCTCAAGTGTTTTAGATGTGGTAAATTTGGACATCTTGAAGATAATTGTACAAGGGATGGTTATAGTTTTAGTGATGATGAATATGAGGATGCACTTGAAGTACCATATGAAAACCTTCTAATGGCATTATAAGAAGAAGTAGGTGATCCTATAGAAGACAAGCCAATAGAAAATAAATATGTGGACAAAGGTAAACAAATAGAGGAATATTCGAAAAAGGATGGATATGATCTCAAGGGAGAACTTATTTATGCCCTTGACACGGTAAAGAAGGTAGGAAATCAACACTCTAAACTTGAAATTTAGTTTTAGGAATGTGTGAAGAGATAATATTGCTTATAGAGGATTTAGAAAATTCAAAGGCTAAGATAAAAAGATTCAAATATAAGTTAGAAGCAAATATTTTAGAATGTGAAAAGTTAGCACAAGAAGTGGCACTACTGAGACAATATTTAGAAGACTTGAAAGTCAAGCTAAAAGGGTTCAAAAAAATCTCAAATAACTTGGATAATTTCATCAAGATACAAAATCCTACATCAAGCAAAACAGGTCTTAGATTTGAATAGGTTCAAAATAAATGGGAAGGAAAGTCAACCTCAAGTTTTGGATGAGAAGAAACTTCATATGAAGATACTTCAGAAGAAGATAGTGTAAAATGGAGTGAGACATCTAAGGATGAGTTGGACAATAGAGAGTTCAACAAGGATAGGAATAATGCACAAAGAAGATACATATGGAACAACAATCAGAATAGGTCAAGAGAGACTAGGAGACCAATGAGGTCAAGAAAAGGAGGCTTTAATGGAAGATGCTTTTCATATCATAATTTTAGGCACATGGCTTCACAGTGCAAAACACATAAAATATAGGAATATGGAAACAGATAAATTTTCCATGGGTATTGCTACTCATGCAATTAGTTTGGTCACAAAGCAATGAATTGCAGGGTTCATGACAAAAGAGGATATGACTTCACTAAGAGAATTCCTAAGACATTTGCACCTCCATGGAATAATAACATTAAGTGTTATAAGTGCAATAATTATGGTCACACAACAAAGTGGTGTAGAGCAGACATTCTAGAATCAAGCAGGAACAAGAACATGGATATGAACAAGAACTTGAATAGGAATATGGATATGAATAGGAACATGAACAAGAATGTAGATATGGACAGGAACATGGATATAGAAAGAAATAGTCAGAGGAATCAGAAGGATCAAATAAGAAGAAGAGAGGATAAAGGTAAAGAATAGTACTTTCTAGGAGTAGAAATACTCCCACCCCGAAATTAACCACCTCAAGAGGATGTGGGGGAGGGGTTAAGCTAAGAGGCTCATTCCTAGCCTCGAGTCCCAAAGGTGAACCTTTGCCATTGATGATAAATGGGGAGATATTTGAGTGAGGGGAGAGAGATATGGCATTTGAGAGAGCATTGAGCTAGGGGAGCATTGTCCCAGGGGGAGCAGAACAAAGAAAAGGTCAAGTGTTCGGTAAAAAGAATTTGGGTTGCCATCAATGACAAAGGGGATATTGTTGTATATTTTGAGCTCATTTAGTTGTCATTGATGTCAAGATGATAAGTTGTCATTGATGCCAAAGTGAATATATGAAGCTATCATTAATACCATGGAGTACACCATTACTACCACAAGAAAAAATGCAAAGAGTCGAAGAAAAGTTGTCAAAATATTATTTTATAAGGGTTTGTGTTAAAACCATGATGGAAAATTAAAAGGTTTTTATTAAAATAATTATAAGGATATAAAGGCTTCCTTAAGCATTGTGATGGCAAAAATAAGGTTTTTAATTAAAACCATGGTGGCAAAATAATTTACATCAATTCAGTGGAGTTCAAAGAAAGGTTTAAAGTTTATCTCAAGAAGGTTTTAATTTTTATTAAAGTCAAAGGTTTATAAAAATAATTTATAAAATTTAAATTATTTTAGAATTTAAATAATTTATAAAATTTAAATTATTTTAGAATTTAAATAATTTATAAATTATAAAGGTTTTAAAGAAGCACCGACATCATCAATTTAGTGGAGCATCGACGTCTATGGAAAAAGGTGGAAATCATGTATAAATACCATGCCAAAGGACATTAAAACTTACCCTTCTTCGATTAAATTTCATGTGACCAAGAGTAAGAATAATTCATGCAATCGTTGAGGAAGAAGACAAATTCATGTTGTCTTTTAGTGCTAGGGAAAATATGAAAAGGGAGGGCTTAATGCATCACTCCCATTGGATGCGGTGGTCCATTGGCAATGCGCATTTTGTGAGAGCGTTAGGAGCGGAAGTGACCATGATCGATTTATGTGGAGGTAGTTGGCGTGTTTGTATTGAGTGCTATGGAGGAAAATGTTTTGGCACATGCTCGTGTGAGCACCAGGCTCAGAAGAAAGAGCATAAGGTCCTATTAATATTCCAATCATGCATATAGCACATGTGATGGTCTAGCCCGTGGCTAGGGCGAACGAAGAGGTAGAGATTGGGGTTTTGAATCTCATAAGTGGCAAAGGTATTATTTTTGTTAGAAAATTTGTTATTTTCCTAAATATTTTCCAAAGGTAAAAAGGGAGTTATAAGGGTAGTGTTGTGGCTGATCCACAACACACCCCAAAATTGGGGACCCACCTTTTTTGCATGCTTTCAAAGAAGACCGCAGTGACCCAGATGCTAAAAAATCAAGGAAAGAAGCAAAATATCACAAAAGAGAAGAAGTGTCACGATATCGCGACATGTTGCTCCGTCGCGGCTAGAAATGAAAAGTTGTCACGATATCGCGACGTGTTGCTCTGTCGCGGCTAAGAAAAGAAAAGTTGTCGCGATATCACGACGTGTTGCTCTGTCGTGGCTAAGAAAAAGAAAGTGTCGCGATATCGCGACGTGTTGCTGCTCAAAAAAAGAAAGTGTCGCGATATCGCGACGTGTTGCTGCTAAGAAAAAGAAAGTGTCACGATATCGCGACAGGTCACGTTTTCGCGGCTCAGACAAGCGAGCAAATGGAACAAAAAAGTGTCACGATTTCGTGACATGTCACATTTTCGCGGCTAAGAGCAGTAGAATGCATCATGAAGAGAAAATGTCGCGATATCACGACGTGTTGTGAAATCGCGGTTCATAGAGGAGAGAGAAAGACAAAATGAAAAATGTCACGATATCGCGACTTGTCATGAAATCGTGGTCGAAGGCAGCAAGAGAAGAGTCAATGCAGAAGTTGTCACGATATCGCGACATGTCACCATTTCGTGACCTGAAGATGAGATGAAGGGCAAAAGATAAAAAACGTCGCGATATCGCAACATGTCAGGTTTCATGGACATAAAAATGAGGAAGGAACAAATGAAAGAAAATATCACGAAATCGTGACATGTCTCATTTTCGTGATTCACGATGAAAAGTAGGAGAGTGGTACGAATGGAAAGATGTCACGATTTCGTGACAAAAAGTAGCGAGACAGCCGAAAGAGAAAAGCGTCATGATTTCACGATAGAAAGCAGGAAATGGTACGAAATGAGAAAAGTGTCATGATTTCGCGATAGAAAGCAGCGAGATAGTCCGAAAGAGAAAAGCATCACGATTTTGCGACAGAAAGCAGCGAGATGGTATGGAATGAAAAAGTGTCATGATTTCGTGACATGTCATGTTTTCATGGCTAAGTGCAACAAAACACAGAGAAGAGAGAAAACGTCATGATTTCAATGACAGGTTGCATCGAGAAAGGTCATTTCGAGTGATCGGCCTAAGGAGAAAAATGTCACGATATCGTGACATGTCTCATTTTCGTGGTGCTTGAAGATGAATAAAGTTGTTGGCATAAAAATGTCATGATTTCGTGACATGTCTCATTTTCATGGTGCATGATGACGAACAAGGCTATTGGTAGAAAAATGTCATGATATCGCGACATGTCTCATTTTTGTGATATAGGTAGAGGAGCAAAGTTGCATACATAAAAGCATCGTGATATCGCGACATGCTATTTTTGTCACGATTCATGGGAGCCGTTATGGAACATGCAGGGAAGCATTGAACACGTGGCATAAAGGTGTAAGGGTTACAGAATGGTTACAGTTAGCAAAGAAGATCAAACGTTTTGATGCTCGAACAAAAGCCAAAAATAATGAAGAGTTGAGGAAGATGAAATGAAGCAATCTAGGAGATGAAGCGAAGCGTCACAGGGCGAAACAGAGAGCATTGCCAGAAAGTTTAAAAGCAGAAGCACAGGACTGGTATGGGGGTCGAAAACCGCTACAAGCAGAGTTGCAGAGCTGAAGGCGAGAAGGCCATTCTGGGCCTGTTTGAGCTGTTTCTCTTCCACAGACTGGTTTGGAAAAACCAGAGATTCTGCTATTGTAAAATGACATATTTTTAATGCAGAAGTGTTCAGAAATTTGCATCTTGTTGGCAAGAAAGAAGGAGTTATTCTCTGCATGCAATGGATTGAATGTTTATTCTTTCCCCTTTTCGATTTTTAGGCTTATAGATGGAGTTTAATGCAAGTTTTCTTGGTTGCTTCATGCGAATATCTGAAATCTGAAATCTTAGTTCAAACCCTAGGAACCAACACTTAGCTTATCTGGATTGTGCATGTTTTGCAGGTCCAATAGGTTAGGTTGCATGCATGGAAACCTCACATCTTCGGTTTTGTCGAAATAGGATAGCATCATACTAAGTGCATTTTTATTTTCAGTTTGTTTTCTGCATTGCATTTTCATTCTCTCATTTTATTTTATTTTTCCAAAAGTTTAACTTATTTAAAATAAACATTTAAAAATTACAAAATCCAAAAAAACAATGAACAATCACTAAAGCTTCATGATGAAATAAACCAACATTGCCCCTTGTTTACAGTTACTTGCAATCACTAAGGTGTTCCAAGCATTTAAATTGAATATCTTTATTTGAGATATATTAATACATATATGCAAATGCTAATATAGCGGAGACCTTGGAGAAGTTATTTGTTTAATTTCTTTGCAAGAGGGGATTTGGAACCCAAATCCTATCGGAGAGTGTGTTTTCACAATCGGGTGAAAATACCACTCAATAGATTGGCGCTAGAAGGAGGGCATGAAACGGTTTATTTTATCATGATTTTAGATGTTGTAGGTTTATAATTGTTTAAGAGTTTTATATTGCTAAATATTTCAAGTCCATTTGATTAGCATCTTCGGCCTCCTCTAACACCACTCAATAGATTGGTGCTAGAAGGAGGGCTGAATTGGTTTATTTTACTATGATTTAAGTGCTACAGGGATTTAAATTTTAAATATTTCATGCCCTATTAATTGTTATCTTTACTCCTCTAACACTCAATAGATTGTTAAAAGGATGGCCTGAATTGGTTTACTTTATTCTATTTACGTTAAACAATTCAGGTATGTTGTATATCATTCTAACGCTTTTTGATTGTTCATACATAAATAATGTGATTTGATTTAATTTTGAAAATTTTGGTCTTGACTAACGAAGTGTTGTTTCCATACAATTACTTTTCATTTGATTTTAATGAATACATCTCTTAGTTGATGCTAACTTGATTTTTTATACATTGCAAAGTTGGATTTTTGCTAGTCACTTCACTGATGTGTCGTGATTCCTTCTCATTTTTGACTAACGTATTTGGTTCTAAAATTACATTTTGAGTTTCACTAATGGCAACACTTGAGGAGCAAATGGTATCCCTGAGAGTTGAAATAGTGTCTCTAAGAGAAAGAATGGTATCTATGATGGAGGATCATTATAAGGGTTTGTCTATACCTGTGGTACCCTATCAAATTCCTAAATTGTTATTAGAGTTTCTACGATGTTTTAATCAAGATGTGCCACTAGGATACTTGCAAAAACTACATGTCTACAAGGATACATTATGTCAATTCCAGATTTTCTATGAGGAGGTGGCTTGTAAGTTATTTGCATACATTTTGGATGATAAACCATTCTTTTGGTACAGCCAACTACCCATGGAGGTTAGGACTTCTTGGATACAACTAGAAGCAGCCTATCTTTATCATTTTGGTAATCAGATTGACTTAGAAATCTTGAAAAATCAGTTTACCTCCATATGTAAGGAGCCTAATGAATCCTTGAGTCAATTCAATGGAAGATTTCATGAGTTGCACTCCCAAATGTGGGAAAATTTTAACACATTAGAAGAGGAAGCCATGGAAGTATACCCGGGAGCCATACACCCCACACTTGCTTCACTCATTGAGGAAAAAATGGGTGGCTTGTCTCTAGAGAAAATCCATGAGATCTTAGAAGAGATAGAACGACAAGGTCTTGAAGAAGAAAAGGCACAACATGTTCACATAAGAGATTGTCCTTCTAAAGATATTGATGCCAACCTACACCAACCATTAAAAATAGCACCCTCCACTCCAATGATATCTAAGGTAAATGATCAAGGGGATGAATTTGAATATCCAAATGTTACAACCACCTTAGATGTAGTCCAAGGGGAGGTGCAAAGTGCTAAACCAACATCCGCTAGTGAAGATTATGCAGAAATGATCTCATTCATAGAGATGCATGATTATTCGGATAAAGGGGTCCCAAATTCAACAATGTTTGAAATATGTGATAGGACGGAACCTACCATAGAATTGAATGAAGTGGTTGAAAGTGAAATTGGAAGAAAACCAATAAATGAATTTGAAGATATGATAGAGTTTCACCACTTGTTCTTGGAAGATACTATTGATGAGATGTGTAAAATTAATGATCAAGAAATTCTTCACCCTCCAAATTATGATAAAATTGAATCATGGGTTACTAATTTGGACGATGATAGCCTTACAAATTTGAATTCAAGAAATGACCCACTTTTGGAAATAATTGAACCATCTAAGGAAGGTGAAGATGAATTTGATGAGAAACACATTGATGAATTGGAAGATGTTGAAGAAGTAGTTGAACGTCACCACTTGATTTTGAAAGATGATTATTATGATGCTTGGAAGAAGTGGGAAGACTACACTCACTCCAAAACTACTAATGAAACTTGTGTGCCAATTGATATACAGGACAACATAATCGCCTACTCAAAGGAAGATATTACAACTCCTGTACAATTTGAGGATGTTTTGGAAGAGGGTTTCAAATCTCATCAAATTTTGGAAGATTATAATGATCCTATTACCAAGGACAAAGAAGAAAATGAATTGATGAATGAATCAAAAGATCATGCCACAAACATCATGGAATTCCATTCCATGAATTTGGATGACAATTTTTACAATGGTTGGGGGAGATATGATAATGCATTCTTTTCTCACACCCCTATAGATGAAACTCATATTTCACTTGATATGCAGGATGTTGAAACTTCTACATCATACGAAGATCTCACATTCACAAGATTTGAGAAGGTTGCAAAATTTGATCATGTTGAATATAAATTCATTGAAGATGCGGATACAAGTTTGCATGATGATTTTGAGGATTCAAATGAAGAGATACCATGGATAGTGAACAAAGAATTGGAACCAAATGACAAAGAGATTGATCAATTGGAAGCAACTCAAATGAAGGATCATCAAGATGAGTCATTGGACATACACTTTGACCAAGAATATTGGAGGGTTGAAAAGGATGGGCATGTTTTCAATTGGGTGCCCAATTTTGGTATGTTTGATGAACAAGTAATCAATGAAGAGTATGAAGACCATGAGGTAAAAGAGGGAATTGCAAATCCCCATCAAATTTTGGTAAATAAAAATGTTCAAAAGTTAGAATCTAACCTTTTGTGTTCAAGCATCCAAGATTTAGGTGAGAATTTGCATGACCATATTTTGAATTTGAATGATGTTTATGGTGAAATGTCATTAAAGGTGAATGAAAAACAAGGTATGATTTCTAATCACACCTTTGATAACATTGTTTTAATGAATGAAAAAGAAGTTGATGCACTTGAATTGTTAAATAAAATTCATCAACAATTACTAATTGAATCTAGGGTAAAAACTTTTAATGATCCTAATTTAGTAAATATCCTAGATGCTTGCAAACTGTTGCACAAATTTGATTGGCCTACAAATTTGGAAAATGATTTGGCTTTAAAATTTTTAGAAATAGGCTCTTGCTTACAAAATTTCATTTTGGATAAAGAAAGCCTAGTTCTAAATCATGAATTGAGTTATGAAATGGATACTTTAAAGAATAGACAAGATAAAATTGAATATCATTTATTGTCTAATCATTTTAGTAATTTGACGCTCACCTATGAGAGTACTAATGGAATTAAATCTAATTGGTGGGGTGAGCAAGGGAAGTTAAAAGTTGTTGCATGGTGTGGTATAATATTGTTTTTTTTGGATTCCTACAACATTTGGCATGCACATCACGTTATATTTTTGTTGAAATGTTCTAATCATGTTTGGGATCCAGGAAAGTGATAATCCAAGCTTTGCATCATCTTGTATTATATTGTACATTTGTATATAGATTTTGGTTTTTGGGTTTTGGGTTTGTGTTTTCAAGTTTTCATTTTTGGGATTGCTTTTTGGGTTTGGTTTTAAGTTTTGTGTGTTAGTCCTTTGGACATGTTTGGTTTGTTTAAAAAAAATAAAAAAAAGAAAATTTGAGATGTCAACTTATGCCTAAGATCAGGAGAATATGAAACATTGGAATTGTGTTGTAGAAAGCTCCACAAGTAACACAAACATTTTAAATAATATCGTTTGAAACTTGTGATGCATGAAGTTGTCGGTTTTACAAATTATGGCAACATAGATGGTATACTTCATCCACAATTCAGAAGAAGCAATGCATTCATATCTCACATTCCCATTGCATATACATGCCATCTTAGTTGCATATCCATTTCATGTGCAATCATTGAGAAGGTGTCAAATCCTCTTAGGGTTATTCTATAACATATAAAAAAAGGATCCTAAGGTTGGGAACCGATGCCCAAACTATCTTGAACCAAGCACGTTCTATGCACATTAAAGAAGATCTTGAGCAAAATGATCAAAACCATGCTTGGAAGAAAAGGTGAGGCGAAAAGAATATTTCATGTCTGTCCTATCATGCAACATTATCCTTAAAATAGTGGTTTTTACCACTCCCATAAATCTTAAAGCCTAAAATCAGAGTAGTAAGGATAGGGTTAAATCCTCATCTCACTTAGGTTGAGGATCCAATTCCCCAAAGCTCTGATTTGACCTTCATGGAGTAGTAAGGATAGGGCATAATTCTCATCTCACCTAGGTTGAGAATCCGATTCCCCAAAGCTTCCATCTTTCATTTTATCATAAAACTTGGATTGGAAGGATCGTACTACATGTCCTCTAGCAAAGGATGGGTAGTCATCCCAAAAGTCCAAGAAACAAAAATAAAATTAATATTTTCCATCTTTCATTTTATCATCTTGGATTGGAAGGATCGTACTACATGTCCCTAGCAAGGATGGGTAGTCATCCCCAAGGTCCAAGAAATAAAAATAAAATTAATATTTCCCATTTCATCTTAATATTGGATTGGAAGGATCGTACTACATGTCCCTAGCAAGGATGGGTAGTCATCCCAAAGGTCCAAGAAATAAAAAAAAAGAGAATGAATGAAGCCAAATCATGGATTATGGGGTTAAGTATGCTCATGCGTGGCAGCATGTCTTGTCTAAAAGCAAGACCACTGACTGTTCAAATGGATAGACTAGCCTGACCATTTCATCCATAACTGGTTAAATCATTTTGTTCAAGATGAGGTAATGAACTCCAGATCAGAGTAGTAAGGATAGGGTTAAATTCCCATCTCGCTTAGGTTGGGAATCCTATTCCCCAAAGTTCTGATTTCACTTACACTTGCACATGGGTTCAAGATGGTAGTGACACATAACCAACTTTGGGATCTAATAAATTAATTCATTATACATATATTTGGTCCTAAGAGGGTTTGACAGTTTTAATATGTTTGTTCATGATATTAGAAGGTTTGAGCCTTTGTAAAGCAGGTTGTTATATCTCTAGCATCTTCATCATACATCAAATCCTGCACAAATCATTCATAGCCTTGCATACAAATCATAGGTGAAACTGACAATGGAATGTTGATCAATTTCAAGTGATAGGGAATGAAAACACATTGCACACATCGAGCTGATACTTAATGATTCTGATGTTTCATGTATTTCTGATCTATCGGTATTTGTTTATCTTTTATGTGCTAACGCTCGTATCTAAGCTTGTATATTTCAGGTTGGGTTCTCACCAAAATGCTCAGGAGCATTTGATAGCAGAGTCACCATTTGTTGTGGCTGATCCACAACACACCCCAAAATTGGGGACCCACCTTTTTTGCATGCTTTCAAAGAAGACCGCAGTGACCCAGATGCTAAAAAATCAAGGAAAGAAGCAAAATATCACAAAAGAGAAGAAGTGTCGCGATATCGCGACATGTTGCTCCGTCACGGCTAGAAATGAAAAGTTGTCACGATATCGTGACATGTTGCTCCGTCACGGCTAAGAAAAGAAAAGTTGTCACGATATCACGACATGTTGCTGCTAAGAAAAAGAAAGTGTCATGATATCACGACGCGTTGCTGCTAGAAAAAGAAAGTGTCGCGATATCACGACGTGTTGCTAAGAAAAGAAAGTGTCATGATATCGCGACATGTCACATTTTCGCGGCTCAGACAAGCGAAGTGCAGTGGAATGAAAAGTGTCACGATTTCACGACATGTCACGTTTTCATGGCTAAGAGCAGCATAATGCATCATGAAGAGAAAATGTCGCGATATCACGACATGTTGTGAAATCGCGGTTCATAGAGGAGAGAGAAAGACAAAATGAAAAATGTCACGATATCGCGACTTGTCATGAAATCATGGTCGAAGGCAGCAAGAGAAGAGTCAATGCAGAAGTTGTCACGATATCGCGACATGTCGCCATTTCATGACCTAAAGACGAGATGAAGGGCAAAAGATAAAAAATGTCATGATATCGTGACATGTCAGGTTTTCATGGCATAAAAGTGAGGAAGGAACAAATGAAAGAAAATGTTGCGAAATCATGACATGTCTCATTTTTGCGATTCATGGCGACAAAAAGCAGTGAGATGGTACGAAATAAAAAAGTGTCATGATTTTGCGACAGAAAGAGAGAAAGAGAAAAGCGTCATGATTTCAAAGAAAGAGATGGTACAAAATAGAAAAGTGTCATGATTTCATGATAGAAAGCAAGATAGCTCCGAACAGAGAAAAGCGTCACGATTTCATGATAGAAAGCAAAGATGGTATGGAATGAAAAAGTGTCATGATTTCACGACATGTCAGTTTTGTGTTAAGTGCAACAAAACACGAAGGAGAAAAATGTCATGATTTCATGACAGGTTGCATCACGAAAAATGTCGTGATATCGTGACATGTCTCATTTTGGTGCATGAAGATGAATAAGGCTATTGACATAAAAATGTCATGATTTCATGACATGTCTCATTTTTGCGATGCATGAAGACGAACAAGGCTATGCATGAAAAATGTCATGATATCGTGACATGTCTCATTTTTGTGATACAGGTAGAGGAGCAAAGTTGCATATATAAAAATGTCATGATATCGTGACATGCTATTTTTTGTCATGATTCATGGGGGCCATTATGGAACATGCAAGGAAGCATTGAACACATGGCATAAAGGTGTAAGGGTTATAGAATGGTTACAGTTAGCAAAGAAGATCAAACGTTTCGATGCTCGAACAAAAGCCAAAAATAATGAAGAGGCGAGGAAGATGAAATGAAGAGATCTGGGAGATGAAGCGAAGCGTCATAGAGCAAAATAGAGAGCATTGCTAGAAAGTTTAAAAGCAGAAGCACAGATTGGTAGAGGGGTCGAAAACCGCTGCAAGCAGGGTTGCAGAGCCAAAGGCGAGAAGGCCATTCTGGGCCTGTTTGAGTTGTTTCTCTTCCACAGACTGGTTTGGAAAAACCAGAGATTCTGCTATTGTAAAATGACATATTTTTAATGCAGAAGTGTTCAAAAATTTGCATCTTGTGGGCAAGAAAGAAGGAGTTATTCTCTGCATGCTATGGATTGAATGTTTATCTTTCCCCTTTTCGGTTTTAGGCTTATAGATGGAGTTTAATGCAAGTTGTCTTGGTTGCTTCATGCGAATGTCTAAATCTAGAAACCGTAGTTAAAACCCTAGGAACCAGCACTTAGTCTATATGGGATTGTGCATGTTTTGCAGGTCCAATAGGTTAGGTTGCATGCATGGAAACCTCACATCTTCGATTTTGTCGAAACAGGATAGCATCATACTGAGTGCATTTTTATTTTCAGTTTTTTTCTGCATTTCATTTTCATTCTCTGCATTTTATTTTATTTTTCCAAAAAGTTTAACTTATTTAAAATAAACATTTAAAAAATTACAAAATCCAAAAAAAATCAATGAACAATCACTAAAGCTTCATGATGAAATAAACCAACATTGCCCCTTGTTTACAGTTACTTGCAATCACTAAGGTGTTCCAAGCATTTAAATTGAATATCTTTATTTGAGATATATTGATATACTTACACAAATGCTAATATAGCGGAGACCTTGGAGAAGTTATTTGTTTAATTTCTTTGCAAGAGAGGATTTGGAACCCAAATCCTATCGGAGAGTGTGTTTTCACAATCGGGTGAAAATACCACTCAACGGTAGAAAGAGCAGTTTCGTATTTGGTAATTGATTTATGTTATTGGATTTATAAGGAAAGTGGATTTTTCTATGCCAAAGTTCTTCTTGCTATTAAAATTTCATTAGAGTTTTTTGAGTTAAATTTTGGGGGATGTTAAATTTATTTTAATTTGGAGATTATAAGGTGTTATTGGAAAATATTTTTATGTATGTTGATGGTTGTTTTTATATATGGAGTGATAAGGTGTAATTGAGCTTTTGCATTATATTGTGAGAAATATTTATCTTCTAACCTCTTTGAGTTTGGCATATAAGTGGTTGTGGTTGTGGCAGATTTATGAGATCCCTTAATCATCAAGAAAAATGTATGAGTACATTCTTCCATAATTGATTTGATTGATTGATTTTATAAAAATAATTTTGGAGTGAAAAGGATTTGATTAGGGCTTCCTTATTGAGTGTGTTTGAGTTAATGCTTCAAGGTTTTCTAGGTTAAAGAGTTGTTATGTGAACCTTGTTTTATAAGCATTGTTGTTGAAGCCATTGGTTGAGAGAAAAACTTGAACTAGGGTTTGAGTATCATTGCTATGTGAGGATTGTTTTATAAGCATTGTTGTTGAAGTGAGTTGTTGAGCAAAGAACTTGAACTAAGGTTTGAAAAGAACATGAGTATCATTGTTATGTGAGATTTGTGGTTGAGCATTGTTGGAAACATTTTGAGTTGATGTTTATATGCTTGGACTAGGGTTTGTGAGCAAGGATTATTTCATTGAGTGATTGGTTGAGTAGAGTTGGTTGAGCCTAGTCAAGTGGATGTGTGAAGTGATTTTTTAAGTTACATAAAACAAACTATTCTATATTCTGAATTGAGTTGAGAAAGTGATTGAGCATTGAGTTGAATTTGAAGCATATTGAGTCTCTAACAATTCTCCTTATGTTTCTAAGAGAGTGATTGAAAGTAATTGAGCATTGTGATTAGTATAGAATATATTGAGTCTCTAACAATTCTCTTTATGTTTCTATGAGATTGGACAAGTTCTGTGTGGACTTGTTGAGAAGATTTGAGGTAAGTCTTTAAGGAGACTTGTGGACTGATTTTGTGTGAGATTTTGTGGAAGCTTACAATACATATTTGGATAAGTTCTTGAGAGGAATTATTGAGTAGATTGGACAAGTTCTAGAGAGGACTTGTAGAGCAGATTTGAGCAAGTTCTAGAGAGGACTTTTGGAGCAGATTGAGCAAGTTCTAGAGAGAACTTGTAGAGCATATTGAGCAAGTTATAGAGAGGACTTGTAGAGAAAATTTGAGCAAGTTCTAGAGAGGACTTGTGGATAGATTAGTGTGAGATTTTGTGGAAGCTTACAAGGAATATTTGAGATAAGTATTTGATAAGACTTGAGAGCATATTTGATTGGTTTGTTCAAACCTTGAGTTAAGGTTTAGGGTAGATCCAACAGAGTTGAGTCAAGCCTTGAGTTAAGGCTTGACGATAGAGATCGAGGATAGATTTATGCTAGAACTAAGAACTATGTTTAGTGCAAATTTTAGGATAGAGTTTGGTGTAGATTTGAGGACAAGTTTGTGTCAGACCAAAGATAGAGATTGAGCAGAGTTGTACTAGATCGAAGGACTATGTTTAGTATAGATTTGAGATAGAGCTTTGGAGGTGACAGAGCAAAGATAACAGTAGTATCTAGTGGATAGATATCCATTAGCTATGGTAGTGAGGATAGGTCTTCTGAGTGGGTACAAGAGTCTTCAATGGAGAGAGATCCAAAATCCAGTGTAGTGGAGGTAGTAGTCTTCTAGAGGATCACCAGCCAAAGAAGAGGAGGAGTTATCCTATGGATAGAGATCCATGAACTTGATTTAGGGTATTGGTGTCTCCTTTGGACAGAGGTCCATAAACATTGTAATAAGGAAAGGATTCCCAAGAGATTGATTGAGAAAATTTTAGTAAAATATTTTCTTCGTGGAGTATCCCACATTGGGTGAACCACGTAAATTGTGGTGTCTCTATTGTGTGTGGTTATTTGTGCATTTCTTTGATTACTATTGTTTATATTGCTATCTATACATTGCATAATATTGATTTGGAAAGAAAAGTAAAAAGTGGTCTTATATTGTTCACCCCCCTCTCAGTATAAGTGTGTGCTCTTCACAACTAGGAATGGATTGTATTGACGAACTTGATGGAACTCAAAATATTTATAGGCCTATCCAACTTATATCACCTATTTATTCTAATAAATTTAAATATTCTTTTGTTGCTCAACTAAATTAAACGTTATGATGGACTCTAAAACAACATCAAGCATTTTATGAATTCAAACAATGCCTTTGGTTAGTGCTAGTGCTAGTCATGCTAGATATTGCTCAACTTCTTGATATTGAGATTTATGCACTTGAATATGCCCTTGTCTTCATTTTAATTAAGAAAATACATCCTATTGCATACCATTTTGATATACCTAGCAAAAAAATTCAATTATTCTTTACTAATTAAAATGAACTATACATAATAATTCAAGTTTTCTAACAATTGATAACACCATTACATAATTGTAAGGAAACTATTATTCATTTTAATCATAGGTAATTGTAATTCCTATATACTCAAAGCAAGAGAATGTAGACCATATGTAATTGATGGAATAATTATAGCAAGTACATATTGTGATCAAGCATCACAAGGGAATAGAGAATCATGTAACTAATTATCTTTAGTTAATGCACTATTGACAATCATGAACACCAAAGGGCACACATTTACTTATTGGATACATTGAATTAACTACCATTTTTAATTTTTCAATAATCATACTTTTTTAGGGACATAATTTTCTAAGGGACACATAATGTGGTTGATATCACTAAAAAACATACTTTCTAAGGGATACGTAAGTTTGACATGTCGTGATTTCGAGACTTGTTTCTCTGGCATGGCCAAGGCTGGTTTGATTGTCGCGATTTTGTGACATGTCGCGTTTTCGTGCCTTGTTGAATTTTTGCGCTCTGTGGTGGAAAGTGTTGACTTTTTGCGCTCTGCGCTTGTAATCTTGTTTCTTTGTTCTTGGTAGGGATGTGTTTACTCCCTTTTGTAACTGCTCTTTGTATTAATACAAGTTTTTCAATTTTTTCAAAAAAAAAAAAAAGGGATACGTAAGTTATTTAGTGTTAATAAGAGTGGTAAATTTCTAATTCAATCTAGATGGTATAAATTGATTAAATCAAGTATATATTTCCTTAGTTAGAATTCAATATGATGGTTACCATTGCTTCCCAATGATGTAAAAATGATTAGATCAAAGCAAGGGTTGCTTAAGTCCTCAAATATCATGATACTAGAATGAAATTAATCATCATACCTGAATATTATCAAAAATTATAAATTGATAGGTTAATGCTATAACATATTATGGAACCATACTTATTCATGGTGCCAAGCCCACCAATAGTACCAATGCCAATTTTTATGCCCTACCATGGTTTTATCCTTGACATGAAGCCAAAGCCTACACATAGAGAGAGACATATAGGGCCAAATACCCCATATTATCAAAAAATTATAGAATCTACATAGATATTTTTAATGTTGGGAATTAGAGATGAAGCTACAATTACCCAATCCAACCACTAGTTACTCTATTAATTAACACCAATTCCAAAAAATAAATAGAAATATTTGATAACTATTTGCTTCAAACTAATTCTTGATTGTATGGAAGCTAAACCATTTTCCTTTCTAACTACTATTAGACATCATAAATGTATTTATTCTTCATTATATTTAAATTTCTTTTTCTCTCTTATTTCTTGCAGATCTTTTCATTCTTATAGTCTTCTCATATTTTGTTCTACTATTTCTTTCACTACATAGGACCATAGTGCATAAGTGAGCAATGTATGCAACACCTCTTATAATTAAGCATATAGGATATTTCTTATTCTACTACATGAGCCTCATATTTTGTATTTCACTATAAGTAAGTCTTCCTCATTATTTTAAAGAGAGAATCTATTGTGCCTTAATTCACTACACAAATCTAGACCATAATTTTCCAAAAAATTATAGTTTATTATATTGTATAACTAGTATTATGTCCACTTTAAAAGCCTACTAAAAATTGGAATAAACTTTTTTCTTGACACCTAAAGTTTGACTCATGTTCTTTGAATAAGAACTTGTCATATTGAATTTTGAAATTGCATTATATTGATTATGTTCTTTGTGTATTTTGGCATCTAGATCAAGAATTATTTTTATTATTATTGCAATTAAAATTTGATCATTCATATCCTTTGCAACATTTCCTTGTAAATCCTATTAGGCCTATTCTTTAAAAATTTAGATCATTAATATAGTTATTCTAGGATTAAAAGTAATATAGTGGTGTTGTAATACTAGATTCTAACACAAATGTTTCATAAAATTATATTTATTTTTATTAAATATTTACTTCCTAAACTAACATGTTAAGTAGACATTTATAAAGCTGGGGTACTAAAAATTAGAAGTGTCTTTAATCTCTCTAAATTATTTTTATTTTTCTTATGAATTCCATTTTTTAGTAAGGATGTGTTATATGACATCTATATTGGTTCACAACTTCTTCCATTCTAATGAAGTGATCCTCTTGCATGTTTGTACAAACTACAAGGAGTTTGAATTCTGCCACCAAATTTATTATAAATAATTTGATACTTCAATTTGTATAGGATTCCACTTCTAACCCCTATAATTCTTCTTTTTGCAAAAAAACAATAACTTTAAATAAAAGAGAAACTATTTACAACATATACTTAGATAAAATCACATGATCATTTAATTTTACAAGCATAGTTCATCCAAAATGAAATACTTTATATTTTCAATACTTTTTTACATTGAGTGAGTGTGAGCCAGAAGTGAGCATCGCATTTTTTTGTTCTAAATATTCGACGAAGACTAGGGAATGAGTGTTGCAAGTGTGAGCAAGGAGCATGCTTCACCTTTTTGTGTTCCAAATGTATGTAAAAATTCAAAAAAAAAGGATTCTTATGAGGAAAAGCTAGGTAACATGACACAAAAGTTATTTTTGTATGTTTTAATTAGAGTTAAGAATGTCTTAGATAGAAGTATACATGCCCTTGGTGAATACAAGAGTAAGAGCAAATATATGAAAACCTTATCTAAGTAGCATATGTTGCACTAAAAGTGATTATTAAGGATGATATGATCGAGCATGACAACAATTCTTAAAAGTAGAGTGTTAATATGTAAGTTCCATGGACATTGGATAGGTTTTCAAAGATTCAAATATAGATAAAGTGGAAGTGGTAATTAAATTCAAAATACTATGACTTTTCTCTAAAAGAATTCTTCTTCGTCATCATCTTCTATAATTTAGAAATTAGGGATAAAATAATGGGTGGTTGCCCATGGTTTAGGGGAGAGATACATTACATTAAAGACCATGGAGTAAGATTTTTTTTGGATACATAAACTATTAATAAGTATTCTAGTGTGGATTAGGTTTTTTGAAATTCCTTATAAACTTATCAATAAGAAGATTTTAAATAATATTGGTAATACTCTAAAGGAATTCATCTAGGAGGGATCAACTATTAAGGTACAAAAATATGTTGTATATACTTGGATAACTATTGGCATTGATATTTCAATACCTTTACCATAATACATTAATATTGTTAGGGATTGAAATGGATGGTGGAGGATATGGTCAATCTGGCGGACCACACTCCAAATCCAGTGGCAGATATCTCTATATTCCCTATGGAATATTTTTTGAAAGCCAAGTGGAAGTCGAAGAGGGTGTTCAATCATTTTTTTTATGCTTTCCCTAGTCAAAACTCAAAGAGGAAGTCTTTGGAGGACTTGTTTCTAGTTTTTTTAGAGACCTCTTCTCAGAAGGAATTGCTTTCAACTATGTTTTTGTTAGGAATCATGATGCAAATCATCTTTTTTGTCTAGATTCATTAGTGGACAGTCTTCCTAGCTTGGGTAGTTCTTTGTCAAGGAGAGTACCTAATTAGGGTGTTGGTTCTTCAAAATTTAATTCCTACCCTACCAACATGTCGACAAAGTTTTTACCTTACCCCATGGATATGTGCTTTTTGGATGGTGATTTAGGCTTTATGGAAGTGCGGTCTTGGGAGGTTTATACAAAGAGAAGTTTTCAAGAGCTTGATGGTGGGGAGTCTAGACTTATTTCTGGTACAGGCTTCTTGGAAGGGATTATGGAGAGAGGGGAGCTACTAGGTTTTTGTAAGGAGGTGAATGCTTCAGTTATTGATAACATATCCTACTCAAAGAAAAGGAAAAAAATGTGTTAAGCTCAAAGAGGGGAGAGTAAATTTGGTTTTAGGCTAAGACATCCTATTGGATAGAGTTTTGGATATGGAAGGAAAAACACTAACTAGGAGGTTCTATGGTAGATTATACTCAAAAAAATTGCTTTCTTAGTGGTTAGAGAGGGTGTGGAGCCCTATTTTAGGATATACTCCTAGTTTTCATGTATTGGTCAGAGGTTGGTTAGCCTTTTTATTTAGATCAATGGAGGATGCAAGTAGAATACTATAAATAATATGGTACTAGGGTTCTTATGCTCTATATTTGAAATGGTGGTTCCCTTGTTTCGATCCAAGAAGGGATTCTAATCAATTAAACCCATTTGGATCAAGTTGTCAGGATTTCCCTTGGAGTTGTGGTCTTCTAGGATTTTGAAGGAAATTGGTAATTGTTTAGGGATATGTGTGGATTTGGACCAAGCTTACTTGAGTGGTTCCTCTCATTCTATTGCTAGGATTTTTGTGGATTTGGATCTATGAGAGGGTCTTCCAAATACTATAGAGATTGATATTGGAAAGTGGAATTATGTTCATATTCTTGACTATGTGAAGATACCTTTTCGTTGCTCACGGTGTCATGTGTATGGCCACCTAGAAAAATATTATGGGTTAAAATTCATAGGAAGGGATTGGAGAAGAAAGTTTGAGGAGAATCATAGTTCTAGGGTGAGAGTGGATGGATTGGATAGTAATATGGAGGGAGGCATAAGAAGATAAGAAGTTGGGACATGAACCTCCTTGGATGGCAATAGGGGATTGGAGAAAGGTCATAATATTTAGAAGATATTCATTTACCAAATATTTTGGATAGTGGATTTGGTAGGGACTTAAACATAGGATAAATTAGGGCCTATTTGTACTTGCACACTTAAGGGAGGTGGGCCCTTCCCCTATGTAGAATGTGGTTCCACTACCACATAATGGTTCTCTTAGTTATTTGAATCACTCTTTTAAACTTAGGATGACTCTTAGGAAGGATTCAATTACCCCCTTTCAGTCCTTAACTTTGGAGGTAGGAAAATAAAAGTATATCTCAAAGGAAATTGGCACTAAGCCTAAATACTTCCATAATATCCCTACTAGTCACCCTTCTATCATTCCTAAAATATCTTCACTATCAATATCTACATCTCTACTTTCATTCTCTTTTGTAAGTAGAGAGTCTTGCAAGGGGTCTAATAGATATTTTTTTAGATCTCATAAATTAGTAGTTGTTCTTGAGGAGTCTATAGTTATAGGAGGGCTTCACCTGGATGTTGGTACCACTCCTATTTTAGGGAGAAAATCTAATATCCAACTTGCCAAGGAAAAATCTTTGAGGGAGGTTAAGAGTGGGAAACAAAAATCTATAGTTGGGGCACTTAGAGCATGCCATACCCCAAAATTGGTTAATTAATGTTAATCCTTTCTCATAATATTTGGGGTTTGGGAAGTGACTCTAAAAAGACAATCATGTGTAGGTTAATGCAGTTACAACAACTAGATATTTTTTTGCTTCAAGAGACTATGGACATGGGTACAAAATTTGAAGGTATTCTTAAAAAAAAAATAAAAGAGTGGGATCTTGTCTCTTTGGATTTTAAAGGAATATTTAGAGGTCTACTTTTGGGTTGGAAGAAGAGGTCTTTTAGGATTATTAGTTCTATTTTTTTACCTTTGGGATAGGACTTGAGCTTTTCTTGTTAGAGCTAGGAAAATCCTTTGTGGTGGCTTACATCTATGGTTCTTATGAGAATAAAATATAGTTTTGGGATACACTCTTGGCAAATGACATTTTGCAGTTGGGAATATAATCATAGGGGAAGACTTTAATTTTACTTTGAATAGAACTAAGGTTTTGAGGACTACAACTAGATGCAACTCACAAGTTAGTTATTTTACACATAAATTTGAAGAGGTTGATCTGGTTGATGTGGAGCCTATCAAAATTATCCCTACTTGGCATAATAATAGGGTGGGAGAGGATTATGTTTCTAAAATATTGGACAAATATTTAGTATTTGATGGATGGTGAGATAATTAGATCATGGGTGGATCTTGGAGGTAACTCAGATCATTTTCCTATCTTTCTTCAAATTTGCAATAAGGATAGGAAACCTTGTTGGAAATATTGAATTGTCATTAATTTCAAAGGTAGAAATATCTTCAGGGATGAAATATTGATGTCAAAGGCATAAATATCTTCAAGATTGAAATGATGAGTTATCATTGAAGTGCAAGGCAGATATCTAAAAATGTGATTTAATGTTGTCAAAGCAAAAGTGATTTGATATGCTTTAATATTTAAATAAGGAGGTTCATATTTAAATCAAAGGATTTAAATATAGTTTAAAAGTTTAAATATTTAAAGTCTAAATATTTAAATGTTGGGTGACCTCCTTAAGAGCACCATGCAAAAGGGAATTAAATATTATGGTCCGACCATGCAAAAGGTTGAAAATTCAAATATTCAAAAAAATTTGGGCCGACTTTGTTGGGCATGCATGAAAAAACATATAAATAGAAGACCTTAATTCACTTTAAAAAATGTCATGCAATTTGAAGAATATCGATCTAACAGAGAGCGACAACGAGAAGGAGGGAGGATAGGAGTGTAGGTTTTGGCAGTATCACAGTGAAAAGAAAACTTTAAAAATTGGTTCATGCCACTTGTATCTCAACTGAGTGGTTAGACTAGTCGGTAGCCTAGCTTATGCTAGGGTGTTGTGTTGCAAGAGGTTAAGGGGTTGAATCTCTTTGATGCTATTTTGCTGAAGAGTTAAATATAGAGCTATGAAGGATTTAAATATTGTTTTTGCACGTTGGTTCCATCTACTGGGGTAGCCCATATGGTTTCCTAGCTTGTGTGGATTTTTGTTGTGCAGGAGGTTAAGGGGTCGAATCTCTTTGGCATCGTTTTGCTGAAGAATCGAAAATAGAGTGCCAAAAGGAATTAAATGTTGTTTTGCACCTTTTGGTTTCATGTACTCCATTGGCACAGTTGGTCACTAGCCTGAGTTAAGGCAGTGCATTTCTAGAGGTCAAGGGATCAAATTCCATCTACGGTTGTGCAAGGTATTTATAAATTTTGTTTTATTAAATTTTATAAAAAGGGAGATATAAGGCATAGTATTGGGATTTTATTTTTGCAAATGATAAAAGGGGAGATATAAGGCATAGTATTATGATTTTATTGTAAATTATAAAAGGGTAAGTATAAGGTGTAATGTTGTGATTTGATTTTTGCAAATTATAAAAGGGGAGATATAAGGTGTAATTTTCTGATTTCATTTTTGCAAGGGAGATTTTGTTAGTATAAAGTTCTATTTTTGCAAATCATAAAAAAATATATAAAGAATATGTTGTTAGAATAAAGCTTTATATTGTAAATTTCAAAAGAGAGATATAAGGAATTCTTTTTAAGCTTTATTGTGTATGTTTTTAAAGAAGTTATAAGGGTTTAAAAGTGGTTGATTTGATATTTAAATCAGGAAGGGTAAAAGAGAATTATTATCCATAATTGAAAAGCACATGCAAGAGGAACATCATCATCACTGAGGCAGATTTGGAACAATTCAAGGTGTCAAGTATACATATTCACCCAAGCATTCAATTGACAAGGAAGAACAATTCAGATATTTCAAGAAGGAAAGGTGCACATGATAGTGGAAGAAGAGCAAGGTATTAGCATCTCCAATTCAACACACAAGTAATTTATCCAATGCTAGACTTGAGCTACCTTTAAAATGTAATAAATGTGAGATATGTGGAAGTGAAAGACTTAATGGACGTAAAAAACATATTGGTCATTTGAAGCTTACTACATTAGTGCATATCATTCTCCATATGTTATTGAATATCTTTGCATAGAATATTTGTGTATTGTTGTTAGTTGAAGAAGCAAAAAGAAAATTATAGAATAGATTTGTATGAATAGATTTGGAAATAGATGAGCAGTGTTTATGAGTAGATTTGATCATAGACTATGAGTAAGTTTTGGAGCAGATTAGAGTAGTTTTTGTGAGAAGATTTAAGCAGGTTTTGTGAGTAGGTTTTGGACCAAATTTGAGCAGGTTTTGGAACATATTTGAGCAGGTTTTGGAATGGATTTGAGCAGGTTTTGTGAGCAGGATTTTAGAGCATATTTGAGCAGGTTTTGTGAGTAGGTTTTGGAATAGAATTGAGCAGGTTTTATGAGCAGGATTTTAGAGCATATTTGAGCAAGTTTTGAAATATATTTGAGTAGGTTTTATGAGTAGGTTTTGGAGTATATTTGAGTAGGTTTTGTGAGCAGGTTTTGGAATAAATTTGATCAGTGTTTGTGAGCAGGTTTGTGAGCAATATTTGAGGAAAGACCTAAGCAGAGTTTTGACTAGACTTGAGAGAGAGGATTGGTGTCTCTTGTGGATTAGTGTCCACAAACTTGAGATGGGATTGGTGTCTCTTATGGATTAATGTCCATGAACTTGATATGGGATTGGTGTCTCCTGTGGATTGGTGTACACAAACTTGAGAGGGGATTGGTGTCTCCTATGGATTGGTGTCCATGAACTTGAGAGTGGATTGGTGTCCAAAACATTTTATAAGGGATTGGTGTCTCCTGTGGATTTGTGTCCATGAACTTGTAATAGGGGATTGGTGTCTGCTATGGGTTGGTGCCCATGAAATTTATTGAAGAAATATATAAGGAATATTTTATCGTAATTTTCTCCTAAGATGGTGTTTCCATGTAAAATTTGTGTCTCTTGTGTGTGGTGATTTGTGTATTGTTTCATTATTATATTGATATTATTTGAAGTTATTGCTTTGGAAATAAAAGAGAAATTTTTTATCTTATATTGTTCACCCCCCTCTCAGTATAATCTTGTGTTCTTCAATTGGTATCAGAGCGGGTTCCTTTGTGAAAGCCTAATAGCTTGAAGGAAGATCTTACAAAAATAGACATGGTTGGCCAAGAAGGTTTTTTGTCAAATAAGGATCCATTGCTTTATAGAAATAACTATGTTTTATGGAGCATAAGGATGCAGCATTATTTGTTGGCGCATTGCTATGATATATGACAATCCATTGAGGCTAGGTTCACACCACCTATAACTCCTCCCACAAATTGAGATGGCAAAAAACCATATAAAAATTATTCCAGGTCAATGAATACAATATTAAGTGGGTTAAGTGAAATAGAGTTTGTGAAAGTCATGTAATTCAATTTAGCAAAAGAAATATGGTATAAGTTACAAAGAACATATGAAGGAGATGACAAGGTCAATATGGCAAAAATTCAAACCCACATGAGGAATTTTGAAGACTTGAAGATGAAATATGAAGAAGATATAACCCAATATCTACTCTATGTTGATGAAGTTGTCAACACCATTCGTGGACTTGGAGAAAATATTGAAGACTCTAAGATTATTCATAAAATCTTAAGGTCACTTCCCATGAGGTTTGATGCAAAAGTTTTAGCAATAGAAGAGATGAAGGATCTTAAAATCTTAAGCATGGATGAGCTACATGGAATTCTCACAACCTATGATATGAGGACTAAAAAAGATATCAAACATCCAAATAGGAAGCAACATTTAAAGCTTCAAGGAAGACAAAGAATAAGGAACCAAAATCAAGTAAAGAATCAAGTAGCAGAGAAGAAGCTAACTTCGTGTGAAATAATAAGAAGGATCCAATAAAATACAAAGGTATACATTATGTGAAATATTTTAATTTTGGTAACCTTGGTCACTATGCATCTAATTGCCCACAAGCTAGAAGTAGTAGCAGTGAAGAAGAAAAGGAATATGAGAAAAAGAAAAAAATAAAATTTTATCATGAAAAGAAAAACAAGTATGGTCAAAACAAGCATGAGAAGATCTTTAAAATACACAAGAATATTTTTATGTTGAAGAAGCAAGAAGTTCCTCTAGAAGTAGTGATGAAATTCTATCAAATAGTGAAAGATAAAAAATCCTATTTTTTCATTCTCCACTATCTACGCCCCTCCCGGCCGGCTAGGGTTTCCTTGGTTGTTTTTTCGGACTGGTGCTTCCCAGGGATCCCTGTTTGGTTGGGGATCCCTTCCCTTTTTCCCTCAGGCTTCCCCCTGGGGTTTTTTGCAGGTTATTCGCGTGGATCTGGTCCCCTGCATTTCTTGGTGCAGTGGAGGTGACGGTTTAGGGTTTGGACAGCTTCCCCCTTTTTCTTGTGAATCCTCGGCGGGCTCTATGCTTGGACGGGATTCTTGGTCCCTACTGCTGGGATCCTCTTCTGTTTTCCCAGGGCGGGTTCCTTGTGGTACAACTCTTTGGTCACTTCCTGATGGGCTGGATCCTCTCTGTGCTGGCTGTCGGCTTCCTACAGGATGGCTCTCGCTGAACGGAATGTTTTCCCGGTGGGCGGCTGGTTTCTCCATAGGGCGGGATCCACCAAATCCGTCGATTTTACCACGAGACGGGATCCTTTATTTTCTGCTGGTTTCTCGGATGGCGGGATTTCCCTGTTGCTTCCCGCTAGGTGGGACTATTTGTGGTGGTTTTGACTACTTCCCGCGAGGCGGGATTTTATTGTAACGGTTTTTCTTTGCTTCCTGCTGGGCGGGATCTTCTCGATGGTGGTTTTTGGCTACTCCCCACTGGGCGGGATCTCCAAAACTACTTTCTTTCTTATTTGTTTGTTTCCCGCTGAGAGGGATTGTTTCATGCTTACTGTTACCGCTGGGCGGGATTTCCATTTTGGTGTTCAGTTTCAAGGGATTGATGCCCTAGGCCCATTGCTTATGTAATCAGGTTTTGGGATCCTTGTTAAAACCCGTTGTAAATACAAACACTACTTACCAAAAAAAAAAATCCTATTTTTGGCCATAGAAGAGAAATGAGATGCTCCTATTGTCAAAGACCAAGAAGAAGAGAAAGATTCAGAAAGTGAAGAAGAAGCCATGTTTGACATAGAAGAGGAACTTGTTTTTGCTCTTGAAAAATTGAAAAGGGTTAGAAAGAAGAACTCAATATTGAAGGCTCAAGTACAAGAGGATGAGAAGACAAAGGTAAATTTGTCACAAGAACTCATTGACCTGAAAGTTAAAGTTGAAGAGGTAAAGCAAATTGAAGAAGGTATGGATGAACAATTAAAGGCAAAAGATCTAGAATGTGAAAGTCTAAGGAAGGGACTTGAAAAATTTAATGATAAGATATATCAATTTAAGAAAAGTTAAAAAATATTGGATGATATTATCAAAGTACAGAGATCTCCATTTATAAATACTGGACTTGGTTTTGAAGAAGGTCAAGATAAATAAAAGGGGGAGTCAAGCTCAAAAGAAACATAAGCATCAAAGAAAGTAATTGAATAAGAGCCTAAGACCTATGTCGATATGTTGAGAAGTGGAAGCATCAATGAGGAAGAAAAAAAAAGCACCATCAAGGGACAAGGACCATCATAGAAAAAACAATGAGAGAACCATGCAACAATATCCTCCAAGGAATGAGTGAGCTGAGGTTTAGCGGTTGCGACGGGAGTGAGGGTTTGAATATTTTCGGTAGTAATCTCAGCCAAGGTGGTAGAGGTAGAGCAGGTATAGAAGGGGCGGGTGGGAACCTCGAGCATGGATCAAGTGAGGATCTAGAGGAAGTCAATTAGGTTGTGATAGATTTGGAGGCGAGCATCACGCGGGGGCCCAACCCTCTTCAAAAATACCCTAACAAAAAATATACGAAGGACAATGTGGGGCCCAAGAAGTGGTTGTCTTTTGCTAAGACTCTTAGAGAAAAATAAAGGAGGTTCTCTCTCTTCCACCCCTAGTTCCAATAAATAATAAAATTTTGGCCCCGACAAGTTCCATGAGCCCTTTTCTTTCAATGGAAGAATTCTCCCTGGTAGGCAAGTTTTTGGGAGGTACGCTAGACATGGAGACTATCAAGGCTTGGGTGATAGGTAAATGGTGACCGGTAGGCAGCTTGGAGTTGGTAGCTCTAACTCGAGGGTTCTTCATTATCTATTTTAACAATATGGAGGATGCTAACCACATTTTAACAGGAGGTCCTTGATTTTTGGGCAAAAGGAGCCTTTTTCTCAGATGATGGGGTGAAGATTTTGACCCTGAAAAGCAAAATATTAACATTACCCCTATTTTGGTTTATCTCCCGAGTCTACCTGCCTAGTTCTTCAATAAATATTGGCTGTAGGGAATAGCCAAAACTATAGGGGACCTGATCTCCATTGACCATGCGACCTTGGCCAAGACAAGGATGACTCATGCATGAATCTGCGTAAATGCTAATTTGGATAATGAATTTCTAAGGTTTGTGGAGCTAGAGTATGGAGAATACTATTGAAAATAGTCGATAGAATACGAGAATAGACTGACATTCTATGCAAAATGTAAAAATTAATGACATCTATGTAATTAGTGCCCTAACTTGGCAATGAATAGAGAAAAGCATAAGTAGGGAATGCTAGATAGAGGAAATTTGAGGAGTTTCCCTGGCAGAAGTAATTTAAATCAGGCAAACTATGTCTACCAAAAAAATAAAAGAGAGGGTGCAGGGTCCCAACAAGATAAATAAAAACAATAGGTTTTTGGAAATAAAAATACTCAGGTAAGTTCCAATCCTCTAGTTTCAAATAAATTTTCAATTCTATCCAATATGGGAGTAGGAGGATTATCGAAATACATGGAAGCCCAGAACCTTCAAGCTAACCTTTTTGACTCTCTAGAATCCCCATCCAAGTTAGGATCCTCAAACCCTAATGCTAAAATTATTGTAAGCCCCATGGGCATCACAAAGCCAAACCCTAATACCCGATCTCTAGAATCCCCATCCAAGTTGGGATTCTTAAACCCCAATGCTGAAAATTCTTCAAGCCTAGTGGGCATCCCAAAGCCAAACCCTAATGCTGAAGAACTTAGGAAAAAAATTGAGGCATTGGAAAATAAAAAATCTCATCTCCCTAACATCATCACTAGGATCCAGGTGAATCCTACTAAGGGGTCATCCCACAGACCAGGGGAATATAGGAAAAAAGGAGAAGATTTGGATGTAGGGGTGGAGATATGTGAAACTCTTCAGACTGAGGAATATGGCAGTCCAGTTCTACAATAAATTGCCTCCCCCTAGTTTAGTCCTAAACAAACCAGGAGCACTATGAAGTCTCCTATAGATTTTGGCAGTGAAAAAATAAGAGGGAGAATATCAAATGTTGAGCATCAAAAAATTAAAATTGATAATGACATTGCCAATGGAAAACAGAGAACCTTGTTTCAACAAGTTATTCCGGGTTCTGAAGACAACAAATTAGGAAAACCCCCTCAAGGGAGGGGGAGAGGAAGAAATCCCAAACAATCTAAATGAATTTCCTCTCATGGAATGTGAGAGGCCTCAATGGCCTACCCAAACACAGGGAATTCAGTGTAATAAGAAATAAAGTGAATCCAACTATTATCATGTTGCAAGAAACAAAAACTGATGAGATTTAGTCAATAAAAGTAGCAAAAAAAATATGGAATCAAGGGGATATGGTTTGCAAATCATCCATAGGAGTGTATGGAATCCTTATGACTTTTTGGAATCCCCGGATAGCAGAAGGCACCATTATTCAGAAAGATAATAGGGTTCTTAGTGTTTTATGTAAGAAAATAAATAGCAACATGTCGTGAATCCTTTCAAATATTTATGCCCTGACTTCAATTCAATGGAGAGCTCTATTGTGGGAGTACTTAAGCAATCTGAGTGAAATCTTCCATAATGTCCCCTGGATTCTGGTTGGGGATTTTAAAACTCCTCTTTACCCTTCAGACAAAATGGGTGGAAATGGACCACCTATCAGGAGCATGGATGAGTTCAATGACTTTGTGAACTCCAAAATGTTGATGGATGTAAAACTTAGAGGAGAGAATTATACCTAGAGAAATCGATGGATAAGGTGTCATCTCATTCAAGAAAGGCTTGACAGGTTTTTTCTATAAAAGGAGGCTATAACTCTATTTGGTGATTCTACCTTGCAAGCCCTTCCTAAAATTGCCTCTGATCATAATCCTATTTTTTTGGAGATCCCTAACTCTTTGTCCTTCAATAAACCCTTAAAATTTCAATCTATGTGGATCAAACATTTCAGTTTTAGAGATAACTTAATTCAGTGGTGGTAGCAACCTGTCAGGGGTAGTGCAACTTTTAAACTTGTTGGCAAATTAAATTTTGTTAAGAAAAAGCTTTGAACTTGGAACAAAGAGGTCTTTGGGAACCTCTTTGAAAATAAAAAATAGGTTGTTGAAATTTTGAATATAATTGATCAGAGTATTCAACATGGTGATGCTGATGAAACTGCTAGGCAGGAGGAACGGATAAAACTAGCAGGGTTTCATAACATTTTGGCCTGTGATAAAATCTATTGGAGGAAAAAATCAAGGGCTCTTTGGTTGAAATATGAAGATTCAAATTCCAAGTATTTTCATGTCACCACGCTTAGAAACAGAAGCAATAACAAAATAAAAAAAATTTAAAAAGTAGATGGTTCTACTACTCAGGACTTAACAAAAATCAAAAAGGAGGTAGTAATTTATTTCAATTCTATCCTTGGTCAGGAATCGCAATGCAATGAGGAGGCCAAAGATATTATCTTGCAATACATTCCTAGCATAATAAATGATGATATAAACCTTAAGCTTCTAGCTCCCTTTTCTGATGAGAAAATTAAGGAAGTCTTGTTTAGCATGGAGCCATACAAAGCCTCGGGACCCGATGGTTTTCCCCCTCATTTCTATCAAGCTTTTTGGGACATCGTAAGTGAGGATGTAATTTTTGCTTTTAGAGAATTACAATAAAGCAATGATATCCCAAAAGGTCTCAACCCTACTTTTATTTCTCTAATTTCTAAGAAGAAAACCCCTGAATCTATGGCTGACTTCAAGCCAATCAGTCTGTGCAATGTTTCTTACAAGATCCTAACTAAAGCCATTGCAAATAGAATGAGAGATGTTCTTCCCCGCATCATAGATCTATGCTAGGGAAGCTCTATCCAGGGCAAGTCAATCTTGGATGGATTTATCACATTTCATGAAGCTCTGCACTCTGCTCATAAGACTAACCGGTCTGTTTTTGCCCTCAAGCTTGATATAAACAAAGCATTTGATAGGCTAAATTTGGACTTGCTGATTGTTTTCCTCCTCAAGTTTGGTTTTCACCACCAATGGGTTAATTTGATCAAAGAATGCATTTCTAAAGCATGGTTCTCAATTCTGGTTAATGGAACAACTACTGGTTACTTTCAAAGTCGCAAAGCAATTCGGTAGGGGGACCCTATCAGCCCCATGTTATTCATCATTGTGGCAGAAGCTTTAGGCATAACCATCAAAAATACTTGAAGTTCAAGGCTAATATCAGGAATCAAGGCAACATCTCTCATTAGGGCTATTTCTCACCAAAAATCATTGATGATACCCTTCTATTGACTAAGGCATCGGTGGTTGAGGCCAAAAGAATTAAATACATCCTACAACTCTACGAGGACACTGCTGGTCAGAAAGTTAATTTCAATAAAAGCAAGTTATATTTCTTGAACACCCCCATTTAGAGGTAAGGAAGGATTGCAAAAATTTTAGGGTGTGATAAAGCAAACCTCCCCACTACGTATTGGTCTCCCTCTTTTTATGGGTTCTCCGAGAGAGTCAATGTGGGTCAGGGTTATTGAAAGAATTCAAAAAAACTTGTTGGATGGAAATGACATCTTCTACCTGAAGTAGGAAAGCTGGCCCTCATTAAGGCCTCTCTTCAAAGCATTCTAGTCTATTTCCTCTCCATTTTCAAAGCCCCTATGAAGGTTTTCCAAAAAATTGAGAAACTCCAAAAATATTTTATGTGGACTGGATCAGAGGAGAAAAAAATGATACACCTTGTAGGATGGACCAAAGTGTGCAGACCCAAGGAAAATGGGGGCTTAGGTCTGAGGAGAATTGCTCATATGAATTTAGCTTTACTAGCTAAGCAAGCATGGTGCCTCATTTTTGGTGAATAAAATGAATGGACAGCTATCATCAAATAAAAGTATCTTCAAAATATGGAATTTCTAAGTGACTCAGTTCCAATCAGAGGTTCTGCTTTTTGGAAAGCAATTCTCAATTGTAAGGAAATCATAAAAAAAGGTTTAAGATGGGTTTTAGGCAATGGTGAGAGGATAAATTACTGGAATGACAGGTGGTCTAAGGATGAACCACTGACGCAATATCCTAACTTAGCCTAAATCAGAGATATCACAAAAGAACTCATTGGCAGAAAAGTCTCCAATTATATGGTTGAGGACAGAGGCAAAATGAAGTGGAAACAAATAAGGATTCAGGGATTTCAAGTGGAATCAAATGATATTTGTAACATTCTCGAGCAATAGTTTATCCCCATGAGACCCAAGGAAGATCAAGTGACATGGGCTCCTATGTAAAATGGGTAGTTCACTGTTAAATCTAAAGAACACAAGCTTATACTGAGAGGGGGGTGAACAGTATAAGACCGCTTTTTACTTTTTCCTTCAATTCAACTTTCAATTCAATATTATGCAATGTATAGATAGCAGTATCAATAGCAATAATCAAAGCAATGCACAAAACACCATCCACAAAGAGACACAACAATTTACGTGGTTCACCCAAAGTGGGCTACTCCACGGATAAAATCTTTCACTAAATTTTATCAATCAACTTCTGGGAATACCTTTCCCGATTACAATGTTTATGAGCCTCTACTCAAAGGAGATACCTTCCCCTAACTCTGCTCTAACTGGTGATCCTCTAGAAGACCTCCGCCTCCGCTGCCCTTAGCAAATGGAACTCTATCCACAAAAGACACCTGTCTTCCCTGCTTTGGCTGGAGACCTCTGTCCTCAACTCTATCACCTCAAAGCTGGTCCTCGAAATTGCACTAAACACAGTCCTTCGGTCTAGCACAAATGTCCTCTTTCTCTTCCTCTGATCTGCACCAAACACAGTCCTTCGGTCTGGCACAAGTCTGTCCTCAAATCTGCACCAATCTCTATCCTCAACAGGTCCTCAACTCTGATTTATAACAGTGGTTCACAAGCTTTCACTAAAGCTTGCTTGATCTTCACCCAAGTCTTCACCAAGACTTGTCTCAGATCTGCTTTGCAAGTTCTCAAGAGAACCTACCCAAACTGCTCCACAAGCTCAACAAAAGCTTGCTCAAATCTGTCCAACAGTTCTCTTTGCTCTGTCACAGCCGCACTTGGTCGAAACCAACTTTTGCACTGTCTGCGCAAACACAGCAGCACTCAGCACTCGACGATCGAACTTCTTACTATGCGCTCTGTCTACGAATGTCGCAACACCAACAACTTCTGCTCCTTTGCGCTTTTCTGCTCTCTATGCGCTCTTGCTTCGCACTTAGCTCGATTTGACTCGACTCGGTCTCTATGCACCGTGGACTTAACTTGCGCACATTCAATACTTATTCAATACTTTCAATCTCGAAATAGCCCTCCTTTTATAGTATAAATTTCAAGAACAAAACTTAAACTATAGTCGGCTGTTACCCTAAACTCCGTCGGCTGCACAACCCTGAACTTCGTTGGCTCAAAGTTAACTCTGTCGGCTTCAACCGCCTCTGGTTCTATAGCTTTTCTCATGAAACTACAACCTGTCACGATATCGTGACACCTTTGCAGCCGTACACTTTCTTTTTCCTGTTGTCGCGATATCGTGACACTTTTGCTTCTTTAGACTTCCTTTTTGATTTTGTCGCGATATCGTGACATTTCTGACGTCGTACATTCTCTCTCCTCTTTGAGTCATGAAACTGTGACATGTCACGATATCGCGACATCTTCCTCTACTGGCGCCTTCACTTGCCTTCTGGTGCATTTGGTCTTCACTTCCTTTCGTGAAACTATGACATGTCATGAAATCGTGACATCTTCCTCCGCTGGCGTCTTCACTTGCCTTCTGGTCGTGAAACTATGACATGTCACGAAATCATGACATCTTCATCCGCTGGCTTCTTCACTTCTGCCTGTCATGAAATCATGACACTTTCTGCATCCGTACGCTTTTCTTTCATCCTGTCATGAAATCATGACGCTTTCAGCTTTCGAAAGCTTTCTTTGCAACCTATCACAAAATCGTGATGCTTCTCATTTCAAACTCTTCCCTTTGCTGCATGTCATGAAATCATGATAGTTCTCACTTCGAGCTTTTTAGCATGTCACAAAATCGTGACAGTCCTCACTTCGTCTTTTGCAGCATGTCACGAAATCGTGACACCTTTCGAGTAACTTTCTCTCTCTTTGAACTTGTCGTGAAATCATGATAGTTCACACTGTGGACTCTCTTTTCAGCATTATGTCACGAAATCATGACATTTTTCTTTCGAACTCCCTCTCCTGCAATATGTCATGAAATCGTGACACTTTTCCATCCGTACAATCTTCTTTGTAATATGTCATGAAATCGTGACACTTTTCCTTCTCTGCCTTCCTGCACTTTTCGAGTCACGAAAATGCGACATGTCACGAAATCGTGACACTTTCCACCTTGCTCTTCTTCTCTGCCAACATGTCACGAAATCGCGATAGTTTTTCCACTTCTTTTCTCTCTTCCAACATGTCACGAAATCATGACAGTTTTTCTAGCTCTTTCTCTCTCCTCCAACATGTCGTGAAATCGTGACAGTTTTTCCAGCTCTTTCTCTCTCCTCTAACATGTCACGAAATCATGACAGTTTTTCTTGCCTGCTGCATACTTTTTCTAACTTGTCTTTTTCTTTGATCTTTTGCAAATGGGCTACTATGATCTTCTTGGAAACTCACTGTCCATGCTCTGAATAATCTGACATTAAATCAAATTCCTTCAAGAGCTTCTTGACATCAATGACAACTTCTACACTTGAGCAAAGGCAATGTACCCAAGGTACCCAAAATTGCCAACAATCTCCCCCTTTGTCATTGATGGCAAACCTTTACTGAAAACACATCTCAAGAGCCAAAACTGAAACCAGCTATGCTAACACTGAGAATCTACCTTTGAGGTTTTGCTCCCCCTGACTTGAAGCTCTTCTCTTCACTTGAAGCTCTCCCCCTTACTCATATCTCTCCCCCTTTGTCATCAATGGCAAAGGGTCACCTTTGGGGCTTGGGACTAAGAATGAGCCTCTTAGCTTAGTCCCTCCCCCACCTCCTGATGAGGTGATTAAAATAGGGGTGGGAGTAAAACTCCCATTAGGCACTGATCATCATCAACGTCTACAATTTCCTTGTCGGGCCTTCTTTTGAATTCTTTGTCAATATTCCTATTCTTGTTCCTGTCACTATTTTTATCCATGCCTTGATCCTTGGACCTGTTCATACTATTGTTTCTGTTCTTGTACCTTGGAAGATCAGCTCTACACTGTCTAGCTGTGTGACCTTCATTGTTGCACTTATAACAAGTAACAAAGTTATTTCTTTTAGGCATACCTGCTTTTTGAATCCACCAGTTCTGACCAAACCTGTTCCTGTTATTTGCCTTGCAATAAACTGCCTTGTGCCCGAACTGTTGACAAGAGTAGCAATACCCTCGAAAGAAACTAGCACTTCTAAATTTGTCATTTACTTTCTTCACTTGAGCCATGCAATGTACAGCCATGTGACCAAACTTGTGACACGCAAAACATCTGTCATGAAATTTTCTTTTATTCGACCTCTTGGGTCCCGAAAACTTCTTCTTCTCAATCTGAATTTTGTTTTCTATTTCTGCGCATCTATCACTCATGGACTCATGATCTGAAGTACTTTCTTCATCAGAACTCTCTTCCTTTTGAAATCTCTTGCTAGATTCCCCAACTTTGTTCCTTGTGCGGCTCAACAAAACCAAGGCCTGTTTTATCTGTTGGTTTTCTTTGACCTTTGATGAGAGACTTAACCCTTTTGGAGCTATCTTGAAACTTGTACAACTTATCCTTGTACTCTTTAGTTTCCACTTCCAAAGAAGCCATTTTCTGTTCCAACTCACTATATTTAAGAACCTTGGACTCTAACTCAACCTTGAGTTCTTGAGTCTTAGCTATAGAGAAATCAAGATTTTCTATAAGATCATCTCTTTCCATACAACATTCATCTAACTTATCCTTGAGTCTGGCATTCTTCTTTCTTTCCTTTTTCAAAGCACTAAGAGCACTACTAAGTTCACTTTCAAGATCCTTTATTTGTTTGCTTTCTGAATCATCAGAGTCTTTTCCAGATTTCTTATCACTAGAGGTGCTACCCTTTTCAAAAACCATACATGCATCTTCCTTATAGTTTTCTGAAGCATCCTCATACATACTAGTAACCAATTCATTATTTGTGCAATCATCCTCAAGGTGACCAAAATTTCCACATCTAAAACATTTCATGATAATGAATCTATGTTTCGGTTCTTCCTCTTTTTTCTGATATGAACAACATCTCATTTTCACTATCACTTGAAGAACTTTCACTATCACTACTAGAACACTTACTTGCTTTGTCTAGGTAGAAACTCTTCTTGTGCTTGTGAGAATACCTCTTTCCGTGATTGTTGTGCTCATCTTTGTTCTTCCTGTGATGCTTGTACTTTTCAGAATCCTTGCTCTTAGAATCTTGTTTCTCTTCATCACTTTCATTCTTGGAAATAGTACAGTCAGTAGCATAATGACCAAACTTTCCACAATTGAAACATCTTATATTTTTCATGCTTTTGTGCTTTCTAGAGAACTTGCCTTTCTTGTTGTAATATGCCTCTTCATCACTAGAAGACTCATCACTCTCTTGAAGTTGTTTACCCTTGGATTTCTTGGTAGCCTTGAAAGCTGCCTCTTTCTTGACATCAACCTTCACTTGAGTTCTCAACTCAAATGCTGCAAGTATACTATGGAGCTCATCCTTTTTCAACTTATCCAAATCTTTAGCTTCCTCAATAGCAGAAATATTTTCACTAAATCTATTAGGAAGAGATCTTAAAATCTTATCACAAACATCATTTTCAGCAAGCTCAAGACCTAAGTCTTTCATGGAGTTAACAACCTCATCCATACGAAGCATGTAGTCACTAATATTTTCATCATCATTCATCTTGAGTTGTTCAAACATACCTTTGAAGTGTCTCAACTTGGCCTTTCGGACATTTACATCACCTGTGTGAACCACCCGCAACTGTTTCCACATTTCACTAGCTGTCTTGTAGTGAATCACCTTGGTAATATCTACCTTCTGTAAACCCTTCAGGATTGCATTCATTGCTTTTGAATTGCTGTGATGTAGGAGCCTATCTTCTTTAGTATAAGGACCATTTTTAGGAATAGTGTACCCATCTTCAATCACTTCCCAAACCTCATTCCCAAGTGCCATTAGATGAACCTTCATCCTTGCACTCCAAAGACCAAAATCTGATCCATCAAGAATAGGTGTTGCATTGCCACTTGAATAATCCATTGTGTTCTTTGCTAGCTTTTCCTTCAAGCTATTAAACTTTTCGAAGGCACCCGCTCTGATACCAATTGAAGAACACAAGCTTATACCGAGAGGGGGGTGAACAATATAAGACCACTTTTTACTTTTTCTTTCAATTCAACTTTCAATTCAATATTATGCAGTGATAGATAGCAATATCAATAGCAATAATCAAAGCAATGCACAAAAACACCATCCACAAAGAGACAACCAATTTACGTGGTTCACCCAATGTGGGCTACTCCACGGATAAAATCTTTCACTAAATTTTATCAACTCAAATTCTGGGAATACCTTTCCCGATTACAATGTTTATGAGCCTCTGCTCAAAGGAGATACCTTCCCCTAACTCTGCTCTAGCTGGTGATCCTCTAGAAGACCTCTGCCTCCGCTGCCCTTAGCAAATGGAACTCTATCCACAGAAGACACCTGTCTTCCCTGCTCTGGCTGGAGACCTCTGTCCTCAACTCTATCACCTCAAAGCTGGTCCTCGAATTTGCACTAAACACAGTCCTTCGGTCTAGCACAAATGTCCTCTTTCTCTTCCTCTGATCTGCACCAAACACAGTCCTTCAGTCTGGCACAAGTCTGTCCTCAAATCTGCACCAATCTCTTTCCTCAACAGGTCCTCAACTCTGATTTATAATAGTGGTTCACAAGCTTTCACTAAAGCTTGCTTGATCTTCACCCAAGTCTTCACCAAGACTTGTCTCAGATCTGCTTTGCAAGTTCTCAAGAGAACCTACCCAAACTGCTCCACAAGCTCAACAAAAGCTTGCTCAAATCTGTCCAATAGTTCTCTCTGCTCTGTCACAGCCGCACTTGGTCGAAACCAACTTTTGCACTGTCTGTGCAAACACAGCAACACTCAGCACTCGACGATCGAACTTCTTACTATGCGCTCTGTCTGCGAATGTCGCAACACCAACAACTTCTGCTCCTTTGCGCTTTTCTGCTCTCTGTGCACTCTTGCTTCGCACTTAGCTCGATTTGACTCGACTCGGTCTCTGTGCACCATGGACTTAACTTGTGCACATTCAATACTTATTCGATACTTTCAATCTCGAAATAACCCTCCTTTTATAGTATAAATTTCAAGAACAAAACTTAAACTATAGTCGGCTGTTACCCTAAACTCCGTCGACTGCACAACCCTGAACTTCGTCGGCTCAAAGTTAACTCTGTCGGCTTCAACCGCCTCTGGTTCTATAGCTTTTCCCGTGAAACTACAACATGTCATGATATCATGACACCTTTGCAGCCGTACACTTTCTTTTGCCTATTGTCACGATATCGTGACACTTTTGCTTCTTTAGACTTCCTTTTTGATTTTGTCATGATATCACGACATTTTTGACGTCGTACATTCTCTCTCCTCTTTGAGTCATGAAACTGTGACATGTCATGATATCGTGACATCTTCCTCTGCTGGCGCCTTCACTTGCCTTCTGGTCGTGAAACTGTGACATGTCACGAAATCGTGACATCTTCCTCCACTGGCGTCTTCACTTGCCTTCTGGTCATGAAACTGTGACATGTCACGAAATCGTGACATCTTCCTCTGCTGGCATCTTCACTTGCCTTCTGGTCGTGAAACTGCGACATGTCATGAAATCATGACATCTTCATCCGTTGGCTTCTTCACTTCTGCCTGTCACGAAATCATGACACTTTCTGCATCCGTACGCTTTTCTTTCATCCTGTCACGAAATCATGACGCTTTCAGCTTTCGAAAGCTTTCTTTGCAACCTGTCACGAAATCATGACACTTCTCATTTCAAACTCTTCCCTTTGCTGCATGTCATGAAATCGTGACAGTTCTCACTTTGAGCTTTTCAGCATGTCACGAAATCATGACAGTCCTCACTTCGTCTTTTGTAGCATGTCACGAAATCGTGACACCTTTCGAGTAACTTTCTCTCTCTTCGAACTTGTCGCGAAATCGTGACAGTTCACACTGTGGACTCTCTTTTCAGCATTATGTCATGAAATCATGACATTTTTCTTTCGGACTCCCTCTCCTGCAATATGTCATGAAATCGTGACACTTTTCCGTCCATACAATCTTCTTTGTAATATGTCACGAAATCGTGACACTTTTCCTTCTCTGCCTTCCTACACTTTTCGAGTCACGAAAATGCGACATGTCACGAAATCGTGACACTTTCCACCTTGCTCTCCTTCTTTGCCAACATGTCATGAAATTGGATAGTTTTTCCACTTTTTTCTCTCCAACATGTCACGAAATCGCGACAGTTTTCCCTGCTTCTTCTCTCTCTTCCAACATGTCATGAAATCATGACAGTTTTGCCAGCTCTTTCTCTCTCCTCTAACATGTCGCGAAATCACGACAGTTTTTCTTGCCTGCTGCATACTTTTTCTAACTTGTCTTTTTCTTTGATCTTTTGCAAATGGGCTACTATGATCTTCTTGGAAACTCACTGTCCATGCTCTGAATAATCTGACATTAAATCAAATTCCTTCAAGAGCTTCTTGACATCAATGACAACTACTACACTTGAGCAAAGGCAATGTACCCAAGGTACCCAAAATTGCCAACAAAATCATCTTACAAGCTTCTGCTTGATGATGAGGATTTTGGCCTCCAAAATGACTTAGTTTGGATAAAAATTTTAATTCCAAAAATTGCAGTCTTTTCACGGCTAGTTATCCAAGGAAGAATTTTAACCATTTATAATATGATTCGTAAAGGTATTTGTATCACTAATAGTTGTTATCTGTGCAGGGCTAATTGGGAGACCATTTATCACATTTTCCTTGAGTGCCCTTTTTCCTTGAATGTCCTAAGTGGGGTTTTTTAGGCTTTCAATATTTCTTGGGTTAAACCAACCATCGTACTTGATTTGTTCATCCAGTGGCCTTGCCCCTTTTCAAGCCAAATACTTAGATACATGTGGAAAATTTGTCTCAATCACTATCTTTGGCAAGTGTGGTTAGAAAGGAACCATAGAGTCTTTAATTAGTATATCCATGATCATCAAACTATCATTTCTAGGATCCTATCCTTTGCCAACGAAAATGTGAACCTTATCCCTTTTGATAGTCGTAAACCTCATCTACAGGAGACCACGATTTCTCAATATTTAAGCTTAACCTTGTTAGATGAGTCTGTGCCTAGGGTAGTCAACCTCAAATTCAATGTTAAGTGGTCCCCACCTCCTACAGTTTTGTTTAAGCTTAATTTTTATGGAGCGGCTAAGGAAAATCCTGGCAGAGAGCAGGTGTTGGCAGCATTGTGCGAGATCATAATGGGAATATGATGCTTGTATTTTTTGAATATTTGGAAACAAGGACGAACAACGAAGTTGAAGCTAGAGCTATGTGGAGAGGCCTTCAAATGACTCAAGACTTATAATGTAATTTTATCGTAGAAGGAGACTCTATGCATGTTATAAATCTCCTCAATAATTGGAAAACACCTCCTTGGAGGATTAAAACAATTTTTGAAGATGCTAGGATCCTTTTCCAGGGAAGACAGGATAGAAAAACCCAACATGTCTTTCGAGAATCTAACAAAGTTGTTGATAAGCTAGCCAGTTTGGGTGTTGATGGTGACGAACTTTTCAAATGGGAACATGGTGTCGCGAGCGAAGTAGAGGAGCTTATTCAACAAGAATGCCAAGAATGATAGCCAAATTTACCAACAGGGAAGGCATTGTAAGTTCTAAGGCTATGAGTATTCCTATCTCTTTTTTGAAATGGACTCACAATAAAAATTATCCGAGCTATCAGTCTTGGTGGATGTTACTTGAAAATACCACAAAGACTAATGAGGATAGTCACATGTCAGATAACATGGCTCCTAGTTGTCTTAGTAATATGATATTGGTTGATAATCATAGGGCAGGAAAGAAACAACAATATAAGACTTCAAACTAGAGCCACGTGGACCACCAGATAGCCACCACCTTAAATTTGGCCAGCAGGTTTACTTCTCCAAGGTTGATTGGCCAATACGGGATGTGGTCCCAAAGCATGTCCTATACGGAAGAAAGGAATTACCAAAGAATTATTAAGAGTAACTGTCAATACAGAGCTTGTGGAAGTTATTTTTAGTACTTTGATATGTGTGTCTTTAGATTTTTGTTTCTCCACTATTTCAAGGAAAGGATTTGTGTCTATTTTTTTTAATTATGATGCAGGTGTGTTTTCGCAGGGTATACCCAAATTTTTGTATGGGAAGTTTCTTTTTGATAACAGGCTATGTGCTTTACCGGATGTAATGGCTTTGGCGGTATGTAGATTTTACATATATAGGATCCTTAGTAAGGACATGTTCATCAACAGCCCTGGGCTAATTTTTGTAAAAGGTTTTGGGTCAACCTATAAAACCCGGTATTAATGCTATAGTATCTTATCTACAAAAAAAAACAATATCCTCCAAGTCAATCAAATAGGTTTTAATATCCCTTTCATGGTTATTGTTTTTCATGTAACCATTTTGGTCATAAAGCTATAAATTGCAGGGTTCGTGCCATGAATGATTTTGGCTTCACCAAGAGAAATTTCAATTTATGTGAACCTCTCATGGACTACAATATCATTTGTTACAAACATAACAATTTTGGGCATACAGCTAGATGGTGTAGAACAGTGTTCCTTGAAATTTTGAAGTCAAGCAAAAAGGAGAATGGTTAAAATGTTCAAAATGGTATGATCTCCAAAGTTTGGAGAAAGAAAATGAAACAAGAAGAGGAGCATAGTAATTTTGGAGTTTCACTCCCATATCATAATTGAAGTCTCAAAGAAGAGCAGGGAGTTGGGGGAGTCATCAAGTGTCTTATATTACAATCCCCAAGGAGCCTTTGCCATTGATGTCAAAGGGGGAGTTTCTAGTAAGGGGTAGCAACTAGTTAGGAGGAGAAGCTTGTAATCATGTTTAGTAAAGGTGAGTTTCATTATAGGGTTACCATCAATGACAAAGAGAGAGATTGTTGGAAATATTGAGTTTTCATTGATGTCAAGGGTAAAAATATCTTCAAGGATGACATTTTGATGTCAAAGGAAAAAATATCTTCAAGGTTGAAATGATGAGTTATCATTGAAGTGCAAGGCAAATATATTAAAATGTGATTTAATGTTGTCAAGGCAAAAGTGATTTGATATGCTTTAATATTTAAATACATATTTTAACATTAAAGAATGAGGTTTATATTTAAATCAAAGGATTTAAATATAGTTTAAAAGTTTAAATATTTAAAGTCTAAATATTTAAATGTTGGGTGACCTCCTTAAGAGCACCATGCAAAAGGGAATTAAATATTATTGAATGACCATGCCAAAGGTTGAAAATTTAAATATTCAAATAATATTGGGTTGACTTCATTGGGTGTGCATGAAAAACATATAAATAGAAGACCTTAATTCACTTTGAAAATGTAATGCAATTCAAAGAATATCGATCGAGTGGATAGCGGCAGTGAGGAGGGAGGAGAGGAGTGCAGGTTTTGGCAACATCACAATGGAAACAAAACTTTAAACATTAGTTCATGCCACTTCTATATCAACTGAGTGGTTAGACCAGTCGATAGCCTAGCTCGTGCTAGGGAACTGTGTTGTAAGGGGTTAAGGGTTCAAATCTCTTCGATCTAATTTTACTAAATAATTGAATACAAAGCTATGAAGGATTTAAATATTGTTTTTGCACCTTTGGTTTCATCTACTGGGGTAGACCATATGGTTTCCTAGCTTGTGTGGAGCGCTATTGTGCATGAGGTTAAGGGGTCGAATATCTTCCACACCGTTTTTCTAAAGAATGAATGAATTAAATATTGTTTTTCACCTTTTGGTTCAAGTGCTACGTTAGCACAACTGGTCACTAGCCTGAGTTAGGGTGCTGCATTTCTAGAGGTCAAGGGATCAAATCCCATCAGTGGTTGTGCAAGGTATTTATAAAAAAAATTTAATTAAATTTGATCAAAAGGGAGATATAAGGCATAGTATTGGGATTTGATTTTTGCAAATGATAAAAGGGGAGATATAAGGCATAGTATTGTGATTTGATTTTTGCAAATTATAAAAGGGGAAATATAAGGTGTAATGCTGTGATTTTATTTTTGCAAATTATAAAAGGGGAGATATAAGGTGTAATGTTGTGATTTCATTTTTGCAAGGGAGATGTTGTTAGTATAAAGTTCTATTTTTGCAAATCATAAAAGGAGATATAAATAAGATGTTAGAATAAAGCTTTATATTGTAAGTTTCAAAAGGGAGATATAAGGAGTTATTTTTAAGCTTTATTGTGTATGTTTTAAAATAAGTTATAAGGGTTTAAAAGTGGTTGATTTGATATTTAAATCAAGAAGGGAAAAAGAGGATTATTGTCCAGAATTGAAAAGCACATGCAAGAGGAACATCATCATAACTGAGGTGTATTTGGAGGGTATAGATTTGGAACTAGTCAAGGTGTCAAGTACACATACTCACCCAAGAATTCAATTGATAAGGAAGAACAATTCATCCATTCAAGAAGAAGGAAAGGTGCACATGACAGTGGAAGAAGAGCAAAGTATTAGCATCTCCAAGTCAACAAACAAGTAAGTTATCCAATGCTAGACTTGAGCTACCTTTAAAATATAATAAATATCAGATATGTGGAAGCAGAAAACTTAATGGATATAAAGAACATATTGGTCATTTGAAGCTTACTATATTAGTACATATCATTTTCCATATGTTCTCTAAGATCTATGGGTATAATATGTGTGTATTGTTGTTATTTGAAGAAGCAAAAAGAAAATTATAGATCAAATTTGTATAACTAGATTTAGGAATAGATGAGCAATATTTATGAGCATATTTGAGCATAGACTATGAGTAGGTTTTGTAGCATATTAGAGCAGTGTTTGTGAGTAGATTTAAGTAGGTTTTGTGAGTAGGTTTTGGAGAATATTTGAGCAGGTTTTGTAAGCAAGTTTTGGAATAGATTTGAGTAGGTTTTGTGAGCAGGGTTTTGGAGCAGATTTGATCTGTTTAGAACAATTTTGAGTAGGTTTTATGAGCAAGATTTTACAATAAATTGGAGCAAGTTTTATGAGCAGGTTTTGGAACAGATTTGAGTAGATTTTGTGAGCAAGTTTTGGAGAAAATTTGAGTAGGTTTTGGAATAAACTTGAGCAGTATTTATGAGCAGGTTTATTAGCAAGATTTATGGACAGACCTAAGCAAAGTTTTGACTAGACTTGAGAGAGGGGATTGGTGTATCCTATGGATTGGTGTCTCCTATAATTTGGTGTCCATGAACTTGATAAGGGATTGGTGTCTCCTGTGCATTGATGTCCATGAACTTGAGAGGGGATTGGTGTCTCCTATGGACTAGTGTCCATGAACTTGAGAGGGGAATGGTGTTTCCTATGTATTGATGTCCATGAACTTGTATAGGGTGTTGGTTTCTCCTATGGATTAGTGTCCATGAACTTGTATTAGGGTATTGGTGTCTCCTGTGGGTTGGTGCCCATGAAATTTATTGAATAAATATATAAGCAATATTTTATCGTGGTTTTCTCTCAAGAGGGTGTTTCCACATAAAAGTTGTGTCTATTATGTGTGTGGTGATTTGTACATTGTTTCATTATTGCATTGATAGTATTTGAATTTATTACTTTGGAAATAAAAGAGAAAATTTTTATCTTATACTATTCTTCTCCCCTTTTAGTATAAGCTTATGTTCTTCAAACCTCCCAGCCCTTTCAAGTTTAATCCAACTTGGTTGAAGGATAAGGAGTTCCAGGAACTGGTTAAAAAATAATGAAGTACTTTTAATGCTAATTTGGGAAGCTTTGCATGTTTTAATTTACTAGTAGTTTGAGAAAAGTTAAATTTGTTGCTTCTAAGTGGGCTTTCAACAATTCTAAATAGCGGATGCAGGAACTTACTCTTTTAGAGAGGTAGATTGTTGATATGAGGTAGTGAATGAGGATTGTTTATCAAAGGAGTCAAAATATGTCATCAGATCACTTGAAGAGAAAAATTTAATATTTTGCTAGCTTAGGAGGCTGAATGGAGGTTTAAAAGTAGAGTTATCTGGTTGGATTTAAGGGATGAAAATATAAAATTCTATAATAATTTTTCCAATCATAAGAGAAAAATTAATACCATTTGGAATATGCCCAATGGAGATAGAACAAATGCTAGAACTTTCAAAGACCTGGCAGCTCTTGGTATTAAGCACTTAAATAATTTGTTCAAAGAACATGAGAGGGTTAACTTGGTTGAGATTCTAAAACTTAACTCTTACTTCCCTAGCTTTGTTGATGAAGCTACCAATGAGATGCTCCTGGAAGAAATTTCTAAATATGAATTAAAAAATTATTTCTACCTTTAAAAAGAAAATAAGTCCTAGATCAGATGGTTGTGGTGTTGAGTTCTTTTTGGGTTTCTTTGAGTTGATTGGGGAATATTTGTTGAGGGTTGTGGAAGAAACTAAATCTACTAGGAAGGTCCATGTGGACATCAACTCAACCTTCATTATCCTAATTCCTAAGAAGAACACTCTTGATTCTTTTGATGACTTTAGACCAATATATTTGTACAATTTCCTTTAAAAAATTATTGCCAAAATTATTGCTTTAAGGATAAAACAAGTTTTCTTAGACTCCATTTCTTATGAGAAATTTGGTTTTCTTAATGGTAGACATATCCATGATGTTGTGGGAGTGGCATATGAAGATATTCACACTGTAAATATGAGGAGGCTTCCTGTTGTTATTGTAAAATTGGACCTTTCCAAAACATATGATAGACTTTGTTGGTTGTATTTGAAGATCATGGTTCTCCACATTGGGTTCAATCTTCAAGTTGCTAATTGGATTATGAGGTGTGTGACTTCAGTGTATTTTGTTGTACTTATAATTAAATTTACTTCTAGCTTCTTTTCCTCTGAGCATGATCTCAGATAGGGTTGTCCTTTATCTCCTATTTATTTTCTTTTGGTTGCATAAGGCTTGAGTAGGGCTATCAAGGAAGCTAGAAGAACATGGTTTATTAAAGGTATCAAAGTGGGTTATCACTCTCTTTAACTCAATTTTATTTGTGGGTGATGTTTTGTTGTTTTGTGATGGATCTATCATGGATGTTAAAAATTTCAAGGATATCTTAAGAATCTATTGTATTGCCATAAATATGGAATTTAATTTGGAGAAGTCCACTGTGTCCTATTTTGATCTTGTGATTGAAGAGGAAAGCCTTTTTCAGAGGGTACTTTTCTTTTCCAAGATTGAGCTACATGTAAGGATAAAATGTTTGGGTTTCTTATTGAATCCAAATGACTATAGTATTAGGGACTAGGATTGGTTGGTGGATAATATTTATAAAAGAATATCTTTATGGTACAATAGGTTGCTATCTATTGGGGATAGGCTAACACTTGTTAAATCTATTTTTGAGGCTATTCCTATCTATTGGCATGGGTCAGCTTTCATACTTGCTAGGGTGCTAGAAAAATTAGAATAAAATATTTTAAATTCCTATGGACTAGAAAAAGAGATAAATTTGTCATAGTGTTAGCCAAATGGAAACTTACAAAAAAACCTAAGGAAGAGGGTGTCTAGGGGTTAAATAACATATGCCATTTTGGTAAAGCCTTATCTGCTAGGAGTTTATGGTAACTAATTTCTCAAGATGGTCTTTGGAGAAAGGTCATTATGACCAAATATATTGAACCACTTTCAATGGAGGAGTTGATAAGGAAACCTAACAAGTCTATAAGTAAGGTGTCCATATTTTGGAAGGTGATTGTCCAAAAATTTTTAATTCTAGGCAATTGGATTGCTTGGAAAGTCAAATGTTGCTAAGGTGAGAATTGGTGCTGACCCTTAGGTTGGAAGTGGTAATGAGTATAAACTTCATGAGGATCTTTTACTACCTCTACAATATGCTAGTTTTTGAATTATCTCTCATGTGGCAGACAATGATTCTTCTTCTTTGAGGTAGTAAGGTTGGAAGAGTGCTCATAAACTTGGTCTTGAAGGAAGGAATGGCAAGTTATGACATGCTTATATGAGGTTAGTTATCATCAATCATGTTAGGATTAGACTAGATTACGAGGATGAAGTGGTATGCACCAAAAATCCTATGAAGGGTGTTTATACTACTAAGATGGGTTATAAAGCCATGTTTTCTCATGATCAACATGTGGAACATGTCTTGTGGTGGAAACCTATCTGGAAGATCAAGATACCTTTAAAAACTAAAACTCTTTTTGTGGTTGGCTCTTAATAATAGATTTTTAACTTGGAATGTTCTGATGAATAGGGGGTTTCAAGGTCATGGGAGGTGTACTTTGTCATGTGGAGTTGGAAACTATCGACCATTTATTTTTTGGTTGTGCTTATAATAAGTTTGTGCATATGGAGGTAGAGATGTTAACTGGGAGTACAGGTAATTGGCAAGGGGACACATTGGAAGAGTATGAAGAAGTGGTTTGACAAGAGCAATCTGAAGACCTTTAGAGCTCTTGCATTTGTGGTAACATGGGGAGTGTGGATAGCTAGAAATTTTAATATTTTCTAAAATTTTCTTACTCCTACTTTTCAATTTTCTACTTAGATTCATTATTTTCTTAATTAACTTATGAAAATAAGCTTTCCTAAATTTCCAAGATTGATCATGTTAGTTTTAATAAAAATTTTCCTTGGGGATATTTCGATGGGCTTGTCAATGTATCCCACTTTTATGTGGGGCAAGGGGAATTCTCTATTTCCATGATTCTCATTTCATAAAGTTCAATGTGTGCTTGGGTATGGGTACTAATAATTATGTTGAATTAATAACATTGAAGTTGCTCTTAAAAATTGCACTTGATCACAATTTCCAGCTTCAAGTGTTGGGGGATTCACTTGTCATCAATTGGATGAAGGATTTGTACAGAATGGAGAAATTAGACTTGAGGTCTATCTTTGAACAAGTGAATATTTTAGTGTGTGTTTTTAATCTCATCACCTACAAACATGTATATAGAGAACTAAATACTCTTACGGATGCTCTATAAAAAGAAGGATTGTTATTGGTATAAGGGCAATGAGAGAAAATTGAAATCAAAGACGGTGTGACTTTCCTTGAGGTTAAGATTTCTATTTTTGATCTTTAATCTCTTATGGTGGTTTTGCTTCTATTATTTCCCTTATTATAGTGTTTTGATATTTTAACTTTGTTGTTCGTATTTTTTTACTTCACTATTGTGGTGTTGTTTGACATTTCTAGAGTTGTATTCATTTATTTTATGTTGGGGTGGTTTTCATTATTCTTGTTTTTTTTATGCCTTGGAAAACTATGCTATCTAATCTTATTTTCTATTGGAATAGAAATAATAAATTTTGTGGAAGCTTAGTAAACAGATTTGAGACAAGTCTTTGAGAAGACTTGAGAGTAGAAATGATTGATTTGTTCAAACCTTGAGTTAAGGTTCAGGCCAGATCTAGCAGAGTTGATTTGAGATTGATTCAAGCTTTGAAATTGGCTTGAGGATGAATATTGAGGATGGATTTTTGCTAGACTAAAGAATTGTGTTTAGTGCAAATTTGAGGATAGTGTTTGATGCAGATTTGAGGATAGGTTTGTGCCAGACCAGAGACAGAGATTGAGCAAATTTGTGCTAGACCAAAGGACTATGTTTAGTGTAGATTTGAGACAAAGCAGAGAGCAAGCTTTGAAGGTGACATAGTATAGAGGATGACAGTCTCCAATGGATAGAGATGCATTAGCCAAGGTAGTGAGGACAGGTCTTCTGAGTGAGGACATGAGTCTTCAGTGGATAGAGATTCATTATCCAATGTAGTAGAGGCAACAGTTCTTCTAGAAGATCACCAACCAGAGCTAAGGAGAAAGGAGTTCTCCTATGGATAGAGATCCATGAAATTGATTAGGTTATTGGTGTCTCCTTTGGATAGAGTTCTATAAATATTTTAATAGGGAAATAATTCCCAAGAGATTGATTGGGAAAATTTTAGTGAAATATTTTCTCCGTGGAGTAGCCCACATTGGGTGAACCACGTAAATTTGGTGTCTCTATTGTGTGTGGTGATTTATGCATTGCTTTTATTACTGATATAGATATTGCTATCTATACATTGCATAATATTGATTGGGAAAGAAAATTAAAAAGTGGTCGTATACTGTTCACCCCCCTCTTAGTATAAGCTTGTGTTCTTCAATTGGTATCAGAGCGGTTTCCTTTGGAAGAGTTTAATGGCTTAAATTAAAAGCCTATAAGAACACAATGGATTCTAAGAATTGTCATCATATAATTTAGCACTAGTATTTGATGGAAGTGATTATATATATTGGAGTATGAGAATGAATATTTACTTGATGGCACTTGGCAATGAAATTTGGGAAGCAGTTGAAAATGGATACATACCACCAATTGATCCACCTATAGGTAAGGAAGGTAAGCTTCTATAGAATTACAATTAAAAAGCAATGAATGCAATTTTAAGAGGTTTGCATAGAACAGAATCCATAAAAATTATGCATTGTCAAGATGCAAAAGGAATGTGGGATAAGTTGCAATGTATATATGAAGGATATAAATGTGTCAAGAAAGCAAAGATACAAAACCTCAAAGGACAACTTGAAGAGTTAAGAATGAAGTATGAGGAAAACATTAGTACTTATCTGCTTCGATTTGATGAGGTTGTTAATGCTATGCAAGGACTTGAACTTAAGGTTGAAGAATCGAATGTTTATGATAAAATCTTAAGATTTCTTCCAAAATATTTAGTGAAAATATTTTTGCTATAGAATAATTAAAGCATGGTGATTATTTGACAAGAGATATGTTGCTTGGTATTCTTACAGCTTTTGAGTTAAGAACAAAAGAACCTAATCCCCAGAAGAAAGCAACCTTCAAAAAAATCAAGAAGACAAAAGGTAAGAAGTCAAAATCAAGCAATGAGTCATCTAGTAATGAAGAAGCACATTATGCCAGAAGAAATAAGGATTTGAGAAGATTTAAAGATGTAGACACCAAAATCCAGCCACTTGTAAGTCATCTATACCTTCCTGTCAGCCACGTGTCAGTCATCCACCTTCCCGCCATTATTTGGCCCAAATCCACACCTTCCCGCCATTATTTGGCCCAATTTCACCTTCCCGCCATTATTTGGCCCAATTTCACCTTCCCGCCATTATTTGGCCCAATTTCACCTTTTCCCGCCATTATTTGGCCCAATTTCACCTTTCCCGCCATTTTTCATTCCCAAATTTATTTAAATTAATATTTATATATATATTTTAATATTTTAATATATTTTAATATATATATAAAGATACTTTAAGTGATTTAATTTGAGCCGTCCATCCTTCATTTAATCTCATCCGTCCATCCATCTTAATCCGTTTCACAACCTAGATTTATTCTCTACCCTTGGATCCACTTTAATCTTAGCCACACGTTCAAAGTGTCGTTAAAACCCTAAAGTGTGCCCTAAGAGTAGATTATAAATTGAGTCACCTTGATGGCTCAAACCCTATCTTTTTCCTATCTCTTTTACTATCTCTCTTTTGTTATCTATCGCTATCTATCTCTTCTTTAGCTAAACCTACCCATCCATCGCCGTCCCTTTTCGTCGCATCCATCGCCGCATCCGTCGCCAACTTCGCCGCCATCCCTTCTGCAGCATTCTACAAAATCCCCCATTCTTGTCGCAAGTGCCCACGGGCGTTTACCCGCAGCCACAGACGCAGACCGACGTCTACAACCCCGATCCAGAAGCACGCGGGCGTTCAGCGATCGCACCAGGGCGCCTTCCGTAGCTAATTTGACAGTCACATCACTTCCAGGTGCCGCCTGGTCTCGTCGCGTTAACAGAAAAAGAGGTATAGATTCTAAAGCAAGTAATCTTTTTATGTATTAATCTGCCGTTTTAGTTCTTGCATTCTGTTTATTTCATTTCTAAGGTTTTAGACTGTTTTTGAGGGCTCACCTAGTGGAGCCCTCTTATTAGTTTCTAAACCTTTGAATATTTTAATGTGTGCAGGTTTTTAATGGTAGATCTTATTTGTTGATAGCAGCTGCTTAAGCTGGAGTGGTCCGAGCCAAAGGATACAACGAAGCCCACTCATTCTGTTGAGGTTAAGGATACATTCTTTGGAGATGCCACCACATTGTGCCAGCTAGGGTTTCGGAGAACCCTAGCACAAATTGTAATCTTGTATCACGAAAAGGGTTACAGGCCCTGTTGTACTCAAAAGGAGTTTCTAAACTCCATTGATTAATAAAAATCGTTTGTTTTGTACAACTGTGTTCTGCATTCTTTTACTGTGATTTTATTTCTGTTTGGCGTTGTATCTTTAATCTATAAATGGTGATCACGGTGGGACAAAACAAATGATTTTTATTAATCAATGGAGTTTAGAAACTCCTTTTGAGTACAACAGGGCCTATAACCCTTTCCGTGATACAAGATTACAATTTGTGCTAGGGTTCTCCAAAACCCTAGCTGGCACAATGTGGTGGCGTCTCCGAAGAATGTATCCTTAACCTCAACAGAATGAGTGGGCTTCGTTGTATCCTTATGAGATTGTGTTGCCATCCACTCATCTTTTCTTGACCCCATCTACTTCTTCTATACCATATTCTTCTAAAGCTCCCATTCCTGAGGAGCTACCCATCATATTGCAACCATCTTCCTCTTTCGCTATTCCATCTCATTCACCACTTTCTTCATCTACTAATCTTCCTTCTTCTTCATTAGTGACCACATGCACATGTGGCCATGACCAATCATCTCTTTCCATGTCATTACCCCATTCTTCTACACCTTCTTCAACATCACCTATTATTCCTCCATCTTCCCAACCATCACCAGTTGATGTTTCACAAGTTAGTGAAGCATCAACCCAACCAAATCCTTCCAATTCTTCTATCCCACATTCTTCTATTCCATCATCTAGTCCTTCTCCCTCCCAAGTCAAGGTCCATCTCACTGATGCAGGTATTGGTGAGTATGCCATCCAAGATGTCCACATCACACCGTTCAATGTGCAAATAGTTAAATATTTTGGTCGTCCACATGACCAACATTTATCCATTGGATCGGTTTATAACATGGGTTCTATGCCAAATTCCATTAATTTTGTATATGGGGGAATAGAGTCATCTTCTAGTCCTACCACCATACTAGAACCCAAGCATCCAGTCCCTGCCAATATCGAAAGGATGGAGGGTTTTCCCTCTTGCTATTTCCATAGACATAATTGGCAGCAATTTGGCCTAGGTCGATATGAGCAAGGGGTAACTGAACGCATCGATATGCCATACTAGAGACCCACTGAGCGTTTTGGTCTGGGCTACCAACCACTTCCATCCATTTCTTCTTTTGAACGAGCTTTTCAAAGCATTAATCTTAATTCAGAAGAAGAAATCCTCCACCCCGACGAATCCGAAGATGAAGCCTATGAAGAATTTGACGTCATGTCAAATGGTGATGAATCTGAAGAAGATTCGACGCCCATTGTTCCCCTCATTGAACAAGACGAGTTTTATCTCCAATTGTTCCCTCTCCAAGAGGCCATCTTTCGCTTGCTTCTTCCACAAGAACGAGGTGAACCACCCCCTCCGCCACATCCATAAGCCATAATCCAAACCTGTATTATATGTATATACTAAAATAGTGGTTTTCACCACTACCAAAAAAAAAAAAAAAAATCAAATCAGAAAATTCCCAAAATTTATATATATATATATATATATATATATATATATATATATCAAAATATATAAAAATACTTTATTGCTTTATGTATGTGTGTAATAGTGGTTTTCACCACTACAAAAAAAAAAAAACTCAAACTACAAAAAAAAAAAAAAAAAACTGAAAAACTATGTTGTTTTGCACTTCAGGTCTTCCGAGGTCTTCACCGGTTTTCCCTTCCATTCCGCCCATCCTTTCTTCCATAAGTCGACAATGAATTTTGAAGACTTATTCACCCCGCTCCATAATCCATATGATCCGGATAAGCCAATCCCGATCAACCCAAGCTTGATTGACATGGATCGGATTTCATCCCCTCCATCTATTTCATAGTTCATCCTTTCCGAGGAATTGTTAAGGGCTTCCGCCAACTACATTCCTCCTTCACCTCCACATTTACCTTCATATTCTAAGCCAGAGGTCTTCCAGCAGGACATAGATGAGAGCAAGGCACAGGAGCTTGATGACATTTTAGATGACATAAATCCGATCCCTACTCCCCATCAGCTTGAGGAAGGTTCCCACATGTCTATTGAAGAAACTATCGATGTAGACCTTAGTACAGACCAAGATGGCACCCAAATTGTGAAACTGGCTAAAATTCTATCATCAGAGGAACAAGAGCAAATGATTGCTCTACTCAAGCGGAAGAAGGAGATATTTGCATGGTCTTACAAAGACATGCCAGGCCTAGACCCTAATTTGGTTGTCCATAACCTCACCTTACAAAAAGATGCTAAACCCGTCAAACAGAAACTTAGGAAAATGCATCCTACCGTGGCCCTCATAGTTAAATCGGAGATTCAGAAACTTTTGGATGTTAAATTTGTCGTCCCGATTGATTATCCCGAGTGGCTTTCTAACATGGTACCCGTTCGCAAGCCTAACGGGGGATACGTGTTTGCATCGATTTTTGAGATCTAAATAAAGCGTGTCCTAAGGATGACTTTCCTCTTCCAAACATTGATACTCTTGTCGACACTTGCGCTGGTCATGAAATGCTTTCGTTCATGGATGGATTTTCAGGATACAACCAGATTCGAATAAACCCTGAAGATCAACACAAAACAACATTTACCACACCTTGGGGAAATTTTTGTTACAGGGTGATGCCCTTTGGCCTTAAGAATGCAGGTGCAACCTATCAACGAGCCATGACTTATATTTTCCATGATTATATGCATAAGATTATCGAAGATTATGTGGATGATTTATTGGCAAAATCTAAAACTCGACAAGAGCATTTTGATGTATTGGAAAAAGTTTTTGATAGACTTCTAGAGCATAAAGTAAGGTTGAACCCTAAGAAATGTGTCTTTGGTGTTACCTCAGGCAAACTCCTAGGTTTTATTATCTCTAAACGAGGTATTGAGGTGGACCCAAACAAGGTCAAAGCCATTATGGAAATGTGTCCCCCAACTAATTTGAAGGAGTTGCGTAGTTTGCAAGGAAAGATTAATTCAATCTGTCGCTTTATTGCACAACTTTCTGATAAATGTAGGCCATTTTGCCACCTACTACAAAAGGGGGTACAATTTTCATGGACAGATGAGTGTCAGAAAGCCTTTGATGACATCAAGCAGTACTTAGCATCTCCGCCAGTCTTAGCTCCGCCTCGTCTAGGGGTCCCTTTCAATCTTTATATCTCAGCAACGGACTTTGCCTTAGGGACAATGCTTGCACAAAAGAATGAACAAAATCATGAGCAAGCTGTCTATTATATTAGTCGAACATTGGTAAGCTATGAAACCCGATATGCTTATGTGGAAAAGTTGTGCTTAGAAGTGGTTTTTGCCACTAAGAAACTTTGTCATTATATGCTTAGCCATACAACATATGTCATAGCTAGAGAAAACCCTCTGCGTTATATGATGTCTCGCACTTATAATAACACTCGTATCGCTAAATGGATAATGTTGCTTACCGAATTCGATCTTGAATTCATTAGCCAAAAATCTGTTAAAGGTCAAGTTATAGCCGATCAACTTGCGGAAGCTCCACTACCTAGTGATCATCCTTTGATTATTGAGCTCCCAGATGATTCGGTATTTGCTATCACTGAACAAGAAGAGGACATCATTCCGAAGGAAGATGTTGACATCACGCTATTCTTTGATGGCTCTAAGTGCACGAAAGGTCAAGGTGCTGGAGTTGTGTTTCATACACCTCAAGGGATTCCCATCCCTTTATCATTCAAACTAGACTTCCAATGCACCAATAATACATTAGAGTATGAAGCCTTAATTTTAGGTCTTCAATCAGCCATAGCTATGAGAATTAAGCGTATTCGGATATTTGGGGATTCTCAACTCGTGGTTAAACAAATTACAGGAGAATACCAAGCCAAAGAACCTACCATTAAGCTTTATCATGATGTAGCAATGAAGTTGCTCTCTAAGTTTGATTGGTATGAGATCACTAGTTTGCCTCGTTCGACTAATAGATTTGCGGATGCCATGGCCTCTCTTGGATCATTGATTCCAAAGGACTCCCTTGGAGAGGTACAACCCCTAATCATTTCCACAATCTCTAAGTCTGCAATTGTCCATGCTAAGTCTAAAGATGAAAAAGATGTTTGCTTTATCCATTCGGATCCATATGAGACTTGGTCTAGTGAGATAGTAGCCTTCCTCAAGTTTGGAACACTCCCATATGATTTGTCTCGAACTGCCCGTCGTTGTTTTAAGAAAAATGTAGCTCGTTTTGTTCTTTTGGGGGATGTGTTGTATAAACGTGGATATGATGGAGTACTCCTCCGCTGTCTAGAAGCAGGTGAAACACATAGAGCTATTGCTGAAGCCCATGATGGTACTTGTGGTGGTCATTTTAGTGGAATGGCCATTGCGAAGCGTATTTTACGTATGGGGTATTATTGGCCCACTATGGAACAAGATTGTTGCAAATATGTTAAACAATGTAAAAAGTGTCAAGAACACGCTAATTTAACCCATATACCATCACAAGCTTTACAGCCCATCCAAAGCCTTTGGCCCTTCTCACAATGGGGTCTCGATTTAATTGGCAAGATTTCACCTGCCTCTTCAAGACAGCATACTTTCATCATTACAGCCATCGAATACTTCACAAAGTGGGTTGAAGCTATTCCTCTAACCAGTACGACAGGTCCTAGAATTGTGGAGTTTATACTTCACCATATCATTTGTCGTTTTGGTATTCCCTCTAAAATCATTTTTGATAACGGCAAGTCTTTTAAGAATAAGGATGTTTGAGCTCTTTGCGAAAAGTATAATATCCAACATAGTTTCTCAACTCCTTACTACCCACAAGCCAATGGACAAGTTGAAGCTTCCAATAAGACCATAATTGCTATTCTTAAGAAACTTGTTAAAGAAAATCATAAAGATTGGCATACACAAATCCCCTTAGCATTATGGGCTTATAGAACAAGCATCAGAACTCCCATTGGGGCAACGCCATTTTCTTTGGTCTATGGAGCTGAAGCAATCATGCCTCTTGAGCTCGAGATCCCTTCCTTGCGAATTTCTTTGCAGGAATTTATCGATGATGATACTGCTAGACAAGCACGTCTTGATCAACTCACACTCATAGATGAAAAACGAATCAATGCTTTAGAGCATTTGTGAGTTTATCAAGACCGATTGAAACGTGCTTACAATGCCAAAGTTCATCTAAGAGAATTTCAAGTAGGGGATCTTGTCCTTAAAGAGAATCAACAAAACACCAATGCATTGCCGCATCTTCGAGATAAATTCGCGGCTAATTGGTTAGGTCCATATATGGTCATTGAAAGAGTGGGTAATGGAACTTATAGACTTGCCAGTTTAGAGGGAGAGGAAGAACCCGAACCACTTAATGTTATACACTTGAGGGCATTCTATGCATAGTTTGAATTTTATATGTACATATACATGGCTTGTACAACAAAAAAAAAAAAAACAAATAAAATAAAAAGAATTTGCATTTCATTGTTAGTTGCATACATCTCATTCAAAAACATTGCATTTCATGTGCATACATCTCATTGAAAACCATAACATTTCATTTTCAGCCATAGTTGCATATCATGTTAGAGACCATTCTATCTTTTGGATATAAAATTTGGTCAAGCAAAAGTCATGTTGCCTTAATCAGGGGCACCTTCATAAAATCTATCAAACCGAATTGTCATTCGTACACCCATTTTCCATTTGCACATATTTACATTGCCAAAATGTTTTCAATCACTCAGCCATTCCTAGTGTTTTAAGCAAACTTTGAAATGCATGTCAAAGTTCTCTAGGGCCATATCACAAATTACACTAAATAAAATCTTGAGTATTGGGAAATGATTTCAAAAGCGGTCTTGAACCTATCACATTTTCACATCTTAAAAACATCTTGTGTCAAAGAGAGATAACACCATCCTTGGGTTGTTCCTTGAAGTGAAAAGGGTAATCCTCGTTTGTCCTATCATGCAAACATAGTCCATAAAACAGTGGTTCTTACCACTATCACAAGCAATCACAAAATATAAATATAAACAGAGTAGTAAGGATAGGGTAAAATTCTCATCATACTTCGGTTGAGAATCCGATTCCCCAAAGCTCTAAGGAAATGAACATTTTTCACACACCACCGATCCCAAATAAGTTGTAAGGATCATACTACTTGTCCAATCGGACGGATAGGTAGTCATCCCCAAGGCTTACAAAGGTCAAAAACAACATGGACTATGGAGTTAACCTTCATCGGGGCTATAGACGCTTGATCGGCAAGTGGAGTATACTCATTGCGTGGCGACATGTCTCTCCTCAAAAAGAGACCTCTGAATGCTCATACGGACAAACTAGCTTCGGGGTCTTCTCCATAACAGGGTTACCTAATTTATGCAAGATGAGGTTAATGAACACACTTGCACACACACAGGTTTTTGATTGCCTAGAGTCACTACCATGCTTCTTATTTGGTTAATGAACTCGCATGCACACACATTTGGTCCTAGTTGAATTAGGCAGTATTAGTAAGTTTGTTTGATACCACTAGCATTTTTGAGTCTTTGTAAAACAGTCTTCCATATCAACCTCCATATCTTCCTCCATATCTTCTTCCATATCTCCCTCCATATCTTCTTCCATATTCATGTCATTCCATACGTCATCCATTCACAAGCCACCAAGTTCGGTGCCCCTGATTAAACAATTATGATAACAGTTGGCTAAATCTAACTATCTAAAAGTATGAGTGCTTCTTAGTGCATATTTCATTAATTTAGTCTTGCATTAATCATCCATAGATTTGCACGTTATATACTTAGTCTCGCATTAATCATCTATAAGTTTGCATTCCATTCCATCACATATGCATCAAAAACATTAAAACATATAAAAACATGCATCACAAAAACATAGGCATTCACACAAAAGAGAGTAAAACACCAAATAAATAAAATCCGTGTATATATATATAGGTATAAAGGTCAAACTGTACAATGAATGCCAAAAGGCTACAATATACAATAGAGCACCAAGGCTCATAAAGAGTGCATCTAAGCACTAAGCTAACCATCAAAAGAGGACCCCTGAGACCTAGTAGGAGCCCTAGACCTAGTGGTGTGTCTAGACTCACTACGCCTAGAGACAGAAGAGGATGGAGGATCAGGCAACACAATGTGGTGCCTAAACAATGTGTCCTCCAGAGCCTCAATGTAACGAGTCCTCGACCTAAACCTAGCTATGTCTATCCCGTGCCGTCGCTCCCGCTCCGCTAGCTCTGCCTAGAGTCTCGTCACCCTGTAATCCTGGGGCACCCTGGTTGCTCTATCCAAGTCCACCTACAGCTGGGCCATCCTCTCCTCCTGAGCAGCTAACCGGGCATCCCGCTCTGCCGCCTGCTGCTCCAGTCGAGCTATCCTCTCGTCCCGAGCAGCTAACATAGCATCGCGCTCTGCTATCTGTTGCTGTAGCTGTGTCAGCTCGTTCTCGTGCCCGCTAGGGGGTACCTCTCTAGCCTCTCTTGTGGCCTCTCCTAGGCCCTCTCCGCCATCCTCCCCATCATCTCCGCTACCCGGATCCTACCGCACCATCTTCCCCTTTCACCTTCGACTGTCAGATCGAAGGCGGGGACCCTCCCTATGCTTGGGAACCTCTGCGGTTCCCTCGCCCTCTTCAGCCCCAGCCTCAGGCTCTTCGGCTCCACCAGCCACCAATGGTGGCTCCCACCTCGCCTCCCACCAGGGCCTCCAAATGACTTGGGCATCTGTCAAGTCTACCCATAATCTCCTATACCATTACCCCGATCTCACGGGGCGGCTAGGCTGTCTCTCCTCCGCCACTGGCCATCTCCCACCATAAGCCTGGCTCAAGTCCCAGTGAGCCCATGGCAACCCCTCCGGTCGAGCCACTCTAAAGTGCTCCCAGCCCCAGCACTGGAGCACCACACTGCAACCCAGGCCCTTTCGGCCTCGTCTTCGAACCTCATACAACTCCCAGTACACCTGCGCCAATAAAGCGGGTGCCCGAGCATACACTACCCTATTAGTGAGCATCTCGCTCACTACACCCATCAGGTTCCATGGGAACCTGCACTCGATGCTGTTCGGGGCCACAATGTTGACCAACATGAACATCATCAGATCCTCCACCGCTACCAACTCCTTGGCCGTATACATGGCCAAGTATGGGATCCCCCCGCTCTCCATCCGGATCTCTCTCCAGTCATCCCCAAACACCTTGGCCATCTCCGTGGCCCTATCTCGTCCAACCTCCACCCGCGCCCCCTCCACGGGAACCTTGAGGATGCGATATACATCCTCAAGCGTCATCGTCATCTCTCCAGTCGAGAGCTAGAACATCCCTCGATCTGGATCCCACCTCTCGGCCAAAGCCGAGAGGTACCCCTCATCCGCCTGAACTACCTCCAACCGGGCTGCCTCCGCTAGCCCCACTGCCTCCAATATCTCTCAGTCTACCTGGGACAATGACCTCCTCATCCCCAGAATGATAGGAGAGAACCGGTTTCATGCCTCTAACACCCTAAGCTGCAAAACAACAAAACAAAAATTTGTTACAAATTTTTTCCAAAAAAAAAAAAAAAAAAAAAAAAAAACTGCTAAAAAAAAAAAAAAACACATAATAAGTACTTGCTTAAATAAACAAATACCTCAGCTGGCTGCACTGGTGCATCCGCTCCCATCTCCGCCATAGCTTCCGCGTGCTTCAATCTCCCACACCAACCTTTCACTTCACTTCACTCCACTCCTTCAGACGCACTTCTCTCAAGCTCGAACGCACAAATGAGCGAAATTCTCGCTGAAATTGTTTAAATAGCTGGTTATGGCACCCTGAAATGCAGTGGGGCATTTCATGGCGCATTCAAACGTAGTGCTGCATCTACAGAAGTGCCTAAACACCGACGGGTGTCTCTGCCAACCACAAATGCAGACCGGCGTTTGGTGTCAGTATTGAATAAAGGAACAAAACTTGCAAAATTGAAGCTTACCTCCTCCAAATTTCATCAAATTGCATTCATCCATTCTTCTTATCATAATAAAAAATTTTGTGAAGGTTACAACAGTTTTGGACACAAATTTTGTCATTTTTCTCAAAAAGCGCATCATTCATCATTGTTTTACAAATTAGGTTTAAAATATTCAAAACCTTCACAAAATTAACCACATTCATCAATTCTTCTGATCTATCGTCAATTTCATTCTTCTTTCATCATGCATATTTTTGCCAAATCAAATTAAAGTAAACCTCGTATCTAGTGGTATATTCTATCACCTTGGCAATTGCAGCGATTTGAATCCATGTAATTCGGTAAGAGGATTAAACCACCATAAGGACACTTACCATTTATCATCATCAATTATTTCACTGTTTGAAAATTGGAAATCAATTTTGGGTATTCTACTTTTCAAGTGACCTCATACCAAGATTAATTTTCTCAACAGTTGTCATTGATGGCCTAGTTCATGGGGCCTTAAACATGGACAATCTTTCATATCATCATTATTTTAAGTCTTGCTAGAGATCGAGGCTACCTAGGTTGATTGGTTCCGACCCGAGGAATTATCCATACAGTCACTAGGAGCATCTCTGAGTTCTGGACTCTTTCATGCATCTTTCATCTCTGCATATCAATGGCACCAACAAGGCAATTTCATCAACAGTATGGATGCACACACAGGAGTTGGGGCATCCGTTATCAATTTCTAATTTTCCTATAGTGGAATTCATCTTACATGATCATGGAATTTACACTTTGGCAAAAATCCCTTTATAACCGTTGGGGCAGAAAATGGTCCATCTTTCACATCACTCATATCGTCTTCAATCATATTCTTTTTTGGTTTGTACACCAACCCCTATTCTGTTGGGACATAAATAGATGGTTCATACACCAACCCCTTTTTTTTTTTTTTTTTTCACCGTTGGGGCAAAAACGGTTCATTTTCTTCCGAATTTCTTCCAATTGGCTTGTGAGAACCAGTCTCGCTCGCCAATTGAGGGGGTAAGCTGATAAAATTTTAAATATTCTTTTATTCTTTGGTCTTCAAAGTTGTGCTTTAGTCTTGAGAGAGAGTTGCGTCTGATCCAGCTTTTCAGGTGTCTTAATTTTTTGTGCTGCATTGTGTCTTCACACAAAGCAGCTCAAAAAGGGGCATCTGTAGACACCAAAATCCAGCCACTTGTAAGTCATCTATACCTTCTTGTCAGCCACGTGTCAGTCATCCACCTTCCCGCCATTATTTGGCCCAAATCCACACCTTCCCGCCATTATTTGGCCCAATTTCACCTTCTCGCCATTATTTGGCCCAATTTCACCTTCCCGCCATTATTTGGCCCAATTTCACCTTTTCTCGCCATTATTTGGCCCAATTTCACCTTTTCCCGCCATTATTTTGCCCAATTTCACCTTTCTCGCCATTTTTCATTCCCAAATTTATTTAAATTAATATTTATATATATTTTTTAATATTTTAATGTATTTTAATATATATAAAGATACTTTAAGTGATTTAATCTGAGTCATCCATCCTTCATTTAATCTCATTTGTCCATCCATCTTAATCCGTTTCACAACCTAGATTTATTCTCTACCCTTGGATCCACTTTAATCTTAGCCACACATTCAGAGTGTCGTTAAAACTCTAAAGTGTGCCCTAAGAGTAGATTATAAATTGAGTCACTTTGATGGCTCAAACCCTATCTTTTTCCTATGTCTTTTACTATCTCTCTTTTGTTATCTATCACTATCTATCTCTTCTTCAGCTAAACCTACCCATCCATCGCCGTCCCTTTTCGTCGCATCCATCGTCGCATCCGTCGCCAACTTCGTCGCCATCCCTTCTGCAGCATTCTGCAGAATCCCCCATTCTTGTCGCAAGTGCCCGCGGGCGTTTACCCGCAGCCACAGACGCAGACCGGCATCTACAACCCCGATCCAGAAGCACGCGGGCATTCAGCGATTGCACTAGGGTGCCTTCCATAGCCTATTTGACAGTCACATCACTTCCAGGTGCCGCCTGGTCTCACCGCGTTAACAGAAAAAGAGGTATAGATTCTAAAGCAAGTAATCTTTTTATGTATTAATCTGCCATTTTAGTTCTTGCATTCCGTTTATTTCATTTCTAAGGTTTTAGACTGTTTCTGAGGGCTCACACAGTGGAGCCCTCTTATTAGTTTCTAACCCTTTGAATATTTTAATGTGTGCAGGTTTTTAACGGTAGATCTGATTTGTTGATAGCAGCTGCTTAAGCTGGAGTGGTCCGAGCCAAAGGATACAACGAAGCCCACTCATTCTGTTGAGGTTAAGGATACAATCTTTGGATATGCCACCACATTGTGCTAGCTAGGGTTTCGAAGAACCCTAGCACAAATTGTAATATTGTATCACATAAAGGGTTACAGGCCCTATTGTACTCAAAAGGAGTTTCTAAACTCCATTGATTAATAAAAATCGTTTGTTTTGTACAACTGTGTTCTGCATTCTTTTACTGTGATTTTATTTTTGTTTGGCGTTGTATCTTTAATCTACAAAAGATACAAAATATGTTAAATGTTTCAATCATGGAAAGTATGGTCACTATGCAACTAACTTTCAAGAAGCTAAAAATAACAATGATGAAGAAAAGGATAGTAGGATCATGAAATCAAAAATATATCGACACCAAAATAAAAGCAAGGATGGACAAAGTAGACAAGAAAATAAGTTCTTTCAAAGGTAAAATAGGAGCTACAATGTTGATAAGGCAAGTAAGTACTCAAGTGATAGTGATAATAGTTTATCAGAAAATGATAAATATGAAGTCCTATTTATGATTGAAGAAAAAAAGGTCAAGAAAAGGTCACCAATAATTCTCAAATGTTTTAGATGTGGTAATTTTGTACATCTTGAAGATAGTTGTACAAATAATGGTTATAGTTTCAATGATGATGAATCTAAGGATACACTTGAAGGACCAGAAGATAATATTCTAGTGGTACTATAATAATAAGAAGGTGATCCTACACAAGACAATTCAAAACAAAATAAATATGTAGACAAAGGTAAAAAAATAGAGGAAGAATCAGATAAAGAAGGATATGATTATTTATGCTCTTGACCCAATAAAGAAGGTAAGAAAGCAAAACTCTCAACTTGAGTTTCAGTTTCAAGAATGTGATGAAGAGAGAAGAATGTTTATAGAGGATCTAGACAAATCAAATGCTAAGACAAAGAAGTTCAATAATAAGTTAGAAGCAAAGGTCTTAGAATATGAAAGGTTAGAACAAGAAGTAGCCCTACTAAGGGAAAATTTAGAAAAGTCCAAGAGTAAGCTACAAAAGTTTGGAAAGAGATCAAAGATTATGGATAAGATGATCAAGGTACAAAGAAGGTCAACAAAAAAAATAGGTCTTGGTTTTGAACAGACTCAAAATAAACAAGAAGATAAGTCAACCTCAAGTTCTGAAGGAGAAGAAACTTCAGAAGAAGAAACTTTAGAAGAAGACAATGTAAGAGAAAGTGAGACATCTAAGGATGAGTTGGACAACAGAAAGTTCAACAAGGACAAGAACAATGCACAAAGAAGAAATAAATGGAATAGCAATAAGAATAGGTTAAAAGAGACTAAGATACCAATGAGGTCAAGACATTGAAACTTCAATAGAAGATATTTTTCATGTCACAGGTTTGGGCTCTTGGATTCACAGTGTAAGACACATAAAATATAGGAAAATGGAAAATTTAGAAAGATGCAACTTTTCCATGGGTATTGCTACTCATGTAATTAGTTTGGTCACAAGGCAATGAATTACAGGGTTCATGACAGAAAAGGATATGGCTTCACTAGGATAAATCCTAAGACATTTGCACCTCCAAGGAATAATAAAATTAAGTGTTATAAGTGCAATAATGATGGACACACAACAAAGTGGTGTAGAGCAGACATTCCAGAATTAAGTATGAATGGGAATAGGAACAAGAATAGGAAAAGGGATATGGATATGAATAATAACATGAATAGGAACATGGATATAAACATGAACAATAACATGAATAGGAACATGGATATAAACATGAACAAGAACAGGAATAGAAATATGGATATAGAAAGGAGCAATCAAAGGAATCAAAAGGATCAGATAAGAAGAAAAGAAGACAAAGGTAAAGACCAGTGCTTGTTGGGAGTAGAAATACTCCCACCCCAAAATTAACCACCTCAAGAGGAGGTGGGGGAGGGGCTAAGCTAAGAAACTCATTCTTATCCCCGAGACCCAAAGGTGACCCTTTGCCATTGATGTCAAAGGGGGAGAGATTTGAGTAAGGGGGAGAGATTTGGTATTTGATTAAAGAGAATATATTTGAAAAGAGCATTCAGCCAGGGGGAGAAATGTCCCAGGAGGAGCAAAACAAATAAAAGGTTAAGTTTTTGGTAAAAAATAGTTTGGGTTGCAATCAATGACAAAGGAGGAGATTGTTGGACATTTTGAGTCAAAGTTGTCATTGATGTCAAGGAACGAAGTTGTCATTGATGTCAAGGAATAAGATACCGTTGATGTCAAAAGGTTAAAAGGAATAATGCAAAGGTTTATGGCAAAAGAGCTTCATAATATTTTTAATATTATGTGGAAGCATAAGTAGAAGGTTTTTTATTAAAACCATGGATGAGAAAAAATAAAAGGTTTTTCATAAAAACCCAAGGAAGTTTTAATATTTATTTTATAAAATATTTAAATTCAAATTGAATTTAAATTTTATAAATAAATATTATTTATACAGAGTGGTAAAACCTAAGAAGTATTTAATCCTTAATAAATCCAAAAGGAGATAAATATTAATTTTTAATTTTTAAATTCTAAATAATTTAAATAATTTATAAATTTATTAGGTGTTGACTTCTAAGAGAAAAAGGAATCCATCGACGTTTGAAAGTTTGGTGGCATATTGGTATAAAAACAATATGCCAAAGTGGCAAATTATTTATCCCTTGCTTGATTTATCAAAGGTCTACGAGTTGTATGTTTCGTGTGATTTCGTGCAAGGAAGAAGACAAAGTTTTGTCTTAAGTGCACCGGTGAAGAAATAATATGAAAGATGCTCTAACCCTTATAACCATCTAGCGTGGTGGTTTGGTGGCAAGTTGGATTGAGCTATGGTGCTTGTGAGTGGGAGGACCCATGTTCGAATCTCGACAGGCAACATTTTGAGTGGACTTGATCAGCATTTTTAGTGGACTTGGTCAGCATTTTGAGTGGACTTGGTTAGGCACCAAAGGAAGCGGTGCAAATATTTTTTGGGTGAGGCACCAAGAGGGAGAAGATAGAGCACGTGGTGTTTTTCCCTCCCAAGGTGAGCACCTAACTCATGTGGTGGTTGGAGCCGCGACTAGCTCATTGGTAGAGGCAATATCATGAAGTCGATCTCACAAAGGCAAAGGTAATAAAAATTTTAATATATTTTGTGATGCCTAAGGTTTTGACATAAGGTCCTATGGAGTTAAAATGGGTTGATAAAAAGTATTTTAATTTATCATTATTTTGGTTAATTAAAGGAATAATGAGTTAGCTTTATTTTTAAATAAAGTATTCATGACATATTGGTTTATTGGAGATTAAAGTGTTGGTTAAATTTTGAGAGGACTTCTTGCCATTGAGTTATTTTGAGAAGGTGATTTTATTGACATTATTTTTGGTATTGAATATTATTTTAATTGGGAGATTATAAGGTGTATTTGGTAAATTATTTTTGTATATGTTGATGGATGCTTTCTTCAAGATGGAGTAATAAGGTGTATGTATGTTTTGATATTTACATTGTATTTTTGAGAGAGTTTATCATCTTATAACTTCCTTGAGCTTGGCAAAGAAGTGTTTGTGGTTGTGGCATATTTTTGAGGTTCCTTCATCATCAATAAAAAAGTATGGGCACATTCTTCCATAATTGATTTGATTGATTGTTTTTTGGAAAACAAGTTTGGAGTGAAAAGGACTTAATTAGGTTTCCTTATTGAGTGTGTTGAGTTAATGCTTCAAGGTTTTTTGGAATAAAGAGTTGGTGTTAAAACCTTGTTTGATAAGCATTGTTGTTGAAGCCATTGGTTAAGTGAGGAACTTGAACTAGGGTTTGAAAAGAATATGAGTATCATTGTTATGTGATATTGGTTGATAAGTATTGTTGGAAACATTTTGATTGATTTTTCATATGCTTGGACTAGGGTTTGTAAGCAATAATTGTTTCATTGAGTGATTGGTTGAGCCTAGTCAATTGGATGTGTGAAATGATTGTTCAAGTTCTAATAAATAAACTATTCTATATTTAGAATTGATTTGAGAAATTTATTGAGCATTGAGGTGAATGAATCATATTGAGTCTCTAACAATTCTCTGTATGTTTCTGAAAGAGTGATTGAAAGTGATTGAGCATTGTGATGAGTATAGAGCATATTGAGTCTCTAACAATTCTCTTTATGTTTCTAAGAGAATGGACAAGTTCTAGTGTGGAATTGTTGAGCATATTTGAGGAAAGTCTTGGAGAATACTTGTGGATAGATTTGGGTAAGCTTTTGTGGAAGCTTACAATACATATTAAGAGCAGATTTGGATAAGTTCTTGTGAGGACTTATTGAGCAGATTTGGACAAGTTCTAGAGAGGACTTATGGACAAATTAGTGTGAGCTTTTGTGGAAGCTTGCAAGACAAATTTGAGATAAGTCTTTGAGAAGACTTGAGAGTAGAATTGATTGATTTTTTCAAACCTTGAGTTAAGGTTTGGGGCAGATCTAGTAGAGTTGATTTGAGATTGATTCAAGCTTTGAGTTAAGGCTTGAGGATAGATTTGTGCTAAACCGAAGGACTGTGTTTAGTGAAAATTTGAGGACATATTTTGGTGCATATTTAAGGATGGGTTTATGCTAGACTGGAGATAGATATTGAGCAGATTTGTCCTAGACTGAAGGATTATGTTTAGTGTAGATTTGAGAAAGAGCAAAGAGCAAGATTTAAAGGTGACAGATTATATAGGATGATAGTCTCCAATGGATAGAGATCCATTAGCTAGGCCAATGAGGATAGGTCTTCTAAGTGAGGATAGGAGTCTTTAGTGGATAGATATCCATTAGCCAATGTAGTGGAGGCAGTAGTTCTTCTAGAAGATCACCAACCAGAGCTAAGGATAAAGGAGTTCTCCTATGGATAGATATCCATGAACTTGATTAGGGGATTGGTGTCTCCTTTGGACATAGGTCCATAAATATTGTAATAGGGAAATAATTCCCAAGAGATTGATTGAAAAAATTTTAGTGAAATATTTTCTCCGTGGAGTAGCCCACATTGGGTGAACCACATAAATTTGGTGGCTCTATTGTGTGTGGTTATTTATGCATTTCTTTGACTACTGATATTGATATTTCTATCTATACATTGCATAATATTGATTGGAAAATAAAATTAAAAAGTGGTATTATACTGTTCACCCCCCTCTCAGTATAAGCTTGTGTTCTTCAAAATACAGACACACATTTGCTTTGCTTTTTCCAAGCCCAATTGTCAAAAAAACCTATCAAATTTTTGGTTCCACATTCTTGGATATTGCTGCAAGTTGTAAAGAGATTTTTTAAAGTTGCATACCAAGCCCTCATTACCTTTTACCATAAATCATTTTTCAACTTGCATACCAAGCCCTCCTTACCTTCAAGTTAGTTTAGCCACAAGAGAGAAAAATCTCATCAAAGTGAATTCCCTCAACTTAAGAAAATCCTTTTGCTACTAGGTGAGCCTTATACTTCTCCAAATTTCCTTCTACATTGTGCTTCTTGAACACCCACTTACAATCGACTGGTTTTCTTCTAGAGGGTAATTTCACCAAGTCCCATGTCTTATTTTTATCCAAGAACTCCATTTCTTCCTCCATAGCCCTTTTCCAAGACTGATTCTCACCTGACTAAAGTGTCTCCTTTAAAGTTTTGGGTTCTTAATTAGTAACTGATATATTAAATGTAGAACAAATATTTTAAGGGCTATACCTTTTTGGAAAACTTCTCACACGATCTGATCTCCTCAAAATTGGAGTTTTAGATTCTACATTTCAGCTTCCTCCTCACCTTTTTTCCTCTAAATTTTCTCTATAGACTCTCTTTGTAGTTCATCTTCTTCTATAGCACCAGGTTCTACCACATGTTCTTCCTCTTGTTCCAATTTTACTTGAACTATTTCAAGTTATTTTCTTGGTTGCATTTCTTGTTTTGAAACCCCTTTTATTTCTCTAAAGATCACATTACGATTGTAAATAATATTTTATATTTTTGGGTTCCATAACTTATATCCTTTAACACAAATACTATAACCCACAAATATGTTTTTTTTAGATTTATATTCTAGCTTAGTCTTGTTCTATTTTAGGACATACATATAAGCATCGCAACCAAAAACCCGTATATGACTGAGAGAGAGTTTCTTACCAATCTACACTTATTGTGGAGTCTTGTCCACCAAATTAAAGGGAGAAGATCTGTTGATGAGGTAACAAGTAGTTAACATGGCTTCTGCCCATAATTTCCTTTCTAAACCTGCACCACTTAGCATGATTGTGGCATAATCCATCAATGTTTTTCTCATTTATTCTTCTACTCCATTATATTGTGTAGTATATGGAGTTGTTTTCTACCTTTCTATTCCATAGTCCTTGCAAAATTTCTTAAATTTGTTAGAGCAATACTCACCACCATTGTCACTTCTCAAAACCTTTATCTTTTTCTCTATTTAATTTTCTACAAGAGCCTTAAACTCTTTAAATTTATTGAAAATATCATATTTGTTCCATAAAAAATATACCCAGGTCTTTCTTGAAAAGTCATCTATAAATCTAACAAAATAGATATATTTACCTAACGATGGTACTTTTGCAATTCTAAACACATCACAATGAACTAGATGCAAAATTCCTTCGGATATTTTAGCACTACTAGGAAACTTGACTCAGGTTTGCTTTCCAAAAATATATTTCTCACAAAAATAAAAATTTAATGGGCAATCAGAAATTCCTTTAGCCATATCTTTCATATTTGAATATTTGAAGTCCTTTTTCACCAATATGTCCCATGTGTTGATGCCACACCATTGTCTTCACTAAAGGAATACTCGAATCTACTTCTACCATATTATTCTCCTCTACAATTGAAGATTTATTACAATCAATACTTACAATGCTAGCCTCAAGTTTTAATATAGTTATTATACAAAATCCCCTTGCCAACACCAAGAATCAACAAACCATCTTGTAGCTATACTTAATGAATACCATAGTCACACCCACATCATTCATCTTACTCACAGATATCAGATTCCTTCCCAAACCCAAAATATGCAACACACCAAGAAGGATTTTAATTCTTCCATATGTTAACCTCAACTTGACTCTTCCTTGAGCTATTATTTTATAAGTCAAATTGTCTCCCAAGAATACTTCACTTTCATTTATTTTTTCATATTAACAGAACCCCTCCCTATGAGGAGTCATATGAAAATAAGCACTTGATTCAATCAACCCTCAGTCATTGCATTCACTTGAGCACGTTGCAGTTAAGAAATTCCCTTGAATCTTCATTTGTGGTCTTCATTTCTACAAAAGTTCCTTCATCATATGATCAACTATTATCAAACTTTTTACATCTACAGTCTCTTTTATAATGTCCTATTTTACCACACTTCTAGCATTTCTTCTTTTTTGGAGCAACAGATTTACCCCTAGGTCTTGATTTTCTTTCTTCTGATTTCTTTTTTCTTCTTTGTTTAGAATGGCCTCTCACAACCAAGGCATCCTTCTGATGATAATCCTCAAAATATTTTATCTCATTTCCTTTAATAGCAATGCTCCTATTGTATCCTCTACTTTCAATGTAGAAGTAGTATTGGTGATAGTCGTAATTAGGTTATCCCATGAATTAGTTAATGAACAAATTAAAGTAATACACTTTTTCTCTTCATCCATTTTTACTTCAACAAAGTTTAATTGACTTACCACAGTGTTAAAAGCATTCATATGTTTAGCCATAGAGTCACCATCATTCATCCAAAGAGAATACTTCTTCTAGAGAAATATTTTATTTACCAATGACTTTGTCTGATACAAAGCTTCCAGCTTATCCCATAATGACTTTATCGTGGTCTTTATTGATACATTCAACAATACTGAATTAGATAAGCATAATCTGATAGAAATTCTTACCTTCTTATCGATATTCAATCAATCATCATATGTCATTAATATTGGTTTTATTCTCACTATTATAATCCATTTATATCTATCAACCAACAGATCCTTCATCTTGAGTTTCCATACTCAATATTTTATCCATTAAATTTATCAATCTCTACCCATGTGCTTCTCATCATTTTCCTTTACCTATATTCTTTTGTGTACGACTCCCACTCAAGAATTAATTTATCACAGGGTTGAAATCCTTACTCCTCAAACAAAGCTAAAAACCTAGCTCTGATACCAAATGAAGATCAAAAGGCTTCGATAAACTAAATCTAGAAAAATAGTAAATACAAAATCAAAGAAAAAATGAAGAAGATAACAAATACACACATAACATAGTATTTCACTTGGGAAACCCTTACAAAAAAACCTAGCACAATAATATCTCCTTATTGTATAAACTTAACTATCTCCAATACAATAATGTTCATCTTTCATCTCTCTTCAAACCCTGATGCAAGTGTAATTAAATAACAATGCAAGAACGTATTTTACAATACTAGGATGAAAACCCATGGTTTTAAACATGTAACCCTAAACATCTCATGTGGGTATAAAAATAGCTTAAGAAACCCTAGCAAGGATACATGGAGTGTCTAGTACCTTTTAGAGTTAACCCTTCCATAATAACATGGAAAATATTCAAAATTTCCAACATATGTTATGTATGGATGGTGTTATGCATGTGTTTAGGGTACTTTTGATGTGTACAATTGAGATATTCCTATTGTTGGATAGATATGGCATTTTATATGACACGAATTTTATATGTTGATGTTATGAATGATGATTTATCTACTGATTCGCATGGTTTAAACTCAAATGTGTTTGTTGGATCATATTTTTGGATATTTGTATATGTATCTCATAGTCAAAATTAGTTTAATTAATCAATGACAAAGTAGTCATCATGATGACACATAAAGAGAACATGAGACATGATAATCATAATGGGGATAAGACATAAGATATGGATAGTGATATGTGAACCTAATAAATGATGATGAAAGATGTATGATACACGATACAAATGGAGACATGAAGACATATGTGTAATGAATGGTGTGGAACTAAAATGATTTATTACCCCAAACACCTTAGGTTTTAGATCCTAAAAGTGTTTTAGGAAACTCAAACACCCTAGTTGCACTAATCAAACTCATCTACTAGCCAATCAATATCCCTTAGAGATCTAGACCATCCTGAAAAGGTCAAGCCACTCATGGACCAATGTGTGTGCAATGAGGTTCATTTTTTATTTTGAGTGAGGTTGGACTGACCAATTGTATTTCAAGCCAATATAAGCTAGCTCATTCATGAGTTATTAGTACAAAATAAAGTCACTAATGTGATAGATATATCACCATATGAAGGGCATACTCCAATGCAAGTCAAGCATCTATACCCTCAATGGAGATAGCCCCATAATCCTTCGACGTAGCTCCACTACCAGTCAGGAATCTATAGCCCTAATGGAGGTATCTAAAATACCTAAGGATCCATTATAATAAATATTTATTGTTCTTTCTTTTCATTTCTATTTTTGTATTTTGGATCCTTAGGTTTGGATTATGTGCATGATAGGATGAGTAAGGAAAACCATTTTCTTTATGGCAAGAGCTATGCATGGCTTCATCTTCCCTAAAATCAAAATTTTATTAATATGTGATATGTTTTTGGTCCAAGAAGGGACTTGAGTTAGCCAAGGGAGGCCAAAATATCCTTAGGACATGATGATTTTTGATAAAGGTTGAGTGGAACACTAGGTATGGCTAAATAACTAAAATTACCTCTATGATTCAAATCACCTAAGACATTGGAATGCTGGAACCAAGTAGGGCATGTAATGAACAAATGAAAGAGGGATAATGGATGCACAAGACAATAGACAAAATGACATGACACACAACTAAACATGACATGATGGACAAAGAGGGAACAAATAAAATGTGAGATATAGAAATAAATACGATATGTACAATTTTTTTATGTCATTGATTAATTACACCAATCAAAATTAGGAGATGCATATGTGTGAAGCCAAATGGAGACTAAATTAGCACATTATAAGCCTTATGAAGGATCGTAATGTATGAATAGGATGGATAAATACAATGAATGAATGTAACTCAAATAAATTGATATCATGGAGGGAGTGTGAACTCCTTTAGGCACAAAATTGGATGGAAGGAGGGGTGACTCCTCCCTATTCAAGAAGGAATGGTTATAAACAAGATAGTAGGAATGAACAAGGAGGAAAAGGTGGAGATAAGCAAGGTAGCATGGGAAAGAATCTATCGAACATTGAAAGCATGTGTTACAAAAGTTGTGATGAATACAATGAAGGATGTTGAGGAATGGTTGGTTAAAAATGAATAACGATGAAGAAAGGAAAGGGAAATTTGGAAGTTTTGTGATGTCATAAAAAGTGGAAATGGAGAGAATTTACACTCTCCCAAATACAAAATTGAATTTGAAGTATGGATGACTCCCCAGACTAGAGGGTGGATTTGAAAGAGGATGGACTTCCCGAACTAGAAGCGAGTTGAGGAAGGAAATATGGATGATAAAGAGAGAGAGGTTGGAGGAGGTGAAAAGGATGAGGAAAAAAAGGAAAAAGGAGGGGGTAAATAGAAGAAGAGGAAGGAATAAAATAAGGAAAAGAAAGGAGAAAAAGGAACCAGCCATAGTTACATAGTCATTTGAAGTATGATCATACAACAATAACCTAGAACCTATTAAAGAAGAAGATGTGACAGAGGTTGAGTAGGTGAGGAAGAAGGAGGAGTTAAACTAGAATTGGCAAGTGATGGGATGATGATAATGGTTGACAATGGATGAAATGGGACCAAAGTGACACTTGAGGAGGAGACATAAGATTATCCCGAATCATGATCAATGTAAGATGCCCCAATGATGGAAGGGATAAATATCTTTGAACCTTATCATTGATATATTGTTTAGTGCATTTGATTTTGTATGTAGGCCAGCCAAGATTATGGTAAATCATGGAGAAAATAATTTTTGAGAGAAACCAAAAAAATGGGTAGCATTTTAGCACTGAGGGTTGAGCATGGAATACTGGTAGAGAAGGCTCAAATTAGGATGTACAATAAACTACACAATAATCACAGATATAATAGTATATAACCATTAAATATTTGTTTGTTATCGAGTGTAGAGAAGATTTTTTTGTTGAAGACTGCCAACATTTCAAACCCTCCACTATGGAAGACAAAGAAGATCAAATAAATTAGATAGAACTTGTGCATGAAAAATTTTTGCAGTTGCTATCGAGTTCACAGAGAGTGGTTTGTACCTACACAAAATAGATAAATTTGAATGGAAGCTAAGGAGGAGAGGCAACCATTTTTTCCTTGATTCAATCCTCTAGCAAGAAATAACTCTAACACCTATCCAGAAAGAGCTATTATATTACCTATGCAGTCCTAACAAGTTGTAGAGATTAAGGTTAAGGTTCCTGATAGTTGTCATTTTTCCCTTGACAGTCTTGTTTAAACTAGCAAGGAGTTAAACTAATGCGCACAAAAATAAATAGTTCTTGCAGGGATAATAAATAAGGTTAAAAGCAAGTTTTAACTGGAGTGATAAGGTAAGGTTCAATTACTGCAATTACTGGATTCAAGAAGCATACACAGGATGCACTAATGGATGCAGGTGTGTAGTGGGTTGCATAATGGAAATCCTTATGCACAGCGAGCAAAAAACAACGAACAAAGCTAGAAGTAGCAATGGCGATGAGTAACAGCAGCAAAAAACATTTTGCTCAAACCTATTTTACGAGAGTAGGAGGTAGGGTAAATAACCAGTGAGGGGTCAAAACTTGAAAAGGGGAAAAAGGAAAACCTAGAAAACAAGGTTTTCAATTATTTTCAACCCATAAATGGGATTTTGAGTTAAAAAATGGAATGGGCAGGAAAATGAGTGAATAGACTAGGGTTTGGAGTGATCGAAGACAGAAAGGGAGCAGTTGGTTTAGGAATCAAAGTAGGGAAGGGGCAAAATGGGGCTTTGGAAGGTATTTCATTAGATGGAGCCTTGGATGAAGTGCTAGAGAATGGCTTTCTAGGAAAAAAAAATCAAGAACCTTCTAACAAAGTGATCCCATAGAAGGGGCAAGATGAATCAGAGGTAGACAACGATCAGGAGAATCAGGCCCCAGAAGTGGGACAAAAATGCTCTTGGGCCCAGGTGATACATGGTTCTAAACCTGCGACTACTCTTCCTCTAGTGGTAAGCCACTTAAACTTGATATTTAAATATGGCATTCTCAACATTCCATCAAAGATAATTTTGAACGTGAAGGCGAAAGGGGAACACAATTTGGTGGGAAAGTTTTTTGGGGGCAAGACCAGATATAGATACTATTCAAAGGTGGGTCTTCACTATATGGAAACCAATAGGTTGCAATATATTATGGCACTCCCAAATTGATTCTTCATGATCAAACTTACTGAGGTAAGTGACATGCAAAAAATTCTATATGGAAGACTATGGTTTATGGGGAAGTGTAGCCTATTTCTTAGAATATGGGATGTGGATTTTAATCCTCATACCCAAAGTCTCAAAAATGTTTTTGTTTGGATAATATTACTTCACCTTCCCTTTCAATATTGGCACAATAAAGCTTTAATGGCTATTACAAATGGTATTGGTACCTTTTTTTACCATTGATAGGGTAACCAGGATGAAGTCTTGTATGGTGTTTGCGCAAATTTATTTTAATGTTGATCTGAATAGCAAGATTCAAGAAATAATAGACCTAATATCCCTAGTGGGAACCTGGACTTAGAGGTTAGATTATGAAAATATTCCACCTCTTTGTGATCTTTGTAAAGGGAGAGGTCATATCTCAAGCTTCTTCTCAAAGAAGAAGAAAGGTCCCAATAAGAAAGTTTGGTAGAGGAAGGAGAGTAAAGATGAAGAGCAGGGTAAAGACACAGATCTCATGGTGGATAATCATAAGGAAGCAAACACTTCACACCTACCGGTTATGGTGGTTGAGGAAGAACACATGGAAGATACCTCTTATGGAATTATGGTAATTCAACCCCCTAGAGCTATGGAACTGATTGAATTTACAGACCCTAACTCTTTTGCTTGCTTGAGAGGAGCTAAAGAGGATAAAATGGAAGATCCAACCAAATTTGTATAATTTATAGAGGAGACACAATGGGTGAATCATGAGGGGGTACAACAAGAGAGTTTAAAACCTCGATAAGTGAATGTATAGGTTAACCCTATCGACACGATTATTACAAATCAAGATAGGCAAGATGAAGCTGGAAAAGTATTAAAGGAAGATAAGAAAATCCTAAAAAATATAGAGTTGAAGCCTATAGCTCCAATACAAGAGGATTTCCATTTATAGGAGGTTCCAATGATGCCCTCAAGGGTGACTAGGAATCAACCAAAGAGAACTCCCTTGGATGGCAAGGAATACACTGTAGGTAGACCCCCTTTAATAGAGGTAAGGAAGAGGGAAATAATAGTAGAGATAGCTAGAGGAACACAAACCATCATCAATATGGGCAGGGGAGGGAAGAAATCAGCTAAATCTAAAAAATGAAGGTTTTGTCATGGAATGTACGAGGTCTCAACAGGACTAGAATACATAGATCAGTACAAACGTTGAGAAGAAATAATCAACTAAATATTTTACTATTACAAGAGACAGAGGTGGTAGAATCAAACTTAGCAATGGTTAAAGACAAGATTTAGAGAGAAGCAAACTTTGTTTCTCAATCCTCAATTAGCTCCTCAGGAGGAATGATGTGTATTTGGAACCCAAATAAATTTGGAAGGACAAAAAATTATCTCAAATGATAAATTTTGTGCTATCCACTTATTTTCAAAGGAGGATAATTCCCACTAGATCATTACAAATTTCTATGCACCCACTACTATGGTTGGAATATGAAGGTTATGGATGGAATTAAGTGAACTCAAGAATATCTTTATAGACATCCCATGGATCATTGCAAGGGACTTAAATACCCATTTGTATATGTTTTATAATAAGGGAGGCATTGAAGGATATTCAAAGAGTATGATTGAGTTTGGTGATTTTATAAATTCAAATGCTTTGATGGACTTGGAGTTTAGACAAGCAAAGTTTACCTAGACTAATAGGTGGTTAGGGAGTCAAATGATTCAGATCAAAATGGATAGGGTGTTTATTTCTCAGGAGAGTTTAGTGTTATTTTGGGACACTACTCTCACGATCCTCCCAAAAATTGGCTTAGACTGTAATCCTTTGATTTGGGAAACAGTAGACAGGAGAAGGCTCTTTGCTACCCCTTTCTAGTTTGAAAAGATGTGGATCCTTCATTCTAATTTAGAGAGAAGGATTCAATATTGGTGGCAACAAGATTTTTCTGGGGATAGATTGACTCAAGTAGCAAATAAACTAAGATTTTTTAAGCGAAACTTTAAATTATGGAATAAAGAGGTGTTTGGAGACATTATGGTTAAAAAGACAGCTTTACAACAATATCTCATGGAGTTAGAAAACTCTTTGTGTTTGGGGGAGTATTTGAAGGAATTTTGAACTAGAGAAAAGTATCTTATATGTGATTGGCACAATACTCTGGCGTGTGAGAAGGTGTTTGAAGAACCTCTTTTGTCATTCCATAAATATTTCACCAATATATCAAAATATTCAACATGCATCCACAAATAAATTAATTGCACGATACATTGCTCAATAAAATAGATATTTATTATACCCTTGAGGTAGAGCAACACCATACAATGCTCCTTTAGGAAGTAAGCCACTCCACAAGATCTCTAACTCCACAAGCCAAGACTTCTCCAAGAATACATCATAGATTATTTTCACAATGGGGGTACATCTCTCTTTATACAAGAGTGTGATGGTTCACCTTCCATGAGTTACAAGATCACACATGTGGAGGTTCACCTTCCATGAGTTACAAAGTGCATAATAATATAACAATATTCCTTGTAGTTACATATGACAATATTCCCCCAATGGTTACAAATATGATTCTATGACATACTTATTTCTATTTTGACATGTGGCCTTCCTTAATAATTAATTTATGGATCATACCATTATACAATACAATATTAAATACCTATCTTGGTACCTAACATTCCATCCCCCTTAAAAATGTTTCATCCTCAAAATATTAGAAGAGGCTAAATATTATGATCTTCTGAGCCATGCTAAATAATGGTACCAATCTCGATAATCCATCCATCCGAATGGAACTATGATTGGTGGAGGTCTTCGTTGATTCCAATGCCATGTGCTGAAAGCATGCATTTCATATTTTTTCATCCATACCTACTTGTATTTATGACTTTTAGCATACCAAAGGGTTGGCTTCTTTGGTTCCTTGTATGTTCCTCATTGTTCTTATGTTGCCTCAATCCCTGTATCCATGATTGTTACTTCTCATGGTGGTGTGGGTGCTGATATGGTGCAACCTTAACTTGATGTTCTACTTTTTTTACTCTTCCTTCTTGCTTTTTGTATTTGTTTTATCCCTTTATTTTACTTCTTCCTTGATATCCTGTTGAGATTCTATTTCATATTATTTTGCTTGTTCTTCACTATGTTCCTTTGTAATAGCTACTTGTTTGTCCTTACATTGAGAAATATCTTGTAATGTTATCTTCTTCTTTTGGTACCATAATTTCATGAATTTATTTTTCACATTAATGTTAATAGTACCCAAAGAATGCAACCAAGGATAACAAAGAACATTCATCTCAATAACATGAAAATTTGAATGTAAAACATATGTATCCATGGTGAGCTCCAAATCTTCAAAAATTAGAACATTTTCTCCTTCAATTTGTATGTCTTTGATTTTCTTTTATTGAAATTCCAACCTCTTAGTCAAAGGCATATTGATAAAATTATATTTTTTGTTAGGGTTAATGTAAACAATAATTTGTTGATTTTGAATGCACCCATGAAATTGCAAAATAGAATTTTTACATTCATGCAAATATTTGTGACCACTGTTTGGCCCTAACACAATAGATATAGTTTCCTTAGCCTATATATTATTATCCTTTTATTTTGATCCCCATTTTCTTAAAAATGCAACTTCAAATTCTTCCCATGTGTGTAGAAAATCATGAGAATCAACAAAGTTAGAATACCAAGAATAAGCTTCCCCTTGCAAGGAAAGGCAAATTTGAAATCTCCAAGAAGATTCAAAAGAATATAAAGACTTAAAATTTTCCCACCATTCCCTAGCATTACTATCATCTCTTCCAGTGAATTCTGGCAACTCCATGTTTTATTTTTTTAGCTAGGATTTAAAATAACCAAAATTTCTCAAAAATAAAAATTTTGAGATCTCATCTATTTCTCTCTTCAAACAAGTGAATTTGCATATTTTCTTCAAAAAAAACAAACGGCAACTTATTTGCTTACCTAGATTGAAAGTTATGAATTTTTTTCCCTTTTTGTCGGTAACCCAAAAACAACACCAAAAGCCCAACTTGCAATAGCTATAACTTCCTCAATACTTATCAAAATTTCACAACTAAATAGTCATTTTTGTAGTACTCAAAATAAGCTGCATGATGATGCAAAATTATTCAGAAAATGACTGCTACAAAATTTAATACAAATTTTTTCTTTTTGAAGACAAATTCGCGTAGCCAAAAAATAGCTTGAAAAACCCAATTTTAAACAATTGTAACTCTCTCAAATATTATCATAAATCCATAAATGAGAAGTAATTTTTATAGTACTGAGAATAATCTATATGTTGGTGCCAAAATCTTCTGCAAATGATTGCTGAAAAAAAGAATGCAAATTTTTTTATTTTGAAAAAAAAATTCATGTGGCCAAAAAATAGCAAAAATAACTCAACTGCAAACAATCATAACTTTCTCAATACATATCAGAATTTAACAAGTTAGCAGTTGTTTTTGTAGTACTCAAAAATATCTACATAATGGAGAAAAAATCTTCTAAAAATGATTACTGAAATAAAAAAATATGGCCTCTGTAAAATATGATATTTTTCTAAAAAAACGTGCCCTAGCTCTACAAAAACAAACCCACTTTGCCCAAATTGCTGCTCCGATACCAATTGCAAATAACCTCTTTTATCATTCCATAAATATTTCACCAATATATCAAAATATTCAACATGCATCCACAAATAAATTAATTGCACAATAAATTGCTCAATAAAATAGAGATAGATTATACCCTTGAGGTAGAGCAACACCATACAATGCTCCTTTAGGAAGGAATCCACTCCACAAGATCTCTAGCTCCACGAGCCAAGACTTCTCCAAGAATACATCATAGATTATTTTCACAATGGGGGTACATCTCTCTTTATACAAGAGTGTAATGGTTCACCTTCCATGAGTTACAAAATCACACATGTGGAGGTTCACCTTCCATGAGTTACAAAGTGCATAATAATATGATAATATTCCTTGCGGTTACATATGACAATATTCTCCCAACGGTTACAAATATTATTCTATGATATATCTATGTCTATTTTGGCATGTGGCCTTCCTTACTCGATAATTAATTTATGGCTCATGCCATTATACCATACAATATTAAATTATTCAATATTAAATACCTTTCTTGGTACCTAGCATTATGGTAGTAGAAATCAAGAGCTTTGTGGTTAAAGGAAGGGGACATGAATACGAGGTTTTTCCATGTTTCAACTCTCAAGCATAGAATTTTTAATAAAATTTTGGAGATCAAGATTATTGATGGTTCTTCTACAAGGAATCCTTTTCAAATTAAAGGGGAAGTTGTTTGATTTTTCCAAGATTTATTAGGAGTGGATTTGGAGTTGGATAAAGAGGTGATGAACCTATTGTTAGGCAATATTCCCTTATAAATGAATATCTCCTCAACCTCTTTACGAATGAGAAAATTAAAGAGGCGATCTTCTCCATGAAGTAAGACAAATATCCTAGTCCATATGGGTTTTTGATGCTCTTCTATCACAATTTTTGGCACATCATTGGCATGAGGTCACCTTTGTAGTTAAGGAGTTTTAGATATCTAAAAGGATCCCTTATAATATGAACTATACATTCTTAGCCCTCATCCCAAATATTGCAGGTGCTAAATCTTTTGCAGATTGCCATCCAGTCAGCCTGTATAATACTCTCTACAAAATTGTGTCCAAAGTCCTTGCAAACTGGCTGAAGATGGCTCTCCCTTTTCATTGACAAACACCAAAGGGGTTTTTTTCAGAGATGAAAAATTCTTGATGAGATCATTTTGATCCATGATATCCTGCACTCTATCTCTCTATCAAAAAATTAAGGTATGTTTCTTAAATGGGATATGAATAAAACATGTGACAAAGTTTATTGGGATTTCCTGATCAAAGTGCTTCAATTTTTTGGTTTTCATGAGGATAGGATCTCTATGATGAAAAATTGCATCTCCATAGTGATGATATGCATCTTAGTTAATGGGTCTACAGTGGGTTATTTCCCTAGCAAGAGGAGGTTAAGACAAGGGGACCCCCTATCCCCTTATCTATTTATAATTTTAGCTGAAGCTATGGGTAGAGCCTTCATAATAGTCATGGATAGAGGAGACACAAAAGGTATCAGGCCAACTTCCACTCTGGAACAAGTCTCTTTTTAATAGTTTTTGGATGATACTCTAACTTTGACAAGATCATCTCTTCCAGAAGCTAGACATATTAATATGATTTTTCATTTCTATGAGCTTGTAGCAGGCCAAAAGGTAAATTTTAATAAAAGCGAGTTTTTTTTTTAATACCTCTAGAGCTCTCCAACTATAGATAGCAAGAATCTTCAACTATAGCATAGGTGATTTGCCAGAAACCTATCTAGGGATGCCTTTATTCTTTGGGAGTATGAAGGAAGCCTTGTGGGATCCAGTTATTCAATGTGTTACAAAGAAACTATCATCCTAGAAAGGCTCTCTTCTTAGTAAGGTAAGAAATGTCCAACTTGTTACCTTCAAAGTATACCTATTTACTTCATGTCAATTTTTAAAATTCCAGTTTTGATCTGCAAAAATATTGAACAGATCCAAACATTTTTTTTGTGGTTTGAGGTTGAGGAAAAGAAGAGGATAGCTTTACTTGCTTGGAACAAAGTTTGTACCTTGAAACAATATGGGGGATTGGGACTGAGAACTCTTCCCAAAATGAACAAATCTCTAATGGGAAATCTAGGTTGAAATTTGGCAAAGGAAGAAGACACTCCGTAGGTCAAAATTGTAAAATCTAAGTATTTACATAATTCCTCCTTCCTAGAAAACCTCAACCCCCCTAAAGGGTCTAGTTTATGGAATAGTCTTCAACAGGTAAGACCTCTGATCCAGTAGGGTTGTAGATAGCATATTGGAGATGGTGCTAACATGATATTTTGGCAAGATAATTGGCTCTTTAACTCTTCCCTTTGTGAGAAACCAAGGTTTGCAAACTTCAGAATAATTTTGACTCCTATTTATGGACTGTTGGTTTGGGATTATATTGTGGAAGAAAATGGCATCAAGAAGTGGAAGTAGCTTTATATTGAGAACATCAATGAGGACTTGCATCCACACCTGGAAAGTCTTAATAGATGATTTAATGCCTACACCCTCAGCCATTGGTGACTAAATGATATATTTATTTGGATGAAAATGAAGAGTGGAGATTGTTCTATGAAGTTTTGTTATAACTTGGTTGAAGGTGTAGGGGTAGTGTGAACCCATGTAAAGATTTGCAAAAAATATCTCATCCCTAAGATTACTATTTTTTAGTAGTTGGTTATGCATAATAAAACTATGACCTAGGATAATATGAAAAAATGTGGTTTCTCCTTACCAAATAGATGTGTTTTGTGTGAAAAATATGAGGAAAGCATTGATCATCTACTTCTTAAGTTCTCCTTTACCAAAAACTTGTTTGATCAACTTTGTAGTGAATTCCAAGTTTAATGGGTTTTCCCTAGAACTATCTCAAATTTGAACCTGCAATGGGAGCCTCCTTTGAAAGGCATAAGAATCAAGAAGTTGTGGCTTCTAAGCCTTTCACATATTTGGTGGAGAGTCTGGAATGAAAGAAACCACATAATCTTTGAGGACTTGAAGATGGACTGGGAAATGGTTTGGAACCGAGCAAGAAGTCTTCTAATAGATAATTTTAACACTATTTGCTTCAAGGAGGGATTGGAATCAGAGCAAGAAAGGCATATATTGGAATTTTGGGGAGTGTATGGTCGGTGAGTAGTGGATCCCATAATCAATTATTCCACGAACATACCTCAAAATCCTCTTTGTTTCCTTTAAATGTTACTATTATGGTGTAGACACTAAAATATGGTTAACCCAATTAAGCATCCACAAACAATGATCAAATTGGCATCATATGGCCCCTTGGGCAGCCCTCAAAAGGCTCATAGTGGTTCTAGCCACTCTTGAAGAGGTTTTGGAGGCTTTCGGCCCAGTTTTTGGAGGTTTTGGCCAAAAATTCACCATTATACCACCCTCGGATGATGGTAGATTCCCATCATCCCACCCTAGGATGGTGGTGAGCCATCATCCCAGGGTGGGATGGTGAGCAAGTTTGACCCATAAAAAGTCAAATCTGGGACAAATGGTGCCCAAAAAATGCCATTTACCCCACCAATTGAAGCATGCAGGTCAGAGGGCACTGAATCCTTATGACATACTTCATAATGGAGGCTAAAATGGGATATTATCTTCCCCATCCAATGCATGCCTCCTTTTTGAAAAATGGTGCCTCCTGCCATGCATTCTCTCACATGCCTTTTTGCACATAAGCCCCTTTGGGCTATAAAATGGATTCAATCTCCACACAAAAACATAGTGAGGAGTTATAGGATATGCAACGGAGTTCTACCAAGATTTCCCCTCAACTTATTGTGCTCTCTTTCCCTTGGAATCTCTTGTTAGAGAAGGAGGTTACCGGGTGACTTCAATAGGGTCCTTTGAGCATAACTTTTTCATCCGGGTGAATTTCTTCACCAAATTTGATGACAACACCCCTTAGACTATTTAGGATTAATGTGTGTCATCAAATATTCATCATTTAATCATTATGTTTGTCAATCTAGGGTCGTATCCAAGGCTATATATGAAATTAGAGTTACAGTTTGAATATCAGTTTATCCAGTTCATGGCTTTATTCATGGGATAGTTAGTGCTTGGGGGTGTTTGTGTCTCCTTTTTAACTCCTAAAAACTGAAACTGAACTGCTAATTATCCTTGCAAAAATGAAATTGCAGAGATTCACACTGTTGCTGAAAAGAAAACTAAACTATTGTTGCAGAATTTAAAATGACAGAATTGGAACTTAAGGATTTGAAGCATCACACCTTTCAAAAAATGAAATCTTAACACAGTAACGAAATTCAAAATTTAATAAGCGTATATTGCAAAACTGGAACAAACTAAAATAACAAGAAATTCTCTGATGCAAACTGGAAATACAGACTGGAAATGCTAAAGCTAAAATAGAAAGTGTTATGCTATAAAATCTACTCTAGATGACTTAACTACAATGCATTAATTTGCCAAATGTTATATGCAATTTAACTCAACATTTAATCATGCAATAAGCTGTCAGATTCCTATTGATTTGCTGCAACAAGAAATGAGTAGAATTCTGGCAGAATTAATCCTTCCCCTGTGCCTGGAAGTGGCCCTTGCTTCCTAAACCAAAATAAAGTGAAAGTACCTATCCTAAATTACCAAAGCTTCACACTAAACTTAGGATGCCAACATAAATAATAAAACTGCACCTTTTATTAAATTTGTAGTAGCATAACAGCAGTGCAGAAGAAACCTACATAATATTGTTCTACTACAGTGTAATGCTACAACTCTTAAACTTATGATATTATTTATCCTGTAGCTCCTATATGCTCAACCAAATGGGAGCTATCTTATTTATACTAATGGGTTACAATATTAATAGGTTTGTGCTTCTATGTAGGGCTGCTACAACTGTTGCATAACTGTTTCCCAGAATGCAGGGATTTGTTCTATTATTCCTTATCCATTTCTTCTTTTGGGCTTCATGCATTGAGGGACAAGTGTTGGAAATAATAAGGGTATCCCTTAAATAGCTGTAGCCACTGTTTACCACCCTTCTATTGTTGTTATAGGCGCTTTTGACCATAACTGTTCTTACTACGTTCATTCCGGAGCTACTCTGAAATATCAGGTAGGATAACAAAGTTTGTGTTAATTCATGCACAAAAGGTGTAGTAAAATGGTTGTGATGGCATGAATAGTCTCCATAATTTTTGAGAATACTTATTTCATCCTTTGCACAAGTTGGAGTGGACCAATTCCAAGCCATGTTGTATATGTACAGTTGGTTGGAATTTGAATGGACAATTTCCTATTTCTACATAGCCAATCTATTTTGAACAAGTTTTGGTGCCTTTTTGGTCATTTTAAATAGTTAGACGGTGGGGAAATCTAATGAAATAAGCACAAAACCAAATACATAGCAACAACTTAGTATTACAATCTTCAATTAAATGCAAAATCTACTAAATAATTCAACTAAAATAAATTATAAAACACAGAAAAAAATAGTCAAAACAGGATACATGCACTTTAACATTTAAATATGCAAACATTATCATATAATGTATTTTATCACTAGATTAATATCAAAACATAACATAAGCTATTCCAAATATTTTTAAAAAGTTATCAAAAGTAGTCTTTGTATGAGGCAAGTTTTTGCCTCATCATTCCCCCCCAGCCTATTATAATGCATGTCCTCATGCATTATGTTCTACCACAACAACACAAAGATCTATGTCAAGATAACGTTCATCATATTTCCAAAATCTACCCCCAATTTTTTAATATCCTCTATGTTCTTTGATGTCCCTAAGCCATTCTTGGAATTGATCATCAGATTGTGGATCGTTATCAAATAAATATGGGACAGGGGTGATGATTGTTGGATTCCTATACCTGAGGCCAATCCATTATTTCTTTACCTCAAATATGGTCTATATTACACATTCTACCCTTCTTCTTAACCACATCAGGTTATTTTATGAGATGGGTTCTCGCTTCTACGGTGATATGGGTAGTTCTCCCCATCTGCTTTTGCAAGCTGATAAAGCATCAGCAAAGGATGCTGCATAGAAAGTTTAGAAATTAGCTATGCAATTTTGAATATTACCTAGATACATTTGCCTTACCCTGTCATCTCTCATCAAAGTGTAGTGCTCATTTATGGAGGTCATATGGTTAATGTGAATCGATCTGATGAGCAATACTACCTATAACTCCATTGCTTTGTTGGCTTTCTTCTCATGTTCTCAATAAACTTGATTCTGCAATGTGGATAGGAAAGATCTAATATGAATATCACCAGTAAAGATGTTGGGGAGGAATATAACTTCAGTTGGCAAGAATAAATTATGTAGGAATAGTTCACACAACAAATTTTGGTGTTCTATAGAGCTCTACCAAAAATCCTGTAGAAATTCTCTAGGAGTTTCCAATTTGTGGGGGAGACCATAAGTGATCCTCATTGTCTGCCAAAGAAGGTATCTTTCTTTTAACATTAAACTATAGAACCTAGTTGGCATCATACATTGTATCATACACTCCGTAATTTGGCATACGTCTTGCACCTATTTTTTCAATCTATCAAGTTCTAAATTTTTATCTTTTAATTATTTTGTCAAGACCTACAGAGATGAGACCTTACCCTTCATTTGGTGACACTTCTTCATCCAATAGGCCATATCTTCATTATATCTTTTTAATGTGACTATGTCAAGAGGTCTAATAATGGGCTAAATTTAGGAAATGATATTAACCTGTATGCCTACGTCTACCTTTTCAGTTGTAGGTGATTCTGTTTGCATCCTAGTTTCTATCATTTCTACTTCAAGTAAAAGCAAATTAACAGGATCTTGAATGGACTGTGGCCTTACCTCTTCCTTCATTGCTATCTCTATATCCACATGTGTTATTTTTCCATCCTATTGTTGTGGGCCTTCAAAAATTTATACAAGTGCTCCTGGTTCCTCATCCTCTGTTATGTCTTCAATTTGTTGTGGTGCTTGTGCAACTTCTTCCTCTACAATTCTTGCCTTAATTGGTTAGTTCCTCTCAAATAAGGCTACATCACCAGCAAAGTTCAACATAATATTGGCTAATTCATCTCCAGAGTCAGACTAAGGGGGTTTTTGCTCTAGAATTGTCATTTTGGCTTTCACCGCTTCTATCTCCTACCATAATTTAGCAATGAGATCATTTTTTTATTTCAAGGAGGTCTCATTCTTTTCAATCCAACATGTTTGTGTCTTAATGACACTCTTGGTAGCAAGTAATTGAGTATTTATATCCACTTCATTATCCTCTTTGATGCTTAAATCATCCTCCCCTTCTTCAACTGCTATAGATTCTTCCTTAGAATTAGGATAATCTACAAGTGGTGCAGGCATTTTTGCAACAGTGGTGTGTCCCCCTACTTCCTCTGTTATGGTTCTGTATTCTGAGTTTGATGAGTAATTTAGGTACATTATAGGCATAGCCATATCTATTACACTATCCATGCCCTTGGCACTTATATCTTCAACTTCCTCCGTAGTTTTTTTCACCTGCAGGGTATTTGTTCCAGATAAATCAACATGTGCAGTTCTTTCTTCCTTTTCCAAATTATCTATGTTGGTGGATTTCTGAAGTCTTGAAGACCTTCTCAATCTTGAAGCTGATTGCTTTCGTTTCTTTTTATATTTTGAAACAGAGCTTATCAATCCTAGGGTAGGGTCTGCTTCAGGTGTTCCCTTATCCATCTACCCTTCCCTGATTGAACTTCCAAATTGCTCAATGGATTGAGTGGGAAAAATAGTTACATTTTTAGAAAATGTAACCTTCCTCCTCTTTCCTACAGGATAAATCTTAGACTTTTTCTCTCTTTACTTCCTCGTCCTAGAGGATGGAGGTCCCTGTGGTGAGGAGGGAACTTCTTTTTTAGAGGATTTATTTTCAATTTCATGTTCAAAACTTTCAATTTACTTTTTTCTTAAGATTTAGGTCCTTCAACCTCTACCTCTTCTTAAGATCCAAGGCTTTCAATTGCCTCTTCCTCAATAAACTCATTACATGTACGAAAAAACCTATCAAAGCTTCTAGGGTTTCTCCTGAAGTGATACTTTCATATAATCTTCATTATGCCATTGTGTTTGGGATACTCTCTTCTTGTTTGGTACTTTTTGGCCATATTTACCAGCTCTTGATATAAATACAGAGGAAGGTTTACCCTAAGCTCAGGTTTTGAGCTGCCATGGCGAATATGGTGAAAATTCTCATGTGATGTCCAAACAGGACAGGGGATTGCCCATCAAAGTGAAGAACACAAGCTTATACTAAGGGGGGTGAACAGTATAAGACCTCTTTTTAATTTTTCCTTTATACTTCAAAATAGTAAAGCAATATACCCAAATCAATATCAAAGCAATGCACAAAATCATCCACAAAGTGACACCAATTTTAACGTGGTTCACCCAAAATGGTTGGGCTACGTCCACAAAACTTTTCTCTAAAAGTTATCTCAAAGTTCTTTGGGAAACCTTCCCAATTACAATTTTTATGAGCCTCGGCTCAAAGGAGATACCTTCCCCCAATCTGAATTTATGAGACTCTGCTCAAAGGAGATACCTTCCCCCAATCTAAATTTATGAGCCTCTGCCCAATGGAGAAACCTTCCCCCAATCTAAATTTATGAGCCTCTGCTCAAAGGAGATACCTTCCTCTCTACTCTAGATATGATCCCTCAGAAGATCAACTGTCTCTACCTCTTTCTAGCATGTGGAACTCCTTTCCATCGAAGACCTCCTGTCCTCAATGCTTAGCCTAAGAGACCTCTGCCTTCTATGATCACATCCACGAGTAGCTCGAACAACTCTGTACCAAACACAGTCAATTGGTCTAGTACAAGTCTTCCTATTTCTATCAGTTCTGTCCAACTCTTGAATAAATAAATCCTCTATCCACAAGCCTTCTCAAAGACTTGCCAAATCTATCCTCAGGTTCTCTTATAGAACCAATGTACCTCTATCCTCAAGTTCTCTGATAGAACTATCAATCTTAGCTCACAAGTCCTCTGCTAGGACCTATCCAAATCTACTCACAAGTCCCCATCGAAACCTATCCAAAACCTACTCACAAGTCCCCAACAAAACCTGTTCAAAACCTGCTCACAAGTCACCAATGGAACCTGTCCAAAACAGCTCACAAGTTCACCAAGAAAAAACTTGCTTAGCATGAACCCACAAAGAGAATTGTTAGAGACCCAATGTGATTCATCAACCTCATAGAAGCATAAAGAGAATTGTTAGAGACTCAATATGTTCTATACTTAACTCCCAATCTCAATCTCAAATCTCATAGAAACATAAAAAGAATTGTTAGAGACTCAATATGTTCTATATTTAACTCTCAATATCAATCTTCAACTCAATCTCAAATCTCATAGAAACATAAAGAGAATTGTTAGAGACTCAATATGATCTATACTTGACTCCCAATATCAATCTCATTTCAATCTCAATCTCAAAAGAATAAGATAGATGTAGTATGCTTTTCTCAAGAACATGAAACACAACCCAACAATTGTCAAACAAGCAATATCTCATATAACAATGATACTCATGTTCTTTCCACAACCAATATCTTTTCTCAACAAATTAGGGCTTTAACAACAATGCTTATAGACAAGGTTTAACCAATATCATTCAACTCAACATTAACCTTGAAGCATTCAACCAATCATCACATGAAAATGAAACAAGTAGAAATCCTTTTCCCTCCAAAGATATTTGAACAAAACAGCCACCAACACAATATCACCAAATGCAAAGAATAACTTGCTCAAAAAAACTCAATGGAGTAAGCCCAATATCATGAATCAAGTAAAGCAATAACTTGATCAAACAACCTCTATGGAAGCAACTCAACCATCAAACTCAAAACAGCCAACCAAGGGTTCCACCAACTCAATGCAAGTAGCTAGACTCACAAATACAAACCCTAGTGCACAAAGCTTCCACTATCTCAAACCAAAAATTATGCATTCATCAAAAAACTCTCCTTATGGATAACAATGCATAAGTAGTCTTCAACAAACCAAAAAATAGGATTTACACCCAATCAAAGAAAACCTAGTTGAAAACCTTTTCACTCCAACCTTATTTCAGAAAACATACACCAATCATACTCATAAGAAGAATGTGCCCATACCTTATTGGAGTAGAAGAAACTTGACCCTTAAAGCTGTCACCACACACAACCCTCAAACTTTCAACCAAATTAGGATTAGAACCAAGATAAATGAGCATATAAAAACTTTCCTTAATACACCTTTTGGCTTCTTTTCTTTTGAAAACAACCACCGAAGAAGTAAAAAACACAACAACCAAAACTTACACCTTATATCTCCATTTTAAACTTTAGCATAGCAAAAGACTAATCTCAAAAATACAACCAAAGAAATATCCCCTTATTTCTCCTATGTCTTTTAAACAATGCTAAACAATGCCAAAAATTATATCAAGAAATTAATCACACCTTAGAATGGCTGCCTTTGAAGAATCCAAAAATCACGAAATGGTTGCCCTTGACGAATCCAAAAATCGTGGAATGGTTGCCTTTGACGAATCCAAAAAACACGGCACAAAATATGTTTTAACAAAAACATGACTTAATCCATGCACAGCTCCCTCTGCAGGAATTGAAACGCAGACCTCCACCTACGCAAAGCCCAAACATAGCCTCTTCTGCCACTAGCCCACAAGGGGCTAACAAAGTCTAAGACATACTTCCTACCACTTCAACGAACAAGCACTTCGTAAGTTTTTCAAACGTGAGCTCTCTTCTTCCACGGCGTCAACAGAGCATCGATCGCAGCCAAAAATTAATGCATTCGAAAATCTCAAGAGGAGTTAAACCTTAGGATCCTTCCCATATTTATAGTCCAATCATGGACTTTAGAACACGTCGGCGACAGAGAAACGTAATTTTGAATTTAATCGAATTTGCTTTCTAAAGGGTTTAAAAACCCTTAATTAATTTTAATAAATTAAGAATGAAAAAGGTTTAAAAACCTTTAAATATTTTTAATAAATTAAAAAATAATTTCTCCCTTAATTAATTAAATAATTAATTAGAGGAGAGGGGAGGGCTCTAGTCCCTCCCCTGCTCCCCCTCCCATGGCTCCTGGTTCCCGCCCAGTCCCTGGCTCAACCCAGGTCATCCCTCCCGGGGAGTGGTTGTTTGCAGATGATCTCCTGGAGGGAGATCCTTCTCCACTATCTCGCGCCCCTCCCAGTGGCTAGGGTTTCCTTGGTTGTTTTTTCGAACTGGTGCTTCCCAGGGATCCCTGTTTGGTTGGGGATCCCTTCCCTTTTCCCCTGAGGCTTCCCCCTGGGGTTTTTTGCTGGTTATTCGCATGGATCTGGTCCCCTGTGTTTCTCGGTGCGGTGGAGGTGATGGTTTAGGGTTTGGATAGCTTCCCACTGTTTTGGTTCCTAAGGATCCCATCCCTGTGACTGGTTCCTCTTCCCGCTCGAGATTCCTAGTCCCTAGATCCCTGGTCCCTTAACCTGCTGTTTCTTTTTGTTTTGTCGGGACGGGATCCTCTTCTTTTTTCCCGAGGTGGGTTCATCGTGGTGCAGCTCTCTGGTCGCTTCCCGATGGGTTGGATTCTCTCTGTGCTGGCTGTCGACTTCATACAGGATGGCTCTCACTGAACGATATGTTTTCCCGGTGGGCGGGATGGTTTCTCCACAGGGCGGGATCCGCCAAATCCGTCGGTTTTCCCACGAGGCGGGATCCTTTCTTTTCTGCTGGTTTCCTGGATGGCGGGATTTCCCTGCTGCTTCCCGCTAGGCGGGACTATTTGTGGTGGTTTTTACTGCTTCCCGCGAGGCGGGATTTTATTGTAACGGTTTTTCTTTGCTTCTGCTGGGCGGGATCTTCTCGATGGTGGTTTTTGGCTACTCCCCGTGGCGGGATCTCCAAAACTACTTTCTTTCTTATTTTTTTGTTTCCCGCTAAGAGGGATTGTTTCATGCTTACTGTTACCATTGGGTGGGATTTCTATTTTGGTGTTCAGTTTCAAGGGATTGATGCCCTAGGCCCATTGCTTATGTAATCAGGTTTTGGGATCCTTGTTAAAACCCACTGTAAATACAAACACTACTTACCAAAAAAAAAAATTAAATAATTAATTAATTAAAACCTTGAAGAGTTTTAAATAATAATTAAATAATAAAGAGAACCTCCATTGGTTTTAATAAAAACCATTTAACTTGGTTTTAATAAAAACCCTATCCAAAAACCTTATCCAATGGAATCTCTTCGGATTCTCTTAAAAATATTCTCTTGGAATCTTTCACCTTTGAAGCCAACACATCCTCTTAACATTAATGTCATTTCCTTTTGACATCAATGACAACTCATAGACGAGGAGCTAGGAACTCAAACCCAAAATTGCCAACAATCTCCCCCTTTGTCATTGATGGCAAACCATGCTTCTCAACAACAAAAACTCAACATAAACAGCTCCCCATGTCTTGAGGCTCTCCCCCTTACTCAAATATCTCCCCCTTTATCATCAATGGCAAAGGGTCACCTTTGGGGCTTGGGACTAAGAATGAGCCTCTTAGCTTAGTCCCTCCCCCACCTGTTGAGGTGATTAATTTTGGGGTGGGAGTAAAACTCCTATTAGGCACTGATCATCATCAGCGTCTATAAATTCCTTGTCAGGAAATCTCTTAAACTCTTTGTCCATATTCCTGTTCCTGTCACTGTTCTTGTTCTTGTTCTCATCCCTATTCTTGTCCATGCCTTTATCCTTGGACCTGATCATGCCACTGTTCCTGTTCCTGTATTCTAGAATTTCAGCTCTACATTTTCTAGCTATGTGACCTTCATTGTTGCACTTATAACAAGTAACAATGTTATTTCTCTGCGGTAAACCTGATCTTTGAATCCACCAGTTCTGACCAAACCTATTTTGGCCAACCCTGTTCTGACCAAACCTGTTCTGACCAAATATGTTCTTGTTATTTGCCTTGCAATAAACTGCCTTGTGCCCAAACTGTTGACAAGAGTAGCAATACCCTTGAAAGTAACTAGAACTTCTAAAACTGTCATTTACCTTCTTCACTTGAGCCATGCAATGTGAAGCCATGTGACCAAACCTGTGACAAGCAAAATATCTGCCTTGAAACTTTCCTTTATTTGACCTCTTAGGTCCTGGAAACTTCTTCTTCTTCTCATTCTGAATTCTGTTTTCTATTTCTGTGCATCTATCATTCAAGGAATCATGATCTGAAATACTTTCCTCATCAGAACTCTCTTCCTTTTGGAGTCTCTTACTAGACTCTCCAACTTGTTCCTTGTGTGACTTAACAAAACCAAGGCATGTTTTATCTGTTGTCTTTCTTTGACCTTTGATGAGTGACTTAACCTTTTTGGAGCTATCTTGAAACCTATAAAGCTTATCCTTGTACTCTTTAGTTTCCTCTTTCAAAGAATCCATTTTATGTTCTAACTCACTATACTCAAGAACCTTAGACTCTAACTGATCCTTGAGTTCTTGTGTCTTAGCTATAGAAAAATCAAGATTTCAATAAGATCATCTCTCTCCATACAACATTCATCTAACTTATCCTTGAGTCTAGCATTCTTCTTTCTTTCCTTTTTCAAAGCACTAAGAGCACTAATAAGTTCACTCTCAAGATCATTTATTTGATTTCCTTTTGAATCATCAAAGCCACTTTCAGATTTCTTATCACTAGAGGTGCTACCCTTTTCAAAAACCATACATGCATCTTCCTTATAGTTTTTTGAAGCATCCTCATACATACTAGAAACCAAATCATTATTTGTGCAATCATCCTCAAGGTGACCAAAATTTCCACATCTAAGACATTTCATGATAATGAATCTATGTTTCGGTTCTTCCTCTTTTTTTGATATGAACAACATCTCATTTTCATTATCACTTGAATAACTTTCACTATCACTACTAGAACACTTACTTGCTTTGTCTAGGTAGAAAATCTTCTTGTTCTTGCAAGAATACCTCTTTCCTTGATTGTTGTGCTCATCTTTGATTTTAAGATTTGTATTAGCCTCTTCTAGTTGTTTCTTCAATGAAACAATCTCTTCTTCTTGTTTGTAGCAAACAGTCTCTTTCTCATTGATCTAAGACCTGAGAGTTTCTTCACTCCTTTTGGACTCTTCTATTTGCAGCTTTAGATTGCTAACAACTTTGTTAGATTCCTCTTCATGTTTGCTGCATATATTGACTTTATTACTCATTTTTTTTTTTTTGCATTCTTAAACCATCAATTTCTTTTTCTAGCTTACTGCAATACTCTGTTTTCCTGGTTAATTGCATTTCGATATCTTCAAAAATTTTCTTGTATTCTTTTGTTTGTACTTTCAAATTGGTGATTATATCTTCTGCATCCTCAACATTTTTACTCAGAGTTGAAATTAGTTTTTGTTTCCAATTTGCTTCTGCATCACTTCCTTCTTCATCACATTCCTGTTCTGAATCTATTTCTTCACCAATTTTGAATGGATCATCTTCATCTTCATTGCTACTAAACCCATGGCAATGACGTTCATTATGATCGAGTTGACCAAAAACAAAACATTCTCTACCTTGTGAGCAATCAGCTGCAAAGTGACCGGTCTTCCCACATCTGGTGCAAAACTTTATTAATCTGGCCTGTTCTCCACTATTTGATTCATCTCTTGAATCTATTTCTATTCTTCTTCCCAAAACAGCAACATTGAGTTCATCTTCATTTTATTTCATGACCAAGTGTGTTTTCTTCTTCTTATGTCTTATGGTTTTGCTTTTGCCTTTCCTTGCCATTTGTGTTCTTGTAAGATCTTCCTTCAAGTTGTTAAACTTTTCAAAGGCACCGGCTCTGATACCAATTGAAGAACACAAGCTTATACTGAGAGGGGGGGTGAACAGTATAAGACCTCTTTTTACTTTTTCCTTTATACTTCAAAATAGTAAAGCAATATACCCAAAGCAATATCAAAGCAATGCACAAAATCATCCACAAAGTGACACCAATTTTAACGTGGTTCACCCAGAATGCTTGGGCTACGTCCACAAAACTTTTCTCTAAAAGTTATCTCAAAGTTCTTTGGGAAACCTTCCCAATTACAATGTTTATGAGCCTCGGCTCAAAGGAGATACCTTCCCCCAATCTGAATTTATGAGCCTCTGCTCAAAGGAGATACCTTCCCCCAATCTGAATTTATGAGCCTCTGCCCAAAGGAGAAACCTTCCCCCAATCTAAATTTATGAGCCTCTGCTCAAAGGAGATACCTTCCCCTCTACTCTGGATATGATCCCTCAGAAGATCAACTGTCTCTACCTCTTGCCAGCATGTGGAACTCCTTTCCATCGAAGACCTCCTGTCCTCAATGCTTAGCCTAAGAGACCTCTACCTTCTATGATCACGTCCACAATAGCTCAGCAACCTGTACCAAACACAGTCAGTCGGTCTAGTACAAGTCTTCCTCTGTCTGTCAGATCTGTCCAACTCTTGAACAAATCAATCCTCTGTCCACAAGCCTTCTCAAAGACTTGCCAAATCTGTCCTCAGGTTCTCTGATAGAACCAATGTACCTCTGTCCTCAAGTTCTCTGATAGAACTATCAATCTCAGCTCACAAGTCCTCTGCTAGGACCTGTCCAAATCTGCTCACAAGTCCCCATCGAAACCTGTCCAAAACCTGCTCACAAGTCCCCAATGGAACCTGTTCAAAACCTGCTCACAAGTCCCCAACGGAACCTGTCCAAAACAGCTCACAAGTTCACCAAGAAAAAACTTGCTTAGCATGAACCCACAAAGAGAATTGTTAGAGACCCAATGTGATTCATCAACCTCATAGAAGCATAAAGAGAATTGTTAGAGACTCAATATGTTCTATACTTAACTCCCAATCTCAATCTCAAATCTCATAGAAACATAAAGAGAATTGTTAGAGACTCAATATGTTCTATATTTAACTCTCAATATCAATCTTCAACTCAATCTCAAATCTCATAGAAACATAAAGAGAATTGTTAGAGACTCAATATGATCTATACTTGACTCCCAATATCAATCTCAACTCAATCTCAATCTCAAAAGAATAAGATAGATGTAGTATGCTTTTCTCAAGAACATGAAACACAACCCAACAATTGCCAAACATGCAATATCTCATATAACAATGCTACTCATGTTCTTTCCACAACCAATATCTTTTCTCAACCAATTAGGGCTTTAACAACAATGCTTATAGACAAGGTTTAACCAACATCATTCAACTCAACATTAACCTTGAAGCATTCAACCAATCATCACAAGAAAAGGAAACAAGTAGAAATCCTTTTCCCTCCAAAGATATTTGAACAAAACGACCACCAACACAATATCACCAAATGCAAAGAATAACTTGCTCAAATCAACTCAATGGAGTAAGCCCAATATCATGAATCAAGTAAAGCAATAACTTGATCAAACAACCTCTATGGAAGCAACTCAACCATCAAACTCAAAACAGCCAACCAAGGGTTCCACCAACTCAATGCAAGTAGCTTGACTCACAAATACAAACCCTAGTGCACAAAGCTTCCACTATCTCAAACCAAAAATTATGCATTCATCAAAAAACTCTCCTTAAGGATAACAATGCATAAGTAGTCTTCAACAAACCAAAAAATAGGATTTACACCCAATCAAAGAAAACCTAGTTGAAAACCTTTTCACTCCAACCTTATTTCAGAAAACATACACCAATCATACTCATAAGAAGAATGTGCCCATACCTTATTGGAGTAGAAGAAAATTGATCCTTAAAGTTGTCACCACACACAACCCTCAAACTTCCAACCAAGTTAGGGTTAGAACCAAGATAAATGAGCATATATAAAAACTTTCCTTAGTACACCTTTTAGCTTCTCTTCTTTTGAAAACAACCACCAAAGAAGTCAAAAACACAACAACCAAAACTTACACCTTATATCTCCATTTTAAACTTTAGCATAGCAAAAGACTAATCTCAAAAATACAACCAAAGAAATATCCCCTTATTTCTCCTATGTCTTTTAAACAATGCTAAACAATGCCAAAAATTATATCAAGAAATTAATCACACCTTAGAATGGCTGCCCTTGAAGAATCCAAAAATCGCGGAATGGCTGCCCTTGACGAATCCGAAAATCGCGGAATGGCTGCCTTTGACGAATCCGAAAAACGCGGCACAAAAATACGTTTTAACAAAAACGTGACTTAATCCATGCACAGCTCCCTCCGCGGGAATCGAAACGCAGACCTCCGCCTACGCAAAGCCCAAATGCAGCCTATGCTGCCACTAGCCCACAAGGGGCTAACGAAGTCTAAGACAGACTTCCTACCACTTCAACGAACAAGCACTTCGTAAGTTTTTCAAACGCGAGCTCTCTTCTTCCACGGCGTCAACAGAGCATCGATCGCAGACCAAAAATTAATGCATTCGAAATTCTCAAGAGGAGTTAAACCTTAGGATCCTTCCCATATTTATAGTCCAATCGTGGACTTTAGAACACGTCGGCGACAGAGAAACGTAATTTCGAATTTAATCGAAATTGCTTTCTAAAGGGTTTAAAAACCCTTAATTAATTTTAATAAATTAAGAATAAAAAAGGTTTAAAAACCTTTAAGTATTTTTAATAAATTAAAAATAATTTCTCCCTTAATTAATTAAATAATTAATTAATTAAAACCTTGAAGGGTTTTAAATAATAATTAAATAATAAAGAGAACCTCCATTGGTTTTAATAAAAACCATTTAACTTGGTTTTAATAAAAACCCTATCCAAAAACCTTATCCAATGGAATCTCTCCGGATTCTCTTAAGAATATTCTCTTGGAATCTTTCACCTTTGAAGCCAACACATCCTCTTAACATTAATGCCATTTCCTTTTGACATCAATGACAACTCATAGACAAGGAGCTAGGATCTCAAACCCAAAATTGCCAACAATCTCCCCCTTTGTCATTGATGGCAAACCATGCTTCTCAACAACAAAAAACTCAACATAAACAGCTCCCCCTGTCTTGAGGCTCTCCCCCTTACTCAAATCTCTCCCCCTTTGTCATCAATGGCAAAGGGTCACCTTTGGGGCTCGGGACTAAGAATGAGCCTCTTAGCTTAGTCCCTCCCCCACCTCCTGATGAGGTGATTAATTCTTGGGTGGGAGTAAAACTCCCATTAGGCACTGATCATCATCAGCGTCTATAACTTCCTTGTCGGGCCTTCTCTTGAACTCTTTGTCCATATTCCTATTCTTGTCATTGTTCTTGTTCTTGTTCTCATCCCTGTTCTTGTCCATGCCTTGATCCTTGGACCTGATCATGCCACTGTTCCTGTTCCTGTATTCTGGAATTTCAGCTCTACATTGTCTAGCTATGTGACCTTTATTGTTGCACTTATAACAAGTAACAATGTTATTTCTCTATGGTAAACCTGATCTTTGAATCCACCAATTCTGACCAAACCTATTTTGGCCAACCCTATTCTGACCAAACCTGTTCTGACCAAATCTGTTCTTGTTATTTGCCTTGCAATAAACTGCCTTGTGCCCAAACTATTGACAAGAGTAGCAATACCCTTGAAAGTAACTAGCACTTCTGAAACTATCATTTACCTTCTTCACTTGAGCCATGCAATGTGAAGCCATGTGACCAAACCTGTGACAAGCAAAACATCTGCCTTGAAACTTTCCTTTATTTGACCTCTTGGGTCCTAAAAACTTCTTCTTCTTCTCATTCTGAATTCTATTTTCTATTTCTGTGCATCTATCATTCAAGGACTCATGATCTGAAATACTTTCCTCATCAGAACTCTCTTCCTTTTGGAGTCTCTTACTAGACTCTCCAACTTGTTCCTTGTGTGACTTAACAAAACCAAGGCCTGTTTTATCTGTTGTCTTTCTTTGACCTTTGATGAGTGACTTAACCTTTTTGGAGCTATCTTGAAACCTGTAAAGCTTATCCTTGTACTCTTTAGTTTCCTCTTTCAAAGAAGCCATTTTCTGTTCTAACTCACTATACTCAAGAACCTTAGACTCTAACTCATCCTTGAGTTCTTGTGTCTTAGCTATAGAGAAATCAAGATTTTCAATAAGATCATCTCTCTCCATACAACATTCATCTAACTTATCCTTGAGTCTAGCATTCTTCTTTCTTTCCTTTTTCAAAGCACTAAGAGCACTAATAAGTTCACTTTCAAGATCCTTTATTTGATTTCCTTTTGAATCATCAAAGCCTTTTTCAGATTTCTTATCACTAGAGGTGCTACCCTTTTCAAAAACCATACATGCATCTTCCTTATAGTTTTCTGAAGCATCCTCATACATACTAGAAACCAAATCATTATTTGTGCAATCATCCTCAAGGTGACCAAAATTTCCACATCTAAGACATTTCATGATAATGAATCTATGTTTCGGTTCTTCCTCTTTTTCCGATATGAACAACATCTCATTTTCATTATCACTTGAAGAACTTTCACTATCACTACTAGAACACTTACTTGCTTTGTCTAGGTAGAAACTCTTCTTGTGCTTGTGAGAATACCTCTTTCCTTGATTGTTGTGCTCATCTTTGATTTTAAGATTTGTATTGGCCTCTTCTAGTTGTTTCTTCAATGAAACAATCTCTTCTTCTTGTTTGCAACAAAGCAGTCTCTTTCTCATTGATCTGAGACCTGAGAGTTTCTTCACTCCTTTTGGACTCTTCTATTTGCAGCTTCAGATTGCTAACAACTTTGTTAGATTCCTCTTCATGTTTGCTGCATATATCGACTTTATTACTCATTTCTTCTGTCTGCATTCTTAAACCGTCAATTTCTTTTTCTAGCTTACTACAATACTCTATTTTCCTGGTTAATTGCATTTCGAGATCTTCAAAAATTTTCTTGTATTCTTCTGTTTGTACTTTCAAACTGGTGATTATATCTTCTGCATCCTCAACCTTTTTACTCAGAGCTGAAATTAGTTTATGTTTCCAATTTGCTTCTGCATCACTTCCTTCTTCATCACATTCCTGTTCTGAATCTGTTTCTTCACCAATTTTGAATGGATCATCTTCATCTTCACTGCTACTAAACCCATGGCAATGACGTTCATTATGACCGAGTTGACCACAAACAAAACATTCTCTACCTTGTGAGCAATCAGCTGCAAAGTGACCGGTCTTCCCACATCTGGTGCAAAACTTTATTAATCTGGTCTGTTCTCCACTGTTTGATTCATCTCTTGAATCTATTTCCATTCTTCTTCCCAAAATAGCAACATTGAGTTCATCTTCATTTTCTTTCATGACCATGTGTGTTTTCTTCTTCTTGTGTCTTATGGTTTTGCTTTTGCCTTTCCTTGCCATTTGTGTTCTTGTAATATCTTCCTTCAAGTTGTTAAACTTTTCGAAGGCACCGACTCTGATACCAATTGAAGAACACAAGCTTATACTGAGAGGGGGGGTGAACAGTATAAGACCTCTTTTTACTTTTTCCTTTATACTTCAAAATAGTAAAGCAATATACCCAAAGCAATATCAAAGCAATGCACAAAATCATCCACAAAGTGACACCAATTTTAACGTGGTTCACCCAGAATGGCTGGGCTACGTCCACAAAACTTTTCTCTAAAATTTATCTCAAAGTTCTTTGGGAAACCTTCCCAATTACAATGTTTATGAGCCTCGGCTCAAAGGAGATACCTTCCCCCAATCTGAATTTATGAGCCTCTACTCAAAGGAGATACCTTCCCCCAATCTAAATTTATGAGCCTCTGCCCAAAGGAGAAACCTTCCCCCAATATAAATTTATGAGCCTCTGCTCAAAGGAGATACCTTCCCCTCTACTCTGGATATGATCCCTCAAAATATCAACTGTCTCTACCTCTTGCCAGCACATGGAACTCCTTTCCATCGAAGACCTCCTATCCTCAATGCTTAGCCTAAGAGACCTCTACCTTCTATGATCACGTCCACAGCAGCTCAGCAACCTGTACCAAACATAGTCAGTCGGTCTAGTACAAGTCTTCCTCTGTCTGTCAGATCTATCCAACTCTTGAACAAATCAATCCTCTATCCACAAGCCTTCTCAAAGACTTGCCAAATCTGTCCTCAGGTTCTCTGATAGAACCAATGTACCTCTGTCCTCAAGTTCTCTGATAGAACTATCAATCTCAGCTCACAAGTCCTCTGCTAGGACCTGTCCAAATCTGCTCACAAGTCCCCACCAGAACCTGTCCAAAACCTACTCACAAGTCCCCAACGGAACCTGTTCAAAACCTGCTCACAAGTCCCCAACGGAACCTGTCCAAAACAGCTCACAAGTTCACCAAGAAAAAACTTGCTTAGCATGAACCCACAAAGAGAATTGTTAGAGACCCAATGTGATTCATCAACCTCATAGAAGCATAAAGAGAATTGTTAGAGACTCAATATGTTCTATACTTAACTCCCAATCTCAATCTCAAATCTCATAGAAACATAAAGAGAATTGTTAGAGACTCAATATGTTCTATATTTAACTCTCAATATCAATCTTCAACTCAATCTCAAATCTCATAGAAACATAAAGAGAATTGTTAGAGACTCAATATGATCTATACTTGACTCCCAATATCAATCTCAACTCAATCTCAATCTCAAAAGAATAAGATAGATGTAGTATGCTTTTCTCAAGAACATGAAACACAACCCAACAATTGCCAAACATGCAATATCTCATATAACAATGCTACTCATGTTCTTTCCACAACCAATATCTTTTCTCAACCAATTAGGGCTTTAACAACAATGCTTATAGACAAGGTTTAACCAACATCATTCAACTCAACATTAACCTTGAAGCATTCAACCAATCATCACAAGAAAAGGAAACAAGTAGAAATCCTTTTCCCTCCAAAGATATTTGAACAAAACAGCCACCAACACAATATCACCAAATGCAAAGAATAACTTGCTCAAATCAACTCAATGGAGTAAGCCCAATATCATGAATCAAGTAAAGCAATAACTTGATCAAACAACCTCTATGGAAGCAACTCAACCATCAAACTCAAAACAGCCAACCAAGGGTTCCACCAACTCAATGCAAGTAGCTTGACTCACAAATACAAACCCTAGTGCACAAAGCTTCCACTATCTCAAACCAGAAATTATGCATTCATCAAAAAACTCTCCTTAAGGATAACAATGCATAAGTAGTCTTCAACAAACCAGAAAATAGGATTTACACCCAATCAAAGAAAACCTAGTTGAAAACCTTTTCACTCCAACCTTATTTCAGAAAACATACACCAATCATACTCATAAGAAGAATGTGCCCATACCTTATTGGAGTAGAAGAAAATTGATCCTTAAAGTTGTCACCACACACAACCCTCAAACTTCCAACCAAGTTAGGGTTAGAACCAAGATAAATGAGCATATATAAAAACTTTCCTTAATACACCTTTTAGCTTCTCTTCTTTTGAAAACAACCACCAAAGAAGTCAAAAACACAACAACCAAAACTTACACCTTATATCTCCATTTTAAACTTTAGCATAGCAAAAGACTAATCTCAAAAATACAACCAAAGAAATATCCCCTTATTTCTCCTATGTCTTTTAAACAATGCTAAACAATGCCAAAAATTATATCAAGAAATTAATCACACCTTAGAATGGCTGTCCTTGAAGAATCCAAAAATCGTGGAATGGCTGCCCTTGATGAATCCGAAAATCGTGGAATGGCTGCCTTTGACGAATCCCAAAAATGCGGCACAAAATACGTTTTAACAAAAACGTGACTTAATCCATGCACAACTCCCTTCGCGGGAATCGAAACGTAGACCTCCGCCTACGCAAAGCCCAAACGCAGCCTATCCTGCCACTAGCCCACAAGGGGCTAACGAAGTCTAAGACAGGACTTCCTACCACTTCAACGAACAAGCACTTCGTAAGTTTTTCAAACGCGAGCTCTCTTCTTCCGCGGCGTCAACAGAGCATCGATCGCAGCCAAAAATTAATGCATTCAAAATTCTCAAGAGGAGTTAAACCTTAGGATCCTTCCCATATTTATAGTCCAATCGTGGACTTTAGAACACGTCGGCGATAGAGAAACGTAATTTTGAATTTAATCGAAATTGCTTTCTAAAGGGTTTAAAAACCCTTAATTAATTTTAATAAATTAAGAATAAAAAAGGTTTAAAAACCTTTAAGTATTTTTAATAAATTAAAAATAATTTCTCCCTTAATTAATTAAATAATTAATTAATTAAAACCTTGAAGGGTTTTAAATAATAATTAAATAATAAAGAGAACCTCCATTGGTTTTAATAAAAACCATTTAACTTGGTTTTAATAAAAACCCTATCCAAAAACCTTATCCAATGGAATCTCTCCGGATTCTCTTAAGAAGATTCTCTTGGAATCTTTCACCTTTGAAGCCAACACATCCTCTTAACATTAATGCCATTTCCTTTTGACATCAATGACAACTCATAGACAAGGAGCTAGGATCTCAAACCCAAAATTGCCAACACAAAGGTCAAAAACCTAATGATCCATACTGCAACTTCATCCCATGGAGGTTGTAAGCTTGTTCTTTTGACCCCCTTGCAGATATTATTACTCAAAACAAACTCAGTGGGCCTTGGGATATTCTCTGGATCAATTTTATATTTTTGTCCTCCCATTGTCAATTCTTTGTGTTCTGAGTATCTCAGGCCTATAAAATTCTAATAGCAGGTTTGTTTTCGATTTGGAAATACTTAGGTCTGTCGAGGGCTATTCTCGAGGGTGAGAAGTAAATAGGTGCAGTACAAGAATGACTTCACAACGTGCCAGGGAATGTGAACTGGGCACATGGCAGCAATTCATTGCACACAGAAGCCATCATCAATCTGAATTTACTTCATGTCACCATTTAATTACAGTTGTCGGTAGTGACATGGTATAATTTTATTTTATGAAATTTTCCCCTTTAAAATAGTTGTTGAATCATGTGCCATATGGTCACATGCTATAATTTTTGAAACTCCATGTCCTCCCAAAAACTTTGTGCTACCTTGAAACTCGTATTTGAAATTTGCACCCCAAGTGATATTTCCAACCCAATTGGTGCAAAGTCTTAGGAATCCATGTGTCCCCTATTTGACTTTTCAATCATATGATTTCAGAGATTAATGAATTAACCTATCGTTAATTCATTCCAATTGGTTTTACCATATAGCTCATTTCAGATTACAAACCCTTATTTATTCTAAAGCTAATTCCAAATCTTCCTCATTCTAAAACTATTATGTGCAGCAGGTTTATTCTGGAGCATTATCACTCAAAAGCAATTGAAGAATATTTTCTTCCTTTAGACTAAATTGATAACTTTTTGGAACCAGATCTTATGTATGCCCTATATACTAACTAGGGATATCATACACTACACAATAAATATCTACAATGTTAAAATGAAAATGTACATACCTGAGATAGCCATTTTATCTACATTTTATATAGTTGTTGTTTCTACTGATTCTCAACTGACTTCTCTGTTGAATGTAATAAGGTGCAATCTGGAAAATAGTGAAACAATGGTGAGAAACAATAGAATAATGATGGTGAATTCAAATGGTGGGCCCACAAGGCAAACATGTTGAAAAAACCAATTTTCATGTAAGCTCAATTTAGAAGCGCATCAAAGAGGTTTTCACATTCTGAATTATTTGTTTTTTCATTTTTTTTATTATTTTTTAGTTTTTTGTTTTTACTTTTCATGTCACTTTACTGAGTTCATCTTGGACGAAGTGATTTCCTCCAACATGAGTACATCCAAGTTTCCCACTTTCTTGAGAAACTCCCCCTTGGTTAGCGGTTTGTAATATACTCGAAGACGATGTCCATTAACCACCAACTTTCTTCTTGAATCATCAATAGGTGAAAGGCATACAACTCCATTTTCAAACACTTCCTCAACCTGATATGGTTTGAGCCACTGAGTCTGCAACTTTCCAGGATAGTCTTCATATCGTGAGTCGAACAACAAAGCCCAATCACCCTACTGAAATTTCCTTTGTTGAATGTGACTGTCATGCCATAATTTTTGTTATGATTGGATTATCTCAGTCTAGTGCAATGCATCCCTCCGTAGCTCATCCAATGCATTGAGTTGTAGAATTCAATCTATTTGTGCCTATGACAAATCAATACCTACATCCAAATCAGTTTGAAGAGTCAGTAACTCAAATTCAATACGCAAAAGAGGCTATTTTCCATAAACTAATTCATATGGTGTAAATCCAGTGGTGGATTTCCAAGTAATTTTGTAAGACAAAACTGCTTCAGGTAGTTTGTCCAACCAATTTCTCCTATGTGAAGCTATGGTTTTGGTTAAAATCCTCTCTAATTCCCTGTTTGTTACTTCAACCTGACCATCGGCTTGTGGATGATACGGTGAGGATTTCCTATGCTTGACTTCATATAGTTGAGTGAAAGCTTCAATAAGTCTTGAGGTAAACTGAGGTCCTTGATCTGTTGTGATGGACTGTGGGGCTCCAAAATGTAATAAAATCTATGAATAGAAGAAATCAACAACTTTCTCTTCTCGAGCATACTTAAAAGCATGTTTTTCTACCCATTTGGTTACATAGTCAGTACATACCAAGATATGCACTTTTCCTTGGAAAGGAGGGTCAATGGGTCCTACAAAATCTAGCCCCCACCTCTCAAATGGTTTTGTTCCTATTTGAGGTTGTAATGGCATTTCACTAGTGAAAGTAGGTTTTTCCATCCTTTGACATGCATCACAATGTCTAACATAATTTTTCACATCTTTATGCAAAGATGGCCAGTAATAACCAGTACCCAAGATCTTTTAAATTGTACTTTTTACTGAGTAGTGTCCTCCTGAAGGTTCATCATGACATGCCCATAGGATATCATATACTTCATCCTTGCGAATACACCTGCGCAAAACATGGTCAAGACTGCATTTGAAAAGTAAACCTCCTATCCACTTGAAATAAGAACTTTGCTTGATTAACTGTTTCTTTTGTTTAGGAGTAAAGTGAAGAGGAATTTTTCCTATAGCCAAGTAATTAGCTATATCTGCAAACCATGGATATTGCATAGAAATAGTAAACAATTTCTCATCAGGAAATGCATCTTCAACCAACTCTCCTATATCTGCATTTGGCAATCTTGATAGAAAATCTACAATGATATTAGCTTTCCTTGGTTTATTGACCATAGTGATATCAAATTCCTACAACAATATTAACCAGTGAATAATTCATACACTAACCAGAGGTTTATTCATTAGGTATTTAATGGTAGCATGATCTGTATGAATGAATACCTGATATCATTTGATATAGTGTCAAAACTTATTGATAGCATATACTACAGCTAAGAACTTCTTCTTAGTGGTAGTGTAGTTCTTTTCAGCCCCTGTCAAGTTTTTACTGATATGATAAATAGCATAATGCTCCCCATTGTCAATTTGTCCTAATGCAGCTCCAGTAGCAGTATTGGAAGCATCAGTTTGAATATGGAAGGGCAATTTCCAATTAGGTCCTCTCAATACAGGGGAGTTGTTAATTTTTCTTTCAATTCATCAAAAAACTTTTGACACTCAGTAGACCAAGTAAATTCAGAATATTTCATTAGTAATGCAAACATTGGATTGGCTATGGTACTAAAATTAGAAGGTTTTTGGAGGAGGAAGGTTTTTGATGACTTCCACCTTTTTAGGATCAACCTTGATCCCATAAGAGGGGATATTATGACCAAGGACAATCCCTTCCTCCATAATTAAGAAGCATTTATCAGGATTAAGAGACAAATGGTATGTTTCACAATGTATTAAAATTTTTTCAAGTTGTTCCAAAGTATATTCAAAACTATCCCCAAATACTGTGAAATCATCCATGTAAATCTCTACACTCTCATTTTTCAAATCAGAGAATATGGCCAAAATAGCTCTTTGAAATGTTGTTGGAGCATTACATAAACCAAAGGGTAACACTCTGTAAGCAAATGTTCCCCAAGGGCATGTGAAAGTAGTCTTCTCCTGGTCCTCTGGTGCAACCTAGATCTGATTATAACCACTAAAACCATCGAGGAAATAGAAAAATTTCTTACCAGCAAGGGTGTCCAACACTTGGTCTATGAATGGTAATGGAAAGTGATCCTTATGTGTGACTTTGTTCAACTCTCTGTAGTCCACACACACTCTCATTTTTCCATTTTTCTTTGGAATAATGACCAATGGAGAAACCCACTTACTATCTGAAATTGGGCAGATGAATCCTACCTCTAAAAAATTTTCAATTTCTTCTTTAACAATATATTTTAGAGCAGGTTTCAGGCATCTCTGAGGTTGTCTCACTAGTTTGAAATCTTTAGTGTATATCCTATGTGTGCACACCTCAGGGTGAATGCTAGCCATGTCCTTATAGTTCCAAGCAAAAGCCTGAACATGTTTTTGTAAAATATCAAATAATTTGGCTTCAGGTTCATTAGTCAACCAGTTATAAATATTTAGCACTTTTCTTGTTTGTATCTCAATTTATTTAATCCTTGGATAAATAGAATTAATTGATCTACTGATTAAATAATTTAATGGATGATGGTGTGGCTGCAGAGTATGAAATACTCTAGATTTTGTTTCATAAGTGATACTAGATGGAATCATTCCATGCATAGGACATGTGAAAGAGGTAAGAATATGATGATGTCATCCATGTGGTAGTGTAAAAGATCTTTCTTGTATGGGAATAGGTGACAGATGTTCTGAGGTATGGTCTTCATCCTTTCATGGCAAGTGATGAACAATAATTTGATCATCTTTAAGTCCTTACTCTTGTAATGTTTCAACTAGGACAGTCTCATCTTCAAAAATTTCTCTTTCTGGTGAGTTGATTTTCTCAATGTGTTCCTTTACTATTACTATGGCCAAAGTGGCAATAGTTTCTTATTCTTCATCAGATTTACGATACCATATTTGTCCAAAAAATTTGGTTGAAGGTTGGGCTGGTGGATACAGGGAAATATTCTTAAGGTGAATACCATTTGAAATAGTCATTTCTCCTGATCTGCATTCTATAAAAGCAGTTGCAGTAGTAAGCCAAGGTCGTCCTAGAATTATGGGATAACCAATAACTGAATTCCTAGGCTACAATACCAAGAAATCTACAGGATACTCCTAGGAAGAAACTTCAATGGCAATATCTTCTAGGATTCCTTCTGGCTTGGCAACTGACCTGTCTGCTATTTCCAAAACTATGGTGGTAGGACTGAGATTATTGAGCTATAGTTTTTGTATTTTTTCCTTAGTCATTACATTGATTGCAACTCTAGGATCAATTACTACATTTGGAATTTGAACTAACCCAATAGTAATTGTGACTACTGGACTTCTTGGATCACTATACTTAGGAGGCACTAGTTTTCCAAATAGCAGGTCACCCAACTTCCCTTCTACTTGCATAGTTTTAGGAAATGCTTTCTTCTTCATACCAGGTTTCTTGATACACAACTCCTAAATGGTTTTCTTTATTAAGGGCACATCCTTTATTGCTTGCAACAAAGGAAGGGAGACAAACATCTTTGTAAGCTCTGTAACCAATTCTGATTTAGGAGTAGTAATAGTATGATCAAACCTTTCAGGGTATGGCAATACTTCTAAAGAACTTTCCTTTTGCTCTTGCATTTTTTTTTGTTCCTCTTCTTTATCTTTTGTTTGCACTGGTTATGAATGTGGAGATTCTTGCTTTCCATTAATATCTTCAATGGTGGGTGGAGCAAGGTTAGGTAAAATATTTTTTGAGTGTAACTGGATATTTCTATAGTCAAGTACATGAACTACAATAGTGTCTTAAGACTCAGATCCATCAATAGGGGTTGATTGTCTGGTATTATTTGGGTTAGCCACAGGCTGAGCTGAAAGTGGGGGTTGCTTAACTAGTTGTGCTTGTTGAGGTTGTATTCTTTCTTGAAAGTTTTGATTAGGAGTTGGCAACAAATTTTGATTCTACCCTTGATATGATGGGTATTGTGGCCCCTATCTTTGCCCAGATTGTTGATTTTATGTCCAAGGTGGATTAACAAGATTCCATGGTTGATTCCAACCAGAATGTGACCAATCTTGAGGGGCTGACCAATATTGATTCCAGGGATTTGGAGGTGGTTCTGAATATCCCCAAGGCATATTCCAAGGATTTTGTCCCCACCCTGTAGGAATACGAGGGACATTCTGGTAGTGTGAAAATTTACCTCCTGGCCTTTGCCCAACAACATTAAGTTCTTCAGTTTGGGTTTGCAAAATATTTTTAAGGTGAGGCAGGATATGGCACTTATCAATGTTATGCTCTTTTCAAAAAATGCCACAAATAGTTAAGATAGAAGTTCAATCTAAAGGACACTCCTGGAAGGTATGTTTATTCCTACATCTAGGACAATAAATAGCTAGGGGTGGTGTAGAATTAGATTTTGCATTTCTTTCCCCTAATGCAAAATTTAATTGTACAAGAATATCAATTTTCATGTTAGCCATTTCTTCCATCAAATCTTTTATATCAGTATTATTAGGATTTCGCTTCCTTCTTCTTTGCCCAGTGCGAGAATATTTTTTGCATAACTCTACAATATCATTAATCTCAAGCTGGTTTATATCTCCTTTTCCCATTAAATCCAATACTTCTCTAGAATCATCCTGCAAACCTCTCAGAAATATAGTTTTTAATAAGTCAGTTTCCACAGGACCACATCTCTTTTGGATAAAGGTAAATCTATCAAGATAATTCTCTAATTTTTCATCCTCTTCTTGTCTAATCCGAAATAACTCATTGTATCGCTCCAAATTTTTTGCACCCTTACCTTCAGGCTATAGGATCCGTGCCCGAAAGGGGGATGTGAAAAGGATGGGACAATACCTCGGACTGAGAGGCCCTTGGAAGGTCCCGCCTCTCGGGGGAGGTGTATAAGGGTGAATTTTCGATGGATGGTGGGTTCACCAGGAAACTTTTGAATGGCAGTTTCCATGCCTAGGTTGATAGTGTGTTTGATGTGTTCATTTTTATGCTTGATCATTCAACTCCTAGGTTTGGCCGATATGAATCTAAACTATTCTATATGCCAATGCTGATTTAAATGAATACAGAAAACAGAAATGGATGCAAATAACAGAGAATATGCTAACTAGAAGGTGTCATACCTGATTCTGGATGTCTGATGGAGATTCTGAGTCTTGTAGCAGTTCAGATCATCTCAATTTGTACGTAATCATCTGATATTTCATGGGATCATCCCAAATCATAGAAGGTCATCTAAAATCAGACATAATCATCTAAAATCTGATGAATTCATCAGACGAATTCATCAAAAACCTGCAATCACAAAAATAGACACAAAATACCAAATATGCAAGTGCAGAAGCAAAGGATAATGGTAGAAATAACAGCAAACATGCCTAAATAATAGATTCTAATAACAAATAAGGAAATGCAATAGATTTAATGATTGATTTTAACTTTATCATGCGATTATGCTAAATGAGGTGAACTCCAAGATGCATAAAACATAATAAATTAAAACAGTGCAAAGATATGATATGAAAAATGCAGAAAAGCTAAGAAAATGCAAACTCTAAACTCGGACTGCCCCCAATCTGGACTACAGTCAGGATCGCCTCCAATCGTACGAGATCATCCGCAATCGTCCGAGATCGTCCGCGATGATCCAAGCTAGCTTCGACTAAAAAACAGTAGAGTTCCTGCAATAAAAAATGCAAAAATACCGAATGCAAGCAATAGTGCGAGGGAATAAGGAGCTAACTCTGCAATGAAATCCTGCAACTAAAAGGTTAGGGGTTCAGGGAGAATCAGGGGAGTCAGCCAGGGGGATAAACTAGAAAAATCCTAGTTTATATAGGATTAGGAAGAGGTTTGGGAGGTTGGGGATCATCCCAATCCGGGAGATCTCCAACAGGGAAATCTCCAAGCGTGCGGACACGCTTTCGCCCGAGTTGGAGAGGTCGTTGAAACAGAAGCTAATTATGAAAATTTGGTTTTGGGACGAAATCGTCTGGACGTTCTGTTCCGGACGAATTCGTCAAATCGGGGACGATTTCGTCTAATCTGCGACGATATCGTCCAACGGTCAAAACAAATCCTAAAAATGGCACGAAAAATGGGGAAAGCGGGTAAAAGGCGGTTTAACGGGCAGTTTGGGGTTGAAATTCAAATTTTAATATTTTATCTGTTTACTAATGTTTTAACCGTGCCAATTTTAGGGTGCTACATTTTGCCCCCTCTTTAGCGAATTTTTCGAAGAAAATGCGTTAAAGACGAGTTTTTCCCGTTTTACGAGAAAGCAAAAATATACTCAATTTTTTAGACGACGATTCTTGGTCGAATCGTACGAATGCTGACTATGGTGCCCCCTCCGTGTTTTTACCCAAATCGAACGTTTGAGGAAAAAACGCAGAAAAGCAAAAATTTAAAATGTTGATTTTTAAATAAAATTAAGAAAATAGGGTAAAACCCTAATTCATTTTTGATATGATGTACAGATATTTTTGATATATATATATGATCTTTTTGGATATGACTTGTTCATATGTTTTTATGATGCTTTAATGTTTGAATTGTTTGCTTATTTGATTGAGGATTCATGTAATTATGTCGTTTTGAAATATTATAATTTGATGTCATGCTGTAAGATTTTAAATGAAATAATCTGATGTAAACAATTGGTTGTGGTGGTGTGATTTGATGAAAAATAAAAAGGGACTTCTAACAATAATTTCAAAGGACATTGTCGTTGTTATAGACCATTTCATGGAGTCGCCGCTCACTCGGTCGTCAAGCTAATCCCAGTATAGAAATATTGTTAAAAGTAAAAGAGTGCTTAAGAGACTGTCTTAAGACTTTGTGTTGTAATGATGGAGATAATGATGGTTTGATGATTTGTTTTCAGATTTTCATAAAAATAGTATGCATGAGATACGAAAAGAAATATGATTTTGCTAGGCATAAATTCCTAAGTGTGATAAAATTTTGAACAATTCCTTAGAATTTATACCATGGTTGCAAAATTGAATTTGAACATAATGACATGAAATAGAATAGGTGTTCGTTTGTTTGTAAAGCATAATTGTGTAACATAATGATGCAAGTCATATGTTTTGATGAATTTGTTTTTTAAATAAATGGAAAATAAAATTAGAACAATGGTTTGCGCTAGGCATAGAATTATAGGTATAGACTTATACCATCATCGCGAAATCCAAAGAAGAAAATAGATTGTTGGTTTTATTGCAAGATGAATTTTTGACCTTTGATAAATAGAAAAATAATAATATGAAAATTTTGTTTGAAATTATTTTTGTGATTTTGTGAGAAAATTTATATAATTGCTTTTATAGAAAACAAGAATTCTGAAATAAAAGGATAGAATTATTCCGAAAAGAATTACAGAAACATTTTAAATTATCTCAAAGAGAAATATAGATTTATAAGGAATCCTCATGTGCAAATGTGAATTCATTACCGATCTTGATTTATCATAATGATACAAAATCTCTCAAATACAAATGTGTGTGCGATTGTATTGTTCATTCACCAATTTTGAGCAAGATAATTTGATACAAGTAATTTGCCTTGACCAAATGAATGTTCGTTGACCATGATTTATATGCATGTAACCGTACCAGACTACTATGTAAGTTAGGTTATCAAGAGCTAGCTAATCCATAATCTGACAGAGGTCTATACAAAAGAAGGTCGCTAATGTGACAGACATATCACCATGCTAGGGATTACCCAAGGCCAAGCGGGTTGGGCACAAACCACCTGTTATGGGGCTTACCTCACAGTTTTCGAATAATTGAGAATTCCGGGGATTCAAGCTCATTCACCCTTCTTTTCTTTTCAAGGGGTAGGGAAAGGATTTTATTGCATTTTGCTTTTGCGTTTCTCTTTTCTTGCTTTTTTTTTTTTTTTGTACTTTTGTATTTTTGCTTGATATTTGAGAAAATACTGAAATATTGTGGTGATGATATAAAATAACCTTTTTCTTTTTCTCTTTTTCTTGAACTTTTCTTTTCTTCCTATGCTAGGGATACTTGCTCGGATTAGCTGTAGAGCAAGGGATTTTTATTCTAGGTAGGGGTGAGCTTGTCCTTTTGTCAATTCTCAAAGATTCTAGACCATGTGCATGATAGGATAGCAGGGGAAACTTTTCGCTCAGGAAACCATTTCTACTATGTAGCATCATATCGAATTTGCAATGAAATCATTTTAATGTGAAAAGATATACTTGGTTCAAGTAAATAACAAGATCAGTTCTCTATGCTCAAAACTTTATTTAATTCAACTGTGGACTTTGATATAAGAGAGATGAATAATCATACCAAATAAAATCAAGATATTTATACATGTGAATGTGAAAGTGCGGGATTCCAAATAAATGCTAATTTATCCAAAATAACTGAAAATATAACTGCAATACTTCACAATTTGACAGGTACAAAAATAAAAGATGTTTTTGAAGATTTTGATGATTTGGATGTTTTTAATTTTAAGTTATGAATTGAAAGAAATACAAGATGATTGTTTTTTGAAATGTTTTAAATAAGTGACTAAAAAGGAAATAATATGCAAAACAAATATATACAATGATGAAATGACCAATTTTTATGCATAGTAACGTTTAAGATGCATAATGTTCATAGGTTCTTTAAGTTCTTTACCATCTAAGGTAGATAATTTGTATGCTCCTGATCCAAATTTAGCAGTGATGACATATGGTCCAAGCCAGTTGGGCTCAAATTTACCTTTAAGGTTTTTAGTTGCATTAGTATTTTTTTGATTTTCTTTTAAGACAAGGTCACCGATCTCAAAAGATCGAGGATGAATTTTCTTAAGATATGCTCTCTTAAGCTTGTTTTGGTAGGCGCAAAGATGCTCCAAAGCATTGATGCGCTTTTCATCTAGAAGTTCTAGTTGACTAAATCTTCTAGCACGATATTCATCCCCTACTTCAGTATCTTGAAGTAGTAGAGCTAAAGAAGGAACTTCTAATTCAAAGGGAAAAATGGCTTCAGCACCATAAACTAAGACAAAAGGTGAAGTTCCAGTGGGGGTTCGAACACTAGTTCGATAGGCCCACAAAGCAAGATATAACTGAATGTGCCAATCTCGACCGGATTTATTGACCAATTTTTTGAGAATTTTGATTAAGGTTTTATTAGATGCTTCTGCTTGACCATTACCCTGAGGATAATAGGGAGTGGACCAGCGATGTTGAATTTTATATTTTTGACATAATTTCTTGACATCTTTATTTTTGAAACAAGTTCCATTATCGAAAATGAGATTGGCAGGAATTCCAAACCTACAAATAATTTGATTAAAAATAAACTTGGAAACTTGTGTTCCAGTGCAAGAAGCTAATGGCATAGCTTCAACCCACTTCGTGAAATACTCAGTGGCGGTTATGATGAATTTGTGTCCATCGGATGACACGGGGTTGATTTTTCCAATGATGTCTAGGCCCCATTTTGAAAAGGGCCAAGGAGATGAAATAGCCTGCGGTTCTTGTGCGGGTGCATGGACAAGGTCGAGCGTGTTTCCGGCACTTGTCGCAATGTCGCACATAATTATGTGCATCATTTTCCATGGTAGGCCAAAAATATCCTATCCGAAGGAGTTTCTTAGCAATGGCGCTACCACTAAAATGTCCCCCACAAGATCCATTGTGGGCTTCATTCAAAGCTGATCTAGATTCTTCTAGATTCAAACATCTCAGTAAGATGCCTTCAAAAGATCTTCTGTACAAGGTATTACCAATAATCACAAAGTGACTTGCTTGTCTACGTAATAACCTACGCTGGTTGCTAGTACAACCATCGGGGAAGGTTCCTTTCTGCAAAAAATTAAATATATCAGTATACCATGGTTCAGGAGTTGTTTCGTTGATGAGAAACACATCCAAAGGTTCTAAGCATGATTTGCTTGAAGCGGGTTCTTGGAGTCGATGAATAATGATGGTAGCATATTCATCGTCTAACTCCAAGGGTAAAAGAGATGCAGTTGCAGCCATAGCGTCAACCGCACGATTGCTAGTTCGAGGAATAGCTTCCAAAGTAACTTGATCAAACAAGGATAATAACTGCAAAACATATGCTTTATATGGGCGTAATTTATCATCTCTGGTCTGATAAACATCATTGATTTGGTTTATGACAAGTTGGGAGTCACCGAAAACCAATAAACTTTTAATTTTCAATGCCAAGGCAGCTCGTAATCCAAGGATAAGAGCTTCATATTCAGCAGTGTTATTGGTGCAAGCAAATGTTAATTTGAAGGACAGAGGTATAAGATGTTTTTGTGAAGATATTAAAATAATACCCGCTCCAGCCCCACTCATGCATCGGGCTCCGTCAAAGTATAGGGACCATTGCTCTGAATGGTCTGCCTCTAGTTTAAGGCATTCATCAGGAAACTCAATGATGAGGGGATGAGTAGATTCTAAGGGTGCAACAGCTAATTGATCTGCTATGATTTGACCCTTAACGGACTTCTGTCCTATGAAGGTGAGTTCAAATTCGCTTAGCGCAAGAACCCACTTGGTTGTGCGACCAGATAAATATGGTCGACTCATGAGATATCGCAAAGGGTCGAATTTGGCAATTATACATTTTTTTGAGCGAGCATATAATGTCGTAGTTTTTGTGTAGAAAATACGATTGCTAGGCATAATTTCTCTAATATGGTATAGCGAGTTTCATAACTGATTAAGGTTCTGCTGATGTAATAATTAGCACGTTCTTTCTTCTCATCGTCAAGTTGAGCTAACATAGCTCCTAAGGCAGAATCAGAAGCAAAAATGTACAAGATAAAAGGATGATCAGATCTAGGTGGGGAAAGCATGGGTGGTTTGAGGAGATATTGCTTAAGGAGTTCAAATGCTTCTTGGCATTCATCGTCCCAATGAAAAGAGACATATTTCTTAAGAAGCTTAAGAAAGGGTCCAGTTTTGTCTGCCAACTTGTCGATGAAGCGGCGAATAGCTTGAAGCTTACCTTGTAAACTTCGTAATTCTGATATATTGGTGGGTGCGGGCATATCTGTGATAGCCGCGATCTTGAGAGGGTCAATTTCAATGCCACGTAAAGAAACTATAACCCCTAATAATTTATCGAACTTAACTCCGAATATGCATTTAGCTGGATTTAGTCGGATAAGATATTCCCTTAACCGATCAAATACTTTCCTTAAGTCATTTAAATGATCATCTTCTTTGATGGAATGAGCTATGATATCATCTACATAATCATGTAGGATATCATGCATCATATCATGAAAAATATAAGTCATAGCTCGTTGATAGGTTGCACCTGCATTCTTTAAGCCAAATGGCATCACTTTCCAACAAAAGGTTCCCCAAGGGGTAATAAAGGTTGTTTTGGCCTGATCTTCAGGAGCTATCCTGATCTGATTATAACCAAAAAATCCATCCATTAAGGATATCATTCCACTTCCAACAGTAAAGTCAATGATCTGATCCATGTTGGGAAGAGGAAAATCGTCTTTAGGGCATGCAACATTAATGTCTCTGAAATCGGTGCAAACCCTAACTTTAGTGGCTTCTTTCTTAGTTACTGGAACTACATTTGAGATCCATTCGGCATAATCAATGGCTTGTATAAAAATGACTTTCAACAGTTTTTCTAGTTCTCCTTTGACTAGTAAGGCCACTTTAGGATGCATTTTTCGAAGTTTCCGTTTAACGGGTTTAGCATCCGGATGGACTACTAGATGATGCATAACTACGGAAGGGTCCAAACCTGGCATGTCTTCATATGTCCAAGCAAAGACATCTTCATAGTCTTTAAGAAATGAAATGTATTTATCTTGTTTTTCTTGACTCAATTCTGATCCAATATTGATTATGTGAGGGTTATGTTCGGTTCCAATGTTAATTTTTATAACGTTTTCAACTTCCATATGTAAATCTCTCTCAAAATTAGGTGGGGTGGATGAAACACCTAATTCTTGTAATTCTTCCAAGGTTAACTTGGATAATTCATCTTGAGAAGTCGTAGCTTCAAGCTGGGCTATATTCGGGATAGAGCCATCAAAATAAAATTCATTATATAACAATTCCTCAATGGAAACATCATGAAAGATATCTCCCTCCAACTCGTCGTCGGATTCGGCAATCATTTCGGGGTAGGCTATGGATAGCATATTGCGAGGTAAAAGAATTATTTTTTAGACACAAAGAATCTTGTTTATCTAGATAATCTTGATAACATACGAGATGGTCATCATCCTCAAATGGAAAGGGCTGACCTTTACTAGAAAATAGGCCCACACCACAATGGGCTAGGCCACGGTTCTACCTCAAAAGGTTCTTTCATACCATTTTGGAAAGGTCCCAAACCTTTCCCTTTATATCCCAATTTAAGCATTATGGGCTTAGCTTTAAGATAATCATTAGCAAAATAGCATCTAGCATATCCATCACAATGTGTCTTAATGTTTCTGGGTATTCTTCCCCAATCATATCCTTTATAAATAAAAGCACAACTCCCGACTTGGTAGATACTTCCCATAGGTTGTGGGAGGCCCAAGGTACGAGGAGAGGGTGGGAGTTTATTTAAAAGGAGGGAAGTTTGCATGGCTGTGTTGGCTTCCTCGGATATAAGAATTGTAGATAAATCGGGTAAGAGCTCATCAGTAAGAGCATAAGAGGTAGAAGGAACATTTCCTACATCGTCGGGTGTAGAAAGGATGCCAGTAGTGGATGTAGATGTCATAGGGATATTGATGGGTGAGTCTATAGGTATGGAAGATATAGGAGTAAAACAAGAAGCATTGGTTGTAGTTTTAGGATCTTTTCGAGGTCCTAATGTGGTTTGTTCAGAAGATGGTTGAGCTATATGTATAGGTGTAGTTGAAAGAGTAGATGATGTTATGGGTGTGTGTTTCACACGTTTGGATGGATGATAAGAATTAGGATGTGTGGATGACAGGGCAGGGAAAAATTGAACTCCAACAGGTTCTACCAAAGCGCACATATCAAAGGGTCTAGGATCACCATGAATGGTAACCAACTGGTTTTTAAATTCAAATTTAACACATTGATGTAAAGTGGAGGGAACCGCTCGCATCGCATTGATCCAAGGGCGACCCAAAAGTATATTGTACGATGGAGGGCAATGTACAATAAACACGGTCGTATCTAGGGTTCTAGGACCAACTTGCAAGGGTATAGTAATGACTCCACACGTTTCTTGTGTCTCGTCATTGAAGGCTTTGATAATCATATCAGTTCTTTTCATTTCATCACTTCTAAACCCAAATCGTTGGTAGAAGTCAAAAGTGCGAGATGTTTAAAGATGAACCATTATCAATCAAGACTCGTTTAACGACTACATCTCCAATTAAGGCAGTAATATATAAGGGGTTATCCTTATGTAAACTATGTTGCGGGATATCTTTATCTCGAAAGTCAATACAATCGACTTCTCGAGTGATGATAGTATTGGACATGGCTTCGAGGTTGAATATTTTGTGGTACCATCATTTGGCTTAATGTGAGCATTAATTCATCCCTATGGGTAGGAGAAGATCTTAAGAGGTCCAAAAGGGAAATTCTAGCTGTAGTATTGGATAATTGTTCATTAATATTGTAAGGAGGTTTAGGTTGAACATTAGACGCATAATTCCCTTTATTGGGATTTTTCAAAACAAATGGGGCTGATCCATCGTTCTGAGTTTGATCCTGTTGAGAGGTTTGAGCCTGTTGTCCAGTAACGGACTCGATGGTTCCTACAATATTATTTTGCGGGTGATGAATAGGTCTTGGTCTAGCGTTTATGGCTTGTTCATTAGAAACTATTTGGTGAGAAGATGGTCTAGTAGTGACTCTTCTAGGAAATGGTTCTTCTGGAACCATAGAACTTGTGATAGGTTGAATAGGATCTGATTCATCTTCAGAACTATTCGATTGATTTGAGGTGATTTCCATGTCACTTTCAGTCTCATATTCGGTGTCACTAAGATCAAGTATCCGAATATTATGTAGAGGTCTGGTCGTAACTATGGATAAAGTTGTGTCAAATATTTGAGGATCATGAACAGGTAATTGTCCACTAATAGTCCCTACATATCGGGTAGGAGGAGGAACATTGTGATGCTCAATTTGATTGGCCACCTCTTTACCATGTTTTGGTAAAGGATGTTGAAATATGTCCAATGATTGATTGGCATTCTGATTCTGATTTTGGGGAATGTTCTTTTGAGCGTTATTAGAAGGATTTTGTTTAGGTTGGAAGGCTTGCACCTCCATCTCATTGTTATCAATCAAATCTTGTATTTTATGTTTTAATATTTTACAAGAGTTGGTAGCGTGTCCAGGTCCTCTATGAAAATCACAATGTAAATCAGCTCTGTATCCGGGTATGGTTGGATCAGGTTCCCGGATAGTTGGTAATTGGATCAAGCCTCGTGCTAGTAATTGCGGGAGAATGGTTGATAAAGGTTGATTTAACCTAGTAAATTCTCGGGGTGGTTTATCAGGAGGTTTCAATATAAACTTCTCTGTTGTTTTCGCAGTATTAACATTAGCAATGTTTTTGCTATCAGTGACTCCGTCACCCACAACTTGTTTATTTTTATATTGATTTTTGGATGTTTTCTCATCATCTTTCTTTTTGAGCTGACCTCTTCTAATGAGAGCATCTTCCACCCTTCGAGCTAAGTCTATAGCTTGATCGAAGGTGGTCAAGGTATAGGATAGTTGTTCTTGTAAATTATTGATAAAAATATCCAACATTTCCCGATAAGGTAACACAAAGTGTAATTTTCCTATCAGCTGTCTCCATCGAGCTAAGAAGTCAGCAAAACACTCATCTTTGTCTTGTTTTAGGTTGTACAAATCTTTAATGGTTACATGCCTTTCGATATAGGCACTAAATTGATGCACAAAAGACTCAGCGGTCTCTTCAAAATTTCTCAAGGAATGAGTGGGTAGTTGATAATACCATTCCAATGCCATCCCCCCTAAGCTTTTCGGGAACATTTTTAGTAATAGCAAATCATCATGTGATATGTCATGACATGCTATCCTAAACATACGAAGATGCTCTATGGGATCTTCGGTTCCTTTATATATAGGTAGGACAGGCATAGGAAAGTGTTTGGGATATGGTTGTGCTACAACTATAGGATCTAGAGGTTGACTACACATCTCTCGATAATTGTACGAGGGACGGTAGGGATCTATCTGGTCCATGCGAGAGACTAACTGTTTCACCATGGCTTCCAAATTACCAGTTTGTCCACCATATTGGTTTGGTGGTACATGAGTATGGGATTTGTGACCGTAGGAAGGCGGGACATAAGGATTAGATGCTATATTGCTGTTATGCAAATGGTTGGTAGGAAGAGTATTATGAAGAAGATTTGTTGTAGCATTATGTTGTATCCCAGATTGTTGGAAATTGGTATTTGGTTTTGTTTTAGGCTTTTGTTGATTTGAGGTATATTGATCAATAGCTTGGTGAAATAGAGCAGTGAATGAAGGTTTCTTTTGTGTGGGAATAACCCTTGGCTTGGTAACAGGCACTCTAGGTGGTTGGGTAGCCTGTTGTTGTTGCATGTTTTGGATTATAGCAGCCATGTCCAAATTGGACGGTCCAGCTTGATCACTCTCTTGATCAACAAAGGACAAAGGATTAGTGCGTGTGTGATATATATCTTCTAGGGTTGCTTGAGTGTCACTAATTTGATCTTTATCCATATGAACTGCTCTATTAAGGGTGCCAATATTATTATTGAGAAATTTCCAAAAATGGTCCATGTTCTCAAAAGTAATAGCTCCTTCTGGAGTTATTTTAGGAGATGAGGATCCTTCCTCTCTATCATTTTCTTTTTGTTCATTTGCATCCACAAATTCTTCTTCTTGTTGGTTTAAGGTTACTTCTTCTTGAATTGGGTCTTCAAGAAGGGCATCTGGTTTATTTGTGGTTTTTCCTAACCAATCTTCTTCTACTTCAATTTGTTTTCCATTCCTGAGTCTAGTCATTGTGTCTAAATTTAGGTTTTAGCAAATATATATTAATATATTTGCAACAGATCTTGGGAGGTATATATTTTAATTATATACCTACTATAATACTTAAAAGAAAAATGTTTTGATTTTTTTTGTTATGATTTTATTATTTTTTTGTTTTTGTTTTTTTTTGTTTTTATGCTTATAAAGACAATAAACAACACACTAAATACAAGAAATAACAATAATAAAATAATAACTTAGTTTTCTATAAATAGTTTATAGATATCATTGATAGGATCAAGTTCATCAGGAGTCATAAAGTGCTCCTCTTCAAATTGGAAATTGTTTTTCAAGAAGTCAACAAAGTGTGCTATGGTGATATTATCTGTTTCAGATTCTGTTTTGTAAAAATAAATCTCATGGCAATACTCTCGATATAACACAGCTCTAGGAACTCTATTCCATCTCTTTCTATCCATAAGAATGACCTTCTTGGTCCTCTATACGAGCTAGAAATTGATGTACTATGGCTGCATTCTCAAGGTATTCCTCAAAGGTATACAACTCAGAAGACACAAGGGCTCTTTTATCTGCTAACCACCTATGGCAAGCTCTCTGAAGTTCATGATACAAAATCACTTGATCGGGATCCAGGATTCTATCTAGGACAAACCTCTTGATTTGCCTAAGTTCGGTTGCTCTAGATGAAATGAGATCCAATCTCCTATCAAGTTCATCCCACAAAGGTTGAACCCTATTTGTTTGAGGTACTCTAAGCACAGAAGTAATCTCTATAGCTGCTAATTGATTTTCAACATTAATGGTGACAGCTCGTCTTTTATTATAGTCTACCATCTAAACATGACATGCAAATTTTCTTAAGTCTAAATGCATTTGTGTTTTTATTATTTTTTATTTTTAGAAAGGTTTTTGTTTTCAAAAGGTTTATGTTTCACGTCGGGTTCACCAAAATGTATCGCTCCAAATTTTTTGCACCCTTACCTTCAGGCTATAGGATCCGCGCCCGGAAGGGGGATGTGAAAAGGATGGGACAATACCTCGGATTGAGAGGCCCTTGGAAGGTCCCGCCTCTCGGGGGAGGTGTATAAGGGTGAATTTTTGATGGATGGTGGGTTCACCAGGAAACTTTTGAATGGCAGTTTCCACGCCTAGGTTGATAGTGTGTTTGATGTGTTCATTTTTATGCTTGATCATTCAACTCCTAGGTTTGGCCGATATGAATCTAAACTATTCTATATGCCAATGCTGATTTAAATGAATACAAAAAATAGAAATGAATGCAAATAACGAGAGAATATGCTAACTAGAAGGTGTCATACCTGATTTCGGATGTCTGATGGAGATTCTGAGTCTTGTAGGATTTCAGATCGTCTCAATTTGTATGTAATCATCTGATATTTCATGGGATCATCCCAAATCATAGAAGGTCATCTGAAATCAGACAGAATCATCTGAAATCTGATGAATTCGTCATAAACCTGCAATCACAAAAATAGACGCAAAATACCAAATATGCAAGTGCAAAAGCAAAGGATAATGGTAGAAATAACAGCAAACATGCCTAAATAATAGATTCTAATAACAAATAAGGAAATGCAGTAGATTTAATGATTGATTTTAACTTTATCATGCGATTATGCTAAATGAGGTGAACTCCAAGATGCATAAAACATAATAACTTAAAACAATGCAGAGATATGATATGAAAAATGCAGAAAAAGCTAAGAAAATGCAAACTCTAAACTCGGACTGCCCCCAATCTGGACTACAGTCAGGATCGCCTCCAATCGTACGAGATCGTCCGCAATCGTCCGAGATCATCCACGATGATCCAAGCTAGCTTCGACTAAAAAACAGTAGAGTTCCTGCAATAAAAATGCAAAAATACCGAATGCAAGCAATAGTGCGAGGGAATAAGGAGCTAACTCTGCAATGAAATCCTATCAACTAAGGGGTTAGGGGTTCAGGGAGAATCAGGGGGAATCATGGGGAATCAGGGGGATAAACTAGAAAAATCCTAGTTTATATAGGATTAGGAAGAGGTTTGGGAGGTTGGGGATCATCCCAATCTGGGAGATCTCCAACAGGGAAATCTCCAACTGCACAGACACGCTTCTACCCGAGTTGGAGAGGCTGTTGAAACAGAAGCTAATTATGAAAATTTGGTTTTGGGACGAAATCGTCTGGACGTTCTGTTCTAGACGAATTCGTCAGATCGGGGATGATTTCGTCTAATCTACGACGATATCGTCCAACGGTCAAAACAAATCCTAAAAATGGCACGAAAAATGGGGAAAGCGGGTAAAAGGCGGTTTAACGGGCAGTTTGGGGTTGAAATTCAAATTTTAATATTTTATCTTTTTACTAATGTTTTAACCATGCCAATTTTAGGGTGCTACACATCCTTCCTATTTCTCACTCTATAATACTCCTGATACTTATCCAAAAATGTAGTTTCCATTTGATCCCAAGTACGAATTGAATATTAACCATCGTAAGGATGCATATTTGAGTGTAGATGGAAATAAATTCAGTTTTTGGTTATCATTGACATAGTCATAAGTTTGAAACAAAACTTTAAATTCAAATAGGAACTGATCAGGATCTTCAAAAATAATTCCTCTAAATATTGGCAATACTGAGGGTGAAATTATTTTCATAGGATAATTCTGAGTAAGATTCAGATGAATAGGGTATTTAAAAGTTCTAACAGGATTATCAGTATCATGACCAACAATTTCCCTATCACGTTCTCCTTGTTCTACCATAGGTTCTTCCTTAGTTTTGACTTGTTCAACTAGTTCAAATGGATCTGCCCTATGGGTATGTCTAGAAGCAAGTGCCTCTAAGAGCTCTTGTAAAGATATTGAAATTTTAGTTGATGAAGAATATTATTCTCTTTTAAGTCTTTTATGAAGTTCATACACAGGCAGATCTTCACCTAATCGTGAAGAATACCTTGGTGGAAAAGAGCCAGTTTTGATAAACCTTCCTCTTTCGTCTCTTGGCCTATTCATCCATTCTCATCCACTAAATGAACTAGAATTTAGTTTTCAAGAACTGTTACCTATAATATGACAGTTTTGGACTGATATACTTCTCCAAAAAACACCTAAAATATCCCCAACAATGGCACCAAAAATTATGAGTGTCATCAACTCTTCATCATTTAATCATTATGTTTGTCAATCCAGGGTGGTGTCCAAGGCTATATATGAAAGCAAAGGTAAACAGTCTGAATATTAGTTCATCCAGGTCATGGCTTTATTCATGGGACAGTTAGTGCTTGGGGGTGTTTGTGTCTCCTTTTTAACTCCTAAAAATTGAAACTAAACTACTAATTATCTTTGCAAAAAAGAAATTGCAGAGATTCACACTGTTGCTGAAAAGAAAACTAAACTATTGTTACAGAATTTAAAATGACAAAATTTAAATGACAAAATTGGAACTTAAGGATTTGAAGCATCACACCTTTCAAAAAATGAAATCTTAACACAGTAACAAAATTCAAAATTTAATAAGTGTATATTGTAAAACTAGAACAAACTTAAATAACAAGAAATTCTCTGATGCAAACTGGAAATACAGACTAGAAATGTTGAAGCTGAAACAGAAAGTGTTATGCTATAAAATCTACTCTAGATGACTTAACTACAATGCATTAATTTGCCAAATGTTATATGCAATTTAACTCAACATTTAATCATGCAATAAGCTGTCAGATTCTTGTTGATTTGCTGCAACAAGAAATGAGCAAAATTATGGCAGAATTAATCCTTCCCCTGGGCCTGGAAGTGGCCCTTGCTTCCTGAACCAGAAGAAGGTAAAAGTACCTATCCTAAATTACCAAAGCTTCACACTAAACTTAGAATGCCAACATAAATAATGAAACTGCATCTTTTATTAAATATGTAGTAGTATAACAACAGTGTAGGGGAAACCTACAGAATATTGTTCTACTACAGTATAATGCTACAACTCTTAAACTTATGTTATTCTTTATCCTCTAGATCCTATATGCTCAACCAAATGTGAGTTATCTTATTTATACTAACGGGTTACAATATTGATAGGATTTTGTGTTGCTATGTAGGGCTGCTACAACTATTGTAGAACTTTTTCCTAGAATGCAAGGAATTGTTATGTTATTCCTTATCCATTCCTTCTGTTGGGCTTCATGCATTGAGATACAAGTGTTGGAAAGAATAAGGGTATCCCTTAAATAGCTTTAGCCACCGTTTACCACCCTTCTATTGTTGTTATAGGTGCTTTTGACCAAAACTATTCTTACTGCATTCATTCCAGAGCTACTCTAGAATATCAGGTAGGATAATAGAGTTTGTGTTAATTCATGCACCAAAGGCACATGAAAACAGTTGTGACGGTGTGACTAGTCTCCATAATTGCCCATAAGACTTATTCCATCTTTTGCATGAGTTGGAGTGGACCAATTCCAAGCCATGTTGTATATGTATAATTGGCTGGAATTTGAATGGACAATTTCCTGTTTCTGCACAGTCAAACTATTTTGAACAAGTTTTAGCATCTTTTTGGTCATTTGAAATAGTTAGACGGTGGGGAAAGCTAATGAAATAGGCACAAAACCAAATACATAGCAGTAGATTAGTATTACAATCTTTAATTAAATGCAAAATCTACTAAATAATTCAACTGAAACAGATTATAAAACACAAAAAAAATAGTCAAAATAGGATACATGCACTTTAACATTTAAATATGCAAACACTATCATATAATGCATTTATCACGAGATTAATATCAAAATATAACATAAGTTATTCCAAATAGTTTTAAAAAGTTATCAAAAGTAGTCTTTGTATGAGGCAATTTTTTGCCTCATCAAGGATCATTCCCTAGTGGGATTGGTAGCAAAACGTGTGCATAATTGGTGGGTATCCCCTACCAGGGTGCCCTCTAATTAGTTGCGGTCACCACCGTCCCACCCTCAATATGAGGATAAATATTTACATAATTTCTTTACTATTTTTTTTAGTATTATTCTAGACTATCATAGGATGTTGCAGTTCAAATTTCATGCAATTTGGAGTTAAATTGGCCGAGATATCGTATTTTTAAGGTTTTGCAGGTTCGTAGGGCCCATCCAGGCACCCCAGTTGCATGCAGGTGTATTTTTGCCTCAATTTGAAAATATAACCACATGGGTTATCTTAAAATAATTATTTATACATTCTATCCAAATTTCATGTGCTTTGGACATGTTTAGATGCAGGAATTTTTTATCTTGCTCTTCACAGGTTGCAGGCGAGTGGCACAAAATCGATGGGTCTACGGATGCAATTTCAGATCTATTTTTGGTTATATCCCCTCAAAACCTCTTATTTAACATCCCAATAAAGTTTCAAGTAATTCTGAGTTGATTTGATATATTTTTAATATATATGCCATTTTGTGCCTATGGGGATTGCATGTTTTCCTTCACACGCCCTTGCTATTTGACCCTTTTTGCTTCCTTGTGTGCAGGTTCAGGTTCCTATAAGGCATTATGAAGGAATATCAGACATAAAATATTAGAGATACAAGCAACATCGACATTGGCCCACCCACTTCCATTGTGGGTACGAGGAAAGACACTGGATGTGCACCCACATTTCTTGAAGGATTTGCTCCTTGGGCACCCAAATTTTGTAACAATTGTATCACATTTGAGCCCTCAAGGGTAATATTGTGTAACCTTGGATTTTATCCACCAAATTAATAATAAATATACTCGCTTTATTTCATATCTTGTTGTTTGGTTTTTGCTTCCATTTTACATGCATGCTTCCATTTGATGCTCATACACTATAGGGGATAGATACATATATTTTTTATCATAATTAGGTGCACCATTTTTCCCTACTTCATTGGTGATCATGGTGGTACCCTTGTCCCTTGTCGTTTGGATGAAAATTTGACTCCATTTCTGCCATTTTTGCCCTTTTTGTGTTGCAGGTGCTCCCCTCTCCACCCTAGAATGGTGGCAGAACCTTTATTTGGCTCACCCTAGGATGGTGACTTCACTGTACCATCCTAGGATGGTGGTAGGGCTTCTAATAATCCCACCCTAAAGTTTTGAAGAACCGGAGAAGTTTCCGCTCAAAAATTCAGAATTTGGAGGTCTCAAAACTGAAAAGTGAGTGCCTAAACCCTCTGTTTTTCTTCTGTATTTCCAGAGATTGTAAAAATTGGTTTTTCTTGCATCATTTTTTTGCATAGAAATTTTAAAAATCATATTTTTACTTTTCTTATAACATAAATCAACAAAATGAAGAAGAAAATCGAAATAAATTTGAAGTAGTAATGCATATTTGTGGCTTTGATTGCTTGTGGCTTACCCAATGGGTAAGCTAGAATTTAGCATTTGCATTCAGAAGTTACATTTGTAGGTTCTTTATCCTAACTTTATAAAAGTAAAATTCACTTATTTGCATGCATTTAGTGAATGATCATTGAATTCTTCTTTTCTTACTTTATTGGATTAAAAAGAACCACACACACCATGATCCACTTAAAACACTAACGAGTTGGACTTCATCCCCAACCGTTGGTAGAGCGCAAGTGACGGTGGGTTTCATATCCATCCACTTGGCTCAAATCCCATGAACCTGATCCATCTTACCAAGGCCTATTCCAAGATCCATCATAGCCCATGGGTTATATCATGCATCACCCTTCAGGGAGGTGTATCGCAGACTGTAGGTGAACTGGGTGAGGAACTGGTAGGACCTGTGCTCCCTGGCCATGTGTGGACCTCATCACCACACATTATAGATGGGATAACGTGACCTAGATTTCATATATAGGTTGACAAGTTATGATTATATAGGTGAAATCCAATTAAATATTTGAGTACATCATCCAAAAATATTTCAAGCACATGACACAAGGTCATCCTTTGCGAACAACACATCTAAAACACACAAAATAGTTTAGGGACTCACATCTAAAACTTAAAAGATATAACCATCTATCTATTGGGTGTTTCCTTTTATTTTTGTTGTTTCATTAAGAATTTGTAAAGAAGATAATCACTTGGGGTATTGATAGAGGAGTGTGATGGTGTGCACCATTGCAGAGAGTGGATTAGGAGACACGAATCATCTGATATAGCCCTAGGGACTTGGTTATACCTCCCTGAAAATATTCTACTCCACCTAACTTCAAGATAGCAAGGCACAAGCCTCATCTTCGAAGGGATCCTCTGTGAGACACCCTGAGGAATGATGAGCATTACTTGGGAGAGTGTTCCCGGTATGTAGATATTTCATAGGCCTTCCTTGGTGAAAGGCAACTGTGCACTGAGGCACTAATAGATAGATCAGTGCCATGCATCCATGTACCTATCAGGGCTGACACACCTAATAATAAGCAGGAGTACAACTTTACACACTTCCCAGAGCAAGTCGATACGACTTTACCTCCATGTCGCCTTGATAGGATATAGCATCTCATGCAGCCCGATGGGAATGACACTCATCGGTTAGGGCAAGCCAATTCTGCCCTACCTTTTCTCGTCCAGGAGGGAAGACATGAGGAGATCCCAAATTTTCCTCAAGAACAATATTTTGCACATGCCCGATGTGCCTCTGTGCCAGCTGAGTATAATGAGCATATGTTCCAACCCGAACCTTGAGTCAATATGGTGAACCTTGAGAGAGGCAAGCACCCTATGGAGACCACAGAGTATCTTGAACGAGGTCTGACCCATGGCAATATTCCTAGGCCCCCTAGGCCTCACACTGTGGATCAAATTTGGAAAGTGATTGCAAGATATACAGAGCACCAAGCTCAGTTCAAGAAGCTTCGACAAGACAAAGAACAATTAGACCACTTGCACCAGCTTGAGAAAGAAAGGATTGAACAGAATACCAATGAGCTATTCTAGAAGACTTTACGATAGAGGGTCCCTACCTATAAGACACATAGGCAGGAAGTCCATCCGAGGCAACCCATGCTCATTTGAGATAGGTCCCTAAAACCTTATCCAATGTTACCTCCAGGACCTCCTAGGCCAGATTAGGAGATCCCTCCCAGACCAAACATAGGGTACCCACCGTGGGTGGATACTCCCATTTATAGACTGGCTCGAGAAATGCCTTACGAGGCCTATACTGAGCATGAGACAAAATTAGAGTATGTAGAGATGCCTTATCAAGGTAGGGGTGATTTACCACCGCCCCATAATAGGTTAGAGGACCCTAGACCTCCACTGCAAGATGTGAAAAAGGATGAGGATATTAAGTCCTTAGGCCCGTATAAAGATTTCTAGAATGTTTGGATTTAGTTGAGAACAAGACCTCTGGGTTGGGATCTCAAAAGCCCACTATGCGCTAGTTGTGTAGTCAACCCATCCATCCTTCAGTACTTGCACCTCCCTATCCAGAATAATTTAAGTTGCCTCAATTGGCCACCTTCAAGGGAGAAGAGGATGCATAGGAACGTGTCACTAGGTTCTTAGGCCAATGCTTTGGCATTCATGACGATGATGCTTTGCTTTTGATGATATTTGTGACTAACCTCGCTATCCCTACCTTCGAGTGGTTTTACCAACTCCCTAAGCATAGCATCCACAATATGAACCAACTTGTGGATGCTTTCCTATAGCGCTTTGCCTTCAATACCAATAAGAAGGCAACACTGGCTGATGTAGATGGGTTGAAATAGTATGACGATAAGTCAATAACAAATTATGGCAATAGATGGTGAACCCTGCTCACCAAGCTACCTTATCTTCTCCCCATGTTGGATTTGACTCATATGTTTTCCAAAAGGTAGTTGAAGCCAATCTCCCTATTGGTGCAGTTGCAACAATACCCTACTCTTGAAGATGCCTTAGCATAGGCTAGGATCATTGAAGAAATCAAGATTCAAGAGGGCAAGATTGCAAAGCCTCACAAGAAGGAATGGAACAAGAATGCTAAAAACACCCTAACACAACTGAAGTCAGTAGCAGTAAATCAGGTTGCAATTAGTGTCCCAGGACCAGTGCAAATCATGCCACCTCAAAATCCTAATTATCAGGCCACTCCTGGGAACTATGCCAAGGATAACTAGAATGGTCAAGGGCAAAATCAACAGCATCACCACAAGTGACAATTCATGCCCATTGCAAAATCTATGGACTCACTGTTTGATCACCTCGTAGTGTCCAATGTGATCCATCTACTTGAGAGTCGACCCATCGATCCAAATGCACCAAAGCCCAAAGGATACAAATAAGACCTATATTGCAAGCTTCATAGGTAAAACAGACATGATGTGCAAATGTACTATAAATTCAAACACTTGATGCAATACCTAATTGATAGGAATGCCCTCCAGGTAGACAACCCTATCGCACCAAACAACTAGTAGATGGAGATCTTCAAGGACCCCTTGCCTGCCCATGCAGAGCATGCCAAACCAATGCCCCAGGTGAATGAGGTTTACCATGCCCCTCTTAAGCAAGGGTATGTTGGCATGGTTAGTATTGTGACAATAAATAGGTGGTATCCAAGTCTAGCTACACCACCTGCAACTCAGAGTAATGTCCCTTTGACATCACAGCCTATACTGCCTCTCAGGTCGATCCTCCCACCTAGGCCTGTAGTCACCATTAAGAGTAAGCTCACTCAAAGCTTAAGAACAACATCTTTCTAACTCTTCATCTATGAGCTCATCCAACAATCACAACCTCATAGAGAAGCCTTTATGGAGATCCTTAAGGCAATTGAGCTTCAGCCCCATGAGTCTAACTCCTTTAACAACTTTGTGGGGCATGTGTAGCAATGCACGGAACCGCTGATTACCTTTTGAGAAGATGAACTTAAACTGGTTATGCATGATATGGTGGATCCCCCTTTGCACATCGTCGCATGTATGAATGGAACACCTTATAAGAGATTGTTGATAGACACTAGGTCTTCAAGCAACATCATAACTACAACAGATCTCAAGCACCTGAAGCTCCCAGTATCCCACATTCTTACATCTACCTACACCCTCTGAGCATTCAATGATGCTATATGCTCAACGATTGGTACAATCATCCTACCTATTCAAGTAGGGGGAAAGATCATCCCTACAATGTGCCACATCCTAGAGGGTTATATCACATACAATATGTTAGGAAGACCATGTATCAGGGGCATGAAGTGTGTTCCCTCCATTGCTTACCAATGCCTCAAGTACACTCATGAAGGGCAAATTCATGTCGTCCCCATAGACCTAGAGCCCTTCAAGTACTACAACATGGTGCAGAAATTACCCGAGTTGACCTTGCCATCAATGCATCTAGATTTTCAACTAAATAAATCTAGTCGAGGTTTGACCCCGATGCTACCAAATACCATGCCATCCTCATCATCAAATCTGCCCCAGATGCCTAGTACACCAGCGGATCCTTTGCCTAGGAACCCAGAGAAGCGGCCCATTCATGAGGTCCAACCAACCATATCCACTATCTCCATAGAGGAGATACCTAGCCCAAATTATGAAGAGACACCACACAAGGCAAACGATGAGCTAGATAAAGTCTCACTCTCATCCCTCTTCTATCTATATCCCCAGGTTACAGTGCACCTAGCTTATACCAGATAGGGGAAATACATGGTTAGGAATGTCACCACTACTCCTGCTTTAGAGTTGATGCAATACATGGGTAGACCCCATCTTCCCATAGGCACTATTGTACCTCTTGGTATTCCCCCTAATCAAACAAATTTTATCTATGGGGGCCTTGACTATGGCATCAAACCTTACCAACAATAGGAGGAGGATGAGGAACCTTTTGGAGAAGACATTAACTACTTGTCTAACCCTAAATTTGCCTTGAAGTACCTTGACCTATGCAACTGGCATGGTTATGGGTTAGGCCTATATGAGCAAGGCACAAGAATCCCTTATCAACCATAATATCAAATACCCTATGACAAGTTGGGAGTGGGACACAACAATCCCTTGCCTCTAGATGTCCTCATGGATGGCCTAGATCACTTAACTATAGGCTATAGTGATAGGTTGGCTCAAGACCCTTATGCCAATCCCAATATAGTCTACTCCCTGGGGGACTACTTCCCGCTACCATATGGGAACCCTACAATCCTCAGTGACATCCTTCCACATTTTGAGAGAGGGGAAGGTTCACAAATTTGTCCCCATGTTTGTGATGAATCAGATCAAGGCACCTCATATGAATGGACCTCATATGATGAGTCGAGTTACGAGGTGGCACCATATGACCCTTTTGAGTCGAATAGTGATCATTCACAAATTGTTCCCATTAATGACCAATAGGAAGACCTCCTATATCTGTTCCCTTTCCCTAATCCTATTTGGTGGTAGCTCCTTCCTCCTGAAGAACCGGTTCACCCATAGGAAGCTAGACCTCCTAGGGAGGGCACAATTAATTTACTTGAGCAGCTGGAGCCTCATGAGCCTGAGGCACTGCAAGGTGATAATGAAGAAGTCCTCCTCCATGACAATAATTATGAGGAATGAGCATATATGGGACCACACTTACCTGATCATCTGATACCAAGAGGCAACAATGATATTCCCATATACGATAGTGACTATGAGGATGAAATAGAGAGGGCATGCCTTTGTTCTTATTACTTGCATCATCATCATGATCCCATCGACATAGAAGAAGTCTATTTTTAGTTGCACGTTGACCCATGCTTGAGGGCAAGGCCTATCAATTTAGGCTAGATTCACCATGAGGTCTCCCCTGACCCACCCACACACATGGAGCTCCTTGAGCCTAATGATCCCATTCTACAATTTGTTCCCAGACAGGATCTGATGATCCCCATTCCCCTAGAACCACATCTGGGTGTGGGAGATGATATCAATATATAGTCACATGCCCATAGTCCTAGAGAGCAGACACATTCCATCAATATAATCTTCATTGATTTAACCACACCACTTCACAACCCAACCGATCCTTCCAATCCATGTCATCTAGATCTAGATGTTATTGACTAGGATCACGTTGATTCACCCCCATCACCCTCTACGTATTGGGCTTACAGTCATTTTTTTCACTTCTTCGTTGGGCCAACTCATGATTTCTTCCATGCTAAGGAGGAACCTAAGTTTCCCATCAAGGATTTAAATCCAGTTGATGAAATCCATTTGATTCCAACTCCCCATCATTTGGAAGAGGGGTTGCATATGTCAATCGAGCCAATGGTTGACAAAGATATTGGCTCAGATCCTAAAAACCTATAATGTATCAAGTTATGGGAAAGCCTATCCCATGAAGAGCAAGCCAATTACATAGCCCTTATCACAAATAAGAAGCTAGCTTTTGCATGGTCTTACAAAGACATGTTGGGACTAGATCCCAATATGGTCACCCATAATCTAATGCCTAACCCCAAATCCAAGTATGTCAAGCAAAAGTTTAGAAATATGCACCCAACAGTGGCCTTGATGGTCAAATACGAGCTATAGAAACTATTGGATGCCAAGTTTGTAATTTCTATAGACTATCCACCATGGTTGTCCTACATGGTCCCCATCAAGAAGTCTGATAGGAGGATTCACATTTGCACTAATTTTCAAGACCTAAAAAAAGCGAGTCCTAAGGATTATTTTCCTTTATCGAGCATCGATGCCCTGTTAGATGCCACCGTAGGCCACAAAATGCTCTCCCTTATGGATGGCTTCTCTAGGTATAATCAGATTTGTATCAACCCTAAATACTATCTCAAAATGATGTTCACAATGCCCTGGGGAACATTTTGTTACAAGGTCATGCCATTTGGCCTTAAAAATGTCGGTGCCACCTACCAGCGTGCCATGACATATATCTTCCATGAATACATGCACAAAATTTGGAATATTACATGGATGACTTACTGGCTAAATATTTATTACGTCATGAGCACCTAGATGTCTTGCACAAATTCCTTGATTTCCTTATTGAACATAATGTGAGATTGAACCCCAAGAAGTGCATCTTTGGCATTACATCTATAAAGCTCTTAGGATTTATAGTTTCCAAATGAGACATTGAAGTAGACCCTAACAAGGTCAAGGCAATCCTTGAAATGCCTCCCCTGACTACCATCAAGCAGCTTTGTAGCTTGCAGGGGAGGATTGCATCCATCAATCGCTTCATAGCATAATTTTTGGACAAATGTCGACCCATGAACAAACTCTTGCACAAGGGGGTTGCATTCCACTAGGATGATGAGTGTCAGGATGCCTTTGACGTAATTAAATAATACCTGGCTTCGCCACCAATATTAGATCCACCTAGACTAGGGGTGTCATTTCAATTATATATCTCAGCTACTGAGACTGCATTGGGTGCCATGTTAGCCCAAAACAATGAATTGCATAAGGAACAGGCCACATACTATCTCAGTTGCACCTTGGCAAGCTATGAGATCAAGTACGCATACGTTGAAAAGTTATGTCTAGCAATGGTTTTTGCTACCAAGAAGCTATGACACTATATGCTCAACCACACTATGTATGTTGTATCTAAAGAGAATCCATTGCGATACATGATGAGTCATACTTATCATAGTAGTTGCATGGTGAAATGGATCATGTTGTTGATAGAATTCAACCTAGAATTCATTGGACAAAATTCAATCAAGGGCCAGGTCATTGTTGATCAACTTGTAGAGGCTCCTCTCCAAGATGATTAGCCTCTTAGCATGGAGCTTCCCGATGATGGAGTATTCCAAATATTAGAATCGCTCGATTCTGATGAGCCTGAGTCATAGGCAAATATGACTCTTTTCTTTGATGGCTCCAAATGCAAGCAAGGGGGTGGTGCAAGGATCATGTTTTTCATGCCGCATGGGGTTCCCATACCCATGTCATTTAAAATCGATTTCTCGTGTACCAATAACAATGTCGAGTATGAAGCCTTGCTCATAGGTCTTCAAAAGGCTATCACCATGAAAATAAATAAACTCAATATTTTTGGCAACTCCTTGCTTATAGTGAACCAGGTCAAGGGAATCTACCAGTGTAAGTACCCAGTTTTGCAAGCCTACAAAGCCCTTATGGATAAACTACTGGTAAAGTTTGAATGGTATGACATCGAGGCACTCCCTCGATCATCTAATCGTTTTGCAGATACAATGGCCTCCTTAGGATCCTTGATCCCACAAGACCCCATAGATGAGATGAAAACCATTCAATTCAAGATGTTATCACAATCAGTGGTTGAGCATGAGAGCACTCAAGCCATGCCATAAGTCCACTTGATTCAAATAGAACTTCATCAAGAGAGATTCTCACACATTCACGAGCATCTAAATCATACCACTTGGGGGACTTTGTTCCCCCAAAGCCCTTTTGATAGCAGTACAGTGCTATTCTTACAAGTTCTATCCCAATCAGCATTTGCTCAGGATGAACTTCATGAGGTACAGGCAATTCATGCAATCGAGGCTTCCACACAGCAAGACTGGTCCACATAAGTTATAGAGTACCTAAAGCTTGGTAATACTCCTCCTAGATTATTACAGTTGCCAAAAGGACATTTAAATGCAAGGCAAAAAAATTTGTCTTGTTAGGAGACATCCTATACCGTCAGAGCTACGAAGGAATCCTCCTTGGTTGCTTAGAGTATCAAGAATCAACTTGGGTAATGGCCCAAGAACATGATGGTACTTTTGGTGGCCATTTCAATGGCATGGCTATCATAAAGCATATTCTTCGCAAGGTCTATTATTGGCCAACTTTAGAGCGATATTTTTGCGCATATGTGAGGAAGTACATGAAATGTCAACACCATGCTAACTTGACACATGTACCCTCTTAGGCCTTGCAGCCAATCCAATCGGCTTGGCCATTTTCACAATGGGGATTGGATTTAATTGGGAAAATCTCCCCTACATCCTCGGGCCATCACACATTTATCATTACGGCTATCGATTATTTCACAAAGTGGGTGGAAGCAATCCCCCTTACCACTACGACAGGACCCCACATAGCAGAGTTCATATTACATAATATCATTTTTCATTTTGGTATTCCATCCAAGATCATCTCGGATAATGGGACATCATTCAAGAACAAATATGTGCATGCTTTGACAACAAAATATAATAACCAACACAGCTTTTCAACATCCTATTATCTGCAAGAAAATGGGCAAGCAGAAGCATCAAACAAGATATTAATTTTCATCTTGAAGAAAATAGTCAAAGAGAATCATACCGGTTGGCACACACAAATGTCACTTGCCCTATGGGCTTACCACACTAGCATTCGGATGCCCACTGGGGCAACCCTGTTTTCACTAGTGCATGATTTTGAGGTAGTCATACCTCTAGAGATGGAAATCCCATCATTGTGCATATCCATGCAAGAGTTTATCGATGATGATACTGCATGAAAAGCTTGCCTAGATCAGCTTACATTATTGGATGAATGTTGCATTAATGCTCTTGAGCATCTACGTGTGTATCAAAAGCGGCTCAAAAGAGCCTATAATATGAAAGTCCATCTTTGAGACTTTCAGGTTGGTGATCTTGTCCTAAAAGAAAACCAACAAAACTCTAGCTTGTCACCCCACCTACGGGACAAATTTGTAGCAAACTGGTTAGGTCCCTTTGTCATCACTAGTCAAATTAGGCCTGGAACTTATTGCCTGGACTCCATTGAAGGTGTCGAGGATCCTGAACCCTTGAATATCCTTCACTTACGGTCGTTTCATGCTTAGAGAGCACCAAAAGGATCCTAGTGGGCTTTCATCATCTAGGTCAAATAAAAATGCTCCTAGACTATCTATGATCATCTAGGTCAACCCTAAAAGCCCCAAAGGCATCCATAAGCCCTTTGATCACAACCAAATTCTCCTAGGCAGTCATAGACACTTTTTAAGTACCATTGCCTGTCTAGGTCACCCAAAAGGCTCCTAGCATTTTTTCACCATCTAAGTTAAGTAAAAACACTCCTAGACTATCTACGATCATCTAGGTCAACCCTAAAATCCCCAAAGGCATCCATAAGCTCTTTGGTCACAACCAAATACCCCTAGGTAGTCGTAGACACTTTTTAAGTTTTGCTACCCGTCTAGGTCACCCAAAAGGCTCCTAGCGGTTTTTCATCGTCTAGGTCAAGTAAAAATGCTCCTAGACTATCTATGATCATCTAGGTCAACCCTAAAATCCCCAAAGGCATCCATAAGCCTGTTGGTCACAACAAAATTCCCCTAGGCAGTCGTAGACACTTTTTAAGTGTCATTGCCCGTATCGGTCACCCAAAAGGCTCCTAGCAGTTTTTGACCATCTAGGTCAAGTAAAAATGCTCCTATACTATCTAACGATCATTTAGGTCAACCCTAAAATCCCTAAAGGCATCCATAAGCCCTTTGGTCACAACCAAATACCCCTAGGTAGTCATAGATACTTTTTAAGTGTCGTTGACCGTCTAGGTCACCCAAAATGCTCCTAGCAATTTTTCACCATCTAGGTCAAGTAAAAATGCTCCTAGACTATCTACAATCATCTAGGTAAACCCTAAAATCCCTAAGGGCATCCATAAGCCCTTTGGTCACAACCAAATTCCCCTAGCCAATCATAGACACTTTTTAAGTGTCGTTGACCGTCTAGGTCACCCAAAAGGCTCCTAGCAAATTTTCACCGTCTAGGTCAAATAAAAATGCTCCTAGACTATCTACGATCGTCTAGTTCAACCCTAAAATACCCAAAGGTATCCATAAGCCCTTTGATCATAACCAAATACCCCTAGGTAGTTGTATATACTTTTTAAGTTTCGCTGACCGTCTAGGTCACCCAAAATGGTCCTAGCAGTTTTCACCGTCTAGGTCAAATAAAAATGTTCCTAGACTATCTACGATCATCTAGGTCAACCCTAAAATCCCCAAAGGCATACATAATCCCTTTGGTAACAACCAAATACCCCTAGGCATTCATAGACACTTTTTAAGTACCACTGACCATCTAGGTCACCCAAAAGGCTCCTAGCGGGTTGCACCATCTAGGTCAAATAAAAATTCTCCTAGACTATCTACAATCGTCTAGCTCAACCCTAAAAGTCCCAAAGGCATGCATAAGCTCTTTGGTCCCCCTAAACACCCCAATAGCCCCCAAATAATCCCGTTGGTCACATGTGTATACATATCAATGAAAAACTCAAAAACATCATTAAAGCATAAAAATACAAAAATATTGCACTCCCATCAAGTTGCATACCATTGCATTATCGCTTTTGTTAGGCATATTCTTCATCGCACATTGCATTTATTTTGAATTGATCATACATGTCCAGCACTAAGATGGTACACTAGTCATAATTCACAAATCAATATTTTTCAAGGTCATCACTCACCTCATTCCATAGTTACTTATCATTTTCATCTACATTTCCTCCATTTCCATATTCGTGTATATTCCCTTCACTTAGCCATTTGTTTTAGAATTTCAGTAGGGTTTTCGGTCACTCAGCCATATCCAGTATCTACTCAAATTTTGTAGAATGCTAGCACAATTTTTAGGAGGTAGAATCTTGCTTAGATTATGCCTTGTGTACATCATATCCCAAACACAATTAATCATTAACAATCCAAGTTTTGCACAAAGACAGATGAAATCCATGAAGTGGTCTAGGTTACCTTACGCAAACAGGGCATCCTGCTCATCCCTCTGTGTGAATAGTTCAATAATGCTGAGAGTTGGAAAAAGGACAAGTTCTCCCCTAACCAATTCCCCCCACAATAATAAGTGGTTTTCCCTTCTTTTTTTTATCGTCAAAATCCCATATTTTCACATATTTGTAACAGTCTAAATTTACAAACCCCCACAAAGCAAAAATTCAAAGTACAAAAATACAACAATCAAAAAGTGCACACATCAAAAAGCATAAGAAATAGTGATCCCCATCACTCAAAATTCAAATCCCTTGCTCAAGAGAAAAAAGAAAAAACTTAAAATAAATAGTGATTATTATCACTAAAAAGAGAAAAATAAACAGTGATTCTTATCACTCTATATGAGAGCAAGTATCCCAATATAATTTGAATAAATTAGAGAGTCAAACTTGAATCCCTAGAACTCTCAGCATTCATCAGGTGATCCTTATTATGGGTTTGGTGGGTAGCCTATCTGTCAATGGCGATTGTCTCTCGCATGATGATATGTCTGCCATATTAGCTTTTGAGCATATGTGTAGACCAATGTTTGCATGTGGATGAGCTAGCTTTGGTAACCTAGATTTCCTAGTGGTCTAGTCATACTTAGTACGAAACCTAGGATGGTGGCATTTATTGGGTGATCCTCAGTACAGGTTTGGTTGAGAGCCTACTTGGAACCGATGGTATCCTTATGCATCTCACAAGAATGAACTCACTTACACACACAGGGATATTAAGTACCTTGGTCATCCTAGCAAATTCATACCTTGTCAAAAATTCTTGCATAGTTAGTATACATCTTTTAATCAGTTGACTAAAGTGTTTGAGTCTCGTGAAAACCTCATGGGAATTCCCTAAACATCATGTCATTCATATCACTTCACCTCATTCATTTTAGTTACATTATTCACAAATCCATTATATAAGTCTCATGACAACATTACATATTAGTTGGTGCAATATACATCATCTATGGTGCTAGCATGATATGTCATATGGTCTACACATTGCATCCTCTAAATCAATAAATCATCCATCTCACCATACATCCATGCATGTACAAAATGAAATCAAATCACATTACAAAATATGCATACAGGATTGATATCCATCATCATCTCATAAATAAAATTGCATATATTTGCATACATTTCATAAAATAATAAACACATGATGATAAACCACATAAAAAGCTCATATATATATATATATATATATATATATATATATATATATATATATATATATGTGTGTGTGTGTGTGTGTGTGTGTGTGTGTGTGTGTGTGTGTGTATAAGACAAAAAGATACATCATGTTGCCCATAGGCTACAATAAAAGGAGTCCTCAAACTTCACATTAATAAAATATCCAAAAACACAAAAAGAGTCACATGAGCCACTACCATGGTCACGCAGGACCGGTACTATGACTCGCACTCCCATGTGCAATCAGAGTCCTCTGTGAACTCCTGTACCTGCTATAACCTACCCTTTTAGCTCTTCGTCTAGACCTTGGTGCCTCTAGCCTAGAGTATGACTGCCATGTCCTACTATGGTGACTTTGGTATGACCCACTGGCAATTGCATCATCCCATAGATGTCCTCCAAGGTGCACTACCTCCATCTCCAACTCATCCACATAGGCCTGCTCCCATCGACACAATGCCTAGTAAGTCTCTACCACTAAATTGAGTCATGTCACCTCTGCCTACAGCCTAGTCACCTCCCCACTACTGGAATCATCTTGTGTAGGGCTTCAAGATTGTAACTGTACCCAAAGAGATGTTATCTTAGCCTGAGCCACCTGTACCTTGGTTAGCTATGCTACTAGCTTCGCCTGTCCATCATGCACCTGTGTCCATAGGAGATCTCTCTCCTGCCTAACCCTGAGTAGCTCATCCTGTAGCTCTGCCTCTATATCACCATGTTCCATTAGTGGTTCCTGCACCTCCTCATCCTTAATAGAATCATCCCCAAAGTCACCTCGATCCCCTAAGTCTAGGAGAACTGCTTTCTCCCCTGCCATGTGTCTCGGCCAATCGCCTACCTCACCCTTGTCTTCATCAAAAACCTCTTGATGTGCCTCCCTAGTTGCACCCCTCCATAGTGGCCCCTCTCCATGCCATTAGCCTGTCACCCACCAAGCGTCATACTCTGCTGTAGTCCCGACATCATCCACTTCTGGAATGTCTACTATAGGATCTGTATCCCATGCCACTGCCTCTACTACTGGCCATGCCAATGTCCTCTCATCCCTATGATGCTGATAAGGTACCAGCTCATTGGGCACCCCCTAGCATAGCCCAAACTATCACATCACCTAAGAAAAATGGAAGTACTCCTACTTTGTGCCATGTCATCCAATAAGCCACCTATCTCACTGCACCCTATGGAGCTATACAGCAGCATCTACCCACTTTGGGCAATCTCTATAGGGCCTCTAGAACACCTGGACTACATTGAGTCATGCAAATAGATCTGCATAGTGACACACATTGCCTGTGAATCACTGACTTTGTCCCCTCTCCTAAGATTTTTGCCATAGGATGCCATATCCTATCTTCCTGTCTACCAGTTGTGCCTGAGTCATCCATGGTAGCCCTTGTGGTCACCCCAAAACTATGTGTTGTCATCCCCAACACTGAAATAAAAAGCTACACCCCACACCCTTACCCCGATGGCATCATATCTTTTACAACTCATCGTAGAGTTGTGCCAGTAGTTTAGTACCCCATGCCATCACCAGTGGCTCTACCACAGTGTACCTCACCAGTGAAAACACTAGCTCCACTAGGTTCCATGGGAACCTCACTCCAGAAGAGTCAGGTAACAATATATTGGAGATGAGTATCATAAGTAGTGTATGCCTCACCCCCAATACCTTCGCCTCATTCCAGAATCCTACTAGCATACCCCCCTTCAAGAAGTCTAGCTATGTCATCTCTAGATCATAACTGAAGTACCTCTCGAGCATTACAAGTCTCTGGTATCATGGCATCATACAAATTGGCTGCCCTTCTATCAAAATTTGAATAATCTAATAGATATCCTCAAGTGTCACCATCATCTCCCCCATGGGTAGGTGGAAGGTATTGGTGCATGGATCCCACAGATCAATCAGGGCAGTCAAATATACACGGTATCCTATAACAAGCTCTAACCATGTCACATGCTTGAGTTCGATGGCATCTAGCCATTCCCAGTCCTCTATGGTCAAGGCATCCCTCATGGAATCAAAGAGAGTAGGTACTCGATACCAACTCCTCACCACCTGACAGGGATACGCAACTCAATAATGCAACTCCAAAATGGCCTCAAATGGCCCCTCTTTGAGGCTGATTGTGGTCATTCCCCCTATGGATGGCCCCCCAACCTTAGGACCATCCCACAAAGGGATGGCCCATTATCAGCCCACACTAGCCATCCCACCTAGGGATAACTCCAACAAATTGGGCTCAAAAAGGCCTTTCAGACCATCAAAAATAGAAAAACAAGGCACAATTGGACCCATAAAATGCAATATAATTGCACAAAAACATGGATAAAACACAAAAATTGGCACATATCTCATAAATTAGGTATAATTACCTACAATCTAGTGTTATATGCTTCCAAACCAAAAACATGCCATAAAAGCAAAAAAATCAACTCCTAACATTAGAAAAATGCAATAAGAAAGACTTGTCATACTCGTCTCGCACTAGCTCCTCCACTAGCTTAGTATTCCTGCTGTCTCATGGTTACTGTGGGATGAATTTGACAGCGCTCTGCTACTCAGAATCACTCTCCTACTCCTCACCTCTCAAAACTGCAAAAAGAAGCATACACAAATGAGCCTAGCCCTCATATTTTGGGTTTATATAGAGATGCAAGGGTCACCACCATTCTATGGTGGTACGAGCACACATTTTGCCACCTGTACCACCCTGGGATGGTGATAGAACATGCCCTCACCCCACCTTGGGAATGTGGTAGCAAAAATAGGCCAAAACAGCCCAAAATGACCCAAAATAGGTCCAAAACTGCACCAAAACAGCTCAAATTGGGTCCAAATTTCACATGAATCAAAATGCAACCATGAGGATCCTATAAGAGGTGTAAAAATTGTTAACTCATGCCCTAGGAAAGCCATTGTTGCCGGACCACCCCTCGAGCATATATTTTTTAGCTCCTTTCCTCCAGGAAAACTCAACAAAGTCACCAAAATCCTCTCCAAAATTACCCTATTTTTCATAGGAAAAAATTGAAGGTAAGCATAACACAAGTCAATTGGGTCAAGTGACTCATCGCTTTTCTCACTGGTCATTCCCTCATCAACTCATTGCTTGAGGGGGTAGTCATACTCAGTCTAAATCAGCAAGCACACACTCAGTTATGCAAATTACGGTCGTTCATCGAATCTTTGAGAAAGACAACCACGCCCCTGCTTGGGGCAGAAAACAAGCACACAATATCACATCATAATGCTTAAAATTACTGGCATCATGAATTCATGGGCCCTATCCCTTCATGATGGACAATTTTTAAGCTTATGCAAGCTCATTTAGCAAGTCATTAACAAGGACTCAAGAACGTACACCCTTTCCATGATTGGGGCATCTAAAGTTGGTTAGGTTATCAAGTAACATTAATTATTCAATATTTTAGTCATCTATTTTTGCTCAAATGTGTGCTACACACAACACATCTCAAAAAGGGGCATTTTTAGACACTAAAATATGGTTAACCCGATTAAGCATCCACAAACAATGATCAAATTGGCATCATATAGCCCCTTGGGCAGCCCTTAGAAGGCTAACAATGGTTATAGCCACTCCATAAGAGGTTTTGGAGGCTTTCGGCCCAATTTTTGGAGGTTTTGGCCCAAAATTCACCATCTTCCCACCCTAGGATGATGGCATATTCCCATCGTCCCACCCTAGGACGATGGTGAGCCATCATCCTAGGGTGGGACGATGAGCAAGTTTGACCAAGAAAAAGTTAAATCTAGGACAAATGGCACCCAGAAACTACCATTTACCCCACCAATTGGAGCATGCGAGTTAGAGGGAACTAAATCCTTATGACATATTTCATAATGGATGCCAAAAATAGATATTCTCTTCCACATCCAATGCATGCCTCCTTTTTGACAAATGGTGCCTCCTGTCATGCATGCCCTTGCATGCCTTTTTGCACATAAGACCCTTTGGGCTATAAAATGGATTCAATATCCACACAAAAACATAGAGAGGATTTCTAGGAAATGCAATGAAGTGCTGCCAATATTTCCCCTCAACTTATTGTGCTCTCTTTCCCTCGAAATCTCTTCTTAGTGAAGGAGGTTACCGGGTGACTTCAAGAGGGTCCTTTGAGCATAACTTTTTCATCTAGGTGAATTTCTTCACCAAATTTGATGAAAACACATCTTATACTATTTAGGATCATTTCCCAGTGTCATTGGTAGAAAAAGGCATGCAAAATTGGTAGGTATCCCCTCCTAGTGTGCCCTCCAATTAGTTGCATTCACTACTGTCCCCCTCAAGTTGAGGACAAATCCTTGAATAATTTCTTTACTATTTTTTTTATTATTATTCTATACTATCATATGATTCTACGGTTCAAATTTCATGCAATTTGGAGTTAAATTTACCGAGATATCGTATTTTTAAGGTTTTGTAGGTTCGTAGGGCCCATCCGGGAACCCCAATTTCATGCAGGTGGATTTGCGCCTCATTTTGAAAATATAACCACATGTGTTGTCTTAAAATGTTTATTTATGCATTCTGTCCAACTTGTTGAGCAAGGTGCAACAACAGTATTGTCATTGTTGTCAACATAGTCAAACAGATCGGTTGATGCAGTGGATAGGAGTTAAGAGGTTCTTCAGAGTATGTACAGTGATTATCCAAAATATCGAAGTGGCCCATATGCTAAAAATCAAAAGAAAATCACAAGGAAGAAAACTGTCGCGATATCGCGACATGTTGAGCAAGGAAGAAAAACTGTCGCGATATCGCGACATGTTGAGCAAGAAAGAAAAACTGTCGCGATATCGTGACATGTTGAGAAGAAAGAAAAACTATCACGATTTTGTGACATGTTCAAAAAGAAAGTGCAAGAAACTATGCGATTTCACGACATGTTCGAAGAGAAAGCGCAAGCAAGAAAAACTATCGCGATTTCGTGACATGTTCGAAGAGAAAGCGCAAGCAAGAAAAATTGTCACGATTTCGTGACATGTTCGAAGAGAAAGTGCAAGCAGGAAAAACTGTCACGATTTCGCGACATGTTGGAAGAGAAAAAGGCAAGTAGAAAAAGTGTCACGATTTCGTGACATATTGCAAGAGAGATAGTACGGAAGAAAAAGTGTCACGATTTCGCGACATGTTGGAAGAGAAAAAGGCAAGTAGAAAAAGTGTCACGATTTCGCGACATATTGCAAGAGAGATTGTACGGAAGAAAAAGTGTCATGATTTCGTGACATATTGCAAGAGAGAGAGTCCGAAAGAAAAAGTGTCACGATTTCGCGACATATTGCAAGAGAGATTGTACGGAAGAAAAAGTGTCATGATTTCATGACATATTGCAAGAGAGAGAGTCCGAGAGAAAAAGTGTCACGATATCGTGACATGTCACGTTTTTGCGACTCGAAGGCAAGAGAAAGAGCAAAGGAGAAAAAGTGTCACGATATCACATGTCGCATTTTCACGACTCAAGAAGGGCAGGAAGGAAGAGAAAGAAAAAGTGTCACGATATCGCGACATGTCGCATTTTCACGACTTGAAAAGAGCAAGAAGGCAGAGAAGGAAAAGTGTCACGATATCACGACATGTCACATTTTCGTGACTTGAAAAGAGCAGGAAGGCAGAGAAGGAAAAGTGTCACGATATCGCGACATGTCGCATTTTCGTGACTTGAAAAGAGCAAGAAGGCAGAGAAGGAAAAGTGTCACGATATCGTGACATGTCGCATTTTCACGACTAAAGGAGGAGAGAGAAAGTAAGAAGGCAGAAGTGTCACGATATCATGACAAAAGTAAAGAGGAAGAGTACGAAGGCAAAAGTGTCGTGATATCGCGACATGTTGTGTTTCAGGTACAAGCCAAGAAAAGTAGCAAGGAGGCAAAAGTGTCACGATATCACGACATGTGTTTTCATGGGTACAAGCCAAGAAAAGAAGCAAGGAGGCAAAAGTGTCACGATATCATGACATGTGTTTTTTTGCGAGCGATATCGAGAAGAGGACAAAGAGGCAGAAGTGTCATGATTTCATGACAGGTCGCTTTGGCACGAGCTAAGAAGAGAACCCAATCAAAATAAGATATGTGACAGTTAACTAAAGTTATACGATAGTTACAGGGGCAGTTGCAGAAGAAAATCATGCAGCTAAAATAAGAAGAGTTAACTGAAGTCAGTACGACAGTTACAGGTGTAGTTATAGAGAAAAATCATGTAGCTAAAATAAGAATAATGAACTGAAGTCAGAACGACAGTTATAGGGCTAGTTACGGGTTGCATGCAAAAATATGGAAGTTAAAAATAGAGTCAGAACTTTGTTATAAAAGGAGGTCTGCATGGAGAATTAAAGAGCTGCTAAAAATGAGTGAAAGCGCTCGAGATTAAAGTGAGGCGGATTTAATCTTGCGAAGAGAGCAAGAGGAGAGCGAGAGGCACGTGAGAGGCGAGCGAGAGAGGTGTGCGATATGTGAAGCACGAGGAGAGTGCGCGGGAGGCGAGCGAGTAGGGTGTGTGTTGTGTGAAGAGTGGGCGATGTTGAGAAAGCAATAGACCAGTCAGGGTCTTGTAAAAGTGAAGGCATCTTTATGTCAATCTTCTAGTTTCAGAACAGAAGTCCAAGTTGGTGCTTGGCATCAGGGTTGGTGCTCCTTCCAGTTGGTGCTGGTAAATCAGGGGTTGGTGCTCCTTTCTGTTGGTGTAGATAAATCAGGGTTGGTGCTCCTTCTTGGTGCTGGTAAATCAAGGGTTGGTGCTCCTTTCTGTTGGTGCAGATAAATCAGGGGTTGGTGCTCCTTTCTGTTGGTGCGATAAATCGGTTCTTTTTGGTAAATCGGGGTTGGTGCTCTTTCTATTGGTGCAGATAAATCAAGGGTTGGTGCTCCTTTCTGTTGTTGCAGATAAATCAGGGGTTGGTGCTCCTTCCAGTGGGTGCTGGTAAATTGATTGTAAAGTTGTTGCTTTGCAAAGGCTGGATTTGGATGGGAGTCCAAACAGTCAATTTTGAGGAGTAGCCAAAACTGGTGAACCTCGGTACATCTTGTGTTGTGTGATGCTCTTTTGTTATATTTGCTTTATTGGGTTTTAAGTTTTCATTGTTTCGGCATTAAGAGTTGAAGATTTAAGTTTTTAAGAGCTACACCGATTCACCCCCCTCTCAGTGTCATTGTGAGACTAACAATTGGTATCAGAGCCAGCTTCCCTTATCAGGCTAAATCAGCTAGGGTTGATCTTGGATTAGTACGCAATGGGTAAGAAGAATAGATCCTCCTCAAATAAGGCATCTCAGTCGGTTTCGGTTCTGTGGAAGAGAAAATTGAACTAGAAAAGATAGAAGGAGTGAATTCTAAAGTATGTGATGAAAACCTTGAGGGTGAAGTATATCTAGAAGGTGAGTTGATCGCTGCACTTGAAGAGTTGAATATAGAAAGGAAAAATAACAAAAGACTATCCAAGAAGTTGGAAGAATATGGGGATAAGATCGAAGATCTCTTCTTACAAATTCATAAAGCCAAGAAAATAGAAGAAGCCTTGAAGTCACACCTGGATGATAAAGTCGATGTATGTAGCAAACGTGAAGAGGAATCTAACAAAGTTTTTAGTGATCTAAAGCTGCAAGTAGAAGAGTCCAAAAGGATTGAAGAAACTCTCAGGTCACAGATCAATAAGAAAGAGATTGTTTGTTGCAAACAAGAAGAGGAGATTGTTTTATTGAAGAAACAACTAGAAGAGGCCAATACAAATCTCAAATTTGAGAAGAGCACAGAGTTGCTAGATGAAATGATAAGGCAACAAAGAAGCCCCATGTCTAAGCTTGGTCTTGGATGTAAAGTTGAACAACCTTCATCTTCCAAATATGCAGAGAAGAAGAAGTTCATTGTTGAAGGATCGAAGCAAGAAAAGTCTGAAGTCGAATCTTCAAAAGGAAGAAAATATCAAAGGAGATCTACAGCAAAGCAACCACAACAAAAGAGGTTCTATCACTCTCACTCTATTCATAATAATGCTTTTAATGGCTATTGTTTTAGATGCAACCATTATGGTCACAAGGCAATTTATTGTGGATTGAATAATAGATCAAAGAGTTATGATGGTAGAAATACATCTGTTACTCCGATTGAACACCATGTGCAATGTTTTAAATGTAATGGTCATGGGCACATAGCAAGGTTTTGTCCAAGAACTTTTGTATCTAATCTAAGGCAAGACAGTAGATTTCATCAGACGCAAAGAATGCAACATAGATGAGGAAGAAATCATGTGCATCAAAGAAAGGAAAATAATCATCCATCAAGGATGCACAAGAGACAACCACCCAAGAGAAATGTTCAAGTTCACGAAAAGGTTCAAAATAGGGATGCAGTTGAAAAACTCAAGCCCAAGTTCAAGAAATCTTGGAGAAAGAAAGAAGAGAGGAAATCGTGTCTCCTTGGACTGAAGGAGATTACTCCTCTATTGCACTAAGCAACTCTAGGTAGCACATCCTCAGGGGGAGCAATCTTAAAGTTTTATTTTAATGCTCCTATGTTGTTTGGTTATCTGAGGATGAAAGGCAAGTAGTCAGGGGGAGTTGTCGTATAGTTGTCAAAATGTGTTTCAGTTCATGTAGTTGTTTGTGGAGGTAATAAGCAGGAGCATGAGACGTTGGCTTGACAGAGCCAATTTTTTTATTATTGTGAAATCTCTCTGGTGATGGTGGTTACAATAGTAGATAGTGTCAAACTGATGTGCTTCAGTAGAACAACATGGTGAACAGCTAGGTTTTTGATGCAATAGCTGATAGGCATTATCTGAGATAGAACATGCAGCACAAGTCATCGTGTCATGGAAGCATAAGCTGGCAGGTGCTGGTTTTGAAGCCTGTAACATTCCCAATCTACAGATAACATAGAATCCATGTTGTGAGTACGTCTCGATTCATCTACCAATATCGAGGGAGGACTATGGTAAAGCTCTTCATGATCATTATGAAAATTACTGCCAACGTGTAGCTGGGAAGGCGTGCGTTTCTTAACCAAAAATACAACACATCATTTGGTATAAGAGAGCATTAATTTTCTCTAAAGAAGTAGTCATTATCAAAGAGATGCTAGAGTCAAAGCAAACAGTAGCACTAGCACCCAGTTCGTCAAGAGTGCCAAGTGGCACATGCAAGGCAGAGACATTGAGAGAATAGCACCCAGGTGGTGAAGCGCCAAGGAGGACAAGATGCCTATGCACCTAAGAAAGTCTTGCATTATTTGAGGAATGCGAGATATTGCCCGAGGAATCCCTTGATCGCAGCGAGGAGAAATGCTCCCTGGAATCGCGTGAAGAACGTTCGCCTAAGACATTGAGTAGCCCTGACATATGCCCTAGCAAGAAGCAGAATACTGAGTGTTGATGATTGTGCACAGATTGAGGTTCCAACGCTAGAGGTAACGGTCCACTGTCAATACCTGTGCAGGTGATGAAAACATTCATGGCAGCCGTTAGAAACCAGAGACATTGAACTGCACAATGGATGCGAGGCAAAGTCGTCAGTCACGGAGGAGGTGGCAGTCAAAAGGATCAAGCTATACTAAATAAGTAAAAGCAAGGTACAACAAGAATTATAATATGATGAGCAGAGATTAGAGTGCTTATCCAAGAAGACTTTATGACAGAAAGAGTACCAGTGGAGGTGCATTCTATCTTGGAGACAGGTTGGTCGCGTGGAACAATAAGAAACAAGAGTCAGTTTCCTTATCCACAGAAGAGGCAGAATATATTGCAGCGATAGCGTACTGTACGTAGGAGAAAGTTGCGGAAGGTGAGGTTAAGTTGGATTTTGTTCCAACAATAGAGCAAGTAGTGGATATCTTCACAAAACCGTTGCCCAAGGAAGTCTTTGAGTACCTTCGCAATACATTGGGAGTGGTCACGCTTCCCAACCGCCCTCTCCTGTATATTTGATTATCTTTTTGCTCATGTTTGTAATTTTTGCTAACTGTAATAATTTGTGCCTGAGAATGTTGTGCATGGACTCGGGGGAGTCTGCAGCAGCCCTTTGGTATTATTGTCAAAGGGGGAGAAGAATTACAGGAAATTGCACGTGTGTTGCCAACAATTCCAAAGGGGGAGATTGTTGAGCAAGGTGCAACAATGTATTGTCATTGTTGTCAACACAGTCAGACAGATCGGTTGATGCAGTGGATAGGAGTTAAGAGGTTCTTCAGAGTATGTACAATGATTTTCCAAAAGATCGAAGTGGCCCATATGCTAAAAATCAAAAGAAAATCACAAGGAAGAAAATTGTCGCGATATCGCGACATGTTGAGCAAGAAAGAAAAATTGTCACGATATCGCGACATGTTGAGCAAGAAAGAAAAACTGTCATGATATCGTGACATGTTGAGAAGAAAGAAAAACTATCACGATTTCGCGACATGTTCAAAAAGAAAGTGCAAGCAGGAAAAACTATCACGATTTCGCGACATGTTCGAAGAGAAAGCGCAAGCAAGAAAAATTGTCACGATTTCGTGACATGTTCGAAGAGAAAGCGCAAGCAAGAAAAACTATCATGATTTCGTGACATGTTCGAAGAGAAAGCGCAAGCAGGAAAAATTGTCACGATTTCGCGACATGTTGGAAGAGAAAAAGGCAAGTAGAAAAAGTGTCACGATTTCATGACATATTGCAAGAGAGATAGTACGGAAGAAAAAGTGTCACGATTTCATGACATGTTGGAAGAGAAAAAGGCAAGTAGAAAAAGTGTCACGATTTCATGACATATTGCAAGAGAGATTGTACGGAAGAAAAAGTGTCACGATTTCGCGACATATTGCAAGAGAGAGAGTCCGAAAGAAAAAGTGTCACGATTTCGTGACATATTGCAAGAGAGATTGTACGAAAGAAAAAGTGTCACGATTTCACGACATATTGCAAGAGAGAGAGTCCGAGAGAAAAAGTGTCGCGATATCGCGACATGTCGCATTTTCGTGACCCAAAGGCAAGAGAAAGAGCAAAGGAGAAAAAGTGTCACGATATCACGACATGTCGCATTTTCGTGACTCGGCAAGGGCAGGAAGGAAGAGAAAGAAAAAGTGTCGCGATATCGCGACATGTCGCATTTTCATGACTTGAAAAGAGCAGGAAGGCAGAGAAGGAAAAGTGTCGCGATATCGTGACATGTCGCATTTTCACGACTTGAAAAGAGCAGGAAGGCAGAGAAGGAAAAGTGTCGCGATATCACGACATGTCACATTTTCATGACTTGAAAAGAGCAGGAAGGCAGAGAAGGAAAAGTGTCGCGATATCGTGACATGTCGCATTTTCACGACTAAAGGAGGAGAGAGAAAGTAAGAAGGCAAAAGTGTCGTGATATCGCGACAAAAGTAAAGAGGAAGAGTACGGAGGCGAAAGTGTCACGATATCGTGACATGTGTTTTTGGTACAAGCCAAGAAAAGAAGCAAGGAGGCGAAAGTGTCACGATATCACGACATGTGTTTTTGCGGGTACAAGCCAAGAAAAGAAGCAAGGAGGCGAAAGTGTCACGATATCGCGACATGTGTTTTTGCGGATATGAGAAGAGGACAAAGAGGCAGAAGTGTCACGATTTCGTGACAAGTCACTTTGGCGCGAGCTAAGAAGAGAACCCAATCGAAATAAGATATGTGACAGTTAACTAAAGTTATACGGCAGTTATAGGGGCCGTTGCAGAAGAAAATCATGCAGCTAAAATAAGAAGAGTTAACTGAAGTCAGTACGACAGTTACAGGTGCAGTTACAGAGAAAAATCATGTAGCTAAAATAAGAACAGTGAACTGAAGTCAGAACGACAGTTACAAGGCTAGTTATGGGTTGCATGCAAAAATATGGAAGTTAAAAATAGAGTCAAAACTTTGTTATAAAAGGAGGTCTGCATGGAGAATTAAAGAGCTATGAAAAGAGTGAAAGCGCTCGAGATTAAAGTGAGGCAGATTTAATCTTGCGAAGAGAGCAAGAGGAGAGTGAGAGGCAGAGAGGCGAGCGAGAGAGGTGTGCGATATGTGAAGCACGAGGAGAGTGCGGGGAGGCGAGCGAGCAGGGTGTGTGTTGTGTGAAGAGTGGGCGATGTTGAGAAAGCAATAGACCAATCAGGGTCTTGTAAAAGTGAAGGCATCTTTATGTCAATCTTCTAGTTTCAGAATAGAAGTCCAAGTTGGTGCTTGGCATCAGGGGTTGGTGCTCCTTCCGGTTGGTGCTGGTAAATCGAGGGTTGGTGCTCCTTTCTGTTGGTGCGGATAAATCGGGGGTTGGTGCTCCTTTCGTTGGTGGGTAAATTAGGTTGGTGCTCCTTTTTGTTGGTGTAGATAAATTAGGGGTTGGTGCTCCTTTCTGTTGGTGCAGATAAATCAGGGGTTGGTGCTCCTTTCTGTTGGTGCAGATAAATCAGGGGTTGGTGCTCCTTTCTGTTGTTGCAGATAAATCAGGGGTTGGTGCTCCTTCCAGTGTGTGTTGGTAAATTGATTGTAAAGTTGTTACTTTGCAAAGGCTAGATTTGGATGGGAGTCCAAACAGTCAATTTTTGAGGAGTAGCCAAAACTGGTGAACCTCGGTACATCTTGTGTTGTGTGATGCTCTTTTGGTATATTTGCTTTATTGGGTTTTAAGTTTTCATTGTTTCGGCATTAAGAGTTGAAGATTTAAGTTTTTAAGAGCTACACTGATTCACCCCCCCTCTTAGTGTCATTGTGAGACTAACACAACTTTCATGTGCTTTGGACATGTTTAGGTTTGGGAATTGTTTGCCTTGGTCTTCGTAGGTTGTAGGCGGGTGGCACAAAATCGAGGGGTCTAAGGATGCAATTTTAGATCTATTTTTGGTTATATCCTCTCAAAACCTCTTATTTAAAATCCCCATAAATTTTCAAGTCATTCTGAGTTGATTTGATATATTTTTACTATATATTCCATTTTGTGCTTGTGGGGATTGCATGTTTTCCTTCACACGTCCTTGCTATTTGACCCTTTTTGCTTAATTGTGAGTAGGTGTAGGTTCCTAGAAGGCAAGGAATCAATATCAGACATAAAATATTAGAGATACAAGTAACGGTGGCATTGGCCCGCCCACTTCGATTGTGGGTATGAGGAAAGACACTGGATGTGCACCCGAATTTCTTGAAGGATTTTCTCCTTGGGCACCCAAAATTTGTAATAATTGTATCACCTTTGAGCCCTCAAGGGGACTATTGTGTAACCTTGGATCTGATCCACCAAATTAATAAGAAATATACTTGCTTTATTTCATATCTTGTTGTTTGGTTTTTGCTTCCATTTCACATGCATGCTTCCGTTTGATGCTCATACGCTATAGGGGATAGATACATATATTATTGCTCATTATTAGGTGCACCATTTTTCCCTACTTCATATGTATTAGCCATATACCTGGAACACTGTGAAACAACAAAGCATATATCTGGCCTAGTGTTACAAAGGAACATAAGGCTACCAACAATACTCCTGTACTCTGTTTTTTTTGTCCTTTCAACTCCATCCTCAAAACTCAAGATCTCCCCATGTGCAATGGGTGTTTCTACAGGTTTAAATTCACTTAAACCAAATCTCTTCAGCATATCCCTTACATATTTGGATTGACAAACAAAAATCTCATTGCTAGTTTGATGTACTTCCATCCCAAGAAAGTAACTCATCAAACCCAAATCAGACATTTCAAAATCCTTCATATCATGTTTAAAATAATCATTCAAAGAAGAACTACTCCCCATAAATAACATATCATCAACATAAATGCATACAATAAGAATATCATTACCTTCCCTTTTGGAGTACAAAGTGGGCTCACTCTTACTCCTTTCAAAATTGCACTGGAGGAAGTAGTCATGGATTCTAGCATACCAAGCTCTTGGAGCTTGCTTCTACCCATATAGAGCCTTCTTCAACCTGTAGACTTGATCTTCTTTTCCTTGGACAAAAAAACCTTGCGGATGTTCCACATATACTTCTTCATCTAAATACCCATTAATAAATGCACTTTTGACATCCATATGATGCACCTTTCAACTTTTATGAGCTGCCAATGATAGAAATATCCTTACTGTTTCTTGCCTTGCCATTGGAGAAAATGTCCAAACCATATTTCCGAGTGAAACCCTTTTCTACCAATTGTGCCTTGTACTTCTCAATGGATCCATCACTGTTCTTCTTGATCTTGTAGACCCACTTGCATCCTACACATTTCCTATCCTTGGGTAAATCACACTACTCCCAAGTATCATTATTTCCAATAGAATGCATTTATTCTTGCATAGCCTTCATCCACACTTTGTTAGTACTAGGATGCTCAAAACATGAAGGCTCAAAATCAACAAAAACTTTTGAAACTTTAGAAACTTGTGAAACAAGTGCATAGTTTACAACATCACCTTTGGGATCTCCACTGTCATCATCTCCATAAAGATGCAGGTTCTCTAACCTCTCTATTATTGCATTCATCTCTGTATGTTGACTCCTTGTCACCCTCTTATGGAAATTCTTATCAAGAATTTGATATTTTGGGTGATCCTTCAATAATATTTTACCTTTTCCTTTGGTCGGTAGTGATGGAGGTGGAGAACTACTAGAAGAACCTTTTCTTGGACTTGAAGGTGCACTTGCAGAAGATGAACTGGAAAATTTTTCATGGTTGGTCTGAACTGGAACATGGCTTGGTTCCACCTTCTCTTCACCAAAAACATCCTCAACAAATAATTTTTGTGATACCCAACTTCCCCCTTCATCAAAAATTGCATCTCTAGATACAATTATTTTATGTGAAATAGGATTAAAGAACCTGTAAGCCTTATATTGCTCATTGTACCCAATAAAAATATATTTTTCACTCTTTGCATCCAACTTCTTCCTATTCTCACCATTAACATGCACAAAATCCACACATCCAAAAACTCTAAAATGGTTTACATTTGGTTTCTTGTTGTACCAACATTCATAAGGGGTAATATTCTCAAGACTCTTAGTAGGACTTCTATTTAAAATATAATTAGCAGTCCTGATTGTTGAAGCCCAATAAAACTTACTCATGCCTTTTTCTTGCATCATGCACCGTTCCATCTCCACCAAAGTCCTATTATTTCTTTCAGCCACCCCATTCTGTTGATGTGTATAAGGACTTATTTTCTGCCTTTTAATCCCAAACTCGCTACATAAATCATCAAATTCATGAGAACAGAACTCACCTCCTCTATATGTCCTCAAATATTTGATATAATGACCACTCTCATTTTCAACTAGAGCCTTAAAATTCTTGAAGCAATTGAATACCTCATCCTTATGCTTAATAAAATAAACCCAACAATATCTGGAGAAATCATAAATAAAAGTCAGAAAGTAAGAACCTTTATCCATACTTTGTGTCTGCATTGGTCCAAAAATGTCACTATGAACCAACTACAATGGATGTTAAGCTCTCCATGCTTCACCATGTGGAAACTTCCCCCTTGCATTTTTTCCAAGTGCACAGCCTTAGAAAACCTCCTTGGAGTCTTCAAATTTTGGCAACCCATATACAAGTGGTGAAAGCATCTTCAAAATCTTATAATTTAAATGCCCAAACTATAAATGCCATAGCCTCTTCTTACCTTCTACACCAAAAAATGCTAGAGCTCCCCCTTGATCTATAAAGTGTAATGGAAAGAGTATGTTCTTGGTCATCTTTACAGTGGTAATCAATTTTCTCCTCTGATCATAAATTTTGTACATTCTATCATCAAACACTAACTTATAATCATTTTTCAACATTTGACCAATACTCACTAATGAATGCTTCAAACGGGGTGCATAGTAAATATCTTTTACCTTCATTATTTTTGCTCTCTTGGTAGGAACCTCCATTTCTCCTTTCGTAACCACCTCCAAGATCTTCTCATCCCTGAGCCTGATACTGGATTGATAAGAAGAATCAAGAGATGAAAATACATCCCTCTTTCTAATCATATGGTTTGTGCACCCATTGTCCAGGATCCATGTCTCTTTTGTGCTATTTTATGTAGAGAGGAAAGCTTCTTACTCCACTTTTTCTTCAATCATACAGAACAAAGTATCATCCTAATAGGAATCCTCTTCTCCATAATGTGTTTATTTTTTTAGCCTGCAATCTCTCTCATAATGGTCATATTTGTTACAATTGTAACACTGCACATTTCTCATATCCTGACCTCTACCTCTTCCTCTTGCATTGGATCCTCCTCTTGCAGCATGAGCCTGGTCATTGTCTGAATCTTAAGATCTTCCTCAACCTCTACCACCATAGGAGCCTCTTCTACCTCTTCCATTTCTTCCTCTTCCTCTGTAACCCCTACCGTGACCTCTTCCTCTGCAACCCCTACCATGACCTCTTCCTCCATCATTCTCTTTTGCCTAAAATGCTTGTTCCTCTATCGAACCTCCTTCTTTATCCTTCTTCCTCTTGGCAATTCTCTCTTCATGAGATGTGAGAGAGCCAATTAATAAATCTATATCCATTTTTGAGAGGTCTTTCATTTCTTCTATGATAAGGGTTGCACTGTCAAACTTCTTTGTCAAGGTTCTTAAAACCTTTTTAATTACTACATTTTGCTCTATGATCTCTCCAAGTGTGGCCATTTTATTTACTATTATTTGTACCCGAACACAGTAATCTCCTGTAGTTTCATTCTCCTCTTGTTTGAAATTTTCAAAAACTCTCTATAAGTTTTGCAACTTCACTTCCTTAACTTGGGAATTCCCCTGGTAATTCTCCTTAAATGCCTTCCAAGATTATTGAGCCAAAATACAGGCAAAAATTTGAGGAAAGAGACTCTTGTCTAGAGCCAACTGGATGAAATCCAAAGCCAAATTATTTTCTTTCTCTTTCTCCTGCATCTCCTTCTTTTGATCTGTAGTCAATGCACTCCATTATTTTGGTTCGGTGAACCCAGCTTCAATGATGGCCCAAGCTCCTTTTCCCTTTAGAATCATCCTCATTTGGATGCTCCAATATTTGTAGTTAGAACCATCAAATTCTGGGATCGGAATTGAATTGGTGTTGTTGGCCATAATAGCTCCCTTCAACACGAACTGAGATCTTCGAGAAGCTTCTGTAAAACTTGTAGTAGAAACTCCATAGTTACTCGAATCGTCAAATGAAGAATTTACAATAATACAATAAAATAAAATTGGAGCAAATATTATCTTCTTATTATCTAGAATAATTCTGGCAGAGTTTCAGTACTCTGTTACAATCTCCTCACAGGCTCTAGAAGAGCTCACACACATGCTACAATGTAAAATTCTTCTTCTTAAAAGAAAACCCTAAAATTGCCTTAAGTAATAAAAAAAAAGCAAACCCTAACCCTAGAAAATCACTTCCGTCAGATCTACATCAACAGTGTTTATTACATGTCTTAGTATTTTGGCCATAAATTTTGACTCGGGTGTCCTTTTGAGCCCATTTTTTTTAGATTGCACAGATTTCGAAGCTCTACAATTTTGTTTTATCTCCTCTAAGAGGAGACACTTTCCAAGTCTAAAAACATCATCTAACGGCCCAAATTTTCATTTTAATGTATGGTTGGCCAGATTTCCAACAAGGAGTTAGAGATAAATTACCAATACATCGAGTTCATCCCAGAACTCATGCAAAATGGATATCGCCGCTTGTTGGATGGTCTAAATTAAATTTTTATGGGGCCTCAAAAGATAATATTGGGTTGGTGGGAGCTGGAGGGTGATCCATAATCATTTGGGTAAGGTAATCAAAGCCTTTGTTGAACCACTAGATGAACAGATAAGTCATTTTACTAAAGTAAGAGTAGCTTATGTAGGAATTTCTTTGGCTATCAATTGAAATCTAGATAATCTCGTAGTTGAAGAAGACTCACAAAATATTGTGATCATTTTAAAGGGAGAACAACCAACCACCTGGATTATTTATTTAATGATGGTGGAAGTTTGAGCACTTTTGGATAGACTCAAGAATGTGTCTATCAATCATATTTATAGAGAAGCCAACATGGTAGCAGATGGTCTTGCTAACGAAGTAGTTATAGTAGATGCCAAAAATAAATGGGGGAATGATATCCCAGTGCACATAAATAATTTAGTTAACAATGATAATACCACAAGAATTGACAATGGGGATCAGTAGGAAGAGGCTACCAGAAAAGCATAGAGCATATGATATTTAGATATGTAAGATGTATGATGATTTTCTAGTTCTATATGTGGTTAGTGAAGTGTGTTTGTTGTTACACGGTTGGTATAGGCTTTATGCCAGTGGGAAATACTTCTTGGTGAAATGGATAGTGATTGGCCATATCTACTGATGTAAAATGTTAGCATTCCTTTCAAAAATGCACTTTTCCAACTTAACAAAAAAAAGCAAGTCAACCATATGGTAGTTTTCCTCAAGAGCCTAGGAATCAATTGTAAGTGGTCTTAAGTTACCACCTAAATGTATCATAGGTATGGAAAATTGTACATACATAGACATGGAGCATACCAAATCAATATTGGATTGGATTTTTGATTGAAGGAGAGAAGTTTTGCTTTTGCCCCAGTAGAGGAGGGCTAGTGATAGTCACAGGCAACATTCTTGGATAAACATAGATTATAAGAATGGGTGTTAAATATTTGATCAAATTCATGACAACATTGATAATATAGTGTCATCCAACTCAAGAGATAAGGTGATTTGTGATGGGGTGTGATTGGGGTGAGCAAATTCAAGTGGTGGTTGTGCAAGATGTAGATGAGTCAAAGAATTCAATTGATGAAGAGGAGGAGATTGAAGAAGAATTGATTCATTGGGAGGGGGATCATGTCGATGAGATGGTTAATTCTCTATGATCTAGTAGGTCTTGTACTAGATGCTTGACGTATCGATAGTCATCAATGCGGTGACATTTTTGATGATGGTAGATGCAATAGTGGTCTTTTTTATACCATTTAGGTTTGGACTTGTTGGTTTACTCTAGTTAAGTGTTAGGTAAAGAGATTATTTTGTGTCATATAGTTTTTGAAAGATTATCAATAGTGGCTTCGATAAGTATGTCCAAGTGCGAAGTCAACAAGAAGGATTATGAAGATGATTGGAAGGTTTGTGAAAATGTGATGGAGTGGAAGAAGATTATATGGGGAAGATTTTAAGGGTGATGTGGAGGTTCCTTGATGACTCAATTGTAGCTCAATATTTGTGAGTCGGTCTATGATTTATTTTAGATCAATTTGAGGTGGAGTTAGAGTGGAGTGAATAGGTTTGAATTATTTTATGACATGATCAGGATTAATTTGGAAGGGATAAGAACATGGATAGGATAAAAGTGGAGGAAGAGGAGAGGATGAGTGGAAACATTGTGGGTGTTGGGCCATGTGAAGGTCATGAGATAAATAATAGGGTGTTTGGAGAAGAGGGGGAAGATATGGTGTTGGAATAAGAGGTGGTAGGGATGGGATGGATCGATGCAAGAAGGACAAAGTAGTCCTATTAAGAGGGGTTTTGGTTAGAGTGGTTGAGTTAGCCTGAGATATAGATCAAGATCATAATGTGAGGGTCAATAATAGGCCTTGACAATTGGACATGGGATAAGATGTATGGTGGAGATGGTACTAGACAAGGTGAGAGGCATCTCCTCCAAATGGGTTGGAGTAGTTACCAAGGGATTAGGGACCAACTCAAAATGATCCATGGGAGGGTTCATTTTATCTTGAATGTGGCTCTGGGTCTAAATCATAAAATGTTTTACGATAGGACAAAATTTAGAGGAATGATTAGGATAAAGTTACAGATCTATAAACTTACCCTAGGTATGGCCATCTGAGGGGTGACGACCACAGTTATCAACCATCTAATGTCAAAAATGGGTTAGATGACTGACTCCAAAGATAAGTTACAAAGGAGGCTAAGGTAGGGATAGGTGGTAGAAAGGTGAAATAATTTTTTAGGGGTATTTTTATGGCTTTGGTGATGGTTTTTTATGGTTTTCATGAAATAAGTATGCTATCTATACAAATAAAGAAACAAACAAGCAAAAAAACAATAAATGAGGATTTTGGTGTTTAAGTGAATGTGTTTTTATTATTTGATACTATTTGGAAAAAAATTAATGTTGTTTGATTTTATTTTTTGTGGTTTTTGTGTGTTTTTATGTAGCCTAGCCCTAGATTCTACAAAAATGGTGGGTATGGGGAAGTATCTACAAGGGTGTGTTTATGCACATTCCTTGAAGAGAAGTAGTACACAAATGGGTAAGAAAGGCTTCCTAGGGTGGTGTTGGATCTGGGTATCCTAGAGGAGATAAAAGAGACATCCAAAATAGGTGGTACTATTTAGAACCTATGATAGCCCAATCGGCTTTCGCTTCACCCTCGATTGGTCTAGATCAAAAATGATAATTGCATATTCATTAATTATTAAGCCCCATGATCAAGGGTGTATAATCCTCAAACTAACCTGAGCTAGTCCCAAGGGTAGTTAGCTTCTCGATGATAAAATCCAAGAAACTATTTGATCTATACTAGGGTGTTTAGGGGATCAATCAATTGTTGGGGATGAAGTCCAACATCACCGGTTGGTTTTGTTAAACTATGTAAAAAGTGTGTGATTTTTTGTTTTTCTTTTTTTTAGGATGCCTATCTATGATGCACAAGAAAAAATTATCCTAGAGATGTGAGATGCAAAAGCATACCTACACTAAATGTAAATACTAATATATAATGCTCGTTGACTATCTAGGATGCAATGCAAAACCTTGAGAGCTAAGGAATTGTGGAAAGTAAACTCTAGTTTAACGAAAACAAGTTGCAAAAATATGAAGGCAAATCTAATATAAGAAAGCAGTACAAGACACAAAAAGAAGTCTATATCTAAGAAAGTAAATATGATTGCATGAAATGAAAACTAGCGTAAGAAACAAAAATAAAAGAAATTTATTGTGAGAGAGGTGACATACCTATGGTCCCTAAGGTGATTGACTAGGTGGTGAGGATTAACACACACCTGCACCTAAGAAAAAAAATTGAAAGTGATGGATGGGGAGAGAGGTGACAGACCTATGGTACCCAAGGGGACTGACTAGGTGGTGAGGACTCACACACACCTGAGCCTAAGAAACAAAAATTAAAGTGATTAATGGGGAGAGAGGTGACATACCTATGGTCCCTAAGGTGATTGACTAGGTGGTGAGGACTCACACACACCTAAGCCTAAGAAACAAAAATAAAAATAATTGATTAGAAGAGAGGTGATAGACCTATGGTCCCCAAGGTGATTGACTAGGTGATGAGGACTCACCCACTTGTGCCTAAGAAATAAAAACAAAATTAATTGATAGGGAGATAGGTGATAGACCTGTGGTCCCCAAGGTGATTGACTAGGTGGTGATGACTCACACACACCTATGCCTAGGCAAAAAAATAAAAGTGATTGATGGGTAAATAGATGACAAACCTATGGTCCCCAAGGTGATCAACTAGGTGGTGAGGACTCACGCACGCTTGTGCCTAGGAAACAAAAATGAAAGTAAAATGAAAATGCATGAAAGAAAACTATCCTAATAAGAGAAGACAAAAACATAAAATAAAAGCTAATCTATAACATGAAATAAAATCTAATCTAGAAAAGCAAAGAACATGACATTAAAAGGAAAACTAACCTATGAAAGTGAGTAAATTGTAGGAAAAAAAACTAACCTAAGAAAACAAGTGAGACATGAAAATAAAAACTAATATAAGAAGGCAAAGAGCAAGACCAAACTTAATCTAAGCAAGAAAAAATACATGGAAATAAACCTAATTTAAAAATCAATAAATTGAAAAACTAATCTAGAAAAGAGTGATAAGGAAGTATACTAAGAAAAGAGAGGGGGTCTATCCTAGAAGCAAAGAGAAAATGAGAAAACCTATGCTAAAATGAAACTAAGAAGCATATGCTTAGAGAAGGAAGCAACCAATTCTATGGAAGAAGAAGAGAATATATGATAAAGAAGAAGTAAAGTGATAATCCTAAATTTGGAGGAATGGGAAAAAGAAAGAGGATTTGCAAAGAAGAACATAGACCTAAACTAGTAATAAAATGGATAAAGTGAAAATATAGAGCTATAAAATGATCCTGGGTATGACAATATGGGGTCAGTCAATTCACAAGGCTAACCACCAGGGAGATGGTGGTTGGGACTACTAACCACTAGGGGTATATAGTTGGACCCAAAGGCAAGTTATAGGGAACAGAAAAGAAGGGATAGCTTGATAAAATGATGAAGGGACTATGATTGGTGGACTACAACTAGTTTACTAAATTATTCTAATCTAATCTAAGCTAAATGAATAGGGTAAAGAGCTAAGCTAATGGAATAAAGGATGATGATGAACCTATCCTATGGAAACAAGAAAGGCACTCAAAAACAAGAAAATGACTAGCAGCTACTCTAAAAAGATGAAAAACAATAATTTTAAAGAAATGAAAGACAACTACTCTAATAAAATGAATACAAATATTCTAAGGATATGACAAGAAACTATTATAAAGAAGAGCACTATGCTAAGAAATGAAAACCAACTAATCGATAAAAATGAAAAACAATTATTCTAGCAAGATGAAAACAATTAAGCTAATAAAATGAAAGGTAACTACTCTATGAGAATTAAAAGCAACTAGTCTATGAAAATGAAGAGTAACTAATCTATGAAAAATAAAAGAAATTAATTTATAAAAATGAATGGCAACTAATCTATGAAGATGAAAGCCACTATGCTAAGAAATTTGGAGAGCAACTATGCTAAGAAATTTGAAGAAACAACTATGCTATGGAACTTGAAATACAACTATGCTAAAGGAAATGAGAAAAACTATGCTAAGGCAATGAAAGTAACTATGATAAGAAACCATTCTAAGAAAATGAAAAAGCAACTTTTCTAGGAAATGAAGACAACTATGCTAATGAAATGGAAACAACTATGCTATGGAAATAAAAGCAACTATGCTAAAAATATGAAAACAACTATGATGAGGAAGATGAAAAGAAGACTACTCTAAGGAAAGGAAAATTGACTATGCTAAGAAATAAAAGGAACTATGCTAAGGAACTTGAAAGAAAACAAGCTAGTGAAAGTAAAGCACCTAAGCCAAGGGATGGAAAAACAACTTGAACTATGCTAAGGAACTTGAACAACTATGCCAAGGGATGGAAAAACAACTAAGCTATGAAATTGAAAACAACTATGATAAAGAAAGCAAAGGAATGATGATGATTTAGGCTAAAACCTAAGAAGAAAACATATGACCTATGGTCCTATTCTGTTGGTGGAATTAGTAGATGTTTTTGGTCTATCTCTTTTGTCGAGACTATCATAGGAATCCCAACTTCTAGGTAGTAGCAGTTGGACCTAGATATAGATGATAAGAGGTCGATAGGGGGGCCTCAATATGATTGATGTAAGGATGATTTTTATGTGGTTTTAGACCTGTTATACATATAGATAGTAGTGCAATTAGAAATCAAAGTAATATAAACAAATTAACATGAAAAATCCTAAAAGAAACATACAAGACATGTTAGGATAGAAAGCAACAAGAAATAACTATTGCTACAGCCTATGAAAGACAATAAATACCTAGTGTGTCATGGGTTAGCGTGGTCCCATCATGATCGCCAAAAATGTGACAAAGAAAATATACCATTTTTCATTGATTGGCAAAGAGGATATTACAATGATGTTCTCTTTTACAAATGGCCCTCTTGGGGCTTACAACAAGGGCTCCAAAATGAAGAAAAATCCTTTTTACAAAATATACATCAAATGGTGTTTCAATAGTCTTCCTTGGTCACCTCCAAAGGGTAGATGGGTTTCAATAGCCATAGTAGTTGGACCATCCTAGGTTGCATGCTCCTTCATGGCACCTGCACATAACCCACAAGTAGCATCTATGGGTTTATCATGATTAGACTTGGATCAATGAAAGATGCCAACAATGATAAAGTTACAAAACTTGATTAAAGTGGTAATAGAGCTTATAATGCTATAAAAGAAAAATAATATTACCTTTCTTACCTTGCTAACCTGTCTGCTACTGATTTGGTATCTACTTTTGGTCTCCGAATGCAACTACCTAGGGAGGTGGTGGTTAGGACTACTAACCGCTAGGGGAGCGGTGGTTGGATCTTTATTGCTTAAAATGCTATGAAATTTTGTGGAGATCTATAATTTTTCATGAACCTACCCTCAAAATTTGGTTTGGATCGAAGTTTGGATGAGTGAGTTATGTCCAAAACAATTCGGGTAGTTCTGGCTAAAAATATAGTCTCTACTAACCGCTAGGGGGTGGTGGTTGGGTCTATTAATTGCCAGGGGGCAGGCGGTTGGTTCCCTGCTACTCGAGTGGTGTTGATATTTGGTGTGGACCCTCTTTGGATTTGTAGGAGACTCTGGTGTTGATTTGGTGCAGGTTTAACCTTTTCTTTGAGAGTAGCTTTGATAAGAATGTGGAGGTATGCTTCAATACGTCTTCATTCCATGGTTGTTTTGTGCACACAAAAATTAGGATGGATGAATGTAAGAGGCTTAAGCACACACAAAGGAGCAAAGGGGGTTGAGTGAAAATTTTGGTAATTTTTTTCCTAGTAAACTTGAGCTTCTTATGCCAATGAAGAAATGAGGGGTATTATTTGCAAGGGAGAGGGGGATGACTGGGAGGTGAGGTGGCATGAGGTGGTATCCATATGGTAGGTGTGGAGGACAAGGAAAATATAGATATTTATATCTATAGAAATGTGCACCTTCCCACATTAATGACCTTAGGTGAGGAGATTCATCACTCACCCAAGTGTCATAAATGGAAATGGGAAGTGATGACAGAGCATGGGGATGTGGAGACCTAGGGTGATGTGGAGGAATTTTAAATTTATGGAAAATTGCAAGGTGGATTTGAAAGGATTTAGGAATTTATTGGAGTCATTTATTAGGGGATTCGACTAAGGGTTTGTAAAATTTAAAATTCATACAAAATTGCAAAGGAGGATTTGGAAGGATTTGGGAATTTATTGTGGATATTTCCTAGGAGATTTGATTAGGGATTTGGGAAAGAATTAGGACTTTTGGGGATTTTGTTTAGGATTTGAAAATTTATTGTGGATTTTATTAGGGATTTGACTAGGGATTCGAAAGTGATTAGGGCTTTTATTAGGAGAATTTTTTAAGGATTAGGGGTTAATTAGGGTTTTGATATTTTTTAGGATGATTTGGAGATTTTGGGGCTTTTATTGAGGATTTAGGAAATTTAAGGGAATTAGAGGGATTTAGAATAATTTTGGGAATTTAGAGAAATTAGAGGGGGGATCAAGGAATTTATTAGGATTTGGGGAATTTTAGGGATTTTAGAGGAATTATTTAGGATTTTGGGGAATTAATCATGGATTTTGGAAAATAGGTTAGAATGTGGGGAATTAATTTAGAATTGTGAATTAATTATGGATTTTGGGGATTTTTGGAGGTAATTGGGGAATTTAGGAAATGGCTTGGGATTTTGGAAAATTAATTATGAATTGGGGGGTTTTGGGAAGAAATTGGGGATTTACAAAATTAGTCAAAAATGGATTTCAAGGAATTACAAAATGAGGTATTTTGGGTGTCTACAAAACATACGTAGAAGATTCATTTATGATAATGAAATTAAATCAAAAGATCTAATTTAGTCTAGGGTAATATCAAAAAAGTGGATTCAACAAAATTAATTTTGATGTTGATTCTAAAGAAAATATGGAAAAAGTTGGGGGTGGTGATTTTTGAAATAATGAAGGCAAAATTCTCCTTAGTTACTCAAAATCATATCAAACTTCATCTAACAATTATGCCCACCTACAAATATGGTGATACATCTAACCACCTAATGTTTGAGTGTTTTTTTACACGTCAGATCTGGAAGAGATGGTTCTCAGCTTATAAAATCCAAGCCAATATTGATATGAATTAGATTAATATTTGGAAAAATGAGAGGCAAATTTAAATCTAAAGATCTTTGTATCAAGTGGAAGCTTGGATTAAATTTTATTTACAAGTAATGTTATCACGATTAGAGACTATGCTTAACACCTAATATAGATGTAATAATGTCTAGGGTCTATCCCTAGAAACTGTCAGGGAGAAATAAGGAATACCAATATATTTTATTCATTTCATAATTCACCCTATTCACCACTATCACTTGACATAAACCATAAAATTGAGAATCTCCTTAAATGTCTTTCTAACCATGTTTCAAAGATAAGACTAATCCCTTTTCATACTTCCTAGGTACCACTTACTAGGCTCTTTCATGTACCTTAAGGTCTTTCATGTACCATTGTGTATATTGAGAGGACTAGCTTCTTCCAGTACCAATGGATATATCGAACAGGTAGATATATCAAAAGGTATGGTTTATCAAATTGGTAGTATATTGAATGGGGGAAATTTTAGAGAGATAAGGAATCCTCAGAATGTCCACTCCTAAAGTATTTTTTAGATATTCTTAGATCCTAAAAGGACCCAAATTCGAACCATGGAAGACAAATATGCAAACTATGTTGACAATGGAAAAGCTACGGATTATTTTAATAGGCACCAGAATGTGACCTCAAGATATGGACCAAGCATACAAATATGATGAATAAGATGCTAGAGAATTGATGCTCATCATCCTTGGTACAATTCATGTAATCCAACCACACATATATGATGCAGAAGAATTTCAAGCAAGCATGGGATGCTCTTACAATAATTTATGAATGGAAGAAATAATCCACTATTCTTAACCTTCAATATTAACTTCATACATTGAGTGTGGGAGATAAAGAGTGTATAGAGGTATTTCTTTACAAATTCATAAAAGCGAAGGCCAAATTGAATGTTATGGGTAAAAAAGTGGATGATAATCTCTTCGTTCCAATCATACTTTGAGCTTTAGTATATTTCTTTTGAGTGATTATCACCTCCTTACAAGTCTCCAACAAGGAAATTTACTTCAAAGAGTTGGTCAATATGCTACAACAAGAAGAAGCAACCACCAAACTGAGGGACTAGTTGTCAAAAAGTTCACTCATCAATCAATTTTTTTGGAAACAGAGACACACAAAGGGTTCTTCATTGAAAGGTCCTTCCTCCTTATCGTCATCATCATAAAAGCAACCTCAAAAGCAAAATAGGTATTGTCGTATTTATGAAAGAGAATCCATGATACCAAATATTGTTGGTACAATTCAACCACACAGGATGATAAAGTTTGTAAACCTCAACAGAAGAAGCAATACAGGCTACATCTCAAACAAAAGTAGTGGAAAGGACATGTTTCCATCAAAGAGTTAGATTTAGATTTTGAATAGGCATAGAAGGTGGTCATGACAAAAGCTACCACCAAACCCAAAGATGATGTTTGGTATATTGATTCTAGTGCTAGCAAGTACATGATAGGAGATAAATAATGGTTTACTATCTTCAAAGCAAAAGAAGATAAACTAGTAACCATCGTCAATAATCAAACCTATGAGGTGAAATGAGAAGGAGATGTTTCAGTCCATCTTCAAGATGGAAAATACACCATAAAATAGATACTTTATATACTAAGCCTAGAGAACAACTTTTTGTTTGCACCCCAACTACTAGATCAAAACATGGAAGTTGATTTCAAAGTTGAGAATGGTCGCAAGAGGTGTTTTATCACCAAAAATGTAAAAAATATTACCATCATTTTCTACAAAAATGGTTTGTTTTCCCTAGATGTACAATTTGTACCAAATATAGCACTTTTAACAACCACATTAGATGCAACTTCCCTATGGCATAGGAGATATGGGTATTTCAATTTTGGCTACTCACTTCAACTGAGTAAGCATCATATGGTGATCGGTCTCCCCAACCTTTCACCTAAATTGTTGGTTTGCTTAGGATGTTTAGCAGGGAAGCAACACCAAGTACCATTTGAGTTGATCTCTCATAGATCCATAAGTCCGTTGAATATGATTCACACTGATTTATATGGACCTATGCAAGCCAATATCAAGGAAAAATATACTTCTAGTTGTTTGTTGATGACTACTCTAGAAAGATGTGGGTGTCCTTGCAACTAAATTCTAATGCATTCCAACACTTTCAACATTTCAAGTATCATATAGAAAATGATATTGGGCATTCTATTAAATTTCTCCACTTAGATTGAGGTATGGAATATACATCCAAGCAATTCACAAGGTTTCTTGCATAAAATGGAATAAAGTGATAACTCACTACAACCTATACTCCACAATAGAATAGGGTTGTTGAGAGAAGAAATTGTTCCATCATGGAAATGGTTCATTGTATTCTCATAGGAGATAATCTGGAGCAACAATATTGGGATGAAACTATTGCCAATGTAGTGTATCTTGTGAATAGAGCACCTATAAATGCACTACAAGGAGTTACATCAAAAGAAGCTTGGTCTGGGAGGAAGACTTCCATCAAACATATTAGATTATTTGGATGTAAGGCATACATGCATGTGCCAAAGAAAAAGAGGACCAAGCTAGATGTAAAATCCCTATAATTCATATTTCTTGGGTATGAAGATGAATCCAAAGGGTATCGATTGATAGAACTTAAAACCAAGAAATTTTATATAAGTTGAGATGTAGTATTTGATGAAGCAATTAAGGTCAAGTTAGATACTAAAGCTCCTCAAGATTCTACATCTCCTATTAAAATCATAGAGCTTAATGAGGAAGTCCAAGAATGTTAGATTTTGAAGCTAAATTCTAAATATAAAATAACCTCAAAATCTAAAATAAAGTTGTAATATGAAATATAGGATAATTGTAATATTCTAATTGTATAAAACTCATAAATAACCTCAACAATAACTCATAGAATTTCCATTAACAAATGTTCACAAAAATTGTATCTTAGTTGAATAAATATCTTAAGTACCCATACTTACAAACACTCTCACACAAAAATTCATTTATCTTGCACACATACACACTCATAGATACATATACAATGGAATGTGACTCTTCATATGGTGCACCCTTTACCTTCACTCTTCTAGAGATTCTTCAGCTTCCTATTCTATGGACTCATGTGCACATGGACTATTATGCACATTTACATTACTAAAATACTTTGCACTCTTGTGCATTTATTACATTGCATAAAGTAAATACTTACACTCTAATCTAGGACACTCTCCTAATCTAAATATGTACCCAAGGTGGTACATTAGCATGTACCAAATAATATAATATATTCCAACGAAGAAGACATTCTACCTGTCGTTGATGAACCTAAAGTAGTTGCTCCTACACAACAACGTAAGACTCCAAAATAGGTCAAAAGTACCATCAAAGATACCAAGATTGATGCACCTCTCAATATCACTTTCACTCGCCCTCAAACTCGTAATATGACTCATCAAAAAGTAATTATGGGTTTTATGTCTTCAATAATGGAGAATTCAGAACCAATAGCAATGAAGGATGCCCATAGCTCGTCCTACTAGAAGGTAACAATGGAAGCTAAATATGACTCTTTGATAAAAATAAATAAAACATGGGAGCTTATTGATCTTCCTAAAGGAAATAAGCTCATAGGCTACAAATGGATCTTAAAAACCAAGTACAAGGTAGATGGATCGACAAATTTAAGATATGACTTGTTGCAAAGGGTTATGCACAAAAGGAAGGAATAGACTATGAAACAATTGCACCCACAACAAATATGACGATCATCCACATTCTCTATGCCATGGAAGTGTAATTTGATTGGAAGTATCAAATGGATGTCAAAAGTGCTTTTTTGAATGGTGATATTCAAGAAGAGGTGTATATGACTCAACCCAAAGGTTTTGTTATCAAAGGGTAAGAACAAAAGGTATGCAAACTTGTTAAGTCTGTATATGGATTGAAGTAGGCTCCTAGATCCTGGTACATCAAAATGGATGTGCACCTATTATAGCACGATTTCAAAAGAAGTCCCTCAAAGATAAATCTCTTTTACAAGAAAGTTAGATCTAAGATAGTGATACTTGTATTGTATGTTGACGATCTAATAATTTACATGCAGTTTAGATGAATTTATAGATGACATCAAAAATAACTTGAAAAAATATTTTGATATGACAAATCTAGGACTTCTACTCTATTGTCTTAGCTTGTGATCATATAGACCAAACATGTCAAGAAAATGTTGAAAATATATAAGATGATAGGTTGTAAGCCTGAGGTAATACCAATAGAGCCAGGATTGCGACTATCCCAATACAATAAGTCTCCTTAGGTATCTAGAACTCTTTATATTTAGTTTATTAGGAGCCTCATTTACCTGACTAACACTAGGCTTGACATCAGTTTTATTGTGGGATGTCTTTCAAGATTCATACAAGATCCTAAGGAGAGTCATTGGAAAGCAACAAAGAGGATATTGCATTATGTTCATGGTAAAACAAAATATGGCCTGGAGTATAAGAAGAATGATCAATTATTTTTACAAGGATACATGGACTTTGATTATGTCGGATTACTAGATGACAAAAAATTAACATTTGGATATGTGTTTCATCTAATATTTGGACCTGTCTCATGGCATAGCAAGAAATAACATGTAGTAACATTATCATCCATACAAGCAAAATATCACACTACACGAGGAGTTCGTACATTCCCACTAACAAACATGTTGCGAATATTTTAATAAAGATACTTGCACACATCAATATTGAATTGTTTCACAATTATCTTTGTTTACCAAATAATGTAATAAGGGAAGGATGTTAGAAATATTATACTACATTATTTTAATATTATTATTAGGTCATGTGTCTTTATATGATTAGGTCATTCAATTTAAGATGGGGTATTAATTTAATATTTATTTCATGTAACAATCTCTTAATTGAAGTATGGATCTTCCAGTTTGTAACCTTAAGACATGTAATAAATATATTTTAATGCCCATCAATAAAATTGATTCGATTCGCTTTGTCATCAGATATCAATGAGTTGATTGTGAAAAATAGCATTTCAAGAAAGTTGAAGAATATATTTTATAGAAAAAATGATAAAAATAATTTATGATTAAAAAATGTTGAGTATCATTTAATTAACCTCTTAACAAATATAATATTTTAATTTTTTTTTATTTTTTATTTTTTATAAAAATAACTTCCAATAAAAACCACATATAAATTATTTTAAAAACTTAACATAACATCAAATATAATATTTTATTACTTTAATAAAATTAACCTATTTAAAAAATAGTCTCTTACTCTCTTAAAATCTTAAGAAAATAAATCTTAAGAAAAACAAGACAATTGTGAAAATTGGATGGCAAGTGTGCATATAGTTTGGCCAACAAATTTCAAAACAATCTCTTTTAAAATGGTGAAAAATATGTCCCTTAATATAGCTTGCTCGTACAAGCCATCCATTTTATGGGCTTTGCATTCCTTTTACATAGATGAAAAGGGAAAATGATTTTATATAAATTAAATTACATATAAACACATAAAATGATCTTTTGTTGATTTAGTAATAAATTATGTAATTGAAAACTTTAAGGGTTAGTGGATTGGTAGTTACTTGTTTAGTAGATATTTAGGTTCAAACTTTAGAGTAGTTTGTTTACAAAGATAATAATATGATCTGAACCCTCTAAATGCAGGTCACATTAACGATGATAGTACGAATCCCAAATGATAGTCCCTTCATATCGAATCAACAACTGCAAAGTGAAATAAGTTTAATAAAATCAACCCTATAATTTAAATCTTACTCTATTCGTTTTTGATAGGGATAACTGGCCTACCATTAAATGCAATCACTAGTGTTGTCTTTGTTTCAACACAATAAATGAATTAAAGTTAAGAATAAGCTTCTCATTAGGTAAATTCCTCAAAGATATCATAAGTGTTGTCTTTGTTTCAACACAAAGAATGAATCAAAGAATGAATTAAAGTTAAGAATAAGCTTCTCATTAGGTAAATTCCTCAAAGATATCATAAGTAAATCTTTCATATATATTAAGATTTAAATTATATTTTTTTATAATTTTTTAAACTCATGAACATCCTTCTAGACCATTCATGCACTTCCATGTCTTTTCTATCAACCGTACTTTCTTGTTCCCCTCCTCTTGAACAATCTAGGATGGTAACACACGTTTTTTTCCTAGAATCCCAATCCCCCATATTTTCAACTTTGAATCATGAAGTAAGTAATCTTAACTAGAATCCAAACACAAACCTCTCATTTGTATAACCTTAAGGTCAACAATCAAAATCATATAATATCACATACAAGGTACAAAATCATATAATATCACATACAAGGTACAAAATTTGATTTTGGTGTTAAGGTGCATAGAGTCTCCTAAATCTTAAGACTTTAGGAGGCCACTCACATGCACCATGATTTAGACTGGAGACCTTTAAAGCCAGCAATTGATGTCATGTGGATAAAATGAGTCATTCGTGGCCCACAATTCTCCTTCTCAAGGAATATTTCCAACCCTGCATGCATGCCACATATTCATGGCCCACAATTTTCCTTCTCAAGGAATCTTTCCAACCCTCCATGCATGCCACATATTCACATGGTCTAAGTGGCCCTTCAACTTCAAAGCCCCATGTGCCTAACCCTAAGGGACCCCACCCCTTTCGTTAGGTCACCTATCACCCTCAAATGGGCCACCTCACACATTAAATTTATTTATGTGGGCCCACCTCACACCCCTTCATAAGAATGGATTTAGATTTTGAAAAGTTTAATGTTTAAATAGTTTTGTTGATAAGGTTATAATTATATGTTAAATAAATAATATCATTTATAGTTCCAGTAGGACAGTAACAATGCGGGCTTTAGCTCTTTTTCAGGAGGTCCAAGGTTCCCACCATCCGTGGGTGAGTGTGTGAGGGGTGGGTGTGTAGTAGTTGTGTATTAAATTCCTTATTGATAAGCATAGTTCTCGACTTTACGAGGGATCATGGTTGGGAGGAGACTGCTCAACCCTGTGTGTTTTGCGTTGGTAGTAAGGGTTTCTCACACTAACCAAATAAAAATAAAACATCTTTTATAAAAAAAATTCTTATATTTGTCCTAAGGGAACAGGCAACTGTTCAGGTTTTGGCTCTCCAAGATTCAAACCACGGTATGGACACGAGTGTGTGAAGGGGTAGTTGTGTGGTGGTTGTGTGTTAAATTCCATGTCGATAAACATAACTCTCAACCTTACAAAAAAATCATGATTGAAAAAAAAATGTTGTGAAAATTTCTCACACTCACCAAATAAAAAAAATCTTATAATTAAATATAATTTTATAAACAGTAATTTTTCCATCTCACACCCAACCCATTGGGCCATTAATTTCTCCATCTCACACCCAACCCCTTGGACCCATATATTAATTTAGACCTTAATATAAGTCCCACCAATTAAATTAGAACTTAATATAAGTCCCACCAATTAAATTAGCTAGTTTCCACCAAATACAATTTTATTTTGTATCTTAGCTGTGTGCCAGCTATGGACGTCAGTTAACCACCACGTGTCAAATTTTTGGGTTGCCAAACTTGTGGCCGAGAATGGCCGACGAGCTTGTGGCTAAAGACTATCGAAACAACAATGACGTGTCACGTCATCGTAGATTTTGACGTGACGTCAATATCTTTGTGCGTATCTAGTGACGTGGCAGCCTTCTGGAATCAAAAATCCCTTTGTTAAGTCACCGACCAGATCCGACGGCGCTCGTGGGTTCCCGTTTTGCAGGGAGCACATCCGTACCGTCCGGGGGCCTCTGGTAGCTTGCGGCCATCATCAATCTGGATCGAAATAATCTGGGCCGCAGACGTACGGATAAATATTGATGGTGGAGATATTAGCTGTTTCTTATGGACAGGAAAAGCGGCTGTCTGCATCTGCCACGTGTTCTTTAAACCACACACTCCAAAGATTTTAATATGGAATCTTAAGATGAAAATAATAAAATAGTAAGATTTAAATCTGAAAATACTTTTAAGCCCATCGTGTAAATGTGGAAACCATTTTTTTGGTTACATAGATGAATTCTTATGTTATACCATTTCCAATATAATAATATCCTTTAGTTTCTTTCATGCTTGTTATACCATTGTGAATACATTTATTGCATATTGTGTTCCCCCTCTTGGGGATGTCCAAACATACTTTTCTCTCAAACCCTCATGCAAGTGTTGTTTTATATACCAACAACATAAGAAGGGGTTTTACAATACCATGGGTTCAAATATATTAACCCAAATATATTAAAACATGGGTTCAAATATATTAACCCAAAAATAGCCCATATGGGTCTAAACATATGTTAACTTGCTAGAATAACATGGAAAATATTCAACATATTTCCAACACAAATACAAAGAGATAATTCTAATATGAGATTCTAATGTAAGGACAATAAGCAAGAAAACAAACACGTCAAGCAACAAGGGGGATAGAGGTAGAAATCCATTATGGCCAGTAGAAGAAGAAAACTAATAATGGACAAGATGCTCAAAGGACAAAGACATACTCATTTTGGTGAATAACTATTGACCTTGTGTGGAATACATGGATTGATCATTGTAATGGTATTGTATAAGTAAGAGGAGAAAAATTAGAAAGTCTACATGTGAATTTTACAATGGGACAACTGATGTTGAGTGTCATTCTCAAAAAGTTTGATAGAGAAGATAATGGAAGCAAAGATTGAAGACTCCCCAAAATACATAAAATTATATTACAACCCAATATGTATAAAATTGTCATGGTAGGAAAGAAATTAGCAAATAGAAAAAGTGTATATAATTAATTTTTAATTATAATAAATAATATTAAATAATATTTAGTGTAATTAATTTTACATTTATTAAATTAACGTATTAAATTTTTAATAAAAAAATATTTTTCTTATAAAATTGTCGATCTTTAGTTATAGGGTACCCTAGGAACAAATGTTAATTATTTTAAAGCTACTAATACTAAATTATAATCATATGACATTAGCTCAACAGATTAAATTCCTTGACTTTCAAAGAGGGGGCCTAAGTTCAAATCTTACCAAGTGATGCATGCATAATAACCAAGTTGTTACATTACCACTATGTATATATAAATGGGGCCATTTCAATTTCATTTATTTAAAAAATATTAAATTAAAATTTCTTAATTGTAAATAATAACATTCCCATGATCAAATGGAATTAGCACAACTACTTAGATTCCTTGACTTTCAAGGAAGGCTCAAGTTCAAATATTGCCAAACAATACATACATAATAGGCAATAGCCAAATTGTTGTGATACCACTATTTGGTGATGATGTAATGTGGGTGGGCCCCATTTCAATCTGATATAATCAATTGAAAAAATAACATGACCATTAGGTTTAGAGCAATTGGGAAAGAGTAAAGAGTTTTACATCTTAAACTAAGGTTTTAAATCTCATTGATGAATCTTAATATTTTATAAAATGACATTAACCAAAACGGTTATATTCCTCAACTTTCAAAGAGGAGACCTAAGTTTAAATCTAGCCAAGCGATGCATGCATGATTACTAAATAGCTATAATACATGTAGGGAACCTTTCCCTATAGCCCCACTTCACCAAAATAAGACTTAATTGGAAGCGGGACGAACCAAAGAAGGTGGTCAAAAGGTGCTTTCAACTTTCAATAAAAATGAAAGAATTTCAAGAGAAAGAATGAGCTGAGAAGCCAGGTCGACTATTAAATCTTCCATAAATAATCGATGTTCATCCTCTACCCCGAGCTACCCACATTGAGGGCACTAAGGCTCAAAAACCATTGATTTTCAATCAAACGATCCGCACGGTCCTTGCGACAAAGAAGAGCATGACAAAGAAGGGAAGGCCTCAACAAGACCTAGAGCTAGACATGTGGAAACCAATCAAGAGCCTAAGGAGAAAAGTTCCTACGCTCAAATCATGAAGACCCGCTATTGGTTGAAGGAGTTTCCTCCTCACCAGGGACACGTGGCAACCGCACATGCAAAGAGGAAGGTAAGTGAAGGAGCATTCAAGAGGACACCACCATTGATCATAAAAGTTAACCTTAACGACCTAGTTTGTTAGAGCCAACCCCATGTCAACCGCCCAAGATATGCGTGAGCCTACCCTACCAATATGTTCCAGTTAAGGATGCCATGTATGCTACGTCATCAATTAGGGAATTCCACGAGGAGCCTGGCGAAGAATTAATGGCACAACCATCCCCAATACAATAATGAAGAGAAGGGCTAGCAAAAGTTTGTCATCCAAAGGTCCAAAACCTCTCAACATTTATGGTCCCAAATCCAAAGATCTCAAAGTTATTATTTCCACTTGCAAAAGAATTTTAGTTATAGATCAGAGGATAACTTCCAGGCCTTTTGCACTAAGTTTCAAAGGGGAAGGGCCCTCCTCCTAGCTTATAAAAGGGCCCAAAATTGTATTATAAAGGCATTGGGAGTTGTTTTCTCATGCCTAGTATTTGGCCTTGTGGGCTCTTCCTTTCACCCCCCTTTCTTTCTGATTGTAATAAGCAAAGCACAAATCTTGAGTCATTATTGAAGGAGCATCGAACCCTCTAGACCAAATTGTCTTGTAATCATCTCTAGCAAGTTATTGGAAGTTGTGACTATTTTTTTTTTGTCCTCCTTTCTTTAATGTATGTTTTTATTCATGGTAATGTGATGTTTAGTTATGTTCATTCTAGCTATTAATCAATAGATTTCATGTTCAGTTATGGCCACTTGTTGCAGTTGGAAGTAGGGATTTTAATTCTTGGTACATTACCCTCGTAGCTTAGGTTTTAAATTTCTACAAAGTATTTACTTTTCTTATTTTTTGTTTTTATTGCAATTCCTTTCCCTACAAAACCCCATGGCCTTAGATTGTGGAGGCTTCTATGTGTCAAGTTTTTTCTATGAGGATTCAACCTAGATTAAAAATCCTTGAGGTTTCCCCACAAGTCCTCCATCCACGATGCTTCCTACTATTTCTCTCTATGCAAGACGCACATGCCCTTGGCTTATCGGGTTCTCTTCCTAGATGAGTAGGTGCATTTCGAGATGACAAATTTATCTAGCATGCTCGATCAAACAAGCTTCTATGTTCATCCCTCAAAAATTGAAAATTTTTGAATGTGATCCCAATGAAGGCCATAGTCCACTAGCTTGAAAATGAAGCTTCAAAATTCACCTGGCGACTCCACTTGAAAAGAGAAAGACTTTTAAAAAGTTGTCCAACAAAAGATAAACCTAGAATCTAAAGGGGATCTCTGTCTCATGGGCTTATTGAAGCAAACTCTCCCCACCTAGTCACTCCATTCTTAAAGGGACTAGAATTATATGAGCAAAAGGCTTATAACCAAAGCCTTCACTTGAGCCAATCAACAACAATTGGTGCCACTACTAAATCAAAGACAAAAAAGGAGAAACCAATAATCCAACATGGTGACTATAGTGCACCATCCTCATAGAAATTTTAGTGCATGGAATGATAGAGGTCTCTTGATTCCACCAGTTCCACCTGACGTATGGGACCTAATTCCTGTCTTAGTGCTCAAGTCCCTACCTTACTTCCCAGGAGAAGATGTTGTCACCTTGATGGAGAATTTGCACCACATGGTGATATTGTGTGTTGTGCATTTCATTGAAAAGCAAGATATAGCCTTGAGGCTATTGATGAATTCCTGGAGAGGGAGAACTCATGAATGATACCTTAGCCTCAACCCATAATTAATCAAAAGTTGAGACCAATTGGCAGATTCTTGATAAACAGATTCAAAGAAAAGGTAGATGGTGCATCTCTCTTGGAATAACTCATGACCATCAAGCGGGTACCTATAGAAATGATGGATGATTTTAATTTTTGATTCTACAAGGCTTGGCAAAGGATCCCATACGAGATATGATCACCTCTAGGCACGACATTTATCTACTATTTAAAACCTCTCAATTTTAATATTGCCATTATGGTCAAGTCTAAGGGTGGAAATTCATTACCAGAGGCCTATGAGATAGTCATCCAATATGAGAAGGATCTAATACAAATAGAAAGGCAATCCCCCTCGACCAAATCCACCATTTTTTCCTTCCATTCATCCTTCATATCATCAGTCTTCAACCATACAACCTACCACTAGTCTGACTCATCCTACCTTGTACTCAAAGCAAAATTTAATTCCCTCTCCCCTTGCTACCAAAATGGATGAAGTGTTCAATACTATGAGGACCCTCTCTAATGATGTCATAACACTAAATATGCAACATAACACCCAAAGTTTTCCCTACCAAAGTTATCCAAAGTCTTATTTTCAATAGGAAAATATAAATGTCCAACCGCTTTCGATCGGATATCATAAACCTCTATTTTTTTCCAATGAAAACCTCGAGTAGTCATAGGTTACAATTTTACAAATAGTACTTGTGTTAGTCCCTATCGAACAAATGCCTGCAAGCTCAGCTAGGGACTTGATCACCACCTAGAACAACTATGTTGAAGATCCTAGTGGCTAGTACTATCCTACTCCCGACTATCCTTCTTTTGATTGTTATGTCAAAATGGAATCTCAATCTATCAAAATAGCTCCTTTCAACCATAATATTGCATATGCTCCTTAGTCAAAACTCTCGACACCAAGTCTAGAACCTATTGCTTAGTATTTGAATGTGCCCTAAGCTACTAACTCTCCAACTCTGGAGCATACCTTTGCTACTTAGGATGAAATGAAAGTGTATGCCATTTCAGACAAAACATACCCCTCAACCTCTGGAAGACCACAAGTCCTATTGGATTATAACACTAGTGCCAAGAGAAGGATTATTGAAGGCCAAGAGAAGGATTATTGAAGAGCAAGAAGTTTCTAGTTCGATAGATACTAGACCCCAAAGAAGAGAAGCAAAAAATTAAAGGGCTTCCTCAACACAAGTTACACCAGAGAATCGAGTCCAAGTAGTCCTGACAGTTATGAGAGCTACTTCTAAGCCTCCAAGGAAACTTGTTGCAAAGCCACTGAGGCCACCTGCCATGAAAAAAAGGACCAGGCTTCCAACATCGTCAACCATTCCAAAAGCCTATTTTTCAAATCCTTCAACATGGTGGAGCACTTAAGAAATGCAATTGTAGACATGCCTCTTTGAGACGTCCTCTTTATTCCAGAATAGATGTGGAACTTGGAAGAGGCCCTAAATAAAGATCTAAGAGGATAAGAGACACTCGTTATGCTACAAATTTTAGACCCAAAGCCCAATAGGCCCAAGTCTATGCCACTCTACTTGACCCTCATCTGTGGGGACAAGTTGATACACAACTAGATGGTTGACTTAGGGTCAATCACTTCGGTTATGTCAAAAGGGTAGCAAAGGGACTTGGCTTATCTCTCTAGCACACCAACAACATGGTAGTCCAATTAGATGGCACTTCAATACCAGTATTTAGGCTAATTCGAGACCTTTCTCTAGCACTCCAAGCATGCCCCGACCTAATGGTTCACTAATACATAGCAATCATTGATCTCCCTATCATATCTAAAATAGGCCTCTCAAGAGACTTCATCGCTAAGATCAAAGGAAACCTATCGCTAGTATGGACTCACATATTGCTCCAAAACAGGTATAACCTACATGTTCTTAATAGTTGGAAGCCATAACCTTCCTTTGTCTCTAAAAATTCATGTTTGCTCTATAGAGACCTCTCTTTCTTAACTTCACTTGCTCTCCTATATGCTACAAATGTCACCTTCACCACATCAACTGCACCAAGTCTTTCCCCAATGGTGTCCTATTTAGTGCAACCATTGTCTTGACCTTCCCATCACGATAGTAGGACTAGTCAGTCACACTAACCCCATTTGATACGATCCCTTCTTTATTGAACCAAAATCTCCTTGTTTTTAACTTGGGTTACAATTTTTGCATCTTAAAAATGAGTAATCATGCCATTTTTTAGTTGCCAAAAGGTTTTCATAGACTATTTTTATTAAAGAATTCGATTTTTGAAAAATTATATATTTGAAGTAAGTTGGTGTAGCTTCTTTCATAAGGTAAAAAAATTAAGAACATGGGATTAGTTTTAGGTTCCATTTAAATTTGATACAAAGGTTCATTAAGAATAGAACAAATCAAAGAAAATCAAAGTGTTTATATACATATCTAAACAAAAATCAAAGCTCTAAATATATTATTGAAAAGACATAATCTAAAACAAATGTGAATGGACTTAATAGTGAAAATTTTAAAATTTTAAATAAAGGTTTTGTGTTTATATTGCATCAAAAAATAATATTGTACACTATACTTATAATTAAATAACTATATAACAACATCCTTTCTAAAAAAAATATTTTATATAAAATATAATTATATAAACAATAAAAACTATTTTACTTTTATCTTCCCATTTTAAATATATTGAATATATTTTTGTGGGCACATATTACACCCACCCCAACCCCTTAGACCCATATATAAATATGGAGCTTGAGATAAGTTCCACCAATTAAATTAAAGAAAAAGGAAAATAAGGTTTCCACCAAATACAATTTTATTTTGTATCTTAGATGTGTGCCACCTATGGACATAAGTTGACCTCCACGTGTCAAATCTCTAGAGATTTTCAAACGTGTGGCCGAGAATGGCCGACGAGCTTGTGGCAAAAGACAATCGAAACAACAATAACGTGTGACGTCATCTTAGATTGTGACGTGACGTTGATATCATTATGTGTATCTAGTGACGAGGCAGCCTTGTGGAATCAAATATCCCTTTGTTTTTATCACCGACCAGATCCGACGGCAGTCGTGGGTTCGCGTGTCACGGGGAGCACATCCTACCGTCCAGGAGGCTCTAGTAGCTTGCGGCCATGATCAATCTGGATCGAAAAAATCTGGGCCGCAGATGTGGGGACAGCTATTGGTGGTGGAGATATTATCTGTTTCTTATGGACAGGAAATGCGGCTGTCTGCATCTGCCACGTTTCCTTCAACAATAAGATATTTGTCGAGATCCGGAAGCTATAACATCTAACAAACGTCACCTATACGCAGGTTTTTGGGGAGTCAATAAATCAAGATTTTCAATTCTTGTCGGCAATTGTTAAAATATTTAAATCATAATTTTGGTTATTTCTTTTTAATTTAAACACATAATTAAATAGTTATAATTAATTTTTATTTATAAAGACAACTATCTAAGAGTATTGTTAAAAGTCAAAAATATTTAAAAAAAAAATTAAAGAGAGGATTTAAATTTAATAAAGAAATATATGGCTTGAAATAAACAACTTGTACGAGAAGAGCGTCACATACTAGTTAAGAGGGGTAACTACATGAACCGGTTATAAAGCAAAGGGATCAACTACATGAACTAGATATAAAGCAAGGATCAATTACATGAACCGGTCTTAAAGTAAAAGAATTAATTGCCTATGCGTCACATACTAGTTAAGAGGGGTAACTACATGAACCGGTTATAAAGCAAAGGGATCAACTACATGAACTAGATATAAAGCAAGGGTCAATTACATGAACCGGTCTTAAAGTAAAAGAATTAATTGCCATAGGCGCATGCCACAACTTTATCTTAATAAGGGTGAGGAATTCCACATAAGTGGGACAAAAGACTTGCACCTTTAAGACTGTTATTTTATTGATAAAGTAAAAGAATTAACTGCCTTAGGCACATGCCACGACTTTATCTTAATAAGGGTGAGGAATTCCACATAAGTGGGATAAAAGACTTGCACCTTTAAAACTGTTATTTTATTGATAAAGAGTTTGGCAAGTAATAGGGCTCATAAAAAATTTATATAAAAAGACTAAAATGAAACAAGATCTCATCGTAGAAATATGCCATGGGAAATAAACAACTTGTATGAAAAAAATACACCATTGGAAATAAACAACTTGTATAATAAGAGCATCACATAAACCATTTAAACAGTGAGAGGGTGAAAACGATAAATAACTTGGATAAGAAGAGAATTGGTTAGAAAGTAAGAGGGAGAATAACTTCTCTCTTATCTTTATATCCTTCTAGCTTAAACTTTAGGGAGGACCTTGACCAAATTGAGAAGGAAATAAATCTTGGGAATTAGAGCAACTATTAGATATAGAACAATCACTCATGCTCAATTTGCATATGACATTATTTTATTAGGGGAAGACACAAAAATAAATGTTAGGTTGACAAAAGAAGTTTTAGATTGCTTCTCTTCAACCACAAGGACAAAGATAAACACCCAAAAGAGTAAATTTTATACTATAAATACTTCAACAACAAAAAATAAAGGTTTTTCTCAGATTTGGGATTTCACAAAGGTAGTGATACCTTTAACTACTTAGGTGTTCCTATGGGCTTCTATAAAAAAAAATAAGAAACTTGGAATGTAATTCTAATAAATATAACAATGAGAATACCATAATATAGCAATGGTTGAAAGAGTTATTTTAATCAAATTAGTATTAGCAAGTCTTCCCATATATCAATTGTTGGTGTATCATGCATCCTTATATATCTTGCAAAAGTTAGATGCAATGTTAAGAACTTTTCTATGGCAAGGAGAAAGGCAATCAGATAGGAAAAAAATTCATTTGGTCAATTGGGAGATTGTTACCAAGCCAAAGGAGAAAGGAGACCTAGAAATCAGAAAAACAACAATTGTTAGCAAGGCACTAAGTACTAAGTTGCTTTGAAATCTGCTTGCTCCACCAGACTCTCCATGGAAGCAAAACTTAAAATGCAAATATATGAACAACTCTAATGGGATCCAACTCATAAAAAGTGTGAAAAGCATAGCAAGATCCTCTTCAATTTGGAAACATACTTTGGAAACTAAATATATTATATTAAATCATACCTCTTGGCTTCTAGGTGATGCTAAGCAAATCAATATATGGGATAATCCAATCTTGGGAGGATCTCTAATCATTAAGAATTATTTCCCATAAATAAAAACACACCTACAATAATTGGGTGTTAACTCTCTTACAAGCTTAATTGAATGGGCGAGGGATCCACCCCTGTCGCATCTTGACCAAGATTCATGGAGACAATTGCACATCCAAACTGAAGGGATTAAACTCTCTCCCCAATTTTTAAATCAACTTATATGGGGCTCTATTAGTGGGTCATATGTTTACACAGTCAAACAAGAGGTGTTATTACAATAGGGTTAGAAGAACTCAACCATAGATAAGGTATGGAATTACAAGGTTCTCCCCAAACTTCAAGCCTTTCTTTGGTTGGTGCTCCAAAACAAGATTATTACTGGAGATAACCTCATTAAGATGAATATCATGAGACCTCATATTTTTCATAGGTATCTTAAGAACAATGAAACAATATCACATATATTCTTTCAGTGTATAGAAGCAGTTAAAATATGGATTGAAATAACCCAACAATTAAGATCAACACTATTAAGAACCTTCAAATCACAAAATTGCCTAACCAATTGGGGCCAAATGGGGACAGAAGGACAAGCACCTTATTAGGCAAATATGGTATTCAGTGCCAATACTCATCATTTGGCACACATGGAAGGATAGAAACAAGATAATTTTGATGACAAAGAACCAATTTTCGAGTGTTAACCAAAAGAGTGTTAAGGGAGATTGTCTTGAACATAAAAGCTATATATCATAAACAACAAGACATTAGGGATTAAGAAAAAGGAGATACAAATATTACACCAAATGGATCTCCAAAATCTCTTGAATTATGGGCCACAAGTTAGAACAATCAAACCTCTAGAGATAAAGTTCCCTACACTTTTCTTTGATGGAACCTCTAAATCAAACCCAGGTCATGCAATAGTTGGTGGTGTGATACTAGTGGCACCACACTATGAAATGCTTCAATTAAAAATTAATTTGGTGAAAACAACCAATAATGTTGCATAATTAATAGGCTATGAAATGAGACAAAATTGATGGTTTTTAAGCCTTAATGTTAATATAAAACTCATAGGATCAAATATAAGATAACCACAATATAGTAAGATCAATATAATGATGTAAGTAGAATAATATGAGCCAATTAATATGTAAATCAAGAATATATCCAGTAACACTCATTAATAAGAAAAAAATTGAATGCAAATATTTTAAATCATACATGTATAAAGCATGTAGCACGACTTACAATATTAATTTCTCAAAATATATGCAATATTTATTACTCCTCTTTCTCTTACAAATATAGCACTTGACTCTTGATCATTACAATGATGATATTGATAACTTCTTCTATATCACTAATGATCCTCCATGGAGTAATATATAGCCATTGTAGAATGACTCTTTGGATACTTGACTATTCCTTTCCTTATGCCAAGTCTCATGACTTTTGGCTTCTCTACTTGACACTTGCATACACGACTCTATCTTGTATGCACACCTAGACATGACTCTTCACTTAGAACACTCTAATATAAAGATACTTTTACACTCTTACATATAAGACACCTGTGCACATATACTCACATTACACTTGCAAACTTACTCACATGACACTTGTGCATTTCCTATGCATTATTACATTACATAAAATATTAGCAAACCAACATGCTAAGTAATAAGGATGAAATAGATAGCAATCTATTATGGATACCAGAAGAAGAAAACCAACAACGAATAAGATGTTTAAAGGACAAAGGCATCATTACTTATTTCTATGAAGAACTATTGATGTTGTGTGTAATAAATGGATTGATCATCTATAATGGTATGAGTATATGGAAAAATCTAGAAAGTAAACATGTGAAATTTACAATGGGGGAAGCATTATCAAATATACCTTTTTCTTACAAAGTCCGATAGACAAGATAATGGAAGTAGATATTGAATGCCTCCCAACATAATTAAAATCATATCACAACCTTATATGTATAGAATTGTCATGACACGAACAAAATAAAAATAAATAAAAACTATGTATAATTAAATTTTAATTAATTATACTAAATAGTATCTAGTATAACTAGTTTTTAGTTTTATATTTATTAAATTGATGTATCACATTTTTAATAAGCAATTGTTTTTGTAAAAAAATTGCCCATATTTTGTTTCAAGATACACTAGCAAAAAATATTAAATTATATTTTTCTTAATTTTAGATAACGACATAATAAATTCTTTGTTTGTAAAATAATGGAAAGGCTTACATCATTATCCAAAATTTTTGAGAGACGGTAATACAACAAGACCAAAGATGGAGGGAGTTAGAGAAAATACAAACAATGAGGAATGAGAGTAATTGGATATGGGTGAAAAAATAAAAGGCCTAAACCTCTAGTCAAAGTTTCCAAAGTAAATAAGAAAATCCTCCCAAAGGAGCAGTTAAATCTAGTATGTTGAAATTGTAGAGGCTACCCTTGGAGGAGATGACTTGGGTTAGGGATTTTCATAGAAGGAAGAGACATAATTTATCTCATGAAAACACATGAACATGATGGGTATAAAACCCCAACATTTGAAGGTTATAGGAATATAGCAATATGAAATAAAATAACAAGAAATGGTAAGGGATATGGAGAAATAATGGTTCTCATAAAGGAAAATTTAGGCAATAGTACTCAATTGGAGAAAGAAGACCCAAACAAATAATATATTTGGATTAAAATAAGGAAAAGAAAAAAAATATTAAAATAACAACTTGTTATTTTGCTTCATAAACACCTAAAGTCTACAAAAAAATGGGATGAACTATGAGGATCCATGTGTAAATTTAAAGAAATACGTCTCCTCATAATCCAAACTTGAAGAGATGCTTCTAATAGGAGTTTTCAATGGAAGGATACCAAGCAAGCAAACTAATATGCTAAGAAACAAGGAGGATATAGGTAGCAATCCATTATGGCTAGTAGAAGAAGAAACCAACAATATAAAAGATGCTCAAAGGACAATGACATAATTATCATTTTGGTAAATAGCTATTTGATAGCTTTAGCAACATTACATCAAGAGACTGAGATCAAAGCAATAGAACATCTTATTGAATGAATAGAAGTGATACATATGAGTAAGGGTGTGAGGCCCTTTATATAGGAATATGGATTCCTTGGTCAACACTCTATCTAGTTGTACAAGGGACACCTTACACATTTACAACTTGCACATTGACACTTGTGCATATACTATGTTGCATGAAGCAACTAGATAACTTCCCCCCAAAGTAATTTAACATAATCAAATGATGTAATATATTCTAACACCCCTGTATTACATTATTTGGTGTGAAGTTCTCTAGAATCACACAAATGATCTCTAAATATTTGAAACTTGATTTTTTTGAGTGCTTTTGTAAATATGTCTACCAGTTGATCTTCTGTAGGAACATACTTGAGGATGATGTGCTTGTTCTAAAAATTTTCTTTGATGAAATGACATTGAGCTTCAATATATTTTATTCTTTCATGTATGATTGGATTCTTTATTAGATTCAATACTCCTTGATTATCACAGAATATCATAGTGGGGGTTCGTTTGATTCCCATGTCAGATAGTATGTATTGTAACCATAGAGATTCACATGTTGTATCCCTTACTGCTTGATATTCTGCTTCAGTCAATGATTGTGCTACTATTTGTTGTTTCTTGTTGTACCAAGATATGGATCCTGATCTAAGACAAAAGACATAACCTGAGGTAGATTTCCTGTCATCAATAGATCCAGCATAATATGAATCTGAGTATCCTTGCAGGTAGAAATCTTCAACATTCTTCATATAAGTTAATCCATAGTATGCAATCTTCTTGATATATTATAATATTCTCTTTATAGCTTTCCAATGACTTTCTCTTGGTTCTTGCATGAACCGTGAAAGATAATTTACTACAAATGCTATATCTGGTCGACTTTTTGTTAAGTATAGAAGGCTTCCAATAAATTTATGGTACATTATTGTTGAGACCAATGGTGTTTTATCATTTTTAGATAGTTGAATTCCTTGCTTCATTGGTGTATCTTTGGGCTTACACTCTATTATTCTATATTTTTCAAGAAGAGCTTTTGCATATTTTGATTGAGTGATAACTATTTTATCTTTTCCTTGATCAATATTTAAACCAAGGTAGTAGTTCATTAGTCCCAGATCTGTCATTTCAAATACCTTTTCTATATCATTTTTGATATCACTTATTAACTTTTTTGAAATTCCAGTAATTACTATGTCATCAACATATACTATGAGGATCTGAATATCATTTCCAATATTTGTGGTATATAGACTGGGATCTGTTGTACTCCTTTTGAAATTATGATGTAATAGGTGATTTTTGATTTTGATGTTCCATGCTCTGGGAGCCTATTTTAGGCCATATAGAGATTTATTTAATTTACATACCTTACTTTCCTTCCCTTGAATGACGAAACCTTCAGGTTGTGTCATATAGAATTCTTATTCTAAGTCACCATTAAGGAATGCATTTTTTACATCCATCTGATGAAGTTTCCACCCCTGATGTGTTGCTAGTGCGTAAACTGTTCGAATAGTAGTCATTTGAGCTGTTGGTGCGAATGTTTCTTCATAGTCAATTCCCTATGTTTGAGTATATCCTTTGGCTACTAGTCGAGCTTTTTATTTATCAAGTATTCCATCTTCTTTGTATTTGATTTGTAAATCCACTTGCATCTCACTATTTTCTTTCTTGGAGGTATTTTTACTAGATCCCATGTCTTATTCTTCTTGAGTGATGTGTATTCAGATTCCATGGTTACTTTCTAGTGTGAGTCTTTAAGTGCTTGAGGCGTTGATGTTGGTTCCTGTTGGTCATCAGATCCGCCTAGGTAAGGATTTTGTGTAAGTGTACGCACCCTAGACCTGGACCAACATTGAAAGGCCGAAGGGAAGAGATGCCCCTCGTGCCAATCTCCGAAGAAAGGCCGGCTCCTATGCTAAACTACTTGGGTGTTTGAAGACAAGAGTGCAGGAAAGAGATAAAAGGGATAAGGGTTAGAGAAATAAATAAATAAGGGGTTAAGGGAAGAGAGATCGATGTTTTAAGGTGGGAGAGAACAGGAAGCACGATTGCTAATAGATAGCTTGAATAACAGCAAGGAACACCAAGAGTAAAACAAAAGAAACGTAGTATCAACCTTCCTATGTATCCTCCCGAACGAGTTTCAGGACACTGTCCCCGATCGCACACCGGACACAGAGTTTAGCATCTCAGTCTACAAACGAAGAAAGATAGAAGAATCAAGCAAGGCAGGCAACATAAAAGAAGGTTAATACAACACTTTTCTACTCCTATGTATCCTTTCGAATGAGTTTTAGGACACTATCCCCGATCGCACACCGGACATAGAGTTCAGCATCTCAGTTTACAAACGAGGAAAGATAGAAGAATCAAGCATAGAAGGCAGCATAAAAGAGAAGAATTAAGCTCAAAGTCTCTTAGTATTAATCGCAGGACATCAAGTTACAGCAGCTTTCTAGCAGATAGTTCCTCCCCTTTTTCATTACAATGCCTGGGTTTTTATAGAGGACCCGGGCCTCTGAATCATAATTACATAGCAAGGAAGAGTACGCCCTCGAGCTATGAGAATTCGGCCCTCCTTGGCTCTCGCGGCTGAGCTTTCAAATCTGTTACCAAAACTGGCAACTGTGACCGGGTCAACCATGGAAAGGTGCATTGATGAGCCGTCTGGACGTCCTTGGTCTCTGGGTGCAGTGCTCGAGTGGCCACCATGCTCGTCGAGTTCTCCATCATGGCTCGATACTTCGCTTCTGATTGCCAAAAATGAGCAGCGGGCTTGCTGGGCACGAAAAAATTGCATTTATGAGGCACTTGATCGCCTCGGGAAGATACCCGGCTTGGAACGTGTGCCCGTGAAACGCTTCGCTAGGTTTTCATTCACAACTTCACTTCGCAATGATTGGGCCGAAGCAAAACTCCTTTCTTCGCAAGATGGTCTTCTTCATCCTTGCTTCTTCGCCCGATGCGATCCTTGGTGAAGTACTTCATCGCGATCCTCCTCAAAATTGTGGTTCGGAGAGATTTCGGTCGAAACACATTCCTGCCTTCAAAATGCTTTGCTTCTTTTGGCCGCCAGAACTTCGGTTGAAAATGCTTCGGGTGAAAACTCGTCGAAGTGAATGCTTCGATGGGTTTTCCATCGAAGTAGAAATGGTTTGGGAGTGAGGAGGCCCGAGGTAGTTGCTTCGGCAACTTTCTGGCGAAGTAATCTTGGATGTTCCTTTGGATTCTGCTTTGTTGGCGCCTTAGCCGAAGTGTTCACTGAAAATGCTTCGGGCCCGAAGTAGTTTTCCCCTGGTCTAGACTATTCTCCTTCGGTGAAGTTGCTCTCCTGAATGCCGCTTCGGATGATTTCTGCCCGAAGCAGTGTTTTGAAATGTTTCGGGCCCGAAGCCCCTTTTATCGGTCCTTTTGCATTTTTCTTCGGTGAAACTACTTCGCAAAAATTTTCACCCGAAGTAGCGTTGGAAATACTTCGGGTGCGAAGCAGTTTCATTTTCTTTAGCGAAGCTCTTTTCTCTAGTTGTTTGGTGGCGAAGCCTTTTTCTTTCTACTTTTTATACAAAGGGGTGGCTTTGAAAGCCAAAATTGCTGTAAAATAAAAAGACAAAAAAAAACTTTACAAAATCTGTACAAAATTCGGTTTCTTTTTCTACCCCTTGAGGAATGTGACGAAATTGTCAACATTCTTGGCGGCTCATGGGGCAACGAGCTCATCTCGGTGGGAGGACCCTTAGTCTTGATCCATTGGGCTAGAGTCCTTTCCCGATCCTTCTCTTCCTTCTTCCTCTGGGAGTGCCTCTGCAGCTGGTTCTCTTTCTTCTTCTGCTCCCTCTTCTGTTGGCGTGGCCTAGACTTTTCTTCTTCGGCAAAGTTGCCTCTTCGGATGGTTTCCACCCGAGGCAGGAATTTGAAATGTTTTGGGTCCGAACGACTTCGCACAATTTTCACCCGAAGTAGTGCTGGAAATGCTTCGGGTGCGAAGTTCTCCTTCTGAAAACTAGTTCACAGAATTTTGCCTTTGGTTACCTTCTTTACAGCGAACATTTTGTACTTGCTTCTTCACATCAGAAGTCTCCGAAGAAGATTTGTAAGTGGTACTTGGCTTTGTGATCTTGGAAGAGAATGCACATACAATTGAAAATTATATACAAAAGTATATATACACACATATATATATATATATATATTTTTTTTTATTTTATTTTTTTTTTTTTTTTTTATTTTTTTTTTATTTTTATTTTTATTTATTTTTATTTTTTTTTTTTAAAGAGATTGTCTTCAGCGATAAAAAATCTTCAAGTGAAGACCATTGATGGAGATCGGCAGAACTTGTCCATCTACATCTTTGAGGATGAATGAATTGGCCGAGTTTACCTTCATAATTTCAAACGGCCCATCCCAAAAGGCGTCCATATTGTCATGGTTTCCAGGCTTGGCCTTCCAAGAATCCCACTTCAATACTAGGTCTCCCACATTGAATGTGCGATCGGATGACCTTTTCTTGAACCAGTCTTGGATAACCTGAGTATGCTTAGCGAAGTTCTGGTATGCTTCTTCGCGATCCTCCTCCAGTCGCAGCAGCTGAGCTAACCTGTTCTCCATCGGACTAATTTCATCCTCTGCTTCTAACAGCTACAGCGCAGGGATCTCCATATGAATGGGTAAGATAGCCTCCTTACCGTAGACAAGTGTGTAAGGCGAGGTTCTGATTGATCTTTTGACAGAAATCCGATCGGCCCACAAGGCCCGATCTAGAAGGAGATGCCAAGTCCTTTTGTTCGTCTCCACGAGCTTCCTTAGCATTCTCAACAGAGTCTTGTTGGTGGATTCTACCAAGCCGTTACCCTGGGGATAATAATTGGAGGATACCTTATGATATATTCCATATCTGTAGAGGAATTCATTGATTTTAGCACCTGTGAAGCCAGGGCCATTATCTATGACGATTGCTTCGGGGGTACCGAACCTGGTGATCAATCCTTCTAGGAAGGTGACTACAGTTTCTTGATCTGCATGTTTGGTAGGAATCGCTTCGGCCCATCTGGTAAAGTAGTCAGTTGCGGTCAGGATGAACTTGTGTCCCGCGGAGGAGTTCGGTGACACGACCCCTATGAAGTCCAACCCCCATTGCTGAAAGGGAGTTTCTATCTGAATCGGGCGAAGTGGCATTGAAGCATTTTTGCTTCGACCGGCGAACTTTTGACACTGCTCGCATTTGCGACAAACGACGAAGGCATCAGTGAAGAGTGTAGGCCAATAGTATCCTACTTTGATAATTTTTAATGTCGTCGTCCTTCCCACGAAGTGGCCTCCAGATAGCCCCGAATGGAACTCTCCTAGGACTTTTCTTTTATCATCCTCTTTGACGCATTTAAGAAGGACCCCATCAATATTCTTGAAGAACAGGCCTTCGGGACGCAGAGTATACCGAGAGGATCACGTCCTAAAATGCCTTCGTTGCGAAGCATTTAGATGCGAAGGACAACTACCAGTGTTGAAATATTCAATAATTTCACTGACCCAGTCTCTCTCGTCTTCCTCATGGTTGGCGAAGCATTCCTCGGCTGGTAAGTCATTCTTCTGAGGTTCTTCAGCTTCGGTCGTTGCGTTCTTTGCTAATTCTTGACATAGTGCGCGATCGCGAACTAATTTGGTTGGCTTGATCTCGATGTCAAACTCCTGTATCTTGTTCACCCAACCAGCCCTTTTACTCCCCAATTCTCCTTGGATGATAAAATTGCGCACGTCGGGGTGAATGACAAAGACTGTGACCCGACTTTGAGAGATGAACTGTTTGAATTTTCTAAGGGATTTCATTACTGCATGCACCTGGAGTTCTATGAAATTATACTTTTCTTCATGAGGGTTGATTACCTGGCTCAAAAATGCGATGGGGCACTCCTCGCCATCTTCCCCCTTTTGTGTGAGGACAACAACATAACTTTCGGGTTCTCCTATAGCATACATGATGAAATCTCGACTGTAATCTGGATTGATCAAGACCGGCGCCTGAGCGATTCGAGCCTTAATCTCCTCAAAAGCCTTTTTTCTTTCTTCGGTCTAGTTAAATTCGATGCCCTTCTTCAGGAGTTGGGACATTGGCTTGATGACTTGGGCGAAGTCGGGAACGAACTTCCTTACAAAGTTAATTTGACCGAAGAAGGATTGAAGTCCTTTCTTGTCTGCTGGGAGTGGGAGCTTCATTAGAGCTTCGGCTCTGTCAGGATCTACAATGAGCCCTTTTTTTGATATCGCATGTCCCAGCAACTTTCCTTCGCTAACAGTGAATATGGACTTCTTTGGATTAATTGAGATGTCGAACTCTCGGCACTTTTCGAAAACTTGTTGTATATGTAGTGGATGATCTTCTCTTCTTCGGGAGAAAATGGTCATGTCATCCAGATAAATGATGATGACCTTATTTAGAAGCTCACCAAAAGCAAGATCCATTGCTCTCTAGAAAGTGGCCCCAGCATTCGAAAGGCCAAATGGCATTCGCTGGTAGGCAAATGTTCCCCACTTGGTGGTGAATGTTGTTTTGTGTTGGTCTTCGTCCCTGACCCAGATCTGATTGTATCCAGAAAAACCATCGAGCAGAGAGAATCGTTGAGCTCCAGCTACTGAGTGCAAAATTTGATCAATCTGTGGGAGAGGATAGTGGTCCTTGAGGGACGCCTGGTTTAGGTTGCGAAAGTCCACGCATAACCTGATATCTCCGTTCTTCTTCCTGACTGGAACTAGGTTCACTACCCACGAAGAGTGCTTGATGGGATATATGATCTTTGCTTTGAGCATCTTCAAGAGTTTGGCTTTCATTAAGACCTCGATCTTGGGATTGACCGGTCTTTGCTTTTGTCGAAAGGGTTTGACCCCCTCCTGCAACTCGATTGTGTGTTGAACCAGCTGCCGATTGTATCCCCGGAGATCTTGATAAGACCAAGCGATTATATCAGAAAACCTTCTGCACAGATTCTGTATCTGTTCTATCTCCTTCGCAGTGCAGTCGGTTCCCACCTTTATCGCTTTCCCAGGTTCGAGCTCCAAATCCTGATACTGTCTCTCATGGACTTTGATCATGTGAGAGAGAGCTTGGTCATTTTGATCAAAGAGGCTTTCAAGGGTGATTAGTCCTTTGGGAACATGATTATTCTTCAACTGGATCAACCCTTCATACTCTTCCTCATCAGAGCTTCGATCTTCAACTGTGGCGGCTTCTTGGATTAGGAAATTTACAATCTGCTCGTCGTTATCGAACACTTGCCAATGTAGATCCTTGTTTGGGATAGAGGGTCTATAGATCATTCTCATGGCTCTAGGCTTGTGCACCATGTCTTCTATTGGAGAGTATTTGGTTACGATGGATGCCAGAACATCGGCATGTCGATTCTTCTCTCGTGGGACTGATTGTAGATTGAGAGACTCGAACCGATCGAACAGGTCCCATACCCTATTGCGGTATGACTTTAGATAGTGCTTTTTTGAAGTACACTTATTTGTGACCTGGTTGCAAACCAGTTCAGAATCTTCGAAGATTTGGAGATGCTTTATGCCTAACTTATCAGCTTTCTTAAGTCCTAGGCATAACGCTTCGTATTCTGCTGCATTGTTAGTGCAGCTCCATGTCAACCGGTAGCAATATTCTTTCTGCTCTCCGAAAGGTGAAATTAGAAGAACCCCTACCCCAGCTCCATTTTTACATCGAGCGCCGTCGAAGAACAACTTCCATAGTTCTTCCTAGGCACTTGTTCTATTCCCGGGGTGGGAGTGTTTTTTTGGCTTGACGATCGCATAACATCCTATTTCGGTTTCCACCATGGCGTTGAAGTCTGCCAATGAAAACTCATCTTCACATCTTAATTGCGCAAGAGACTCCTCAACCAGATCTACCTGTTCTATTTCCTCCACCATTGCGTTCACTGGTTCGCTGCTCTCTTCCTCGGACATCTTCTGTACAAGAAAGGAAGAAGGCTTCTCATTGTAGATCTTTACTTTCTTTCCCTTGAATGGAATCTCCAGATGGGAGTAATCCATAGACAGATATCCGCCCAACTTTGTCGTGAATTCCCTCGACAAGCACATACTAAAATATGGCTCCAAGTCGACTACCACTACCTCTTGTATGACTATGATCTGAGGCATCTTATGTAGCCGGATAGGAATGTCCTTGATCACCCCTACAGTCTTCACTGGAGTTCCATCCAACTGGAGTACACCTTGGCTGCTTCGTGTATACTCCATCCCTATTTCTTCGTAGACTGCCCTTGGCATTACTGTTGTAGCGGCCTCGGAGTCGATCATGCAATTATGCACAATATACCCCTCCATTTGTAGGGACAGGTAGAACGGGGGTGGTCTGTTCTTCCCCGTGATTGACGTGGATAGGGTTTGTACCAGGGCTAGCGGTGCAGCCTTTTTTACCTTAATTGTCCTTAATGATTCCTGCAGCAGGTCTACTTGTCCGAGAAGTTGCAGTGCATCATACAGGTGGATCTTGGCTGGAATCTTCTTCAATTCCTCTACAATATTGTATGCCAGGGATTTGGGTGCTTCGGGATCTTTTCTGGGCTCATATCTTGTGCGATACTGTTCTGTAGCTTCCACTCTTTGTCGCTTAGTCAGTGAAGGAAATTTGAGCTTTTCCTTGGCCTACTCCTTAGTTTCCTCCTGAGGCGGTTCGGCAGAGGCCTTTTGAGCCTTTCCTTTGGTTGGTACAGGCGAAGGAGCTTCGCTCGGGGCCGAAGTAGATGATTGTCCTTTCTCGGGTTGACCTTGCTCTTTTGAAGGAGCCAGCTGAGTAACGTCTGCTCCTATTTTCTTTCTTCCTCCTCGGGTAAGTACTGCAACCGACTCCTCCTCGTCGATTGCCAAGTTGTGATTCATCTGCCTAATGACATTTACTTGACCGTTGTGACTACTGTTTGCCAGTGTCTGAACATAATGCTGGTGCAGGGTGCAAGTATTCTCTTCATGCGGATCATTGCACGTGGAACACCAATACACATAGTCGAAAGTGCTTGGAGCCTCATCAATTGCAGCATTTCTTGTCGAAGCCTTCCCTTGCTGGACTGCTTGGTCCTTGGTAAGTGCAGGTGCAGGATAAGATCTCCTCGGTAGGAACTCTTGTTGTGCTTGCTTCTTTTTCACAATGGTCATGTCATTAGACAACATCTGAACTGTAGAATTCAGAGACTGCATTTCCTGCAGAATTCTGGTTTGTATATCATCTGCTTTTGGAGCGAGTGGTGATGGAGCCATCGTCGGTATGGGAGGAAGGGCAGGGTGTTGAGGTGGTGCTGGTAGTACAGGAAATGCTGAAGAGACAGTGGGTTGTGGTGTTGAAAATGTAGGGAAATGTATTTGTGGAGCAGTGATTTGAGACACGACAGGATTAGGATTCCAAGATGAAATCGGGAGTGCGGGGGTGATAGAGATTTGCGAAGCGGCTACACTTGCATACTAGAGTTGTAAGAATTTGGGAAGTATGGGCATCGACATCCTTTGGGGAAGCTTGCCCATAGTTATTAAATCCATCTCCGCTCTCTTAGCTAACTCATACAACTCGGGAAAAGTATTAACGTTAGAATATCTTACCATGAGACCGATATCGGGGTTGAAAGCCCGAAGAAAATAGAGCGCTGCGACTTCGTCGGTTGGTCGAAGTCCAACTGGCACTCTCTGCCAAGTTCGAGCGAACCTCACATTGAAATCCATGATCTCCTCTTGTGGATGTCTCTTGATTGAAGTGAACTGGTGTAGCAGAGAGGTAGGATCACAGGATTCATTGAAGTTTCCTATCAGTTGATCAGCTAACTGGTCCCATCTTGTAATACTACCGGGTGGTAGAGATCTATACCAGTAGAGGAGTTTACCTCTAAGGGAAAGGACCAGAAGCTTAACCATAATCGGCTCTTCTGTAATGTCATGGATCGTCGCCAGAGATATTATATCCTGGATGTGCTCCAGAGCGGTCTTCCTAGTTCCATCGAACGTTGGGATTTTCTTCATGGTAGTAGGCGGCACTTGTCCTTGTCCCACTAGATTTAGAGGTGACAAAGAATCCCATGCTGGAGACAATCTGGGTGGCTATGGTTGCATTTGTTGTTGTTGTTGTTGCTGTCTTTGTGCCATACTTGCTCCTGGATTTTGAGAAACAGGAATTCTCGAAGCTCCCCTTTGACTGCTAATAGGACAATTAATAGGAATAGAAGGGCTAGGACGCTTCGAAGAGTTGGGAGGATTGGGAGGAAAGCTAGATGTTATACTATCAAAAGTTGGGCTTTGTCTGCCAACAGAGGATGTTCCTTGTGGCAGGGATTCGGGGGTGATCAACCTTGATTATTCCCCGAAGGCGTCAATATCTAGCTCAAAGAACTCGGTTTCCTCTCCTTTATTCTTAACTCTCCATCTTGTTTGCATGAAGGCACAGACTTTTGGTACTGGTCTTTTTGACTTAGAGATTCTAGGGTAAACAGAGTCGCCAGATGCTAAGAGTCTTTTAGTAATGAGGGCATCGATCCTCACTACCACTAATCAGGTGAGACTGACCGGGCCACACCAGGAACTGATTAGAACTATTGGCCCCGGTGGAGACGGGTTTGAGATTTGCAATATGGGACCTTGACTGGTTATGGATCTTTCTAGAATAGATACAGTCGGTCCCACCGGGCGTGCCAGAAACTGTTGGTCATCAAATCCGCCTAGGAAAGGACTTTGTGTATAAATGGATAAGTATGCGCCCTGGACCTGCGACCAACATTGAAAGGCAGAAGGGAAGAGATGCCCCTCGTGCCAATCTCCGGAGAAAGGCCGGCTCCTATGCTAAACTACTTGGGTGTTTGAAGACAAGAGTGCAGGAAAGAGATAAAAGGGATAAGGGTTAGAGAAATAAATAAATAAGGGGTTAAGGGAAGAGAGATCGATGTTTTAAGGTGGGAGAGAACAGGAAGCAGGATTGCTAACAGATAGCTTGAATAACAACAAGGAACACCAAGAGTAAAACAAAAGAAACATAGTATCAAACTTCCTATGTATCCTCCCGAACGAGTTTTAGGACACTGTCCCCGATCGCACATCGGACGCAGAGTTCAACATCTCAGTTTACAAACGAAGAAAGATAGAAGAATCAAGCAAGGCAAGCAGCATAAAAGAAGGTTAATACAACACTTTTCTACTCCTATGTATCCTTTCGAACGAGTTTCAGGACACTATCCTCGATCGCACACCAGACGCAGAGTTCAGCATCTCAGTTTACAAACGAAGAAAGATAGAAGAATCAAGCACAGAAGGCAGCATAAAAGAGAAGAATTAAGCTCAAAGTCTCTTAGTATTAATCGCAGGACATCAAGTTACAGTAGCTTTCTAGCAGATAGTTCCCCCCTTTTTCATTACAATGCCTAGGTTTTTATAGAGGACCCGGGCCTCTGAATCATAATTACATAGCAAGGAAGAGTACGCCCTCGAGCTCTGAGAATTCGGCCTTCCTCGACTCTCGCGACTGAGCTTTCAAATCTGTTACCAAAACTGGAAACTGTGACCGGGTCAACCATGGAAAGGTGCATTGATGAGCCGTCTGGACGTCCTTGGTCTCCGGGTGCAGTGCTCGAGTGGCCGCCATGCTCGTCGGGTTCTTCATCATGGCTCGATACTTCGCTTCTGATTGCCAAAAATGAGCAACGGGCTTGCTGGGCACGAAAAAATTGCATTTATGAGGCACTTGATCGCCTCGGGAAGATACCCGGCTTGGAACGTGTGCCCGTGAAATGCTTCGCTAGGTTTTCATTCACAACTTCGCTTCGCAATGGTTTTGGGCCGAAGTAAAACTCCTTGAAGGGGGTTTTTTTGGTACTTCTTCGCAAGATGGTCTTCTTCATCCTTGCTTCTTTGCTGACAAAACTACTTCGTCGATGCAGATCCTTGGTGAAGTACTTCGCCGCGATCCTCCTCAAAATTGTGGTTTAGAGAGATTTCGGCCGAAACACATTCCTGCCTTCAAAATGCTTTGCTTCTTTTGGCCGCCAGAACTTCGGTTGAAAATGCTTCGGGTGAAAACTCGTCGAAGTGAATGCTTCGCTGGGTTTTTCGTTGAAGTAGAAATGGTTCGGGAGTGAGGAGGCCCGAGGTAGTTGCTTCGACAACTTTCTGGCGAAGTAATCTTGGATGTTCCTTTAGATTCTGCTTCGCTGGCGCCTTAGCCGAAGTGTTCACTGAAAATGCTTCGGGCCCGAAGTAATTTTCCCCTGGTCTAGACTATTCTCCTTCGGCGAAGTTGCTCTCCTAAATTCCGCTTCGGATGATTTCTGCCTGAAGCAGTGTTTTGAAATGTTTCGGGCCCGAAGCCCCTTTTATCGGTCCTTTTGCATTTTTCTTCGGCGGAACTACTTCGCAAAAATTTTCACCCGAAGTAGCGTTGGAAATACTTCGGGTGCGAAGCAGTTCCATTTTCTTTAGCGAAGCTCTTTTCTCTAGTTGTTTGGTGGCGAAGCCTTTTCCTTTCTACTTTTTATACAAAGGGGCGGCTTTGAAAGCCAAAATTGCTGTAAAATAAAAAGACAACAAAGAAAAACTTTACAAAATCTATACAAAATTCGGTTTCTTTTTCTACCCCTTGAGGAATGTGACGAAATTGTCAACAGTTCCATTGTGTTACTTAGCATTCCTTTGTAAATTTTGGTTATGCTACAATTTTGAGGTCATGTAGAAGTAAGATATGGCATTATTTCTAGATTTGATTTTCTAAGAGTATATCTGAGCCATATTGGTTCTTTTCTAGGCAGTTCTGTTGATGCTTCCGTGTCTTGTTCTACTAACTCTGACTCTATACTCATTGTATCTTCTCCTAGTAGATTTAGGAGGGCTTCTATGTTGCCATTGGGTTTATCTGTGTTTATTTTGACCTTTTCATCAAATATTACATCTCTACTAATGTATACTTTCTTTGTAGATGGATCTAGTATTATGTATCCTATAGATTGATTGTCATAACCAACAAATATCCCTGTCATCGAGTTTAGTCATTTTTTATTTTGGAACATGCATGTAGGCCTTACATCCGAAGATATTTAGTTTTTCTATGTTGGGATTTTATCCTTCTGGTGTAATATGCTTGAGTATTCTTTTTGGTAGTCTATTTTGTATGTAGACTTCTATTTGTACTACTTCAGCCCAGTATTTATGATCAAGTTGAGCTTATTTTAGCATACATATTACCATTTCCATTATTGATCTATTTATTATTTCTGTAATTCCATTTTTTTTTAGGCAAATATGTTGTAGTAAGTTGTCTTTTAATTCCATTTTCTTCAAGAAATGAGTCAAATTATTTGGAAATAAATTCTCCTCCTCTATATAAACGAAGTGCTTTTATGGTCTTTCCTGATTCTTTTTCAACTTGAAGTTTGAATTGTTTGAAGTAACTAAATGCTTCTGATTTGTACTTCATAAAATATACCCACATTTTTTTAGTGTGATCATCAACAAATAACTAAAAGTATTTATATTCTCTAACACTATCAACTCTCATTGGTCCACATAATCTGTATATAAATTTTCTAGATGATGTTGAGCTTTGTGTTGACAAATTTTGAAAGGAATTCTATGTTGTTTTCCTGCTAGACATTCTAGACATAGGGTAGTCTCTAGAGATAAATAGGGTAGTCCTTCTACCATTTGATATTTGAATAATTCCTTCATTGATGTTTCACTGGTATGTCCTAGTCATTTGTGCCATAGTTTTGAATCATTGACTGAAAGAGTTGAGTGAATAGTAGTGTCTAGGATAAATAGACCATTTTATATGAACCTGATGCTATCATTCTTTCCTATCTAGAAATGTGACATTGTTTTCTACCAATGAAGACCTTGAATTTAACAGTTAAGTCTTGATCCATGAGTTGAGAAACATAAATGATATTGGTAGTTAATACTGGAACATATACTACATTTTGATTATACCTCTTCCATCCTTAATATTTACTGGAATGTTTCCTATTCCTTTCACTTCATATGTTTTGATATCTGCTACTGCAACTAGATTTTCATGTCTTCTTCAAAGAATTGAACCAATGTATGTTTCCTATCATATGCTTACTTGCACTTGAGTATATATACCAATACTCCATGATGTTGTTCTTATTAGGACTTGTGGAATACCTAATGTTTTTGAAATATGATATAGTGCTTTTGTAAAATATAGTTCAATTTATAGTTGATTTTGTACAATTTTGTAAAGATAAAAAATCAACTTTTCTAACACCTTATTTCTCCTAATTGAACTAAGCACTTTTCCAAATTTTGAAGAGGTTTTAATTTTGGATTCCTTTTGTCCCTTTTTGAGAAATTTTGAGATAAGATAATTATAAATTTTCAACGTAACAAAAAATATTTAATAACCTCTTTTTATAACCCTTAGGTTTTAATTTCTAATTTCCAATGACCTAGTTTGATGTTGTAACCCTTATCACTCCCAAATTTGGAAAATAAGAAAATTAATAATATTTGTAAAATATTAAAGAATTTAATCCAAGTAGAATTTCTTATTTCTCCTAGGTTGAGTTGCAAATATTATTTTAATTTGGTAAGTTATCCCTTATAGCTTTTGCTTTCAAAATCTAAATTTCAACCTTAGCTTATAACCCTTATATCTCTAAAATTGAAAGCAATAATAAAGTGGGATTTAAACCTTACCTTTTGATGCTAATATCCTCACTATTTGATGCTTGCTTCGGCTGGATATAAAAATAATATTAAAGTTTCCTTGGGTGCTGGAATCAATGGAGATGTTCGTATTCAATGTTGGAACATAGAAACTGCAAAAATAGGAAGGTTTGACCTTCAAGACTAGGAGATTTTAATGCTCTTTCTTCCTTCCTTCCACATTGTGCTTGACTGGATTTGATTGCATTTTGTTGTGTTGTGAAATTTGGACTTCGAGCACCTTTTATGGAGGAATAATCTTGAGCTTTGTGACACGTGTCACACCCATTACGTATGAGTGCTCCTTCTCCTTTTCTTAACATACCACTTTCTTGTTCAACACCTCTTGGTCACTCGTGTGGGGCTTGTGGAGGATAACAAGTGTCACCACATCCTTGATATTCCTTGTAACGTATGCATGAGGTTTCTTGAGCATTGAGATATGAAATCCCTATAATGTATGCGCTTTAGAAGGTTGATGCCAAGTGGCATTCAAGCTCTCTACATGAAGTCCTTTCCTGTAATGCCTTCCAAGGAGAATATTATAACTCCTTAAGTCCTTTTGTATGCCATTCATTTGCTTTGCTATGTTTCTTGAGCAACAAACAAACTTTTCTCTTGTAGGTGGATTGATGAGGTGCTATGGATCTTTGAATGGAAATTTTGATGCTTCCTTTGGTGGATGATATTCACCAAGTTTAATACCCTGAATGTAGCTCCTTTCCTCTTTATCTTCTATGCCTCCAACATGCTGATTCGTGTGCTTCTTTGTAGTGTATATAACCAATTGTTATGCTATCCTTCCCACGTTGGTAGAAGTAGACGTCTTCTCTTTGTAGTGTATATGCAGTCTGTCCCACATTGGTATATGTGCACTCTTTTTATCTACTATGGAATTTTTTTTTGCAGGTTCATCCATCCAAGATGAGCCCTTTTAGTGACTCCTTTTTCTTGGGAAGAAGAGTGCTGACATTCAACCTTTATTGGCTGATTTTATTGTAGTTATTGTGCCTTTTGGGGTACATTCAAATCTGCTCTTTTGCTGTAAAAACCATATTAGAGTAGTGCAATAAAATGTACCATAAATTGTACATAAGCCTCCTTTGATGCACCTTCTTTTGCACTCCTTTTTTTTTATCTAAAATTTTGGTTTTATGGCATATTTTTCTCTTGCAATACAAGGATTTTGAGGTTGTCTTTTATGAGTAGACACCTCCCACTTTTTTCTTGGACACTTTGATAACAAATCCAAGCTTGGATAATAGTAGATAGAAGCTCTTTAATTTATGCAATTGTTTGCACTTTATTTTCTTGCATCCAATCTTGTGATGCTTTGGATTTGAGACTCACCAAGTCTTGATAGTTGAAGCTTCTATTTTTGTTTTTGGTTAGTTGTGTTCTTGTACAATTTTTTAAGGATTCTAACATGTTTTTAGTGGCTTAACTTGGTCACAATGTGTTGCAGATTTATGTGCTCCAATAGTGTCTTTAGACACTTGATAAAAATCAGATTTTGTGCCCTTTAAAAGCACAAAACTAATTTATTTTGATAGTAGTATAATAATGCAAATAAATGTAATAAAATTTATTTTTAATGCACTAACAATTTCACCTTATCACTCCAATCAACTCTCAAGATAATTCATTTAATCAATTTATTGCAACTAATCAAGAATAATCTGAAATGAATCTTCAAGAGTTATTCTACAAATTAACTACAACTAATATTGTAGGGCTTAGTATTCTTTTCTTTTTCCAAATTAGATGATAGGTAGTTTATATATATAATTTTGAAATCTAATCAACTCCTAATTAATGTGCAAATGAACCTTAAAAAAAACTTTTTCTTTTTGCACTTTTGAAGACTATAATCTACTTTTTCTTCTTGCAACTTTAATCCAAATAAGGTGCTCCAATGAATATGATAAGTAATCTAATTAATGAGTTAGTTAGCACCAATTTTTGCAAATATTTTTTTAAAAGTTTTTGTAGCTCATTTTATTGCTTCTATAGAGGATGTGGATCTTGGTGTCTAAGATTACCAAGTTATTGCTTCGAGTAGGATCTTGCAGTTTTTTTGTAGATTATCTTGAACAGATCCTTCTTCACCAAATGATGGTATTGAGCCCAATATTTTGTGGCTTGTTATCTTGTGGTATCCTCATTATGCTGTATATTTGGAGAAGTCTTTGTCTCTAAAGTGGTGCCTTCTTACTGTGAGAGGTAATTTCAAATCTCCTGGATTTGGTGAGCTTCTTCTGTCTTCAAGTCTTCTTGTCAAATTCTGACTTCAAGTAGGGTCTTCTTCTTAAGATTTAGCACTCCTTGTCAAAATATTCTTCACAAATTTAGCAAATCTCCTTTTGGTCTTCTACCTTCTTTTTGGGCTTGTTGTTAGATGGCGATAATTGTCCCAAATATTTTTCTTATCAAAACTTCTCCTTATTCTTATTGAGCTCTTAAAACGATCTCACAACAATGGAGTTTACAAGTGGTAGGTCCAAATTCACGTCTATTTTGCAAAACCTGTAGCAATGAATTTCCCTATTCCTCTCTAGGAATGACCATAGCTCTAATACCATTGATAGCTTTAGTAGCATTACATTAGGATATTGAGATCAAAGCAATAAAACATCTTATTGAATGAATAGAAGTGATACATATGAGTAAGGGTGTGAGGCCCTTTATATAGGAATATGGATTTCTTGGCCAACACTCTATCTAGCTATACATGGGACACCTTGCACATTTACAACTTGCACATTGATACTTGTGCATTTACTATATTGCATGAAGCAACTAGATAACTTCCCCACAAAGTAATATAACATAACCAAATGATGTAATATATTCTAACACTATTGACCTTGTGTGGAATACATGGATTGATCATATTTAATGGCATGAGAAAGTATACTTGTGAAATTTAAAATGGGGTAAGCATTATCAACTATATCATTTGCTCATAAAGTATGATATATAAGATAACAATAGTAGAGATTAAAGAACTATAGTAACTTAGTAACTACCTTAGGGTCCCCAATATTTTAGAGATATATAAAACTAAATGATTGATCAATTTAATCAAGTGGAATTAGCTCAATCATTTAGGTTCCTCAATATTTAAGGAGGAGATTAAGGTTCAAATCTTGCCAAGCAATACAAGGATAATATCCAAGATTTGATGTAATACCATATGTGATGATAATGTAATACAGGTGGGGCCCATTTCAATCCCATATAACCAATTGAAAAAAATGATTGATCAATTAAAGCATCTATAAAGCCAATTTTTTAGAGTCAAGTCTAAATATGTGATCCACTCCAATAGGTGTGATTTATCTAATAAGATAAAATCACTCATTATACAAGAGTGAATCACACCCAAACAAGCGTGAATCACTCACCTTTTAGAAGCAAATCACTCATTGGTAAATAAAGCAACCCAACTATATACAAATATCAAGGAATATGTTTGGAAAGTGAAGTTTTGGATTGTAGGAGTTCCTATAATCATCTTAAAATACCTCTAAGACACTTAGAAGTATATTTAGAGAGATAAATTTTGAAGGTGTAACCTTTTGCTAAAGATACCCCTAGATCTTTAATTTTACTAGAAGTGTAAATTTCTCACCTAAGTTAATGTAGGGATGAATTCCTTCTATAAATAAGAGCCATGTGATACATTGTAAACATATTTTGACCTTGGGAATCAAAGTTATGCTTTGTGAGATCCATATTATAGTTGCTCATTTTAAAAATAGTAAGATATTGCACAAGACTTTTATTTATAATAGTGGCACTGCTCTTTTAAATTATGGAATGTATGATAACTATGACACTTTCCTTTTTTCTTCTTGTCATTCCTATTATTTGTATTTCATACATGTGGGAATACTTAGTGGTTATTTGATTTTATCATATGTTTATTGATCACATGCTCTCCTTGCTATGACGATGTTTATATTTACTTTTATGCAATTTACTTTAATCTCTTGCACCTTAATATTAAAATTTTTATTTTTATGCATTTAGGTTTTGAATTTAATTTCATTACCTAGATCATATTAGATGATTTATTGAGTATAGTGGAGATCTAGTCTAAATCCAAATATTAAAGAGGAAATTATCTCCCATATTCCAAGTGTTGAAACAAATTTGTGGGTGCATGAGAAATTAGATTGTATTGAATTCTCACTATACTCAAATTTTGCCTTGGAAAAATCTTGAGAAGTGGCCTAAGTGAAGGAGAAGTATATGGGAAGAAGAGAATGAATTGAAAAATAATTGTGGGCAAGGTTTCAATCAAAAGTTTTGAAAGGCAAAAGGTAGAGAAAATATTCAAGGAATGAGTTCTTTCATATAATTTAAAAACTTTGATCAAAGGTTGGAACTACTTTCTAAAAGTTCTAATAAGAAAGGTTATAAAAAGTTACAATAACTTAATATATTTGGAGTCCTGAAAGTTAAAATATGGAAAAAGTTCCAAAAGGAACAAAGAAGAGCAAAATATCTAAAGATCAAAAGTTTTGAAAGTTTCAAAAGAGAAGAAAGGAGAAAATTTATGACAATCATGAAGCATATAAAAATTTCAAGCACATATCCTAAAGATGATACTTGAATTCATAAAGATAATAATGGTAGAAAAAACCTTAAGATAACCTACCTACACGTCTTAAGAGTGACATCCTACGAATGGTTGGCACAAAAACAACATGGGAGCTATAATAAGGATAACTTTAGATTTGGGGGATTAATTACAAATATTTCCCATAATCATAATTTTGGAATCCCTAGGAAGAGTAGATGGTAATGACCAAACTAGTTGCACATCCTAAGGCCCAAAACCATCCAACTTTAATGAGCACATATCCATAGATTCTAAAGGAACCAATGACTTGAATGAAGACATGAAACAACATGCCGAATAAAAATTATTCTTGAAATATCTACATAGTTTTGGAGGGAATATCTCCCCCTTGTAATCTATAAATAGTAGAAGTTTTAACATTATAAAGGATCAACAAGTTGTATAACTTTCCCTTCATTTTCCTCTATATAGCAATACTTGGATTCTTGAGTGGTCTTGTGGGCAAGCTTTTGAGCCCCCACTTATGGCATATCTTGTAATATTTCATATTCATATAAACATGCTTGAGGTCATGACTAATTGCTTCTTTTTATCCTATTTCATGTATGTATATGTGTATGTATGTATATCAGAGGTATGACTAACAAATATTTGTTCCATTTTCTTTATATGCAAGTTTGTGCTTAATATTCTTAGAGGAGGAAGTGTTTATATTAGGGTTATCGACACATTACACTCAGGTCTATTTTGTAGAGGGATCTTATCTTGATCTTGGCACATTACCCCCTATCAACTTAGGTTAGCTTAGAATTTTTTTATTTTTACTATCTTTGTTTTTTGCATTTTCTCTAACCCTTTCTCCCTTTAAGCTGGTAGATTAGGATAGAGTAGGAAGTGGTCTCAAGGCCACATCTTAAAATGAGTTGAACTTGTGAAAAAACCCAAATATACCCAAATGAGCCAATCATCATGCTCTTAGATTTGCCTTGTTGTGTTTCTTTGTGTGAGGTATGATAGTCCTGATCATTTGGTTCTTGTGTCTAATGGATAAGAAAATTAGAGATGACAACAATTTAATGGTTTACCTCATGGGACCCAATTGATTCATATTTTGGTTCCATAATTAGAAGAACCTATAGTTTGAGACTCTAGTGAGGGTCCTTGTCTATCTGCTTGTGTGAAGCACCTAAAAATATCACCTGGTAACTCTGCTCTAAATGAACATCTAGAAGAAGCCACATTGAAGGACATCAGATTGATATTTTGATGAATATCTCTATCTATCAGCTTGAAGAGCAAATGTTGTATTCACCCTACAACTCTGCTCAAAGCAAAGGATTTGAAAGCTATGAACAAAATATTTGCCACCATATCCCTTATTGCTATTAATTTGCATGTGTGATTACCTTCGCTCATTATCCCCCAAAGAAAATGACCACTATCTACCCAAAAGTTTTCCAACATAAAATAAAATAAGCCTGTTGTGACCTCTAATATCGTCAGATGTATGGGATGATATTTCAATGTCAACACTTGAATCATTTTCAAACTACACTATAGAAGATATAACAACCCAACTGGAACATCTATAAATTATGGTTTTCTTGTATCAATTACGTAACATTACAAAGTAGAAATTACTCTAAGATTGTTGATTCAAAGGTAAAACACATGAGGGGTATGATTCTCTTTCTTCACACTCAATTGGTGAATGGTACCAACTTGCTACCTTGTTCGTGGATGGATTTAGAGAGAGAGCATCTAACCACAATTATACAATGTATCATTCTCTAGCCTCCTCTTACACAACATCATGTTTCTCATTTTAAGGAGAATGCTTAGATGCAAGGCTAGTCACCTAGGGTTCAAGCTCAAAAAATGCTTTTGGAAATAAGTTTGGTGAATTTTGGCCAAATTACAATGGTCTAGGATGAAGAGAAGGTGGACACAAGGACAAAGGAATTAGATAATTTAGCACCTAGATGACCATATATTGCTCTTGATGATCATATAGGTTAATAAGTGATTGAAATCTTGGTTTTAGATCCCTTTAAAGTGATTGATAAAACAAGTGAAGGCACTCATTGAATTCAAAATGAGAGCATCTTCACATCCAAAAACATCAAAAAGGAAAATTATTTGGTATGGAGGTGGAAGGTGCACTTTGATAGGGTTAAAATTAAATAAGGAGTCAATATTGGTGCCTATTGGTATGCACCAAGGGAGTTGCTCAGAGTCCTAGTTCTTTAAGGGTAAAGGTATTTTAACCAAGAAACTAGAAAAAAATAGAAATAAACAAATGACTCAAACAGTGACTAGGAGGCCTTTTGACTCCATGCCCAATGGATAAGGCCACCCACACAACCCTTGTATATATGTATTATGTAATATATGTTTTATTTTGTAGTAGTTTTTAGGTACCATCAATTAGGAGTAATTCCAGTTTTATGAAAGTTGCAAATATCTAAAGACTACTTCAATTACCATTGCTTCTTCTTGACTCCATGCCCAATGGATAAGAAATTTTTTTCTCTAGTATATTTATATTCGTCAAGCTAAATATCCCATATGAGTCACTAGAACTATAATAAATTCTCCCTACACTCAAATTTTACCTTGGGAAAATATTGAGAAGTGGTCTAAGCAAAGAATGATTTGACGAAAAAGTATAGGGAAGGTTCCAATAAAAAGTTTTGAAAGATGAAAGGTAAATAAAATCTCCAAGGAATGAGTCCTTTTAGATTATGAAAATGATCTTATCAAAGGCTAGTACCATTTTTCAAAAGTTTCAACAAAAAGAGGAAAATGAAAGTTTTGATGAATTAAGATATTTGGAGTCTTGAAAGTCAAAATATGGAAAACATTTTAGAAGGTGCAAAGAAGAGCAAAATATCTAGAGATAAAAAGCTTTAAAAGTTCCAAAAGAGAAGGAAGAAGATAAGTTTCAACCTCCACAAAGTGTATAAATTTTTAGAGCACATCTCCCAAAGGTGATAATTAAAATCATAAAGACAACAATAACAAAAAAAACCTCAAGACCACGTACCCATATGTCTTAATCCTAACAACCTAGGAAAATGGTTGGCACATTAAAGGAAATAGCATGGGAGCTACAATAAGGACAAATTAATAACTAGGGGATTAATTACAAATATTTCCCATTTTTAGACTTTGGGAATCCTTAGGAAGATTAGATGGTAATGATGACAACAATTGCACATACTAAGTCCTATAACCAACCAACATTAATGAGAACATATCCACGGATTCTAAAGGAACTAATGACTTGAATAAAGAAATGAATTGACAAACATAAGAGTAGTTATTCTTGAAATGTCTGTATAGTTTTTGAGGGAAGATTCCCCCTTGTAATCTATAAATAGTAGAAGTTTTAACATTGTAAAGGATCGACAAGTTGTATAACTTTCCCTTAATTTTCCTCTATAAAAATTATTGGATTCTTGAGTGGTCTTGCAGGTAAGCTTTCAAGCCCCTGCTTATGGCATATCTTGTAATATTTCATATTAATATATACATGCTTAAGGTTATGAATCCTTGCTTCTTTCCATCTTGTTTCATGTATGTGTGTGTACTTATGTGTGTATACTAGAGTCCATGACTAGCAAATCTTTATGTCATTTCATTTATACGTAAGATTTTGCTTAACATACTTAGAGAAGGAAGTGTTCATCTTAGGGATATCAATTCATTACACTCAAATATGTTCTATAGAGGGATATTATCTTGATCTTGGTGCATCACCCCTTGTTAGCTTAGGTTAACATAGGATTTTTTTCATTTTCGCTATCTTTATTTTTTGTAATTTCTCTAACCCTTTTCTCCTAAAGTTAGTAGATTAGGATAGAGTAGGAAGTGTGCTCAAGTTCACATATTAAAAGGAGTCATCCTTGTGTAAAAACCCAAATGCACCCAATTGAGCCAAAATCCATGCTCTCAGAGTTGCCTTGTTGTGCTGCTCCATGTGAGGTATGGTAGTGATTACCATCTAGTCCTTGCATCTAATGGCCAAGAAAATCAGAGAGGACAACATATAAATTTTTGCAATTCAATAATTTCTAGCATACCCAACACCAATTAATAAGGAAATCTTGAAATGGTTGTGAATATAACTCCATCAAGAGGTCAAACGACTAACCCATATGATTAAGATCAAAATTCCACATATTCACCTTTGTATAAAAAATTAAGTCTTATTAATAATCCTCCTATTTTTTTATTATATATTATTTTATACCAATCAAACATGGGCATCCATGGGACCTATTGTTATGTCTATAATCACAAACCCATATAAGGCATGCCTAAATCAAATATAATGCAATATACCACCCATATAGGGTCCATAACTGGTAGTCAATATTTCCAACCACCAACATCCTTAAGTACTCAAGTTAGAATGCATTAGTCATATTCTAACCCTCATAACATCCATTTATGAGTACTACTTGAATTAATCATTACCCATATCAAGTAACCAATAACAATTTAAATCAACCTCCACCTACTAGACAATTACATCCACCCAATACCAACACTAGTAAGTCTTTAGGTCAAATCCATATTTTAGTTTCAATCTAAGGCATAAATTAGAGCTTGAGATGATGTCTAGTCAAATGAGGACATACAATTTTTAGGGTAATTCCCAAAATCAAATGTTACCTCTAGCCATTTAGCAGTCATAAAATCCATAGTAAAATATGCCTCCTCATAATCAACAAATCTTACAACACAACTTACAAAATATTCCACCAATGAAAAATATATAAATGCTACGTAAAGACATTCTCAAGAAATTATTTATGATTATAATACTAGATTCATGAGGACCTTGTAAATATTTCCACCAAATGTACATCCTAATGAAGAGAAAATATTATTATATTATATAAAAAGGTTGCGACTTAATTTGGACCTAATGGCATGTAATGCTAACCATGTTAATTTAGCTACAACATTTAAAGCAATGACTCATGTATTATATATTCTTATTAGATTTAGAAAAAATGCTACCTGCTATGCTTATGTATTACGTCAGCCACATAGCTCTAATGCAACAAAACCTAAGATCTAACCCTACCATCATGTCAATTTGTAATGTCCAATTGCCTTCCAATACTACCATATACACACAAAATAATTATTCATACATTATAATCTTTCTAGGGTAAAAAACTTATTTCATTTCTTTCCAATCCTAATTGCCTACTTTACCAACTCCACCATAGAATAGTAACATCCCTACTTTGTACCAAAGTCAATACAAAGATGACAAGCTAAAAGATTGAATGATGGATATATGGAAGGTGATAGTAAACAATGCTAACAAGGAGAAAAGTAAAAGGTAGTAAACAATGCTAACAAGGAGAAAAGTAAAAGGTGTGTGGAAACTAAATAGTAAATGATAACAACAAAATTGGTAGCAAAGGAGCATTCTGTACCTCACAAAGGATTAGGTACCTAATTAAAATATTGATTAACCAAGCAATCAAACACAAAACAATATGATCAACATAAATTTTAAAGTGAATATTCTATGATTATTTATCTATAATGTTGGGTATAAACCTATTGAATGTTACATAGATATTAAACACACCCAAACTAAGTAGTATAATCAACAATGCAAGCTAAAAAAGTTGCAATTATAGGATAAATAATGTTGCCAACTAACCAACCACTTGTGTTGAATCAATCGATCTATCAACCCCTTGTTCTAATGCAACAAGCAATCCCAACATTATCAAATACTAATAATGTATTTTTTGTAAATTTTAGCATTTAAGAAGATGACAATGATTCCTATTTTGGGGATACTATTGTATGTGTTAATGAGTAAGGACTTAAAGTGGTTGAAAATCAAGGATTAACTAAGAAACAAGGAAAAACTAGCATGGTACCATAGGATAAAGAAGAGAGAGACCACCATTACATGTGAAGGCTAAAGGCCTATAAAAATTAGACAATAGATTGTGTAGCCATAAAATTCTAAAAAGGTACTAGTAATGGCAACATTGATTAGTACTTTGACTAATAATGGAATTGATAAAATTGAAGAAATTGAGAAAAGAAAGAAAATAGTAAGGGTGGATAAGTAGAAATGTGGGAAAATGAAAAGGAAAAAGATAAGTTACAAAGGAATCCTAAAACCTACTTGAGATATCCATATTTGACTAGTAAAGGATGCACCATTTCTACAAGGTAGTATAGGAAGTTTAATATGTGCAACGAAAGTAGCACCATAAAATTCAGGTTTAGCATTGCAGAAGAGATGAAAAAGGCACTATCCAAAGTTAGTATGTTGGAATATTTAGCCCTACCTGACCAAAGGAACTAGCTATAATAAGCTCTCAAGGAATAAGAAAGGATCTATGCCAAAGCTAAAATCAAGAACAAGCTATTCAAGTCCATTGTGATTATGTACTAAATGCACCAAAGTCAAAGGCCTTAAAGCCACCTTTGTTTTGTGATATTAAAGATAAATAACTACTTGTTGAGGAGTTGCATAGAAGACTCAGTAGCCATAGTGATAGTGATTCCAAATTCTATTGAAGAGATTGGTTTTCCATACACCAAGACAACCAAGAATCTTATTTAAATGAGTAGTAACAGGGTGAATTCCATAGGAGTCTTAAAGGACTTGATCATGACAATAGCCAAACACTTGAAGTTGGCGGTTGTACAAAATGTCATTATGGTTGACCTTTTGGGATGCTACTCTTTAGAGAATGGACCAAGAAGTTATCTGAAGAGGGGCACCTGGTAAATGATTACACACATATGAATATACCTAAGGATGAAAATAACATCAGGATAAAAAATGAGCTTCCATGCAACTACCTTTTGTACAAGCTTGATGATGATAATGTGGTGAATTAACTACTTGTATGTGAATGAAGAATCCATTAAGCAAGACCCTATTATATATATTGGTATGATTATAGGTATGCTTAAAGGAGATGATGGTCCAAAGGTAATTTGTGAATAAACGGATCTTGATAACTACTTATAATTTGAAAGATACTATATATGTTCTAGCATAAATTAATAAACAAGATCAAGGATCGGATGATATGTGGACCATGTATTTTGATAGTGCAAGGACTATAAATAGAATTGGTGTTAGTATATAATTCATTGATACCTAAAAAACTTAGCTAAATTATGCTTGTATATTATTATTTACTCATGAAAATAATGTGGTTGAATATGAAGCTCTATGTATGAGCATGAGGAAGGATGAGAAGATGTGCATTAAAAATATTAGAGTTTTTTGTGACTCTAAACTAATCATAAATAAGGTCAAATCATAATGTGCTACAAATAATAAGCACCTAAATTTCTACAAACATAGATTTTAGGATATGTTAGAGAGTTTTAGTACATACAAATTAAAGCAATCACATGAGAATTGAATGCCAAAGTAGATTAGCTAGCTTCCATGGCCACTAAATTTGACCCCACCATAGATATATGGAATAAACTAAAAGAGCTTGAAGTAGTCTTTTAATATGATGTTCCTGATAGCTTTTATTATTGACACATGTTTAACAAAAATGAAAAATTATAGAAAATTAGATCAGGGAAGCGCATCATACCAAAGATAAAAATGAATATAGGGATGACATAGAATATAGAGGGATCTAACTTAAGGCCAAATAATTATGAAAAGGATTAAGCATACTAGAATTTTTATTTCACCTTGACAATAAATCCAAGAATTCTATCATAAAGGTCATGTCATCCTCTCACCATCCATTTGAGGTAGTTGAAGGAAATAATTTGCTTACAGGGAAGGGGTGTACCAAAGAATGGGTAATATTATTCAAATAACTCTGTGCAAAATATGAAGTTATTACTGCTTGGTATTATGAACATTTGAAAGCTTATTATAGAATCATCATCAAGCACACCATAAAATTAGAGCTTAGGGTCAAACCTTTTTGACATAAATGAAACCTAATTAATCCTATATTGAAGTAGTTATGAATAAGAAAACCCTTAAGCTTCTGTAATCCCATATCATATTTCCCATACAATACTTTATGTGATTCACTAACTTGGTTTCTGTATGAAGAATTAGATATTATATTGTATATCAACTTTAGAAACCTAAATAAGTCATGATTTAAAGGCCACAACTTGCTACTAACTATAGATCATATTTTGCAAAATGTGGTAGGGTTTTAGATGTTGTTACTACTAGAAATTGTTTTAGGGATGATGACTAGCACAAAACAACATTCATGAAAAAATTGAGAACCTTTACATACCAAAGAATTCCTTTATGTTTTTCAAATGTTGGACCCATACTCTAGAGAGCTATGAATATCATTTTTGTAGGTTTGATAGATGAAATTATACTCATATACCTAGATGATTTAATTATTTTTTCGAAAGAAATGTATAAGCATATTGAACATATAGAATTTATTTTCAAAATATGTAGAGTATGGAATATCATCAAATCTAATAAAAATCTATCTTTATGGTGTAAGAAGGAAATCTATTAGGTTATGTAGTGTCCAAAGAGGGCCTTTTAAAAGACATTGATAGGATTAAAAAAATTTAGGAGTTACCTTTGCAAACAAGACTTAAGGAATTTAGATCATTCCTTAGGTCAATTTTGTTTGTACCTAAATCTATAACAAAATTTGCACAATTGGTCAAGCCTATAATTAAAATGCTGAAAAATGATTCCAGTTTTGTCTAAAGAAGGAAAAAATATTTCAAATTCATAAAAGAAGAAATTACCAAGGCCCCAATCCTTATCAACCCAAAATTTTCTAATGATTTCACAATTTATGTGTTTAGGATTGATGAAAGCATTACACTTGTTTTAACTTACAAAGATGATAGAGATGAAGAACACTTGATCTCCTTCATGAGTCAAGTACTCCATAATTACAAAGAAAGGTATAATTTTATAGAAAAATAGGTGTTTGCAATGATGAAGGCTTTAAGAAGTTTTAGGTACTACTTATCTCAAAGTAAAATGATTGTGTTCATAGCGTATCCTAACATGAGATCTATAGTGCTTCATATTGAATTAGGAGAGAAGATAATCGGTTGAATAGATAAAATTTAGGAATTTGACATAGAAATTAAACCAAACAAATTGGTTAGGGGTAGGTCTTCATGTGAGAATCTTTCCATATTAGCTCTTGTGAAACATAAAATATTAGTGAAACAAATCAAACTCGATGATCAATTGGGATGGATTGAAGATATTGAATGATATATGGTATTAGGATAACTCATAGAGGATTTTAATGCCAAAAGAAAGGGATAAATTTTGGTAGAAGGTAATGCACTATACCTAGATAAATGATGCTTTATTTTAAAAATAGTATGATGGAATACTACTATGATGTGTAGAGGAACAAAGATAAAATATCTAAATAAATAATACCATGATGAAGGAAGACATTATTCTACCAAGACTACAACTCATAATATCCTAAGGGAAGAGTAATACTAGCATGCCATATTTTTTGACTATTTTCAATGGGTCAAGAAATGTAAAGCTTGTTGCACTTTCATGGATGGAGGAGAACAATGTCGATGCCCTTATAGTCCACCTTTATCATTGATCCCTTTCAATAATTGTACATTGAATTAATTGGATAAATCATTCCCTTATCAAGTGTTGGACATGGATGTATTTTGACCACCACTGATTACTTTACTAGATGGACTTGATTAGTGCTAGTCAAGTTTACAAACCAAGAAGCCATAATGCAACTCCTATATGACATCATCACCAAATTTTGAACTCCTTTGATAGTAATAACTGATAATGTTGTGATCTTCATAGGGTTCAAGCTAATTAAATTCATAGTTGATTATGGTTTGGTGTTAAATATATCATCCAATTAATGACTTCATCAAGTCTATGAATAAGCACATTATACGAATATTGAAGAGGACTGTAGCTGACTTAAAAAAATATTGCACACAAAATTAAAGAAGACATTATGTGTTGATAGACTAACACCTAAAGCTTCAATTAAATCATCAACATATAAGTTAGTCTTCCAAAAAGAAGCGATACTTCCAACCAATATTGGAGCTTCCTTCTCTTCAAATGTCACAATAATTAGAGCTTGAAGATAAAATTATTGAACCTATGTAAGATCAATGAAATACCTTATTTGTTATAGGAAGAGGGAGAAAATGCCTTTACAAGGTTTGTGCAAGACCAAATGGTGGTTTGACAAGATGAAAATAAAAGAGAATATAAGGAAGGTGATTTAGTGTTCAAGTGGAATGAAGATAGAGCAAAGCTTGGAAGCCATGATAAGTTTGATTTACTTTGGAGTGGTCCATACCAAATTCTTCAAGTCATAGGTTTGAGTGTATAAGAATTGTAATACTTTATGGAAGGTATTTGACTATTTTAATCAAGGGGCAACATCTAAGACCTACCTAAGGAGTTTAAATGGAAGAATATGTAAATTTTTACATAGTGCTTTTTCTATTCCCTGACTATGATTTCCCATTTCTATCTTATTTTTCCAAAATTAAAAACAAAATATTAAAATATAGAAAATACATTAGAAAATGAAGAAAAAGAGAAAATTTTCAAGTTTGAGTGAAAACCTTGAAAAGGATTCTCAATCACATTGATTTGTATTTATTTTTTCTCTCCTTTGTTTAAAACATTTACTTGTGAAAATTTTAAATTATTTTATCAAGTCAAAAAAGAAGTGGTTTGCTCCAGTTAGAGAAAATCACTCTGGCTTGAGGAGGAAATTACTCTAAATTCTAGAGAAAATCATTTTGAAAACCAAAATATAATAAAATTTCATTCAAAGTAAATATATATCGAGTAAATTACTCATAGAGGAAATAAATCCATGAAACGGTAGTTGGCCACATGGGGGAAGATGTTAAAACCTTGATAAGAATGATTTTATGACCATTTAAACCTCTATAAAATCCTTCCTATTGTCATAATAATATCCATTACCTTGGTAAAACCCTATGACAATGCTATCATAGTCACCTTCAAATGTTGTAGCTATGACTACGACCAAATTAGGTTTTAATGTTGAAACTATAATCTAACTTTCGACGAAGGTCAACATTGTATGATATAATCTTGGATAGGCCTAAGAGTAAACATTGTATAATTATCTTCAATTTATTATAATATTTTATTATGTAAGCCCCATGGGCCATAATTAATCTTGTTATGGTTAAATCCACATTATAAAATTGTAATTAACCTTAAGCTTTATTTTTATGTCAACTTAGGTTAAACTCATTTATGTAATTAGGGTTTTGGTATTAGTATAAATACCCCCACCATTCCATCCATTGTATCAAAGTGTTTTGATTCTTATCTATAGATAATATAGTGAATTTTTATGGTGTGCGTATGGGTTCCCACTATATCTTTCTCTCTTTCATCCTTTTTTTACTTTTTATATAAGATTTAAGTGGATGGATTACTTATATTTGCTTTTGGAAATAGGTGTGAATTGTAACATTTAAACCCTTGGCCCTATTTTAGCACCCCCATTTTGGTGGTTCAAACCTATTTTAACCATAGACATTCAAATTATGCCCTAAATGATATTGCATGCTACCCTCCATTACAAGTAGAGTCTACGCTATGCCCTTGCCCTCAATGTCTTGGATGCACATTTCATTTTAATGTCTTGGCCTAGAGTAAACCATATTGTGGTGCTCAAAGGGACCCAAATAATTTGAATTCAAGTCAAAATTTATGCAAGTTTGATCCCGAAGGAACAAATAAATCCAAGAAGAGTGAAGTTCATTGGTTCAAGAAATTAAAAAATTAACCAGTTTCTTAGTGAATGATTCACTTCTTTGAGGTTCAATAATTCACCATTCTAAAGAAAATTTAAATTTTATCCAACATATAAAAGTTTAGTAATTGAATCCTCCTTGTCAAGTAATTTAAACCACCCATTCGAGCGGACCATTCTATCAAGCAACACAATAATTTAAAAAATAAAAATAAACTGCCTAGGACCCCAAAAAATTCCTCATGATACATTGCTACCTCCACTAGTCCATCAATTATTAAATCCAATCTAGTAACACCTCTTGCTATCACTATTACCATACTAGTTAACACTTCTACCCAAAAAATACAAGTTCAAACACTAACAACATGGATGAGCACTTCAAAGGGTAAAGGCAAAGGCAAGAAGAAAAAAAATTCTCCTGTACCATAAAAGAAACCCAAAGACATGTTTTATGAGCCATACCAAAGGGTAGTAGAGGGAAAGGATAAGCACTCATCAATTAAAGTGAGAAAAAATATGTTAAGGTGTTTCATTCTGGACCATTTGTTGACTCATGGATAATCAACTAGATTATTAGAATTTACAATATGTTTAGAAATATTTTGAAATATACATTCACCACAATCATATCCAAAAAATATACAAGAGCGATTAAAGATAACATTGATAATTGAAATAAAAATAGAGAGAACGAAGATAATGACACATAATAAATAAGGGTTGGGTGCCCATAGGCATCCCATAATATCTCACATATATCACACAAAGATACAATGGATAAATCATTGAGCGATAATTATAGAGATACCAAATCCCCAATTAGATGTCAACCTTAAGTCGACATAACTTGATTTCAAGGTTAAATTACAATATAATAAATATATTACACCCTTTAATCAAGGTTATCCATAGAGGTGGATTAACCAATATCACTAAGGGTGAATCCATGAAGGGTATCCTTAGGCTTACATGAATATACCCATAGGCTTACATGAAGGATGCTTTTAGGTTTACATATTGTAATGGTTAAAATTCTCTCTGCAACAATCATATTGTAATGGTCGAATTTCTCAAAGCCTATAAATACTCGATTCAATCAGTAGTTAAGGGGGTGGTGGTTAGCTTTCTACCACCTTGTGATAGTTTGGGGTTGTTAAAATTTGAGTCTTGTGATATTTTAAAATGGAGTGGTATTGACATATCTACCTCTTGAAAAATTTTGGAAGTTTATAACACTCAGTATAGTGCGTGGGTGTATAAGTACCCCTTGAACATATAACTGCATCTTAGAATGCTTACAGAGCGATATTGACATATATGCCTCTTGAGGAAGTCTATAGCACTTTGTATAGTAAATGGGTGTATAAGTACCCCTTTAATCTATTACTGCATCTTCAAATGCTTACGAAGTGGTATTGAAATATTTACCTCTTGAGAAAGTCTGTAGCACTTTGTATAGTGTGTGGGTGTATAAGTATCCCTTGAATTTGTAACTACATCATCTAATTATTTTAATTTTAAGGTTGTTATTTAATAAAAAGTATTTGTTTATTATTAGCATTGCATCTATGTGTTGGTTGACTTTGGTTGTGGCATTGCTGACACCAAGTGGTATCTATATCAAGGCTATTATTTGATATAAAGCATATGATCTACATCACGTCTATGTGTGTTGGTCAATTTTTGCTATGGCACTACTAACATCAAGTGGTATCAAAGCTCAAAATATTTTATACGGGGTTGTATGCACATTTACCTATTGATTAAGTGTATTGAACGTGTGAAATGGAACTTGTATTTGAATTACAAGTGTGAAATAAAACTTGTCTAAGGATCTACATGAGTGGTGAAACAAACATTCAACATTTTATGGATTATCATAAGTGTGAAATAGAACTTGCCTAAGGATTTACACGAATAGTGGAATAAAAAATCATTGTTTCATGGATTACAAGCGTGCAACAAAACTTGCTTAAGGATCTACACAAATAGTGAAACAAACACTCAATGTTTCATGGATTACCACAAGTGTGAAACATAAATTTCTTAGGGATCTACACAAGTGGTAAAAATATTCTATATTTTATGGATTACCACAAGTGTGAAAAAAACTTGCTTAAGGATTTGTACGAATGGTGAAATAGACACTTGATATTTTATGGATTACCGCAATTATCATGGAACATTTGCAAACTTCATATTCTTCTGATAATGCACCTGAGTTGGATGGGAATGCACAATTACCACACATAACACTTGAATAATTTGACTGCATCATTGATACACACATAAGAAAGAAAATACCTAGTCAAATGGAAAGAAAAAACTCCAAAATATGCAACCTAGATGAGTGCAGCTCAAGTTGCCAAGCATGGAAAAACAATTGAAGAGCTCATGAGTAGGAGCTCATGAAATTTTAAAGCATGGGAGTCTAATGTAGGAGCATTGCATTCTAACCCTCTTCCTCTTAAATTCCTAATGGTCATATTTTCTTTCAGTTAGTTTTTTTTGTAACCGTTCTCTCTAATGGTCATATTCTAATGGTCATATTCTAATGGTCAAATTTCTCTCTACAACAGTCACATTGTAGCGGTCAAATTTCTCTTTGCAACGATCAAATTTCTCTCTACAATGATCATATTGTAACGATAAAATTTCTCTCTACAACATTCATATTGTAACAGTTGAATTTATTAGAGCCTATAAATGCTTGATTTTATTAGTAGTTAAGGGGTGGTGTTCAACTTTGTACCACCTCATGGCAGTTAGGGGTTGTTAACATTCAAGTCTTGTGATGTTCTAAAATGGAGCAGCATTGACATATCTATCTCTTAAGGAAGTCTAGAAGTCTATAGCACTCTGTATAGTGCATGGGTGTATAAGTACCCCTTGAATCTATAACTACATCTTGGAATGCTTACGAAGCAACATTGAAATATATACCTCTTGAGGAAATCTATAGCAATTTGTATAGTGCATGGATGTATAAATATCCCTTGAACCTGTAGCTACATCTTCGAATGCTTACGGAGTGGCATTGACATATATACCTCTTGAGGAAGTTTGTAGCACTCTGTATAGTGTGTGGGTGTATAAGTACCCCTTGAATCTATAACTACATCTTCGAATGCTTGTAATTTCAAGGTTGTTATTTAATAAAAATCATCTATTTATTATTTGTGTCGCATCTGCATGTGTTGGTCGAATTTTGTTGTGGTTTTTCGTACACCAAGTGGTATTTATATCAAGGTTATAATTTAATAAAAATCATCTATTTATTATTTGCATCACATCTACGTGTGTTGGTTGGCTTCTTTTGTGACACTGCTGACATCAACCATGATGGCCAAGTCTAAGGGTGGAAATTTATTACTAGAGGCCTATGAGATAGCCATATAAGAAGAGAAGGATATAGTCCAAATAGTAACACTATCCCCTCGACCAACCCCACCATTTTTTCCTTCCATTCATCCCTTGTATCATCTATCTTCTACCATACAACGTACCACTAGTCTGACTCATATAATATTGTACTCAAAGCAAAATCAAATTCCCTTTCCCCTTGGTGCCAAAATGGATGAATTGTTCAATACTATGAGGACCCTCTATAATGATGTCACAACTAAAGAAACAACATAACAACCAAAGGTTTTCCTACCAAAATTATCCAAAGCCTTCTTTTCAATAGGGAAATCCAAATGTCCAACCACATCCAATTGGATATCATAAGCCTCTATTTTTTGCCAAAAAAAACCTTAATCAATTATGACTCAAAAATTAGTACTTGTGTTAGTCCCTATCCAACAAATTTCGACAAGCTCAGCTAGTGACTTGGTCACCACCCAAAACAACTATGTTGAATATCCTAATGGCTGGTACTATCCTTCTCCTGACTATCCCTCTTTTGATTGTCATGTCAAAATGGAATCTCAAGCTATCAAAATGGTTCCTTTCGACCTTAATATTACATATGCTCCTTAGTAAAAAGTCTCAACACAAAGTCCATAACCTATTTCTCAGTATTCAATCGTGCCATTAGCTACCAACTTTCCAACTCTAGAGCATACCTTTGTTACTTAGGATGAAGCGAAAGTGTATGCCATTTTAGATAAAGTAGGCTCCTCAACCTTTGGAAGACCATAAATCCAATTGGAGTATAACACTAGGACCAAGAGAAGGTCAATTAAAGATCAAGGGATTTCTAGTCCAATAGATACTAGACCCCAAAGAAAGGAAGTAAAAAAATGAAGGGCTCCCCCAACACAAGTTGCACCAAAGAATCAGGTCCAAGCGATCCTGAAAGTTATGAGAATTGCCCTTGAGCCTCCAAGGAAACCTATTGAAAATCCATCAAGGCCACCTCCCATGACAGAAAGGGCTAGGCTTCCAACATCATCAACCATTTAAAAATACCCTTCTATCATATCCTTCAACATAGTGGAGCACCTAAGAAATTCAATTGTAGAAATGCCTCTTTGGGATGTCCTCTATATTCCCTAATATATGAGAAACTTGGAAGAGACCATAAATAAAGAGCTAAGTGGATAAGGAATGCCCGTCATGCTACACATTTTAGACCTAAAGCACAATAGGCCCAAGTCTACACCACTTTTTTTGACACTCATTTGTGGGGACGAGTTGATACACAACTACATGGTTGACTTAGGGTCAATCACTTCAGTTATGTTGAAAAAGATAGCAGAGGCACTTGGCTTATCTCTTGAGCACACCAACAACATGGTAGTCCAAGTAGATGGTACTCTAATACTAGTATTTAGGCTAATTCAAGACCTTTCTTTGGCACCCCAAGCATACCCTAACCTAATGGTTCGCTAATACATAGCAATGGTTGATATCCCTGCCACATCTAGAATATACCTCTCAAGAGACTTCACCACTAAGATCAAAGGAACCCAGTTGTTAGACTGGACTCACATGCTGTTCTAAACCATGTATGACATACATGTTCTTAATAGCTGGAAGCCATAACCTTCATTTGTCTCTAAAAAATCATGTTTTCTCCAGGGTTATGCATAAGAGGTAGGACCCAAAAGGTACTTGTAAAAAAATGGCTAATCTATTGCGAAAACCTGGCGAATCCTGGCAAACTGCATGTATGATGGCATGGCGAATGACCTTATTTTACAAAAAAAATTGGCAAAAAATGGTGAATTTCAAAGTTCTAATCGGACCAGTTGAAAAAGGAGTTTGGCGATGCAAGCCACTTTACAAAACTTGATCCGGTCTCGGACCGGATGCATAATAAGATCCGATAATGGACCGGATGCATAATATGATCCGATCATGGACCGGATGCATAATATGATCCGATCAAGTACCAGATGCATACATGATCTAGTTTTGGACCGAAAGCATAAAATGATCCGTCCAATGACCGGATGCATACTATGATCCGATCTTGGACCGGATGCATAATCTGATCCGGATTTGAATCGGATGCATAATATGATCCGATTTTGGACCAGAAGCATAAAATGATCCAACCATCGATCGGATGCATACTATGATCCAATTTCGGATCGGAAGCATAAAATGATCCGACCACCGATCGAATGCATACTATGATCCGATTTTGGACCGATTACATACTATGGTCCGGTCACCCATCGGGTGCATAATATGACCCGGTCTCGGACCGAGTGCACAATATGATCCGGTCATCGATCAGATGCAGAATAGGATCCGATCCTACATTGTAATGGATGCAAAAAAGGTCTGGTTCTAGGGTGGTGAGCCTCATGCAAAATAAGGTCCGGTTCTTCTACCATGTGTCACACGTTCAATCAGCAACACCGCATGTCCAATACAATGCTACCACGTGTCAACCTTGTTTCTTCAATCTATAAAAGGGCATCAACTATCATTTTTTCCATTTCATTTCTATGACTACTACAACCAGAGCTAACCTTTCCAGTCAACCTTTCGATTCCCAATCCTTTTTCTTTGACTTCCAACTTCTTGTGATGGCCACCCCTTCCACCCCTGCACCAAAATTCAAGAATTTTTTGTGCACTTTGATTTCAGATTTGATGACAACCCCAGGGATGGACTTTAGGTGGCTCAATAATGCAGGTTTAACAACCCTCATTTCCATGCCATAATTCAGAATAGATAAAGTCCTCCTGCAACATATTATAGCCGGTTATGACCATGATAGGGCTACAGTGAATATTAAAGTATGAAATAGAAATCTGCTTTTCAACATCACCCCTGGAGATATTAATAGATTGATAGGTCTTCCATTCATTGGTTTTCCACAAGTGTCGATGAGGTTGCAGTTGTCTCCAGATGACAAAGCACACCTCGAAAGCAAGTATGGTCTCTCATCGAAAGATTTGGCAGGTATAAATCTTGTTAATTATATTTTATTAATGTTCAATGTTTCAAATTTGTAAATTGACATCTAATTTTTTTATGCAACTTCTGCCACCAAATCAAAAAGAGGTTTATCAATCGGCGATGTTAACCATCAAACTCTGAAGGCCATTATCAAATTTTTCTAGGCCAGACTAATTCTTATGGGAAGACCAAAAATTCTATTTTGGGCACTTGCTTATATTGTTCAGTCTGAGCACAATCAAAAGTTTGATTGGTGCACTTATATTTTGGATCGAATCAGGTCCGAGTTGCACACGGTGCAAATGGCAACCAACAAGACACAACCCATTATGGGCACTATTAATTTTATTTTAGCTCTTTATTATGAGTGTTTTCATAATTTGTAGACTACTCCTGTACCAACTGTAGTGCATGCAACACTACAATCAATTGCTATGTCAACAGAGGAATTGAAGGTAATAACTACATCATTGACCTTGACATACTATTTTATAGTTTATCACATTCCTTTTTTTTTAATTTTTCTTTTCATCTATATGCAGGGGAAGGCAAAAAATACAAGGAGTAAACAGATTGCTGCCACAAGGGGTCACAAGGCGGAACAAACTGGTGATTCTGAAGACACGGGCTCTGAAGCAACACCTTTGCAGAGGTCACACAAACGTTCCAGGCAAGCAACTACTCCTGGGGTTTCTCGTACACCTAGGTATGCACAAAATGTGCAAGCCGAATCTAGTGTGGCCAACCCCTCCCCCATTGCAACACAAATTCAACATGTTTCATCGTCTTCAGGTAAATCTATGTGTAGTTAATTTAAATTAAGATATTTTTTATTTTCAAAAGAATTCTAACAAAATGTTTTTGACTATTTTCAGTTGATTCTCAAAATCAACAAGTAACATCACAAGTTAGAGGCCAAATTCTGCCACCACCTCCATTACAGCAAATGGTTGCATCACGCTCACCGGTTTCACCACAACCACCACTTCCACCAAATCAGCGACAAGCACCGACACAGCCTTCGACAATGCCTATGCGAGGGCAAATCGGTGTTGGAAAATGATTGTTTTCATAGAGATCATAGGGCACTACACAAAGTTTTGGGCATGGGTTTTCACACCCATAGAGATCACACATGCCAACACCAAGTTCTGGGCATGGATGGTCTCAATTTACATTTTCAACAAATTCACAGGCACCAAAAGTTTCTACAGAGGGATTGGATAATATTCAACTTGATGTGGATTATCTTTTGTAGGGCAACATTGAAGGCTTCAAGGCAACAGATGTGCTGAGAAGTGAAGGACATCAAGGAGAAGCCACTGAACCTGCAGCTCAGGAGACAACATTGCCATCAGCTCAAGGAGCCAACCCTCCTCAGGGTCCTCAAACTAGGGATAATGTTGTAGATTTTAATGAAAATATTTTATTAGCTGAAACCACAGAAGCTACAATTAATCAGTTTGTGTTAAAATATTTGAAGGAATTGAAGGAATGGGAATATCGGGCAAAGGTCCTTTTAAGGGAAATAAATACCCGATATAAAAATTATGTAAAAAGAGATTCTCTTTATTCTTTGGTTCAATTTGAACCAGAAAATCTTGATGGCCTTCTAAAACAGGCCACATCAGGATCTGTTCAGTCTGATTTTATTTATGATGATGATGTTTTGAATGTTGTTGTTGGTAGATTGGAGAACATTAATGTCGAAGCCCAAGCATTTTATAACCAGTGGGCTTCTGATAAGGAGAAAGTTGCAGTTGCTGAGGCTGCAAGGGATATGGCTGAGGTAAGAAAATATTTTATGTTTCTATTTTGTATTGTAGTAAAATTTTTATATTTCTTGAAAATATTAAATAATTTCAATATAACCCTTTTTAATTATGTTTTCAATTTGTTTTTGCAGTCAAATTTTGAACACTTAAAAACACAGGTTAAGAGCATGGACGTCAATCTTAAAAGGGCGAAGACATTTTTGAATCATGCAATGGAAATGAAAAAGAAAATGCAATCAAAAATATCAAAAAATAATCGTTTAAAAAAATACATCAAGGAGAAGCTCAAAGAAGATCCGAAAATGGTGCTTGAGAAAACAAAGGAAACACTTCCAACAATACTTGAAGATCCAAACAAAGAAGAAGTGCAATTGGTGTCAAGTATTGTGAAAGTACGTGATAACCTCGTGAGAGTTGGAGTACTTCCAGAAGAGAGTGACACAGATGCAGACAAAGGAAAAGAAACGACAACTCCAACAGATAGTGAAGCAACCAAGCACCAATCAAATGTTTGAAAATTTGAAAATGTAATATGCTATCAAGTTGATTGTAGTCAACAATTTTGTACAATGTAATATGTTTCTTTTTGAACTAATGATAATGACATTATCTCATTTTGTGTTTTCCATCATTCATAGTTTGCTTGCATTTATGAATATGTGTTGCAATTTTAGTTTATTTCTGGCTAATATTGTTCACTATGGTCATCTCAACAACAAAAGCATTTTAGATAACATTACAGATGAACATTAATATACCAATAATTAAATTTAAAACATGAAACATAAATATTTATCAATGAAGAGAGTTGAGACATCATGACATAAACATACAATTGTAAAAACTGCAAAAATATATAAGACATGTAATTTTTGAAACACTAATGTAATATAAAACAACAATTCTATAAAATCTTATAAATCATTAACAATATTGTGAAATATTCTATGAAGTTTGTGAAATCAAAACACTATTGTGTTTATCAATGTCAATGAAATCATGGAAAATTATCATTATGGAAGCTGAAACATTTCAGCTTGTCCATAATCATTATGAAGCATAGCAAAAATCTGTGTCTCCACCATCTGATCACTGAAAGCATCATCATCGTAGTTATCGATCGTATTCGACGTTCCTCTTCTGTCTACCAGGGAACTCTAGTGTGCCAAAGCTCTGTCATACGGAAATGTATCCAACTGATATGAAGACACATAAATTCTTAAACAATTTTCTAAATTTTTGTCGAGTCTATTGCGGAGTTTAGATTTAACAAAAGAAAGTGCACTGAAAACTCTTTCATCTTCGATTGACCCCAAAATCATTGTTTCACATAATTCATATAAATGAAAGTATTCACTTATTATATCTCGTAAGATTGTGCTTGGATACAATTTTTGCCACAAATGTGCAGTGGAACCAATCTCATGGACACCTATCATAAGTGATGTTTGCACAACCATTGTTCTTCCAAAATGCGATGATTGTTCTTTCAAAAGATCACTGTTGAGTATACCTTTAATTTCAACACCATCGACTTCCACACTCTTACTGAAATGGTCAATGAGGTTACCCATATATTTAATAAACAACTCATTTGTAGAATTGTATTCAATACAAGGTCCCCAAAACATGGGGTTAACCACACCCATGGACTCGAGCAACTCATCTCTCTGAAACCGATCTCTTATCTCACTTGTCAAATATTTTTCTATTTTTGACAAATTACACTTTGTTTTCTGTATAATAACATGAAATCTACTATGTGTTACATGAACTTCTTCAAAATCTTCCACAACTATACTTGATTGCCTTTCAAAACAATAAACATGTACCATATTTTCATGAACATTAATACAAAGATGATCATTGATGTCAAACTTCAAGAAGCTTTTTGGATTGTTCACGTTTATCAATGTATTCCAACTATCAAACAAAGGTTCTATAAAATCTGCTTTAGACACATATAATGTATCTATAAGCACACATATTTGTTTTCTCATCCTCATAAAATCAACGATATAGATGGATCTCTCTTGTGCAAGATTAATTAATCTGTTCATTTCTTTTAACATTGGAAGAATACCACATAAGGTCAAAAGTGTTTCCAAGTCAGTCAAATGGAACAACATATCTTTTGCCTTATCAACTATCCTACGATTTGCATGCATAAACCCCGTCAATGATTGATATTCTGCAAAAACTCTCTGAGCAGGTTGATATAGTGAAATCCATCTTGTATCCACATCTTTTAACAATTTTTTCCCTTCTATAACTCCTAGTGCAAACTGTTGAAACTCTGCAAACCTTTTTGGACTTAATGAGAAATAAGAATGAATTTCATGAATAAGGTTTTCTACTTTAGCAACATTTGAAAATGTGCTCACAATTTTATATGCAAGATTAACTCTATGAGCCATATAATGAATGGGAATCATATATGGGGCAACTGTGGTTTGGAGTCGAACACAAAGACTAGACTGTGACCTTGCATAATAGCAGCTCCATCAGCTCCAACGCAAATTAACTTTGTTGCTATGTCTATATCATTCATTCCCGTAATATTCTTTAAACTTTTGACAACAACATTATAAATATTTTTTGCATTTGAACTTTCCAACATCTTATGTATTCCCAACAAAATAGGCCTTCTAATATGATTTTGAAATGTGTACACATGCATGCAAATCCAAGATGTGTTGTCCACAACTGTTACCTCATCAATAGAAAGTGAAATGAATTTGGCAAGTTTAACTTGCTCCCTTAGGTCTTCTTTCTCAACCAAAGATAAACATTTTGCCATTTCCCAACCACTTCGGTCTGACCAATGAGAACTAGGAAGGTTTTGCACATTAAAAAGGTGTAATAGCTGCTTATAATCAATAAAATCGGACATTGGTCTACCTTTCTTGAGAATATTGTAAACAACGACAAAGCTGCATACTTTTTGAAGCTAAAATAGTCTTCTGTATTTTATGAAATTGGGCTGCAATTGTTCCACCTTTCTCAACAAGAGATTGTTGTTGCTTTAAGTGATTGTCATATTCTATAGCATATCTTAAATGCATACATTCTGATGCATCCTTCCACTTAACTTCTTTACTAACTTCACCATTACTTTTTATAACTTTTACATAAGCTTTGCCAACATGTTTTTCAATTGTATCAATCTTGTTTTGAAGCCTATGATCCTTACCAAGTCTCCAACTGCAAATTTTGCATCTACATTCTTTTTCATCGATTTGGTTATCCTCAGTCATGATAGGCTCAAGCCAGGGAAATATTTCTACCCATTCATTCCTAAATCCCCTTCCAAGTATCCAGTTAGACGCTTTTCTTTTTTTGGAATTTTTGCTTGAAGATTCAAATGAAGCTTGTAATGATTTTGATTTATCACTTTCATTTTCAATTGTGATGTCATTTTGAGTGTTGTCTTCAAGTGTTTGTTGGATGTCATTTTCAAGGGGATTTTCATTAACAGGCATCTCTTGTTGGGGAATATCTTCAAGTGGAGGCATATCAGGATCGATAGGGTATTCTGCATAGTAGCATACCATAATATTTTTTATCATTCTTGGATAAAAAATTTATAGAAAAATATTCAAATCGTCAATCAAGCACATATTAGGAAGTCAAAAATCATTTGTACCTTGAATTTGCATGGATGTCGTTGGCTCGTTGCATTTCGAAGTTTGGCTAAAATATTTGAGGATACTCTTTTCAGTAGAAGATTTGGTGCCCTTCTTTCCATCACTGGGTGACATTTTACTTGTTACGAAAAATATTTTCAATTTAGTAGAGTAATAAAATGTTGAAGAGGGTGTACTTTCTAGAGGCCTTAAGATAATATTGTAAATAGAATAAACAATTGTTTGGGTGGTAGATTATACATACTTGTTTCTTGCCATTCTTTATTGTGATTTTATCAGTTTATGCCATCGGTTCATTTTCTGGTGAAAGCACTTTAACTGACAAGAGCACAAAGATAATTAACATTCAAATTGAAATCAATTTAAGAAAAATATTCTTTAAGAAAAAAATAATTGGTGATACGTATGTCGAAAAATATCATATTATAGCACAAAATGGTCTAGAAACAGAGAATCAAAATGTGTTCGGAGAAAAAGAGCATCAATATGTCTTTAGAGAACCAAAGCATTTACTCATGTATAATCTTAGCAAGGAAAAAAAGATCTGAATTGAAACTAAGAATCAAAGAGTTTTAAAACATTCAGAACAGGGCAAAACAGAGAAAAACATGGAAACAGAGCAATGACATTCCGGATGCAGAAGAGGGCTCGAATATTGGTGTGGTGCAGAACAGGATTGGAAAATCATTAAATATACATGTCAAAAAATATAAGATTATGTACAGGGGATAACATGCAGAACATGGCAAAATAAAGAAAAACATGGCAAGCAGAGCAGTGACAGAGAACCTAGTGTAGAAAGAGGTCCGGTGCGGAACAGGATCCGGTTAAAAATGTTTCGATTGCAGAAATGGTTTCGGCCGAATGCAGACCACGACCCACTTGCAAAATGGTTCCGTCTAGTTGCAAAAAAAGGTTCAGCTACAAAAGTGGTTCCATTCGGTTGCACGATAGGTTTCGATTGTAGAAGTGGTTCAAGATGGTTGCAGAATAGGATCCAGGTGCAGAAGTGGTTCCATCCGGTTGCAGAGGAGGTTCCTACTATAGAAGTTGTTTTGGATAGATTGCAGAACAGGATCCGGGTGTAGAAGTGGTTCCATCTAGTTGCAGAAGTGGATCCTACTGTAGGGATGGTTTCGAACGGTTGCAGAATCTGATCCGGCTGCAAAAATGGTTTCGGACGGTTGCATACGAGGTTCTTGATGCAGGAGTGATTTCGGACGATGTTAGACGGGGTTCCATACAAGGATTGTAGAACTGGTTACGATCGATCGTAGAAAAGGTTTCGGTCTTGTGAAGAATTATGTCGGTATATTCGTCGGGTATAGAACACGGTCCGAAAATGAAAATGTATCCCTGGGGTGTTAATTATATATAGAGGTATACTTGGTGAGTTGGGCGAGATAATTTAGAAATTTTAAAATTTTAGGGCGAAAAGGGTACTTTATTTAGGCGGGATTGCTTGCAAATTTTTAAAAATAACCATGATACTCTTATCAAAGCACGACGAACCGACACCTAAAATTTATTTGTTTCAAAAATTTTTGGCTAAATGGCTAATGTCAGGGTCCCCCAAAATTCACAATTTTCAATTTTTGAAAATCATACTTTTCGCCCAAATGGCGAAGTTTCGCCGCTATGCATAACCCTGGTTTTCTCTATAGATACCTCTCTTTATGAACTTCACTTGCTATCCTCCTATATACTACAAATGTTACCTTCACCACCTCAATTGCACCAAGTATTTCCCCAATGGTGTCCTCTTTAGTGCAACCATTGTCTTGACCTTCCCATATCCTGTTGGAATATATTACATTATTTAGTACATACCAATGTACCACCTTGGGTACATCTTTAGATTAGGAGTTTGGCTTAGATTAAGGATTTAATTAGTTACTTCATGCAATGTAATAAATGCACAAGATTATAATGTCCAATGATGTAAATGTGCATGTAGTCCATATATACATGAGTCATAGGTTAGGTAGATGAAGAGTCATGGGTAGATGAAAGGCCAAGGGACATATTTCCCTATATATAGACCTTTGATAGAGTGAAACAGATGATAGAATGCAATAGAGAAGCATATATAATAGTAGAGCATAGTGATGAGAATAGAAGGTAGATACAATGTAGATCATACAAGAATTTTTGGAGTGTTTAAGACCTCTATTATATTACTTTGTACTATTTTTTTGAGCTTTCATTAATGGCTATTTTCTGAGTTATTGTAAAAGTTTCTCATATAGTTTTCTTGCATATTATATTACCATTATCACATAGTTAACATTGCTTGCTTATTTTAGATATTTTTGTTCCATTTCCTTTAATATATATCATCAAAAGCTAAAAATGGTATTAGAGCACAAGGTAGATTGATATAAAATAGAGAGATCCACAAGAAAGATTGAGAGGAGATAGGAAATCTTGTTTTTAGAATTTTTGAAATTGCATTTGGCTAGAGTATTTCCATAAAGTTGTAAAAATACTTGTGAAGACTAGGACTCAACATTGATTCCACTAGATTGAAAAATCAACTAGTGAAGCTTATTTTATTTAGATTTAAAGAAATTACTATTATCACTTTCTAATACTTTATTGCATAAAATAGGAGATTCCAAGAAAGTTGGTAAGTTTACTACAAGATCTAGAAATAATATATTCTTTAGAATCAATCCAACACTTGAAGAAATGAATTGAATATTGAATATTTGGATGCCAAAGAAAAAGGTCCCATTGCAGGATTTGCAAATTAAATATTCCAAATAAAATATTGATAAGAGAGGAAGAGGCCAAAGAAGCCACATTGAATACTATAAATCAAGGAGAAAATCCAAGAAAGAAGACCCTATTATAGATTGAATATTAAGGAGAACCAAGAAGGAGGTCCTCATAGAAATATGAATATTGAATACTTTAGAGTGAAGAAAGAATAAATTAGCTCTAGAAGGAGGAGATTTAAGAGAAAGGTCTTATTGAAGAACTTCCAGATTTGGAATATTGGAGCTTGATGATAGAGGACTAGAAAATTCCTATTGAATATTTTAGAAGCTACAAAAATTAAATACCCAAGAGAAGAGATCTCAAGAAAAGCTAAAATAAAAAAGAAGGAGAAGGCTAGGAAATCCTCATTGGAGAATTTGAAGAAGACCATTGAAGGATATTTGAGGAGAACTCAAGTGAGAAGATTGATAGCAAGGAAAATTTCCTAATAGAGAATAATTTGGGATAATTATCGCTATCCGAAAACAAGCCCAAAAGAAAGAAAGATTTGGCAGGAATTTTACCAAATTATGGAATGTATTTCCAAAGACCTCAATACATTCAGATTATTGAGAAGAAGTCCTACAAATAGGCCAATATTGAAGTTAGAATTTGACAAGGAGACTGGAGAAGAAAGGAGCTAGAAGAGGCCATCAGATTAGATAAAGTTGAGGACAACATATTGGAGGAGAAATAGATTGCATGAGAACCTAAAAAATTTTAGAGTTCAAGGACATTTAGAGGGCAACATTTGGGAAGCATTAATAGATTTTAATTTTTAGAATTCAAGAAAGCTTATTGGAGGAGAGTTGAAGACACAAAACCATATTTTCGGGCAGCAAGTTAAAGGAGTTACAAAGCTGCAAATTGGGAGAGTTAAGGAGCTGATTTGAATAGTAACAAGAGCTGAAAATAAACTAGTTTAAAGTAGTAAAGTAATATAATTTGAACCTGCAAATTTATCAAACTCGAAGCAACAAACATGTGAACCAAACCACAAAGCATTATTGCTACAAGGAGGTCAAAATAAGGTTTTATAGTTGGTGTTATTAAAGTTTCTTATTCAATATTATTTAAGTTCCTTTAAAACACCATTTTAAGAGTTATTAAAAGTAGCAATAAGGAGGTTGAGTTTAAAGGTTTTCAAGTTGAGTAAGGAGGTAGCATTATTATCTTGAAACCTGCAAAATATATTAACACAAGTTAGTGTTAGAAATTTGATTAAAAGGAGTAATAAGGAGGAATTGATAGTGCATAATACAAATTCTTTCTAAGAGCTATTAAAAGTGCATTAAGTATTAAGAAAAAAAGAAATATTATTACACCAAAACAAAGTTGATTTGGAGTGTCAAAAGACACCATTGAGCATAGGTAAAACTACCACAAGTCTTAGTGAAGAGAAGCCACCAAAGGAGCACTACGACCACCAAGGAATAGAGAAGGTGCCACCTTACTAAAGACAAGAAAGAAAGATACATAAAGAGACTAATAAAGTCTTGAAATATAGGTGCAACTAAGGTATTCTATCTTATTTTATAGCTAAGGTATTCTATATTATTTTATAGCAAATTTATTTGTAGTCCATAATAGCACCATATTTGTCTTTTCCAAAGCAACAAAAGGAAGACAAAAGTTGAAGTGTCTTAAGACACCAAAGTAGCATAAAGTTGTAGTCATCAAGTGGTAGTATTATCCAATCTAAGGAATAAGCTATGAAGCAAATGGAAAAGAGCCAAATAAGGGCTCAAAATAATCTTTTTCAAGGTGTCTAAAGATACCAAATACGATGCCATAGTCCCATGAAGGCAACACTCACAATGAAAAAGGAACCTGCAACAAAAAAGGAGACTACGTAAGGATAGCATAATGCAACTAAGGTGTAATTTGCAAGGATAATAACATAACAAATATACAAGTAGCAAGGAGTGTTACCCAAGAAAAATATGATAGAATCTTGGATGAACAACCACTTGGAAGAGAGCATTGAAACACCATAGGAGGATCCACCATATGTTGGATAAAGCACATTGCTATTGCAAGATAAGCCAAAAAACTTATAAGGATTTATTAAGAGTATTAAGGAGATAAGGGATGTTGAGTGCTTGGTTACATGCAAGAGAAGAAGCCTCCACTTGCCACACCAAACAAAGGAATCTTGTACCATTTGGCACAAAGTACAAGAGCGCCTATGAATTCTTAGTAACGCTTAAAAAATATAATGCCTACGTAAGGAGAAGAGCATCCAAGTCTAAAGTAACACTCTATTCAAGCAAGAAAAGAATAAAATATCATTAATTCAATGTACATAAAAAAAAGATAACGTCCCTGCACCACCTAACAAGGAGATCTACGTTCAAGGGTAACATAAATTCCATGTGGTATGCATTCCAAAGGGAGATAGAGAAGTATTAATAGCCCTACTTGAGAAGAGCGTGCATATCAAGCTTCCACAGGTCAAAGAGCATTGAAGGGAGAAGAGGACAATATAGAGTGCACCATAGAACGTAGTGTAATTAATGCATAGTGTCATACCTTTTTTTTTTATTTGTGGAAAACATCCCAAAAGGGATGCCACTTTCGGGTAAGACCCAAGGAGGTAGGGGTATCCATTCCACAAAAAATGCCCAGGACTCGGACTTGGCCTACCACCTTTGACATACTCAAGGAGCAAACAAACACACAAAACCAATTTAAAAATAAGTAAATAACAACAAAAATAATAAAATAAAATAAAAACATGCTCCTTGAGTGTGTCAAAAACAAAAGCACAACCAAACACGCACAATAAGATAAAAGAAACCACAACACAAACCACATAGAAAAACACAAGAACCACATAACAAAACACAAACAAGACAAAAACAACAGAACACTACAAAGACATAACCCAAAAAAAACATGAAAAATAAACACAACCAAAACCTAAAAAATTAAAAAATAAAATAAAAATAAAAATAAAAAACAACCAACAACAGACAATAAACAAAAAAAAAAACATAGAAAACACTCACACATAAAAACATGAAATAACACAAACAAAGAGAAACCCAAGAACAAGAACGAAAAAAACACAAGAACAATAACAAAAAACATAAAAAAAAAACAAAACAACAAAAACACAAGAACAACAAAAAACAACACAAAGAACACAAAAACAAAACAAAACAAAAGAACCCACCCACCTTAAAAAAACTAAAAAAAAAAACAAAAAAGGAAAAAGAAAAAAAAATGAACAAAACAATGACCTATCTAGACCAGAAGACTATTAAGGCAAGAATCAATAGAGGAAACAAAATAAAGAATAGAATGAGCTAGGGAACTAAAAAAAACTGAATGAACCAAAGAGAAGCAAAAAAAAAAAACAAGAAGAAACTAGGTACCTTCAGAACTCGGAGCCATCCAAAGAAATGATAGAAAGAAGAGCTTCCCTAATTTGAGAAGCCCACCATATAGGAGGGTGGCCATAACAAGTAAGATCACCTTTGTCCAAAGCCCAATTAGCTAAAGCATCAGCACTCTTGTTTTGATCTCTCGACCACATGATTGTAATCAACTTTCAAAAATCCCATCCGGATTAACTCGAATCTTCTCAATAATTCTTTTTATTCTCCAATCCACCTTATGATTCTTAGAAGGAGTCTTCAAGAGATTAATCATAAGTTGAGAGTCGGACTCAACTAACACCTTTTCCCATCCAACCTTAGTAGCCTCCTCGAAGGCCTCTGAGGATACCATACCCCTCAACAAGGTTATTGGAAAGAATACCCAAATTCTCAAGCAAAAGTAAAAACCAAGGAGCCATCTGAAAGTGTACCAATTCCTCCCACACTGGCTTTCCTAGGGTTCCCTCTAGAGGCTCCATCAGTATTGACTTTTCCAAAATCCTTAGGAGGAGGTTGCCAATTTCTAGTCCTATCCATCTTACTAATACTCACATTCCCTTTAAGTTGGTTGCCCTTAGAAGGTTTAATATTCAATCTTTGCATCACTTGATCCCATATTTGGTGGGAGTTTTGGGGGTGATTAAGGAGTTGATGGACTGATTCAACTAAGTTGGCTATGGTCTTTTGCCAAATATAGTGAATATCCTTCCTATCTTGATTAAAAATTTGGTTGTTCCTTTCATTCCAAATATTCCAAAGAAGAATGGTAGAACCCATCCAAACTAACCGCCTAATAAAATGATCAACACCCTCTTGATTAGGCCAATCCCTCCAAATCTGTTCAAAAGTAAAAAAATTGGACCACTGTAAGCCAAGTAAAGTGGCCATTCTCCTCCATAGCTCAGAGGCTAAAGTACACTCAATAAAAATATGGTTGATATTTTCTACATTCTCTTCACACATTTCACATCTAAAAGGGCCATGAAAACCATGCTTCATAAGTTGCTCACCAGTAAGCACCCTACGATGCAATAAAAGCCAATTAAAGAACCTCACCTTAGGCTAGAGCTTTTGAGCCCACAATCGAGAAAATATGTCAAAAGAATGGTTGGGATTATTATGGCATAAGGTCAAATAACCTTGAGCAACTGAATACTCACCCTTAGTAGTGTTGTTCCATCCAAAACAATATTTTTCATGGGACCAAGAGAGGGATCTCATATGAAGGATGCCTTGGATATCTTGTCTTTGCCTTTCTGGGATTTGAATAGGCCAGTCCTCAATAGGGATCCAATATCTACCAACATTTGAATTACCAATATGGTACCGACAAGTAATTAGCCACCTTTATCCAATTAGCTCGGTGAAGCTCCTCCATCCAAGGCCTCCAATCGGGAAACCGAGTTATCAAAGGCTTGTGACCATCCCAAGAATCTGTCCAAAAATTTGCATGTTGACCATTATGAATGATCCAAAATAATTTTTTCTTTATCAAATCCTCACCAGTCTTAAGAACTGCTAAAATGGGAGAACCTTTGGTAGGAAGTTGATAGCGAACAAGGTCTTCAGGACTTTTGTTCTCAACATATTTAGCATGGAGATTATTGGCCCAAAGAGCATTGGGGTTATGCAACATCCTCCAATATAATTTAGCAGCTAAAGCTTTGTTGTTATTAATTGAAGACCGGAATCCTAACCCCCCTTCACTCTTAGGAAGACATAAAGTATCCCATTTCACCAAGGCCCATTTTCTTTTCTCCTTAGTACCACTCCAAAGGAAACGATGACCGATTTGATCCAATTCTCGAAGAACAACCTTTGGGATATTCAAAATGGAAGAAACATAAATAGGAATAGCTTGAAGGACTGATTTTACCAAGGTGATTCTACCCCTAGAAGAAAGCCACTTGTTGGTCCACTTTCCAATTTTCTTCTTGACTTTGTCCAACAACCAATTCCAATCTTTATTTTTCTGCCTTTGAATATTTATGGGAATACCTAAATAAGTGATTGGAAGAGAGGTCTTCTTATATCTTAATTTATCCAAGACCATGGATTCCTGTCTAGCAGAGTAGTGAAAGAAAATAACTTTAGATTTGTCTTCATTGATCAACTGCCCAGTAGCCTTAGAAAAACAGCTAATGATTTGCTTAATATTAGAAGCTTCCTTAACTGTAGCTTTACCTAAAAGAGTAGAGTCATCCACAAATTGAATATGAGAGATAGGTCTAGCTCCATGAGCAATGGTAACTCCCTCAAGGGTTTTGTTTTCCCTCTTTTTGGTTATAGTCCTACCCAAGCATTCAACAAGAATGATGAATAAATAAGGGGATAGCGGGTCACCTTGCCTAATACCTCTAGAAGCTGGGAAAGACCGAGAAGGCCTGCCATTGATAAGAACTAAGTAGGAAACTCGAAGAGATACATCCCATAATCCAATCCATCCAATCCTTAGAGAAACCAAATTGCCTCAAAACTTTGATAAGGAAGTGCCAATCCACTGTCATAAGCTTTGGATAAGTCTAACCGAATGAACATGGAAGGAGAATTTTGCATATCCATGGAATGGATGGCTTCCTGAGCAAGAACTATCTCATCTACTATTTGACGTCCTTCCACATAACCCCCTTGCTCTGGGGAAATAATCTTATGCAAAAGAGGCTTCAACCTTTCTCGCCATGATTTTAGTAATGATTTTGAGAAGAACATTACATAAAGCAATAGGTCTAAAAGCTGAGATATGATCAACCTCTTGAGCTTTTGGAACAAGAGTAATATAAGTTTTATTGATAACCTTCAAAATTTCTTTGGCTTTCCTGGCTTCTTCCACCACCTCTAATAAATCAACATGAAGGATATCCTAGAACTCTTGGTAGAACTCAATAGGAAAACCATCAAGACCTGGGGTTTTCCATTTTTGCATTTTAAAAACTACTTGTTGAAGCTCATTGATAGTAACAAGAGTAGTCAAAATAGAGTTCTCCTCAGAAGTGATAAGAGAAGGGATTGCTTGAAGAACATTTTGTTGTGAAGCTGAGTCAAGAGGAGTAGCAACAAAAATATTGGAAAAGTAATCAACAACAATAGAGTTCATGCCATCCCAAGTATAAACAACATCTCCAGAATCTGATTTTAAGGAAGAAATAAAGTTGTGAGATCTTCGAGCTAGAAGAGATTTGTGGAAGAAATTTGTGTTTTGATCTCCTTCTTTGAGCCATTGAATTCTAGATTTTTGCTTCCATAAGATTTCTTCTCTTTTTTCCCATTCCTCTAACCGAGTTGTGAGTTTAATTTCATCCGCACTTCTCTTCTCCGTGAGGCCATCTAAATGGATTTTCTTATTCAAATTTTCAATATGAGCAATAACTTCATGTTTTTTTTTATGAACATCCCCAAACTCTTTCCAGTTCCAAGTCTTGATTTTGGATTTAATGTATTGTAGTCTTTTGGCAAAACAGAACATCTTAGTCCCATGCCTAGGTTTACCTTCCTTCCACCATTGTTGCACATGAGGTCTGAAGGAAATGTCTCTAAGCCACATTAATTGAAAATAAAAAGGAGAGAAACTCACATTGGTTTTCCACATTTCCACCATGATTGGCCAATGATCCGAACTAACATTATTAAGAGTCTTCACTTTAGGAATGTGACCATGGATTAAGAAATTTTTAGAGAGCAAAAACCTATCCAATATCTCCATTATACAAGCTAAGCCTTGCCTTCTATTAGACCAAGTCATAAGGCCATTATCTGGTTGGATATCCACAAGATGGAGGTTTGCAATATATTCACTCATGAGGTCAGTGCTTTTGTCCAAATTTCTATTTCCCCCCTTTTCTCATCCAGAGAGAGGATGGTATTGAAATATCCTCCGATCAAGATCCAAGATTTAGGAAAATGAGAGATAATATGAGTAATATCCTTCCACTATCTTCTTTTTTCCTCCAAAGAAGTCGAAGCATAAATAGTAATGCAGAGCATAATCTGGTTGGAATGTCTACTTTGAATAGCTATAGCCAACAAACCCCAACTGCCAACCATATGGTGAATAACTACCTCTTTTGGGTCCCAAAGACAAGCAATGCCACCCGAAGTCCCTTGGGAACTGAGGGAAACCACTTTTCTAGCTGGCCAAATTTTACTAGCAATTAAGTCCATATCCTCCATTGACATCTTTGTTTCTTGAAGGAAAACAAGATGTGGATGATTTATCTAAATCATTCTTCTAATTTCATTTTGTTTTGAAAGACTCCCTTTGAGTCCTCTAATATTCCAAGTGATGATCTTCATTAATACCAAGGCTAAAAAAGTTGGGAAGGGCATTAATCTTACCTTCCTCTACAAGATTTTCACCTTCTTTTACCATATGATATTGATTGGTCTTGCGACCTACTTTTTGATTAGAATCCATCTTCAATTTTGTTTTCCCTATTTCTTGACTTATTCCAATTGAATCTAAGATGGCTTCTAACCTTGAAGAATGCTCGTACACAGCCAAAATTTTACTAGATGGTTCAACGGAGTCTATATTGGGACCTGCATTATTTGAAGTTTTGACATTTGAAATATTGTTTTTCTTGTGTAAATTTTCTCCTTTTTTTTTTGTTGAAAACCTTTGATTTGTTGGTTTGTCTCTCGAGTTCTTCCCTTCATATTTAAATTGTGTTTCTAAGATTTCAGTTTCCATTATTTCCTCTTCCTCACTTGGGACATCATTTGTGGAAAGGATTTCAAACATATTAGCAGATGACTTTGATTGATCCTTCATAACTGGTTTTTTTTTAGTGTTCTTCTTCTTAGGTATTTGGAAACCTCGCTGAGTTTATATCTTCTTTCTTTTGATCAGGAATTTTATTTGGGCAAGCACTCGTCCAAATGACCATATTCATGGCAAATTCTACAACGAAAAGGAATGTTCTCATAGTCCACTACTTGCTCCCAAGTGTCTTCCCCAAATTGTAATGTGATATTTTTAGGTAGGGGTTTGTCAAAATCCATTAAAACACAAATCCAAGCATAAATAATATGTTCAAAATTTTGAGTACAATCAACGAATCATCATAAAAGTTCCTAAAGAGTTTCCAATTGAAGAAAAAATAGTAGGATTCCAAAATTCAATAGGGAGGCCAAAGAGTCTAACCCACATGGGAGCTATAGAAGGCATCTCTTCTTCGGATTTAAATTTAGTATGCCAGGGCTTCATGAAAAGCCCCACCCTTCCAAAAAACCAAGGACCCCCTTGAAATTTTTTCTCTCTATCTTCATTATTAGCAAATAAAACAAGAAAATAACCATTTGGATAAATAGAGATTTGTAACTCACCTTTAGTTTTCCAGCTTTTTGTAGCCCAGAATTTGAAAGCAGATAGACTCGAACGAAAACCCACGAACCAAAAAATTAGTCCTCTTTTTTCCAAATCTTCAATGCCAGTCTAAATGTTACCCATATCAAGCTTAACAATAGGAGTTCCATCAGCTGCTTTAAGACATCCTGACTTTGTTTTCATGGAAGTCACGAAAATTGAAATTGCAAATATTTTCCAACTAGGGTTCGAATGATGGGAAGAGCAATGAAGGGCTAGGACTTCAGCGAGGCAAGACAATGTATCTGGACAAAGAAATTTTCAACGAAGTTTTTTTCCCTTTCTTTACTTTAGAAATTGTGCATGAAATATTTATAAAGTTTTTATAAATTATTATATTTGCTATAGGAATTTCAGATAAATCTTATTAGATTTTGAGTTTTAGTTTCATTTCCATGGATTGATTTATATTTAAATTATTAGAATCATCCCTAGTGGTAGAGGTTGGTGAATACACCTCATAGAGATCCTCATTGCTCCAAGATAAGGCAGTTTTTGGTAAATTTAATGGGTATTGGATAGGGGCTTCAACCTTGAGAAAATGGATTGATAGGAGTTGGAAGTCTCCAGGAGTAATTCTATCATTTCTTCCCAAAGGTTTCTTTCTAGCCATTTTTTTTCTAGGGAAGAAAGAGAAATAATCCTAAAAGGGGATCCTTGGTTTATGAGAAGAGCAAGGCTCTTCCTTACCCGCTGGTATGTAGGCTTTTCAATTGAAAATATAATCTTTCTCTAGCACTAGTCTGGATTAGGATGTTTGGGTTTCCCATTAAATTTTGGGAAATATATACCTTCAAGGCAATAGGCAATACTCTAGGAGAATTCCTTGAGATTTCATATACAACAAAAGATGGATTTTTGGCTATTTATGCTCGAATATTGGTCATGGTTGATATAAGTAAAGCTTTACCAAAATCAATCATTCTTTAGTATGGGTATAATACGTGGATCCAAACTATAGATTATGAAAACATATCTTTTAGATGTAGAATATGTCATGAGGTGGGGCATATTGAGAGATCATGCCCTAATAAGAGCCCAACAAAATCACTTGTAGAAAATCATAAGAGAAATTTACAAATGGTTATGGATAAAGATGGTTTTCAACTTCCAAAAAATAGATCTAGAAAAATTTAAAAAATGAATAGTGGAGACCAGTAAGGAAGGATACTAGAAGAAATTCAAATTCTTTTGAGGCTTTAGCCTATGAAGAAAAAGTAGATCAAAACTTAGGGGACACAGTACAATAGTTTCAACATATTAGCAAGGAACTATCTATTTAATATGATTCTAATTTAAGAAAGAAGATTCTCGATGAACCTAAGGAATGTGTCTCATCAGATTTTGAAGACTCTCTTGAAGACCATGCACCATTCAGGAGAAAATAATTGGTAAAGAAAATGCAATTTTAGAATTTAATACCTCTGCCATTAATAAAGAAATTGTTGGAAATATGTTGAATATTTTCCATGTTATTCTGGTGGGGCTAACACTAAAAGGTACTGGACGTTGTGTACGATATACTCACCAAATTTTTAGGGGTTTTTAAGTTATTTTTAGACCCATATGGGCTTTTAGGGTTACTATATTTGAACCCATGCTTTTTTGCCCATGATATTGTAAAATCCGTGCATGTGCCTTTGTTATATATATCGCACTTGCATTAGGGTTTGAGGGAGAAACATAAGGAGAATATTATTGTATTGGAGATGATCAAGTTAATGCAATAATAAGATAATATTATGCTGGTTTTTGCTCGATTGAGGGTTTCCAGGATAAATATTGTGTAATGTGTGAATCTTCTATCTTCTTCTTTTGATTTTGTTATTACTGCTTTTCTGTTTTAGTTTATCAGGGCTCTTTATTTCTCTTCATTTGGTATCAGAGCTAGGTTTTAGCTTTGTTCGAGGAGTAAGGGTTTCAACCCTGTGATAAATTAATTCTTGAGTGGGAGTCGTACATGAAAGGATCCAGGCAAAGGAGAAATATGGGAAGCACATGGATAGAGATTGAGAAATTTAATGGATAAAATTTTGAGTTGTGGAAACTCAAGATGGAGGATCTGTTGGTTGATAGAGATCAGTGGATTGTGGTCTCGAGAATAAAACCAACATCGATGATAGATGAGGATTGGCTAAAAATCGATAGGAAGGCAAGGAGCTCTATCATATTGTGCTTATCTAACTCGGTATTGTTGAATGTATCTATAGAGACCACGACAAATCTGTTATGGGAGAAGCTGGGAACATTGTATCAGACAAAGTCACTGGTAAATAAACTCTTTCTCTAAAAGAAGTTGTATTCACTTTGGATGAATGATGGTGACTCTGTGGCTGAACATCTGAATGCTTTTAACACTGTGGTAAGTCAACTAACCTCTGTAGAAGTAAAAATGGATGAAGAGGAAAAATATATTACTTTACTTTGTTCATTACCTGATTCATGGGATAACCTAGTTATGGCTATCACCAATACTACATCTACATTGAAATTAGAGGATATAGTAGGAACTTTGTTGTTTGAGGAGATGAGATAAAAATATTTTGAGGATTATCATCAAAAGGATGCCTTGGTTGTGAGAGGTCGTTCTCAAGAAAGAAGCAAAAATAAATCAGGAGAAAAGAAATCAAAATCTAGGGGTAAATATGTTGCCTCAAAAAAGAGGAAATGCTGGAATTGTGGTAAAGTAGGGCATTATAAAAGAGACTATAGATCTAAAAAGGCTGATAATAATCGATCATCTGATGAAGGAACTTCTACAGAAAAGAAGACCACAAATGAAGATTCAGGGGACTTATTCTTAGTTGCAACTTGCTCAAGTGAATGCCATGACTCATGGTTGATTGACTCAGGTGCTTCTTTTCATATGACTCCTCATAGGGAGGGGTTCAGTGAATATGAAAAGATAGATGGAGGTAAAGTCTTCTTGGGAGACAATTCGACATATAAAATAATAGGTCGAGGAAGAGTCAAGCTAAGGTTAAAATATGGAAGAATTAAAACCCTTCCTGGTGTGTTGCATATTTCGGGTTTGGCAAGGAATTTGATATCCGTGAGTAAGATGAATGATGCAGGTGTGAATGTGGTATTCAATAAGGATAGTTGCAAGATGGTTCATGGATATTTGGTGTTGGCAAGGGGAGTTTGCATAGGAACTTTGTTCAGACTTGAGGCTAGCACTGTAAGTATTAATTGCAATAACTCTTCAGTGGTACAAGAAAATAATACGATTGAAATGGCTTCGAGTATTCCTACAGAGAAGACAATGTTGTGGCATCAATGCATGGGGCACATTGGTGAGAAAGGACTTTGAACATTGAAAATGAAAGGTATGGCTGAAGGAATTTCTGATTGCCCATTAAATTTTGATTTTTGTGAGCACTATGTTTTTGGGAAACAAACTAGAGTCAAGTTTCCAAGTAGTGCTACAAGGTTTGAAGGAATTCTACATCTAGTTCATAGTGATGTGTTTGGACCTGCAAAAGTACCATCATTAGGTAAATCTATCTATTTTGTTACATTTATAGATGACTTCTCAAGAAAGACATGGGTATATTTTCTACGGAATAAATATGAGGTTTTTAATAAATTTAAAGAGTTTAAGGCTCTTGTAGAAAATCAGATAGAGAAAAAGATAAAGGTTTTGAGAAGTGATAATGGTGGTGAGTATTGCTCTAATGAATTTGAGCAATTTTGCAAGGACTATGGAATAGAAAGGTAGAGAACAACTCCGTATACTCCACAACAGAATGGGGTTGCAGAACGGATGAACAGGACATTGATGGATAAGGCTAGAAGCATGCTAAGTGGTGCAGGGTTAGAAAAGAAGTTCTGGGTAGAAGCTATGTTAACAACTTGTTATCTCATCAATAGATCTCCTACCTCAGCTTTGGTGGACAAGACTCCATAGGAAGTATGGATTGGTAAGAAACCCTCTCTCAAACATATAAGGGTTTTTGGTTGTGATGCTTATATGTATGTCCCAAAAGAGAAAAGGACTAAGCTAGACTATAAATCTGAAAAATACATATTTATGGGTTATAGTACTAGTGTTAAAGGATATAAGTTGTGGAACCCAGAAACACAGAAGGTTGTTTACAATCGTAATGTGATCTTTAGAGAAACAAAAGGGGTTTTAAAATAGGAAATGCAACCAAGCAAAGAACCAGAAATAGTGCAAGTAAAATTGGAATAGGAGGAAGAACTAGTGGTAGAACTTGAATTACAGAGAGAGTCTGAAGAGGAATATTCAGAGGAAGAAGGTGAGGAGGAAGCTGAAGATGCAGAACCTAGAACTCCAATTTTGAGGAGATCAGATCGAGAGAGAAGACTTCCAGATAGGTATAGTCCTTCAAATTTTTATTCTGCATTTAATTTATCAGTTATTGATGAAGAACCCAAGACTGTAAAGGAGGCACTTCAGTCAAGTGAGAATAAGTCTTGGAAAAGGGCTATGGAAGAAGAAATGGAGTCCTTGGATAAAAATAAGACATGGGACTTGGTGAAATTACCTCCTGGTAGAAAACCTGTTGGTTGTAAGTGGTTATTCAAGAAGAAGTACAATGTAGAAGGAAAGTTGGAGAAGTACAAGGCTCACTTGGTAGCAAAAGGATTTTCTTAGGTTGAGGGAATTGACTTTGGTGAGATTTTTTCTCCTATGGCTAAACTAACTTCAATCAGATTTTTGTTGGCTATTTCTGCTGCTTTTGATTTTGAAATAGAATATATGGATGTAAAGATAACTTTTCTACATGGTGAACTTGATGAAGATATATATATATATATATATATGTCACAACCATAATGCTTTAAGGTAAAAGGTAAGGAGGACTTGGTATGCAAGCTGAAGAAGTCTCTTTATGGGTTGAAGTCTCCAAGGATGTGGAACCAAAAATTTGATAGGTTTGTCTTGACACTTGGGCTTGGAAAAAGTAAAGCAGATCCATGTGTATATTTCAAAAAGGAAGGTGAAAATTTTGTTATCATTGTATTGTATGTGGATGACATGTTGTTAATTGGTAATAGTAAGGAGATGATAAAGTTACTCAAATCTCAGTTATCTTCTGAATTTGACATGAAGGATTTGGGTGCTGCAAAATTTATTTTGGGTATGGAAATAATAAGGGATCGTGCAAATAGAAATTTATGGTTAAATCAAAGGAAATATGTTGATTTGATACTACAGAAGTTTAGAATGCATGATTGTAAACCAGTATGTACTCCATATCCGATTGGTCAAAAGTTATCTACTGAATAGTGTCCCAAAATAGATGAGGAAATTGAAGAAATGCACCATGTTCCTTATGCTAGTGTTGTGGGTAGTTTGATGTATGCAATGGTCTGTACTAGACTTGATATTGCACATGCAGTGGGAGTAGTTAGCAGATATATGTCAAATCCAGGAAAGGAACATTGGACTGTTGTGAAGAGGATCTTCAGATACTTGCGTGGAACTACATATTATGCTATCTATTATGGAGGAAATTTTGAAGGTAATAATATTGTAAATCTACAAGGGTTTGTGGATGTTGATTAGGCTGGAGATCTTGACAAGAGAAGATCCACAAGTGCTTATGTGTTCAGGCTGTTTGGAGGGGCAGTAAGTTGGATGAGTAAAAAGCAATCAGTTGTTGCTTTATCCACTATAGAAGCAGAGTACATTGCAACAACTCATGCCTGTAAAGAAGCAGTGTGGCTACAAAGGTTGTGTTCAATAGTTGGTCTTAAATAGAAGGCTATGAGAATTAACAATGATAGTCAAAGTGCAATATTTTTGGCCAATAATCTTGGTTTTCATGATCGGTCAAAACATATTGATATCAAGTACCATTTTGTGAGAGAGATGGTTGAAGAGAACCAGGTGATATTGGAGAAAGTTGATACAAAGAAGAATATTACTGATTCGTTAACAAAGGTTGTACCTGCTCAAAAATTTTCTTGGTGTAGAAGATCTATGGGCATGGTTGCCCTTGATAGTTGACAATGGCAGTTTTTGGCCCCTATGGAAAGTATTCAACAAGTGGGAGAATGTTGGAAATATGTTGAATATTTTCCATGTTATTCTGGTGGGGCTAACACTAAAAGGTATTGGACACTCTGTACCTATACTCACCAAATTTTTAGGGTTTTTAAGTTATTTTTAGACCCATATGGGCTTTTAGGGTTACTATATTTGAACCCATGCTTTTTCGCCCATGATATTATAAAATATATGCATGTGCCTTTGTTATATATATCACACTTGCATTAGGGTTTGAGGGAGAGATAGAAGGAGAATATTATTGTATTGGAGATGGTCAAGTTAATGCAATAATAAGATAATATTGTGCTAGTTTTTGCCCGATTGAGGGTTTCCAGGATAAATATTGTGTAATGTGTGAATCTGCTATCTTCTTCTTTTGATTATGTTATTATTGCTTTTCTATTTTAGTTTATCAGGGCTCTTTATTTCTCTTCAAAAATACCATAAAATGAGCAAGACAAGTCAAAAGCTTCTATAATAGAACCAGGAGAGGATAAATATGTTGAAAAATAAAATTGTGAAAGAATATTGAGGAATAGAATAATAAGACCTAGTCATGATATAGGCAAGGCAAAAAGAGGAAAACCCTCAAATTATCATGCAAGATCCAGGGAAGCAAGAGCTAACATAGAGAAAGGAACACAAACTAAGTTGGTTGAACTTCTCTTTACCAAATAACAAAATGATATTGGTAATATGCAAGAGGGGCCAAAAGCCCCTAATGAGACATGATTATCATCTCATGGAATATAATGGGTGCTAATGCCCCCTTAAAGCATAAGTGTATTAGGGGCCTATGTTTAAGTCATAAACTTGATATTCTCTGTATCTAGGAAACTAAAATGACAAAATAATAGGTTTAAAAAACTATGAAATTAGTTTGGGCAAGATGTGAATGGGATGCTATGGATTTTGAAGGAGCAACAAGAGAAATTCTAACTTGTTGGAATCCTTCTAGAACATCTTGTGTAACCATTCATAAAACTAGGTATTGGATATCCTCTTTAGTCATTTGCTACTTTGCAGATATTCACTTCATCCTTATCAATGTATATGGACCCATTACTCAGTTAGGTTGATTAGAAGTTTAGAGTGGGATTGAAGCCTTTATGAGAAGTAAAGACCAAGAAATTCGATTCATGATCATTGGAGATTTTAATGCCATAACCAAGTTGAATGAAAATTTTTGGGGAATTAGGAAACTAACCCAAAGTATGAAACATTTATTAAATGTTATTCAAAACAATAATCTATGGGAGGTTGAGTTTGAAGAAGACAACTATACTTGGACTAACAACAGGAGAGGCTAGAACCTAATAACAAAACAATTATATAGATGCATTCTCTCAGATCATTGGATAGGTGAAGGAACTTGTGCTAAAATTAATACCTTAACAAGTATTGGTTCAGATCACTGGCCAATAAGAGTTTAAATAGTGGTAAGTGAACTCAAAAAAATATCAAATTTTAAATATGAGCAGATGTGGGAAGACCATCCTTAATTTGTTGATATGATAGCTCAAACATAGAATTATTTAGGTAATGGTGGGTTGTATGCTCTTCCAAATCAAATTAAAGCTATGACATCTAGATTAAAAGAATGGAACAAGAACACCTTTGGAAATATTTTTGAGAAGAAAGAAGAGCTAAAAGATAAACTTTCAAAATTTCAAAACGGTGATTAAAATAATACAAGCTAAGAGGAAAGGGAGTTGCTTAGTGAATATCATAATATTTTGAGTAAGAAAGAGAAATTCTGGAGATTAAAATCAAGACAAACTTGGTGAAAAGGAGATAAAATATAAAGTTTTTTCATAGGATGGCTATAGTACAGAGATCATCTTCTAGAATTAGTAGAACTAAATCAATAGATTGGGTTTGAATTGAAGATCGTAGTGAAATTAGAAAATAGCTAAAGTCATTTTATGAGAATATTCTAGGTTCAGAGGAGACCAAATTTCTTAATGATAAACATCTTCAAGATGTTCCTTCAGTTATAAAAAATAAAGACAATAGGAAACTAGAGCCTATTACTCTAGAAGAAGTTCATTTAGCTCTTTTATCTTTTAATTAGGATAAATCCCCAAGTCCAAATGGGTTATTTGCAACTTTTTACCAATATAATTGGGATATAGTGAAGGATTCTTTATTGGTGGTAGTGGAACAATATAGGGTAAAATAATATATTTCTTATAAAATAAATGCAACTTATCTTACCCTAATTCCAAAAAAGAAGGATGCTGAATTGTTTTATTCTTTTAGACCCATAAGCCTATGTAATAGGCCTTATAATAGTATTTCCAAAGTGATGGTGAATATATTAAGTCCATTGTTAGAGAAAATTATTTTAGAAGAGCAAGGAGGATTTGTGAAATGGAGATAAATTTTGGATGGGATCATAGTAGCTCATGAAGTTATACATTCAGCAACTTCAAGAAAAAAGAAAGCTATGATCTTAAAACTTGATATGAGTAAAACCTATGATAGGTTTAAATGGGATTTTCTTTTTGCAATTTTAGATAAGTTTTGTTTTGGGAAGAAATGGGTTAGATGGATTAAATTTTGTGTCTCTAAAGTTTCTTATTCAATGTTGGTCAATGGGTTAGTGACATAATTTTTTAAAGCCAAGAGAGGCCTTAGACAAGGAGATCCTCTATCTCCTTATTTGTTCATTATTATGGCAGAATTTTTGAGTAGGAACTTAAATAAGGCTTACAAATATGGGCTTATAAGTGGACTTAAGGTTAGTAATAACATCAATAATATCACCCATCAACATTTTGTATATGATACAACCCTTTTTGGAAAGGCAAGGATAAATGAAGCCAGAGCTTTGAATAAATTTTTAATAGAGTATGAAAGAGCTTCAGGGTAAAAAGTTAATAGGACTAAATCTAAAATTTACTTCCTTAACACTCCTGCTAATACCAAAGAAAGAATTTACAGGTTGCTTCAAATGGAGGAGGAAAAATTACCAACAACTTATCTAGGGTTACCTTTATTTGAGGGGAGAATGATGATAGATTTATGGAATCCAGTTATTAGTAAAGTTCAAAATAAACTTTCATCTTGGAAATGTAGATGGTTATCATTAGCAAGAAGAGTGCAATTAATTAATTCAATCTTACAAGCCATTCCAACATATTATATGTCATTGTATTTTATACCAAAATCAGTTGAAAAACGTTTAATCTATATTATGCGATCCTTTTTATGGTAAGGTTTACATGATAAAATAAAATTTTCTTTTGTGAAATGGAGCAAGTTGTGTGATGACAAAATTAGGGAAGGTATCAATTTAAGAGCTCTTACAAATGCAAACTTAGCCCTTAGGGGAAAAGTTATCTAGATATTGTACAAAGAGAGTCAAATACAATGGGCAAGAATTCTTCTAAGTAAGTCTATTGATCCCAATGACCCAAGTTTAATATTTATTGCATTCTCTCTTCCAAATGGTTATGCTATTTGGAATGGTAAAAAAAATCTATTGATATTATGATTAAAGGTTTAAGATGGGTGGCGAAAATTGGAGAAAATTTCTATTTGGATGAATACTTGGTGTGATAAAAAACCACTCAATTTAGACCCAGTTTTGAAACCTTGGATGAGATTGCTTCAAGACAAATATGGTGATAGGGTCTCAAACATTTTGTACAAGGATCGAGAAGGAAGGTACAAATGGAAAGAAGATTGTTTTACAAGTATACAATACATTGATGCTAGGAGACAATTGAGTAGAAAGATAACAACTGTGATTATTTCAAGGGATGCCAAGGATAAATTGATTTAGGAATTGAATAGCTCGGGAGAATACACTACAAGAAGTGGATATAATGTTCAACACCAACATAAGAATAATATCACTAGAATATGGAGAGATATTTGGGATAGCCCAAGAATTACTAAAGTTAAAATGTTTGTTTGGCTAGTAGGTCATAGAAGAATTTTATCATGGTATAACCTTATGCAAAGGAGTTTTCATGGCCCCTCTCAATGTGTTTTCAGTAATAAGGAGGAGGAGAGTATTGACCATCTCTTGGGAAATTTCTTAATATTCTGGAATCTATGGCAATGGATTATTAATATGTTTGGTAAATGCATGGTGATGAATAGTAGAATTGAAGATTGGTTAAAGCAATGGTAGAGCACTTGTAAAAGTGAGGATTTACATACACTATGGGATATATCAAAAGATACAATACTTTGGAATATATGGCTATAAAGGAATAGAAGAATATTTAAAGGAAAGGAAAGCAATTTAGAAGTAATGAAAAAGAAGATATGTTTAGCCATAGAGGAGTCTAAACCAACCCTATAAACTCACCCAATCCCTAATTTGGAAGTAGAAAGTCTTGATAGATGGAGTCAAGTAATTAAATGGAATTATGATGTTGGGTACAAGAGAAGCAAAAATAAGGTAAAGAATAGAAAATGAAAACCACTAGATGTGGAGTGGGTTAAATTGAATTTTGATGGAGCATCTAAAGGAAATCTAGGAACAGTAGCAGGAGGAGGAATTATTAGAAATAATAGAGGATATATTTTGTCTCATTATGCTTTCAATAGTGGATTTAAGACAAATAATGAAGCTGAAGCTTGGACAACTTTAAAAGGGTTAAAAATATGTAAACAAATGAAATGGAATAGAGTATGGATAGAAGGTGATTCTATTATAGTAATCAATGTAATTTTGAGAAAAGCAAAGGCTCCATGGAACATACAAGAGATAATTGTGGAAATTTAATATCTTGCTAAAGAGTTTGAAGAGATCAGGTTTACACATACATTAAGGGAAGTGTTGTGACGTCCTTCACAACGACCCCAAAATTGGGGACCCACCTTAAATTTTGTGATTTCGGGAAATTTTTGTTTATCTGATTTTGCTCGCATCAAGGTCTTGGAAAATTTGCTTTCACTTTGGAATTGCTTGACATATTTGCATTTTGAAGGTTTGAATGTAGTTGCAATGCTTCAAAACTGAATATTTTGATTATTTGCATATTAATTGCATTATTTCAAATCAAATAATTTGATTAAAATCATTTTCAAAGGTTTAAATGAAATAATTTGATTAAAATCATTTTCAAAGGTTTAAATGATTAATTTTCATTTAAATAATTAAATTTTATTTTAGGGTTAACCCTAAAATTAGTGCAAAATTGAAATGAACATATCTTGAGGTAGAGAACTCCGTTTGATCTCATTCAAAACTTGGTAAAAAGATATGGATTTTCTCTTTCTAATGATACCAAACTTGCAAGATTCCAGATGTCAATTTCACCAAAAAAATAGCGGGTTAATTTAGCAATATGAGAACTTTGAAATACTTTTGAAAAAAAGGAAAGTTACGGGAAAGTAAAGTTTGGTTTTGTTTTGATATTATGATTATTGTTTCATTATGCAGGTAATACAAGGGAGAAGGGTTGAGAAAAATATTTTTAAAATCTGTTCCCGGTGATGAAACGAATAACTAAACTTTTCAAATTATAAATAAATCATTGAGATTCATGGAAAAGGTCGGACATTTTATACAGAGAAGGAGAGGAACGATTGGAAGGAGCAAAGCTACACATTCGTTGGAGGAAAATAGAGAAGGCCATTTGCAGAACAATGGAAATTATTGTAAGATTTTATAAATTGTTTTAAGCATTTTGGATCCAGATTTGTGCATAGACTGTATTTGGAATTAATAAAGTGCTTATTGCAATTTCTTAATAGTTTGTATACCTTAGAAGATTGCATCAATTTATTTGATTTCACTGTGTGAATACTGGTGAACATTGGATTGGTTTTAGAATTCTGTAAATGGAAATTTGTTCTGTTGAATTTGTCCGAGACATTAGTTTAATTTCTAAAGCTTAAATATTTTATTATTTTATTTTCATTCTGAAAACTATATATTATAACTTAGTATAATTTTATAAAGTAAAATTATATGACTAAGTTATAATTAAATTTATAATTTGGATATTACATTAATTAATATTCGAATTAATAAATTTAAGAAGGGATAAATGAATATTCTATTCCTCACCTTAATTTCATAAGGTTGAGGAACTCGGATTGATATCTCTAAAATTCAATTTGGATTTGATTTATAATATAGTTCTATCTATTTTAGAAATCCAAATTTCAAATGAGATCACATTTACTCTTTTGAATATTTAATTTCATAAATATTTCAAAAGATAAATATTATAAGCAAATCTAATTTATAAACTTTATTTTATCATAAAATCCAAAGTTTATAGATTAGTTTCATATTAAGCCCTAAGATTTTATCATTGACAAGGTTTTGGAACCTTATAAATTGGGCAAGACATTATTTCATTTATTCACCTCTTCTGGGTTTGATTTATAATTTCATAAGGGAGTTTGAATAAATGATTGCTTTATCAAATAAACATTTGGGAAGTGAATTGATTATAAATCTATTATGTTCCAAAGGTTTATCAAGTTTATAAAATTTCATTTACTTTGATTTTTATTAAAGTTAAATTGAAATTTAATATAAAATGCTAGATTCTTTTTATGCTAATTTCATTTAAAGAATTTTGAGACATTAAATTGAAGAGAGGAAATAAAATTTGGTATACTTTAACCTAAGATCATAAAACAAATTTTATTTTGTTGAATTGATATCAAAGCATGTTATACATGATAAACTTGAAATCATTTACCTAATTCCAGGCCCCTTGTAAATAGTAGTTCACAAATCCAAGAGTTATTCAAGTACTCATTGATGTATATACATATGAAATGTTAGATATAACATAAGAACCTTGGAGATATATAATATTCTTTTCAAGAGAGAATCATAATTCTGAGTTTGTCGGGTGGTTTTGTGATTGGACAAAATCACACCTCAACAAATTGGCGCTAGAAGGAGGGCATGAAAGGTAATGATTTTAATTTTAGCATGTGCAATTTGTTATAAAAAGAAATAAAATTGTTTGAAATTTTCAATTTATGTTGCATTAACGTTAATCTATCATAAATTCAAAAATTAGGTTATGATGCAATTTTTGTGAATTTTCATACATAGCCTTGCATATTAAAGTTGGTTCAATGGCAGAAAATGATTTACCATTTTATAAACATGATGGAACGATTACGCCAGAAGAACATATTCAGGCATATAAAAATATTATGCTTAGTTTTCAAATTATGCATGAAGATGTTTTCTGTAGAATGTTTCCATACACATTGGATGAAGTTGCTAAAGATTGGTTTATCAATTTACCTACAAGTTCTACCGCTTCTTGGAATCAACTTGAAACAATGTTCCTTGAACACTTTAGAAAATTGGTCGACACAGATTTGTTATCAAATCAATTTGCCTCTATTCGTAAAAGGCCTAATGAATCCATGAATCAATTTAATGATAGGTTTCATAAGTTGTATACGGAAATGGAGATACACTTTATCATTTCAGAAGAAGAAGTTGTTCAAATTTATTTGGAAGCTTTAGATCCTTTTACGGTTAAGTGTTTAGAAATGTTTCCTAAGGATTTATCCTTATCTAGCGTGTATGGTGGTGCAGTAGCTGTAGAGCAATGGCTGATTTCAAGAGGAATAGATGTGGGTAGATTATCATTACATCACCCTAAGGTTTCAAATCAAGTATCACCTATGAGTCATGATATGCATTTCTCGACACCATTGAACGAAATTGAATGTCCTAGTTTTTCAACCACTTTCGATATTATCCAAGAGGAAGTGAAAGTTTCAAAGCCAATATCCATTGATGAGGATTGTAGTAATCAAGTTTATCAAAATGCAGAAATGCATGAGTCTTCGAGATATTGGAGGAGTTTTAGATTTAACTAGCTTTGAAACATATGATAGAATAGAATCTTCCATAGAGTTGAATGAAACAATTGAAGCTCCAGAATTAAAATATTCTAGAGGCAGTTTCATTATGATCGATCATAAAAGTTTATTACTTGAGGAAGATGAGTTTCTTATTGAGGATAGGTTTTTTGAAGGTGAAGAAAGTGAATTTGAAGAGCATTCGATTGTTAAATTTACAAAATGTGAAGATATGGTTGAATCTTACCCTTTAGATTTTGAAGATAATTATTACAATGGATGGGGTATGTATGGTGAATCATTGTTTTCTCACACTCCTAATGATAAAATTTTTGTTTCACTTGCTATGCAGGATGTTGAAACTTCTAGTTCAAAAGAAGGTTTCGTAATTCCTATGCAATCAAAAAGTGATATGCCAATTTCAGAAATAGAACAGGTTCCAAGAGTTGATCATTCTGAACATGAGTTTGTAGAACATTCTTCTGTAGTAGAAAGGGAAGAAATGGTAAAACCTTTATATGATTCATCTATTTTAGATGAAGAAGAGGTAAATTCTTTTCTTTCATTCTTGAATGTTGAAGGTTTGAGTGAAAATTTTCAGGATTGTATTGAATACTCAAATGAAGAAACTTCATGTATGGCTAGCAAAGAATTAGAAGTTCCTACTCATCCTAAAGAAACTATTACTTTGTTTGATCAACAAGATTTATGGTGTGGAATAGATGGACACATTCTTGATTGGATGCCAAATTTTGATGCTTGAAAAGAGGTTATTGATGAAGGAATACGAAATGATGGTGGTGATGATAGAGATCATGGAGAAAAAGAAAAGACTATAAGGTCTCATCAAATAGTGGTAAATGAAAGTGCACAAAAGGTAGACTCTTATCCTTTGTATTCAAACATTCAAGAATCAGGTAAATTTTTGCATAATCATTTATTGGTTTCCATTGTTATTTATGATGAGATGTCATTAGAGGTTGATGAAAAAATAGAAGAGATTCTTATTCCCACCACCAAAAGGACTGTATTGCTAAATAAAAAAGAAAACATGCTTGAATCATTGAACCAAGTTCAACAACAATTAACAATTCAATCTAGGATACAAAACTATAATGATTCTTATTTTGTAAATATCCTAGATTTTTGTAAATTGTTATTTGAATATGATTGGCCTAAAAACATAGATGATGATCTTACGTTAAAACTTTCAGAAATAGCTTTCTATTTGAGAGAAATCCTATATGCTTGTGAAAATGAGAATTTAAGTCAAAGTGATGAATCAAGGTTTGAAATTCCCATCTTGTTGAATAAGCATAAGATCATAGAGGAATTAAATCTTAAACATGGAATTGTTTATAAGTTTGAAGCAAATCAGTGGGGTGTGAAAGGCAAAATGAAATTTGTTATATGGTTTGGCCTAATCCTCATTTGGTTAAAACTATGTAAATTTTGGCATGCATATAATGATATATGTCTTTTAAGGTGTGCCTATCGTGTTTGGGATCCAGGGAAATGATGGCAAAAATTTTGCAGTGTCTTGTACATAATGTATATTTTTGTAAATAGTCTTTTGGATTTTGTTTTCTTGTTTTTGTGTTTTGTTTAGTTGGTTGTTTTGTGAGTTTGTTAGTTAGTTATTTTGTTGATGTGTTAATGTGCGATGTTGTTGATGTTTTGTTGTTTTGTTGTTAAGTGTTGTCACATTTTGTTGTGTTTTGTTGAGTACAATGATAAATTAACTTTTCTAGTTTTGGAGCTTCATGATTTTGACGTGTGATTCAAGTTGATATAATTTCAAAGTGGGTTTTTCAAAAGTAAGGTAGTTATGATTGAGATATTGGTCATTTGTTGGTTGTGTTTGGTTTTTGATCCTGGACCGCATAGGATGAGATTACCTGGTTTGAAAACCTGTGAAACCTGGAGAAAAGGAAAAGCGAGATATTGGTTTATGTCCTCATGAATGTGAACTAAGATAAGGCAAATATGAAAAATTGGAATTATATTGCAAAAATTCCACAAGTATGAAAAATACACTTGCATACACTTGCATTTCATAACATTGCATACATCACCCTCGCATTCCACATTTCACATCCCATAGAAATATCATTTATCAAATTCAAAAGTTTTAATTGGTTTTAGCAAAAGTCATCTTGCTTTAATCAGGGGCACTTTCACAAAGGCATTTTGTACAAAACTATAAAAGAAAGCTTCATGTTTACACACCATAGTTTCCAAATCCCTAAATGTTTTCAGTCACTCAGCCATTTCTAGTGTAGTAGGCAACCATCAAAAAGCATGTCATATTTTCTTAGGATCATTGCACAATATACACTAAAAAGATCTTGAGATCGAGAACTGATGTTGAAATTATTTGGAACCAAGCACAATTTACACATATTAAAAATATTTTGGGTAAAATGGTCAAAACCATCTTTGGAAGAAAATGTGAGGTGAAAAGGGGCATCCTTGTCAGTCCCATCATGCAACATAGTCCATAAAACTCATTATTACCCAAATACTTGAAATTCTAAAATCATAGTAGTAAGGATAGGGTCAAATTCTCATCATACTTCAGTTGAGAATCCAATTCCCCAAAGCTTTGAGTCTACTTGCATCACACACCACTGACTATTGGGTTGTAAGGATTTGTACTACTTGTCCCTCAGACGGATGGGTAGTCATCCCCAAGATTCAAGAAATCAAAAGCCCAACATATCATTGACTATTGGGTCATAAGGATTCGTACTACTTGTCCCTCAGACGGATGGGTAGTCATCCCCAAGATTCAAGCAATCTAAAGCCAAAATCATGGACTATGGGGTTAACCTCCACCGGGGCTATAGACGCTTGACTGGCAGTGGAGTACGCTCATGCGTGGTGATATGTCTCATTGAAAAGTGAGACCTATGTTCATTTCAAATGGGCAGGCTAGCCTTGTATTTCTTTCATAACAGGTTTAACCATTTTGGTCAAAATGAGGTAATGAACTCACTTGCGCACACACTGGTTCTGGATGATAGTAAGGTCATAACTGAGCTCTTGATCTGGTAAAGGAATTCACGGCACACACATTGGTCCTAAGAGGGTTAGATAAGTTTTAGTGTGTTTGTTTATTGTACTAGAATGTTTGAGTCTCTATAAGACATGTGGTTCATTTCAATACATTCTTTTAGCTCATATCATATTATTTTCCATATCATCTTATTGGTCATGAAAGGTCATTTTTAGGGCCCCTGATTAAAGTACGATGACAAGCATGGCCAAAGCAAAGATTTATATTGAAAATGATCATTAATACATATCACATGATCCCAACCAGTAATACATCACATTCTGCATAAATCATCTATGATTCCAGTAATTCATATTTGTATTGGTCTATTCTCATTCTCTGGATGCTTATCAATGCTTGTGATTCTAATATTTGTGTTTTGTGTGTTTTCAAAGTTTGGTTTTTAGTCAAAAATGTCTAGGGACATTTACTAGTAGAGTCGCCAATGTTGTGACGTCCTTCACAATGACCCCAAAATTGGGGACCCACCTTAAATTTTGTGATTTTGGGAAATTTTTGTTTATCTGATTTTGCTCGCATCAAGGTCTTGGAAAATTTGCTTTCACTTTGGAATTGCTGACATATTTGCATTTTGAAGGTTTGAATGTAGTTGCAATGCTTCAAAACTGAATATTTTGATTATTTGCATATTAATTGCATTATTTCAAATCAAATAATTTGATTAAAATCATTTTCAAAGGTTTAAATGAAATAATTTGATTAAAATCATTTTCAAAGGTTTAAATGATTAATTTTCATTTAAATAATTAAATTTTATTTTAGGGTTAACCCTAAAATTAGTGCAAAATTGAAATGAACATATCTTGAGGTAGAGAACTCCGTTTGATCTCATTCAAAACTTGGTAAAAAGATATGGATTTTCTCTTTCTAATGATACCAAACTTGCAAGATTCCAGATGTCAATTTCACCAAAAAAATAGCGGGTTAATTTAGCAATATGAGAACTTTGAAATACTTTTGAAAAAAAGGAAAGTTACGGAAAGTAAAGTTTGGTTTTGTTTTGATATTATGATTATTGTTTCATTATGCAGGTAATACAAGGGCAAGGGTTTGAAGAAGATCGTTATAAAATCCGTTCTCGGTGATGAAACTGAATAACTAAACTTTTCAAATTATAAATAAATCATTGAGATTCATGGAAAAGGTCGAACATTTTATACAGAGAAGGAGAGGAACGATTGGAAGGAGCAAAGCTACACATTCGTTGGAGGAAAATAGAGAAGGCCATTTGTAGAACAATGGAAATTATTGTAAGATTTTATAAATTGTTTTAAGCATTTTGGATCCAGATTTGTGCATAGACTGTATTTGGAATTAATAAAGTGCTTATTGCAATTTCTTAATAGTTTGTATACCTTAGAAGATTGCATCAATTTATTTGATTTCACTGTGTGAATACTGGTGAACATTGGATTGGTTTTAGAATTCTGTAAATGGAAATTTGTTCTGTTGAATTTGTCCGAGACATTAGTTTAATTTCTAAAGCTTAAATATTTTATTATTTTATTTTCATTCTGAAAACTATATATTATAACTTAGTATAATTTTATAAAGTAAAATTATATGACTAAGTTATAATTAAATTTATAATTCGGATATTACATTAATTAATATTTGAATTAATAAATTTAAGAAGGGATAAATGAATATTCTATTCCTCACCTTAATTTCATAAGGTTGAGGAACTCGGATTGATATCTCTAAAATTCAATTTGGATTTGATTTATAATATAGTTCTATCTATTTTAGAAATCCAAATTTCAAACTAGAGATCACATTTACTCTTTTGAATATTTAATTTCATAAATATTTCAAAAGATAAATATTATAAGCAAATCTAATTTATAAACTTTATTTTATCATAAAATCCAAAGTTTATAGATTAGTTTCATATTAAGCCCTAAGATTTTATCATTGACAAGGTTTTGGAACCTTATAAATTGGGCAAGACATTATTTCATTTATTCACCTCTTCTGGGTTTGATTTATAATTTCATAAGGGAGTTTGAATAAATGATTGCTTTATCAAATAAACATTTGGGAAGTGAATTGATTATAAATCTATTATGTTCCAAAGGTTTATCAAGTTTATAAAATTTCATTTACTTTGATTTTTATTAAAGTTAAATTGAAATTTAATATAAAATGCTAGATTCTTTTTATGCTAATTTCATTTAAAGCATTTTGAGACATTAAATTGAAGAGAGGAAATAAAATTTGGTATACTTTAACCTAAGATCATAAAACGAATTTTATTTTGTTGAATTGATATCAAAGCATGTTATACATGATAAACTTGAAATCATTTACCTAATTCCAGGCCCCTTGTAAATAGTAGTTCACAAATCCAAGAGTTATTCAAGTACTCATTGATGTATATACATATGAAATGTTAGATATAACATAAGAACCTTGGAGATATATAATATTCTTTTCAAGAGAGAATCATAATTCTGAGTTTGTCGGGTGGCTTTGTGACTGGACAAAATCACACCTCAACAGAAGGAAACAAATGTGCAGGTAGGCTAGCCAATAGAGGGGTTTTTATTAAGGATCATAAAGTAAAATTCCCTTTTCCATGGTTAGAGGAAGCGGTAAGTTTAGTTGAAGCTGACAAGAAAATGTTAATCGCCTAAATCAAATAATGATTAAGATTTACTTTAATGTTTTTTATTGGTAATATATGCTTTATTTTATAACATTAATGTATTTTCATATAAACTATTTATTATAATTTGTGTGGTTGCACTTGTGTTTGAGGGAGGAAACTAGCAATTCAAATTTGGTAAAGCGAACTATGATAGTGCATGTTTTGGAAATATTACTCTACTAAGATGCAATGCATAGATAGTAGAGGTGAAGTTTTGGTATTGTGAAGGTTGCTATAGAAAAATGTCAAGAAATATGCTAAATTCTAGATTAATTGTATTCATATAGAGATTTGAAAAGATCCAAAAAATGAAAATCAAGAATTCAAACATTTTATGTAAAATGATTTAGGTTTTTAGCTATAACATTTCAATTGAGATGAGAAGGGCATCTATTTGTAAAATCTCAAGCTATAAAGAAGAGAGATGTAATTTATCAAGGGTGGGGGACCCGAGTACAACCCCTTATTATCAATCAAAAGAAAAAATAATTTTTTTTCTGAAAACTCACAAACTAATAGTTTGTCAAAATAAATTCTTTAGAAATATCTCCCAATGATATGATGAAAGGATACTCAAAAGATAGAAAAGAATATTGATTAGAAATATGTCATACATATTTATGAAAGAAGTAAAGATGGAATAGCTTCAATTGTACATAGATGGTTTGACTATTTCATAAAGGAAATGGATGAACTTGATTCTCCTAAAACAAGTAACAAATAAGTTTGGATATATTCACCATGCACTTATTGCAACAAAGTAAACTGACAGAGTTTCCATCCATGTAAATATTATGGAGGAAAATCCCACTCATCTTTCTTCTGTTACTATAAAGACAAGTACTATAAAATATTTGAGAAGAAATTAATATTCAGATTAGATTATTTCTTTCAAATTCTTATTTCAAAAGCATTCACTAACAATGAATTCAAGTTTAAAAATTTTGAAGAACAAGGAGATAGGTCATCCAAAAAAGCAAAGGAAAGAAAACAGAGCAATTATGATCCACTTATGACTTGCAAGATTATAAGATCTCTAGTTCATCAAGGATACTTAGAAGACTTCAAGGACAAATATTCTACCAAACACTTTGAAATACCAAAAAGCAATGGAATTAAGAAGACAAGGAAAGACAACATGAAGACTGAAGCAGAAGAAGGACATGTTCAAGCTAAAGAATATTCGAAAGACGAAGACCATATTGAAGACTAAAGTATTCAATACCCAAATAATGTAATACATGAGGGTGTTGGAATATATTACATTATTTGATACATACCAATGTACCACCTTGGGTACATCTTTAGATTAGGAGTTTGTCTTAGATTAAGGTTTGAGTAGTTACTTCATGCAATGTAATAAATGCACAAGTGTTAGAATGTGCAATGATGTAAATGTGCATGTAGTCCACATGTACATGAGTCATAGGTTAGGTAGATGAAGATTCATGGGTATATGAAAGGTCAAGGGACATATCTCCCTATATATAGGACTTTGATAGAGTGAAGTAGATGATAGAATGAAAGAGAGAAACATATAGAATAGTAGATCATAGTGATGAGAAGAGAAAGTAGATACAATGTAGATCATGCAAGAATTTTTGGAGTATTTAAGACCTCCATTATATTACATTGTACTATTTTTATAAGCTTTCATTAATGGCTATTTTTTGAGTTATTGTAGAAGTTTCTCATATATTTTCCTACATATTATATTACCATTATCATAGAGTTAACATTGCTTGCTCATTTTTTTTTATAATATGGATGAAGGGGTTTTGAAAGGTGCTCCAAACCTTTTACAAAGGTGGATCAACCAACCAGTTGGCTACAAGGAATATAGAGATCAACATAGAAAACCAAAAAGGATCCACGAAACAGACAAACAACAAAGCTACATAATAGCTGAGCAGGACAAACCCAAACTAAAACCATCAATACACTAGAGCTTTTACTATCAATAGCTAGAACCCCCAAAAAATATCATTTCTCATGTAGGAGATTATATCTTTAAAAAAAACATAGTCAAGCAAAAACCTCCAGAAAGGACATCCAACAACAACTATTTGTGGCACGAATTCTTCTATAATTCAAATTCAAAATTTGGCCATTGTTTAAGTACAGACTCTTGCGTTCAACAAATTTTCCTAGGGGATCCCTACTACCGTAGATTAGAGCCATTTGAAAACATAAATTATTTATTCGAGATTTTATTGTCTATTTTATTTAATCCATTTGGGAAATCCTCCTTCTAAATTGTGCATCTTTCCTACAAAAGTCCTAAGTTTGCTAAAAATTCATCGATTTATTTCCATCCCTATAAACATGCTTAATCTCAACCGCTTCGAGGGTTAAAATCCGTCTTTGGGTTTCAACAAGTTCATTTGCGATCGTCCAAGAAGGAACCTGGACACCTTTGATCATATTAATGATATTGAGGGATTCTCCTTCAATAATTACCTTCTTGCCATTCAATGACAAATCTCTTGAAAGAGAGCTCGCGCCTCCACAAAATGACTGGTCTGCGATCTAAATTTTTAGCGAAAGCCAACAAAATCCTCCCATCAAAGTTCTAACCAATCCCCTCGCATCGGTTGGTCCCAAATTCCCTTTAGAAGCTCCATCGAAATGTAAATCTTCATTTCCTTTAATAAATATCATCAAAAGCTAACATCTCCATAGTGAGACTATTCAGTTACACTAACCCCATTTGATATGATCCCTTATTTATTGGACCAAAATTTCCTTGTCTTTAACTTGGGTCACACATCCCTCACTTGTAATTTTTAGTTTTTGCATCTTGAAAATGAGTAATCATGCCATTTTTTTAGTTGCCAAAAGGTTTTCATAGGCACTTTTGTTAAAGTATTCAATTTTTGAAAAAATATATATTTTGAGTAAATTGGTGTAGCTTCTTAAAAAAAAAATTAAGAATATGGGATTAATTTTAGGTTCCATTTAAATTTGATACAAAGGTTCATTAAGAAAAGAACAAATCAAAGAAAATGAAAGTGTTTATATACATATCTTAAAAAAAAAATTGAAGCTCTAAACATAATATTGAAAAAAGATAATCTAAAAAAAATTGAATGAACTTAACGGTGAAAATTTTGAAATTTTAAATAAAGATTTTTTATTTAAATCGTATAAAAGATAAGATTGTACACCATACTTATAATTAAATAACTATATATTACACAAATAACATCTTCTGTAAAAATTATTTTATATAAAATATAATATTATAAATATTAAAAACTATTTTACCTCTATCTATATTTTTGTTGAGATATATTACACCCACCTCTAACCCCTTAGACCCATATATAAATTTGGAGCTTGAGATAAGTCCCACCAATTAAATTAAAGAAAAAGGAAAATAAAGTTTCCTCCAAATACAATTTTAATTTGTATCTTATTTGTGTGCCACCTATGGACATAAGTTGACCGCCACGTGTCAAATCTGTAGAAGTTGTTAAACGTGTGGCTGAGAATGGCCGACGCGCTTGTGGGTTATGACAATCGAAACAATAATGACGTGTCACGTCATCGTAGATTTTGACGTGACGTTGATTCATGTGCGTATCTAGTAACGCGGTAGCCTTCTGGAATCAAATATCCCTTTGATTTTGTTACCGACCAGATCCGACGGCGCTCGTGGGTTCCCGTTTTGCGGGGAGCACATCCCTACCGTCCGGGTGGCTCTGGTAGCTTGCGGCCATCATAAATTTGGATCGAAAAAATTTGGGCCGCAGCTGTGGGAACAAATATTGATGGTGGAGATATTATCTGTTTCTTATGGACAGGAAAAGTGGCTGTCTACATCTGCATCCGCCACGTTTCAATAAAGTTGTTGAGATCCCAAAACTGTAACGTCTATCAAACTTCACCTATACGCAAGATTTTCAATTGTTGTCGGCAACTTGCAATTGTTAAAGTATTTAAATCATAAAGTTTGATTATTTCTTCTTAATTTAAACATAAGATTTTCAATTGTTGTCGTGTAACTTGCAATTGTTAAAGTATTTAAATCATAATTTTGTTTTTTTTGTTTTTAATTGTTTTTTTTATTTGGTGAGTGTGAGAAACCCCTACTATCAACATATAGGGTTGAGGAGTTTCCTTCCAACTATGATTCTATGTAAAGCCGAGAGCTATGCATACCAATAGGGAATCTAACACACAACCACCACACACCCATACCCTCACACACTCGCCCACGCAACGGTTTGAACATTGGACCATTGAAAATAAATAGCTTGTATAAAAAGAACATCACATGAACCAATTAGCTTGTATAAAAAGAACATCACATGAACCAATTAAAAAGTAAGAGGGTCAAAATAATAAGCTTGCCATCCAAGGACTTGCACCTTTAAGCTTGCTATCAAATTGGTAAAAAGTTTGGCAAATGGTGAAACTCATTAACAACTTATATGCAAAACCAAATTCCATCATATAAATATGTTACCATTGAAAATAAATAGCTTGTATAAAAAAAACATCACATGAACCAATTAAAAAGTAAGAGGGTCAAAACAATAAACTTGTATAAAAGAGCATTGATTAGAAAATAAGAGGGATAATACCCATATGTACATGGCATGAGTCAATATTAATAAGGGTGAGAAATACCAGTAGAACCAAGGACTTGCACTTTTAAGCTTGCTACCTCACTAAGAAAGAGTTTGACAAGTGATGAGTTCACAAACTAATCAAGTACCACAATTTGATCAATACGAAATTACTAAAGCATGAAGGAATTCTAATCTTATCTTTAATTTCTTTAAAAATTGTTTTAATTTTTTTTGAATATATATATATATATATATATATATATATATATATATATAGTTTTATATTAAAAATTTAAATTAAATGAATATTAATAAATTTTCACTTCATAGATTATGTTCTATATGATTTTTTATCTAATTAAGAAATTTGAAACAAATTTATGAAAAATATTTTTATTTTTATTTTGTATTTAATGTAAATACTTTGATCATATAAAATACAATTTAAATTAGCTTAAATTTGTTGGATTATATTTACATTATCTCAAAATTTTTAAATTATTTGAAAGACATTATGGTGATAAGCTTTTTATGATTAAAGGCAGGTTAAAATTTAATTACATTTATTTAGATTGAGTCAAATTTGTTAGATTGTTTTAAAGCGCATCATGGTTACAAATTTTATATGATTAAAAGTAGATTAAAATTTTAAATCAAGCTAGGATATTAAGTAACATAAAGAAAATGTAAATAATTTTTGTAGTCGATTATATGGGATTGAAAGGGGTTTGCTTTTATTATATTATGATTTATTACTACAATTGGAAGATGATATTTCTTTAATACTTAAGGTATTTAATGAGTTAAGTTTGTCATTTTATAAAAATATTAAGGGTATGAAAAAAATATTAAGGTTGATCCATAGGATTAATACGTTAGTCTAATATTTCAAGCTTATTCATATTAATTGATAAAAATACTAAGGTTGATTATAGGATTAGAACTTTGGTTTATGATTTGAAGCTTATTGTTTCCCACCATTAGTCCCAAATTATTTGAATTACTAAAATATCAAAAGTTCACCTATGGAATTGGAAACTTGGTCTATAGATGAAACTTTTTACTTCCATCTCCTTGCCTCACACCCCTTGGAATATTTGTTGTAATAATTTTTTAATTATCTATCTATATATAAAATTTAGTATAAATTTTTAATAAGCAAATTTTTTTCTAATAAAATTATCAATTTTGGGTCCATACAGTAAAAAATATTAATTATATTTAAGTTATTAATATTAAATCATAAATTTTTAAATGTAGATACTTATAATTGTTGAATTCTCATATTTCAAACTAGTAAAAACAACCATGGAAAGTAGGGGTTGGATCAAGATTGAAAATTATTTCAACACCAGTGAGCAGGGGATTATCCATTTAAGCAACTTAAAAAGTTGGACAAGTATCCAATTCCAATCCCTTTGGCATTGGCACCTATCATGACTAAAATCTTGGTAGAAAATTTTCTAACAGGTAGGAATGGTGAGGATGAATTAGCTTGGGGCTATGGGAGCCTTGAAGTCTACATGGTGAAGGATGGATTAAAAAAATCCTTCTAGAACCTCATCCTCATGCATCTCAAGTTGAGGATTGGAAAAATATTTGGCAGTCCAAGGGTTTGATAAAAGTAAACTTCTTTGTCTAGCAATTCATGTACAATGAAATTCTTACTTTTGATAATTTGAGACATAAGGGGAGTTGTTGACTCATATCAGTGTGTTTTATGCTACAAAAGTGAGAAAAAATCTAACCACCTGATGTTTGAGTGCCCATTCACAAATCAAATCTGGGAGGGATGGTTTTTAGTTTTAAAAATATGATCAAACGATGATTTAAACTAGATTAATATTTGGAAAATATGGAAGAGGGGTAGATTTAAATATAAATATCTTTGTATCGAGTGGAATCTTGAATTAAACTTTATTTGGTGGCAAGTATGGTTAGAGAGAAATGACAATTTTTTAGAGAAACCTTTTCATTTGTTGATGGCATTTGATAGGTCATTTGGAGCAAAATCACAAAAATTGTGGAAGTGTAGGCTAAAGAGGAAACTCAAGATGATATAGGGTCAAAGGAGAAGGAATTTGAAGTGTAGGAGGTTCAGGATAGATCTAGTTGGAAAACACCCTCAAAAGGATGAATTAATACCGATGGAGTTGCAAAAGGCAATCCGGGTAGAGCTGGAATTGGAGTGGTCTACAAAAATCATGTTGGGACAATGCTTTATTGATTACGGTAGGGCCTGCACAAGGCCACAAATAATGAAGCAAAATACTTAGCTATCAAATATGCTTCTATCTAGGTGGTAAGACAAGGTTATAGGAGGATAATAATAGAATCAAATTCTCAAATCTTGGTAGGAGCTTTGAATTGTATGAGAAACTTTGCTTTGGAGACGTGGAGGTTGAGTATTATTATCACTCAAATTAAGGAGTTTTAGAGGGAATTGGACGATGTGATCCTGATTTATGTGCGTAGAGCTTTGAATATAGTGGCAGACTTCTTAGCTAATATGGGCATTGAAAAAGAGGTAGGGGTTCAATAACACAATGACATTGCTATTGAGGATTAGAGGATTAGGTAGGTTGAGAAGCAAATCCAGTGTTTTGTTAATTTGGAAAACAATTGCAGATATATAGTTTAGGATATTTGGCTCCAAAGCATATCTCCTTTTATTGTTGTAACCAAAAGTGGTTAGTTTTTAAGATTTTGGGCATTAGAGTTATGGAAGTTTATTGGAAAGTTAAAAGGAGGAAACATGTGCTCTTGTTAGCTAAGGTTGGGAGGAGTCTCATCCCAACTTGTAAATAATCTTTGTTCTAATATAATTTATTCAAATTATTTTTTAAAATATATAATCATTTTTTCAAAATAAATGGAAAGGCTTACATCATTATTCAAAATTTATGAGAGACACCACTACAATAAGAAGAAATATGGGGGAGTCTAGGAAAGTATAGATGATGAAGAATGAAAGTAAATAGATATGGGTGAAAAATAAAAGGCCCAAAACCTCTAGTCAAAGATTCTAAAGTAAATAGGGAAATGGTTCTAAGGAGCAATTAAATCTAGTATGTTGGAATTGTAGAGGCTACTATTGAAGGAGATGACTTGGGTTGTGGCCTACTATAGAAGGAAGAGACATAATTTATCTCATAGAAATATACAAACATGATAGGTAGATGACCCCAATATTTGAAGGTTATAGGAAGATTGTAGTATGGAATAAAATAAGAAGAAATGACAAATAATGTGAAGGAATAAAGGTTTGACAAAGGAAAATTGTGACACCAATATATAGTCAAAGAAAGAAGACTCAAATAAATAATACAACCGACTTTAAATAAGGGAAAATGGAAGAATTATTAGAATCATAACTTGCTACTTTACTCTATAAACATCTAAAGCCTATAAAAAATATGGGATGGACTATGAGGATCCATATTTAAATTTAAATAAAGACATCTCATCATACTTCCAAATATATAATTCTAATAGGAGATTCAAATGTAAGGACAATAAGCGAGCAAACAAACATGTTAAGTAGCAAGAAGGATAGAGGTAGCAATTATGGCTAGTAGAAGAAGAAAACTAACAATGGACAAGATGCTCAAAGGACAAAGGCATACTCATTTTGGTGAGGAACTATTGACCTTGTATGGAATACATGGATTGATCATTGTAATGATATGGTATGAGTAAGCGAAAAAATCTGGAAAGTATACATGCAAAATTTACAATGGGACAGCTAATGTTATGTCACTCTCACAAAGTTTGATAGAGAAGATTATGGAAGTAGAGATTGAAGACTCCCCAAAAGACATAAAATCATATCACAACCCAATGTGTATGAAATTGTCATGGTAGGAAAGAAATTAACAAATAGAAAAAGTGTATAATTATTTTTTAATTGTAATAAATTATATTTTAGTGTATCAAGTGTTTAAGAAGCAAATATATATCTAATAAAATTTCCAATTTTTAGTTTTAAGATACACTAAGAACAAATGTTTATTATTTTAAAACTATTACTATTAATTTATAATCAAATGACATTAGTTCAACTTATTAAATTCCTCAACTTTCAAAGAGGAGACCTAAGTTCAAATCTTACCAAGCGATACATGCATACTAGCCAAGTTGTTGCATTACCACTATGTGATGATAATGTAAACAAGTGGGGACATTTCAAATCCATATATTTTAAAAAATATTAAATTATAATTTCTTAATTGTAGATAATAACATACTCATGATCAAATAACATTAGCAAACTAGTTAGAATCCATGATTTTCGAGAAAGACTCAGGTTTGAATCTTGCCAAACAATACATACATAATAGGTAATAGCCAAAGTGTTGTAATACCCCTATGTGGAGATGATGTAATATGGGTGGGACCCATTTCAATCCTATATAACCAATTGAAGGAAAACATGACCACGAGGTTTAGCACAATTGGGTAGGCATGAAGAATTTCACATCTTAAGTTTTCAAATCTTATTGGTGAACCTTAATATTTTATTAAATGGCATTGCTAAAGCAATTATATTATTCAACTTTCAAAGAGGATATCTAGGTTTTAAATCTTGCCAATCGATATATGCATAATTGCCAAACAACTATAATACCCATGTGATGTAATAGTGGCAGGGCTTGTTTCAATCCCATATAACCAATTTAAAAAAATGTAGATAATAACATAATTATTATTTTTAGAATAAATGGAAAGGCTTACATTATTATATAGATTTCTCAGAGACACCAACACAATGATAAAAAATATGGAGGAGTCAAAGAAAGTACAAACAATGAGGAATGGAAGTAAATAGACATGGGTGTAAATAAAAAGGTCCAACTCTCTAGTCAAAGGTTCCAAAGTGAATAGTGAAATGTCCCCTAAAGCAACAATTAAATTGAGTATGTTGAAATTGTAGAGGCTACCCCTTGAGGAGATGACATGGGTTAGGGATCATCATAGAAGGAAGAGGTATAGTCTATATTACACAAACATATAAACATGATGGGTTTAGGAACCCAACATTTGAAGGTTATAGGAAGATTGTAGTATGGAATAAAACTACAAGAAATGACAAGGGATATGGAAGAATAATGATTATGATAAAGGAAACTTAGGGCAATAGTATTCAATAAGAGAAATAAAATCCAAAAAACAATATATTTGGATTAAAATAAGGAGAAAGAGAAGAACCAATAGAATTATAACTTGCTATTTTGCTCCACAAACATCTAAAACCTATAAAAACATGGCATGGACTATAATAATCTACATACATATTTAATAGAAAACATATCATCATAGTCCAAACTGAGAAAATTATAATAGGGTATTTTAATGCAAGGACAAAAAATCAACATGCTAAGTAATAAGTATGATCTGGATAGTAATATATTATGGCTACTAGAAGAAGAAAACCAACAATGGATAAGATGTTCAAAGGACAAAGTCATCATTACTTTTTTATATGAAGAACTACTAATGTTGTGTGAAATAAAGGGATTGATCATCTATAATGGTGTGAGTAAATGGAAAAAATATAGAAAGCAGACGTGAAATTTACAATGGGGCAAGCACTATCAACTATGTTATTTTTCTTAAAAAGTTTGCTACAAAAGATAATGGAAGTAGAGATTGAACGCCTCCCAACGTAAGTAAAATCATATTACAACCCAATATGTATAAAATTATCATGGAAAGAACAAAATAAAAAAATAGAAAAACTATGTATAATTAATTTCTAATTAATTATACAAAATAATTTCTAGTACAACTAATTTTTTATTTTATAATATTTTATTAATGTATCAAATTTGTAAAAAGAAAATATTTTTCTAAAAAAATGGCCCATTTTTTGTTTCAAGATACACTAACAACAAATAGTAAATTATATTTTTCTTATATTTAGATAATGACCATCAATTCTTTTTGTTGTAAAATAATGGAAAGGCTTATATCATTACCTAATTTTTTTGAGAGAACAATACAACAAGACTGAAGATGGAGGGAGTTAGAGAATTTATAAACAATAAGAAATTAAATGGACATGGGTGAAAAAATAAAAGGCCCAAACCTCTAGTCAAAGTTTCCAAAATAAATAGGAAAATGCCCCCAAAAGAAGCAATTAAATCTAGTATGTTGAAATTGTAGAGGCTACCCTTGGAGGAGATGACTTGGGTTAGGGATATGGTTATGAATAGTGGCGAATATTCACAAATTTGGTGAATATTAAAATTTTCAAAATTGGAAATTGACAAATATGAAGATACTTGACGTTGGCCTATTCGCCTAAAATTTTCAGGACCAATTTTTTCTTAGGGTTAATTTGCCACAATATATATCTAAACATAGACATATTTATACTCGTTGGAAAGCTCTTTTTGAGCCTGATCTAATGGTGGTGTTTTTATAAAATTATATGGTGATTTAATAGGTTAAAATTAGCCCTAGCTTTGTAGGGCTTCAAATACCCCAAAGTTTGGTGTGAAGATGATTGATTTGATTTGCTTAGGATTCGCCTTGATTCACCTTGATTTTGACTAGGATTCACCAATTTTTTACAAGTACATTTTGAGTCCAACCCCTTATGCATAACCCTGGTTAGGGACTGCCATATAAGGAAGAGACATAATTTATCACACAAAAAACACATGAGCATGATGGGTATAAAACCCCAATATTTGAAGGTTAAGAGAATTTTTTAATATGGAATAAAATAGAAAGAAATGGTAAGGGATATGGAGAACTAATGATTCTAATAAAGGAAAATTAGGGCCTTGGGGCAGTAGTAATCAATTGGAGAAAGAAGACCCAAATAAATAATATATTTGAATTAAAATTAGGGAAAGGAAAAAACTATTAAAATCACAACTTGCTATTTTGCTTCATAAACACCTAAAGTCTACAAAAATATGGGATGAACTATGAGGATCCATATATAGATTTAAAGAAAGACATCTCATCATAATATAAACTTGAAGAGGTGCTTCTAATAGGGGATTTCAATGGAAGGACACCAATTAAGCAAACCAACATGCTAAGCAACAAGGAGGATGTAGGTAGCAATCCATTATGGGTAGAAGAAGAAAAAACCAACAATAGAAAAGATGCTCAAAATACAATGGCATTGTTATCATTTTGGTAAAGAACTATTGGTATTATGTGGAATACATGTATTGATCATATTTAATGGTATAATAAAGTATACGTGCAAAACTTACAATGGGGTAAGTATTATTGACTATATCATTTGCTTACAAAGTTTGATAGAGAAGATAACAACAGTAGAGATTAAATACCTATAGTAACTTAATCACTACCTTAGGGTCCCCAATGTTTTAGAGATATGTAAATATAAAGTATTTATCAATTAAAGCATCTAGGAAGCTAATTTTTCAAAGTCAAGTCCAAAGAGACGATCCACTCCAATAGGTATAATTGGTCTAGTAAGAGCAAACCAGCGATCATACAAGAGTGGATTACTCCCTTCTAGAAGCAAATCACTCATTGGTAGAGAAAGTGACCCAACTATACATGAATATCAAAGAAGATATTTGGAAAGTGATCTTTTGGCTTGTAGTAGTACCTCTAATAATTGTAGAAGACCTATGATCCACTTAGAATTATATTTAGACACATGTAATTTTTGGAGGTGCACCATTTTGCTAAAGATACCTCCAAATATTTACTTTAACTAGAAGTGTAAGTTTCTCACCCAAGGTAAAGTAGGGATGAATTCCTTCTATAAATAAGAGCCATGGGATCCATTGTAATATCTTTTGGCCTTGATAATAAAAGCTTTTCTTTGTGAAAACCACATTTTAGTTGTTCATTTTGAAAATAGTAAGAGATTGCACAAGATTTTTTGATTTCTAATAGGGGTATTGCTCTTTTATATTGTGGAATGTGTGATAATTATGACACTTTCCTTTTGTCCTCTTGTCATTCCTATTATTTTTATTTCATACATGTGGGGATACTTAGTCGTTATTTGATTTTATCATGTGTTGATTGATCACATTCTCTCCTTGCTATGACTATGTCTACATTTACTTTTATCCAATTTGCTTTAATCTCTTGCACCTTAGCCTTCAAAATTTTATTTTTATGCATTTAGTTTTTGAATTTATTTTCATTAACTATATCAGATTAGATAATTTACCAAGTATAGTGGCGATCTAGCCTAAATTCAAATATTAAAGAGGAAATTATCTCCCTTCTTCCAAATTTTGAAACACAATTATGAGTGCATGAGAAATTAGACCTTTATGCAATTCAACAATTTTAGGCATGCACAACTCTAATTAAGAAGAAAATATTGAAGTGGCTATGAATCTAACTCCATCAAGAGGTCAAATGGATTTTTTTTTTTGTTAAGTTGGAAAAGTGTATTTTTGAAAGGAATGCTAACCTTTTACATCAACAGATATGTCCAATCACTGTCCATTTCACCATGAAGGATTTACCACTGGCATAAAGCCTATACCAACTGTGTAACAATAAACACACTTCACTAGCATATCTAAAACTAGAAAATCAACATAAACCTTACATATCTAAATAGCATATACTTTATGCTTTCCTGGCAACCTCTTCCTACTGATTCCCATTGTCAATTACTGTGGCATTATCATTTTCAACTAAATTATTTATGTGCACTGGCATATCATTCCCCCATTCATTTCTGGCATCCTTCTTAACTTCTTTTTTAGCAAGACCATCTACTACCCTGTTGGATTCTCTATAAATATGATTGATAGACACATTCTCGAGTCTATCCAAAAGTGCTTGAGCTTGCACCATCATTAAATCAATATTCCAGGTGGCTGGTTTTTCTCCCTTTAAAATGGTCATAATATTTTGTGAGTCTCCTTCAACTATGAGATTATCTAGATTGCAATTTATAGCCAAAGAAATTCCTACATAAGCTGCTTTTGCATTAGTAAAATGACTTGTCTGTTCACCCAGTGGTTCAAAAAAGGCTTTGATTACCTTACTCAGATGATTTAGGATCACCCCTCTAGCTCCCTCTAGCCCAATATTACCTTTAAATGCCCCATCAAAATTTAATTTGAACCATCCAGTTGGAGGCGGTATCCATTTTTCATGAGTTCTAGGATGAAGTCGAGGCATTGGTAATTTCTCTTTGACTCCCCAACATTCCAATATCCGCCTTTCGTTCTCTGATTCCCATCCCTCCTTGAAGTGGATAGTGTTAAAATTCTCCATCAGGAGACTTCTTGCTCAGTTCCAAACCATTTCCCAATCCATATTCAAGTCCTCAAAGATTCTGTGGTTTCTTTCATTCCAAAATCTCCACCAAATATGTGGAAGGCTTCGAAGCCACAACTTCCTGATTCTTCTGCCTTTAAAAAGAGTCTCCCATTACAAGTTCAAATTTGATATAGTTCTAGGGAAGACCCACTGAACTTGGAATTCACTACAGAGCTAATCAAACAAGGTTTTGGTAGAGCACTTAAGAAGTAGATGATCAATGCTTTCCTTATATTTTTCACACAAAATACGTCTATTTGTTAAGGAGAAACCACATTTTTTCACATTATCTTGGGTCATAATTGTACTATGCATAACCAACCACTCAAAAATAATAATCTTAGGGATGAGATATTTGTCCCAAACCTTTACATGGGGCCATATTACCCCTACACCTTCAACCAAGTTATAACAAAACTTCACAGAATAATCTCCACTCTTCATTTTCATACAAATAAATATATCATTCAATTGCCAATGGCTGAGGATGTAGGCATTAAGGTATCTATTAAAACTTTCTAGGTGTGGACGCAAGTCCTCATTGATGTTCTCAGCATAAAGCCACTTCCACTTCTTGATGTCATTTTCTTCCATAATATAATATTGAACCAACAGTCCATAAATAGGATTCAGGATTGTTCTTAAATCTGCAAACATTGGGATCTCACAAAGGGGAGATTTAAGGAGCCAAGTATCCAGGCAAAATCTCATGTTAACACCATATCCAATATGAAATCTACAACCCTGCTAGATCATAGGTCTTACTTGTTGAAGGCTATTCCAAAAACTAGACCCCTTAGGGGGGTTGAGGTTTTCCAAAAAGGAGGAATTATGTAAATATTTAGCTTTTACAATTTTTACCCAAGGAGTGTCTTCTTCCTTCGCCAAATTCCAACCCAAATTTCCCATTAGCGCTTTGTTAATTTTGGGAAGAGTTCTCAATCCCAATCCCCCATATTGTTTAGAGGTACACACTTTGTTCCAAGCAAGTAAAGATATCCTCTTCTTTTCCTCAGCCCCAGACCACAAAAAAATCCTTTGGATCTGTTCAATATTTTTGCAGACTGATACTAGCATTTTAAAAATTGACATGAAGTAAATAGGTATACTATGAATGTAGGATTTCACAAGCTGGCATTTCCTACCTGACTAATAAGAGAGCCTTTCTAGGAAGATAGTTTCTTTGTAACACGTTTAATAACAATATCCCACAAAGCTTCCTTCATACTCCCATGGAATAAAGGAATCCCTAGATAGGTTGCTAGAAACTCACCTATGCCACAGTTGAAGATTCTTGCTATCTACAGTTGAAGAGATCTAGAGGTATTCAGAAAAAAAAGTTTACTTTTATTAAAACTTACCTTTTGGACTGTTGCACGCTCATAGACATGCAAAATCATCTTAATATGTATTGCTTGTGGAAAATATGATCTTGTCAAAATTAGAGTATCATCTACAAACTGTTGAAAAGAGACCAGTTCCAGAGTGGAAGCTGACCTGATACCTTTTATGTCTCCTCTATCTATAGCTGTTGTGAAGGCTCTACCCATAGCTTCAGCTAAAATTATAAATAGATAAGGGGACAGAGGGTTCCCTTATCTTAAACGCTCTTGCTAGGAAAATAACCCACTAAAGATCCATTAACTAATATGGACATCATCACTGTGGAGATGCAGTTTTTCATCATAGAGATCCAATCCTCATGAAAACCAAAACGTTGGAGCACTTTGATCAGGAAATCTCAAGAAACTATGTCATATTTATTCATATCCAATTTAAGAAACATACCTTCCTTTTTTAATTTAGATATGGAGTGCAGAATCTCATGGTTCAAAATAATCCCATTAAGAATCTGTCATCATTGAACAAAACCCCTTTGGTGTTTGTCAATGAAAAAAGGGAGAGCCATATTTAGCCGGTTTGTAAGGACTTTGGACACAATTTTGTAGAGAGTATTTGTAGGTCTAAAATTCGCACACTCATTTTCTTCATGATAATGGATCCATGCCTCATAGGGGAATGTGAGAATGATAGGTATACACATCGAAAAAGAGGTACTTGATCGTACCTTCTTATGGTGATTTTTTGATGAATTGTTTAGGGTTCACCAGGAAATATTTTATGGTAGTTTTTTTATTTTGTTTTGATGTGTTCCTTTTAAATTCTCACAATCACCTAGTTTTGGCCAATATGCAACTACACTAAGCTATATGCAATTTTGATTTATATGTAGACAACAAACAACAGAAGACAATGTCTAGATGAATAATGCAGTGCTTAAAAAGTAATTTAGAACTCTTACCTGTATTCGAAAGTCTGAAGAAGATTCTGATTTTTTATTGTAGTCCAGATCGTACACAACAGAGCGATATCGTACGAATAGAGCAAGATCGTATGAATACGATCAAGGATCGTACCTGCCGATCAGAGATCGGTAGATCCAATCTTGAAAAAAACCTGTGGTTTTATGGGTAGAGTGCAAAAAATAGAAAATAGAGGATGCTAATGATGTTTCTAAGCATGAATTAAATTACATGTCAGCTATTGAATATCACAATAAAAGGAATTAACATATGCATGCATCAAAACTATGTAAAATATGTAATTATATGCATATTTGGTGAACTCCAAGGATACAAATAGTTAAATTTGATACCCTATGCAATGGAAATGATAAATATTAAGCTAGATATGCAAAATAGAACTTAGGAAATGTAGACCAGCATTTGGAATTTCCCCAAGTGATCTCTAAGCAAGATGGTACGGTTTGAGAAAGATTGTACACCTCCGATGCAAGATCGTATTGACCCGATATCGACTGTATCCTTTGATCTTGCAAGCAACAGTAAAATATCCAGAGCTAAAATGCAAAATTCTATCAATGCGTTAGGAGTGCCAAGAGGAATTCAAGGGGAAGGGTGTCTGATTAAATAGGATAAGCAAGTTGATGAAATTGGGCTAGAAAAAAAAATAGGTTGCAACCTCCTCCAAGCTAGGTTGATCGGCGGATCCGATACCGTTAATACCGTACGGTTGTACAGGTAAGGAAAAAATATGTTGTAACTGGGTTTGTCATTTTGTTGGATTAAGTTTTTCCATTTTTTGCAAGATCGTACGCATACGACCAGGGATCATACGGTACGATCAGAGATCGTATCGTACGATCTCTCTAGGAGGTTAGACATGTACTTAGTTTTTTGATAGTTTAAGGGGTCAAATGGTGTCAAAATTGGACATATAATATACCATTGGAAAGTTATTTTTGAGCCCTATACAATGGTGTAGGTTTTGGGAGATTTTGAGGGGAGTTTTTAGGTAAAATTAAGCTCAAAGATGACCTTAATTTTTGTTTGAATAAATATTTATTCTCTTAAATTCTACTAGGATAGACTTACTTGAGTTAGCACTCTTCCATGAGTCAGGTGAAATCTCAGTTTAGACTAGTTCAAATTTATTGAGTTGTTGTAATCTAATGACTCTCAATGATCAACTTTGCTATTTATACAAAGTTGATCCCATGGAATAATCAATCAGTTCTACTCTTCTCTTCATAGTTCTTGTAATGCTTTGCATGTCTATTCTTGGGAAATTATAACATGGTACCAAAGCAGGATAGATTTTTCTAGCATTCTCTCTTGAAGTTTCTAGGAGTTGGTTCATTGTATCTCTTGTAGACTACTCACTGCATTTGTTCAAGTCTACAAATTTTTTTATATATAGTTCTTTCTAACTATATTTTTTTGAAATATATGTAAAAAGGATTTCTTCTGAATGTTATTGTCTTCTTCAAAGATCTGCAAAAAAAAAAGAACTTCACTACTATTTTAGTGAATTATAAATTTTTTTGGCCAAAAATTGCTATCGCAATCTTGACCTCAAATTATTTTTTTAACCTTTTTTCTTTGCGACATTTCAAAAATCTCAAGCCACTTTTTGAAGCCTCGGTGCCCACCATATTTTTGTCTCCCCTCTGCAAAGGGGACTGCAACATCCATCGCTCTCCACTTCAAGTAAGCCAAAGGCGCCATCTACCACGAAGCCAAGACGTACACCATCTAGCATATACAGTCTCCATTGTTGACACTATCGAAGGTGCCATCACCCACAAAAGGGTGCCATTTCAGAGGTCTGATGATGGCTTATGTAGACATTTATTTTAATGTCATTGTATTATATTTTTTAAATATCCTTTTTCAAATATTGTAAAAGAACTACGTGGTTTAAAGGCCCCTCTCACTATTTCTCTACCTAATGTATAAAGGCAAGAGATTGATGGGTCTCCTTGTAAAATCTAAATGAAATATCTTTTCTAGGGGTTTTTTTTTGAGGTGCAACTTCTTGCACCTATTTTCAAGACTTCAGGGGGGTTGTTAGTGCTGGTCCTTGCATCATTTTTTGGTCCTTAGCTTTGTTCACACATTCCTTTTTTGCTACATCCCTTTAAGTAGGTATATTTAGGAGGAAATATTGGTGGTGGAGCCTAAATGTGGAACTGTTATTCCCACTTGGTATTGTTGCTTACATCTCAATTTTAGCATCTTCTAAATGTTCTACCTACATAACTTTTTTTTTAAAAACACATGAACATTTGTACACTCAAGCAAGCAAAACTTAAAATCTTTCCAAAGAACACAAAGTTTTTAAATAATCACCTATGTTCCACATATCGGTCTTCTCATTAACTTATAGTTTCCCTCACGTAAGGGCGGGTAATTGAGAAGAATCGGTATAAAGGTCTGGATGATTATTGTTGCTTATCAATTCCCCTTATTTACTTATAGTTTCCCTCTCGTAAGGGTGGGTAAATTGAAAAAATTGGTATAAAGGTCGGGCTACTGTTGCCTTCAATAAACAAGTGTTTTTTCTAGAGATTCATTGTATTCTCTAAAGAAGTTCTTGAAGTTAAAGGGGGGATTATTGGTTCACTTCAATTATTCTTTGACAAAATGAATACAATTGATCCACTCACCCCTCATAACTATCACACATGGAAATAAAAAATATTAAATCTCATTTCTCAAAAAGGGCTCACACACTTGCTAGAAGAGAAACAACATGAATTTGAAAATGAATATGAAATATTTGTTCATAAAGAGAATATGTATGAAACAATGGGTATTATAAGCACAAATGTAAATGAAATCTTATGGTTTCACATTTCAGAATGTAAAACTCCATTTGAGAGTTGGCAGAAACTAAAAAATTTGTTTGGAAACGTGGATCAAATAAGGTCAATGTAGCTAGAGGCAGAATTAACAACATTATCTCCTGAAGACTTCTGCAATATTGTTGAATTTTTCACCAAATTTAAAGAAGTAATCACTCAATTCAAAGGAAGTGGCAAGAATAAAATAGAATAAGAATGCATCTATCTAATTATTTCTAAATTAAATGGTGTATTTCAAATTTTTGCAACCACTTTTTTGTCTACAAAAGATGCTCTTGGTACAAGTTTTAAAATGCCCTCTTTAGATGAGTTTTGTGATAGGCTAACTAGAGAGGAAAAAAACTTGAAAAATATGAGATCTCTCCCTCTTCCTCAAAATCCTTAGTAGCATCCACCTCCACTAAATAAAAATTCAAAAATAAAGAAAGAAGTCCTATAACTTGTACACATTGCAAAAAGGATGGTCATTCTGTGAACAAATATTGGAAATGACTACAACAACTAGAGGCAGCAATGAAGGATAAAAATATAGACATTAAGAAGCATATAGGAAAAGCTTTAAATGTTCAAGGCAAAGCTAAAAAAACTTCATCAAAATACTGGGTTCTAGATTCAGAAGCAACTCATCACATGACCTCCTCAGATGAGTCATTCACTTCAACCTCCTCAAGTTCAACATGTAGCATAGAAGTTGGTGACTCATCCTTTATCCTGGTCAAAGGAAAAGGTGAAATATCCATTGAATGTGGCTATATCAATAATTTTCTCTATGTCCCAAACATAGCTACAAATATCCTCTCCATCTATCAAATTTGTACTTCTGAAAATGGCAAAACAATTATTTTCTCACCAACATGAGTTGAGATAAGAAACTTTCAAGAACCAAACTCTCTCATAGCAAAAGGAGATATTGATCATAACACTCACCTATTTCACTTCAAGGGATTCAAAAATTTAGAAGGGGCCTCATGTTTTGTTGCACATGGAGATCTTGAAAGTAAAAATTGACATGAAAGGTTTGGGCATCTCAGTTATAACTATCTAAAGGAGTTAAACACTCATGAAATGGTAACAGGGTTGCCAAAAGTCTCTTCTATTTATGGAGTATGTCTTGGATGTGCTCTTGGAAAGCAACATCAAGATCCCTTCCACCCAAGTGGCTCTCAAAGAGTCTCATCCCCTCTAGAGTTAATCCATAGTGACTTGATGGTCTTCCCATAACCTTCTTTCAAAGGAGCAAAATATGCCTTAACCTTCATTGATGATTTTTCCAAAAGAACTTGGGTCTACTTTCTAAAATACAAAAGTGATGTTCTATCCCACTTCAAAATCTTCAAAGCCTTAGTTGAAAATCAAGCCACGTAAAAAATCAAGCAAATTCATGCAGATAATGGGGGGGAATACTTCAGTAATGAGTTCTCAAAATTTATCTCAACTCATTGTATAATTCATCAACATTCAGTCTCCCATAATCCGTAGCAAAATGGCACAAAGGAAAAACAAAACTTTAAAGGAAATGACAAACTGCATGCTCCACTTAAGAGATCTTCCAACAGTTTTTTGGGCTGAAGCAATTAACTGTGTGAACTATATTCAAAACCACACTCCTCATAAAACTCTTGGCCATTTTACTCCCGAGGAAGCATGGATTGGCTCAAAACCTCATCTCTCTTTCTTCCAAAATTTTGGGTGTACTACTTGGGCACATATCCCAAATAATAAAAGGAAGGCTCTAGATAAGAAAAGCAAGCAACTCATATTTATTGGTTATTGTGAGGAAATGAAAGCATACAGGTTCCTTTATCCCACAACTCATGAGGTCTTTTTTCATAGAAATATTCAATTATTTGAAACATTCCCTCATAAATATCCTCAACCATCCTCTTCTAACATTAATTCTCTTGAGCCATATCCAATATTAGAGCCTCAATATAATGATGATCCCATTTTAGAGATAAATGACCAAACTGAGGATCCTATACTCCAAACTCCAACTCAAAGTCCTGCCACACCAATTACTCCTTCCATAATGCCAAAATGGGCCCAAACCATAGTTGAAGAAGCCACTCCTTAAATCCAAAATCTCCCATCATCCATATTAGGCAACTCCATGGGTTCTAATCTTCTCTATCAGTCCATTTACACAAATCCTCAATCCTTTAAAGAAGCAACTAGTATAAAAGAATGGGATGATGCCATGGAAAATGAATTTTCTTCCTTAATCAAAACAAAACATGGGATTTAGTCCCTCTACCTAAGGGAAGGAATTTTGTTCACTATAAATGGATCTATAGAACTAAGTATGGACCTGATGGAGAAATTGAAAAACACAAAGCTCGCTTGGTAGCTAAAGGTTTCTCACAAATTGAAGGCATTGATTACTCTGAAACCTTTGCACCAGTTGCAAAAATAGATTTTGTTAGGCTGGTACTTGCCCTTGCCGCTTCCCATAAATGGCCTGTATTTCAGATGGATGTTAAAAGTGCTTTCTTACATGGTGACTTAAAAGAGAAAATATTCATGGAACAACCTGCTGGATTCACTCACGACTCCTCCCTTGTTTGTAGACTAATAAATTCTCTCTACGGTCTCAAACAAGCTCCTAGAGCTTGGTATAAAAAAATGGACTCCTTCCTTCTTTCCTCAGGATTTTCTCATTGTGAGTCTGATTCCACGGTCTACATTTGGAGGGACGAAGAAAAAATCACCATACTTGTTCTCTATGTTGATGATCTACTTCTCACTGGTAGTGACCTTTCTCACATCCAGACTATCAGACTCCCTTTCTAAGAAATTTGAGATGGATGATCTAGGTTTAGCTCATTACTTCCTTGGAATTTAGATAACTCAAACAAATACAAGAATTTCATTGTATCAATATAAATATACTCTATACCTTCTTCAATGGTTTAAGATGACTAATTTTAAGTCTTCTTCCACATCTTTTCAGTCTCGAGTCACTCTAAGTACTTCCTACATGATCCCTCTATGTGATGCTACTCTCTATAGACAACTTGTAGGAAGTCTATTATACCTCACTCATACTCACCCAAATATTTCATATGTTGTTGGCTTAATATCTAGATTCTTACATCAACCTCATTTTAGCCATTGGCTAGCAGCAAAGAGGATTCTCCGATACTTTCAAGGAACTACTCAATTTGGGCTCTTATGTGAGGGCAGATCTAAGGAAATCATTGGTTACACAGATTTTGATTGGGTAGTTTTAGTAGAAGACAAATTTTCAACTTCTAGCTATATTTTTTGTCTTGGTTCTTCACCTATTTCTTGGTCATGCAAAAAACAAGCAGTAGCATTATCATCTATAGAGGCAGAATACAGGGCAGCAGTTTTGGCCAGTCAAGAAGCTCTTTTGCTTCGTCAGATACTAAGGGAATTTGGTTTTTGCCATGACAAACCTATTACCCTTTGGTGTGATAATCAGAGCATAATTCATATTGCCCACAATCCAGTTGAGCATTAGTGCACTAAACACATTGAAATTCACATGCATTTCATTCGGCAGCATATTCAGAGAGGGGATATCCACTTGGACTACATTCCCACAAAAAATTAAATTACAGACATCTTAACCAAATCCTTTCCTTCTTCGCGTTACATTCAGTTGCAAGAGAAACTTGGAGTTAGGCAGATGAATTAGAAGGGTGCACAAAGGTTTTCACCTCTCTCTTCTTCTTATTGTTCTTCTTGGAAGATGGTTTTTCCCATGTGGTTTTTTTACCATCTATCCTATAAAAAAGTACATTGTACAGGAGTACCTCATCAAGCCCAGTTTTTGAGACTCATTTCTTTTTTTTGAGTGTTAAATAGAGGACAATATTCACAATCCGAAGACATGCCTCTTCTTTTTCTTCTTTTATTTTTTGAAAGATGGATTTTTCCCATGTGTTTTTTTACCATCTCTTCACTAAGAATCATTGTACATGAGTACCTCATCAGGCCCTGTTGTCGGGATTCATCTCTTGTTGTTACATTCACCCCTAGTATCACTTAAGGGGGGTTTTAGAATAAATATTTATTCTCTTATGTTCTACTAGGATAGACTTACTTGAGTTACCACTCTTCCATGAGTCAGGTGAACTCTCAGTTTAGACTAGTTCAGATTTGTTGAGTTGTTGTAATCCAATGACTCTCAATGATCAACTTTGCTATTTATACAAATTTGATCCCATGGAATAATCAATCAGTTCTACTCTTCTCTTCATAGTTCTTGTAATGCTTTGCATATCTATTCTTGGGAAATTCTAACACTTTTCTATGAGGAAAACTAAGGAAAATGGGTCAATTGTTCATGTCTACATTTTGCCCCCTCTTTGGCATATTTATAAGCAATAAAGGTGTCAAAGAAAAGTGTAGATGCTTGAGTAGAAGTGATTATGATTGACATGGGTAGAAAGGAGTAGATGGTTTACAATGAATAGTTCATGGAAAATTGATGTTTTAGAAAAATAATTACTAATTTACTAACTAGGATGCCCCCTCGAGTTTTTGCACCAAATTCTATATTTTGTGGAAAACTCAAAATTTCTGAAATATATATATATATATATATATATTGATATTATTTGTTTTATGTGACTTTGTGATTTGTTGGATATTTATTACATTTGCTTATGATGTTTGTGTAATCATGCTTTTATTTTTTAACATTTTGATCATGCTTAACACAAAAGGAAAATAATTTTGTAAAGTGTTTTTTGAAAAATATGTTTTTGTGTGATGATAGATTTGATGGATTAGCAATGAACCTCAAAGGATGTTGTGTTGTTATATGACCGTTGGTGGAGATCAATGCTCACTGGGTCATGAAACAAATCCTGTTGTGAGGAAGTTTTGTATTGCTAATACCAAAAATTTATGGGCTCAAGAGTAACCTTGAGGCTTCTGATGATGAAAGAAGATATTTATTTGTTGAGAGAGATTTATTTTGAGAAAATAAGTTGAGAACAAATGTATTTGTGAGAAAAATAAAGTGATTTAATAATGAAAATTTGGGAAGGATGAATTGCGCTAGGCATAGAATTCCTAGTGTGAATTTTGGAATCATAATTAATAGGAATTATACCATCATTGTGAAGTCAAAATGCAATGCATGATTATATATGATTTTAAAAAATGCAAGTTGTATTTTAAAAATAAATCATTGTGTCACATGTTGGAAAATTTTGAAGACAATATATATATTGTATGTAATTGCAAAAAATGAAGTGATATGGATTAATGTGAATAGTTATAAACTAATGTTTTCTAACAAATTTCAAAGAAATATTTTAAATTATTTCCAAGACAAAGTAAAATTTATCAAGAACCAGTGTGTGATGTGTGAGTTCATTAACCATCTTGATTTGACCCAATGATACAAAATCTCTCAAGGATCAAATGTGTGTGCATGTGAAATTGATTTACCTATTTTGAGTAAGGTAGTGATACAAGTAAACTTTTATGAACCAATGTGTGTGCAAGTGAAAGGTTCATTAACCATGATTTTGTGCATGCCATTGTACTAAACTACTATGTAAGTCAAGTTACCAAAATCTAGCTAATCCATAAGCGAACATTGGTCTGTACAAAAGAAGGTCACTAATATGACAGACATGTCACCATGTGAAAGAGATTACCCAAGGTCAAGCGGGTTGGGCACAAACCACCTGTTATGGGGCTTACCTCATGGATTTCAAATAATTGAGGAATTCCAGGGATTCAAGCTCACTACCCCCTTCTTTTCTTCTAATTTTTGGGGTAGGTATTTTTGTTCATTTTGTTTTGAACAAGGGGATTTTATTACTTTTTATTTTCTTCTTTTATTTTTAATTTTCTTTTTATTTATTTTTTGGGATACTTGCCTAGATTAGACATGGGGCAAGGGATTTTATTTGGGTAGAGGGAGAAATCTTGTCCTTTTTCCAATTCTTAGTATTCTAGACCATGTGCATGATAGGATAGCAAGAGAAACTTTTCACTTATGGAACTAAGACTACTATGTAGTATCATTTTCAAATTTTGTAACAAATCATATTTAATATGTGAGAATGTGTTCTTGGTTCAAGAAGTAGCAAGACCATTTCCCAAAACTCAAAATTTATTTAATGAAGTAATAGTGCTTTTCGATACAAGAGAGATTTATAATCAAAGCGACAAAACCAAAATTTATTAAATATGCATTAAGTGGGTGGTTCAAGATAACTTTTGAATTTATCCAAAATAAAGTAAAATATAACTCAAAACTTTTGAAAGATAACAACAAATAACAATGCAGAATGATGACTTAACAACAATTTTTGGAAATTTTGACGTTTTTTGATTTTTTTGGTTGTTTTTAATGTTTTAATGATAAAATTGGTGATCTATATACACTATACAAGGTGATTTTGATTATAGCATGTCTAATGTGGCTTCAAAATCAAAGGAAGTTTTGAAGAACAATTTGGTTATGATGTAGGTGATTGAAGTTGATTGGTTAATAGTTGAGATTATTGTGATAAAGAACGATAAGTAGATGTAGATGAAGAGAAGTGATGGATAGAAGATGATGATGATAAAGAGGAAAATAATAGAGAACTTTATGTGATAACAATAATGAAAGAGAGAATGAAGGATAAAAGGTGATAGACAAAAAGTGGCAATGATGATAAAGAAGAAAAGAGTAGAGAACTTGTTGTAGTGATGATAAAGAAAGAGAGAATAAAGAACAAAGATTCCTTATGAATATGAGAGGTTTACAAAAGTTCCAAAAGATATATCTTATGTAAATTATTGTTCCATTGTTGTTGAATGTTGAGGGAGACTTTAGGTTGAGACTTCAACACTAAATACGGGTTGTCTATGCTTGTATCTTCTTTTGGATTATTTTTTAAAACTAAGAGAGGTCTTGAAGGTTGGTTGGATGGAAAATTTATTTATTTTTTATCAAATTGAGTTGATTGAGCTTGAGGTTGATCATTTGTAGTTTTTGTTACATTATTAATGATATCATTGTGATGGAATACATTAGGATGTAATGTTTGATTGGTTTCCTGTCGTTGATGCTTGATTAGTTCTCTTAGGAGTTTATCAATAACTAGTTTATTGGTTGTTTTTGTTTGGAATTTGAAGCTGTTACAAATCAAGAAGCCATGATACTCCTATAAGACATCATCACCAATTTTAGAACTTATTTTATAGTAACAACTAATAATGTCACTACCTTCATAGGGTTCATGAATATGAAATTCATAGTTGATTATGGTTTTATGTTTAAGACTTCATCCAATTACTACCCTCAAGGGAATGACTTCATCAAGTCTATGAATAAGAAAACTATGAGAATCTTGAAGAGGACTATAGATGACTTAAAATGGATTGCATACAAAACTAAAGAAGACATTATGGGTTATGGGTTGATATGGTAACACCTAAAGATTCAATAAAATCATCAACATATAAGTTAGTCTTCAGGAAAGAAGCGATACTTCCAACCAATTTGGAGCTTCTTTCTCTTCAAATGTCATTTTAATTGGAGCTTGAGTATACAAATATTTAACCTATGTAATATCAATTAAAGTCCCTTTTCACTCTAGGAAGAGGGATAAAATACCTATATAAGGTTTGTGCAAGCCCATATGGTAGTAAAATAAAGGTTTGACAAGATGATGACCAAAATAGAATATAAGGAATGTGATTTAGTGTTCAAGTGGAATGAATATAGAGCACAACTTAGAAGCCATGGAAATTTTGATTCGCGTTGGAGTGGGCCATAAAAAATCCTCCAAGTCATAGGTTTGAATGTATAAGACTTGTAACACTTTATGGAAAGTCGTTGACTATTTTAGTCAAGGGGTAACATCTAAGACCTATCTAAGATTTTAAAAAGAAGAAAATGTAAATTTTTACATAATACTTTTTCTATTCCCCAACTATTACTTACCATTTTTATCTTCCTTTTCCAAAATAAAAAAATAAAAAATAAAAAAATAGAAAATACATTAGAAAATGAAAAAAGGAGAAAAAATTCAAGTTTAAGTGAAAACCTTGAAAAGGACACTCAATCACTATGGTTTCTATTTCATTTTCTCTCATTTATTTTAAAATTTTCCTCGTGAAAATTTTAAATTTTTTACCAAGTAAAAAATGAAGTGGTTTTGTCCAATTAGAGAAAATCACTCTAACATGAGGTGTGAATGACTCTAAATTCTTGGAGCAAATCATTTTAAAACCAAAAGACAACAAAATTTCATTCAATGTCAACGAAGATTGAGAAAATTACTCATAGATATAATAAATAGATGAAATGGTAGTTGGTCACGTGGGCAAGGGAGTTGAAACCTCGATAAGATTAATTTTATGACCATTTTAACCTTTGTAAACTCCTTCAAATTACCATAAAAATATTGATTACCTTGGTAAAACCCCATGCCACTGTTATCATAGTCACCTTCGAATGTTGTAACTATGACTATGATCGATTTAGGTTTTAATATTAAAACTATAATTTGACTTATGGCCAAGGCTGACATTGTATGATATAATCTTGTATAGGCCTAAGATTAAGCAATGTATAATTGTATTTAATTTTATTATAATATTTTATTATGTAATCCCCATGGGCCACAATTAACCTTGTTATGGTTAAACCCACCTTATAAACCTATAACTAACCTTAATCCCTCTTTTCATGTTAGCTTAGGTTAAACTCATTTATGTAATTAGGGTTTTGGTATTAGCATAAATACCCCCACCACTCCATCCATTGTATTGAAGTGTTGTGATTCTTATCTAGAGATAGTATAGTGAATATATATGGTGTGCTATGGGTTCCCACTATATATTTCTCTCCATCCTTTTTTTTACTTTATATATAATATTTAAGTGGATGTATTACTTCTATTTATTTTTGGATATAGGTGTGAATTATAACATTTAAACCCCTAGATCTATCGTAGCAACTCCCTTTTGGTGGTTCAAACCTAGTTTAACCACAAACATTCAAACTACACCCTAAATTCCATTGCTTGTTACCCTCCATTACAAGTAAGAGTCTAAGCTACACCCTTTCCCTCAATTTCTTAGATGCACCTTTTATTTTATTGAATTGGCCTAGAGAAAACCATATTGTGGTGCTAAAAAAGAACTCAAATAATATGAATTCAAGTCCAAATTTGTGCAAGTTTGAGCCCCAAGGAACAAATCACTCCAAGAAGAGTGAAGTGCATTAGTTCAAGAAGTTAAAAAATTGACCAAGTCCTTAGTGAATGATTCACTCCTTTGAGGTTGAGTGATTCACCCATTGTAAAGAAAATCAAAATTTTGTCCAAGTTGTAAAAATTGAGCAATTGACTCCTCCTTGTCGAGTGATTTTATCCACCCATTCAAGCAAATTGTTTCATTAAGTAAAATAGTAATTTTTTTTTCAAAAGTACCTAAGATCCCATAAATTCCTCATGATACAATTACTACCTTGACTAGCCTATCCATGCTTAAATCCAATCTAGTAACACCTCTTACTATCACTATTACCATGCTATTTGACACTTCTACCCAACCAATACAATTTCAAACACTTACAACACGGACAAGCACTTTAAAGGGTAAAGGCAAAGGCAATAATTAGAAAAAGGCTTCTCCCCCACAAAAAAAAACTCAAATATATATTTTATGATCCATACCAAAGGGTATTAGAGGGCAATGATAAGCACATATCAATCAAAGTTAGAAAAGAGATGTTGAGGTGTTTCAATCTGGACCATGTGTTGACTCGTGAAGCATCAACCATATTGTTAGAATTCACAATATTTCTAGAAAAATTTTAAAACATACATTCACCACATTAATATCCAAAAAATATGCAAAAGTGATTAAAGATATTATTGATAAATTAAATAGAAATAGAGAGAAAGAAGATAAATGATACATAAGGAATAAGAGTTGGGTGCCCATAGGTATTCCATAATATCTCACATATATCACACATAGATACAATGGAATAATCATTAAGCTGTATTCATAGAGATACCAAATCCCCAACCTTAAGTCGACATAACTTAACTTGAAGGTTAAATTACAATACAATAAATATATTACACCCTTAAATCAAAGTTATCCATAGAAGTGAACTAACCAATATCACTATGGATGAATGCATGAAGGGTATCCTTAGGCGTACATGAATATGCCCATAGGCTTACATAAAGGATGTCTATAGGCTTACATAAGTAGTGAATAACATAAAGATGCATTCAAAAGATTTGAAAGATGGGGATTTTTCTAGAAGTTTGTTCTATAGGAGCTCTAAGAGGTATTACAATAAAATAGGACAAATGCAAATGGGATGGACTATTGCTAAAAATGAAATATAATTGGGTTGATGGTATTTTTGCAAGAAAGAGGAAAATGTCAAAGTTAGGATTATAAATGCATATGCTCCAACTATAGTTACTCTTCATGAAAGATGTTAGAAGGACCTAAGTATATTTTTATCAATACAATGAACATTAGGATTGATCACTACTTTGAGTCCTATAGGATAAGGTGATGTGTCATTTTAGGGGATCTCATACTTCAAATATAGAGTGCTAGGCTAGGCCTATAACCTAAAAAATGTTTTACCCTTTATAGTTATGATCTATGGATTCTTCGAGGGACTTCAACATAGTTCTATTTACTTCAAAAAAAAATGCAGTTCTCTTGGATGGTCTAAACTCTTGGAGGATTTTGTTTCATTTGTCAATTCAAATGGTCTTTGAGATGTTATTACTTCAAGATTTCAACATATACAAGACAATAGATGCATTGCATAAAATCCTATAGTAAATAGAGAGATTTTTGTAATCTATTACATGGTTACAAATAAAGTATATAATATCTTCATACATTTTTTTGCAAGTAGGATTAGATCATAAACCTATTCTCTTGAGATGTGATCTACCCAATAATGAATATCCAAATCCATTTATATTTTAGACCTTGAATGTTTCTAGATGGTTATATTATGGTGAAATGAGGCAAGGTTTGAAGGATAATATTTTTCTAGGTTTGTCCAAACAATAATGAAGATAAATGTCTTTCCACTTATTCAAAATCATATGGAACTTCAATTAACAACTATGTAGAGGCTAGGTACTTATTAAAAAGGATCAAAATTACCATTGAAAAAGGATGGAAATATATATTTCAATTGAGTGGGATTCATAGATTATTATTAATGCCACCAACAAAAAATAGATGTAGGGACTAGATAAAAATTAAAATGATTGTTTATGTTCATCAAATTTTGTTGGAGGTAGCATCTTGGAAATGTCAATATATCTATAGAGAAGGAATATATGTAGTAGATTATTTAGCTAATCATAATTGACAAAGTGAGAATTTATCTCTAGATGAAAATGATGTCAAAATAACTAATTATGGGAACCTAATATCATGAAGAAGATAAAGAAAATTTTTTATAGAAAGAAATATGAAGAATATATTTACTAAAAAGGTAAAATGATATAATTTAATAGACCTAACATCAAATAACCCTACCCAAAGGATCATCAACATGGAAATTTACATCAAATAGTTTTCATTTGATAAAGAAACATATTAGATGGTTAGTCAACAAGGGGAATTATGCTAATTTTTGGTTTGATGCTTGGTTGAAGCGTTATCCTCTTATATTTTATTCAAAATGGTAACCATTGGATCGGGCATGCCTAGCTTGTAAAGGTCTAAAATTTAAAGACTATATTAATATAAGCAACAACTCTAGATCATGGATTTCTATTAGTAACCCAGTTGAAGGAGAGGAACTCAAAAAAACTACAAATAAACTTCAAAATATGCTTCAATAGTTTTATTTATCAAATTTTACATGAAAGGATGAGTTGGTTTGAAATATATCAAAATATGGTGGATACTCGATCAAGTTGGGATATGAGAATTTAGAGCAATCAAAATTTTCTACTCCTAAATATTTTTCTTGGAAGAATGTTTGGTCACTAGAGGCTCTCCCTAAGGCCTCAAAATTCTTTTGGTTAGTAGTTTAAAGTAATATTTTTATAGGAGAGAGTCTACAAATAAAAGGATATCATGGACCTTTCCTACTTATGTGATAAGGATTTAGAAATATCAGACCATTTACTTCTTCATTGTCCCTTTGCTCACACCATTTGGGGTTACTTTTTAAAAAATATAAAAATATATTGGGTAGCTCCATCAACATTGAAAGAATTGATAAAATATTGGATTAATTATTTCAAAGCTAAAGCATTATGTATTCTATGGAGGATTGTCCCTACCATTGTTTGTTGGAATTTATGGCTTGAAAGGAACAATATAATTTTTAAAAATAAATCTCAAAATCATGACCAGCTTTGGAACTGTATTATTGCCTCTCTTGTAGAATTTTTATAGATATGGTGCTCATCACGAGAATGAAAAAATTGATGTCTAATACTTTACACCATATTTTTTGGAGCATTCCAAGCATTTTTGGAGAAATCTCCTACATTTTAGGGGATAATTTCCTCTATTTTTTGGCACATCTTCTTAAATGAGGATTTAATTAATACTGTATTAATTAAATATTCCTCAATTTGGGTGTCCATATTTTAGAAGGATTTATTCATTGATTAACTTCAAAAAATTGCTATTTTGATCACTCTTAAAATTTGGGATCTTTTTTAGTTGACTAGTCATAGTGGGAGTTGTAATGCATAGGTTGCTCCCAATAATTATCCTAAATTATCCTATGCACATGCAAATGCTTTAACTTAGGAATTAAAGCATGCATGCATAAGATTTATATTTTGATTTATTTTTTAGCATATCCAATAAAACATCTTGCATGATGCTCAGGATATTCCAATATTTTTTGTGCATTGGAATTTTGGATATTTTATACCTTTTATTCTCTTCATTATTGTAATAAATGTGGAGAGTAGAAAAACTATCATATTTTTACCATATATCTCATACAGTTGGTGTGTTGGAGCTCTTCTACAATTGCAATTTTTACATTACAATTACAGTTTTTTATTCAACCATTGGATGTACAATATTTCTCTACTATTGGTGGTATATTTGTATGGATTCAGCCATTGATTTCTGATTTTTAGTCCATGTTATTGCTACAATAAATAAGAAATCCCAACCATCTTATTTTGTATTCAATCTTGTAATATTTTGTGCAAGCTAGTAGAGGTTCCTTTGTCTCTTTTACATAGCATTAAAATCTTCATTTGGTATGGATCCAATATTTCTATTGGGTTAGAGAATGTTTCTTGTTATCATGACACAAAATATGGCTAGTATTCTTCCCCTTCAGATTACCATGTTTAAGGGTGAAAACTTATAATATTGGACTATTCACATGAAGACTTTTTTTGTTTCACAAGATTTGTGGAGTTTTACTCTAAACTAGAAGATGAATCAAATTTCAATGCTCTTACTTTTGATAAAATGAAGGAGCTAGTGGAGAATAGGAAGAAAAATGTAAAAGCTCTTTTTGCAATTCAAAGTGGGATAGATGTTTCTATCTATTGATGAATTCTCACAATCAAAAATTGCATGGGATACATTAGAAAGTACTTTTAAAGGATCTTCTAAGGTGAGAATAGTTAAACCACAACTCTTAAGGAGGGAATTTGAATCCTTACACATGAGTGAAAATGAATCCATTGAGATTTTTATCACTAGAGTTCAAAATGTTGTAAATTCTATTCATTCACATTGAGATATTCTTGATGATACAAGAATAGTTGAGAAGGTTTTGAGAAGCATTCCTAAGAAATTTGATTTGGTTACTATTTTTTTTAGTGGAAAACACCCCAATTGGGACTTTTAGGTAATTCCCAAGGAGGCAAGGATGTCTATTCCACCAAATTGTTACTATAGCTATTGTAGAATCTAGACATTTAGAAAAACTAACTCTTGATGAATTACTTGGTAGCCTTCAAACATATGAGCATAGGATGAGAGATAGAGAAGAAGTCCTTAATCAAGCATTTCAAGAAAAGTTGAAATTGAATGAGCAACAAGCCCATACAAAAGAGTCCTCATCTACCACTTTAGGTTCATCTTCTTCAAGAGGTCATGAAAGAGGTTGTGGGAGAAGCCATGGTAGAGGAAATGGAAGAGATAATGATAAAAGTCATGATTCAAACCATAAGCATTGCAGTTATTGTGGTAAGAATAATCACACTAAAGAGCAATGTTTTAAAAAGAAAAAACATGAAAATAAAGCAAATTATAGTGAATAAAAAGGTGAACATATCTTTCTCACTTTGAATAATTTTAAGTCTATTGAGAACTATTCATGGTATCTTGATAGTGGATGTTCAAATCACATGACGAGAAATAAAAACCTCTTTGTTGAACTTGATAATAATTTTACTAGACAAGTCACATTTGGTGATAACAATCAAGTTGATATAGCAAGAAAAGGGACTATTACCATTAGAAAAAAGGGACTCTAGAGTTTGTGGTCAGGATTTGGGACTAATGGCAGGAAACTATAAGCTTCAAATCATAGACCAAAGTTCTAATCCTATGATCAATATTAATATTTTTAGCAATTAATATAAATAAGCTTCAAATATTAGACTAAACTTTTAATCCTTTAGATTAACCTTAATATTTTTATCATACCCTTAGTATTTTTATGAAATAAGATAAACGTAATCCATTAAATGCCTTAAATTTTAAAGAAATATCATCTTCCAATTATACTAAAAAACATAATATAATAAGAACAAAGTCTTTCATCTCATATAACCAATTGCAAAAATTAAATAAATTTTATTTATGTTAGTTAATATCCTCGCTTGATTTAAAATTTTAACCTACTTTTAATCGTATAAAATTTATAGCCATAATGTACTTTAAAATCATCTAACAAAACTAAATGTAAATAAATTTTAACCTTCTTTAATTATAAAAAGCTTATCACTATAATGTGCTTTCAAATAATTAAAAAAATTGAGACAATGTAAATATAATCCAACAAACTTAAGGTAATTTAAAATTCATTTTATATGATTAAATATTACATTAACTACATAATAAATAAATAAAATACTTTTTCTTAAATTTGTTTCAAATTTCTTAATTGGCTAAAAAAATCATATAAAACATAATCCATCAAGTGAAATTTTACCACTATTAATTTAAATTAACATTTTAATATAAAATAGATCATAGTAGCTCATGAATTAATGCATTCAACAACTTCAAGAAAAGAGAAAGCAATGATCTGAAAACTTGATATGAGTAAAACCTATCATAGGGTTAAATGGGATTTTCTTTTTACAGTACTAGAAAAGTTTGGATTTGGGAAGAAATGGGTTAGATGGATTAAAGCTTGTGTCTCTACAATTTCATATTCAGTGCTGGTTAGCAATAGAATCACTTAAAGCCAATAGAGGCCTTAGATAGGGAGATCCTCTATCACCATATTGGTTCATTATTATGGTAGAGGTTTTGGGTAGAAACTTTAAGAAGGCTAAAAAATATGGGCTTATAAGTGGTCTTAAGGCTAGTAATAACATCGATAACATCACCCATCAATAATTTGTATATGATACAACCCTTTTTTGGAGGGCAAGGATAAATGAGACCAAAGCTTTGAATAACTTATTAAAGGAACATGAAAGAGTATCAGGGCAAAAATTTAGTAGGACTAAATCCAAAATTTACATCCTAAACATCCCAACTAAAATCAAAGCATGGATATGTAGGTTACTTCAAAGGGAGTAGGAAAATTTACCAACAAGTTATCCAGGGATGCCCTTATTTAAGCGAGAATGAGGACAGAATTATGGAATCTAGTTATAAGATAAGTTTAGAATAAATTTCCAACATGTAAAGGTAGATGGTTATCATTAGTAGGAAGAGTGCAACTAATTAAATTAGTCTTACAGGCCATTCCAACATATTATATGTCCTTGTATACTATGTTAAAATCGATAGAAAAAGTTCATTCTATATTATGTAGTCATTTTTGTGGTTAGGATTACATGATAGAAGGAAATTTCTTGTGGTGAAATGAAGAAAGATGTATGATGATAAAACTAGGGGACATCTCAGTTTAAGAGTTCTTACGGATTCAAACTTATCTCTTAGGGAAAAAGTTCTTTGGAGATTGTAAAAAGAGAGTCAAAGACAATGGACAAGAATTCTTCTAAGTATGTTGATCCCAATGACTCGAGTTTAATATTTATTGCATTCTCTCTACCAAATTATCTTACACTATGCAACAGTTAAAAAATCAATTGATCTAGTTATTAAAGGTTTAAAATGGGTGGTGGGAATTGGAGAAAAAAAATCTATTTGGATGGATACTTGGTATGATAAAAAACCACTCAATCTAGATCCAATTTTGAAACCATGGATGAGATTACTTCAAGATAAATATGGTGATAGAGTTTCAAATTTTTTTTACAAGGATCAAGAAGGAAGATACAATGGAAAGAATATTTTTTACAAGTATACAAGACATTTATTCTAGGAGGTACTTTAGTAGAAAGATAACAACAAAGATTATTTTGAGGGGATCCAAGGATAAGTTGATTTAGGAGTTGAATAGCTTAGGGGAATACACAACAAGAAGTGGATATAATGTAAATAATCAACAAAATAGGAATATCACAAGAATTTGGAAAGATATTTGGGATAGCCCAAGCATTCCTAAAGTCTAAATGTTTGTTCGGCTAGCAGGTCATAGAAGAATTGTATAATGGGATAACCTTATGAAAAGGGGATTTCATGTCCCCTCAAATTTTTTGGAATATATTACATTATTTGGTACATGCTAATGTACCATCTTGGGTACATCATTAGATTAGGAGAGTATCTTAGATTAAGGATTGAGTATTACTTTATGTATTGTAATAATGCACAAGTATTATTAGAATATGCAATGATATAAATGTGCATGGTATTCACATGTAAATGTGTCTATAGGATAGGAATATGAAGATTCATACGAAGGTGGAAGGCCAAGAGTCATATCACTATATATAGACCTTTAGTATTAGAGATTAGAGGTGAGAGTTAGTAGAGTAGAGAGATAGTAGTTACAATGTAGAACTTGTATGAAGAATGAAGCATTGAGATCTCCATATATTATAACAAGTTCAAATTTTTATGAGCTTTCATTAATGGCTATTTCATGATTTATTTCAGAATTTTCTCATGCTATTTACATGCTAATTATATTTCCATTATCATAGATATAACATTGCATGCTTATTTCATTATTTGTGGTTGCATTTCTTTTAAGTTTATAGCATCAAAAGCTAACAGTGGTATCAGAGTACTAGGATGATTGATATGAAATAGAGAGAGCCACAAGAGAGATTGAGAGGAGATAGGAAATCTTATTTTTAGAATTTTTGAAATTGTATTTGGTTGGAGTCTTTCCATAGATTTGTAGAAAAACTTGTGAAGACTAGGACTCAACATTGATTCCACTAGATTGACAAATCAACTAGTGAAGTTCATTTTCTTTAGATTTAAATAAATTACTATTATCATTTTCTAATACTTTGTTGCAGAAAATAGTCGATTCAAAGAAATTTTAGAAGCTTACTACAAGAGTTAGGAAGAATATATTCTTTGGAATCAATCTAGTACTTGAAGCAACAAGTTGAAGATTGAAGATTTTGGAGGCCTTAAGGAAAAGGTCCCATTACAAGATTTGCAGATAGAAGATTAAGGAGACTCAAGAAAGAGATATCCATAGAATATTTAAGAGAAGACCCAAAGGAGGTCCCATTGAAGAACTTCCAGATTTGGAAGATTGAAGATAGAAAAGGACTAGAAAAGGTCCTATTGTAGATTTTAGAAGCAATAAATTTTAGAGATCCAAGAAAGATATCTCATTGCAAAACTTCCATAGTTGAAGATTGGAGAATCAAGGAAATGTCATATTGAAGTTTTGATAAGAAGAGAAGCTACAAAATTTGAAGGCCCAATAGAAGAAGACCTCAAGCTATCTTGGAAGGAGAAAGAAGGAGAAGGAAGGAGAAGGCTAGGAAAGCCTCATTAAACAAGATTTGAAGAAGGCCATTGAAGTATATTTGAAGAAGGCCATTGAAGTATATTTGAAGAAGGCCATTGGAGGATATTTGAGGAGAATTCAAGTGAGAATATTTCTAGCAAGGATAAGTCCCTGATAGAGAAGAATTTGGTACAATTGTCACCATCTGATAACAAGCCTGAAAGGAAGAAGGATTTGATAAGAAGTTTGTCAAATTTTGGAGGAGATTATTAAAGACTTCAAGACATTTAGATTATTGATAATAAGGCCAAAAAAGGGGCCAATATTAAAGTCATAATTTGATTAGGATATTGAAGGAGAAAGGATCTAGAAGAAACCATCAAATTTTAGGGGTTTGAAGATTACCATTGAAGGCTTGAAGGCTGACTTGTAGAAAAGGAGGTTGCTGATTTTTACCATAGAAATTGAAGAGGTAAATATAGCTGCAAATTGGAGGAGTTTCCTACCAAATTTTAGAGGTTAAAGGTAGCACATCAGATAACATATTAGAGGAGGAATTAGCTACATTATATTCTAAAAATTTTAGATATTTGAGGATAGAGAGAGAGCAACATTTTGAAAGCATTAATAACTGCTAATTTTTAAATTTCAAGAGAGCATCTTGGAGGAGAGTTGAAGCTACACAACCACATTTTTAGGCAACAAAGTAATAGGGATTAAAGCTGCAAAATAGATAAAGTTCATGGCAGAAAAGCATATCAAATTGAAGTTACAAATTTATCAAAATCAGGGAAACAATTAGGTGATCTAAATCACCAAGAAATCAAGCTATCAAACATATACCAAAAAGGTATGCAACATTGGTGTAGCACCCTAAAATTGGTGCAGTTAAACCTTAGTAAAAAGATAAAAATTTGAATTTTAACCCAAACCGCCCGTTAACCGCCTGTTACCCACTCCCCTCATTTTTTGCACCATTTTTAGGATTTGTTTTAACCGTTGGACGATATCGTCGATGATCAGACGAAATCGTCCTAGATCTGACAAATTCATCTGGAAGAGAACGTCCAGAAGGTTTTGTCCCAAAACCAAATTTTCATAATTAGCTTCTGTTCAACAGCTTCTCAAACTTGGGTAGAAAGCGTGTCTACATGGTTAGAGTCTCCTCCGTTGGAGATCTCCCAAATTCGGGTGATCTCCAACCTCCTAACCTCTCCCTAATGCTATATAAATTGGGAATTTCTCAGTTTATCCCCCTGGCTGACTGATTTCCCTACAAATTTAGTTTCTTGTGCATTAGAACACCCTCGCATCATCGTTTGCATTCTGTATTTCAAGTATTTCTTGCAAGAATTTACTGTTTTTTAACTAGAGCAAGCTCGAATCGTCTCAGGCGATTCTAGACGATTTCGGACGATCCTATCATAGATCGGCGATGATCTCGTATGATCGGAGGTGATCTCGACTGTAGTCCAGATTGGGGGCAATCAGAGCCCGGAGTTTGCATTTCTTTACCTTCTCTCTTCATTTCTTTATGCATTAACTTATTTTATTCTATTTCTGCATCTTGGAGTTCACCTCATTTAGCATAGATGCATGATAAAGTTAAAATAAATTATTAAAGTAATGCATTTCTTTTAATCGTTATCTGGATCTATCATTTAGGAAAATTTATTGTTATTTCTATCATTTCCCCTTGCTTTTGTAGTTGCATTTTTGGTCCTTGGTATCTGTTTCTGTGATTGTAGGTTTTTGACAAATTCGTCTAACGAATTCGTCAGATCGACGATGATCTCGTCTGATCTCAGATGACCGAATGTGATTTGAGATGATTATATGCAATTGTAGATGATTATATAATATTTGAGACGATCTGGACTTCTACAAACCTCAGACTCTTCATCAGACATCCGAAATTAGGTATATTCTGTCTTATTTAGCATACTTTCTGTGTTCAGCACTTATTCCTATTTTTTGTATCCATATAAATTAGCATTGGCATATAGAATAGCTTAGATTAATCTTGGCCAAACCTAGTAATTGAATGATTAAAGTACAAAATGAACACATCAAACCTATTCTCAACCTAGGCGTGGAAATTGCCACTCAAAAGTTTCCTGGTGAACCCACCATCCGTCAAAAATTCACCCTTATACCCCTCCCCGAGAGGCACGACATTCAAAGGGCCTCTCAGTTCGAGGTATTGTCCCATCCTTATCGCATCCTCCTTCCGGGTGTGGATCCTATAGCCTGAAGGTAAGGATGCAAAAAATTTGGAGCGATACATTTTGGTGAACCCGACGTGAAAAACTAAAAACCTTTTGAAAACAATCCAAAAAATAAAATAAAAAATAAATGCATTTAGAATCATCAGATAAACAAGTAAGATTGCATATCATATTTAGATGGTAGATTATAATAAAAGATGAGTTGTCACCATTAATGTTGAAAATTAATTAACAACCATAGAGATTACTTCTGTGCTTAGAGTACCTCAAACAAATAGGGTTCAACCTTTGTGGGATGAACTTGATAGGAGATTGGGTATCATTGGATCTAGATCAACCGAACTTAGGCAAATCAAGAGGTTTGTCCTAGATAGAATCCTAGATCCTGATCAGGTGACTTTGTACCATGAACTTCAGAGAGCTTGCCATAGGTGGTTAGAAGATAAAAGAGCACTTGTGTCTTCCGAGTTGTACACCTTTGAGGAATACCTTGAGAACGCAGTTGTAGTACATAAATTTCTATCTCGTATAGAGGATCAAGAGGTCGTTCTTACGGATAGAAAAATATGGAATAGAGTTCCTAGAGCTGTGTTATATCGAGAGTATTGCCATGAAATCTATTTTTATAAGTTTGAGTATGAAGCAGATAATATCACCATAGCACACTTTGTCAAATTTTTGAAAAACAATTTCCAATTTGAAGAGGAGCATTTCATGACTCCTGATGAACTTGATCCTATTAATGATATCCATAAACTATTTATAGAAAACTAAGCCATTATTTTATTATTATTATTTCTTGCATTTAGTATGCTATTTGTTGTCTTTATAATATTATTATAAAAACAAAGAAAAAAACAAAAACAAAACAAAAATATAACAAAAATTAAAACATTTTTTAAGTATTATAGTAGGTATATAATTAAAATATATACCTCCCAAACTTGCCGCATATATATATATATATATATATATATATATATATATATATATATATATATATTTGCTAAAATCTAAGTTTAAGCATAATGACTAGACTTAAGAATGGAAAACAGACTGAAGTAGAAGAAGATTGGTTAGGAAAACCATCAAATAACCCAGATGTCCTTCCTGAAGACCCAATTCAGGAAGAAGGAACCCTAGACGAACAAGAAGAAGAGTTTGTTGAAGGAAATGAACAAAGAGAAACTGTTAGAGAGGAAGGATCCTCATCCCCTAAAATGTCTCCGGGAGGAGCTGTTACTTTTGATAACATGGAACATTTTTGGAAGTTCCTCAATAATAATATTGGCACTCTTAATAGAGCAGTCCATATGGACAAGGATCAAATTAGTGACACTCAAGCAACCCTAGAAGAAATATATCACACACGCACTAATCCCTTGTCCTTCGTTGATCAAGAAAGTGATCAAGCTGGACCATCCAATTTGGATATGGCCGCTATAATCTAGAACATGCAACAACAATAGGTTACCCAACCACCTAGAGTGCTTGTTACCAAGCCTAGGGTTATTCCCACACAAAATAAACCTTCATTCACTGCTCTATTTTGCCAAGTTATTGATCAACATACCTCAAATCAACAAAATCCCAAAACAAAACCAAACACCAATTTCCAACAATCTAGGATACAACATAATGCTACTAAAAATCTTCTTCATAATACTATTCCTACCAACCATTTGCATAATAGCAATATAGCATCTAATCCTTACGTCACACCATCATACGCTCAAAAACCACCAAACCAATATGGTGGACAAACTAGTAATCTGGAAGCCATGGCGAAATAGTTTGTCTCCCGCATGGACTAGATAGATCCCTACCGTCCCTCGTACAATTATCGAGAGATGTGTAGTCAACCTCTAGATCCTATAGTTGTAGCACAGCCATATCCTAAACACTTTCCTATGCCTGTCCTACCTATATACAAAGGAACCGAAGATCTTATAGAGCATCTTCGTATGTTTAGGATAGCATGTCATGATATATCACATGATGACTTGTTATTACTAAAAATGTTCCTAAAAAGTTTAGGAGGAATGGCATTGGAGTGGTAATATCAATTACCCACTCATTCTTTGAGGAATTTCGAAGAAACAGCCGAGTCTTTTGTTCATCAATTTAGTGCCTACATTGAAAGTCATGTAACCATTAAATATTTGTACAACTTAAAATAAGACAAAGATGAGTGTTTTGATGATTTCCTAGCTCGATGGAGACAGTTGATAGGAAAATTACACTTTGTGTTACCTTATTGAGAAATGTTGGATATCTTTATCAATAATTTACAAGAAAAACTATCCTATGAGTTATCAACTACTACCTTGACCACCTTCGATCAAGCTATAGACTTAGCTCGAAGAGTGGAAGATGCTCTCATTAGGAGAGGTCAGCTTAAAAAGAAAGATGATGAGAAAACATCCAGAAATCAATATAAAAATAAACAAGTTGTGGGTGATGGATTCACTGATAGTAGAAATATTGCTACTGTTAATGCTACGAAGACAATGGATAAGTTTATACCGAAACCTCCTGATAAACCACCTCGAGAATTTACTAGGTTAAACCAACCTTTATCAACCATTCTACCGCAATTATTAGAACGAGGTTTGATCCAATTACCAGCTATCCAGGAACCGGATCCAACTATACCCGGATACAAAGTTGATTTACACTGTGATTTCCATAGAGGACCTGGACACGCTACCAACTCTTGTAAAAGGTTAAAACATAAAATGCAAGACCTGATTGATAACAATGAGATGGAGGTACAAGCCTTTCAACCTAAACAAAATCCTCCTAATAATGCTCAAAAGAACATCCCCCAAAATCAGAATCAGAATGCCAATCAATCATTGGACATATTTCAACATCCTTTACCCAAGCATGGTAAAGAGGTGGCTAATAAAATTGAGCATCATAATGTTCCCCCTCCTACCCGATATGTAGGAACTATTAGTGGACATTTACCTGCTCATGATTTGGAAATATTTGACACAACTTTATCCATGGTTACGACTAGACCTCTATATAACATTCGGACACCTGATATTAGTGATACAGAATACGAGACTAAAAGTGACATGGAAATCACCTCAAATCAGTCGAATAGTTCTGAAGATGAATCCGATTCTATTCAACCTATCACAAATTCTATGGTTCCAGAAGAACCATTTCCAAGAAGAGTCACTACTAGACCATCTTCTCACCAATTACTTTCTAATGAACAAGCCATAAACACTAGACCAAGACTCATTCATCATCCGTAAAATAATATTGTAGGTACCATCGGAGCTGTTACTTGACAACAGGCTCAAAATTCTCAACAAGATCAAACTCAGAACGATGGATCAGCTCCATTTGTTTTGAAAGTTCCTTATAAAGGGAATCATGTGCCTAATGTTCAACCTAAACCTCCTTATAATATTAATGAACAATTATCAAATAATACAACTAGAATTTCCCTTGTGGACCTTTTAAAATATTCGCCTACACATAGGAATGAATTAATGCTCACATTAAGCCAAATGATGGTACCACAAAATATTCAACCTGAAGCCATGGCCAATACTGTCATAACTCGAGAAGTCGATTGTATTGAATTTTGAGATAGAGATATACCGCAACATAGTTTACATAAGGATAACCCCTTATATATTACTACCCTAATTGGAGATGTAGCAGTTAAACGGGTCTTGATTGATAATGGTTCATCTTTAAACATTTGCACTTTTGACTTCTACCAAATATTTGGGTTTAGAAGTGATGAAATGAAAAGAACTGATATGATCATAAAAGCCTTCAATGATGATTCACAAGAAACATGTGGAGTTATTACTATCCCCTTGGAAGTTGGTCCGAGAACCTTAGACACGACCGTGTTTATTTTTCATTGCCCTGCATCGTACAATATACTCTTGGGTCGCCCTTGGATCAACGTGATGCGAGCTGTTCCCTCAACTTTACATTAGTGTGTTAAATTTGAATTTAAGAATCAGTTGGTTACCATTCATGATGATCCTAGACCCTTTGACATGTGTGCTTTGGCAGAACCTGTCGGAGTTCAATTTTGCCCTGATTTATCATCCACACATCTTAATTCTCATTATCCGTCTAAACATGTGAAACACACACCCATAACATCATCTACCTTTTCTCCATCAACTCCACCTCTACATATAGCTCAACCATCTTCTGAACAAACCACATTAGGACCTCAACAAGATCCTAAACCCACAACCAATGCTTCTTATTTTACTCCTATAACTTCCATACCTATAGACCCGTCCATCGACATCTCTGTTGAGAAGCAACACACCCCCACTGAAAAATGAGATTCCATCCTTAGAAAGCCCTGAACTTCCATTTTTGCAGCAGGGACCCTCTTGATAATTTTTAGGTTTTAAATCCAAATTTGCTTGCCTCCTTTTTAAAGTTGTGTTTTTTCTTGCATTCCAGCTGTGTTATCCAAGAATTCACTTTTTACATGCTAGAATCATTCATGCACAAATAAAATCTTGCACCGGTACCAAGAAAAATCCAGAAAACAGATTGCATAAATTCATGAAAAATCAAACTTTCCATTTTTGGTAGTGTCGCGATATCGCGACACTTCCATTTTCGAAAATGTCGCGATATCGCGACACTTCCATTTTCGGAAATGTCGCGAAATCGCGACAGGTAAATCAAAAAGCAGCTAAGTCATTTTTGTGTAGCGAAATCGCGACACTTTCCATTTTTGGAAGTGTCACGATATCGCGACGTTTTCATTTTTGGAAAGTGTCGCAAAATCACTGCCGACCGGAGGAGAGAGAAAGAAAACGTACGGAAGGGCGCGATTTTGCAACATGTCGCGAAATCGTGACATGTCGCATTTTCACGATAGGAGAGAGAAAATGCATGAAAATCGGCCAAGTAAGAAAACAGGCACGATTTCGCGACATGTCGCGAAATCGTGACATGTCGTGAAATCGTGACATGTCGTGAAATCGCGACAGCTTTTGGAGAGAGAAGATGAGCTGTACGGATCAGCGTGAAATCGCGACACTTTCCATTTTTGGAAGTGTCGCGATATCGCGACGTTTCCATTTTTGGAAGTGTCGCGATATCGCGACGTTTCCATTTTTGGAAGTGTCGCGATATCGCGACGTTTCCATTTTTGGAAGTGTCGCGATATCGCGACGTTTCCATTTTTGGAAGTGTCGCGATATCGCGACGTTTCCATTTTTGGAAGGTGTCGTGAAATCGCGACGATTTCGGAAGAAAGTGCCGAAGGGAGAAAGCTGCAGCGATGCGCTGCATGTTCCAAAATTGTAGGCTGGAGTTTGCAGCGATGCGCTGCATGTTTCGAAGTCGAGAGGTAAAGGGTGCAGTGATGCGCTGCATGCTTCAAAATTGTGGGCTGCAGCCTGCAGCGATGCGCTGCATGTTTTGAAGTCAAGGAGTGAAAATGGTAGCGATGTGCTGCGCCTTTTGAGGAAGAGAGCAAGACAAGAATCGTCGCGATTTCGTGACATGTCACGAAATCGCGACGTGTCGCAGAATCGCGGCTGAAAATCAAGAAGTTGTACGGCCACTAGCAGGAGGCGCGATTTCGCGACATGTCGCGAAATCGTGACATGTCACGTTTTCGCGGCCGACAGAGAGACAAGTTGCCATAGCGCTGGGGACGTCGCGATTTTGCGACATGTCGCGAAATCGCGACATGTCTCATTTTCATGGTAGGAGAGAGAAAGTCCTCAAAGTTGACCAGAAGTGCATTCCAGTGGGAAACAGAAGGCATCCTGGGGTAGCGACATGTGTCAAAGCGTGAGGCAGACAAACAGAAGCCAACATGCAAGCTTATTTTGTGGTTTTTAGTCTGATTTTAATGTTTTAAGCTTGGATTTTATGTTTTATTAAAGAGCTAATTAATCTTTTGTCTTTCATGCAGGAATCCATCTGGCACTTGCGGGACAACAGAGAAAGACCATGAAGACAAATTTAAAGTGCAGATTCGATCAAGGGCCGCCATGCTAGAGGAGAAAAGACCAGTAAATGCATTCAATGGCAAATTTATGGCAGAATTAATAGCATGAAGACAATTTCAACTTAGGGATGGCCTTACGGGGATGAATTGATGGAGAAGTGGTGACTCATCCGGCTCACCAACAGAATTAATGGAGGCATTTATTTGCAGCTGCGGATGAATGCAAGTGGCTTTAGATTTTATCTTCTCCATTTATGGCAGTTGACTCCCCTGATTTGCCGAAGGGTTAAGTTCTATCTGGACTTTGATTTTAAAGGGATTTTTATTGTAAAACCCGGGTCCTAGGGTTTAGAAAGATAAGATTTGCAGTTTGGGGAAGAAGATATTTCTGAAAAGATCAGGGTCTGTCCTGAGTCTATAAATACTTCTTCTCAATGTAATTGCGAGAGGCGGAGACTTAGAAATAAAAGGCTTATAAGCAATTTCTTGCAAATTTTGTGAAATCCTTTATTTCTGGACTTGGAGCTGATGTGCTTTAGCTTTTCTGTGATAGCATGGCCAGGAGCCTAATATTTTGTAGAGTGTGATAAGTGTATCTTCTTTTGTTTTTCGTTCCGTTTAAAGTTTGTTAGATATATGCTGTGAATCTATATTGTCAAGTTTAAATATGCTGTTAGGCTTCAGTTGTTCTATTGTCTGCTAGGGGAAATTATAGATTTGAGGTTCAAGTTTGTTCTAATTGCTCTGTCTTCACTGTGTGAGCTAGGCTGCCGGTGAAAGATACCAGCTTTAACCAGTTGCCCTTGGATTTATAATTTTCTCGCTAGATTTTTTCCACTCGCCTTGTGCTCTTAGTTGAAAGTGATCTTAGACTGATTGGACACTTTCTTCTTTGATTTGTTCGTTGTGAAGTCGATAGCATAGATAAGATTGATAGTTTAGGGTTTTACAGTTGATGTTTGATAAACTTCTCTTTCTGCCCTACCCTACCCTCTCTTTGTTTTCGATGAATGATCCATTTTTACTTTCTTTATTTGTCTTTTATTTGAATCTACTGACCCATGAGAGCTAGATCAAGAATTCAAGTTAAATATAATAAAAAAGTGACAACTACTGAACAAGTTCAGGAACCCCTTATAAGGTAACAGATCAGTCCATATTGAAATCTATTCCAGAAGTGGAAAAGAGTGAATAGCCATTCGACCCAACTCTGTAACTCGCACCTTGGATAACCAGCTAGATCCTAAAGCGAGTGGGATCCGTCCCGTGGGTGTCTCCGGGGCTTCCTACCCATCCTTTCGCGGGGGTGCGTATGAAAGCCGGACCAACAATCTCTACAACATCTACACCAACCAAAGGCATATTTTTCGCATCCGAAGATGTAGGAAATGTTCCTTCTACCTCTTACGCTCTTACTGATGAGCTCTTACCCGATTTATCTAAAATTCTTATATCAGAAAAAACTAATGCTGCTATGCAAGATTCCCTTATTTTAAATAAATTGCCACCCTCTCCTCATACCTTGGGCCTCCCATAGCCTATGGGAAGTATTTACCAAGTCGAGAGTTGTGCTTTTATTTATAAGGGATATGACTGGGGAAGAATACCTAGAAATCTCAAGACTCATTATGATGGATATGCTCGATGTTATTTTACTGAGTATATTAAAGCTAAGCCTATAATGCTTAAATTGGGATATAAAGGGAAAGGTTTGGGACCTTTCCAAAATGGTATGAAAGAACCTTTTGAGGTAGAACCATGGCCTGCCCGATGTGGTGTGGGCCTATTTTCTAATAAGGGTCAGCCCTTCCCATTTGAGGATGATGACCATCTCATATGTTACCAAGATTATTTGATAAACATGATGCTTTGAATTTAATGAATAAGCCATTTACATGTCATATGCTATCTATAGCCTACCCTCAGATGATCGCTAAATCCGACAATGAGTTGGAGGGAGATATCTTCCATGATGTCTCCATTGAGGAATTATTACATAACGGATTTTATTTCGATGGCTCCTTACCTAGTATAGCCCAGCTTGAGGCCACGACTCCTCAAGATGAATTATCTAAGCTAACCTCGAAAGAATTACAAGAATTGGGTGTTTCACCCACCCCACCTAATTTTGAGAGAGATCTACACATGGAAGTAGAAAACGTCATAAAAATTAACATTGGAACTAACGATAATCATCACATAATCAACATTGGATCATAATTAAGTCAAGAAAAACAATATAAATACATTGCATTTCTTAAAGACTATGAATATGTTTTTTCTTGGACATATGAGGATATTCTAGGATTAGACCCTTTCGTAGTCATGAATCACCTAGTAGTCCATCCGGATGCTAAACCTGTTAAATAGAAACTGAGAAAAATGCATCCTAAAGTGGCCTTACTAGTCAAAGGGGAATTAGAAAAACTCCTAAAGGTTATTTTTATACAAGCCATTGATTATGTTGAATGGATCTCAAATGTAGTTCTAGTAACTAAGAAAGAAGCTACCAAAGTTAGGGTTTGCACAAACTTTAGAGATATTAATGCTGCTTGCCCTAAAGACAATTTTCCTCTTCCCAACATGGATCAAATCATTGATTCTACTGTTGGGAGTGGAATGATAGCCTTAATGGATGGATTTTCTGGTTATAATCAGATCAGGATAGATCCTGAAGATCAGGCTAAAACAACCTTTATTACCCCTTGGGGGACATTTTGTTGGAAAGTGATGCCAGTCGGTTTGAAGAATGCAGGTGCAACATATCAATGAGCCATGACTTATATCTTTCACAATATGGATGCATAATATCCTACATGATTATGTAGATGATATTATAGCTCGTTCCATCAAAGAAGATGATCATTTAGATGACTTGAGAAAAGTATTTGATTGGTTAAGGGAATATCTCATCCGATTGAATCCAACCAAATGTATATTCAGAGTTAAGTCCGATAAATTATTGGGGGTTATAATTTCTTTATGTGGCATTGAAATTGGCCCTCTCAAGATCGCGGCTATCATTGATATACCCGCACCCACAAATATATCTGAATTATGAAGTCTACAAGGTAAGCTTCAAGCTATTCGTCGCTTCATCGATAAGTTGGCAGACAAAACATGACCCTTTCTTAAGCTTCTTAAGAAATATGTCTCTTTTCATTGGGATGATGAATGTCAGGAAGCATTTGAACTCCTCAAACAATATCTCCTTAACCCACCTGTGCTTTCACCACCTAGACCTGATCGCCCATTTATCTTGTATATTTCTACCTCAGATTTTGCCTTAGGAGATATGCTAGCTCAACTTGATGATGAGAAAAGAGAGCATGCTAATTATTACATTAGTCGAACCTTAATCAGTTATGAAACCCGCTACACAACATTAGAGAAACTATGTCTAGCAGTCATATTTTCAACACAGAAATTATGACATTATATGCTCAGTCAAAAAACGTATGTTATTGCTAAATTCGATCCTTTGTGGTATCTCATGAGTCGACCTTATTTATTTGGTCGCACAGCAAAGTGGGTTCTTGTGCTAAGTAAGTTTGAACTCAAATTTATAGGACAAAAGTCTGTTAAGGTTCAAATCATAGCAGATCAATTAGTTGCTATACCTTTAGAGTCTACCCATCCCCTCATCATTGATTTTCCTGATGAATGCCTTAAAATAGAGGCAGACCATCCAGAGCAATGGTCCCTATACTTTGACGGAGCCCGATGCATGAGTGGGGCTGGTGTAGGTATTATTTTAATATCTCCCTAGAAACATCTTATACCTTTGTCCTTTAAATTAATGTTTGCTTGTACTAATAACACTGCTGAATATGAGGCTCTAATCCTTGGATTACGAGCTACCTTGGCACTAAAAATTAAAAATCTATTGGTTTTCGATGATTATCAACTTGTCATAAATAAAATCAATGATGTTTATCAGACCAGAGATGATAAATTACGTCCATATAAAGCATATGTCTTACGATTATTATCCCTATTTGATCAAGTTACCTTAGAAGCTATTCCTTGAACTAGCAATCGTGCGGTTGACGCCATGGCTGCAATGTGCATCTCTTTTGCCCTTGGAGTTAGATGACGAATATGCTACCATCATTATTCATCGACTCCAAGAGCCCGCTTCAAATAAATCATGCTTAGAACATTTGGATGTGTTTCTAATCAATGAAACTACTCCTGAACCTTGGTACACTGATATATTTAATTTTCTCCAAAATGGGACCTTCCCTAAAGGTTGTAATAACAACCAACGCCGGTTATTACGTAGACGTGCAAGTCGCTTCGTAATTATTAGCAATACGCTGTATAGAAGATCTTTTGAAGGCATCCTATTGAGATGTTTGAATCTAGAAGAATCTAGATCAGCTTTGAGTGAAGCCCACGATGGATCTTGTGGGGGACATTTTAGTGGTAGCGCCATCGCTAAGAAGCTCCTTAGGATAGGATATTTTTGGCCTACCATGGAGAATGATGCACATGATTATGTGCGTCATTGTGACAAGTGCTAGAAACACGCTGACCTTGTCCATGCGCCTGCACAAGAACTGTAGGCTATTTCATATCCTTGGCCCTTTTCAAAATGGGGCCTAGACATCATTGGAAAAATCAATCCTATGTCATCTGATGGACACAAATTCATCATAACCGCCATCGAGTATTTCACGAAGTGGGTTGAAGCTATGCCCTTAGCTTCTTGCATTGGAACCCAAGTTTCCAAATTTATTTTTAATCAAATTATTTGTAGGTTTGGAATTCCTACAAATCTCATCTCGAATAATGGAACTTGTTTCAAAAATAAAGATGTCAAGAAATTATGTCAAAAATATAAAATTCAACATCGTTGGTCCACTCCCTATTATCCTCAGGGTAATGGCCAAGCAGAAGCATCTAATAAGACATTAATTAAAATCCTCAAAATATTGGTCAATAAATTTGGCCGCAATTGGCACATTCAACTATATCCTGCTTTGTGGGCTTATCGAACTAGCGTTCACACTCCCACGGGCACTTCACCTTTTGTTTTGGTTTATGGCGCTGAAGCAGTTTTTCCCTTTGAATTAGAAGTTCCTTCTTTGGCTCTACTACTTCAAGATACTGAAGTAGGAGATGAATATCATGCTGGCATATTTAGTCAGCTAGAACTCCTAGATGAGAAGCGCATCAACGCTTTGGAGCATCTTCGTGCCTACCAAAACAAGCTCAAGCGAGCATACCTCAAGAAAGTTCATCATCGATCCTTTGAGATCGGTGACCTTGTCTTAAAAGAAAATCAAAAAAATACTAATGCAACTAAACACCTTAAAGGTAAATTCAAGCCCAACTGGCTTGGACCTTAAAGAACCTATGAACATTCTGCATCTTAAACATTATTATGCATAAATATGGTCATTTCATCAGTGTATATATTGTTATTTTGCATATTGTTTTCTTTTAGTCATCCATCTAAAAATTTCAAAAATAGTAATAGTATTTATTCTTTCCATTCATAAATTAAAATCAAAATATAAAACTTCAAAATCATCAAAATCTTCAAAACCATCTTTTATTTTCGTACTTGTCAATTCTTGACGTGTTGCAGTCATATTTTCAATTATTTTGGATAAATTAGCATTTATTTGGAATCCCGCACTTTCACATTCACATGAATAAATATCTTGATTTTATTTGGTATGATTATTAATCTCTCTTATATCAAAGTCCACATTTGAATTAAATAAAGTTTTGAGCATAGAGAACTGATCTTGTTATTTACTTGAACCAAGCATATCTTTTCACATTAAAATGATTTCATTGCAAATTCGATATGATGCTACATAGTAGAAATGGTTTCTTGAGCAAAAAGTTTCCCCTGCTATCCTATCATGCACATGGTCTAGAATCTTTGAGAATTAACAAAAGGACAAGTTCACCCCTACCCAGAATAAAAATCCCTTTCTCTACAACCAATCCGAGCAAGTATCCCTAGCATAGGAAGAAAAAGAAAAGTCAAAGAAAATGAGAAAAATAAAAATATTATTTTGTACCATCGCAGCAATATTTCAGAATTATCTCAGTTCCAAGCAAAAATACAAAAAATAAAAAATAAAAAATAAAATAAAAAAAGCAAAAGAGAAAAATAAAAAAGCAATAAAATCCCTTTTCCCTACCCTTTGAAAAGAAAAAAAGGGTGAACGAGCTTGAATCCTTGGAATTCTCAATTATTCGAAAAATGTGAGGTAAGCCCCATAACAGGCGGTTTGTGCCCAACCCGCTTGGCCTTGGGTAATCCCTAGCATGGTGATATGTCTGTCACATTAGCGACCTTCTTTTGTACAGACCTATGTCGGCTTATGGATTAGATAGCTCTTGATGACCCGACTTACATAGTAGTCCGGGTACGGTTACATGCATATAAATCATGGTCAACGAACACTCAGTTGGTTAATTCAAATTACTTGTATCAAATTATCTTGCTCAAAATTGGTGAATGAACAATACAATTGCACACACATTTGTATTTGAGAGATTTTGTATCATTATGATAAATCAAGATCAGTAATGAACTCACATTTGCACATGAGGGTTCCTTATAAATCTACATTTTTGTCTTTGAGATAATTGAAAATATCTCTAGAATTCTTTTCGAATCATTTCATATTCTTATTTAAGAACATTTGCTCAACATAAAAACAATTAAATATATTTCTTTCCAAAAACCAAAATTTTCTTTCACATCTTCAAAAACCTAGTAAATAAAGTCATGTTTATATATTTTTCTGTTTATCTCAAAATCAAAAATCAATCATGCAATAAAACTAAAATATCAATTTCTTCTTTGGATTTCGCGATGATGGTATAAGTCTATACCTATAATTCTATGCCTAGAAAATTTTCTACTTTCATTTCATTATGTCAACATTCAACTTTGCAATGATGGTATAGTTCCTAGGGACTTATTCAAACATTTTATCACACTTAGGAATTTATGCCTAGTAAAAATCATATTTCTTTTTATATTTCATGCATAATATTTTCATGAAAATCTGAAAACAAATCATCACCATCCTCATTTTTCATCATCACAACACAAAGTCTTAAGATAGTCTCTTAAGCACTCTTTTACTTTTAGCAATATTTCTATACTAGGATTAGCTTGACGACCTAGCGAGCGGTGACTCCATGAAATGGTCTATAACAGTGACAATGTCCTTTGAAATTATTGTTAGAAGTCCCTTTTATTTTGCATCAAAACACACCACCAAAACAACCAATTTTTTCACATCAGATTATTTCATTTAAAATTTTATGGCATGACATAAAATTATAATTTCTTTCCAACGACATAATTACATGAATAATCAATAAAACAAATCCAAAATTAAAGCATCATACAACATATACACAAGTCATATCATCAAAAATACCATATATATATCTATCTCTACAAATTATGTACATCATATCAAAACTGGATTGGTATGCCACAATCAATATCCTGGCATACTCAATCCTCTCAAAAAATAATAATAATAAAATATACAATTTAGTCTTTGGCAGCTAGTCTCGAGAAGCCCTTGAGCTCTCAGCCTCATCTCCTCTCCCACCTTGGCATGGAGGAGGTGGTCCCATAGAGGTCCGGGTAGTATCTTGGGTCCTCATCGTCGATCATGAGGAAGTCCTCAATGATCCCACCTTGATCAGCTTTGCAATGCTGGCTGGTAGCTGCAACCTCTGGCCCTCTGGAACCAGCTGGTAGTATACTCCCTGGTAGAACGTGATTTGAGCCATAGACCGTGCTAACTCCTGCATGCTCGCCCCTCTGATCTGAGCCCTAATCCATGTAGCCTCATCCTGTAAAGTCTACACCTGAGCCCGAAGGAAGGCAACCTCAGCATGAAGAGCCACTGTCTCGCTGCTCTCCCCTACCTCGACACCCTTGCCCTTATCGGGTGATGGTGGACTTTCCCCCTGCTGAGAAGGGAATCCCCCCTCCCTCCTCCTTGTCTGTTGCAGTCTCTGTGGAGCCTGTGGCATCCTCTAGTGTCTCTCTTGTGGATACCGTTGTTGCTCTCTCCCACCGTGACCCTGCGCTACCTCAATAGCAGCCTGGTGCTGCCTCCCCATCTGTCGCACAATCGCATGCATCGAACCCTGTGCCCTCGTCATCCGAGGAGGGCAGATGCCTGCATACCAGGCATCGTATCCATCTACAACCCTAGCGTTGTCCCCATCCACTGGCTGGATAGGGGCATCATCCGCATCCTGACTTCAAAATTGTTGCATATCTGGAGCCCCACTTAGTGTAGTACTATCCCAAACAGTTCAGGAGTACTCATAATCCCTGAGAGATGGGATTCCCTATTGTAGACCGAACTATCACAAAACTCAGTCGTATCGATGGAGCTCTACCTCTCCTCGCTCTATCCTCAACCAACAAACTTTCCTGATGCGAGCCAGCTCCTACCCGTCCTCTACCCACCCTGGATGCTCTCTTCATGGCCTCCAAGTGATCTAGTCTGGGATGAGGTCGTCTATCAACCTCTGTGACATCGACAGATCTATTCGCTGCTGCGACCCTCTTTGTAGCCACCAATAGAAAACTTGGGGTCTCTCTCGATCAACCCCTATCAATGGGAGTCCTATCGGCCTTCGTACCGCAATGTGCTCCCAGCACCATACCTGCAGCAGCGATGTCAAAACTAGACATCGGCCTCCATTGTATACGACCCCGTGCAGGATCCTATACAAGCGACATAGTACAAAGCTACCCCATGCAAATTTGTACCCGTGGTCTCTCATGTCGTAGACCACATCTAAAAGGAGCCAGGGTAATCTGCACCCACTCTGGTGGCACAGTAGTAGGCCACCCACTATCCCTGCCAAAACCCGAGTCAACCTAGATGCCCCAGGCATCTGCCTTAGAGACTCGATGTTCACTCTGCCCTTCTCCAAGGTAAAGCTCAGGTCTTTGCACAGTCACATCATAGCCTAGCCCTGATTGGCCGCAGGAGTCATGAACCGTCCTTGTATGGAAATCCTCAAGATCCTCCATACGTCCTCTAGTGTGGGAGCCATCTCCCCTGTCAGTAACTGGAAGCAAGACGACCCCGGATACCATCTCTCTGCTAGGGCTGTCAGTAGCCCCATGTCTGTCGGTACTTGTGGCATCTCTGCCACATGCTACAATCTGACCTATGCTAGTCGATATCACTCCGCCTGGTCGAGCGCAGCCACATCATCTCTTAGCCCCCTGTATTTCCATTCCCGACTCTTTAGTAATCCCCTCTGCAAAATAAACAATAAAACAAAAAAATTCATTAATAAACCAATTATTAAAATCAATTACATGCAATTCAAACAAACTTAATTTCATAAAAATGATGATATCGTTGTTGCAAGTGTGAATAGGGTTTCTACTTAAGTGGCTTAGAAAAATCTCTTTTCTAGTCCTAAGTGTGAAAACTCTTAAGTTTTGTCGGCAAGATTTGTCGGCAAATTTTTTCCTATTCTCCCTAACTCCCCTCCTATTTCTTCTCCTATATTCCCTCCTCTATCTTCTCCTTATTCCTCCACGCCTTCCATTCCCCTTATCTCTCCAACTCCTTTCCCTTTATTCCTCCAACCTCCTTATCCCTCCACGCTCCCTTTCCTCTATTCTCTCCTCCCCTTCTCTATATAATTACAGATATCTATGATGTAAGGTTAAGAGGGGTGCAATTAAATAAATGTATTTTTTTTGTAATTAAATTATTTTTTTTTTGCGTTTGACCCGGTCTATCACTTGGTATCGGAGCCGGCGGCAGGTTCTCGAGGGAGGCGGTCGAGGCTCGAATCTCGAGGCGGATCATGAGCAGGTTTGGGCACGGATCTCGAGGCAGATCGAGCATGAATCTTGAGATGGATCGTGCGTAGGCTCGACACGGATCTCGAGGTGACACATGGCAGTAGACAGGGCTCGGCATGGATTTCGAGGCGACACATGGCGGCTAGCTAGGTGTTGTAGGACGACTGTGATCGAGGTGGTGACGTGGCAAATGCGACGAAAGTGACGGTGGCGACGTGTGTGGATTGGTTTAAAAAGTTTCACGTGGCGGTTTGTGATTCTCGAGGTAGTGGCGGCAAAAGAGCGGGATCGTGCCCGAAGGCAGTCGAATATCTCTGTGTGCCTTCGGGTATAAAAATCCCACCTGCGCCTCCGCACAGTGCATGTGGGATAAAAAAAGAAATTTTTTTAAATTTTGCCCCGTGTTTTGAATCTTACCCCGTGCCTTTGAAGACACGTCCGCGGGGCGTGGTGCAGCGGACAGGGTGGTCCACTAGCGGGGAGACAGCCCGGGGTCGAATCCCGTCGGAAGCATAAAACAATTTTTTTTTTCAAAATTTTGCCGCTGTCGAGGTTAAAAGGGAGTTCATTCCGCTTTGTTTTCAGCGGAGCCGCTTGGTGCAGCGGCAAAGCCCGCCCGCCGTGTTTGGGAGGTCGCGGGGTCGAATCGCCCGCGTGAAAAAGGTAAATTTTTTTTAATTTTAAAGGTTTTAAATTTTTTTTAAGTTTTTAAATTATTTAATAATTTTAAATTATATTTTTTAAAATTATCTTTTTAATAATTTATTTAAAAGGTAATTTAAAAAATATATAAAAATTTATTAAATTTTTTTAAAGACTTTATAAAAAATTTAAAAACCTTGTTTGAAGAGCATTTGAAAAAGGAGAAATAATGTGCCCTTGAAATGTTAGATGATCCGGTCAGTGGGGTGCTATAATGCACTTCTCTCGATTTTGAGAAGAGAGACACGGAATCCTTTGATGAAAGGGTTCGACGATCAGGTCTCCATACAGTCTTTTGTCAGTTGGAAAATTAGGTGATTGCTCATCTGAGGAAACCAGATTCTGGGTACGAGGGAGATTCTGAAGACAACATCTTCGGACAAAGGATTGAAGAGTCTGAGACTATGGAAGTTGTACTAGAGGACCAAGCAAGTGCCAGTCATACACCTGGTGTACTGGTAGCAGAATCAAGTGAGAGCTATACACCACGCTCTCCTGAACCAGAAGCGAAGAAGAAGAAGACGAAGAAGACGAAGAAGAAGAAGAAGATCCAGAGGAAGTGGATCCTGAAGAACCTGAGGTCATAGTCATCAGCAGTAGTTCTGAAGCAGAACCTGAATGTTCTAAAAAGGCGAGATTTGATTTGAATCATTAATCTCTTTGTACTACTTTATATTGCTTGTTTGCTTCAAATAAAGTTTGTTTTTTGAAATGGCGTCCAATACTAGTCTACCGATTCCTGAGTTCAATGGAGGAGATTATGAGTATTGGTCTATTAAAATGAAAACCCTTTTGATAGGAAAAGGTTTATGGGATGTAGTCGAAGAGGGCTATACTGAACCTACTGCTGCTGAATGGGCAGCTTTCTCTAATGTTGATAAAAAGGCTAAAAAAGAAGCTCAGAAAAACAATGCTTTCGCCCTTTATCACATACATGCTGCCCTAGATAAAAGTATCTTCCCTAGGGTTGCCTCTTATGTAATTGCACAAGATGCCTGGAATGCCCTAAAAGAAAGTTATAGAGGTAGTGACCAAGTAAAGCAGGTAAAGCTGCAAACATTGAAACGAGATTTTGAAAATCTCAGGATGCAAGAAAATGAAAAAGTGGGAGATTACTGCGTGCGAGTGAAAGCCGTAGTTGATAAAATGGTCACACTAGGGGAAGATATTAAGCCAGAGGTTATGGTGAAGAAAGTGTTGAGAACACTTCTTCCTAAGTGGAATTCTGTTGCAATAATTATTGAAGAATCCAAAGACTTAACCTCATTGTCTTTTGATGCCCTAACCGGTTCACTTCTCTCACATGAAGAGAGGTTACAGGAAACTCCTACCACCGAGTTATGGAGGAGATGATAAAGCTTTTGCCTCACATGAAGGAAGAGGTAGAGGCCGTGGCGAGAGGACAACAAAGAGGCGAGAGGAAGGAATAATCAAAGAGGAGGAACTCCTAACAGAGGAGGATCATCCAACAGAGGAGGAAATCAGAATAGAGGAGGACAACAGCAATATAGAGGGAAACAATCAGGCAAAGGAAAAGGAGGAGATAAATCAAAACAAGTTTGCTACAATTGTGGCAAACCTAGCCATTATGCTCGAGATTGTTGGTCAAAGTCTTCGCAAGGAAGCAGCAGCAACCAGAGCAGTCAGTTTGGAAATTTTGGAGAAGAGGAAGAGTCCACAAATCTCTTTCTTTCTTATGGCCAGACAGAGCAAAATATGAATGATACATGGATTTTGGACACTGGGTGTTCAAATCACATGAGTGGCAAAGAAGAACTCTTTGCTACTTTAGACTCCTCATACAAATCCAGCATCCGATTGGGAGATGACAAATCATTGGCAAGTTGAAGGCATTGGAGCCATGGAGGTTCCAACGAAAGAAGGCGTCAAGCAAGTAAGTGATATCTATTACACACCCCATCTTCAACACAATCTTTTAAGTGTTGGTCAAATGCTAGAAAAGAATTACAAGTTGATTTTTGATGAGGGTAAATGCACCATTTTTGACAAGAACAATAGTAATAGAATCATTACACAAGTGCCAATGTCAAAGAATAGATTATTCCCTTTAAAGTTTGGCCAGCCAGGAGGAAATAAGTTAGCAAATGTTGCTATTACCAATCCAAGTGTCCTATGGCACTTGAGATATGGTCATTTGAATTCAGCAAGTTTGAAAATGCTAACTTCACAAGCAATGGTAACCTGGACTTCCCAAAATTCAAGATAGTAAGGAATTCTGTGAAGGGTGTGCCTTGGGCAAGCATGCCGGATCGAAATTTCCTCATGGACAAGCATGGCGGGCCAGCTATCCACTCCGGTTAGTGCATTCGGACATCCGTGGTCCGATGCGAGACCAAGAGTCTAGGTAACCACTCTTACTTCCTACTTTTTATTGATGATTGCACAAGAATGTGTTGGATATATTTTTTGAAGCATAAGGATGAAGCATTTGCATGCTTTGTTGATTTTAAAGCAAAAGTTGAAAGTGAGAGTGGATATTCTGTAAAATGTCTTAGATCGGATAAAGGAGGAGAATACTCCTCTAATCAGTTTTTGAATTTTTGTAAACATCATGGCATCAAGAGGCGGTTCACAGCTGCCTACACTCCACAACAAAATGGTGTAGCGAGAAAGGAAGAATCGCACCATTGTGGAGATGGCAAGATCAATGCTTCGAGACAAAGCATTTGAGTAATTCATATTGGGGAGATGCAACAAGGACTAGTGTTCACATCTTGAACAGAAGTCCTACTTCAAGTTTGAAAGGGAAGACACCTTACCAAGCCTGGTATGGTAAGAAACCAAATGTGAAGTATTTCCGAGTATTTGGTTCATTGGCATATGCTCACATTCTCGATGAGCTGAGAAAGAAGCTTGATCCAAAGAGTCAGGCATGCATTTTTGTAGGATATTGTGAAAACACAAAGGGTTATAGACTCTACAATCCTACGACTCGAAAGATAGTGATTTCAAGGGATGTGATTTTTGATGAAGGGGGAGAGTGGGGTAAGCCCCAAATATTCAGTGATGTTGAAGCCATCGATATAGTTGCTCGGCGAGTGCAACCACAGACTACCACGAAAGGAAAGCGGTCTCCTCCCACACATCCTCCAAGTCCATCTTCTGATTCAACTTCTTCACCAAGTCCTTCTCCACAGCGATCGGTAAGTTCCTCACCAATGGACATTGATTTACCATCCAAAGGTAAGAGAACTCTACGGTATCATCCATCATCTCAGATGTTGGATAAAAATTTTTCAAGAAGATACACTAGGAGTCAAGCTAGTGAAATGGAATCTGTTTTACACAGATTAGAAAGTATGCACTTGTATGGTGATGATGACTCCCAGCGGGAACCTAGGGGAGATCAAGTTAACTATGCTTTGTTAACTAGTGCACAACTTGAACCTTCTAGTTATGAGAAGGCATGTACTCAGAAGATTTGGCAAGATGCCATGAAAGAGGAGATAACCTCTATAAAAAACAACGACACTTGGGAGCTCGTGAAGCTTCCTAAAGGAAAGAAATGTGTTGGTTGTAAATGGATCTTCAAGACCAAGTTTAATGCTGATGGAAGCATTGAGAGGCACAAGGCAAGATTAGTAGCAAAGGGTTTTACTCAAAAATATGGAATTGATTATGAAGAGACTTTTGCTCCTGTAGCTAGACAGGAGACTATCAAAACAGTTCTTGCCTTAGCTGCACACAAAGGATGGAAAGTCCAACACATGGATGTAAAGAGTGCATTTCTCAATGGTTACTTGACAAAAGAAGTGTACGTTGAGCAACCACGGGGATTTGAAGAGCAAGGTAAGGAACACCTTGTTTACAGATTGAAGAAGGCACTCTATGGTCTTAAACAGGCACCAAGAGCTTGGTACTCACGCATTGATGGGTACTTCAAAGATTATGGGTTCACCGGGAGCAAAAATGAACCCACACTCTACTACCTAAAGCAAGGTAATGACATCCTCATAGTTTGCTTGTATGTGGATGATCTCATTTTTATGGGTAGTAATGAAAAAATGAATATGGAGTTCAAACACTCCATGATGACGCGGATTTGAGATGAAGGATCTTGGCTTAATGCACTACTACCTTGGAATGGAGGTTCATCGGTCGGATACGGGGATCTTCATCTGTCAACATAAGTATGCTCGGGATATGATCAAGAAGTTTGCTATGGAGCATTGCAAACCGAGTTGCAACTCCGGTTGGACATGGGATCCAATTAAGCAAAGATGATGGAGCACCAAAAGTTGACGTGACCACTTTCGAAGCATGGTTGGGAGTTTGATGTTTCTCGCCAACACCAGACCAGATATTCAGTATGTTGTATCTCTTGTTTCTAGATTTATGTCTAACCCATCTGAGCTGCATTTGCAGGCAGCTAAAAGAATTTTGAGATATGTGAAAGGTACATTGGATTTTGGAATCCAGTACCATAAATGTAACACTATCAAGCTTGTAGGCTTCAGCGATAGTGATTGGGGTAGCAATATTGATGACAGGAAGTCAACATCAGGAAACTGTTTTAGTCTTGGATCAGGACTAATAACTTGGAGTTCCAAAAAGCAGACAGTAGTAGCGCTATCTTCAACGAAGCTGAGTATATAGCGATTACTTATGCAAGTACTCAAGCCTTATGGCTAAGGAAAGTACTAGAAGAGATTGGAGAACAACAAAGTGGTCCGACCAGAGTCTATTGCGACAACATCAGTGCCATTCGGTTGGCATATAATCCTGTCCACCATAGCAGAACGAAGCATTTTGATATGAAGTACCACTTCATCGGAGATATGGTGGAACATGAAATTGTTGAGCTTCAATACTGTCACACTTTGGAGAAGGTCGCGGACATCTTCACCAAGGCGATGACTAAAGCTCAATTTGTAAAGCTGAGAGACTGTGTAGTCAGTCCTCTCAACTTTAAGGGGGAGAATGTTGCAAGTGTGAATAGGGTTTCTACTTAAGTGGCTTAGAAAAATCTTTTTCTAGTCCTAAGTGTGAAAACTCTTAAGTTTTGTCGGCAAGATTTGTCGGCAAATTTTTCTTATTCTCCCTAACTCCCCTCCTATTTCTTCTCCTATATTCTCTCCTCTATCCTCTCCTTATTCCTCCATGCCTTCCATTCCCCTTATCTCTCCAACTCCTTTCCCTTTATTCCTCCAACCTCCTTATCCCTCCATGCTCCCTTTCCTCTATTCTCTCCTCCCCTTCTCTATATAATTACAGATATCTATGATGTAAGGTTAAGAGGGGTGCAATTAAATAAATGTATTATTGTTTCCACTTCAATTAAATTATTGTTTGTTTCGAGTTGCATTCGAACCCGGTCTATCAATCGTCCACTATTGGATGATATCGTCCTAAATTGGGTAAAATCGTCCTTTGTAGGATGAAATTGTCTCTAATTTTGTAAACTTGGGGATCGCCCCTTGTTGGATGGGATCGCCCCTAGTTCACCGATTTCGCCCTCAGATGAAATCGATGATCTAGAGACGATTTCGACGAAATGGGGACGATTTCATCCCGACGTCGTCGACGGCCTAAAAACGGCCGCAATGCCCCAAAACAATCAAAATTTCAATCAAAAATTGCACAAATCAAATTACAAACATAATTCACTAGGTTTAGATCCTTACCCGTAGCCCGCACCGGACCTCTGTCGATTTGTGCACTGTCTCAACCATTTTGTCTGCAGAGCTCTAAAAAAGTAAAAATGAATTAGGGTTTTACCCTATTTTTCTTAATTTTATTTAAAAACAACAACATTTTAATTTTTCTTTTCCAAGATTTTACCTCAAACATTCGATTTGGGTAAAAACAAGGAGGGGGCACCATAGTCAGCAGTCATACGATTCGACCTAGAATTGTCGTCTAAAAAATTGAGTAAATTTTTGCTTTCTCGTAAAACGGGAAGAACTCGTCTTTAACGCATTTTCTTCGAAAAAATCGCTAAAGAGGGGGCAAAATGTAGCACCCTAAAATTGGCACAGTTAAACCTTAGTAAAAAGATAAAAATTTGAATTTTAACCCAAATCGCCCGTTAACCGCCTGTTACCCGGTCCCCTCATTTTTTGTGCCATTTTAGGATTTGTTTTGACCATTGGACGATATCATCGACGATCAGACAAAATCATCCCAAATCTGATGAATTCGTCTGGAAGAGAACGTCCAGACGATTTCATCCCAAAACTGAATTTTCATAATTAGCTTCTGTTTAACAGCTTCTCTAACTTGGGTAGAAAGCGTGTCTACGCGGTTAGAGTCTCCCCCGTTGGAGATCTCCCAAATTGGGGTGATCTCCAACCTCCTAACCTCTCCCTAATCCTATATAAATAGGGATTTTCTTAGTTTATCCCATTGGCTGACTGATTTCCCTGCAACTTTAGTTTCTTGTGCATTAGAACACCCTCGCACCATCATTTGCATTTTGTATTTCAAGTTTTTCTTGCAGGAATTTACTATTTTTCAGCTGGAGCAAGCTCGGATCATCTCAGGCGATTCCAGATGATTTTGGACGATCCTGTCACAGATCAGCGATGATCTCGTATGATCGGAGGTGATATCGACTGCAGTCCAGATTGGGGGCAATCAGAATCCGGAGTTTGCATTTCTTTACCTTCTCTCTTCATTTCTTTATGCATTAACTTATTTTATTCCATTTCTACATCCTGGAGTTCACCTCATTTAGCATAGATGCATGATAAAGTTAAAATAAATTATTAAAGTAATGCATTTCTTTTAATCGTTATTTGGATCTATCATTTAGGCAAATTTACTGTTATTTCTATCATTTCCCTTTGCTTTTGCAGTTGCATTTTTGGTCCTTGGTATCTGTTTCTGTGATTGCAGGTTTTTGACGAATTCATCTGATGAACTTGTCATATCGACGACGATCTGGTCTGATCTCAAATGACCGACTATGATTTGAGATGATTCTATGCAATTGTAGATGATTATGTAATATTTGAGATGATCTGGACTTCTACAAACCTCAGACTCTTCATCAGACATCCGAAATCAGGTATATTATGTCTTATTTAGCATACTTTCTGTGTTCAGAACTTATTCATGTTTTCTGTATCCATATAAATCAACATTAGCATATAGAATAGCTTAGATTCATCTTGGCCAAACCTAGGAATTGAATGATTAAAATACAAAATGAACACATCAAACCTATTCTCAACCTAGGCGTGGAAACTGCCACTCAAAAGTAACCTGGTGAACCCACCATCCATCGAAAATTCACCCTTATACCCCTCCCTTGAGAGGCGCGACCTTCAAAGGGCCTCTCAGTCCGAGGTATTTTCCCATCCTTCTCGCATCCCCCTTTCGGGCGCGGATCCTATAGCCTGAAGGTAAGGATGCGAAAAATTTGGAGCGATAAAATTGGTGTGAAAGGTTCATTATTTGAACATTTAGATTTATCTTATTATTAAGTTTTAAAAGCACCAAATTTAAGGGTTTAAAGTTACAATAGGAAGGTTTCTAGTATAATTATTCAAGGAAGTGCTAAATATAGTATTTACAAAGGATTAAAATCCACACAAAATAAAGAGGAATTAGATATATTTCAAAGAAAAAAATCAACTTCCTACGATCTATTAAAGGCAAAGAAGACATTATTCTAAAGTAAATATTAGATATACTATAGAGCAAAGCAAATTTGTCCAAAAGGTAAAGCATTGGCATAGTTAATAAGCTTGGAATGACCATAGCAAAGAGTACCAAGTATTGAACCATCAAGGAGACATAGTAGAAGAGTTGCCAAGGAGGAGAGGGTAATGTAAAAACCACCATTGCCACAAATTGCAAAGAGAAGAGGCACCACTATCACGTCCAATACGATAATACACCGTCTTATGAAGGCAAGGTGAATATTTGAAGCATAGGGAGGCAAGTATCTATGTATTTCTACGTACAATAATGTTTTATTACCATAGCACCCCAAGCAAGCAAAGGAAGTGCAAGAACCAAGCATATTTCACCATTGGAAGTTTGAGAATGCAATAAAAATGAACATGTACAGTGTCATACTTATTGAGCATTCAATAAGCAAAGGGATGTTGCAAAGGAGGGATCATCATTGAAGAGGCCACATTAAAAAAGTTACAATGCCAATTAAAGAATGTTACAATGAAAAAGAACACTACGTTAAAGAAGAGCACATGGAGGGGTTACACTTCATAAGTTCCATTTGGAAGAAGGGTTATGAGTATTAATATCACCTATAAGAACATTATAGTGTAAATAAGAGCACCAATTGGAGATAGGATAATGCCATACCTAACGCAAGAGAGTTTATACCACTTGTAAGGAAGACAGAGCACATTAGGAGGATAAAGAACGTTATAGAGTGCATTAGGAGGATAAATAACATTATAGAAGTAAGTTACAACACTTAGAGGGTGAAGACGTTGAAGAGCCACTACCACCAAGTATCACGTAGCCAAATGAAACATCATGTGAAGTGCAAACACATGCCTTGCATGAGTGACAAGTCTTACATTTATCGATAAAATAAGAAGACATACAAGGAGTACGTAAAGTATAATAGGAAAGAGAAAATTAGAGGTAAACCCAGCATATAGTGAGGAGAACGTAACCAATAAGTGCAATTGGAGAGCACATTGAAGATAGTCAACATTTTGAAGCACAAAAAGCAAGTGCAATTAATGTTGTCATAAGCATTAGAGAAGGAGAATTGAATAGGGTCTCAATACAAGTGCAACTTGCAGGGAAGTCAAAGGGATGAATACTTTAGACTCAGTGCATGCCAAAGATAACGAAGGTATTACATTTATTTTAATCAAAGTGCAATTTTTATAAAGTAAAAGAGGAATAATAAATTTTATTACTAAGGTTATAACTAGTTAATGTTTAATGCTTGAGATTAATTAGATAGTTGGAGATATAAGGAATTGCTTAGATATAGTACAACCTTAAATGCTATATTAAAATATTTGAAAGCATTTTTTGAAGCAAGGAAGGTTTAATTAAAAGCATTTGAATTACTTTATTCAAGCATAAGAAATGTTTGCAAATAACTCATTTGGAGGAAAAAGGAAGTCTACATAGAAATTAAATTTGCAAATAGCCATAGTTTCTAAATTTCTAAATAGGGAGATATAAGGAGTTCTACACCAAAATTTATATCATTGAAATTTAGAAAATTATTGAATTGAAAATTGAAAGAAGCAAAACATTGCATTGATAGAAAGTTGGAAATTGCATTTTGAATTTATCTCTTGCTCAAATTTATGAGATATAAGGAATCCAACTTAAAGGTCTTGAAAGTATAGAACCTTATCAAAAACTTGAAGGTGCATCATAAATTATCTTTAGCTTTCTTTTTATTCATTAATAGGGAGAAATAAGATGAATAATAAAAGTTGAACATTAGGGAGATAAAATGGATTCAACTCAAGGAAACTAAGAAAGCTAAGCATACTATCAAAACATATTGCACTCAAAATAATTTGGTAGATTCAAGTATTTTACAAAAACTTGAGAAATAAAAAAGATCTTATCAAACTTGATCTTTTACTAAAATACTTGGGAGTTAAAAGGAATACCACAAAATTTGAAGAATTGAAAGATAGTATTTTATCATATACTCAAAACTCTAGGGAGATATAAGGTAGATTACAAGCATCATCATAACAGCAAATACGCTCATTGTTACTGAATCCCAACTTCTTAAAGGACCTAATTACTCTTCATGGAAAAATAAAGTGAGGTCAATATTGATAGTTGAAAAGCTTTGGGATATTGTTAAAGGAGAAAAAACTAAACCTACTACAGAGGATAGTGAGATTCAAAAGTTTGAAGAAAATGAAGCAAAAACACTAATGATAATAACTTTTGCAATTACAAATGAAATACAACCATACATTAGTTCATCAACAACTTCTATAGAAGCTTGGAAAACCTTAGCCAAGATATTTGAAGGAAATAATAAAGCCACTATCTTGAATCTTCAAACTCAATTGCATTCTCTAAAATTGAATAATGGTGAAAGTATAGAATTGTTCCTAAGGAAAGCAGCAGATATAAAAGAAAAATTGTTAACCTTAGGAGAACAAGTAGAAGATAATTTTCTTGTTCAAATAACCCTGAGAGCACTTTCAAAAAGCTACAAGTATTTAGTTACATATTTACAAATTCTAAGTAAAGATACATCATTTGATGAGTTATTCAATATTCTACAGGAATATGAGGTAGAAAATATAGTAAAATATGAAATGACTAACAATGCATTAGTTACAAAAGATAATCCACAAGGAAATGTTGCATCATCTCCAAAAGGAATATCAAGATGGAATAATAGATATTATCAAGTATGCAGGAAGAAAGGACATAGTACCAATTATTACAGATTCAATCCTAGAAATCAGTATCAAGGAAATCAAATAAATTTTGGAAGCTAATCAAATAGGTCATTCCAACCAAGACAATATTAGAATCAATATAATCCACATCAGCCATAATTTCAGCATCTATATACTTCTCAGAATCAATACAATCATCCAAAACTACAACATAGAGAAGGAAAACAAAAAGAACACTTAGTTCAAGAGATTCAGGAACTGAAAGAACCTACAAATGAACATGAAGTTAAAGATCTCTAAGAAAAAATACCATTTTATGAAGATACTAACTATTTACTTGATTAGGATACAAACAAGGAGAAAATGGAGAAGGCAAGAAAGAAGATCTCAAATTTCAGAACAAGGACAAAGACCATATTGAAAACTAAAGTCTTCAATAACTAAATAATGTAATACATGGGGGTGTTGAAATATATTACATTATTTGGTACATGCTAATGTACCATCTTTGGTACATCAATAGATTAGGAGAGTGTCTTAGATTAAGGCTTGAGTATTTAATTTATGTATTGTAATAAATGCACAAATATTATTAGAATGTACAATGATGTAAATGTGCATGGTGTTCACATGTACATGAGTCTATAGGATAGGAATACGAAGATTCATACGAAGGTGGAAGGCCAAGAGTCATCTCACTATATATATAGATCTTTAGTATTAGATATTAGAGGTGAGAGTTAGTAGAGTAGAGAGATAGTAGTTACCATGCAAAACTTGTATGAAGAATGGAGCATTGAGATCTCCACATATTGTAACAAGTTCAAATTTTCATGAGCTTTCATTAATGGGTATTTCATGAGTTATTTTAAAATTTTATCATGCTAATTATATTCTTATTAGATTACCATTATCATAGATATAACATTGCCTGCTTATTTTGTTACTTGTGGTTGCATTTCCTTTAAGTTTATAGCATCAAAAGCTAACAACAATTTGTTCTTTGTAAAAAGGAGGAGAGTATAGACCATCTCTTGGGACACTGCTCAAAAGTCTAGAAACTATGGCAATGGATTCTCAATATGTTTGGTAAATGCATACTAATGAATGATATAATTAAATAATGGTTAAAGCAATAATAAAGCACTTTTAAAAGTGAGGGTTTTTAGACAATCTGGGATATATTAAAAGATACAATACTTTGGACTATATGGCTAGAAAAGAATAGAAGAATATTTAAATGAAAGGAAAGCAATTTAGAGATAATAAAAAGGGAGACTTGTTTAGCCATAGATGAGTCTAAGCCAACCCTATAAACTCACCCAATCCCTAATATGGAAATAGAGGGCCTTGTTATATGGAGTCATGTCATCAAATGGAATTATGATGTTGGGTATAGGGGAAGTAAAAATAAGGTAAAGAATATAAAGTGGAAACCACCAGATGTGGAGTTGGTCAAAATGAATTTTGATGGAGCATCTAAAGGAAATCTAGGACCAGCAGGAGGAGGAGGAATAATTAGAAATAATAAAGGAAATATTTTATCTCATTATGCTTTCAATAGTGGATTTACAACTTATAATGAAGTTGAATCTTGGGCAGATTTTGAAGGGTTAAAAATATGCAAACAAATAAAATGGAATATGGTATGGATGGAAGGTGATTCACTCATACTAATAAATGCAATTTTGAGGAAAGCAAAGGCTCCATGGAACATACAAGAGATAATTATGGAAATTCAAGACCTTTCTATAGAGTTTGAAAAAATCAAGTTTACACATACATTAAGGGAAGAAAATAAATTTCCAGATAGAATAGCCAATAGAAGGGTTTTAATTGACGATCATGAAGTTAAATTCTCTTTTCCATGGTTAGAGGAAGTAGTAAGTTTAGTTGAAGCTGACAATAAAATGTTGATTGTATGATTCAAATAATAATTAAGATTTACTTTAATGTTTTCCATTGGTAATATCAACTTTATTTTATAACATTAATGTCCTTTCATATAAACTATTTATCATTGATGTAGAAACTCAACATGAAGCTGATCTTATTCATGAAATGGTGCAAATATATAATGCTACAATGGAATATCACATAGGTTAAGTGGTTGCAACAATTTTCCAAACATGGCCAACCACTTAACTAACATATAACTATCTGCTAAACAAAGGTGACAACTAACTGCTAGAAGACAAAGGAGATCTCTAACAACTAACTAAACACCCAAACAACTTAACAACCTATTTCTAACATGGGCATACTATGCCTCACGTGAATACAAAGTGCATGAAATAGGAAATTAATAAAATAACAATAAATAATAAAATATTAACTTAGGCTTAAGTGGATAAGCCTAAGCATCCTCAACAATCATAATTTTTATGGTTGCACTTGTGCTTCAAGAAGAAAACTAATCATCCAGATTTGGTAAAACGGACTATGATAGTGTAAAGTTTTGAAAATATTATTCTACTAAGATATAATGCATAGATAGTAGAGGTGAATTTGGTATTGTGAATTTTGATGGAAAATGTCAATAAGGATGTTGATTTTGGAATATTTGTATTCACACTGAAATTTGAATCATGAAAATAAAAATCAAGAATTCAGACATTTTATATAAAAAGATGTAGGTTTATAGCTATAGCAACTCAATTGAGATGAGAATTGAATCTATTTGTAAAATCTTGAGATCTAAAGAAGAGAGTTGTGATTTTTTTAGGGTGGGGGACCCAAGTGCAATCTCTTGTTCTCTAGTAAAAAAAGAGAGAAATAAGACTCAAATAAATATACATCTAGATTAAAATATGGGAAAAAGGAAAGAATTACTAGAATAATAATTTGTTACTTTACTCTATAAACATCTAAAGCCTACAAAAAATATGGGATGGATTATGAGAATCCATATTTAGATTTAAAGAAAGACATATCATCATACTACAAACATAAAGAGATAATTCTAATAGGATATTTGTATGTAAGGACAACAAGAAATCAAACAAACATGTTAAGCAACAAGAGGATAGAGGTATGGCTAGTAGAAGAAGCAAACTAACAATGGATAAGATAATCAAAGGAAAAAGACACACTTACTCATTTTGGTGAAGAACTATTGACTTTGTATGGAATACATGGATTGATCACTCTAATGGTATAGTATGAGTAAGTGGAGAAAATATAGAAAGTATAAATGTAAAATTTGCAATGGGACAACTAATGTTAACTATGTCATTCTCACAAAGTTTGATAGAGAAGATAATGGAAGTAGATATTGAAGACTCCCCAAAATACATAAAATCATACTACAACCCATTGTATATAAAATTATCATGATAGGAAATAAATTAGTAAATAGAAACATTGTGTATGATAAAATTTTTAATTATCCCTATTGGGATACCATAGTGGTATGTATTTGGGTTCTCATCCAAGAGACCCAAGTTCAAACCACTGCACAAGGGACCATGACCCTTTCAAAAAACCTATGCTTTACCCTAAAATTTTAAAATTGAAAGGGATAGACTGGTTGGTAGCAGTCGAGTGCTTGTTTGCAAGATACTTTGGTTCGATTCCATAAACGGTCAGTGGTCCTATTAACTTTATCTTTACCCAATGGGTTAGGGTTTATAGAGGTTAGCTATGTAACAACAAAAAATAAATAATTATATTTTTTAATTTCTAAATTTTTATTTATTAAATTAATGTATCAAAATTTTTAATAAGCAAATATATTTCTAATAAAAATGCCAATTTTTAATTTTAGGAAACACTAAGAACAAATTTTTATTATTTTGAAACTATTAATATTAAATTATAATCAAATGATATTAGCTCAATTGATTCAATTCCTTGACTTTCAAAGAGGAGACCTAAGTTCAAATCTTACCAAGTGATACATGTATAATAGCCAAGTTGTTGCATTACCACTATGCGGTGATAATGTAAGCAAGTGGAGGCAATTCAATTCCATATATTTAAAAAATTATTTAATCATATTTTTTCTTAATTGTAGATAACAACATACCCATGATCAAATGATATTAGCACAACTAGTTAGAGTTCCTTGACTTTAGAGAAAGACTCAAGTTCAAATATTGCCAAACAATACATAAATAATAGACAATAGCCAAACTATTGTAATACCACTATGTGGTGATGATTTAATATGGGTGGGGCCCATTTTGGTCCCATATAACCAATTGAAGAAAAAAACATGGCCAAGGGGCTTAGCGCAATCGATTAGTTGTGAAGAATTTTATATCTTAAACTAAGGTTTCAGATATCATGGGTGAAACTTAATATTTTATCAAATGAAATTTCTAAAATCATTATATTCCTCAACTTTCAAAGAGGAGACCTAGGTTTAAATCTTGCCAAGTGATATATATATATATATTTACTAAACAACCATAATACCCATGTTATGTAATAGGGGTGGGGCTTGTTTCAATCCCATATAACCAATTAATAAATATATAGATAATAATATATTACTTTTTAAAACAAATGGAAAGGCTTATATTATTAGCCAACATTTTGAGAGACACCAACGCAATAAGCAAAAAGATGAGGGAATCAGAGAAAGTACAAAAAAATAGGAAAGGAAGAAGAAAAGTACCAACTCTCTAGTCAAAGTTTCTAAAGTAAATAATGAAATGTCCCCTAAAGAGGCAATTAAATTGAGTATGTTGAAATTGTAGAGGCTACCCCTTGAGGAGATGACATGGGTTAGGGATCATTATAAAAGGAATAGGCATAGTATATAACATACAAACATATGAACATGATGGGTGTAGGAACCCAACATTTGAAGGTTATAGGAAGATTGCAATATGGAATAAAACAACAAGAAATGACAAGGGATATGGAGGAATAATGATTCCAATAAAGGAAACTTAGGGCAATAGTATTCAATTAGAGAAAGATCCAAATAAACAATATATTTGGATTAAAATAAGAGGAAATATAAAAACCATTAGAATCATAACTCGCTATTTTGCTCCAAAAACATCTAAAACCTATAAAAACATGGGATGAACTATAAGGATCTATATGCAGATTAAAAAATATATATCATTATACTTCAAACTCAGAGAGAAAATTCTAATAGGGGATTTCAATGCAAGGAGAGCAAACCAACATGCTGAGTAATAAGGATGATATAGATAACATTTTATTATGGATACTAGAAGAAGAAAACCAACAATGGATAAGATGTTCAAAGGACAAAGGCATCATTACTTGTTTATCTGAAAAACTATTGTTGTATGGAATAAATGGATTGATCATCTATAATGGTATAAGTAAATAGAAAAATCTAGAAAGTAAACATGTGAAATTTACAATGGGACAAGCATTATCAAATATGTCATTTTCTCACAAATTTTGATAGAGAAGATAATGAAAGTAGAGATTGAACGGCTTCCAACATAATTAAAATCATATCACAACCTAATATATATAATTGTCGTGACAAGAACAAAATAAAAAATAGAAAAACTATGTATATTTAATTTTAAATTAATTATATTAAATAATATCTAGTATAACTAATTTTTAATTTTATATTTATTAAATTAATGTATCAAATTTTTAATAAGAATTTTTTTTTTTGTTTCAAGATACACTAGAAACACATTAAAGTATATATATTTTAATTTTAGATAACGACATAATCAATTCTTTTTTTGTAAAATAATGGAAAGGCTTACATCATTACCCAAAATTTTTGAGAGACAATAATACAACAAGACTGGAGATAGAGTCATATAAAGTACAAACAACGAGGAATGAAAGTAAATAGACATGGGTGAAAAAGGAAAAGCCCTAAACCTCTAGTTAAAGTTTTCGAAGTAAATAGGAAAATGCCCCCTAAAGGAATAGTTAAATATAGTATGTTGAAATTGTAGAGGCTACCCTTGGAGGATATGACTTGGGTTAGGTATTGTCATAGAAGGAAGAGACATAATTTATCTCATGAAAATACATGAACATGATGGGTATAAAACCCCAACATTAGAAGGTTATATGAATATAACAATATGGAATAAAATAACAATAAATGGTAAGGGATATGCAGAAATAATGTTTTTGATAAAGGAAACTTGGGGCAATAGTTCTCAATTGGAGAAAGAAGACCCAAATAAATAATACATTTAGATTAAAATAAGGGAAAGTAAAAAACTATTAAAATCACAACTTGCTATTTTTCTTCATAAATACATGAAGTCTACAAAAACATGGGATGAACTATGAGGATTCATATGTAGATTTAAAGAAATACATCTTATCATAATCTAAATTCGAATAGATGCTTCTAATAGGGAATTTCAATGGAATAACACCAACCAAGAAAACCAATATGCTAAGCAACAAGGAGGATATAGGTAGCAATCCATTATGGCTAGTGGAAGAAGAAAACAAACAATAGACAAGATGCTCAAAAGAAAATGACATAATTATTATTCTGGTAAAGAACTTTTGACCTTATGTGAAATACATGGATTGATCATATTTAATGGCATGAGAAAGTATACATGCACAACTTACAATGGGGTAAGCATTATCGACTATATAATTTGCTCATAAATTTTGATAGAGAATATAACAATAGTAGAGATTAAAGACCTATAGTAACTTAGTCACAACCTTAGGGTCCCCAATATTTTATTAAAGTAAATTCCAAAGATGCGATACACTCCAATAGGTGTGATTGGTCTGGTAAGAGAAAATCACTCATCATATAGGAGTGAATCACAACCAAACAAGAGTGAATCACTCCTCTTCTAAAAGCAAACTGCTCATTGGTAGAGAAAATTACCCAACTATATATGGATATCAAGGAAGATCTTTGTAAAGTGAATTTTTGGCTTGTAGTAGTGTCTCTAATCATATTAGAAGGCTTATAAGCCACTAATAATTATATTTAGAGGCATGTAACTTTTGGAGGTGCACCATTTTTCTCAAGATACCCCAAATATTTACTTTTGCTAGAAGTGTAAATTTCTCACCCAAGGTAATGTAGGGATGAATTCCTTCTATAAATAAGAGCCATGGGATCTATTGTAAACATATTTTGACCTTGAGAATCAAAGCTATGCTTTATGATACCCACATTGTAGTTCCTCATTTTGAAAATAGTAAGAGATTGCACAAGACTTTTATTTCTAATAGTGGAACTGCTCTTAAATTATGGAAAGTGTGATAATTATTACACTTTCCTTTTTTCCTCTTGTCATTCCTATTATTTTCATTTCATACATGTGGGGATACTTAGTCATTATTTGATTTTATCATGTGTTGATTGATCACATCTCTCCTTGCTATGACTATGTCTATATTTACTTGTACGTATTTTGCTTTAATCTCTTACACCTTAACCTTCAAAATTTTATTTTTATGCATTTAGTTTTTGAATTTACTTTCATTACGTAGATCAAATTATATAATTTATTGAGTATACTGGGGTCTAGCCTAAATCCAAATATTAAAGAGTAAATTATCTCCCTTCTTCCAATTGTTGAAACAAATTTATGGGTGCATGAGAAATTATACTATAGCGAATTCTCACTATACTCAAATTTTGCCATGGAAAAATCTTGAGAAGTGGCCTAAGAGAAGGAGAAGTAGATGGGAGGTAGAGAATGAATTGATAAATACATGTGGGCAAGGTTTCAATCAAAAATTTTGAAATCCATAAGGCAAAGAAAATCTTTGAGGAATGAATCCTTTTAAATAATGAAAAAGATTCGATCAAAGGTTGGCACCATTTTCTAAAAGTTCTGACAAGAAGGGTTAGGAAAAGTTCCAAAAACTTAAGACATCTAGAGTCTTGAAAGTCAAAATATTGTAAAGAAGAGAAAAATATATAAATATTGAAAGTTTTGAAAGTTTTTAAGGAGAATAAAGGAGAAAAATTCTAACAGTCATCAAGTGTCTAAAAGTTTCAAGCACATCTCCCAAAGGCAATAATTGAATTCATAAAGACAACAATGGTAGAAAAAACATCAATATCACCTACCTATGTGTCTTAAGCCTAAATTCCTAGCAAAATTATTAGCACATTAAAGGTAACAATATGGGAGCTGCAATTAGGATAACTTTAGATTTGGGTGACTAATTAAGGAGATTTTCCACACTCAAAATTTGGGAATCCCTAAGAAGCGTAGATGGTAATGATGATAATATTTGCACATCCTAAGGCCTAGAACCATCCAATGTTAATGAGCACATATCCATAGGTTCTAAAGGAACCAGTGACTTTAATGAAGACATGACCTAACATGCAAAAGAGTAGTCATTCTTGAAATAATTACATAGTTTTGGAGGGAAGATATCCCCCTTATAATCTACAAATAGTAGAAGTTTTAACATTACAAAGGATCGAAAAGTTGTATAACTTTCCCTTCATTTTCTCTATATAGTAATACTTGGATTCCTAAGTGGTCTTACAAGAAATATTTTGAGCCCCTACTTATGGCATATCCTGTAATATTTCATATTTATATAAACATGTTTGATGTCATGACTACTTGTTTATTTTTCTCTTGTTTCACGTATGTATATGTGTTTATGTGTGTATATTGGAGGCCATGACTATCAAATATGAAGAACACAAGCTTATATAGAGAAGGGGGGTGAACAGAATAAGATCAAATTTTACTTTTATTTCTCAAATAATATTATCCAATATTATCAATGGCAATATCAATAGCATTAATCAAAGAAATGCACAAATCATCACACACAATAGAGACACCAGTTTAACATGGTTCACCCAATGTGGGCTACTCCACGGAGAAAATATTTCTACTAATTTTCTCAACAAATATTCTTGGAAATCAATTCCCTATTACAATGTTTATGGACCTCTATCCAAAGGAGACACCAATCCCCCATGCTCTAATTTATGGATCTCTCTCCACAGGAGAACTCTTTCCACTTTTCTCTAGTTCATGGAACTTGATCTAGGAGAACTCTTTCTCCTCAATTGGTTTGTGGATCTGTCCACAGAAGAACTCTATCTTCCCAATTGGTTCACGGATCACACTACATAGGAGAACTCTTTTTCCTTGCTCTAGTTCATGGATATCTATCCACAGGATAACTCTTTATCCACTGCTCTGGCTTGTAGATATCTCTCCACATAAACCTTTGTCCTCTTTGCCATGGCTAATGGATCTCTATCCACTAGAAATTTTTGTCCTCTACTCTATCACCTCCAAAGCTTACTCTCAACTCTGCTCAAACTCTGTCTCAAATCTACACTAAACACTATCCTCAATCTAGTACAAATCTGCTCCAACTCTGTCTCAGGTCTAGCACAAATTTACTCTCAAATCTGCACCAAAATTTATCCTAAAATCTATCCTCAAGCCTTAATATAAAGCTTGATCAAATCACCAATAAACTCTTCTTAGATCTACCCCAAGCCTTAACACAAAGCTTGAACAAATCAATCAATCAAATCTGATATGATCTGCCCCAAGACTTAATACAAAGCTGGAACAAATCAAACCTACTCTTAATATTGTCTCAAGTATTCACCAAGACTTGCTCAAATATGCCTACAAGTCTTCACCAAGACTTGCTCAAATATACCCTTAAGCTTTCACAAAATCTTACACAAATCTATCCTTAAGTACCCTTAAGGACTTGCTCAAATCCGCCTACAAGTTCTCTTAAGAACTCACTCAATATGCTCTCAAGTCTTCACCAAGAATTACCTCAAATCTACTTTCAAGTTCTCTCAAGAACTTGCTCAATCTTCTCTCAAGTATTCACCAATATTTGCCTTAAATTTGCTTTCAAGTTCTCTCAAGAACTTCCTCAATCCGCTCTCAAGTCTTCACTAAGACTTGCTTAAATCTGCCCATAACTCTTCACCAAGACTTACCTCAAATCTGCCTTTCAAGTCCTCTCAAGAACTTGCTCAATATGCTCTCAATACATACTCAAAACAACTCAAAAAATATGATCAATCAATTTCAAATCTTGCACACAATGCTATCAAATGCTTTGTCTAATCTTGAAGGTAATTCCTTTAACTTGAAGCAGTTTAGACATATTCTATTCAGAATTTTTTTAACATCTAGAACATATAGAGAATGATGTACTCTATCAAAAACTCAATATGTTCTACTCAATCATTAAGTCTATCGCTTTCACAAATATGATTTCTAATGTTTGCACATTCACTTTCAATATCACTCAAATCCAATGCTCAAGTATTTCACTCAATCATTCAACCAATGAAACACAACTTGCTTACAAACCCTAACAAAGTGTTTCACACTACTTCCAACAAAAATCACAATGTAGGTCTCAAACCCTAACTCAAATAATTCTCAATCTCTATCTCAAATCAAATCATCCATCAACAAGGTGCACTCAAACTTGCTCATACATTTCCAACAATACTTATCAAACAATCCTTTTCACTCCACCTTATATTTCACAACATTCATTTCAACATTTCAAACAAAGTATGATGTACCCATACCTCTTTGCCTTGATGGAGATATATCTTCAAAACCTATTTTACTCACAACCAAATTCTTTTGCCAATTCTAGGTTAGATAGCAACAACCTATCTCAAAATATCCACATGAATATTCACCTCATCAATTATTCCACCATACAAGAAATACAATAAAATGTCAAGTCACAAATACACCTTATTACTCCTTTAAAAATATATTCAACATATATCAAAATAAAGTTCCTTGTTTACACTTTATAATCTCCTTCACTTTCAAAATAATATTCAACACACATCAAAATAAAGTTCCTTGTTTACACCTTATAATCTCCAATACTCTCAAAATAATATTCAACACACATCAAAATAAAGTTCCTTGTTTACACCTTATAATCTCCAATACTCTCAAAATAATATTCAACACACATCAAAATAAAGTATTTAATCAACAACCCTTATGACTCCCTAAACAATTTCTCACATGCCCTTTTTAATATCACATGGCCTTAAAACACTTTTCACTTTCAAAAACCTTTGGCAAATTTAATTCAAGAATCGCATACATTAATTTTTGGTCCACGAAATAAAAAATATTGCGCACGTCTTCAACGTGCCAGTGCCCAAACTCGAACCCGCAACCTATGCAACCACAATGTCCTAGCCCAAGGCTAGGCTACCGCCTGCACTATGCACCCGCACATGAACCAAAGGTCCATGTTTTCGTATTAAATTTTACCTCTGACGAATTTTTCCAAAAATGAGAACTTTGTCCTCCACCAAAAATGACTGCGTGGGATTCAAAACTGAAACCTTTGCCTTGCAAGCGCCTTAGCCACTTTCGAACTATCGTCTATGCTAGATAGCGCTATGGGATTATCTTTGCACTCCAAGCGAACTTAAATACAACTCTACCTCCTTTTATTCAAAAAGCTTACGAACGTCTTCTCCTCTTCAAAACTAGAGCGCATGAATTATTTTCTCAACTTAGGCATACTAATTTCTTAGACTTTGGAAATTAAAAATCATGTCCTTTAAATATTCTTGTCTTTGGATTAAAACACATCATCAAATTTAAATTCGAATTGAAAATTTGAACCTTTGGCGCCATTAATTATTTAAATTAAAATTTTAACCTTAGGTTAAAGTATTTTAATTTAAATAAATTAAAATATTTTCCAACCTTTATAACTTGCTTAATGGGCCTTGTCAGGGATATCTCTTTTTTTTTAATGATTTCTTGGACCTTGTTATTTTTCACCTCTTCCTTTTGCTCAAATATTATAATATTATTATTTCTTTTTAAGCCTTCTTCTATTTTCTTGGGTCTTCAACCTTTTTAGCCTCTTTAGGCATATAATATTTAAAATAAATATTATACCCCTTTCCTTTTAACAAATTCCATTCCTTTTGGAGAAATCAACCTTTTGACCTTAATGACAGCAAAACTGGTCATCAAACCTCTTGACATCAATGACAACAAAATTTGCTCAAATTTCCAACAATCTCCCCCTTTGTCATTGATGGCAACCCTATTTTTCTTTAAGCATATATTTTACCTTTGTCAATTCTGCTCCCCCTAAGAAACTGCTCCCCCTGACTGAATGCTCTTCCCCTAACTCAAATCTCTCCCCCTTTGACATCAATGGCAAAGGGACACCTTTGGGGATAAAGATAAGACTCTTAGCTTAGCCCCCTCCCCACCTCCTTTCCTTGAGGTGATTAATTTTGGGGTGGGAGTATCTCTACTCCCAGCATACACTACTCTTTTTCTTTGTCCACCTTCTTTCTCAATTGATTCTTCTGACTCTTTTGAATATCCCTGTTCTTTCTTATCCCTAGAAATTTTGTTCTACACCACTTGGCCATATGCCCAACATTATTGCACTTATAAAACTTAATGTTGTGGTTCCTTGAAGGTGCAAATATCTTGAAGTTCCTCTTGGTGTACCCATTCCTTTCATGAACCCTACAATTAATTGCTTTATGACCAAAATGATTACAAGAGTAACAATACCTTTGAAAGAGATGCCCATTTCTGAAATTTCTCTTAGTGAAACCATATTCCTTCTTTTCATGTGTCCTGCACTGCATAGCCTTGTGACCAAACCTGGGACATGAGAAGCAACGTCCTTTGAAGAAATATTTCCTTTGACCTATGGGTCTCTTAGTCCTTTATTCCCTGTGACATTCCCTGTTCCTTATTTGTGCATTTTTTCCTTCCTTGGTGAACCTTTTGTTTTTCAACTTATCCTCATAAGTCTCACTTTCTTCTTCACTCTTCTCTTCTAAAGCTTCTTCTTCTTTAGAGTTTGATCTTGATTTCTCTCCTTGTTCTCTTTGTCCTTCTTCAAAACCAAGTCCTGTCTTGTTTGATGAAGATCTTTGTGCACTAATAATCTTATCCAAGGTCTTTGAGATTTTCCCAAACCTGTGTAGCTTATCTTTAGCCTCTTTCACTTCTTTCCTTAGTGAAACTACCTCATGATCTAATATTTCACATTCTAAGACTTTTGCTTCTAAATTTTATTTAAATCTCCTTGTCTTAGAAATTCTTTAAAGCCCTCAAGGAATAAGAAAGGAGCTATGCCAAAGCTAAAATCAAGGACAAGCTATTCAATTCCATGTTGATGATATACTAAATTCACTAAATTCAAAGACCTTAAATCCACCTTTGTTCTACGAAATTGAATATAAAAAAACTACCTATTGAGGAGTTGCATAACATACTTGGGAACCACAATGATAGTGATTCCAAATTCTATTGAAGAGATGGGTTTTCCATACACCAAGACAACCAAGAATCCTATTTAAAAGAGTAGTAATAGGGTGAATGTCATAGGAGTCTTGAAGGACTTGATCATAACAATATCCAAACACCTAAAGTGGGTGGTTGTATAAGAGGTCATTAAGGTTGACTTTTTGGGATGTTACTCTTTAGAGTATGGACCAAGAAGTTATTTGAATATGGGTATCTGGTAATGGAATATACACATATGAAGATACCTAAGGATGGAAATAACATCAAGATAAAAAATAAGCTTTCATGCAACAACCTTCTGCACAAGCTTGATGATGACAATGTGGTTAATTGTTATGAAACTATATTCTCATTAACATAAATCGTTCACCAATATGTAGAAATATCAAATCATTCATCCACAAATAATTATCCAAAAGAAAAATCCATAGAAGAGACAAAGATAAATAATACCCTTAAGGTAGGTAAACACTAATAATACTCCTTAAGGAAGGAATCACTCCATAAGATATCCCAATATGAGAGTTCCTGATGAGGATTGATGTTTGATCCTTCATATGACCCCTCTAGTAGTTCCTAGCTAGGTTTGGATAGTTTATTTCTTGCAAATTAATAATTGTAAGTGAGTCTCCTTCTCACATGCACTTGTGGGCACTAGTTATCTTCTAGTTGTCATTTAGAGTGTTAGTAAGTGTGAACTCAAAGTAGGAAGTGTGTACTTCAAGATAGCTAAAATGGATCTTCTAGTTAGCATTATTCCTTTTCTCTTAACTTAGAAGTTACATGCATTCTCCCTTGCACTTTTGTAGCTTATGGTTAAGCATATTGGATCAAATCCATGATTTGATGGGTTTGGTTATGTATTTTGGGCCATTAGTGCCTATAAATTGAATTGTAAATAATAGAACACTTAGTTGGATTTTCAATCCTTTTCATTGGTATCAGAGCCTAGTTCATGTTTGCACTAGGGCTTGTGAGGTGAGAGGATAGGAGATAATTTTGTTATGAGAAATTATTTCTCATTGAGGACTCGATTTAAGCTCAAGGGTAGCTTGAAAACCATTCGTAGAAGGAAGTTCCTTCGACGACAAACTCCTCGTTCCAACTTTTTGCTTATGCTCAAGAGGTATAGGAAAAGTTTGCCTCAGAGTTCTTCCTATTGTGATCCTTGGAAGGGATTGGATCGTAGCTATGGTCCAATTAGGATTAGGGAGCCATTTAACCCTACTGCCCCCCCCCATTTTTGAATACTGAAGAGCTCCAGGATTTTCATCAAACTAGGTCGCGTATCGACTTAGATATGGTGGCCTTTCAAAGGCTGATCATGTGTCGATCAGATCTTGAAAGGAGTGCTACTGAAGACGCGTTGCTGATTGGAACGGAAGCGGTTCGTTGGTTAGAAAATTTTTGAGGTAATTGCCTTCAAAGTGGCTTTTTATTGTAAAAAAAAAAAAAAATTTAAAATATTAAATAACTATTAAAGTTATTTATTTATTTTTAAAATTTTAATTTTTTAATAGTTAATATATAAATTTTTATATATAAATTTTTAATTTCCAAAAAAAAAAAAAAATTTGCTGAAGGGCTTAGTTTTTCTGCCCTTTTTCGACAGGGCCTGTGATCAGCCAAACGGTCGACTGACAGGATTTTCCATGTGTGTCAGTCTGACGCACACAGACCTGCCACCGTACCGGCCTGACAGACGCTGTCAGTCGACAGCGCCTGCGTCAGCATTATCAGCTGACAGATGTCGACGACGATTCTTGTCGAGGCATGACGAGCGCTACGTGGTGCGGCTATCCCAACCCGTCGCATAGTTGCGAGCCAGCCATAGTCGACGGCCTGGCTGGTTCTGACAGGCTCTGGTCCTGTCAGGCCAGGCTTTGGTCGGTGTGGTGCTATTGGCCGCGTCAGGCTATGCCGACGGCTAGCCACACAGCCACACAGCCTCCAACGTGCTGGCTGACAAGTTCTGTTCTTGTCAGGCCAGACTGTCGATCGACACTGTGGCTATTGGTGCCGCCATAGCCATGGCAGCACTGATTGTCGCCTACACAAAACTGTAGGCGTGTAGACTATAGCCTGCACATGTCAGATTGTCGTCTACAACAAGGCCCAAAAATAGTTGCAGGCCCAAACACTTTGGCAGATGAGCCTGTTACTTTGATTGCCTCGGGAACTGTGTTAAGAATAGATATCCTGTACTTGGAGATTATGCATTGATTTTTGTCCTTTGAACAGAATTTTTGTAAATAATAGATATCAATTACTATAGCACCCTAAAATTGGCGCAGTAAAATTGGAATAATTACATTCACCTTAGTAAATAAATTTAAATTCAAATTTAACCTCCCAAACCGCCCGTTAACCATCGAGAAACCCGTTTCCTCATTTTTTGCGCCATTTTTAGCAGTTGTTTTGACTGTTTGATGATATCGTCTTCGATCAGACGATATCGCCCCAGATTTGACGATTTCGTCTGGACTAGAACGTCCAGACGATTTCATCACAAAATTGAATTTGCATAGTTGGAATCCGTTCCAACGGGTCTCCAATCTGGGCAGAAGCGTGTCTGCGTCGTTGGGACCCTTCCCCCGTTGGAGATCTCCGAAATTGGGATGATCTCCAACTTCCCAACAACTATCCTATGCCTATTTAACTCTAAGACTTTTCCCTCCCCAACCCCTGGCTGAATTTTTATGCAAATTGAACCCTTATGCTCTAAAACATTGTAATTCATATTTTGCATTAGTCTTATAGTCATTTCATTGCAGGTACACCACTGGTTTTTAGCTGGAGCCAGCACCTATAGTAGCCGACGAACCTGTCAAGATCGGAGGCGATCTCGTCAAATTCGAGACGATCTCGTACTGATGCGAGATGATTTCTACTACAACACACATCGAGGCAATCAGTGCCTGGAGTTTGCTCTTCTGTCTCTTTCTTCTGTCATTTTATGCTATAAATTAGATTGTTTATTCAGTTTTTATACTATATTGCATCTGGAGTTCACCCATTTTGTCTAGTTTGCATATTAAGATCATATTCTGCTATCTAAACACAGTGATTTGCATTTACTTCTGTTCTTGTATATTGTTCAACTCTCATATTACTGTTTCATATAGTTTGCCCCTATTTTCAAAATAGAATTTCTTGTATTTCGCATTTGTTTGCTGTTTTGCAGGTCTCTGATGAATTCGTCTAACAAATTCGTCAGATTGCAGACGATCCTGTCAGTTTAGACGATTTTATCAAATTGAAGGCGATTCTGTTGAATTGTAGATGATCCAGAATGCTTCAAGCTTCAGAAACTCCATCAGACTTTCGGATCAGGTAATCCTCATTGGCCTCCTGCAAATTCTCTGTTTCTATTTTCCTTTCTATTTGTTGTATGCATTTAAATTGCATTTTCATGTAGTTTAAGTTAGAATCATTCGGCCAAACCTAGGATGAATGTTTAAAAATAAAACAAACTCATCAAAACTCATTCCCAAAACCTAGGCGTGGAAACTGCCCTTAAATGTTTCCTGGTGAACCCACCATCCGTCGAAAAATCACCAAAATGCACCTCCCTTGAGATGCGGGACCTTCGCAAAGTCCTCTCGTCCGAGGTACCGCACCATCCTTTTCCCATCCTCCTTTCGGGCGCGGATCCAATAGCCTGAAGGTAGGGGTGCGAAAATTTTGGAGCAATACAATTACCACGCATTGATGATTTATTAGATCAGCTTCAAGGAGCTAAGTTCTTTTCAAAAATAGATCTCAAAAGTGGATATCATCAAGTGTGTATCCAAGCTGAGGATACATGGAAGACAACTTTTAAGATGAAGATGGGCCTCTTTGAATGGTTGGTCATGCCTTTTGGTCTTACTAATGCTCCTGCAACCTTCATGAGGTTAATGAATGATGTATTTCGTGATGTACTTGACAAATTTGTAATAATATATCTTGATGATATATTGATTTTCTCAAAAACTTGGGAGGAACACCTTAGGTATATCCAGCAAACCCTTGATCTTCTTGCGAAGAATCAATTATATGCCAATTCTTCCAAGTGTTCTTTTGGCAATACTTCAATTTCTTACCTTAGCTATGTGATTAGTGAAAGTGGAATTCAGGTAGATCCCATAAAATTTGATGTTTTACTTAAGTGGTCCCCTCCTACAACTCTCACTGAGTTAAGGAGTTTTCTAGGACTTGCGAATTTTTATCGCAAGTTCATTCCTCAATATTCCACCCTTGCAACTCCATTGCATTATCTCACTAAGTCTAAAGTTCCATTTCATTGGGAAAAAAGCCAAGAAGTTGCCTTTGAGAAACTCAAAAAGAAACTTTGTACAACACCTGTGTTAACTTTACCCGACCTCTCTCAACCTTTTGAGATTGAAACGGATGCCTCTAAAGTTGCCTTAGGAGCTGTGCTCAAACAGAATGGTCATCCAGTTGCGTATCATTCAGAAACTTTTTCTGCTGCTAAGTCGAACTATTCTACATATGACAAGGAGTTATATGCATTAGTTCAAGCTATTAAGTATTGGAGAAATTATCTTTTGGGAAAAGATACAGTAGTACACACTGATCATATGCCTCTCAAGTTTTTACAATCTCAAAGTAAAATTGAAGAATCAAGACATATGAAGTGGGCCTCTTACCTCCAACAATTTCACTTGGTGATCAAGTACAAAAATGGGAAGAGTAATACTGTTGTTGATTGTTTGAGTAGACCTCCATCCGCTCTTGCCTTAATAGTTATGTCCAATTCACACTTGGGATTTCATACTTGGCCTAATCAGTATTCACAGGATCCTGATTTTGGAAAAATATTTGAGCAAGTGAGTAAGCCTTCTTCCAATTTGCGTCCTTTCCAAGATTTCTACATCAAAGAAGGACTTCTTTACAAATTGGACAAGGTTTGTGTTCCTTGTGAGCCTATAGTGTCACTTCTTAAGGAAGATCATTCTACACTTTATGGTGGTCACTTTGGGAAGCATAAAACACTTCATCATTTGCAAAGATTTTTCTATTGGCCTAAAATGCAGAGGGATGTGTTGAGATTTCTCAAACAGTGTGCAGTTTGTTGTCGCTCAAAACCAGCTAACAGGAAGTTTGGCTTAGGCATGCCTTTGTGCATTCCTTCCCGTCCTTGGGAAAGCATTTCCATGGATTTGGTTAGTGGTTTTCCTATGACAGTGCGCTAACATGATTGTGTGTTCGTGGTGGTTGACAGATTCAGTAATATGGCTAAGTTTATTCCATGCCGCAAGACAAGTTCTTCAACAGACTTAGCCCAATTTTTCTTTGACAACATTTGGCGTTCCTTTGGTCTACCTACCAGCATTATCTTGGATCATGATTCACGCTTTGTGGGTCACTTTTGGCGTTCTTTGTGGAAAATTTTAGGAGTTTCCCTTAACTTTTCCACCGCCTATCATCTGCATTTCGATGGGCAGACTGAAGTGGTAAACCATACCCTTATGCAAAGTTTACAAATCTATCATCACACTTCACCAGCAAAGTGGGACTTGAGTCTCACTCATATTGAACATGCCTACAATAGGGCCCTACATTCTTCTACAGGTCATTCATCCTTTGAGGTTTGTATGGGATTTCAGCCCTTGGCACCTTATGAGTTACCTTTGTCTTTGCCTTCTCCTATCACTTCACATCTTCAGAAGGAGCAAGACAAGGCACACTCATTTATTCAGCATTTGCACAATCTGCAATCAAATGTGGTTGAGATTTTTCAAAAGACACAGAGAGCAGCAAAAAAAGGCCATGGATCGACATCGAATTCCTCATCCATTTCAGGTTGGTGACAAATTTTGGTTGCATCTTGACAAGTGACATTTTTTTTTATAAGACTTAGTAAAATCAAACCAATTCGCTATGGGCCTTATACTATTCTTCAATAGGTGTCCGAGAATGTTTTTCGCCTTGATCTTCCCGCACACTTGGGAATTCATGACATCGTCAATGTAGATCTTTTGAAGTTGTATTTTGACTCTACATTGGAGACAGCACCAGCTATCAGTCATCCTATGGACGTGGTTCCTGATTCTCAGTTACCATTGGATTCTGATCAGATCTATGACACAAAGATTCGATAGACTCGCTAGGGGTATACCACCTCATATCTTGTGGCTCGGCGAGGACAGTTGCCGCATCAGGCTCATTGGATTTCTTTTCATCAGATGTCCCGTGACTTTCCTACTCTTCTGAAAGCATTGGAGTCCAATGCTTCTATTATGGGGAGGCATGATGAGGATTGATGTTTGATCCTTCATATGACCCCTCTAGTAGTTCCTAGCTAGGTTTGCATAGTTTATTTCTTGCAAATTAATAATTGTAAGTGAGTCTCCTTCTCACATGCACTTGTGGGCACTAGTTATCTTCTAGTTGTCATTTAGAGTGTTAGTTAGTAAGTGTGAACTCAAAGTAGGAAGTGTGTACTTCAATATAGCTAAAATGGATCTTCTAGTTAGCATTATTATTTTTCTCTTAACTTAGAAGTTACGTGCATTCTCCCTTGCACTTTTGTAGCTTATGGTTAAGCATATTGGATCAAATCCATGATTTGATGGGTTTGGTTATGTATTTTGGGCCATTAGTGCCTATAAATTGAATTGTAAATAATAGAACACTTATTTGGATTTTCAATCCTTTTCAGTGCCACTTAAGGAGGGCAAAGTTCCATAAGCCACTTCATGGGCAAAGTCGATTACATAAGATTGATCTCCATGATTATTACAATGATAAATATATCTTCTTTATATACCCATATTCTAATTATACTTTGGGGAGATTACTACTACTATAATATTATATTATAATATAATCAACCTTAGGTTAAATGTGGCCCATGCCAACCCTTATACAATATAATAATATATCCCCAAATATCTATTCATAGGTACCCTAACATTAACTAGAATGAACTACCTAAGTATGTGAATGAAGATGTCATCGAGGAAGACCCTATTATATATATTGGTATTATCATAGGTGTGCTTTAAGAAAATGATGGTCCAAAATTGATATGTGAATAAATGAATCTTGGTAATTATGTAAAATTTAAAAGGGACTGCAAATGTTCTAGCATAAATTAATAAACAAGAGCAACATCCAAATGATATGTGGATCATACATTTTGATAGTGCAATGACTAGAAATATAATTGGTGTTAGTAACCAATTCATTTATCCCTAAAGAACTTATCTAAATTATGCATGTATATTGTTATTTAATCATGCAAATAATATGGTTGAATACGAAGCTCTATGTATGAGCTTGAGGAAGGATGGGAATATGAGCATTAAAAATATTAGAGTTTCTGGTGACTCTAAAATAATCATAAATTAGGTCAACTTAGAATGTACTACAAATAATAAGCACCTAAATTCCTACAAACATGGGGTTTAGGACCAGTTAGAGAGTTTTAGTACATACAAAATTAAAGCAATCACACGAGAATTGAATGCCAAAGTAGATTAGCTAGCTTCCATGACCACTAAATTTGACCCTACCATAGATATATGGAATAAACTAAAATAGCTTGAAGTAGTCTTTTGATATGATTTCCCTGATAACTTTGATTATTTACATGTGTTTAAAAACAATGAAAAACTATAGAAAATAATATTAGGGAAGCACAACATGCCAAAGACAAAAATGAATATAGGGATGACATAAAATATGGAGGGATCTAACTTAAGGATAAATAATTACCAAAAGGATTAAGCATACTATAAATTTTATTTGACCATGATAATAGATCCAAGACTTCTAGAATAAAGGTCATGTCATCCTCTCACCATCCATTTGAGGTAGTTGAAGAAAAGAATTTTCTTATAGGGAAAGGGTGTACTAAAGAATGGGTAAGCTAATTCAAAGAACTCTGTGAGAAATTTGAAGATATTATTGACTGGTATTATGAACATTTGAAAGCTTATGATAGAAGTATCATTGAGCACACCATAGAATTAGAGTTTAGTGTAAAACCTTTTTGATAAATTAAGGTTAATTAATCCTAAATTGAAGTGGTTATGAATAAGAAAATCCTTAAGCTTCTATCAGCCCATATCATATTTTCCATACAATACTTTCTATGGTTTGCTAACTTGGTTTATGTATGAAGAATTAGATATTATATTGTATGTCAACTTTAGAAACCTGAATAAGGCATCCTTTAAAGGCCAATACCTACTACTAACCATAGATCATTTTACAAAATGTGGTAAGGTCTTAGATGTTGTCACTACTAGAATTTGTTTTAGGAATGACGACTAGCATAAAACAACATTCACAAAAAAAATAGGGAACCTTTACATACCAAAGAATTCCTTTATGTTTTTCAAATGTTGGACCCATACTCTAGAGAGCTATGGATATCATTTATGTAGGTTTGATAGATGAAATTATACTCATATACCCAGATGATTTGATTGTCTTTTCTAAATAAATGTATAAGCATATTGAACATCTAGAATTTATTTTTTAAATATGTAGAGAGTATGGAATATCATCAAATCTAAGAAAAATTTATATTTATGGTGCAAGAAGGAAATTTATTTGGTTATGTAATGTCCAAAGAGGGCCTTTTAAAATATCCTGATAGGATTAAAGAAATCTAGGAGTTACCTTTGCAAACAAGACTTAAGGGATTTATATCATTCCTTAGGCCAATTTAGTTGTAGCTAAATTTATAAAAAACTTTGCACAATTGGTTAGGCCTCTAATTGAAATGCTAAAAAAAGATATCATTTTTGCTAGACTAAAGAAGGAAAATAACTTTCAAATACATAAAATAAGCAATTACCAAGGCCCCAATACTTATCAACCCAAAATTTTCTAATGATTTCATGATTTATGTGTTTAGGATTGATGAATGCATTATAATTGTTTTAACTTGCAAAGATGATAGACATGAAGACCACTTGATCTCCTTCATGATTCAAGTACTCCATAATTACAAAGAAAGGTATAATTTTAAAGAAAAATAGGTGTTTGCAATGATGAAGGATTTAAAAATGTTTAGGTACTACTTATCTCAAAGTAAAATGGTTGTATTCATAGCATAGACTAATGTGAGATATATAGTGCACCATATTGAATTAGGGGAGAAGAGAGTAGGTTGAATAGATAAAATTTAGAAATTTGACATAGAAATTAAATCAAACAAATTGGTTAGAGGTAGGGCTTCATGTGAGAATCTTTCCACATTAGCTCCTATGAAACCTAAAATATTAGTGAAAAAAATCAAACTCGATGATCCATTGGGATGGATTGAATATATTAAATGATATATGGTATTAGGATAAGTCCTAGAGGATTCTGATGCCAAAATAAAGGACTAGATTCAGGCAGAAAGTAATACACTATACCTAGATAAATGATTTTTTATTTTTAAAATAGTATAATGGAATACTACTATGATGTGTAGAGGAACAAAGACAAAATTTCTAAACAAAGAGTACCATGATGAAGGAATACATTATCCTACCATGTTCCCCAATAAGATATGGCATACATTGGTTGGCATCCTATAATATCACCATCATCTCCTTCTCATAATTTAAATTTTCTAGTTTTTTTCTTGAGAGTGCCTTACTAGCAGATGCCAATGAATGCCCTTATTGCATAAGAATTATACCAATTCCACTTTTGGAGGAATCACTTTCAACCACTAATGGCTTGGAGGAATCAAGCATATTTAGTATGGGAGTAAAGATCATAACATATTTGTGTCACAAAAATACATGTTCGGTGGGTTCTAACAATAGAAATGAATTCTTTTGAAACATATCCATCAAAGGGGATGTGATCTTTCTATTATCATGGCCAAATTTTTTATAATAGCTAGGGAGGCTAAGGAAAAACCAAATAATTTTGAGAGTGTGTGTTTTAGGTCATTTTTGTATGGTGGTAATCTTTCTAGAATCCAATTTGATCCCTTCCTGTAAAACTATATGGCCTAGGTATTCCACTTCCTACATCCAAAAAAACATTGGATCATTTGGCACACTGTTGATTATCAACCAAGAGTTATAGTGTCTATTCTAAATGGTGTAAATGTTCCATCCATACATGACTGTAAACCATAATATCATCAAAAAAGACCATAAACCATAATATGTAGATGTTGAAAGGTTGCATTCATGAGAATATAAAATGTGGATGGCATGTTGGTAAGACTGGATGACATGAAAAGGAATTTATAATGGTCTTCATGAGTGAAAAATATCTATCTTATTCTTGCAATATGACCTGACGATAACCTAAACGAAGATCCAACTTTTAGAAGAAGCAAGCACCATGGAGTTCATCCAATAGCTGGTCAATGACAAAAATATGAAATTTCTCCTTGATGGTCTTTTTGACGGGTGTCATTATTCCCATTCCTTGGCTATATGCACTAATTACTATAAGAGATGTTATAAGGAATGGATTCCTAAGCTTCTAAGGGAGCTAAAGTAGTATTGAGTGGAAAAGAACAATACAACAAAATGGAAATCTCACAGGAAAAGTAATGATAGAAAGTAAAGCAGAACATAAGTGAAATTACACACTTGAATTGACCAATATCTACTACTATAAAACATGCTTAGAAAAGTGCATAATTTAACATTACTTTAACAATATGTAGAAAATAGTAATGAATTGCATTACAAAGTATAATTATAATGTTATGCTACAGAAAATAGTAAACAACCCTTTATCAGTATGAGAGAGTGGGCCCTTACTCCTCACCTGATAAAGGAGAAAATTAACTTAGATAAAAAAACTATTAAACCACACAAAAATGCAAGTTAATAAAGCATAATCTTGATTGTAAGTTTATTAATAAAAAGCTCGCTATAGTAGTTGTTTACTCCCATATTGTTTACATCCACATCTATATTTTCCAACCCCTTGACTCCCATCAAGGTGCTTATTTATAAAATATTAATCTAACTACATCAACACTTCCAACCAGCAGGGTCATTACTATAAACAAAAGCAAACAATATTCATCCATTTATCAATCACTTGCCTAAGATTATGAAATGGATGTTATAACAACCAAAATTAATATTCACCACAAATGTACATTGGTATTTTCACAATAAGGATAACAACTTTCACTCTTGGAAATAGCATCGGTTAATCAACAAAATAGAGCCATGTGTGTTAATAATAGTAGGGTCCAATTTCAAAAAAATGTCAAAACGATCTCCTTGGTAAACACAATTGGTACAATGTTAGTTTCCATGGCAATTTATTTCTAGCTAGAATCTACACAAAAGAAGGGTTCTATCGGATTCATTGCATCAATAGCTCCTATCCTAGCATGTACCTTAACAACTTGTCTATTATCCAAAGTGCATGAATATGCTTCAAATGCACTCGAGAAAGGGCTTCAAAACCTATAGTATGAAATAACTCTTTGCCATCTCAAAATTATTAGTGAAAATAACCAAAGGAAACATGAAAATTAACCCAAAATCAATTAAGAAATGCAATTCTCCTATTCTAACTTGTCTAACTCAAATATCATGCTAAACTATGCAAAATTCTAATATTAGTCATACATATGTTTCAATTAGAGGTAAAAGAACATCTCAAAGCACCTATTAGATGAGGTATTTATGGGCCTCGTCATACCCCTCTTATTGAGTGTTTGCATGTCCTCATGCAAATGTCCTCTCTAAATCAGTACTTAAGTCAATGTCTTCAACCAACTTTGGGATAAAATTCTCACCTATGGTATGGTAACCTTGACATTCCCTTATGTCATTGATGCAAAACTAAGAATATTGTGTTATTTAATGATCATTAGTGTCATATTGAGACATAGGGATAATGATGAGAGGGGATCTAAATCTCATCCTAATCCACCTAAACCTAAGAATCTGAATGGTAGAAATAATGCATAATGCTCAATGGTGCAACCATATAATATTGGTAGGTGAGACTACCTCTCTCTTCTTCAATATTAGGGGTAATTCTTCCCACCTTTCCTGATAGGCTTATTTTGATTTCTCAAAATAAGATTCATAGAATCCTTGAAATTGGTTGATGCATTCTTGTTGATGAGTCACATATTGATGCCTAATTTTGTTCACACTCATTAATGCTAGGTCCCTAGAGACAAATGCCTAAGTATTAGGATACTCATAGCTTATCTACAATCCCACCATAACTTTTCTCTTTGCATATTAAATAGCCTTGTCTCTACGATGAATATAATTATGCATCATAGAAATAAAAGCTCTTATCTGATAATACCCAACATATATGTTAGGGAAGAATGTGTAATCCTCTTCCACAACATAATTATACACAAAAAATTTGTAGAGCAAGTGCTAGTCATGTATGCTTCTAAAATCTCATGTCGTGTCTCCAAGGTATGTAATAATTTAAAATACAACCTAAGAAATTGCCACCTAACAAACTACTCGTGTAAAAATATTTTATAAACCCTTGTTGGTTGTCAACATTTTAGCATTTGTACTATGATGTCATAGGTTGTTTTGAATTTTTTTCATATCTCAACAAGGGCTACCTCTAATTATTCATTTGTATCTTTAAGGGTTTAACAGACTATATTCTATGTTCCAGGTAGGCACACCTCTTCACCCATTTCTCGATACCAACATTGTTCTCCTCTAACTTTACTACATTTAGAGGAATAACAAATATTAGGATTAAGTATTTCTAAGGGTTTTCTTTGTACCTCTTTATCCTAGTGTGAAATGGACCCCTCAATCTGTGTCTCCAACCTATTGTTGTCATTTTTTCTAATCTCCATTTGTTGTTCTCGAGCACTTTTTCTAGCCAATTTTAGTGCTTTACTCAAGTACCTGATTTTGTTTATAGTTTTTATCTCCCCTAAATTATCTCTCAAGTCCTAGAGTATGGTGGAAATTAAAGGGTTCTCTTCATCCTTCAAGTCACCTTCATGTTCTGTGGGTGCTAGGATTTTTGAAGTCCCTGTGTACCTCTGCTACTTTTTGAGGCTCGCTACTTCTTTCTTCAACTGAGTAAGTAGGATGTCCCTTTCCTACAAAATTTTTTGGAATTCAATTATTACAATTGTACCTCCAATTTTTATTCTAGGGTTAGGTTTCTAACCCCTATCTCTTCCTGGTCAATTATCACTTCCTATGGTATATCGCTTTTATCAACATTCTTATTTTCCTCCCATTTCATGGTAGAGTTCATCTTCTACTGACAATCACTTTGTGCTTTTGTGCTATATGATTTTGTGCTTTACCTTTGATTTCTTCATTTCTCCTATGCCTTTGACATTTCTAGCATAGACCCCTATTATTTTGATACTATCTTGGCTCATGATTGCTTTTGAGAGTTATTCATTGTAAAACTTTGTTGTGTTCTCTTGGCACTTGCCCGCTTGGCTCTCATCAATACGTGCAGTCTATTGTCCAAGAATGCCTACCATAAACTTCCTCCTTCCTCCTATAATAGGAAAGGGTTTTTGCAATTGCGTTCTATAAGGTCATGATGCCTCAATGTTCATGTGTCCTCCTGAAATTTTTAGCCATCGAATATGAGGAAGAACATAGAAAGAATAGTAGGTCTATTCCTAGTTCTAGTTTTTCAATCCCATGTCGTAAATGCATCGAGATATTCAAAAGTTATCCTAAAACTAAGGTAAATTGGTCATGATAAGTAAAATATTTCATGACCAATATGGCCACTATGTCCTAGGATTTTTGATAGATTGGTCCTTTTGATGCCCTTACATAAATTCTTATTATTCATTTTTTACTTAGGATCAGGGTCTCCTTCCTTCACAAATAATTTGTCAACTTCATGCAATGGAGGTTTTGAACCAAAAAATCATTCTCCTAAACAGGGAATTCAAGAAATCTCACTTAGGATTTTAGGTGTTACCTTTATCATGGTACCTCTTCTAGTGTTATTTTTCCTTCTTTGAGGTAGTTGGTTAATTATTCTATGAGAATGACATCAAATCCATAAAACAACCAGAGAAAATCTAGCCATCCTATAGATTTGAGGATTTCTACTACTTCATATTATTGTAGCAATTTTTTCACCATCGTTGGTTTAGACATTTTTTATGATCATCCATTCATAAGTGAATGTAAAATTGGAAACAAGGTATCACCACTACGTAATACAAATTTTCCAAAGATCAATTGCAAAGTGGTAATATTGAGGTTGGTTGAATTATTTATTATCATCGCCACATTCATGCAAAAGACAACCATTTTTCGTATCTTTCACCTGATTCATAGTCAGTTCCCTTGATGGCTCTTCTTCCAATGTCCACTCTTGAGTGGTCAGGTGGCATGGTTATTTATCCCACTTGACTTTGCATTTATTTTTTGATGCCAAGGTAGTGCAACCTTTCATTGTCCACTAAATATTGTATGTTTATTAGTGATTTTTTCCCTCGTGCCACGAACAGTCATATCAAATGATGGTCATACCTATTACTCATTATTTTTGTATTTGAAATATGCTCTATCAATATGTCCATTGCATGATGTGATTTCCCATGCCTTGTGGCTTAAATTTTCTTATCCTTGGTGGTTAATATTTTACCATATATCCTTTATCATGTTCATCCTTATCACGCATGATATTTGCCATAATATCATTTCCACTTTTACCACCTCTATGTGTACCTCGCGTATAGTGTTTTTTATTTATCGCATCCTTGTCTGCCACCACTTGTATTTTTCATAAATAGCCTAACACATTAAAATAATGTGTCCTTTCCTCATTTCTAATAAAAAGCACATCCTCATGCCAAATTATCCATGATGTGATCAACTTTCCATTGCCTATTCTAGAGCCTTATTCTTGTGCTATCCTTTTTGTAACTTTTTTGGAGCACCTCAACTATTTTATTGCTAAGGTAGTAGGTTCTAAAAATATGATCCCTTAGATTTCCAACCACTACCATAAGGCTACCTCATTATGTAACTAGACTATGTATAATGTAATCATAATACTAAGATAAACAAGAAAGAAAAATAATGCATACCTTATTGATTTGGAGTGTGGCTTCATTGCCTTTTGGATAAATTAGAAGGGCTCTTTCTGATGTGAATTATGGCTATGAATGTACTAAAACAAATAAAAATATTAGAAGGCACATAGGAATATATGTATGTATATATTTGATCTATTTTTTCAACAAAAGAGGTCACCATTTCTGGTTTTCAACCAACTTTTGCCTTGGTTGCATCCTAAAAGGATTTTCAAAACCAAGTAATTATTCCCAAGTTTTGTATGTCAAAAATTAGTTTTCATACATAAGTTGACCTAGTAACGCCCACAAATGGATTTTCATTACTAGGATTCTCTTTTTTTTAAAGGACAACAATTTTCAATTGATAACTTGGTTGGAAGAAGAGGTTTCCCCATACATATCTAATTGTGACTAAAATTGAGCCACAAATTCTTCTTTAGTAATTGACTTTTTATATACTTTTAACATGTTCATTTACCAACATGCGTCTTCTCGATCCATAAATAGGTTGTAAATGAATTGTACCATTGTCAAAAACTTGTTCTACTTGATATAGACCTAACCAATGTGTGCAAATTTTACCTTTAAAATCATGGTAACAAGAATCAAATAGAAGTTTCCAATCACCTTGTTAAAACTTATTATTTTAATATGTCGATCACGCAATTTTTGTTTTTACTACTAAATGAGCTCTATCTTCTAAATATCTTAAATTATATATTTGTCCAATTGATTAAATTGTATCACTCTCTCTAACTGTACATGTGTTAGGTCAATCCCCACCTCTAAAGTTTTACACAATGTTTGAAACTAAAATTCAATAGGAAAGATGGGTTTCTTACCAAATACAAGTTCATATGGGCTAAAACATGTGGATTTTCATGTGGTATTGCATTCCCATACTATTTAATTCAATCTATTATAACAATCTCGTCAGTGCATGGCTATTATCTTCATCAAAATGTTCTCCAACTCATGATTGGTAACCTCCACTTGTCCAATGGATTGAGGATGATAGAGTGAATATTTTTTATTCTTTACTTGGTACTCCATAAATGCTTTGATTACCTTAGATTTGAATTGTAGTCCTTGATCTAAAATAATTTCTTGAGGATCTCCATAGCACTAAAAAATCTATTCATACAAAAAATTAGCAACTTTTTCTTCACAAGCATGGGTTAGAGCACAACCTTTTGCTCATTTCGTAACATAATCAGTATAAACTAAAATGTGTGCAATCCCATTGGATTTTGGATTGATAGGTCTAATAAAATTGATCCCCCACTTCTCAAATGGTTCAAGCACCACTTGAGTTTGTGGAGGCATTTTATCTAAAGCAATTGATCATCCCATCCTTTGGCATTGATCACACTGTTGAACATATTTTACACATCCCAATGAAGGGTGGGCCAGTAATAACCAACCCCACAAAATTTATAAATAGTATTTTTTTTAGAATAATATCCTCCAAAGGGATCATCATGGCATACAGGAAGTATGTCAAATACTTCATCCTCCCCTACACATATACATAACAAAAAATCAAGCCCGATTCTAAACAAAAGTTTGTTAGTCCATTTATAAGATAATATTTTCTAGATCAAATGAGATTTTTATTTATGTGAGAAGTGAGGAGGTATTTTTCTTGTTGCTAAATAATAAAAAATATCAGTAAACCATGGAGAAAGTGTAGATATTGCAAAAATATTTGTCTTGAAATGTGTCTTCCATTGGCTTGATATCACTTGCATGCACTAATCTAGATAAATAGTCAACAACATCATTTATTTTCCAGGTTTATTGATAATAGTGATATCGAACTCTTGAAACAATAACAAACACCTAATAATTCTACGACTAACCATTTCTTTGTTCATCAAGTGTTTAATAGCATAATGATCGATGTGAACAAATATTTGGTAGCTTATGATGTAACGATGAAATTTATTAATGGCATAAATTACTACCAAGAGCTCTTTTTTAATGGTCATGTAGTTTTTCTTGGCCCCTATTATATTATTATTAATATAATAAACTACATATGGATTTCCTTCTTATTGGCCTAAAACTACTCCTTATGCAGTGTTGGATGCATCTGTATGGACGTGGAATGGAAGTGACCAATTATGGCCTCGAAGGATAGGTGCAAAAATAAATTTTTTCTTAACTGGATCAAATGCTATATGATAGTCATTTGTCTAGTTAAATTATGCATATTTCATTAATAATGTAAAAAGAGGAGCTACAATTTTACTAAAATCTTGAATAAAACGATGGTAATAACCTGCATGGCCTAAAAACTACAAATATTTATAAGTGTTTTTAGTGTTGGAAGTTGTTTTATTTTTTCAATATTTTGGTGGTCCACCTTAATACCTTATTTTGAGATATGATGTCCCAAAATTATACCTTCATCCATCATCATAAGGTATTTTTCATGGCTTAGAGATAGATTGTGGGCTTCACACTTGGTTAGTACCTTATCCAAATTTTGTAGAGCCTCATCAAAGGAATCCCCATATATAGTAAAATTATCCATATAAACTTCCACACACTCATTAGAAAGGGCAGCAAATATGACTACCCTAAGGTTATAATTATCCATCATCACATTTACATTTCTTTATTTTCCTTTGCATGGTAGAGTACCCCCATTGAAAACCATGATTTCAAATGAATTAAAAGAGTATATGTAACAAGCTACTTGTTTAGCTACCCAAGGATCAATAAAATTATAGGTACTCTCATAATCAATGAGGATAATAAGTCATTGGCCTATGAAATTCCCTATCACTTTCATTATTTGGGGAGTAGAAATCCTAGCTAATGCATGTATTGAAATTTCATGTGGTTGGTCCTCTGTTATTTCATAATATTTAGGTTGATCTTCCTCTCTATGGTCCTCCCTTTTATCATGTGGTTCCTTGGTGGAAGGTTGACCCACATTGAGTGAATATAGTTTCTATTATACATACTTGCAGCCCAAAGAATAATTGACATCACAGTTGTAACATAGTGTTTATGCCCTACATGCCTTCATTTCTTCTCAAGTGATATGTTTAACTTGGGGTAGTTTGTTTCCTAACTTTGATGATGTTTATGATGGAAATTAGTTTCAAGTCTATGGAGGTTTAAAAGTATACCTTTGTGCTATGAATTTTTCTCCAACAAATCTATCCAATCCTACAACTACTATCATATTTTCTATATTGAACATTTTCACTTCAGCATGGATATATTCCTTTAATCATGAAACAACTTTAGACTTGGCACTGAATCCCCCAATGTAATTTTCTAAAATTTTAAAGTGTTTGGTAATCACAAATAAATATCATCTATCATAACATAGTGAGGAATCTAGTGAAATATCCATACTCACTAGGTCCAAAATTGATGAATAAGTTTATCTTAAGTTCATCCCAAGAAAGCCATAAATGCTTATTCTCTAACCATTGGTACCAATGGACTACTTCCTATTCTAGGTTGAAGGATGCAATTGCAATACTTTAATCATGGAGAGTGATATAAAGAGAAAATTATTGGTTGGTCCAATACAATCAACTAGTTGGATCATCACCATCAAATTTTAGAGAGTCTAGCTTAGGTATTCTTTGATTTTTATTTAGATGCAATGTATTTTATGCTTTTCTCTCAAAACTACCACCTTGACTTCCTAGTGATTGTCTTGCTAGAATATCATTTTTCTAATTAGGCTTATTAAACAGATCTCGAGATCATCAATTTTATCCAATTTATCTTTAATTTGGATAATGTCTAAAGGATTTATGACTGAGAAGTTTCAATTTATTTCACATGTTTTCCCAACCACTCTATCTCTTGGGTAGCTCTAGTACTACCAACCATTTTTAGCTACTTAAGGATCTCTGAAAAGGTATATCAAAGTTATAAATTAAAATGATTGACTTGAAAAGAGGGTCAAAATGGACTACACTACAAAATGACAAGTTCTGAATTTTTTGTATTTTTTATTTTTGGACTACTAACAATGACTGCTCCAACGGTGGACTATTGATAGCTAATTGCTTTGAATGTCAGACTAGGTATTCTCTGCACTATCAAACTAGATCTTCTATATACTATCATGCTCTCTATTTTTTGCATTATCAAACTAGATATTCTTTGTATTGTTAGACTATATATTCTCTTTACTTTCAAACTATATATTATTTGTGCTATCACTCCAAATATTCTCTACACTATTAGATTATGACTAGAGTAGTCTTTTCTACAATATGCTCATATCTAGTTTTGGTTTTGAACAGAAAAGGATTTACAAACAAGGTTTCAATAGGGATAATTAAGTCAAGTGTGTTTGATTTTATGGCCTCTTTGATATACAATCTTGTTCATGATTAGTGGCCAACCTAATAATTTAGATATCTAACTACAAAGGGTTCCAACATACCTATAGTTTTACTATCCATTTTTTAGGGTACTATGAAAATAACTTCTAAGGGCTAATTGTTTATCGAGGCATCATAAAACTCAAATGGTTGATATCTTCCTATGGGTAAAGGCTTCTCCTATAATCCTAAGGGTACATGGGAGCTCATAGCCAAATACAATTATTTTTTAAGGCCTAGGTATTATATTATGAGCACCCCTCACTTTGCTAGACACTTTATGAGCAATCTAGGTTAACCAAAAATTACAACTTCCTTATGATATTTCAAAACATAGGGTTTTTAACCTAATATGCTAAAAACAAAAAAAAAGTATGTTTTTTTGCTTTAATGGAAAATAAACAGAATGAAAAAAAAATTGTAGAATAGAAAAATAGACAAAAGGACAAGAACAATTGTTGTTGCTATGAAATATTGGAAATTTTGAATTAGTAGTGTTGTCATTGATGTCAAGAGTCAGTGTCAGGAATCAGTGCAGGACTTGGAAAAATAAGGGTTAAAATATGTATATTTTAAGCCCAAGATATTTGGTCTAAGAGCTCCAGATGATTGGTCAAAAGGACGGTTAAATACCCTGAAGAAAATGCCTAAAGAAAATAATATTAAAATATTTATTATTATAATATTAAAGGCGGTTAGAAAATGTCTAAGGGCGAAAGAGGAAAACACCTAGACCCAATGGAAATAATATTATAATAATTTATTATAATATTAAAATTTTAATTATGCCTAACGTAGTTTATAAATTATTTATAATATTTATATTATAAATTTATTTATAAAAATAATATTTTCACAACCCAAAATTGGGTTGGGTGCCAAAATGAATTCAAATTTTATATTATCCACCGACATTGGAAAAAGGAAGGCATATGGTATAAATACCATAGCACTTACCCCTAAAAGGTAAGTCTCCGAAATTATTTTAATGCATGTGAGTTTGAAGTGAAGGCAAAATATTTCGTGAGCAAGCAAAGGACAAAATATTATAATTTTTATTTGCCCCCAAAATCCATGGAAGATAAAGCAACTAAGGTGGAAAGGTCAAACACCAACCAGCGGTTGGGCTAGCGGTGAATCCAAGGTATGCAAAGTGTTTGGAACACAGAGGTGTTGTGTTCGATTCCCGACAGCAACGCAGGACAAAGCCTTTTTGGCTTTTGGCGAGCAAGGAGGAGTCAAAGCGTCCTAGGCACCTTTGCCTCCCATATGAGCGCTTAGGTCACGCGATAGGGGAGTCGCGGCTAAGGCGCAGGCGGTGATTCGACCAGGGATCGAATCCCATGGGGAACGCACACAAGGTATTTGATTTGTGGTTAATTGTGCATTGCCTAAGGTTGTTGGTGGCACTTAAAGCGCATGCTTTAATTTTTGCACCTAGGTTAAAGTGTGAAGAGGGAAAATTATTAGCACGTGGGTTATTTGGTTTTTGTTAAAGTGCTTAGGGAGTTAAAAGGGTAAGGTAATTAATTTTTACCTTAGAGAAAGTGAGAAATATTTTATTAAGAGTTAAAAATATATTGCATTGTTTTATAAAGTTAATTATTTGAAAAAGGTAATATTGAGTAGGGAGACATAAGTAGTGTTTGGATTGCTTCATGCATTAAATTTATGAAAGGGGTTATTGTGAAATTAAGTGGGTGAAATCTTTATTTAATAAAGTTGGAGATTATAAGGTGTAATTGAGAATTAATATTTTTGTATGGTGAAATATTTGAAGGAAATAATTGAGGATAGATTTTTGACATCTAACCATTGAGATTGGCAAAGAGATTGATTGTGATTGAGACAGGTTTTGAGGTCAATTCTTCATCAAATAAAAGGTATGGGTATATCATCCTTCTGAGTGAAATATTGTTGGTTTGGATGTTGTGAATGCTAAGTTGGAGTGAAAAGGTTTGTTTGATACGCGTTGTTGAGTATGCTTTCATGTACATGATTGGTGAATGTTTATGAGAACATTTGAGTGAGATTGAGAACTATCTTGAACTAGGGTTTGTGAAATATCATGAGTATCATTGTTATGTGAGGTTTTTTTATAAGAATTATTGGAAATATTTGAGTAAACCTTCATGTGCATGATTAGAGTTTGTGAAAAGAACATGAGTATCATTGTTATGTGAATGAGGAATCATCTTGATTCAAGGATTGAGATTCATAGTGTGAGTTATTGAAAGCATTTTGAAACACTTGTTTAGGGTTTGTAAGTAAGTTGTGTTTTCTTAAGTTATTGATTGAGTGGAATTGGTTGAGCATAGTTGATTGAGAGTGTTGGAGTGATAGTTCAAGTTCTATAAAATAAATTGTTCTTTATTCTTAATTGATTTGAAGAGAGTTTGGAAGTGATTGAGTGTTGTATGAGAGTGAGACATATTGAGTCTCTAATCATTCTCTATATATTTTTGTGGTTAAACGAGAGAGTTTGAAAAGTGATTAAGTATTGTTATGAGTGTGAAACATATTGAGTCTCTAACCATTCTCTATATGTTTTTGTGAGATTAAAACAAGATTCTGTGTGAAACTTGTCTTTGTGCTTGAAGAGGTTTTCTATGATAGATTGAGTTGATTTGAACAAGCTATTATGAAAGCTAGTGAGCATATTTGAGCAAGTCCTAGAGTGGACTTAAGGACATATTTGTGTGATATTTTGTGGAAGCTTACAATGCAAATTTGAGGTAAGTCTTGGTGAATACTTGTTGAGAAAATTGGACAAGTTCTAGTGAGGATTTGTTGAGCAGATTTGAGGTAAGTCTTGGTGAAGACTTGAGAGCATATTGAGCAAGTTCTAGAGAGGACTTGTGGATAGATTTGAAGCAAGTCTTTGAGAAGACTTGAGAGCAGAGTTGATTGATTGATTTGTTCAAACCTTGAGTTAAGGTTTGGGGCAGATCTAGCAGATTTGATTTGTGATTAGATCAAGCTTTGTGTTAAGACTTGAGGATAGATTTGAGGATAGTGTTTGGTGCAGATTTTAGGATAGATTTGTGCTAGACCAGATATAGAGTTTGAGCATATTTGTGCTAGACCAAAGGACTGTGTTTAGTGCAGATTTAAGACAGATATTTGAGAGCAGATTTGTGCTAGATAGAGGATAGTGTTTAGTATATATTTGAGACAAATATTGAGAATATTTGTGCTATACCAAAGGACAGTGTTTAGTGCAAATTTGAGACAAATATTGAGCAGATTTGTGCTAGACCGAAGGATCGTGTTTAGTACAGATTTGAGATAGAGTTGAGAGTAATCTTTGGAGGTGATATAGCAGAGGACAGTAGTCTCCAGTGGATAGAGATACATTAGCTAGGGCAATGAGGACAAAGGTCTTCTGAGTGAGGATAGGAGTCTTTTGTGGAGAGAGATCCATAAGCCATAGTAGTGGAGGCAGTAGTCTTTTATAGGATCACCAGCCAGAGCAGAGGAGAAGGAGTTCTCCTATGGATAGATATCCACAAACCATATTACGGGATTTGTGTCTCCTTTGGACAAAGGTCCATAAACATTGTAATAGGGAAGGACTCCCAAGAGATTTGTTGAGAAAATTTTAGTGAAATATTTTCTTTGTAGAGTAGTCCACATTGGGTAAACCACGTTAAATTGGTGTCTCTATTGTGTGTGGTGATTTGTGCATTACTTTTATTACTGTTGTTGACATTGCATTGATATATTGGATATTATTGTTTGAGTAAAGAAACGTAAAAAGTGGTCTTATATTTTTCACCCTCCTCTCAGTATAATCTTGTGTTCTTCATGAAACACAGCCTTAGAAAGAGCTTTGATACCAGTTATTAGGAACCTTCATATAAAAATAAGCATAACCATAATAGCAATGTAGGAATTAATAAAAATGCTTATAAACTAAATAACCATGAAAATGAAAATAATAGAAATGCTCAAGAAAATTATTAAATGAAAATACAACAAACTTATATTAATAAAAAATAATAGATATTGTAGGCCTCTTTGAGAGGATAACCTCTTTATAATTAAATCTTATATATAATATAAGAAAAAATGAGATACCCAAACACATGTCCTTACATAGACTCTTATTTACCCTATACATAATGTTCAAGGATTGGACCACATGAAAGAGGGAACCTGGGCTACTAACTCCTACTTATAATAAAAGTAAAGGTTACATCATAATGGGCTCATACACACTAGGCACCTAAGATGTGAACATACACCCTAACTAGATAAGTACATAACAATGGTTGTGTTAGGATAGGGTCCTAACATCATAACTTCATGTCAACCTGTTGCAAAAAGATCATCAAAAACCTCTCCTTTTTCCATCATAAAAATAAAATAATTGAAGGAATATTCTATCATTTAATTTCAAACTTAGGATTTTTGAAGGGAAAGAGCAAATTTTTTGCAAGCTAAAAGGAGACATTAGACAACAAAATCACAAAAAGTGATGAACTAGGATCCCCTTGAAATTTTGCAAGAAATTTACTGAAATAGATAACTCACCCATATCTGCCATAATTTTTTGTTTACATCCTTTTGTATGATTTATCAAAATAGTTTTGTTTTAGCTTTGATACCATGTTAGAATTTATAATATTTTATAGAAATATTTTCAAACAAACATTCAACACAATCATATGTAGAAAAAGGAAGAAGATAAAAATAAATGAGCTTATAGATGAAAAAGAGAAAGAAAACTAATGGAGATGATAGATAAAAGGAATAATATGTGGGTGCCCATAGGCACCCCCATGATCTCACATACAACTTTATTATCCATTGATTACTACACTTCAAGTCAATGGATGGATTGGTTGGGAGTCTTTACACCAATACCTATTCTCTAAATTATATAAATGTGTTTCAAAACTATGCTCAAAGGTAAATTTGATCCCAATTGGCTAGATATAAACATCATTATCACCAAGTATGATTCAGGTTCAGGCACTTATCGCTTCAACATGCTTGATGATAAATAACTTAAAGAGCTAATGAACATAATGCATATTAAAATTTATTACATATGAGTCTTCATTCGCTACCTATATGTTTTTGTTGCCTATATCTGCTTTCTTGCATCTGCCTTACTTCATATATGATTACATGCATGTGCTTATATTTTTCTAGACTACCTATTGCATGTCAAGTCAAGGATACACAATGACATGCAAGTGATGATCCTAGTCATGATAGTTCATTCATTACAATAGGTGACTGATGCAAGTAGATCCTTCCAGTCTCATCTTTGAAAATTGAGCCAAGGTTCATATAATCATCTATATCTATCATCAATATATCTTTATGTATCTCAATTTTATTTACCTCAAACTTTATCTATCAATTATCTCAAACTACCAATATCTTATTGCATTATTAATACTATGAGGTTCATAGGTATCAATGGCAACATAAATCAAATCAAATTCTTCTATCTCATCAATCATTTGCTACATGATGAATACCATAAGGTTTGTAGGTGTTGGTAACAAGATCTATCATCTCATACTTTGTCTCTCATGCACACCATGAATGGGACAACTATTCAACAATGAATTTATCCTTCCACCTTGGGGAATCATTCATTACCATATAAATCAATTGTAAGTTCTCTATGACAATTCTCTACGAGGTAAATCAATCTAATAAAAAACCATTTAAACAATTGTTTAAAGGTAAAGCATAAGTCCTTTAGGAATTTATTTAAAGTTAAATCTTAAATCAAAAGTCTTACAAGTGAAGTAGAAGTCCTTTTAGCATTTATTTAAATGAAAATATTTAAATTCCTATGGGTGAATCTAAAATAAAAATTCATATGGGAGAAATTAAATCAAAAGTCCTACAGGTGAAGTAGAATTTATTTAAGCATTTGTTTCAAGATAAATATTAAATCAAAAGTCCTATGGGTAAAGTAGATGTCCTTTAAGAATTTGTTTAGAGGTATATCAATATTCCTATAGGCCCAACATAAGTCCTTTATATAGTTGTTTAAATGTAAATCATTTACTTTCATGTTTGTAACTATATTTGTATCATAGCAACTAACCAAATATCCTTTGAGCAAAGCTAAATAATGTCCCCTTAGGCAAATCTCAAAACTAACTAGAAGTCCTCCTCCAGGTAAATGTAACTGAAGTCCCCTTGGGAAAATTTCAAAGCTAACCAAAACTTCTATGGATAAAGATAACATCCCCTTGGAAAAATATCTAAGCATATCTCTTGTATTTAATTTTTTTCTTGCATTACACTTGTACTAGGTGACTGATATGAGTGGATCCTCCCAGTCCTCTCTTTTATGAATCAAATCACTCTTGAACACCTTATAGACCTGAGAGGAGATGGGGTATGTAGATCAATTTTATGATCAGTATATAAAATTTATTAATCTGCTAGGTAATGGATTGACATAGTTCCATTCCTTCATTGGTTTGTGATACATCTAAGAACAACCTATCACATTAATCAAAGGCATCAACACAATGGTACTGTCATAAATATATAATGGATGGGAGTGGATTTGAAATGATGTATGCAAGAGATGAGTATACTGTAGAACCAAAGATGACATGACTTATCCTGTCGCATATCCTAGGAAAGAAGAATTGACAAGTATTTTTAGGAAGCTCAAAAACCCTAGTGATCAATCAAACTCATCTACTAATCAAATAAGCACTTGAAGATATTAATACCAACCAAGGGATTCAAGTTTCTCAAAGATCAAAGTATGTGCATTGATGTGCATTTTTTATTTTGAGCAAGGTAGGACTAACCAATTGTGACTCAAGTTATTATAAGCTAGCTCATCCAAGAGTGGTCAGATATTTATACAAAAGAAGGTCACTAATGTGACAGACATGTTACCATGTAGAAGGCATACTCCACTGCCAGTCACACATTTATAGCCTTGATGGATATAGCCCCATAATTCTTCGATGTTGCTCCATTACTAGCCCGGCATCTATAGCCCCAATGGAGACGTCTAAAATGCCCAAGGATCCATGATGAAGTATTAAAATGATTTTGTGTTGTTTCTTTTGTGTCTTGCTTCTTTTTTGTGTTTTGACATAAGTGTTATTTTTATACTGAGGTTTGGATTATACGCATGATAGGATGAGCAGGGAAAATAATTTGATTTATGGCAAGAGGGATTCTTGGTTTGATATTCCCTAGACTCAAAATATGATTAATATGTGATATATGTGCATGATCCTAGAGAAAAATTAAGGTAACAAGGAAGGTCTATAGTACTCAAGGACTAATGACATTCGATGGAAGCTAACTAAGACACTAGGTATGGTTGAACAACCGAAAGAATCCAAATATTTATCGAACATAAAATAGGAAAGAGACAAAGTATGGTAGTATATGAATGTGGAAGAAATGGATATTGGAGAAAAGTACATAGAAACATGGGTACAAATATTATTATGAAGACACCCTTGATTAATACATTAGATTCAAGTCAAACTTAACTGGATGATGACCACGGTAGCATTAGATTCAAGTCAAATGAGCTTGTTGTTATTTGATCTGGCAAGTTTTTTTTTAAAAGACATAAAATCCTCCAGATTAAATTATGGATTAGAAAAGGGGTGAACTCCCTCGATCATGAAAGTAAGTTGAGAAGGGAGGAAAATAATGATAATAGGAGGAAGGCGAGAAAATTGAATCGATGAGCGATGGGATGATGACAATGGTCGATGATAGATGCAAAGGGGTGAAGTGACACTTGAGCAAGAGACTCAAGATTATCTCGAATTTTGACCAATGTGAGATGCCCTAGTGATGGAAGTAATAAATATCTTTGAACCTTGTCATTGATAAATTATTGAGGATATTTGATTGAATTAAATCCTATTCTAAAACTATGCTAATGTGTGTGGGGTGTGCTCTAGTTATTTATTAGAGCATGAGTGTGTCTTAGAGAGCGATGCGACATGCATCCATGTTGGTGTTTAAGCACTTGCAATGGCCTAGATTAGGTGTGTGTGTGTGTATGACTTGGAAGTATAGTTTACATTTTTCCCTCACTTGTTAAAGTGTGTATCCATATTAGGTTGGCAAGGCTATGTGGGTCAGTATGGCAGAGTTTGGATTTGGTTTCTCATTGGGTTTTGACTCCTCCCATAGGTTTGAGGAACAATTTTCAAAGGATGCAAAGCATACAAATCAATATGGATGGGGATCATGGTTGTCAAGGTTGGCAGAGCTAGAGGATGGGATCATTTCCATGAAGGAATTAATGGTGGCTACAGGTTGTGGAATAGTTTGGTGTTGTTGGTTAGGTTTTGTATGGGGTAACCTTATGTTGAGTTGAGATGCGACATTGGGTCAAGGTACCAGGGTCCAGTTCTTCTACAATCAAACTCTATGAGAGTTAAAGTACCAGAGTGTTGTGTTGAAACACAATATGGGTTGTCTTCTAGTAGACTTCTTCTGGATTTTGGGAGAGTGTTTGGTAAGGTTGAAGGTTTATTATGAGCATGATATGTGCATGTAACAACATGGTATATGGAATGTACAGCTTGGGTTTGGTGGAGAAACCTGGTTGACCATCTAACAACATATAGAACTCACAATGAAGAGGTTAGAGAGATAAGGCTTTTGACCTGGTATACGGTGTGGTTGGTAGGATGTCATGGAATTTGATTAAGTTCATGAGTCACATGTCAAATGATGTCAAAAGGAGCCTTTTTTCTTGTGAACAATGTATCGAGTTTAAGTGTGAAGTCATCAAAGGATACCTGGAACCCCGAAAACTCAATGGAGTTGTTGGGCACTAAATTGCATCAAGTTTTACTCAACACTACGACTGTCTATCTTCCTACTTTCTATCCAGGCATGCACCCGATAGCTACAACTCAACACTCAACATTGGATGGACCAAAATAGGGGTTTCAAATCCAACCTCCAGAGTAGGTTGGTTCCTTGTCAACTTAAATAGGGTGTTGACACAATTATGCTCACTTAGGGTTTTGGGGATTAGGGTTGAGAAAGATATTAGGGTTAGAAAATGTGAACAACAATGGATGGATAGGCTAACAACATTGTCACTACAACAAAAAGCTCCCATAAACCAATTTAAATGCACATTACTCAGATCAACATTATCCCAAATTAAATGCACTTTCATTCATTAAAGAACAATAGAGAAATATTGCAGACAACAATTTCAATATCCAAATAATGACAATCCAAATAGCAGAATTAATCAATATCTAGATTTTATAGAAATGCACTCCCTAACAATAAAGATCTAATTCAAAAGTAGATTTCAATTACCCTAGCAGTTAGTAATCCATTAATCTGGCACAAACTAACCATTCAAGTATTTACAGAAATACAACTTAGGAATTCGAACCTCTGATATCGAATCATGAAGACACAAAATTTGAGGCAAAAATCAATGTAATGCTCCTTTCATTAGCCCTTGGGAATATTTATAGTAGCATAGGCAAACACACTAGAGCCGACCCTTAAAAATGAGGGTTCGACCTCTATTTATAGTTTGCAAAATTAAAAATATTAAGAAACATTACAAATATTTATCATTTACAGCTCAGTAGAGAGTTCTAGCTGGCATTTCCTTACTGGTTCATCCTCCATGAAATCCGCTGCAAGTGGACCGCCATGGCAGCTCAGAGCCTCTACAACTTGTTGGTCGTTCGACGTCAACTAAATTTTTGGCCATTGGAGACTGCATCTGCATCGTTAATATTTCTTGGAAACCCTTCATCATCGTCGATCTACAACCATCTCTGGTTCTTGTTTTCTTGAAACCCTCGATGCTTCGACTTCCTCCTCCAACTGACTGTGTTTTGAATCCGGTGAGAAATCACCTTAATATACTTCAAAATTATTGACAAAATCTTGATCGTAGATCTTCCCCCATCGCACGACTATGATTTGATAAGGAATATTCTTGGAGCAATGGCGGGGAAGAACCAAAACACCATTCCACTTTTAAAATTAATGATATCACCTTTTATGCCTCAGAGCCTATGGAACGCCAATCCGGCACAAAACTCACTAAAAGTGAAGCGGGATGAAATCCACTCCTTATCCTTTGTTTTCCCTTGTTGGCGATGAAGCATTCACAAATCCACAAAAAATTGATGACATCATATCTTCTTCAAAACTTTTGCGGATTCTATTCCGGACCCCAGCAAGTGTATTAACTCAGAACACCATTTCGGACCCATTACAGTGTAAAGGTAACTCTTCTTTCATTCCGCACTGTCATTAGTATACAACGTTGCTTGTCACCAATCTAGAAGAAAGTTAGTTAAAATGACCTTTGTCATGAATCCGCATGCCTTTGTTCTGCTTTCCACCTCCTATCACCATTTCGGGAAAAAATGTTCTATGCGCTCCTCGAAATCGGGCTCTCCAACACTTAGCCACTCGAAAGATGTTTAAAAATACAAAGCGGTCACCAATTCACACCCTTTTTACGCTGACATCATCTTTCTCCAAAAACTTTTGTGGATTCGGGACATGTCGCCAGTTCAAAGCCAAAAACATTAGAAACTATGCGGAATTGCTCCTAGTGCAAAAATACACTAAGTGTTGGGCGGATTGAAAGCCTTTGTTGTGGATCCACTCCAATATACACTGAAATGCATGCGAAATGGGAACTTCATGCCTTAGGTAAAAATTTTCAAAATTTTCCTAAGTATGTGGCCATTTTGGGCCTACATTCTGGCGCCTCCTGGGTGGATTTTCTTGCAAAGCCATAGAACTCAGAGTCTTATCCATTGGGCTACAGGAGTCAAAAAAATGCTCATCTTCAAAAATATGCTTTAAAGAATAATTTCCATATGAACACTACCCTCTGAAAATAGTCCTCTTAGAGAGTATAAGTTCACATCGAGACCATGCTTCAAGCAACATAGAGGATAATTGCTCATATGTAGACTATGCAATAGACACATGTTCCTCCATTGTTTCCAAAATCTATCTTTGTGCCCTTATAGCAAAACTGCTTCACTATTCTTATAAGGCCTTCTCACAAAAATACCTTCACACAAAATTTGTTGCTCTCTATGCCTCTCTAGGCTTCATGCCTTTATTGTTTGTTTCTGACAATGTCAGAGAAAAAAACAAAAATGTAAAACTTGTGTATATGTACAAAATAAAAAACAACTTAAGTGTGTGCCCCTTCTGGGCCTGTAGTGGTTCCATCCTGCTCTTCTTCTTGATGGGCCTCTTCTTCGGCCTCCTCTTCATTCTCTTCTTCTTCATTTTCTTCTTCTGGAGAAGATTGTTTTTTATTTCTTCCTCCAGAATTATCACCAAAAAATTGAATCATCAACTTCAAAGAGTGTAAATCTTGATTCCAGGCTGCTCTAGAGGGGTTTGATGTCTCTTTTAGCTACTTATAAATATACTGCAATTCTCCAATATCCTCATAGTTAGCAACATTCCCTCTGCTTACTAGATCTTCCATGAGATCTCTCAACCTGGTAAAATCAATGATCAGTTGAGCAACTTGCTCTTGGTTTAGTGGCTCTTCAAGAGAATCAATTCTAGATTCATCCTATAAATTTTCATCAATGCTCTTCTGGATCTCTTCCATGGATAGCAAGTTGTGATCCTCCATCCACAAACCTTTGAAACCAACTTGAATCATTTCCTTTTTTACATCCACAACATCTTTAATCACTCCTTCAATTCTATCAAATAACAACCAGGCTTTCTAAAGTACCCTGTGCTTCTTGACCATGGTTCTAGCAGCAACTCTAGCAAGATTCCATTCTTTATTGGGAATTGGCTTAGTAGAATCATTGAGTCTACTATCAACCAACTTGTACATCTGTTCTACTGGAATCACCATAGGTTGTAGCTCTCTAGTGATTTGATCTAAATATTTTTGAACATTCGGGAGTAAGCGACTGGCATCATCTAGATAGTCAATCATAAGTTGAAGCCCTGAACATTTCTCTTGGACCTCGAAGAGCAATTATTTTCTAATATTCTTTAATCCAACTTTAGAAAATCTAGAAGACTTAGCTTTCTCAATTTGAAGCTATTGTTTCAAACTTTGAATTTCTTTTGCTTGTTCTTCATTCAACTTCTTTTGCTCTCCTAGTTGGTCTTTGAGCTTATTGGCTTCTTGGAACTTTTCTTGCCAACTCTTGGCCTCTTTTTTCAAAGCCTTTTCCACTTCCTTTTGATTACTCATAGTCTTCTGAAGCTTTTCAATCTATTTCTCCAGTTTACCCACCTTCTCTTTGGATATATCATTCTTCACATAGAAGGTCTCTAAGTGGGCTCTGGCCATTACCAACTCATCTTCTTCAAGAAGCTTCTCAATGTCCTCTATTATTTCTTCAACTCGATAATCTTGGATAGTCATCTCGGTCTCAAGCTTGCTTACAAGGGGGACCATGGACCTGGATATCCTTTGCCTTGAGATCGGATCGACATACATGCTCCTTCTTTTGACAACCATCCTATTGGAAGGCTTAGATAGCTTCTCTACCCAAAAATCATTTATTTTTTGTGTGGTTTCCTGCTCCTTTGGAAAAGTTACATGACTTGAATAACTAGTAGCCAGGGGAGATGAAGACACTAGGAATGTAAGGGCAGACTCAACCATTGATAATGGTGGTGTGGAAGTAGTTACAACAGTTTTAGTAATAACAGTGGACTCTATAACTACTGCTATGGTTGCTACTGGTAAACTCATAGAAATTGAAGCAAGACTAATAATTGGATGAGTGGGGGTGCTTGGAACAATTTTCTCCTTTGATGGGGGTGGTGATTTCAATGGTGAAGATGAAATTATGGGAGGTGATGAAGTGGGAACCTCAGATGATGAAAGTGGGATTTGGGATGACTTTGGGGGAGAAGGGATGACTTGTACTTCAGTGGTGACCAATGAAACATGGGGTGGACTATGAGAGGGAGAAGGTACCTTTGTCACATTTTCTTGACCATAAAGGGAGGGAGACTTCCTTGGGGATTCAGGAGGATGAAGAGGAGAAGAGGGATTAGAGACCATACCTTCACCTACAGATGTAGGGTGTTCTTGTTCTGCCTCTGTATCCTATTGTTGCTCTTGATGAGTCAATTCTTCTGTAGCTAAAATAGCTACCTCTTTAGCAATCTCCTCTATATCCAACCTTTGTTTCTTTGAAACCTCTCTTTCCCTTATTTCTGGAGCTCTTTTAGCTCTTCTATGAATTAATTGAAAGGAAGCCAACTCACTCTCTAAATCTTCCTTAGATACTTCTCCTTGTGCTGTTTCTTCAAGCAATACTTGCTCAGAAATGGGATGCAATTCTACTGATGTTGTGGTAGTGAAAGTGAGGGGAGTAAATCTGAAGCTTTTATCTTTCTTTCTCTAGTCTATATCTGTATCTGGAGGCTGACCCCTAGGGCTAAGCATTGAGGCCTAGCTACTACTTCTATTACTGGAGTGTTGATAGCTCTTTCACTTGAATATTGCATTTTACTCAAAAGTTGTGCTCCCTTAGGAAACTTCTCTACTTGTTCAGTGGTAGGCTGAAATGTCTTCGGGACCTCAGCAGTCGTCAAAGGAGTCACATGCTCTTCTATTGGAGCTTCTTGGTCTATGGGTGGAGAGAGAGATTCAGAACCATCTTGGGACTTTTCAATTGTTAACACTATGTTTCTGATGTCCTTAGGCTTCTAGGTTTTGATATTTTCATCATACTTTTTAGAAAACTCATTATCAATCTTCATGCCAAACCTGGACTTAGGTTTTCCAATTTCAATTCTCATTCTCCACCAATATGATATCTTTGCTACATTCCATTGCTCTACCTCTTCTACTTCTTCAGCAGTGTCCTCATCAGGTTGAGGGTCCTTTTTCTTTTCGGTTTTCTCCTCAATATCACGCATGATGGCCTCTATCAGCCAATGACTCTTCTTCTTATCTGGATCAAAATCCACAATCTGTTCATAGAAATCTAGCCATGGAGGTAGTTGACCCATTTTTGAAACATTCCACTCCAAAAGAGTGGTCTCATCATTGTTTCTGCCTTGTTCAAAATGGGCCCTAGGCCTCTTTTCAAATTTGTAAGCTTTGTCTCCATTTAGGGCTACATTCCTTTTGGTGAAAATATCATCAGGATCATAACTCCATATTTGGGGAATATAAAATAGACCTAACCTATCTAGGTATTGGTCAATTTTCTCACTCTACCCCTTCTTTGTGATAGTAATATCATCCATAGTGTGGTAGGTTAGCAGATATTTTCTCTTCCTTCCTGAACCATAATTCAAATCAATGTATTCTTCCTACCTCAAATATTCCAAGGCAAAGAGCCTATCTGTGATAAAATGGGGTAGGAGAAAAGGCTTACCCATGAATCCATACAATATGATTACTGTACCCTCAATCAAAAGATACCAATCTCCTTCTTCGACACCCTCTGTTCTCAAAATTTTCTTGGCCAGAGGTGGCAGTCTAGGGCACTCTCCATACATTATTTTCAAAGTAGGTCCTAAGAATTCCAGATTGAATCTATAAAAATATTCACTACTCCTCAAATGACTTGTCCAATAATAAACCGGTAAGGGCTCCCCATCACTGGTTTTGTCCTTAACTAGAATCCAAGGCATCTTATCCTTAACAGCAACATAAAACATCCAAACCAAGCTTGAGCAATGCCTAAAACTAGGAGCATCAGAGCCCCTTTTCATTCTTACTAATTGTTCATGTATCCTTTGGGTAAGAAAGGATGGCTAGTCAAAATAGATAACCCTAGTCCCTTTTTCCTCTGCACCTTCCTCATACATTCTTTCATTTGAAATACAATAGGCTACGACAATTTTCTAGCCATGCACCATTCTATCAGAGTCTAAACCTTCCATACAGGCCAACATAGAAAATAGTTCGAGGTTTGCAAATTCATCAATGGGGATTGGGACTTCAGGCAATTTCTTCCTGGGCTTTGCATCGAGCTGTTTATAAACCCATCTCTTAAATGACTCACCATCATTATCTTTTTTTTCCAAAGAGTAATACCCAGCATGGGCAGTCACCTTAAACTCTTTGTTCAGATGGTTCTGACCCTAGGGTGAAAATATTATGATAGAGGGTTGTGGTGATACTAAATAGGATTTTGCCTTTAGCGATTTTCACTACTTTGGCCATGGGATCATAAAATTTAACTATTGTAGCTATTAATTCTGGACAAGGGTGAAAGGAATCACAAATGTAAAAATATAGGTAAGAGAGTATAACACATCTACCTTCCATCGATAAAGCTGCTCTTTTCTTGAATCTATCATTCATGCTCCTCTTGAGCCTTGTTCTCTCTGTAAGGACCATTTTGGTATCCACCATAGCTTTTGCTCTATCGATGTATGGAGCCACTACCCTTCTCTCTAAGGTTTCAGCTTCTTGGGTATCTTCGGAAGCCATCTTTCTAGCAACAACCTCATGTCCTCTCCAAAATTCATAGTGAATGTTTTTGAGTATTATTTCACTCTTTTCTCCTCTATGAATATGATTTGCCACTGAATGAATATTGCTCATGCTTTTTGATGCTTTTATTTCCTAGTGCATGTATATCTTCCACCATTAATGCGGCTACTATACAATCTACCCATTGGCACGCTTTCCAACTCCCACTCATTCCTTTTGGTGGCTTGAAGGGTGGCATTCTGATCTCTCATTGGCTAAAAATTCAAACTTGGCTACCACCTCACGGTGTCACTTCATCTACTCTTTGGTTTGAGCATGGGATATTTAGCATTGAATGCAGGATTTTTCCTTTCTCTCCATGTGGCACAATTGCAAAATCATCGCTTCGCTCCACCTTAGTCTTGAAATCGATGGATTGAAGATGTGTTTAATTTCCATTGACAATTAACTCATTTCATGCATGGACAATTACATTGGTTCCATTTCACTGAGATCTTCATGTATTTTGATGCGGATTAGAGATGCTCATCATTCCGCTACACTTTACATGTATTTGCATGCGGAATGGAACCTCACTGAATCCTTTGCCAACACTTAGCCATTTTTCTGAATATTTTTCTTTTTTAAAATGTTAAAGAAAAACTGAATACAAAGTGCAGAAAGAAAGGGAAATATAATACAATGTATATACATATGTTACAATGAGCTTATATTTCAAACATAGTAGAGTTTGAGATGAAATCCATTTACTGGAATCGGTTGTATGTTCCCTTCTAGATCTTCAAGCTGGAACACATTGGACTCCTTGGCCTCTACTATTTTGAAAGGGCCATCCCAAAAAGAATCAAACTTTTCATGCTTGCCTGGTTTTGCTCTATCAACATTCCACTTGAGAACTGAATCTCCAATCTAGAATTTTTTGAATCTGGCCTTCTTATCAAACCATGCCTTGATATCTAAGGAATGATTTTGAAAATTATCATATGCCTGAGCTCTATTCTCTTCAAGTTGCAGTAAGTGAGTCAGCTTGGTTTCCACTGGATTTCCCTCAGATTCTTCCTCTGTATTTGCCAGCTTGAGTGCTGGAATTTCCAAATGGATAGGTAGCACCACCTCTTTGCCATACACCAGAGCATAAGGAGAAGTTTTAATGGAATTTTTTATAGTAATCCTATCTACCCACAAATCTTGGTCCAATCTGTAGGTGCCAACTTCTTTTATTCCCTTCAAGTGACTTCCTCAAAATCCTTAACAAGTTTTTGTTGGTAGATTCAACAAGTCCATTACCCTATGGGTAATAATTTGAAGTATTCTTAAGAGTGATGCCATACTTTCTAGAAAACTCAATATACTTGGCTCCTATGAAAGCTGGGCCATTATCACTCACCAAGGCTTCTGGAACTCCAAACCTTGAAATCAAGTTCTCCATAAAATTGATCACAACTTCCTGATCTGATTTCTTTGTAGGAATGGCCTCTACCCACCTGGTAAGGTAATCTATGGTAGTTAGAATAAAATTATGCTCTACTAAGGAATTAGGGTTGATGACCCCTATGAATTCTAACCCCCATTGTTGAAAAGGTTCTTCAACTTGTATCGGCCTGAGGGGGAATGAAGCATTTCTTGTCCTTCCAACATATCGTTGACATTTGTCATAGGCCCTAGTAACCCTAAAAGTATCAAAAAATATAGTAGGCTAGTAATAGCCAGCTCTTATGATTTTCAAGGTTGTAACTCTACCTGAGCTATGTCCTCCAGATGGTCCTCCATGGAACTCTTCAATAACCTTCTGTTGTTGATCATATTTTAAGCATTTCAGAAGGACTCCATCCAAGTTTATTTTATACAGGCCTTCTGGTAGCAATACATACTTCAAATCTTGCAACCTGTATCTTCTCCTTTGGGATGCATTTATATTAGGAGGGCATACTCTAGTTTGAAAATATTTGATCATCTGGCCAACCCAATCAGAGTCTCCTGGCTACACTTCTTCTACCTAATCTTCTTCTAGCAAGTTGTTACTTCTGCTAATGTTGCTACCTCTGTTAGACCTTGGCATAGGGCCCTACCTCTCACCAACTTGGTGGGATGTATCTCTACATCATATTCTTAGATTTTGGTAATCCAACCAACCCTTTTATCTCCTAGTTCACCTTGCAGGATAAAACTTCTTACATCTGGATGAACAACATATACTAGGGTCTTACTCTGTACCAAGTATTGCCTAAACTTCTTTAGTGACTTCATCACAACAAATACTTGTCTTTCAATAAAGTTATATTTGACCTGGTAGTCATGGAGTTTCTGGCTCCAAAATAATATAGGATGTTCCTCACCTTGATCATATTTTTGAGTGAGCACTGAGGCATAACTCTCTTCAACTCCATAAGCATAAAGGATAAAATATTTATTAAAATATGGATTTACCAGTATCTTGGGGCTATTGCAATGGACTGCTTGATAATATCAAAATCTTATTTCCTAACTTCAGTCCACTTAAACTCAACATTCTTCTTGAGTAACTCAGATATGGGCCTTACTTTCTGTGCAAAGTTAGAAATGAATTTCCTGACAAAGTTTATTTGACCCAAAAAGGACTGTAAGACCTTCTTGTTTGTAGGTAATGGGAGAGCAAGAATGGACTTAATTCTATCTGGATCTATGGCCATACCTTCTTTTGAGACCACATGACCTAGCAACTTTCCTTCATGAACTACAAAGAATGATTTCTTAGGATTGAGTGAAATACCAAATTCTCTACACTTTTGAAAAACTTGCTCAAGGTGTGATAGGTGGTCATGCTTATCATGGGAAAATATAGTCATGTCATCCAAATAAATCAGAATGACTTTGTTGATCAGTGCCCCAAAGGCATAATCCATGGCTCTCTGAAATGTGGCTCCCACATTGGACAACCCAAAAGGCATTCTCTGGTAGGCAAATGTGCCCCATTTTGTGGTGAATGTTGTTTTATACTGATCTTCATCTTTCACCCAAATATGATTGTACCTAGAGTAGCCATCTAGTAATGAGAACCTCTCTTCCCCTACCACTATCTATAATATTTGATCAATCTGTGGGAGGGGGTAGTGATCCTTAAGGGATGCTTGGTTAATATTTCTGAAATCTACACACAAACGAATATCCCCATTCTTTTTCCTCACGGGTACCAAGTTGGCTACCCATGTTGAATATTTTATTGGGTATATGATCTTAGCCTTTAATAAATTTAAGAGCTCCTCTCTCATAATGGCTTCGATCCTTGGATTTATAGGCCTTTGCTTCTACCTAAAAGGCTTTGCATCAGGCTCTAGCTCAATAGTATGTTGGATAACTTTCTTGTCATATACCTTGAGGTCTTCATATGACCAAGCCACAATGTCTTGGTATTTTAAGCATAAAGCTTTGATATCTTCTGCTTCCTCTGGTGAACATCAAACTCCAACATTGAGCTTCTTTTTAGTACCGACTTCAACTTCTTTATAAATTTTTCATTGACTTTCATGGCTCTGGTCTTTTTTGTCCTCATTGTCAAATAAGCTCTCTAGGGTGACCAACCCTCTAGGAATGTGATTTTTCCTTAATTGAATAACATCTTGTTGATCAATATCTTCTGGATTCTCTTCTTGGATAGTGGAGAGACATGCTTCTCTTACCAAAAAGTCAATTATATGCTCATCACTTTCAAAAACCTACCAAAAAATCTGCTTATCTAGTACTGTAGGTCTGAAAATCATTTTGATTCCCTTGGATTTCTTGATTCCAAAGTCTACATAAGGGTTGAAGTTAGCTCCCTTTGTTGCTAATGAATCTTCTAGAGTATTCTTTTCTCTGGGAATAAAATTTATATTTAGGGCATCAAAATATTCCATTAGATCCCATACCCTATTTTTGTATGCCTTTAGGTAATGGTGCTTACTACTGCACCTTTTTCTTACCTGATGGACGATTAACTCAGAGTCACCATATATGTTTAAAATATTAATGCCCATGCTTTCTACTTGTATCAGTCCAAGACATAGGGCCTCATATTCTACAACATTATTTGTACATGACCATGTTAGTCTATAGGAAAAATTCTTTGTCCCCTCTGATTGGGACTGTAAAACCACACCAGCTCCTGCACCATTTCTGCATTTAGCACCATCAAAGTGCATGATCCATGTTTCCTTTTCTCTCAGAGATTGATTGGATATAGCAGGGATTTTCTTCTCTGATTCAGTTGAGATACTATATGTCCCCATACCAGTTCCAAACTGACTGTAATCCTCTCTGAAAGGCAACTCATCCTCTATATCCAATTCTTCAAAATTATCAACCAACTCAAATTGCTCCAGGGGAGTAAGATTGCACATGTCTTCCTCAATATTTTCAATATGATAAGCTACTAGATTTTTAGGTGTTATCCTTATTCTCTTTCCTTTGAAAGGAATTACCATACTAGAATAATCCATGTACATACATCCACCCAGTTTTGTAGTAAACTCCCTTGAAAGGCATAATCCAAAGTAGGGCTCTAGGTCAACCACTACTATTTCTTGCACTATTGTCACCTCAGGGGCTCTATGTAGCCTCATTAAAACATCCTTTATGACTCCAACTATCTTAACAGGTGTCCCATCCAATTGTAATACTCTAGGACAAGATCGGGTATACTCCATACCCATTTCTTCACAGACTACTTTGGGCATAACTATGGTTGATGCTCCTGAATCTATCATACAATTTTGGACTACCCAACCTTCCATCCTTAGAGAGATATAGAAAGGAGGGAGATTATACTTTAAAATAGTAGGGGATATTTCTTTCTTTTCTGATGGCATACTAAGGATTGTCGTGGCTTGCTTATCTTGTGGATACTTGTTGAGGGAAGCCTTAAGCAGATCAATCTAACCAGGAATGAACATAGTGTCATACAGACTAGATTTTGATGGAATATTTTTCATCTCTTCAACAATATTATACTCAGACCTAGCCAGGGTAGGTCTTTCAGGCCTTCTTTCTGGCTCACCATATTTTCTTTTATACTACTGAGTGGCTTCTATTCTTTACCTTTTGGTAATAGAGGGGAATCTAAGCCTTTCTTGAGCCTCATATTTAGATTTCATCCGGTCTCCTTCAGTTTCCTTTTCCAACCTCTTAGGAAGACTATCTATCTTCTCTTTCCCTTTAGCTTGAGGAATAGGAAAAGTATCACTACTTTGGGGAAGTTGATCATTTTTTTTTTGAGATGGAACTTGAAATTGTCCCATTTTTTGTGGATCTACTTGCAAGGTTTTCTTTCCAGACCTTGTCATAACAACAATTGGGCTATCCTCATCCAGCTCTTTCCCAACCATGATTTGGTCAGGCTACCATAACATGTTTACTCTCCCCTTTTGATTTCTTTCAGCTTGATCCATAGCTTGTTGAACATGGTGTTGGTACATAATACAAGACTGTGAGTCATGAGGATCATTACATACCAGACACCAAATATTTGCAAGAGTAGTATCTAAAGAACACTCAGGCTCCTCATATGTTGCATTCACTCTGACCCTAGTACTGTTACTAGGACCAGGTATCTAATATTTGTTCACATATGGAAATCTCCTTTGTTATGACCTCTCTTGATCTCTCTTTTCCATTGAATTCATTCTGTTACTCAAGTTTTTAGAGTATTTTGTATATCAAGGATAGCAGAAAACTCTTGAGATACTTGAGAAGGAAGGGGAGGGAAAGGAACTATAGAGGATGATGGTTTTGGTTGAGGGATTGCATTAATTTGTAGATATGGGGATGATAAAGAAAGGGGGTCCATGTAAGATGGGTTTGTAGCTTGGCTTTGGCCATTAGTGGTTTTTGAGTTATAAGGTAGCACAGTTTTGGGGGGTAGTCTCCCCACATTAATTAGGATATTCTCAACATGAACTATTGCATTATAAACTTGGGGGAAGGTTTCTACTCCATATTGTTGTGTCTACAAGCCTAGCTCTGATCCAAGAGCTCGGATATAATACATATAGGCCAAACATGCAACTGGTCTAGCTGTAGGGGGAATTCTCTTCCATGTTCTGCTAAACCTTAAATTGAAATCTGAGATAGTTTCTTGCTGAGATTTCTGCATGGATGTAAACTGGTTGAGTAGGGAGAAAGGGTCAGTAGATTCATTAAATTCTTCTACAAATGACTCAGCCAATGCTTGCCATGAAGTGATGGTATTATCTTCTAGAGTTCTAAACCAATGCAAAATATTTCCTCTGAAGGATAGGGCTAGAATTCTTACAATAATATCCTCCTCTTTTATGTTGTGAATTGCTACCAGATTTAAAATATCTTGATAGTGCTCATATGTTGTCTTCCTCAATCCATCATAAGTAGGGATAGCCTTGGACACAACCTAGGGGATGACATTCATTTGGGCTAATCTCAGGGGACCAGTTGTGTTCCAATTGGGGAACTTCTGTAATGGCTAATTAGGGGCCACATTTTGTGCCATATTTCTAGGTGTAGGTCTTGTTGGAGGGGCTATTGGATTAACTATAGGATTTTCCTCAGGAAGCTCTTCTTTTGAGAGGAAATATTGATTCAAACTTCTGACAATAGTAGACCCTCTATAAGGTAATTCACAATAGAAATAGGAGTTAGGGTTATTCCTTTTGAAAGACCTGGTATACATGAAAGGACACTAGTCTACATGAGTAATTATTTTCTGGTTTCAAGGACCAGGGAGTCACTAGGTGAATTTTCTATTCTCCGCTTACAAGGTCAAGACAATTCACCAAATCTTGATTCCTTTGGGTAGGGATAAAATAATAACTCATATGATGGGTTTTCATGTTCCTTGTGAACTGGTCCCACCGGGCATGCCAAAAATTATTGGGCACTAAATTGCATCAAGTTTTACTCAATATTGCGGCTATCTATCTTCCTACTTTCTATCCAGGCATGCACCCAATAGCTACAACTCAACACTCAACATTGGATGGACCAAAATAAGGGTTTCAAATCCAACCTCCAGAGTAGGTTGGTTCCTTGTCAACTTAAATAGGGTGTTGACACAATTATGCTCACTTAGGGTTTTGGGGGTTAGGGTTGAGAAAGAGATTAGGGTTAGAAAATGTGAACAATAGTGGATGGATAGGCTAACAACATTGTTACTATAGCAAAAAGCTCCCATAAACCAATTTAAATGCACATTACTCAGATCAACATTATCCCAAATTAAATGCACTTTCATTCATTAAAGAACAAAAATAGAGAAATATTGTAGACAACAATTTCAATATCCAAATAATGACAATCCAAATAGCAGAATTAATCAATATCTTAGATTTTATAGAAATGCACTCCCTAACAATAAAGATCTAATTCAGAAGCAGATTTCAATTACCCTAGTAGTTAGTAATCCATTAATCTGGCACAAACCAACCATTCAAGTATTTACAGAAATACAACTTAGGAATTTGAACCTCTGATATCGAACCATGAAGACACAAAATTTGAGGTAAAAATCAATGTAATGCTCCTTTCATTAGCCCTTGGAAATATTTACAGTAGCACAGACAAACACACTAGAGCCGACCCTTAAAAATGAGGGTTTGACCTCTATTTATAGTTTGCAAAATTAAAAATACTAAGAAACATTACAAATATTTAACATTTACAGCTCAATAGAGAGTTCTAGCTGGCATTTCCTTACTGGTTCATCCTCCATAAAATCCGCTGCAAGTGGACCACCATGGCAGCTCAGAGCCTCTACAACTTGCTGGTCGTTCGACATCAACTAAAGTTTTGGTCGTTGGAGACTGCATCTGCATCATTAATATTTCTTGGAAACCCTTCATCGCCATCGATCTACAACCATCTCTGGTTCTTATTTTCTTGAAACCCTCGATGCTTCGGCTTCCTCCTCCAACTAACTATATTTTGAATTCGATGAGAAATCACCTTAATATACTTTAGAATTATTGATAAAATCTCGACCGTAGATCTTCCCCCATCGCACGGCTATGATTTGATAAGGAATATTCTTGGAGCAATGGTGGGGAAGAACCAAAACACCATTCCACTTTTAAAATTCATGATGTCACCTTTTATGCCTCAGAGCTTGTGGAACGCCAATCCAGCACAAAAACTTACTGAAAGTGAAGCGGGATGAAATCCGCTCCTTATCCTTTGTTTTCCCTTGTTCACGATGAAGCATTCACAAATCTGCACAAAAAATTTGATGACATCATATCTTCTTCAAAACTTTTGCAGATTCCATTCTGGACCCCAACAAGTGTATTAACTCAGAACACCATTCCGAACCTGTTACAGTGTAAAGGTAACTCTTATTTCATTCCACACTATCATTAGTATACAATGCTGCTTGTCACCAATCCAAAAGAAAGTTAGTTACAATGACCTTTGTCACGAATCCACATGCCTTTGTTCTATTTTCACCTCCTGTCACCATTCTAGGAAAAAATATTCTATGCGCTCCCCAAAATTGGGCTCTCCAACACTTAGCCACTTGGAAGATGTTTAAAAATACAAAGCGGTCACCAATCCTCACCCTTTTTACACTGATGTCATCTTTCTCCAAAAAATTTTGCGGATTTGGGACATGTCTCCAGTCCGGAGCCAAAAACATTAGAAACTATGCGGAATTGCTCCTAGTGCGAAAATACACTAAGTGTTGGGCGGATTGAAAGCCTTTGTTGTGGATCCACTCCAATATACACTAAAATGCGTGCGAAATGGGAACTCCATGCCTTAGGTAAAAATTCTCAAAATTTTCCTAAGTATGTGGCCATTTTGGGCCTATAGGAGTGAGTGTGCAAAGTGGGGTGAGTTAGTCTTCTGGAACATTGCATGTGAGACTTGAGGTATGAAGGTTAGTTGGAAGTCATCTCAAGAAGGAGAATCCAAAATGATTGTGGGTATCAAGGGTATTCAATTGGTTGAGTTAGACGTGTGAGTGGCTGAGGATAGGGGTCATTCATGGGCCCAATGCCAAGATGGGTTGATTCAGGTGTGAAGGGACTTGATTTGGTTGAATATTGTGGTGGTGGTGATCAAGGGAATGAGAGCTATAGTGTCAGTGGACATGGAACGAATCACAATTGAGTGCATTCAACAAGCCTGGGAGACTCAAAAATAGTTAATCCACTTGTTGCGAATAAGCTTATTCTGTCAGGATTTTGATGGATGTGTTTGAGCTTATGCTTGGTCAAGAGTGATCTAAAAGGATGAAGTCATAGTGAGTTCTTCGATTTTATCAAAATTTGCAGTGGTGTTCGACGTTGGTTATGTAATGAAGGTTACATGGATGAAAGGAGAGACCTTAAGGATCTAGCAGTTCTTATGGTGGAGTGGGATGCAGTAATGGGACATTGTGTTCCTATATTATTGGGAATGGAGGAGGTTCTTCATGTGTACTACGATTGTATGTCAGATATGTTGCCATTAGAATTAACTCTTGGAGAAGCATGGTTGTCGTAATGGAATTGTGGCACTAGGTGGGAAAATGTTATCCATGAGTTGGTCACTCTTGTGCTTGGTGTGTGTTTTTTTAGTGGGAAGATTTTACATTGTGATTGGATAGATTAAGCATGGAGAGAGCAGCGGGTGAAACTCATATGCCTTATACTCTTGGGTGTATGGGAGCCTGGATACGGTGGTTGGTATGGATTGTTCTTTGATGAGAGGAATGCATGTAGAGAGCAATTTGAGTTGTGTTTGTTCTAGTGTACAAGGGTGTGCATGGACAAGCTAGACATGCCAGGTTGGAGTACTTTCTATGCAGTTGGTGTAGGGAGTGTTGAGGTTCCCTTGGTTCTATGTTGGATCAGCAAGGATTTTCCCCAATGTTGATACAGTGGTGGAGTCTTCCACGATGTCGAGGGCATCATCAATTTAAGTGGGTAATAATATGGTAGATAGGTTGGTCTCTCATTCTACCCACACCCTAAGTGCCTTAGGCGACCATTGTCATGAATGGGGGCATGACAAGAATGGCAAGGCAAGATGAGACAAATGTCTTCTCGATCTTGTAAAATATGAGTATAAAGGTGGGAAATATAGTGGGGGTAATTCTGGCACCCTTTGAACCTTGATTCTGAGGTTTTACCAATAGTTAAGCATGACCTAGCAGAGTGGAACTGGGATGGGTGACCTCCTAGGGAATTCCATATTGGTGCACATCCTGACTTGCTATTTAGAGTTCTTGAGCCACAAGATTATGTGTAAGATGCATGGGAAGGCTATAAGACCTTGGTTGTTGTGTTGTACCAAGCGAGAGGTTCTTGCCCATGTGCCAAGATAGAGGGACCATGTGGTAAGAATACCAAGTCCTTATGAGATGCAATTTTGGGCATGTCTGAGTGTCAAGATGAAAAATGTCATGTGCAGCAGGTGTGCCATGACCTTGGCTTTGTGAAGCATGAGTGGATTGTGGCATGTTGAGGCTTGGACAATGCAAATGGTTTGTGAAGGGCATGATGGCAAGATGACAACTAGATGTTGTTGGCTCAATATGGAGTCATTAGTTGCTTTGGTATGACAAGGGGTAATGAATTGGCTAGCATTGTATGAGTGTGTTATCTAGATGCTATATGGATGAACTGAATATCGATGACTCTTTCATAGAGGGTGTGATATGCTAGAAGGATACCATGAGTAGATCCTATATGGTAGGGTGTCATGTTGGAGGGAGTTATTGGCATTGTGATAGGTTGCTTGTGCTTGAGTTGTAAGGATTGTGAGAGGACTCAAGGATGTTCCTACTCTTGTGCGGTGACATGTTGCATCATCAAGGTGGTGAGCATGATGGTGTGGAGTACTTGTGTTAGGTAAGGACCAAAGGCAAGAATATCATAAGTCCTAGAAGTTCTTGGATGGTAGGGAGAAGTCTCATTTTATGTTGTGAGAGACCAGTGTGTGAGTCTGCAGAGTTGGTAGCATTGGAGACTTATAGTCAGACTGTGGATGGCACCATGGTGGTGAGGTTCTCTGTAGTTTATGCTTTAGGAGGTTTGCCATTGCAATGATAATTATCCTGGAGAAGAGTAGAGGGTTAGTTGTGAGGAGTTGTTATGTGGGCTGAACTTGTATGCTAGAAGCTTGTTGATATCGAATGGACCTAGAGCAGGAAGCTGGTATTGTGGCTTTGCCTTAAGTGGGAAGCTTGAGTTGTGTTGCTCTAGAGATCAAGAAAGATGCTTTGTGAGGGTAGCAAGCCAATGGTGAGATTATCTAAGAGTTCTGCTTCAAGAGGTATGTCATTGAAATGATAATTATCCTGGAGAAGAGCAGAGGGTCGATTGCAGAGGGACAATATGTTGGTCTTGGGGTCGATGTACCTAGCTGAAGACCAAGTTGGTTCAAGAGTTGATTCCTTAGGGAGGATTTTCCATGTTATCATCATGTACTCATTGAGCATTTTCTTGTTTGTAATACATTGTACTTGATGGTTTTAAAGTATATTTGGCAGTTGTGATCTTGTCGATTGTAATATAGGACCATTGGTCCATGTGAATGCAATAAATATACTTGTTCCCCAAATGTGTGCCTTGTGGTGTCTTATGGATGTGCCATCTTGGTTAGAGTAGGTTTCCTTTCATTGCAAGTGCATGTATGCTTCCGCTAATCAAAGAAACCATCGTGTAAATGCAAAACCATGCTATGTGTGTGTTGTCATGTGTAGGAGAACATTGGAAGGCATATTTTATGGCTCTTGGTAAGGCTAGTCTAAAGAGGAAGACTCAAAGGGAGTGCATGGTGATGTTGCATGACGAGGAGGAGGCAGTCCATGCAAATGTGTAAGGGATGGGAAGGTTAAGGGCTAGGGTTTTGAGGAGGGGGTGGATGCAGGGCATCGCATGGGTGGCATGTGGCTGGGGAGGGAGTGGTAGGCTCGCACGGTGGTGCACGATGTACAAGGAAGGAGTGGGAATAGGGCACCGCATGACGGGGAGGGGGAGGTAGGCAACACAAACGCGTGGGGAACGAGGAGGTTAGGGGCTATAGTTTCGATGAGGGGAGAGGGGTGCTCAAGCGGGAGTGCAGGGGAAGGGTGAGGGGACAAAGGGAGATCAGGGCCACAGGACAAGGGGTAGACCCCCCTATTTTTCTTTATTTTTTAAATAATAAAAAATAATGAAGAAAACAATTATTATTATTATTATTTCAAAAACATTATGGCAATTGAAAAACGAAGAAAAATAATATATATTAATATATTGAAAAATAATAAGTGCAAAAAAAATAAGAAAATTAATTATTTTTTAACAATCGAAAAAAAACTAATAATTTTTTTAAATACTTAGGATTTTTAGGAGTACCTTTTTCAACAGTGTTAAGGTTGTTGGGATTTGTATAGAAAACCTAAAACCATGCAAACAAGGAACTAGTTTTCCTAAAAATAAAATTAACAAGCTAAGAAAAATAGCTAAAATTAATCGTAATCACCATTTTGTAAACAAGAAAAATGCATGCATCCATAAAACAAATAAATAAAAGATATGATATTATTATTGATTTTTTTTTGTTACAAAGAACCCTCTTGGGGTTTTACAATGGAGTCTCCAAGGTGGAGGACTCTTTTCTTGACAAGATTGCACAATGAACTAGGATACCTTCATGATGTTCTTCTTGATCACAATCATATGTTGGTGATTTTTTAGTGACCACCATTGGTTGCATAGAGCCTCCTGATGCCTACACACATGCAAACAACCAATGGATTAGTAGCACCTGCCAATGTATTAAACAAAATAAAAACCACAACAACCAATGAAAATGTGAACATGTATACTTGAATTTAGAATAATTTCAAGCAATATCTAAGAGGATGCAAAAAGGGATCAATGGAATCTTAGCAGTGCTTCACTAGTATATTCCAGATCATCAAATAGAGGAAAAGGATGGCTTATTTATAGATTTGGAGATAGTGAGGGGTGATAATGTGCAAGTGATATGCATGAGGAAAGGGAGGAAATCTAAAAATTTCCTCCACTTAGGTGGACATCTAGTTATGTGCATGTTAAACACCAGTTGAGATTACTGAGTGGTGGCATGTATCATTATTTTTATTATTTATTTATTTTTGGGAGAGGAAGATCCTCATCCATTTAAGTGATAGTTGATTTGCATGGAATGTGGTGAGTTGGAACTGAAGTGAACTGGAGATTATTTTGGGTGAGGGAAATCTTCACCCATCCAAAAAATGCGTAATTAGGATGGGGGCGTGAATTAGAACTGAAGTGGACTGGAGTGATGTGCACATGGGAATGATCTCACGATGTCCATAGGCTAGACATAGGAGGGTGTTTTAGGGGGTGAAAATGGTTAGGATAGCCTAGGTGGGCTAATGTATACTAATTAATTTTTAATTAATTAATTAGTATTATATAGATGTGCTTATTTTAGGTGTCTACAACTCCAATCCATTGTAATACTTGATAGGGGCTATAGAACTTGGATGCAAGTTTACAACTGTCTTTTATCTTTAAGGATGTCTATTTGTATGTCTTTAATTTGAGAAATATTAAATATCCTTCAAAAATATCTCACTAATATCTACGTTGATTTACCTATTATTTCATCTTGTTTTAGGCCATTGCTAGATTATCCTTGGGAGATCAAAGTGGGGCCTCCTACTTTCTAAGAGTAGAATTAATAACATGTACACAAGAACTATACAAAAGATACAAGCTAAAATTTAGTGGTGGTTGGTCATATACCACCTTATATGGGTTAATATTAGTTTTCGTATGGCAAGTGGTATTGTACCATATTTCTACTAATTATATCTGTTTATTCCAATAAATGTGATTCTCTAAAGCAAAGTAGTCTAAGCCTTAGCACTTATTGACCATTTTAGTTTAGCCATTTGTTTATGGGTTGTATGTAGCTCATCCTGAGTTGGGTTACATACAGCTTGAAGAGTGCCTTTCAAAACTTTCAAGTGAACATCAGGTCATGGTCATAGACTATAGAGGACAACATTCCATGGAGTTAGACAATGTGGTCAATGAATGTTTGGGTAATGGTGGAGGTTGTGTAGGGATGTGCAAGAGGACAAAAATGGGCATACTTTGAGAGACGATCCACAACAACCAAAATAACTAACTTAGGTAATCCTTCCAATAAATTCTATGAAAATGTTGGTCCATATTAATGCTAGAATAGATAATAGTTGGAGCATGTTTAAATTTGGAACTATCTCCCCTTTATGATCTAGCAAATATCACATTTCTATATAAATATTTTAATATCCTATTTCATCCCCCCTAGATAAAGTTCTTTTTTGTGCTTGTAATTCCTACAGTAGTTTATCTCACATAGTAGAATTTATAGCAAGGACAATATGTCCCTTGTAGCATAAGTATTGGCCATCCCAAGAATATGTTGAGTTGACATTAGTTATTGTATTTTTGGATCCATTTACCACTCTTGTTGGACATCATGCAACTAATCTAGATTTGGTATAGACAATGCACACAATATAGCTTGGTCATCAAACTTGTATGATAGGGCATCGACTATAGCACTGTCTTTCCCCCTTTTATAGAGAATCTCATAATCATAGGCTAATAGTTTAGTCATCTATAATTTTTGTTCAAGTGAAGAGACTCATTGCTCCAAGAAGTATTTGACCATGTGATGGTTAGTTTTGATGTAAGAATATCTTCCCACAATATATGATCACCAATATGTCACCACATATAGGATAGTCATTATTTCCTTCTCATATGTTGACTTTCCCAAATGTTTACCTGTGAGGGCTTTATTGGTGAAAGCTAATGGTTTCCCTTGTTGCATGAGTACTACACAAATTTCGTTCCCTAATGCATTACATTCAATGGTAAAGGGTTGATAAAAGTCTATCATTTAAGGGGTATTTTTTTTGTGGTTTCTTTCATATAATTGCTTAGCAAATTACATCTATTGTTTGCTTGTGATATTATTTTGTGTATGCCTTTTGATTTGTTGTAGCTCTTTCCAAAATTGTCTTGGCTATGCTTTGCAAGATATATCAACCTTTTTTTCCTTGCTTTTTTGTTTTCTTCCTTTTTTGTTTTCACTAGTTGTTTATATATCTTGCTATTTGTTTTCTCTTTGCCTAGTTCTTTCAAGGTTCTCCTTATTGTTTTGCATTCTTCATACCATGGATTTATAGGGAAGCTTTCATGTTTTCTTTTCCTAGGTTTTAAATTTTTGTTTGATTCCAAGGCTTCTTCGATTATATCCATCAGTTTAATGCTATCAAAAGTATAAGTTTGAAAAATATTTGTCCTCTTTCTTTCCTCTCTGCATAATTTACTTGAGTGATGTTTTAAAAAAAAAATTGCTTTTCTTTGTCATAGAGATGTTTCCTGTCGTCTTTCCTTCGATGACTTGATGTTCTTCTTACTCACTTTCTTGTATTTGGATCTTTATGTACATTGGATTGTGATCGGATTTTAGCTCCATAGAAACCACTTCAATTTCTAGATATTTTATCTTTGAAATGAAGTTTGATGGGCAAATAGCATAATCAACTACACTATGTTCATTATATGTCTAAAAAATATGTTTTCTATATTTTTACCACATTTTTATACCATTATAAATGATCAATTCCTCTATGCTGCATAGTTTAAGTAGTTTTCTATTAAAATTATCTACTAAAACCACATCTCTAAACTTATTATATTTTATGATATCTTTTATCATATCATACATAAATCCTCGTAATGCTTCTTATAAAACTTTGATTACTATAAAATAAAATTACAACCTGCAATACTAATAATTCTAATCTATATATACTATTTATTATTCACCTAGTCTAAAAGCATACGCCATCTTCTTTTAAATTCAACTCTATGTTTATAGATGTGCGTACCCTACCCTTTTAAACTTATATCTATTATATCCCTTTAAATTCAATTCTTAAACCTCAAATGCAAAACCTAACCTTATAAGGTAACCCAAATGGCATCTCCTCCCATAGAGAAAGGGGAAAAAGTTATTTTACATAAATTAATTTTAGAGCACAATCACTTTAATCGGAAGTTAAAAAAAAAGACAATGAGAAACATTATATTGAAAGGCCACCGTCATGTTGAGATATTTATTTAGGTAGGCTTTAGAACCTATAACATAAAAATTATTTTTTATATTATTATTTTTTTATTGTTTAAAGAATTTTTATAATATTTAATTTGTAAGGTAAGGACAAAGTTTATCAATAGTATCTCTAATTTTTAGAGAAATCTAAAGGAACAACTTAATGGTCCCTATTAATTGACCTATCTAAAAATTTTAGAATAAAGCATAAATTTTTGAAAAAGACCCAATTCTCTTTACTGGGATTCGAACTTATGAAGTATAGATTTTTTTTTAAAACACAATCCCCTTTATGGGATTTGAATTTGTCTCTTGGATGAAAACCCAAAAACATGATTGGACTTATTTTCTTATATTAATAAAATATCTCTCAAATATCAATCTTACTTTATGTTGTTGGTAAGGACACCTTGTTAGTATGTTGTTGGACTGTTATCAGGCTACCAAAAGGACATCCTAAACTGTTATTTAGGTTACCCAAGTTCAAATCAAGAAAACAAAACTTCAAAAACATTTGACCCCAATTATACCATCTTACTTCACTTTAAAAAAATCTTGCTCTATATTTAAAAATTCCACGTGTCAAATTCAGACAGCCCACATTTTGTTCTATTTTTTGTTGGTCGACATCTCAACAGCCCAGATTCTCCCATCACAAGTTTGTGGCCACAAAAGCGACCAGAGTACAATGGACAGTCGAGACGCATTCCGTCTAACTGAAATGCACAGAGGCCGTCGGATCTCCTGAATTTGTCGGTGACCTAAAAACCCATCACGCAACCTCCACTATACCGCGACGTGTCGTTATCGTGTCGGCTGGTATCAGCCACAAACTCTCCAGGCATTCTCAGCCATGTATTTGGCAGCCTGTAAGACTTTCACACGTGGCAGATAAAAACAGTTAAAAAATATCATTTTTAGGTAACATATATTAAAATGTTAATTATGCACATAAAACCTAACACTAAATAAAGTTGATAAGTATATTGTTAGTAGAGGAGTGCTTGTTATTTAATTATTAAATTTGAAGTCCCGAAAGAAAAAGGTCTAGTTAATTTCATTTTATTCCAACCATATGTACAATCCGATATATTAGGAGGTGGTAGTGAAGATTGAATAGTGAAAAAAAGTTTGGACTAACAATATAGATTTTTTCTCTCTTTCCAAAAATGCGAAAGGAACAATACGGAGGTGTGCGGGCTCAGTTTTGTGAAAAGCTGGAAATGGGTAGCGTGGGGCCCATACAAATATGGATGGTTGTGTCTGTGGTGGGCCCATGTAAAAAGGCAAGATATGAGGGGATTATTAGGATGTATCGAAAAGGCTGGAAAAGGCGAGGCCTCAAATGGGGGTGTGACGTGGACTGAAGGGTGATGTGGAGGGGTAGGGAGAGGAAGTTTTGTAACTTAGTAAGCCATGTGTAACGGAAGCATGCTAAGGAAACGTGGGGCACTATTGAATTAATGTTGAAATGACTTGTTTTGATTACGTGGATTTTTTTATTTGAGGCTTTTCAAAGCATCTTCAAGAAAAATAGTTTCATTAAAGTTCAAATTATATGATAGGTGTACGAGTGTATTAAAAATTTGAAAGAGATGGATTTGTTTGCAAGAGTGAATATTTGTTAATAGATTGTTTTAGTTCAATTTTTTAAATAGTTGAGGTTCGTTACCTTTGTTTTAATTTAATTAACTAGAATTTATTTTAAAAGAATTTAAATTTAAATTTAAAATGCATTTAATCATTTATTTATATATATATATATATATTACATAAACTCATTTTCGATGGTTTGGGTTTGCGTTTCTTGAAAGAAAATCCAAAACCTTAACTATATTAGATAATTTTATTAATTAAATATTTTATTTAAATTTTAAAATCTTTTACCCTGCCTTCTTGGGTCTTTACTCGAAAGTGGCATCCCTTCTGAAATGTTTTTCAAAAAAAAATAAAAAATTCTAAAATCTTTTTTAGTAGTTAATTATTATAAGTTGGCATTAATTGGATTGAACTAGAGTTTCTAGCTCTAAGGTAAACTTGTCGCATGTGTGGCAAAAAGGTTATGAGTAGCTTTTTATTGTAAATCTAAGTACATTAAAATATCACTAGAAAATGTAATTATTGAAATATCAATTGAATAACATAAAAGCTAGTGAAAATGTAATTGATAAGGATTATGTATAAGAGTAGTGTAAATGGTTATTTATAAAAATAGTTTATTATAAAAATTTATATGTTGAATGAAATGAAAGATTTTAATTATGTTCATTAGCGAGACCCAAACATGGTCTATGGAATCATAAATATGGAAGCATAATTATTCAAATCATATAACCATTAATATCCTTGAGAAGGTTGTTCCTTTTCCTATTGATTTGGGTTAGTAACTTCTCAACTCTTTTTATTTTATTGTCTTCAAATAACTTTATCATAGACCATTTTCCAAGTGTTTCTTCTTATTTGCTACGGATGTTCGAGAAACTTGGGCATTCATAGATGAAATGTTCCTTTGTCTTTATTGCTCCTGTTTTGCATAGAGTACATATCCTTTCTTCCCATTGTTCCTTTGGTGTTGTCCATATCATTGTTATAAAGTTGAAAAATAATTATTTAGAATGTTTTTTTTATAAAGATTTAATTTGTACATACAACTTTTTAATGTAGAATCGCTCTAAACCAAAGTTTGCATTATCAACTAGTGTTTAAATAAGCACAAAGTTTACAACAATAGAATACTTTTCATATTATGACATAAACATATCACAACGGAAGCATAACATATATAATAACTAATAGCTAACTAAGGAGAAACCTATAACAAATGACTAACTAAAGTAGAACATCTAGAGAAGAAATCCTAACAAAAAGAATCTAAATGCCCACATGAGATTAGAAGCTCACAAATTATTTAATAATCCTAAAAACTATAAAATAAGCCAACAACTAATTAATTACAACAAAAATCAACAGATGTCCTCATCATGCCTCTCCATAATAGAAGCATTGGACTCTAATGCTTTTACAATAAAAGTAGAAGGGTGAGACAACAAAAATAGATCACATATCTTCCCAACAAGATAGATCTTGTAGCTAAGCCGAAGCTAAAACATAGGTATTGTTCGGATAACTTTTGTAGATCCGTTGGATGCTAAGAGAATATTGCGAATGTCACGAAGTACCATTTTTGCAAGACAACATTTGGTTAAAACTATGTCACATACCCAAGGAGGAAGTCGACAAGGACTTGTCACCTGCTATTGTGTTCTCTAAGTCTTCTACACAATTGGAACTTGATTAGATGAAGGAGGATGCAAGGAAGATTGTCGCTCAATTCAAAGAGGAAATTAGTAGGAGTAAGAGGAGTAGGAGGAGGTGCCACTGGTGAAGTAGTGATTCTCTCCTTATGATGAGGAGGTGCAAAATTTGTTGTTGTGTCTTGACATTGTGGCTTGCTAAAGATTAGAGTAATCTTTTATGATTTTTTGGTATGGAGCAGAAGTGATATATTTTTTATGTAGCGGATAAGAAATATTTTGTGCTCATGATGCAAAGTAAAGGTATTGTGAAAAGCATCATATTGAGCCTTCCTATCATATTGATAGGGTTTTCCAAGAAGTAGACCACAACAATCCATTGAAGTCACATCAAAGGTAACTCAATCTATAACATGTGGGTCAAAGCCAAAGGACACTATGCAAGTATGTGTGATTTGTAAGGTTGAACCATTATCCTTCCATCCAAGTGAGTATGGACGAGGATGCAATTAAAATTGTAGTTGTAGTTGTCAACAATAGATCCTGCAATTAGGTTTTTCTATGAGACATTGTGAATTATACAATCAACTGATAAATTATGAGTGAGTTGAGCTTTCATGACAAACAATTTACCATGATCACCTTCATACAAATGATGAGATATTAGGGAGATATTATTGAGTTTATCCTTGAGCTCATTGTATTCCTTATCTTCTGCTATAACCTCAATGGGAACATGTTGTGGTTTCTCATCTTGAGATTTTACATTAAATTTATTTTTTCTTCATGAAACATACATATTCTTCATGATCTCTCCTATTACAATAAGTACAAACGTTTTTAATATTGAAATAAGGAGGAGGTTTTTTAGGAGGAAAAGAAGAAAAATGAGGAGGAGGAAGAAGAAGAAGAAGAAGCAGAAGAAAAAAAGGACCTATTTGGCTTGAATGATTGATGCTAAGAATTGGAAGTTCTTGCAAAAAATGATGATCAAATACCCCACAATTGAACATGTTTCTCTTTGGCAAGTTGTGCATGATTGAAGGTAGCATCTAATGTGGCAAGGGGAGTGTACTTCAACTCCCTATATAGATGCTCTTGTAAGCCACTCTTGAACTTGATAATAAGTGTGAGAGCTGCATCTACTACACTAAGTAGAATTTGCAACCTATTGAATTAGAAAATATAGTCCTGCATAGACATGTGATTACCTTGCTACAATCAAAACCATTTGACAATGAGATCCTGCTCAATATTTAAAGGATAAAAAGTTTCCTTCAAGGCCTTAATAAGGTCTTCCCAAGTGTGAAGTGGATTTTGACCCTCTTGACGTTCCATCACCAAAAAATTTGCTAACCTAGAAAGCTTGAGTTTAGAAAAAGGAACTCTCTCCTCATTAGGAATTTGAGTATAGGAGAACCATGTCTCCATATCAAGGATCTAGCTACTCAATATGTATGGATCTCTTGAGCCAGCATATAATTTGAACTCGCACTTAGAGTGAAGGTCATTATTATAAATTTTTACATCACTTGGGATATTCTGGATAGTGATGTCATTGACCTTGTTGGCCAAAGCACTCACTACTTTGGCCAATTTAGCCATTTGTTTCATTAAAATTTGTGTTCATGATGGAATGAGTGTAAGTCAGTAAGTAAATGTCTTTACTTGGGCTTGTACAACAAAATTTACTTGGAACAATAAAAATGTATATTAAATGTTTATATAATATGTACTTTATATTTAATTAATTAATGTCAATGGGTCCTTGGTTCAATGGTTGGAAAAAATAGTTGATGTAGCCCACACCAAGGTTCAAATATCGGTGACACCAAATAGCTCAATGTGACTAAGTTGATGTAAAAGGGAAAGGGTAACCATTTTAAAACCCTACTTAAATAATAATAATAATAATAATAATAATAAATAAATAAATAACTTGATTAATTAACTAATTCATTTAATGAACTGATTAATCAAATTAAATTGCACCTTTAGACTTTGTAAAATTTAAATAATGTCATTTTATAATTTTTTTTTTGCATGATTTCACCCCTTTTACCTTAGGCACCTAGGATCTTTTTAAAATGTGATCCAACATTCACTATCATTTAGTCAATGATCATTTTCCTACGATAGCTAATGTCGCTTAGTTTGTAGAAGTAACCTCACACCTGCTTTGTCATGTCAGACCTTGATGTCTTTTATTCTCACATGCCATCCTTATGGACCACATTCGATTATCTTTTGATTGGTTGTAGTGAGTCACATTTCAAATATTTGTCATGACGATCTTCTACACCTACAAACCCTCATGAGCTCAATTTTGCTTTGACTAAATTTTTTTAGGAGATCATTGCATTTTCCGTGGGTTCTCCTTTTAGTATTGCCCTTAACATTGGGAATGATGGCTACCACACTTAAGGTGAATCAAACCACCTTGTTAGCAGTTAAAAAACCGCTCAAAAAACTACCAAAGTTCTTATTGTAGCTCGAAACTATTTTATACGCAGCATCCTACACAACAAAGTGATATGGGAAACACTCTAAAATAGACACAAGAATTAGCACGAATGAAAACTGTCATTTACATTAATCAAAAACATATTTATAGGCATGTCTGCCTTTACAAACGACATTTAATACGCACGATCCGTGTGAGTATTAAATACAATATAACATGATCCCTATCATTCCTTCCCACTGAGGAAGCATTGGTCCCCAATGTGTACAAGTGTGGAAGAGAAAGATAGGCAGCTGAAGAGTGTCGGGTACTACCGAAAATGCACTCTTGTTACAAAAAGATGAAGACCAAAATAACAAAGTTTTACATGTCTTCATAAAACCAAAATTTGACACTAGATCTGAGTCGGGCTCGAAAAACGCTCTCCAATGACTATAAACACTGATATACCGGTGGACAACTGAATTGGGTCCTCGAATTTTTGTAGAAGACAGCAGCAACTGAAGTGATGGTGAAGATGCAGTAAAAACAATTCCTCGAACCACGTCCCAAAATGCCAAGTTATAAATTGCAGATGCATTTGATTGTTGGTGACCGAGACAACGGTCAAGTGGACCTGGACGACACGTGAGGTGGAAAAATTAAATTATATTAAAAATAATATAATTTAATTTGTGGGTTTTAATGGAGTGGGTCAAAGGTGGAAAAAAAATTATATTAAATAATATAATTTAATTTGTGGGTTTTATGGAGTGGGTCAAGGATGGAAAAAATTAAATTATATTAAAAAAATAATATAATTTAATTTGTGGGTTTTAATGGAGTGGGTCAAGGATGGAAAAAATTAAATTATATTTAAAAAATAATATAATTTAATTTGTGGGTTTTAATGGAGTGGGTCAAGGGTGGAAAAATTAAATTATATTAAAAAAATAATATAATTTAATTTATGGCCATTGGAGGATGGAAGCGGGAAAATTTTAAAAATGGGTATTTAAAAGTTAAATTAAATTAAAAATTAATTTAATTTAATTTAGGGAATGGTGGAGGCCATGGCGGAATCGAGCGATGAAAATAAAAATGGCATGAGAGACGGTAAAAATGCCAGGTTGGTGGTGGCTTCGATAGAGGATGCACAATGGCAAGACAGATATTGTTAGAAACATGTGATCTATAGCGGCAATGCACAGGAGAAGTCAGTAACCCAACTATGAAGAAAATGATGTCGTCGATAATGGCTTCGAACAACGAACATGCAACAAAGCAACAAAAGGGTATGTGCATCAATGGCAGCAGTAGTGGAGGTGGATCACGACAAATGGACTCAGGTAGTGGTGGCCAAATGCGACATTGTGATGAAGTACAACCCGAAAGGACGATGACATGAAAATCGTAGGCAACGGATCAATGTTCGAAAGAAGAATATCAAAACTCCTAAGCTGCAAGGATGTAGGAATCATAGAAACTAAGGTGGACGGTGAGGCATCTTCTAACTCAACAACAGGAGGTTCAACGGAGCTAATATCCGCATCAGGAGCAACCAAAGCCACATCGTCTAATGGAAAGACGCTGGGAATCTCACCTAGAGACCCTGGTTCAAATCTAGGTGTGGCTATAACTTCTTCAATTTCTGGATCAGGGGTGGAATCCTGATCTTCTTCAATGAGATCTTCATTTTCCACGTTCTCTTCCAAGAGATCAATAGTAGAGCCATTTTTCGATTATACAATCTACTGCAAAGTTATGGAGTAAGAGCTCTAGTGATAAATAGATGGTCACGATCATCGACTATGGAATGGTGATTCATGAGTGTTACATTATTGAGTTTCCCTCTCAACTCTTCATAAATTTCTTCTTCACCAAAAGTATCAATGGGGTTATCACAAGTCCCCTCATCGGACTATACAAAAAGATTCTTCTTATTTTTTAATTGGGGATATTGAGTTTTATCATGGTCTTGCCTCTTACAATAGTTATATAATTTAGTGGTTGGAGCATGAGAAAACAAAGAAGAAGAATAATTTTTAAAAGCAAGGGATGCATAAGAAGTGGGATTAACAAAAGAAGAAACATTAAGAGATATCTTTCTATCAACATGATTCTTGTACCCATCCTCTGTTTATGCATCTGAGTAGCGAGGCTCCCAGTGTTGTGCGATGAACTTTTCTTCAGTTAAAATGGCATGTTTGAAAACATCGTCCAATGTAATGCAAACAGTGTATTTGACGACTCTGTAAAAGTGGGCTAGAAGACCACTTTTAAACTTTGAAATCAAAACCGCATTAGAATCTAAGATCCCAAGTAATACTCCAAGGCGGTTGAAGTGATGGATAAAATCTTGCATGGATTCCCTTTTTCCTTGATGAAGTTGTAGCCATTGATTCAATAAGTCGTCCTCATAATTTGACAAATAAAAAGAAGCCTTTAAAATTTGTACCGTCTCCTCCCACGTACCAATTTTTTGATTGGCGATTAGGACTTTGGCTATGTTAGAAATTCTGAGCTTTGTAATTTGAACTTTGTCTATCTCTAGAGTCTGGTTGTACTTGAACCAAGTCTCCATGTCAAGAATCCAGTTGTTGAGTACATCAGGATCTCGAGAGCCTTCATATAATTTCACATCACACTTTGGGTGGAAAAAAATTAAAGAAATTTGTATGTCTTGCAATATAGCAACCATTTTTGCCATTTGTTCTTATTGTGCTGCCAGTTGATCCTGCTGAGCTGTCATTTGTTCATCGTGAGAAGCCGTGAGTTCTACCAGCTTTTGAACAATGGCTATGTTTGTCGCCATCGGTATACTAGGATTAGGTAAATGCTTATTGGGTGCCATTGCACCACTGGACAACTTCAATGGCTAGTAAGACCCCCTATAAAACACACATAGCAAGCAATGTCCCAACGGTCAGTGGGTTTACAACACTCCAATGGATGCCGCAAGTGAGGCCCCAATGATCAAGAAGACAAAAAAATAGTCAATTAACGACTAGTAATAGCTAAAACCAAGTATAAAAACCTAGATCAAGAGTCAAGGGTTGAGGTCAGAGGAACCCTAGCTAGCTGAAGGTCGGTGACCAGAGGGACCTTCGCAGAGTTTCCAAACGAGAAGTGCTCAAAAGGTGTGTGAAAAAATAAGAGTGTTCCTCCCAAGCCCAGATCTGTTGGTGGTTTTCTCATTCCCCCTGTGAACCAGCATGGCCTAGGGGAAGAGGATACTTGCCATCAACAGTCGGCTCTAATACCACTGATATGGGAAACACTCTAAAATAGACACAAGAATTAGCACGAATGAAAACTATCATTTATTAATCAAAAACATATGTATAGGCATGTCAGCCTTTACAAACGACATTTAATACACACGATCCATGTGAGTATTAAATACAATATAACATGATCCCTATCACAAAGTCCTTTGGAGCCTCATGTCAATCACAAGGGAATGGCAAGATTTGATACAAAATTAAGCATATGACTGGTGGCGATGGTGCTTGTGTTGGGTAGGAGGTTCGAATGCACAATCAAATTCAATACTTTTTGTGGATGTTAGTTTATCCCTAGTGCACAAAGAGGATTGACGATTCGTCAAAACCGTAGAAAAAACACACAACTGGATTCATGTAGATTTGTGTGCATATATGGTTTGCTTAAATACCATGCTAATTCGATTGGAAAAAACTCATACGAAAAATGCATGGTATCTATATCTTGAACACAAGTTTCATGGCATAGAAATATTGACATCCATAATGGTGGAAAGATGCTATCAATCATTGCAATGCTTAGTGCAAAACACTCAAAAACATACATAATGCTCAATGTAATAAAATAAATGCTAGATCACAGTTTTCTAAAAAACTTTATCGAAACAATATCGAGAGAGTATCCTCTGAGAGAATGGGCTAACCTTATGAAGATAGGAGAATGTCAAAAAAATGATAGATGCTTGGTTTTTTTGAAATATCCTAAAGCAGTATTAGTTCTAAAGCAACCAAGCTTTATTTCAAACATAGCCTATGGGAGGATTAGGCACCAAAAACATACGGATGTATCCTGTGATTCCACCCTTTTGTAGATAGAATTCTATCATTGTAGGAATTGAGATATCGTTAAACAATAATGTGATGACAAAGGCACAAGACACGATGAGGGTTGGCCAACCAGCACATGATGCACATGTGTAGTATAGTTGGAGATGTGTTTTACATGAAAGAGATGAAAACTATCATTTCACCGTAGGTTGTAGCTCCTCCAAGAGTAACAAAATGATCCAAAGTTAAAAAATAGCACATGATGAATCTGTCATGCACCTCAAAAATAAATCACAAGGATTGAAAATAAAAATCCAAACCTCCAAATAAAACTACTTTGACACCACTAATATGGAATCACTCCAAACTAAAGTGTTTTTTTGAATAGATGTATGCATGCATATTTGATTATCGTCTGAAAAATGCTTAGACAAATCACTACTCGTGATTTTAATGGATTAATCAAAGGCGTCAACACAATGGTACTGACATAACTACGAAATGGATGGGAGTGGATGTGACACAATGTATGAAAGAGATGAGTAGATTGTAGAAGCAAAGGTGACATGACTTGTCCTATCGCATATCCTAGAAAGGAAGAATCAACAAGTGCTTTTAGGAAGCTCAAACACCCTAGTGATCAATAAAACTCATCTAATAATCAAATAAGCACTCGAATATATTAATACCAACCAAGGGATTCAAGCTGCTCAAAGACCAAAGTATATGCATTTATGTGCATTTTCGATTTTGAGCAAGGTAGGACTAGCCAATTGTGACTCAAGCCATTATAATCTAGTTCATCCATGAGCGGTCAAAGATCTGTAAAAAATGTCACTAAAGTGAATGACATGTTACCACATAGAAGGCATACTCCACAACCAGTCACACATCTATAGCCCTGATGGAGATAGCCCCACAATATTTTGAGGTTGCTACATTTCTAGCCAGGTATCTATAGCCCCGATGGAGACGTCTAAAATACCCAAGGATCCATGATGAAGTATTAAAATGATTTTGTGTTGTTTATTTTGTGTATTGCTTCTTTTTTGTGTTCTGACATAAGTGCTATTTGGATCCAAAGGTTCAGATTATATGCATGATAGGATGAATAGGGGAAACCGTTCGATTTATGGTAAGAGGGATGCTTGGTTTGATCTTCCCTAGACTCAAAATATGATTAATATGTGATATATGTGCATGGTCCTGGAGAAAACTTGAGGTAATAAGGAAGGTCTATAGTACTCAAGGACTAATGACATTCGATGGAGGCTGACTGAGACACTAGGTATAATTGAACAACCAAAAGAACCTAAAGATTCATCAAATCTAAAATAGGAAAGAGATAAAGCATGGTGGTATATGAATGTGGAAGAAATGGATATTGGGGAAAAGTACATAGAAATAGAGGGACAAATATGATTATGAAGACACCCTTGACTAATGCAACAAAATCCTTCATGATGACACGTGTTGACCAAGGTAGCATTGGATTCAAGCCAAATGAACTTGTTTTTTTATCTAGAATTTTTTTTTTAAATATGAACTGCTCCAAATTAAATGATGGATTAGAAAATGGGTGAACTCCCTCGATCATGAAATAATGTTGATAAGGGAGGAAAATAATGATAATAGGAGGAAGGTGAGAAGACGCGAATTGATGAGCGATGGGATGATGACAATGGTCGATGATGGATGCAAAGAGATGAAGTGACACTTGAGAAGGAGACTTAGGATTGTATCCAATTTCTACCAATGTGAGATACCCTAGTGATGGAAGCAACGAATATCTTTGAACCTTGTTGTTGACAAATTATTGAGGCCATTTGATTGAATTAAATCCTATTCGAAAACTATGCTAATGTGTGTGGGATGTGCTCTAGTTGTTTATCATAGCACAAGTGTGTCTCAGAGAGCGAGGCGACGCACATCCATGTTGGTGTTTAAGAACTTACAAATCCCTACATTAGGTGTGTATGTGTGTATGCCTTGGAATTCTAGTTCATGTTTTCTCTCACTTTTTGTTAAAGTGTGTATCCATATTAGGTTACTAAGGCTATGTAAATTAGTTTGGCAGAGTCTGGATTTGGTTTCTCATAGGGTGTTGACTCCTCCCAGAGGTTCGAGGAACAATGTTCAATGGAGGAAAAGCATACAAATCAAAATGGATGGGGATGAATATGGTGAGGTGCCATAGTAGTTGGTCATAGTGGATGAGCTTGAAGCTAATTTCGTTTGTCCTTGTGCAATGAGGTGTTGTGCTAGAGGGACAATGAGTTGTTCTTGTGTGGTGAGGTATCATGTTGGAAGAGTAACTAATATTTGGTTGTCAAGGTTGGCAGAGATAGAGGATGGGATTGTGTCCATGAAGGAAGTGATGGTGGATACAGGTTGTGGAAGAGTTTGGTGTTGTTGTTTAGGTTGTGGATGGGAGTAGCCTTGTGTTAAGTTGAGATGTGATATTGGAAAAAAGGCACCAGGTTCAAGTTCTTCTACAATCAAACTCTCTGAGGGTGAAGGTACTAGAGTGTTGTGTTGAAGCACAAAATAGATTATCTCTTGGTAGACTTCTTCTAGGTTTTGGGAGAGTGTTTGGCAAGGTTGAAGGTTTTTTAGGAGTACGATATGTGCATGTAGCAACATGGTACATGGAATGTATGACTTGGGTTTGGTAGAGAAACCTGGTTGACCATTTAACAGCATATAGAACCCACAATGAAGAGGTTGGAGAGATAAGGCTTTCGAACTTGTATACGGTGTGGTTGGTAAGATGTCATAGAATCTGATCAAGTTCATGAGTCACACGTCAGAGGATGTTAAAAGGAGCCTTTGTTTTTGTGAACAATGTATTAGGTTTAAGTGTGAAGGCATAGAAGGATAGCTGGAAACCTGACAACTTGATGAAGTGAGTGTGCAGATTGGGGTGAGTTAGTCTTCTGGAACATCGTAGGTGAGACTTGAGGTGTGAAGGTTATTTGGAAGTCATCACAAGAAGGATAATCCACAATTATTGTGGGTATCAAGGGTGTTCAACTGGTTAAGTTAGATGTGTGAGTGGCTAAGGATGGGGGTCATTCATGGGCTCAATGCCAAGATGGGTTGAGTCAGGTGTGAAGTGACTTGCTTTGGTTGAATATTGTAGTGGTGGTGATAAAGAAAATGAGAGCTATAGTGTCGGTGGACATGGCATGGATCACAATGGAGTGCATTCAATGAGCTTAGGAGGTTAAAAAATAGTAAATTCACTTGTTGCAAATATGACCAAGTCAGTGCATATTGATCCGTGGAAAGGATAAGCTTATTCTATCAGGATTTTGATGAATGGGTTTGAGCTTATGCTTGGTCAAGAGTGATCTAAAAGGATGAAGTCATAGTGAGTTCCTTGGTTTTGTGGGAAGTTGTAGTGGTGTTCAACGTTGGTTATGTAATGAAGATTGCATGGATGAAATGTGAGACCTTAGGGATCTAGCAGTGCCTATGGTAAAGTGGGATGCGATAATGGGACATTGTGTTCTTATGTCACTGGGCATGGAGAAGGTTCTTCATGTGTACCACAATTATATGTCAGATATGTTGCCACTGGACTTAACTCTTAGAGAAGCATGGTCCTTGATCCGCAAGGTTTTCGTAATGGAATTGTGGCATGAGGTGGGCAAAGGTTATCCATGAGTTGGTCGCTCTTGTGCTTGGTGTGTGCTTTTTCAGTGGGAAGCTTTTACATTATGATTGGACATAGTAAGCATGGATAGAGCAACAAGTGAAACTCATATGTCTTCTACTCTTGGGTGTATGGGAGCCTGGATATAGTGGTTGGCATGAATTGTTCTTTGATGCAAGGAATGCATGTAGAGAGCAATTTGAGTTGTATTTGTTTTGGTGTATAGGGGTGTGCTTGACCAAGGTAGGCATGCCAGGTTGGATTACTTTCTATGCATTTGGTGCAGGGAGTGTTGAGCGTCCCTTGGTTCAATTTTGGATCAGCAAGGATGTTCCCCAATGTTGATGAGGTGGTGGAGTCTTCCACGATGCTGAGGATATCATCGATTTAAGCGGGGGATAATATGGTAGATATGTTGGTATCTCCTTCTATCCACACCCTAAGTACCTTAGGTGACCATTTTTATGAGCAGTGTCATGACAAGAATGGTAAGGAAATATGAGACAAATGGCTTTTTGATTTTGTAAAATGTGAGTATAAAGGTGGGAAATATAGTGGGGGTAATTCTGGCACCCTCTAGACCCTGATTCCTAGGTTTTGCCAACAGTTAAGCATGACCTAGCAGAGTGGAACTGGGATGGGTGACCTCTTGGGGAAGTCACGGTTGGTGCACACCTTGACTTGCAATTTGGATTTCTTGAGCTACAAGATTATGTGTAAGATGCATGGGAAGGCTAGAAGTCCTTGGTTGTTGTGTTGTGCCAAGCGAGAGGTGCTTGCCCATGTGCCAAGCTGTAGGGACTATGCGGTAAGAATACCAAGTCCTTATGAGGTGCAATTTTGGGAATATCTGAGTGCCAAGCTGAAAAGGCCATGTGCATCAGGTGTGCCATGACCTTGGCTTTGTGAAGAATGAGTGGATTATGGCATGTTGAGGCTTGGAAAATGCTAGTGGTTTGTGAAGGGCATGATGGCAATATGGCAACTAGATGTTGTTGGCTCAAGATGGAGTCATCAGTTGCTTTTGTATGGCAAGGGGTAATAAAGTGGCTAGCATTGTATGAGTGTGTTGTATAGATGTTATACAGATGAAATGAATGTCGATGACTCTTTCATAGATGGTGTGCTATTATGGAAGGAGATCGTGAGTAGCTCCTATATGGTAGGGTGTTTGTTGGAGGGAGTTGTTGGCATTATGATAGGTTGCTTGTGCTTAAGTCCTAAGTGTTGTGAGAGGGTTCAAGGATGTTCTTGCTCTTGTACGGTAACATGTTACGTTGTCAAGGTAGCAAGCATGATAGTGTGGAGTACCTATGTTAGGTAAGGATTGAGGGCAAGAAGATCATGAGTCCTAGAAGTTCTTAGATAGTAGGGAGAAGTCTTATTTTATGTTGTGAGAGACCAGTGTGTGATTTTGCAAAGTTGGTAGTATTGGAGACTTGTAGTCAGACTATGGATAACACCATGGTGGTGAGGTTCTATGTGGGTTGTGCTTCAGGAGGTATGCCATTGTAATAATCTTGGAGAATAGTAGAGGGTCGGTTGCAAGGAGTTGTTATGTGGGTTGAACTCAAATGCTACAACCTTGTTGATATCGAATGGACCTAGAGCAGGTAGTTGGTATTATGAATTTACCTTAAGTGGGAAGCTTGAGTTGTGTTGCTCTAGAGATTAGGCAAGATGCTTGGTGAGGGCAGCAAGCCAATGGTGAGATTATCTATGAGTTGTGCTTTAGGAGGTACTATTAGAATAATATATCATATCCTAGGTTATTACTAAGATAAGTTTGAATGGCTGAGATTAGCTCAGTTAGTTATGATCCAATGGATCATATTGTAAGCACTTGCTATTTAATCAATGTCCTTTCAATTGAATAATATCAAGTATTTTATTTTTCAACATGGTATCCAAGAATGAGATTTTTTTTTAAAACAATTTTGATTTATTCAGGAGGGCACAACTGAAAGCTATGGTTTCAATTTATGGCCAAAAGGTAGGCAAAAAGGGAGGGCTTACGTGTGATGAGAATATGATTATCAGTGGGGCACTTGATATGACATAGAAGACTGTTGAGGAGGCTATGACCTCAATCAAATCGACCTTTTTTTTGCCTTGGTCGAGGAGGGAAGATTCAAGTTTGGAATCCATGGGTGCTTCTTTTGCTTGAGAGAGGCAACGTCCGATGGCTTTTATGGAGTGTTTTTAATGGTCACCTTCTAGGATAATGACAACTTCTCTTTGTAGTTTGATTCGTCCCAATGTTGTGGTTGTTTCTATTGAGGAAATTAAATGAGTTGCACCCACCCCAGATTGATCATGTGAATGGAGAAAATATAATCCTTTTTTGCCAAGAGAGATAGCATGATTCTTGATGGAAAAAATATAATCCTTTTCTACCAAGAGACATAGCATGATTCCTGCATGTGACATTATTCACGCTCAAGTTTATCCACTATGATGTTGCTGCAAATCAAAAAAAAAATTTAATAAATGACTACTAGCCAAAGTGGAGGTTGCATAGTGTGGACGTGTTGAGTAATTATTTTACCCGTTGGATATGGATAGCTGGAGGTGGGAACGCAATAACAAAGCATAGTTGATGTATGTGGAACTGAGCCTTTTCCAGCCCAATGCACGCCTTCATTGGTTGTGATTTAAAAAAAATGGCGTATCTAGCATATCTCAATGTGGTTGTTGTTGAGGATTGGTGATCTTCGTCCATAGAATGTCTACTGCCATGTCTGTTGGCACAGTGGAGCTATGCCCAAAGACTATAATATATCATTGCTCAACCTATTTTTGGAGAGCATGTTGTTTCTGTACAATATTGTTTTGTAGAGGGTTGAGGCCACACTGGTGATAAACATAGCAGATATCCATAGTGCATAGCCACTTGATAAGTGGTAACGACTCGTCGAAGTTACAGTATTAATGAACCCGCTCATCCTACCAGATCTCGTCCAACTACGTTAAAGACTATGGTATATCACCGCTCAACCTATTTCCAGAGAGCATGTTGTTTCAGTGCGATGATGTTTTATAGAGGGTTCAGGTCGTTTGGAGGGGTTGGCAGTTTTTCAGATCCGTTTGGAGGTTTTTCAAAGTTTCAGCATGTTAGGGAGAAGCGACGGAGGGTGTAAATTGATCAAAGATTTTTTTGGCCACCATTTATGATATTCACGAAGGCTGCATTTGATCTAAAAATTTCCATGTTGATAGTCGACACGAGGCTTAGTGTGGAGGGCCATGAAAATCGAACCCGTTATGTTGTTGTCCCACAAATCAAGCAATTCGTCGATGGACGTCGAAATCATAGCCTCCTCTAAACTACAGTGGTTATTCCTTTTATGTGGATGATAATTTTTTATTCACATCATGTTTTGCAGCAATGGACAAGATGGGGGTCATGGGTTGAATGGAGACAGTGGTTCAACTCTCAAAATTCTGCTAGATGATCCCGTCGTGAAGATCGCGAGGTGGACTAACTATTCACCAGTGTTGTAGTGATTGACGTGGCGACATCGGTGGTAATATTCGTGTGGTGGTAAAATTTTCTTCAACATGCAGTTTAAGAAACAATTGTTGGACAGTCCGTGACATGTGCATTTTTTTGATGCCCGGTGTTGTTTGCCAACATGGTGGTTTTCAGCAATACGTGGTCGCAGCTGCCATGACGACTCATTATTGACCACGCGGAGCCCACATAGTTCCTTTATGAGGTGATGTTGTATTGAAATGGTGTTTCATTCTCTACATGGACAAAGGGAGGCCCACCTTGATATTTACCCACCAATGCATCGAAAAGAGTGGTTCTGCTAGGGTGGGTCCCACCGCAGGGATGTGCTTTCGCGAAGCTGGAGCAACAGGGCTTGTAGCTGCTAGGGAGCACAAGAGAGAAGGACAACTTATTGATGATTTTATTGGTAAGGTTGTCATGGCAAGGTTATTTATATGGTTTTATGCATAGGCCCACTACAATAAGGCCTTACTGCATGGTAGACAAGTATAATTTTAGCCTTTATCAAAATGGAGAATTTTTTTAATGTTTGGCCAACATTTATGTTTTTTTTTTCAACATAAAAGTAGAAGGCCAACATTTGTTGTTTTTTCCACAAATTTTAATTTGTTCATGTAAAAATTTAAAATTATATTTTGGGAAATTCCTTTGAAAGAAGAAGACTATTATTTTATTGCAAATTGGAGATCACATTGAAACCCATATATAGGGGTATTTATAGTCATCAAAAAGGTTTTTCCGAGCCGGACAAGATGGTGCAGTCCATTTTCAGTTTTGAAACTATTTTTTCCACACTTTTTTGTGGCTAAAATTTTTGTATCATGGAGTGCATTCTCGGTTGAACCCGACACTCCAAGATATTTGTTAGAGTGATCCTAGTATCTAGTCATCTCCTCTATATCACCTAGAGGATGCAGTGATTGGTTACCCATGCATTCCGATAGGATGAGGAGGTCACCATAAGGACACGTTCGATACCTTGGTGCTTCATTTTTATTCCCTTGTTTTTGTTGTTTGTCTAAAATTTTTTGGACCTTGTTATTAGCCCATTGTGTTTGTATAGGTGGAAACCACATACTTATGCTTGTGGAGTCATTTTGAACTACCTGTTGGGTAAATGTTTTGCACTGTTGAAAAATAATCACCAAAAATAGAGTATTAATTTGAAAACTCTCTCTTGCAAAGAAATTAGGTGAAATCACCTATTTCTCCAAGGTTCTAGTAAGCAAACAAAAATAAAACATGTGTACCATAATAACTCAAAACTTGCAAGTGATAGTTAAAAATGGGCCTTTATGGTTCCTTTCAAACATTGCTTAGTAATCACGACCTTCAAAACTTCCAAAATGTCAAATTATTGATTCCTTTTAGTGTTCTTGATATTAAAATAGTCTACCCTAAACCCTAATTAGTAGACTATTTTTATCTTCAAATTAGAAAGGTTCCAAATGCAAAAGTGCGTGGAATAGTCCACTTCATTTTAAGAACTGTGTCTTTAATGTGTGATTCATTTTAAAGTTAGTGGATTCATTTTATCTTCATTGTAAGTATTCCACTATCCCTATGTTAGAATTTGGTGTTAGTAAAAGTTAGTAAGTTAGCATGTCCGCATTCATTTGCTTTAATTACCTTAGTGTGAATTTGGCATTAATAACCCTCCTAGACCAGTGTTTTATCTGAAGATTAAAATGATGTATTTGGAGGTGCAGAAATTCTGGAAGGACCAAAATAGAAGTAAATGAAACAGAAATAAAACAGGAAATTTTGGAAAATGGACCAGAATGAAACTAAAACTAAAAACAAATAGAAATTCTGGATGGACCAGAATGAAAAAAAAAAATTAAACAAAAATTCTAGAAGGACCAGAATGAGAAAGAACTACAAAAATTATGGAATGACCAGAATGTAAAAGTAAGCAATTAAAAATTCTAGAAATGACCAGAATCAGAAAATGACACGCTGAAACAGAAAAGTAATTAATCTAAAATGCTGAAAATAAACCACAGAAAGAAATTATCTACAAGGTTAGCTGGAAAAATAAAAATGACATCCAATTTTGGTTAGTAAATCCCTCTCTGCAAAACCCCAAGTTAAGAGATAGATTCTAAGACAACCTGACCTAATAGACCTGCAACACAAGCACAATCAGATTAGACCAAGTGCGAGACTCAAAGGATAACATGTATTTGCAATATATTTGACATTCACCTATTGTAACCCATTTAATGGCATAAACAAATAGATACAAGTCAAAACAATTACAGAAAAGATACACAGTGAAAGCAGTAGTCTTAGATGTATTCTCCTTGTAGTTTTACTCACAAAGATTTTTTTTGCCAAAATGAAAGCATTGTATTTTGAAGAATTCTCTTTTTTACACAGATTTCCAGCCCCCTTCCCAATGGCCTCATTGGGCTTTTTTAAAAGACGTGAAGTCCCTCTGTTTCCTCTTCTCATACTTGGTGATGTTAAAATAAACAATGACAAAACAATAAAACAAATTACATCATTTTATCATTTTCTATAACTCTTCTTTAACATCAATTTTTTTTTATATTCCTTTCCTTATAACTCCTAGAGATCTCTATAACATAAAGTTTAAAGAACTTTATTATAATTTAATAAATAACCTTAATACTCATATTACATAATATAAAAATTAAAAAACTTTATTAAAATATAATAAAGAACCTTAATAAAAATATTATATAATATAAAGTTTAAAGAAATTTATTATAATTTAATAAATAACCTTAATACTCATATTATATAATATAAAAATTAAAGAACTTTATTAAAATCTAATAAAGAACCTTAATAAACATATTATATAATATAAATTTTAAAGAAAATTATTATAATTTAATAAATAACCTTAATACTTATATTATATAATATAAAAATTAAAGAACTTTATTAAAATCTAATGAAGAACCTTAACAAAAATATTATATAATATAAAGTTTAAAGAAATTTATTAAAAAAAAAATTTAAACTTTACATTATACTTATATTTCTGTTCATATACAGGCCTCATATTTTTCCTGCTTCCATTACGTATTAACATAAAAGAAATTTATTACCATCCATATGCCATATACACGAATGACATGAAGCTCCTGCGGATGATATTATACAATCAAACTTGTCGTTAACACAAAAATATTTTCACCTCTAGTTCCATGTGTACGGCTGCCCTATCAATTCCACACATGTCGCCTGTTGCTTTGAACGATTTCCACCATCAGACCCAGAACAATTCGTTTATACCATTCGATGTTTGAATTTTGCTTCCTCTGAGCATCAGTCAACACAAAAAAAAAATCTCTGCTCCGTTAAGCGTTGCTTTATGGGTAATTGTTAGGGTTAGGGTTTATATTTTTTTCTTCGCTGCCACATTGTGCCCCTTCTCTTTCGGCATGTAGTTGTGCATCCTGGCAGATTCTCTGCCCTTTGCGTGTAGTCCTAGTTGTGTTTCTGAGTGTCAGGGTTGTTGCTACAGAGTAACGCCCTCCCTATAGGCATCGTTAAATGGATGCCTCGTTGTTTTATTGGTGGCCATAACTCCTGTTGGTGCGCTTCCATACCTGCAACCACACCCAAATTTGATTTTAGATAAACCTTTAAAACTTTAACATATAATTTAAACCTAAATTCCTAATTTTAACCACAACAACTAAAAACGTCACGTGGCTTTACTTTCCTTTTCAAATAATTTATCCTTGGATCATATTAATATAATAAAACCATTTATGATTTACTTTATACACAATCTGAAGGCAATATTGAATATGATAAAAAAAAGGAAAACCCCTTTTCGTTTTGCATTATTGCTTTTTCTTTATTTTATTGTTTTTTGTTTTGTTTTTTATCTTAACATGTATTATATAAAATTATTATTATAGTTATTAATAATTATTATTATTATTATATATACATGAATCTAATTTTTTATTTTTATTTATTAATATATATATTACTATTATTGTATAAATCATATACATTAATAATAATATATATTGTTTGCATATAGGAAAAAATGAGCGGGAGGACAACGGATAGCGGGAAAGCGGCGGCGAGCGGAAGGTCTGGCAGCCCGCCTCGGGGATCTGGTCCCCTGGTTTTTGGTTCAGGCGATCCAGAGTCTGAACCCCCTGAGGAAGGAGAGTTTCCTTCCCGTCTTGAAAAACCCCCCGATAGAGGGTCTTTCCCTCCGATCCAGGGCTCGTACGCCCATGCGGTCTCGAAAGGGTCACCTTCCTCGACCCTTTCCCAACCCTTGATCCCTTCAGGTTTCGACCTGGTGATCCCAGGCAGTTTGCTGAACAGCTACGTTGATCAAGAAAAGTTCACCCTCATTGGCAAGTTCATCGGGGGCAGACCTGACATGGAGACGATCCGAAAATGGGCTTGCGGCAAATGGCGAACGAGTGGCAACATGCAATTAGTGGCCCTATCCTGGGGGTTTTTTGCAATCAGACTGAATAATGCAGAAGATTCCTGCAACATCCTTTCTGGAGGACCCTAGTTCTTGGGAAGATGAGGCCTCTTCATCCGCGAGATGGGGCGAGGACTTCGACCCGAAAACACAGAACATCAATGTTGCACCAATCTGGGTTCGTCTCCCGAACTTGCCCTTCCAATGCTGGCATGAGGAAATTCTGAGAGGGATTTCCCGCACCATTGGTGACCTCATCGTTGTCGATTCCTCCACCAAGGTACGTTCCCGTATGGTCCATGCACGTATTTGTGTGAATGCCAATCTAGAATCTGAACTTCCCTCCTATGTTAATCTCTTCAAAGATTCGACCCTCATTAAAAAACAACCTCTCGAATATGAGAAAAAACCTTCCTTTTGCTCCATCTACAACACTCAAGGCCACCTGAATCACCAATGTCCCCAATCTAGGGCCTTGAAACACACCTCGCATGTGTCAAGAAGAAAAGGCGAGAAAACTAATGAGCCAAGGCAAAAATGTGAAACTTCTGCCCCTATAGAGGATCCCCCTAAAGCTTCCCCAGAAACCCAAGGTTTTGAAGAAGTGAGTCAATAAGGAATCCCGTCTGTAGATCCCCATCCCCTTGAAACGATCCCTATCACTGCCTCAATGGAACCTTCCCTTACTCCTTTCGAAGTTGGGGCTGCTAATGATGAAGCCCTAAAACCCATCCTCTAGGAGATCGAGAACTTCCAAACCCACCAGTGTCCATTCGGGAACTTCAGCCCAAAGAATACTAGGAGCAAGGCTCAGGCTATGGACATCGAAATCGAGAAAAGGAGAGGGCGACCTTCTGCCAATGACCAACGTATCAGGGCAACCGAGGACGACTTAGAAAATGGCTCCCAACGAACCTTATTCACTGACAATGACGATCCTCTGAAGGAAGTTTCCAAAAGCTCCAAACCCCCCTTCCAATAGGCGAAGGGAGGCAAAAAACCTCTCAAATATACCAGATGAAGATGCTCTCCTAGAACGTGAGAGGTCTCAACAGTGCAGCTAAGGTCAGACTTGCTGCTAATATTCGAAAGGAATCCAAACCCTCTATTTTCATCATGCAAGAAACCAAATGTGATGAGAGCTCCTCCAAGAAAGCCGTCAGAGTCATCTGGCATCACGACGAAGCTTTGTACAGCCCTGCTCAAGGTACCTACGGAGGCCTGATGTGCCTGTGGGATCCGTCTCAAGTGGAAGGTAGACTTCTCTCTTCTTCTAGCAAAGATCTCAATATTTTGTTTCACTGCATTTCTAGCAATCGTTCTTGGATCATGTCCAACCTGTATGCCCCAAACTCTCCCCTTGAGAGAGCTAATTTTTGGAAAACCCTCACTCTGATGAGGGATTATTTTAGCACCATACCGTGGATTGTTGGAGGGGACTTCAACAGACCTCTGTTCCCTACAGAGAAAGATTGTTGGATGGGACTTCAACAGACCTCTGTTCCCTACAGAGAAAAAAGGTGGATTGGTTGCCACCCACCGCACCACTGAAGATCTCAGGGACTTTGTTGATTCCAACGAACTCATTGATATCCCACTCAAGGGGACTCTCTATACGTGGAGCAATAGAAGAACTGGAAGAGGACTGATCCAGGTCAAGCTGGATAGATTCCTAATGTCCCAGGAAGCCATTCCTTTTTTTGGCGATGCGTCCCTCTCAGATCTTACCAAAACTAGATCGAATCACAATCCCATTCTTCTTGAGGTGGGTAAAATCCCTTCCTTTCGAACCCCCTTTCGGTTCGAATCCATGTGGCTCAATCACAAGGACATCCGCGACGAGATGGTGCAGTGGTGGAATCAACAATTCAGAGGGTCACCTGTGTTTCGGGTGCTCAGAAGCTCAAGTTCATCAAAGATAAATTGCGAATTTGGAACAAAGAAGTTTTTGGTAACATTTTTGTTTGCAAGAAAGCGCTGTTAGATCAGCTTCAAGCTATTGAGAGCAAGGATCGAGCGAGGAGACTCCGGGGCTACGATCGAGAGAAGAGGAAAGGAACCTGCTTGCTGAATTTCACAATACATTAGCCAGGGAGGAAACCTTCTGGAGACAGAAATCTAGGAATCTATGGATCAAAGAAGGTGATTCTAACACCAGATTTTTCTACGCTTCAACCATGAGGCACAAAGGATCTAGTAAGAATAGAAATATAAACCACAGTGACGGATCAACCACTGAAGATATTTTTAGAATCAGAGATGAGGCTGTCTCCTTTTTCCAAAACCTCCTCGGATCCCCCTCGGAAAGCTCTGCCTGGGCCAAGTCTGCCCTCCTGGGTAACATTCCTAGCCTTGTTTCTGAAGAGGCCAATTCCTCCCTTCTAAAACCCTTCTCTGATGAGGAAATCAAGGACACGGTGTTCTCCATGCAGGCGGATAAAGCCCCCGGGCCGGACGGGTTCCCTCCTCATTTCTACCAAGCCTTCTAGGAAATTGTTGGATCGGATGTCTATGCTGCCATCCGGGATTTGCAGTCCCAACCCATTCCTCGAACTGTCAACTTTACTTTCATTACTTTGATCCCCAAATCCTCTGACTACCGATCCATGGCTGATTTTCGGCCCATAAGCCTATGCAATGTTTTGTATAAAATTCTCACCAAATCAATGGCATCCAGATTGAAACCCATCCTCCCCTCCATCATTGACCCTTGCCAGGGGAGCTCGGTCAAAGGTAGAAACATTCTGGACGGAGTCATTACGGTTCATGAAACCCTTCATTCCACTTTCCACAGCAAAAAATCAAGATTCCTCCTCAAGCTCGACATGACCAAAGCTTTCGACCGGGTTGATTGGGACTTTCTCAAGGAGATCCTTCTGAAATTCGGTTTCCACCCCAAGTGGGTTCAGCTTATTCATAATTGCTTCTCCTCTACTTGGTTCTCGGTGCTGGTCAATGGGGCCCCCATTGGTTTCTTCCCCAACGTTAGAGGCCTCCGCCAAGGGGATCCTTTATCCCCTCTTTTGTTCATCATTTTGGCGGAATCCCTTGGCAGATCCTTGTCTGCGACTAGAGTGGCGGGGAAAATTTCAAGTATTCAAGTGGTTTCTAGCTCCACTCCTATCACTCACCAGCAATTCGTTAATGACACCATCCTCTCAACTCAGGCGTCCGTCATCCAAGCTAAAACCATCAAGTTCATTCTCTCCCTCTACGAGAAAGCGACAGGGCAACAGGTAAATTTCTCCAAAAGTAAGCTTTTCTTTTTGCACACCCCCCCGAGCGCAAGGGCCGAATTGGGCGGATCCTGGGCTGCTCTGAAGGATCCCTCCCATCCTCCTACCTGGGACTCCCCTTATTCTAGGGAAGGGCGAAAGAGTGCATGTGGAACAATGTTTTAGAAAGATTCCAGCAGAAGCTAGCAGCATGGAAAGGAAAACTTCTGTCCCAAGCGACGAAAGCCAACCTTTCAATCTCCACCCTTCAAAGCATTCCCATTTACTTCATGTCAGTTTTCACTCTCCCCAAGTCAGTGTGCAAGCAAATTGAACATATCCAGAAAATATTCCTCTGGTCGGGATCCGAAGACAAATCTAGGATTCCCCTCGTGGCATGGGACACAGTCTATAGAAGCAAGCAGCAGGGGGGCCTTGGCTACAGGAAGCTATCCGACATGAATGCTACCCTATTGGGCAAACATGCTTGGAGGATTATCTCTAAAGACCCAGCTGAATGGATCCAAATGGTGTCTAAAAAATATATGGGCAATTGCTCCTTCCTCGAATCTAGCAACCACCCCAATGGCTCTGCCTTTTGGAAAGCTGTGTTTCACTCCAAAACGCTAATTCAAAAAGGTCTCCGATGGATTCTCGAGGATGGCCACAGCATCGATTTTTGGAACGACAGATGGCTAACCGACGAACCCTTGAGTGACAGGGGTGATCTTGTGGGGCTTCAAATAGTCTCCGATACCAGTAGGGAACAGAAGGTGTCTAATTTCATCGTCTGGGAGGAGGGCCAACCCCGGTGGAGGACCCTCGATGGCAACAGCCTTGAGATTTTTGGCCTTAACCTTATGCTTCAAGCAGTCACTATCCCCTCTGAGCAAAGGGATGATAAACCCACCTGGGCTGGGTCGGACAAGGGCTCCTACTCTGTTAAGTCTGCTTTCTCCCTTCTCAAAACCCACCCTGTGTCGCCCTCCCATATTGTTTGGAAGAAACACCTCATCCCTAAAATTGCCTTCTTTTCTTGGCTAGCCTTCCAAAACAAAGCTCTCACTACTGAGAATCTCATCAAAATGGGCATCCCCCTTCCCAACAGGTGCTTTCTGTGTCAAGCAAATTGGGAATCCACTGATCACCTGTTCCTCCACTGTGACTTCACCTCGACTGCCCTTGGTTTCATTTTTTCCACCTTTCGAATCCAATGGGCTCCTCCCAAGTCTTTGTGCGATGTTTTCCTCCAATGGCCCCAACCCTTTGCTAACCACAAACTTTGGTTCCTCTAGGACATATGCCTTCACCACCTGGTCTGGAAAGTGTGGCTAGAGCGTAATAGAAGGGTCTTTGGGTCTTCTATCTGGTATCCTCCCTCTGTCGCCTCCAGAACCCTCGCCTTTGCCTCTGAAAATGCTAATCTTATTCACTGTCCCAGTCCCCGCTCGTCCTCCCGAGAAGACCTCATCCTCAAGTCTCTCAATATCTCGATCGATTCCCCCGTGGAGAACCCTTTACCTCACCCCCGAACCCTTGCTCGGTGGATTCCTCCCCCCCATGGTTGGATCAAGCTAAATTTTGATGGGGCATCCAAAGGGAACCCTGGAGCGGCTAGTGCTGGCGGTGCGATCAGGGATCACCGAGGAAAGGTCCTACTTGCTTTTTCTGAAGACTTGGGCCACCAAACCAACCATGTTGTAGAAGCTAGGGCCCTGTGGAGGGGCCTAGTTCTCATCAAAGAGGATCCCCGAGCAGTCATTGTAGAAGGCCACTCCATGAACATCATCAACTATCTGACTAAGGATGAGATTCCTGCATGGCGAGTTTTCAACACCATCCAGGAATCCCGACGAATCCTTCAAAGCAGGAACCATATATGCCAACACATCTACTGGGAAGGGAATGCTCTGGCCGACCTCTTGGACAATAGAGGATCCTCCTCCGGCAGTCTCACCATCTGGGATCACGGGTTTCCACAAGACATCTCTGACGTGGCAGCGTCAGACCTCAAAAAATGTCAATGACCCGCATCAGATCCTCACGATTGGCCACGTCATGCAACATCCTTATGCCAAGTGGGGCCCTCTTGGACTTATCTCTTTTGAAATTCTGGCATCCGTTCAGTGCCACCGTGGGCCTAATTTCCAATTGTTGCTGGGAAGTTTTTTGTTTTTCTTGTGGGGATTGACTGTTTTGTTTAAATTTGTTGTAATTTGGTCTGAGACTTGCTTTCCAGACTCAACCTTGCGGCCTTAAAGGTGCTTTCCTTTTTTCTATTATAAGGTTTTGGGTTCCTCTTAAAAAACCCGCTATGTATATACTGTTACTTAACAAAAAAATAATAATAATATATATTGTTTTATTATTATTATCCATTTTTTTTTATTTCCAATGTCTATATAAATTAGATTTAAATAGACATCAAATATTTGATTGATTTTATTTTGAGACATTAAAATTAATCTCAAACCAAGATGATTTTATTTTGAGACATTAAAATTTAACCTTAAAATTAATCTCAAACCAAGCCCTTTCTAATATATGTTGTAATATATGAGGGGAAAGTATAAGCCAAAGATGAACTTTGGAAATATGAATTGCAACCCCTAGGTGGCACCTATCAGAACATTGCAACAAAACTTATGAGAGCAACTTCAACACCAATCTCAAAACAACCAAATCCAAGGCTCTAAAATAAAACAAGGAGGTACTCCTCTCAAGCAAATTGCATTGCACTCTCATGAATGGAACCTATGAAAGTTGCTACTCAAAACAACCAAACAAAACTCAAAAACCAAAATTTTAAAATGGGTCCCCAGACTTTGGGGCTAGTTGTGGAGCAACCACAACACTATCCTTGCAATTTTTGTGGTTATTTTTTCCACACTATCTTCACACTCTCCTTTTGTGAGACACTTTGGTTTCAAGGGGTTTTTTTTTAGTGACCTTTTTTCATGGTTCACAACCTTGATCTTTGTCACAAATACCAGTCTCGGAGTAATATTTCATTTAGTTCGGTGATGAGGCTTCTCTACTTTTTTAAGATATCACATGGATCCTTCGTAGGCTTCTTCATTGAAGTTGTCCTAGGGGGGTTGAAAATGACATCTTCCTCTCATCCTCCTTGCACATATTCCTTCTTCTTCTTCTTCTTATTCTATCTATTCTGGTAGGTGGTTTTTTCATCATCTCTCCAGTAGAGTTTCTTGTGGATATATTGTACATGAGTACCTTATCAGGCCTTGTTGTTGGGACTCATTTCTATGGATATGCCACTAGTTTGGTTATGTTTTTTTTTTACTACCTCCTAGTATCACTTAAGGGGGGTGCTAGAGATATCCTCGTACCACTTAAGGGGGGGTGTTAGAATAATATATCATATCCTATATTTTTACTAGGATAAGTTTGAATGGTTGAGATTAGCTCAGTTAGATTTGATCCAATGGATCATATTGTAAGCACTTGTTATTTAAGCAAGGTCCTTTCAATTGAATAATATCAAGTATTTCATTTTTCCAACAGGTACATCATTGAAATGATAGTTATCATGGAGAAGAGTAGAGGGTCGATTGCAGAGGGACAATATGTTGGGCTTAGCATCGATGTACCTATATGAAGACCGAGTTGGTTTAAGAGTTAAGTCCTTAAGGAGGATTTTCCATGTTATCACCATGTACTCATCGAGCATTATCTTGTTTGTAATACATTGTACTTGATGGTTGTAAAGTATATTTGATAATCATGAGCTTGTCGATTGTAATAGAGGACTATTGGTCCATGTGAATGCAATATATATACTTGTTCCCCAAATGTGTGTCTTGTGGTGTCTTATGGATGTGCTCTCTTGGTTAGAGTAGGTTTCCTTTCATTGCAAGTGCATGTATGCTTTCCCTAATCAAAGAAACCATCGTGTAAATGCAAAACCATGCTATGTGTGTGTTTCATGTGTAGGAGAACATTGGAATAGTCTATGGCTCTTGCTAAGGCTAGTCTAAAGAGAAATACTCAAAGGCAGTGCATGGTGTTTCAACATGAAGGGAGGAGGAGGTAGGGTGTGCAAACGTGCAAGGGATGGGGAGGTTGAGGGCTAGGATTTCAGGGAGGGGTGGATGCAAGGCATCGCATGGGTGGCATGTGGCTTGGGATGGAGTTGCAGGGTTGCCTGATGGTGCACGATATACGAGGAGGGAGTGGGTGTAGGGCACTGCACGATGGGAAGGGGGAGGCAAGCAACGCAAACGCATGAGGAACGAGGAGGTTGGGGGATAGATTTTCGAGGAGGGGGTAGGGGTGCTGAAGAGGGAGTGCATGGGAAGGGTGAGGGGACACATGGAGATCAAGGCCACTGACAGGGGGTAAGGACCCCCCTGTTTTTCTTTGTTTTTTCTAAATAATAAAAATTTAATGAAGAAAACAATTATTATTATTTCAAAAAAATGATGGCAATTACAAAGGAAGACAATATATATATATATATATATTGAAAAATAATAATGCAAAAAAACTAATAAAATTAATAATTTTTTCGAATAATCGAAAAAAAACTAATAATTTTTTTAATAATTGGAAAAAAACTAATGATTTTTTTGTTTAATACTTAGGGATTTTATGAGTACCTTTTTCAACAGTGTTGAGGTTGTTGGGCTTTGTATAGCAAACCTACAACCATGCAAACAAGGAATTAGTTTTCCTAAAAATAAAATTAACAAGCTAAGAAAAATAGATAAAGTTAACCGTGATCGCCATTTTGTAAACAAGAAAAAAACGCATGCATCCATAAAACAAATAAATAAAAGATATGATATTATTATTGAGTTGTTTTTATCACAAAGAACCCTCTTGGGGTTTTACACTGGAGTCTCCAATGTGGAGGACTCTTTTCTTGATAAGATTGCACAATGAACTAGGATGCCTTCACGACGTTCTTGATCACAATCATATGCTGGTGGGTTTTTAGTGATCACCATTGGTTGCGTAGAGCCTCCTGATGCCTACACACATGCAAACAACCAATGGATTAGTAGCACCTGCCAATGTATTAAATAAAATAAAAACCACAACAACCAATGAAAATGTGAACATGCATACTTGAATTTAGAATAATTTCAAGCAATCTCCAAGAAGATGCAAGAAGGGATCAATGGAATCTTAGTAGTGCTTCACTAGTATATTCCAGATCATCAAACAGAGGAAAAGGATGGCTTATTCATAGATTTTGAGATAGTGAGGGGTGATAATGTGCAAGTGATATGCACGAGGAAAGGAAGGAAATCTAGAAATTTCCTCCACTTAGGTGGACATCTAGTTATGTGCATGCTAAACACCAGTTGAGATTACTAAGTGGTGGCATGTATCATTATTTTTATTATTTCTTTATTTTTTTTGGAAATAAATATCCTCATCCATTTAAGTGATAGTTGATTTTCATGGAATATGATGAGCTGGAACTGAAGTGAACTAGAGATTATTTTGGGTGAGGGAAATCTTCACCCATCCAAATAACGTGTAATTAGGATGGGGGAAGTTGAATTAGAACTGAAGTGGACTGGAGTGATGTGCACATGGGATAAGAAAGGGGAATGATCTCATGATGTCCATAGGCTAGACATAGGAGGGTGTTTTAGGGGGTGAAAATGGTTAGGATAGCCTAGGTGGGCTAATGTATACTAATTAATTTTTAATTAATTAATTAGTCTTAGATAGATGTGATTATTTTAGGTGTCTACAACTCCAATCCATTGTAATACTTGATAGGGGCCATAGAACTTGGATGCAAGTTTAAGACTATCTTTTATCTTTAAGGATGTTTATTTGTATATCTTTAATTTGAGAAATATTAAATATCCTTCAAAAATATCCCACTAAGATCTATTTTGATTTGCCTATTATTTCATCTTGTTTTAGGCCATTGCTAGATTATACTTGGGAGATCAAAGTAGGGCCTCCTAATTTCTAAGAGTATAATTAATAACATGTACACAAGAACTATACAAAATATACAAGCTAAAAGATAGTGGTGGTTGGTCATATACAACTTTGTATGGGTTAATATTAGTTTTCATATGGCAAGTGGTATTGTACCATCATTATACTAATTATATCTATTTATTCCAATAAATGTGATGCTTTAAAGCAAAGTAGTGTAAGCCTAAACACTTATTGACCATTTTAGTTTGTGTTTATGGGTTGTATGTAGCTCATCTTGAGTTCGGTTACTTACAAATTGAAGAGTGCCTTCCAAAAATTACGAGTGAACATTAGGTCATGGTCATAGACTATAGAGGACAACATTCCATGGAGTTAGACAATGTGGTCATTGAATGTTTGGGTAATGGTGGAGGTTGTGTAATGATATGCAAAAGGATAAAAATGGGTATACATTGAGAGACGATCCACAAAAACTAAAATAACTAACTTAGGTAATCCTCCAATAAATTATATGGAAATATTGGTCCATATTAATGCTAGAATAGGTAATGGTTGGAGCATGTTTAAAGTGGAACTATCTCCCCTTTATGATCTAGCAAATATCACATTTCTATATAAATATTTTAATATCCTATTTCATCCCCTCCTAGATAAAGTTCTTTTTTGTGCTTGTAATTCCTATAGTAGTTTATCCCACATAGTAGAATTTGTAGCAAGGACAATATGTCCCTTGTAGCATAAGTATTGGTCATCCCAAGAATATGTTGATTTGACATTAGTTATTGTATTTTTGGATCCATTTACCACTCTTGTTGGACATCGTGCAACCAATCTAGATTTGGTATAGAAAATGCACACTATATAGCTTGGTCATCAAACTTATATGATAGGGCATTGGCTATAGCATTGACTTTCCCCCTTTTATAGAGAATCTCATAATCATAGGCTAATAGTGTAGTCATCTAAAATTGTTGTTCAAGTGAAAAGACCCATTGCTCCAAGAAGTATTTGAGCATGTGATGGTTAGTTTTGATGTAAGAAAATCTTCCCACAATATATGATCACCAATGTATCACCACATATAAGATAGTCATTATTTCCTTCTCATATGTTGACTTTCCCAAATATTTACCTATGAGGGCTTTATTGGTGAAAGCTAATGATTTGTTGCATGAGTACTACACAAATTTTATTCCCTAATGCATTACATTCAATGGTAAAGGGTTGAAAAAATTCTATCATAGGAGGGGTATCTTTTTTGTGGTTTCTTTCATATAATTGCTTAGCAAATTGCAACTATTGTTTGCTTGTGATATTGGTTTGTGTGTGCCTTTTGCTTTGTTGTAGCTCTTTCCAAAATTGTCTTGGCTATGCTTTGCAAGATATATCAACTCTTTTTTCCTTGCTTTTATGTTTGCTTCCTTTTTATTTTCACTATTTGTTTATATATCTTTCTATTTTTTTTTCTCTTTGCCTAGTTCTTTCAAGGTTCTCCTTATTGCTTTGCATTCTTCATACCATGGATTTATAGGGAAGCTTTCATGTTTTCTTTTCCTAGGTTTTAAATTTTTGCATGATTCCAAGGCTTCTCTGATTATATCCATCAGTTTACTACTATCAAAAGTATAAGTTTGAAAAATATTTGTCCTCTTTCTTTCCTCTCTTTGCATAATCTACTTGAGTGATGTTTTAAAAGTTTTTTGTTTTTCTTTGTCATAGAGATGTTTCCTGTTGTCTTTCCTTATGTTCTTCTTGCTCACTTTCTTGTATTTGGATCTTTATGTACATTGGATTGTGATCAAATTTTAGCTCCATAGAAACCACTTCAATTTCTAGATATTTTATCCTTGAAATGAAGTTTGATAGACAAATAGCATAATCAACTACACTATGTTCATTATATGTCTGAAAAGTATATTTTCCATATTTTTACCACATTTTTATACCATTGCAGATAATCAATTCCTCTGTGCTATTTAAATAGTTCTCCATTTAAATTACCCACTAAAACCACCTCTCTAAACTTATTATATTTTGTGATATCTTTTACCATATTATATATATCCTCATAATCTAAACCATACTTTTTAAAAAACTTTAATTACTATAAAACAAAATTACAAACTATAATACTAATTAATTTATCACTATCTATTCTAATCTATATATACTATTTATTATCCACCTAATCTAAATGCATACTCCATCTTCTTTTAAATTCAACTCTATGTTTATAGATGTGCGTAACCTACCCTTTTAAACTTATATGTATTACATCCCTTTATATTCAAATCTTAAACTTTAAATACAAAACAAAGGTAATCCAAAGTTATTTTACAATCACTTTAATAGAAAGTAAAAAAAAGACAATGAGAAACATTATCATGGATCGAAAGGCCACCGTCATGTTGAGTATCTATTCAGGTAGGCTTTAGAACCTATAGCATAAAAATTATTTTATATATATATATATATTTTTTTTTTTTGTTTAAAGAATTTTTATAATATTTAATTTATTAGATAAAGATGAAGTTAATAGCATTTTTAATTTTTAAGGAATCCTATGGGAACAATTAACTTATTTAAAAAAATTAGAATAAAAAATAATTTTTTTAAAAAAGACCAAATCTCCTTTATTGGGATTTGAACTTATGAAACATAGATTTTTGAAAAAGACCCAATCTTCTTTACTGGATTTGAACTTAGGTTTCTTGAATGAAAACCCAAAAACATGACTGGACTTATTTTCTCATATTATTAAAATATCTCTCAAATATCAATCTTACTTTATGTTGTTGGCAAGGACACCTAGGTAGTATGTTGTTGGACTGTTGTCAGCTTACCAAAGGACATCTTAAACTGTTATCCAGACTACCCAAGTTCAAATCACAAAAAAAACTTTTATTATGTTCAAAAAAAATGTAACCCCAATTGTACCATGGTGACTTCACTTTAAAAAATCCACGTATCAAATTCAGACAGCCCACATTCTGTTCTATTTTTTCTTCAGACGTTATAGTCTGGTCGACATCTCAACAGCCCAGATTCTCCCATTACAAGTTTGTGGCCACAAAAGCGACCAGAGGACAATGGACAGTCGAGACGCATTCCGTCTAACTGAAATACACAGAGGCCGTCGGATCTCCTGAATTTGTCGGTGAGCTAAAAACCCATCACGCAACCTCCACTATACCGCGACGTGTCGTTATCGTGTCGGCTGGTATCAACCACAAACTCTCCAGGCATTCTCAGCCATGTGTTTGGCAGCCTGTAAGACTTTCACACGTGGCAGATAAAACCGTTAAAAAAATATCATTTTTCAGGTAACATATATTAAAATGTTAATTATGCACATAAAACCTAACACTAAAAAAAACTTCAAATAAAGTGATAGGTCTGTTCGTGTTAAAAAAAACTTCAAATAAAGTGATAGGTCTGTTCGTGTTAAATTTGAAGTCTTGAAAGGAAGAAGTCCCGTTACTTTCTAACAAACTATAATTTATAATACAATATGTACAATCCCCTATATTAGGTACAATCCCATATGTTAGGACAATCCCATATATTAGGGGTGTTAGTGAAGATTGAATAGTGAAAAAGTTTGCACTGACAATATAGATTTTTTTTTTACTTTTCAAAAATGAGAAAGGAACAATACGGAGGTGTGCGGGCTTAGTTTTGTGAAAAGCTGGAAATGGGTAGCGTGGGCCCCATACAAAAATGAATGGTTGTGTCTGTGGTGGGCCCATGTAAAAAGGCAAGATATGAGGGGATTATTAGGATGTATCGAAAAGGCTGGAAAAGGCGAGGCCTCAAATGGGGTGTGACGTGGACTTGAAGGGTGATGTGGAGGGGGTAGCGAGAGGAAGTTTTGCAACTTAGTAAGCCATGTGAAACGGAAGCATTCTAAGGAAATGTGGGGCACTAATGAATTAATGTTGAAATGACTTGTTTTGATTACGTGGACTTTTTGATTTGAGGGAAAAATAGTCTCGAAATGAAACTTAAATTTCAAATTATATGATAGTTGTATGAGTGTATTAAAAAAATTGAAAGAGATAGATTTGTTTGTAAGAGTGGAGTGATTGACAATAGAATATTTTAGTTCAATTTTTTAAATAGTTGAGGTTCGCTAACTTTGTTTTTATCCAATTAATTAAAATTTATTTTAAAAATAATTTTAATTTTAATTTAAAATGCATTTAATCACTCGTTCACTTATTTATTTATTTTTATATATATAAAAACTCACTCACACGTAAACATCTCATGGTGGTTTGAACTTGAATCTCCTCAAAGAAAACCCAAAGCCCTTTATTAATTAAATATTTTATTTGAATTCTAAATTTTTTAAGTACTTAGTTATTATCCCTTTAAGTTGGCATCAATTGGATTCAACTAGAGTTTCTAGCTCCACGGTAAGCTTATGGCATGTGTGGCAAAAGGTTATGAGTAGCTTTTTAAGGTAAATCTAAGTACTTTGAAATATCATTAGAAGATGTAATTATTGAAATATTAATTGAATAACTTAAAAGCTAGTGAAGATGTAATTGATAAGGATTATACGTATAAATGATTATTTATAAAAATAGTTTATTGTGAAAATTTATATGTTGAGTAGAATGAAATGAAAGATTTAAATTATGTCCATTCATGAGACTCAAACATGGCCTATGGAACCTCAAATATGGAAGCACAGTTATTGAAATCATATGACCATTAATATCCTTGAGAAGGTTGTTCATTTTCCTACTGATTTGGGTTAATAACTCAACTTTTTTTATTTTATTGTCTTCAAATAACTCTATCATAGACCATTTTCCAAGGGTTTCTTTGTATTTGCTATGGATGTCCGAAAAAATCGGGTATTCATAGATAAAATGTTCCTCTGTCTCTATTGCCCCTATGCTGCATAGAGTACATATCCTTTCTTCCCATTGTTCTTTGGACGTTGTCCATATCATTGTTATAAAGTTGAAAAATAATTATTTAAAATATTTTTTTTATAAAAATTTAGTTTTTATATACAATTTTATTATGTAGAATCGTTCTAAACTAAAGTTTACATTATCAACTAGTGTTTAAATAAGCACAAAGTTTACAACACTAGAATACTTTTCATATTATGACATAAACATATCACAACGAGAGTAATAACTAATAGTTAACTAAGGAGAAACCTATAACAAATGACTAACTAAAGTAAAAAATATAGAGAAGAAGTCCTAACATATAGAATCTAGATGCCCATATGAGATTAGAAGCTCACAAATTATTTAATAATTTTAAAAATTATAAAATAAGCCAACAACTAATTAATTACAACAAAATCAACCGACGTCCTCATCATGCCTTCCCATAATAAAAGCATTGGACACTAATGCTTTTACAATAAAAGTAGAAGGGTGAGACAACAAAAATAGGTCACATATCTTGCCAACGAGATAGAGCTTGTAGCTAAACCGAAGCTAAAACATAGGTATTGTTGGGACAACTTTTGTAGATCCATTGGATGCTAAGAGAATATCGAGAATGTCACGAGGTACCATTTTTGCAAGACAACATTTGGTCAAAATTTGGTCAAAACTATGTCGCATACCCAAGGAGAAAGTCGACAATGACTTATGGCCTGCTATTGTGTTCTTTAAATCTTCTACACAATTGGAACCTGCTTGGATGAAGGAGGTTGTAAGGAATATTTTCGCTCAATGCCAAGAGGAAATATAATAGGAGTAAGAGGAGTAGGAGGATGTGCCAATGGTGAAGTAGTGATTCTCTCCTTATGAGGAGGAGGTGCAACATTTGTTTTTGTCTCTTGACATTGTGGCTTGTTAAAGATTAGAGCAATATTTTACGATTTTTTGGTATAGAGCAGAAGTGAGGTATTTTTGATGTAGCGGATAAGAAATATTTTGTGCTCATGATGCAAAGTAAAGGTATTGTGAAAAGCATCATATTGAGCCTTCCTATTATATTGATAGGGTTTGCCAAGAAGTAGACCACATCAATCCATTGAAGTCACATAAAAGGTAACTTGATCTATTAAATGCGGGCCAAAGCCAAAGGACACTATCCAAGTATGTGTGATTTGTAAGGAGGAACCATTATCCTTCCATCCAAGTGAGTATGGACGAGGATGCAGTCAAAATGGTAGTTGCAGTTGTCAACAATAGATCCTGCAATTAGGTTTTTCTATGAGACATTGTCAATTATACAATCAACTGAGAAATTATGAGTGAGTTGAGCTCTCATGACGAACAAATTATCATGGTCACCTTCATACGAATTATGAGACATTAGGGAGATATTATTGAGTTTATCCTTGAGCTCATTGTATTCCTTATCTTTTGCTATAACCTCAATGGGAACATGTTGTGGTTTCTCATCTTGGGATTTTACAATCATTTTTTTTCTTCATGAAACATACATATTCTTCATGACCTCTCCTATTACAATAAGTACAAAAAAATTTAATATTAAAATGAGGAGGTTTTTGAGGAGAAGGAAAATAAAAAAAAATGAGGAGGAAGAAGAAGAAGAATAAAATGACCTCTTTGGCTTAAATGATTGATGCTAAGAATGGGAAGTTCCTGCAAAAAATGATGATCAAATACCCCATAATTGAACATGTTTCTCTTTGGCAAGTTGTGCATGATTTAAGGTAGCATCTAATATGGCAAGGTGAGTGTACTCCAACTCCCTATAGAGATGCTCTTGTAAGCCACTCGTGAACTTGATGATAAGTGTGAGAGTCGCATCTACTACACTAAGTAGAATTTGCAACCCATTGAATTAGAAAATATAGTCCTGCATAGACATGTGATTACCTTGCTGCAATTAAAACCATTTGATAATGATATCATGCTCATAATTTAAAGGATAAAAAGTTTTCTTCAAATTCTTAATAAGGTATTCCCAAGTGTGAAGTGGATTTTGACCCTCCTAACGTTCCATCACCAAAAAATTTTCTAACCTAGAAAGCTTGAGTTTAGCAAAAGGAACTCTCTCCTTATTAGGAAATTGAGCATAGGATAACCATGTCTCCATATCAAGGATCCAACTACTAAAGATGTCTGGATCTCTTGAGCCATCGTATAATTTGACCTCGCACTTAGAGTGAAGGTCATTATTATATTTTTTTACATCACTTGGGATATTTTGGATAGTGATGTCATTGACCTTGTTGGCCAAAGCACTCACTACATTGTCTAATTCAGCCATTTGTTTCATTATATTAGTGGTCATGATGGAACAAGTGTAAGTCGATGTAACTATTTGACCAATGTTTTTACAAAAGAGAATGGCTTAAGAAGTTCCAAGTAAGTATAAGTAAGGGCCTTTACTTGGGATTGTACAACAAAATTGACTTGGAAAAATAAAAAATGTGTATTAAATGTTTATATAATATGTACTTTATAATTAATTAATTAATGCCAATGGGTCCTTGGTTCAATGGTTGGAACAAATAGTTGATGTAGCCCACACTAAGGTTCAAATATCGACGACACCAAATAACTCAATGTGACTAAGTCGATGAAAAGGGAAAGGGTAACCATTTCAAAACCCTACTTAAATAATAAATAATAATAGTAAATAACTTGATTAATTTACTAAATAATTTAATGAACTGATTAATCAAATTAATTTGCACCTTTAAACTTTGTAAAATTTAAATAATGTCACTTAAAAATATTTTTTTTGCATGATTTCACCCCTTTTACCTTAGGCACCTAGGATCTTTTTAAAATGTGATCCAACATTAACTATCCTTTAGTAAATGATTTTTTTCCTATGATAGCTAATGTCACTTAGTTTGTAGAAGCAACCTCAGACCTACTTTGTCCATGTCACACTTGCTCTTGCATTGCTGAAACGAACCTTGATGTCTTTTATTCTCACATGGCATCCTTATGGACCACATTCGAATATATTTTGATTGGTTGTAGTGAGTCACATGTCAAATATTTTTCATGACAATATTCTACACCTACAAACCCTCATGAGCTCAATTTTACTTTGACTAAATGTTTTTAGAAGATCGTTGCATTTCCCATGGGTTTTCTCCTTTTAGTATTGCCCTTGATGTTGGGAATGATGGCTACCACACTCAAGGTGAATCGAGCGACCCTGTTAGCAGTTATGAAATTGCTCAAAAAACTACCAAAGTTCTTGTTGTAGCTTGAAACTATTCTATATGCAGCGTCCCACACATCAAAGTCCTTTGGATCCTCGTGTTAATCATAAGGGAATGGCAAGATTTGATGCAAAATTAAGTATATGAGTGGTGGCGATGGTGCTTGTGTTGGGTATCAGGTTTGAATGCACAATCAACTTCAATGCTTTTCATGGATGTCAGTTTACCCCTAGTGCACAAAGAGGATTGACAATTCGTCAAAACCATAGTAAAGGCACAAAACTGGATTCATGTAGATTGTGTGCATATGTGGTCGCTTAAAGACCATGCTAATTTGATTGGAAAAAAACTCATATGAAAAATGCATGGTGTCTATAGCTTGAAAACAATTTTCATGGCATAGAATTATTGACATCCATAATGGTGGAAAGAGGATATCAATCATTGTAATGCTTAGTGCAAAACACTCAAAAACATACATAATGCTCAATGTAAAAAAAGAAATGCTAGATCACATTTTGCAAAAAAAAAAAACTTCATCGAAATAATGTCAAGAGAGTACCCTATGAGAGAATGGGCTAACCTTACGAAGATAGGAGAATGTAAAAAAAATGATGGATTCTTGGTGTTTTTGAAATATCCCAAAGTAGTATAGTTCTAAAGCAACCAAGCTTCATTCAAACATAGCCTATGGGAGGGTCAAGCACCAAAAACCTATGGATATATCCTGTGATTCCACTTTTTTGTAGAAAATATTCTATCATTGTAGGAATTGAGATATCGTTAAGTAATAATGTGATGACAAAGGCCCAAGACTCGATGAGGGTTGGCCAACTAACACATGCTGCACATATATAGTATAGTTGGAGATGTGTTTTACATGAAGGAGATGAAAACAATCATTTCATCATAGGTTGCAACTCCTCCAAAAGTAACAAACTGATACAAAGTTCAAAAATAGCACAAGATGAATCTATCATGCACCTCAAAAACAAATCACAAGGATTGAAAATAAAAATCCAAACCCCCGGATCAAACTACTTTGACACCACTAATATGGAATCACTCCAAACTAAAGTGTGCATTAACAATTGGTGCTTAAATAAGCACAAAGTTTACAACAATAGAATATCTTCCATATTTTGATGGAAGCATATCACAATTGTTATGAACCTCACTTCTTATTAAGAGAAAAAAATGTATTTTTATGCATAAATAATTAAAAAATATATCCACAATGAATTATATAAAAAACAATCCACATAAATAGACGTAGAAATATGAAAATAACCTTGAGGTAGGGCAACACCAAATAATATTCCTGAAGGGAGGAACATCTCCAATCTTCACTTTGTAAGCCAAGACTATTAAAAAGAATAATTGATATTACCTATCCTTTACAATGACAATCTCTATTTTTTATATACCTCTTTCTAAACCCTTGTCCCACTCACTAATATAATAAAATATTAAAATATATTCAACCTTGGGTTTATGTGTGGCCCATGCCAACTATCCATAAGATCCATACACAATATAATATTATATTCCATATCCCTATCCCCTAGGTACCTTACATTCCATCCCCCTTACAAAATGTTTCATCCTCGAAACATTAGAAGAAACTAAATAATAGGATTTGCTAAGCAATGCTAGCAACTGGTACCAATCATGATCATCCATCCATCCTAGTGAAATCTTGCTTGGTGATGGTCTATGTTGATGCCAAGCTCTTTGCATGCCACTTGAACATCCATTATTTTTTATGGACTTCAAGATTTTTTGCTCTACTTTGGTAATTCAAGTGATAGGTCTATTTATTTCTTTATGTTGTTGCTCCACTCTGAAATATAAAATCACTATGCTTTCTCTACCAAACTTGACCATACTTGGTGACCTTTTGATTCCATGTATAACCATAATAGTGTTGCCTTTGGTCATGCCTCCAAGATTATTATCGTTCTTAGTGGTGTGGATGGTGATATGTTGCAACCTGAACTTGATGTTCTACTTTCTTTGACTTCTCAACATTTTGCTCCTAAATTTTAAATTCCTCTATATGTTCTCTCATGTGCCCTTTGTTTGGTGTGTCTTTGTGCTCTTCTATGTTTTCCTTGAATTTTGCTACTATTACTTCTTTCTTAGATTATGTTTTAGGTTTTTTTGTTGCTTCCTCAATTTGTTTTCATGTAACAGTTTCATGTTTTTCCTTAGATCCTTACCTCTTATGCTTAGAAATATCTTGTACTGTTATTTTTTTTTCAATACCATTAACTTCATAAACTTCTTTTTTAGGTTAATATTAACATTACCCAAGGAATTCATCCAAGGATATCCAAGAACAATATCTACATCATCCATCTCAATATTATGCAAATATGAATGTAAAACATATTTGTCCATATTAATTTTTAAATCTTGAAAAATCTAAATATTCTTACCCTCAAGTTTTATATCTTTGATTTTCTTTGCTTAAACTTAAAACCTTTTAGTCAAAGCAATATTAATGATATTACATCTACTGCTAGGGTTTATGGAAATAACAACCCTTTCCCCATGATGCAGCCATAAACCTACAAAATAGAGTTTTTTACCTCAAACAATTCAACCTAATCACTGCTTGTATTATTTGACACCAAAGATGTGCTTCCTTTTGCTTGCACCTTATTATCCTTATTTTTTTCTCCTATCAATTTGTTCATATTTTCAAATTTTTCTACATAGCCTTTGGCACTTCCTTTCACTTGCACATTATTATCATCATTTTTTTCTTCTATCAATTTCTTGATATCTTTACAATCTTGTGATATGAATCTCATTTTTTCATTTATTTCTCTCATGTTTACCAATTTTCTCTCTTATTCCTTCTTCGAAAAGTCTTCTAACTCTATGACCTCAACCCCCCAAAAAAGACAATCTCATAACAACTAGGATATTGAAAAACTTGACTAAAATATTTATTCAATTTTATTTTTCTATGACTTGAAAAATTGTCATTGTCCTTGTTCTAGATGGATTACTTCATAGGTTCGTATCTCCCTTAATACCTTGCTTGAATTCTCTAATATAACCACTCACTATAAAGCTCCTCATATTTCATACAAGTTGGTCCAAGAATTATCTAAATTTGATAACTTCTCGTAAAGATATGGCTTCCAAAATATTAAACATTTTTCTAGAAAATATTGCCTTAACACTATAATCCATCAAAAACAAAAAACTCCACTTTGCCAGAATCTCCACTCTTATACCACTTGTTATGAATCTCACTTCTCATTAAGAGAAAATCATGTATTTTTTTGTAGAAATAATAAAAATATGTATCCACAATGAATTATGCATAAAACAATTCACATAAATAGACACAAAAGTATAAAAATACCCTTGAGATAGGGCAACACCAAATAATATTCATAAAGGAAGGAACAACTCTAATATTCGATCCACGATCCAAGACTCTTATAAAGAATAATTGATACCGCACATCCTTTACAATGACAATATCTATTCTTTATATGCCCCTTTTCTAAACCATTGTTCCACTCACTATTATAATAAAAAATTAAAATATATTCAACCTTGGATTTTTGTGTGGCCTATGCCAACTATCCATAAGACCCATGAATAATATTATATTTCATAACCATATTCCCTAGGTACCTTACAATAACATAAGCATAACATATATGATAAGCAATAGCTAACTACAGAGAAACCTATAACAAATGGCTAACTAAAGGAGAACTTCTAGAGAAGAAATCCTAACATATGGAATTTAGATATCCACACGAAAATGAAATTAGAAGCTTATGTCTGGTGGAGAGTCTGGAATAAAAGAAACCATAGATATTTGAGGACTTGAAGATGGATTGGGAAATGGTTTGGAACCGAGCAAGAAGTCTCCTGATGGAGAATTTTAACACTATCCGCTTCAAGGAGGGATGGGAATAAGAGCAGGAAAGACGAATATTGGAATTCTAAGGAGTCAAATAGAAATTACCAAAGCCTTGAGTTCATCCTAGAACTCATGCAAAATGGATATTATCATTGGTTAGGTGGTTCAAATTAAGTTTTGATGGGGCCTCTAAAGGTATTCTCGGGATGGCGGGAGCTGGAGGGGTGATCCAAAATCATCTGGGTAAGGTAATCAAAGCCTTTGTTGAACCACTGGGTAAACATACAAGTCATTTTACTGAAGCAAGAGTAGCTTATGTAGGATTTTTTTTGGCTATCAATTGTAGTCTAGATAATCTCATAGTTGAAGGAGACTCACAAAATATTGTGACCATTTTAAAGGGAGGAAAACCAGTCGCCTAGACTATTGATTTAATGATGGTGGAAGCTCAAGCACTTTTGGATAGACTCGAGAATGTGTCTATCAATCATATTTATAGAGAAGCCAATTAGCATATGGTCTTGCTAATGAAGGAGTTATGGTAGATGCCAGAAAGAAATGGGGGAATGATATCCCAGTGCACATAAATAATTTAGTTGACAATGATAATGCCACAGAAATTAACAATGGGGATCAGTAGGAAGAAGCTTCCAAGAAAGCATAGAGTATATGATATTTAGATATGTAAGGTGTATGTTGGTTTTTTAGTTTGGATGTGGTTAGTGAAGTGTGTTTGTTGTTACACGGTTGGTATAGGCTTTATGCCAGTGGGAAATCCTTCTTGGTGAAATGGATAGTGATTGGCCATATCTGTTGATGTAAAAGGTTAGCATTTCTTTTAAAAATGCATTTTTACAACTTAAAAAAAAAATTAGAAGCTTACGAATTATTTAATAATCCTAAGAACTATAAAATAAGCCTTGAATTAATTAATTACGACAAAACATCAACTATTGTCCTCATCACCTTTAAATACAGATTCAACAGTAACATTATAAAAGATGTAATGTGAATGGAATTTAATCTTATATATTCCATTAAATCTATCTATCTATATATATTATTAAATAAAAATAATAATTAATATTAAATTATTTTAAAAAAATATGATGGATTTTTATTTTATATTATAGTTAACATAACTTATTAAAGGTCAAGTTCCCACCACTCATAGATATAGTTCTCTATATTTGTTGAGCTTGAACTTACAATTTTTATGTGAAATATTATATATTTAAATAAATGGTTATTTATGAAAATAGTTGATGGAGTAATTATAATTATTATAATACAAAAATGGCATCAACTGAGAATGGAGCGATCGAAGTAGGGAGGTTTGGTGGGTTTGAAGGGTTAGGAAGGTTTTCAAAGCAACAGGTGTGGCATCGAGGAGGACCATGGTTTTGGCAAACAAGGCGAAGAAGACAAATTTTTCAAAACCTTCCTATCCAGGCGCTCAGTCATAGATCAATACCCTTAAATAAAAAAAGAAAGCTCATGAGTGGTGTTTCAACCTCCAACCTATGAATGGAGAGCTTATGGTACCGGATGAATTGGCAAAACATGGTGGCAAATCAAGTAAGAATGTCTCTATTGAGAAAATTTGTTGGGATCAGGCTAAAGTTGGACACCATTATAAAATGGGCTTGGGAGAAGTGGAAACCTCTTGGCCACATGGAGATTGTGTCGTTACCCAAAAGCTCTTTTAGGTGAAACTTAATTGTTTGAAGGATTGTGACAGAAGCCTCCAAGGGGATCTTGGTTCTTTGGTCGGAGAGGTATTTTCTAAGAAAATTGAGCCCAAATCTTGATTCCTTTTCATAGTGCATTGATTTAGCGCTTGTGTGGGTGCATTTGCCTGGTCTCCTAATTCATTTTTGGCATGAGGAGATTCTTATTGGCATAGCTAGAAATATTGGATAGATGATAGTTATGGATCCTCCTACCCTAGATCACTCTCAAATGCTCTTTGCTAGGATATGTGTTAATGTTGACCTGATCCAGGAGCTACCAAAATCCATCAAGTTGGTTTCCAAGTATGGGTCATGGAATCAGGTAATAGAGTATAAAAACCTAGTGGTTAAGTGCGAGATTTGTAAGAAGGTTGGACACCCAAGTTTTACCTACAATACCCAAAGAAATAATGCTCAATACAAACAAAAAAATGATTCAGAGACAACCTGATAATATTGTTGAAGTAGGAAATCTCAATGGCAATGGAAAGGCATACAAAGCGGAAGGATCAAATAGAAGACAAGAAATGGGGAAAATTTATTGAATTTTTAACAAAAATGAAATATGCTTCGCACAACTTCGAGTGAAGAGTTGAGTTAATTCGATGATGTGCAAAGAGAATGGTAGATCATTAATTACAACTTACCACTAAGCACCATAATCAAGGATAGGCTTGTCATCAAATTATCGAAGGTTGTAGAGATCTATCAAGGTTATCTTATTTTTAATGTTAATAGCAAAGTGTTCCAAGAAAATATTGACCAACTGTTCAAATGTATAGAGGTTGTATTGGGGAAAACTATTGTACCCAGGGTTATGCCAAGCGATGAATATTCGCCAATTGGGATAATATTTGCATTTTCAAAAATTCAAATTAGTGAATTTGTGGGACCATGGACGTCGACCCTTTCACCTGAAATTTTTGGAATTTTTTTTTTGGGTGTTGGTTCGCCATTCGTTGATAATAGTATTATAGTTTTTTCCTAAATTCGCTAACACTCTCGCCTAAATTGTGGACCATTTTTACCTTAAATTTCTAAAATTTTTAATTTATCCCACCCAATTCGCCAACTATAACACTATATATAACTAACATGCCAGTGATACTTTTTCACTTAAAACATTCAAACTATTAGAAAATCGAGCAACCGTAATGAAAAGTACATTCGATCTATTGCAAAATTCCACCGAAGTTCAGCCGTGTCAAGAAACTAGTCGATCCGGGTCAAAACTCTACTCGGATCGAAATCGAAGCCATATCTGCACCCTAGAGAGATCCGATTGGCGTTTTCCACCCAGACACTTTGTTGCACTCGAAATGATAAATAGGCACAATTTTTTACCCGGACCGACATCCAGATATTGTTATGCACCCGGACCGAAATCTATCAACCTGACATAGTTCTACACTAGGACCGACATCAAGATAACATGCATAGATTTGCACCTGAGTTGTCATTCGGGCTCTATTTTGTACCCAGACCGACATTGGAGCTCTTTTCTATACTTGGATCGACATTTGGACATCCTGACACTGTTCTATACCCAGACCAACTATGGATGACTTGACACAGATCTGTAATCGGATCGACATCCAATACTATTCTGAAATTGGACCAACATCCGACATTGTTCTTAACTCGGGTTGACTATTGAGCCTTTTTCCAACTGAATCTACCTTCGGACCTTTTTCTGCACTAGGTACTCTATTTCTTAAAACATTGTGAATCTGTGATCCTATGTTTTTTTGGTTTTTTAGAGAATATGAGTTGAAGCAGTTGTAGTAATAAGATCTGTTTTTCTATCATCTAATTGTGGTTTTTTCTTTTACTATTTTTTTATCATTTATTAAAAATAATTCAATGCTCTGTTTCCCATGTTATTCTCTATTTCACCTTGTTCTCCATGTTTTCCCCTATTTTCTCTCTTTCTGTTAACACTCTTTGATTCTCTGTTTCTATTGAGATCTGCTTTTCTGTTACAAGATTATGAGTAGGTAAATGCTTTGGTTCTCTAAGGACATTGTGATGCTCTGTTTCTCTAAAGACATTGTGATTCTCTGCTTCTTGTCCATTTTGTACTAGAATCTTATATTTTTCCACATTTGTATCTATAATTATATATTTCGCATACACAAGTTTTTTTCTTACATTGATTTGAATTTGTATATTGATTAGTTTTATGCTCTTATTAGTTACAAGTGCTATCTCCAAAAAATAGTGTAGTGGCAAAAAAACACAATAAAGCATGTCTAGAAATAGGTATGTATTTTCTACCAACCCACCATCTGTTTATTCTAATTACTATATTATCTTGAGCCCTCACAGAATTAAGATCTCTTCAACATTTTATTACTTTTCTAAATTGAAAAATATTTTCTTTACAAGTAAAATGTCACCTACTGGCAATGCAAAGAAGGGGGCCAAATATTCTGCTGAAAAGAGTATCCTGAATTATTTTAGCAATATGTCGAAATCCAACGAGCCATCGACATCCGAGCAAATTAAAGGTACAAATGATTTTTGACTTCTAAACAGTTAGTTGTATATTCCATGATTATTTTAAATAATGCTTTCTTCCTCAAATAGTTAACTCATAGTATGTGCCTCTGTCCATATTTCATGATGATATGAATCATATTCCTGTTTGTAAGTTTTTTTGTTAAATCCAAAAATGATAAAGAATATTATTGTATGCTACTATGCAGAATACCCTGTTGACCCTGATATGCCTCCACTTGAAGATATTCCTCACCAAGAGATGCCTTCTAATGAAAATTCTCTTAACAATGACATCCAACAAACACTTGAAGATATTCCTCAAAAGGACATGCCAGTTGAAAATGAAAGCGATAAATCAAATACATTACAAAATTCTTTCGAATCTTCAAGCAAAAATACTAAAAAGAGAAAGACATCTAATTGGGCTATTGGAAGGGCATTTAAAGATGAATGGGCAGAAAAATTTCCTTGGATAGAGCCTATCCTATCCGAGGACAACCAATTCGATCAAAAAGAATGTAGATGCAAAATTTGTAGTTGGAAACTAGGTAAGGATCACAGGCTGCAAAATAAGATAGATACAATAGAAAAACATGTTGGCAAAGTTTATGTAAAAGTTTGAGGAAGTGATGGTAAAATTAATAAAGAAGTTAGGTGGAAGGATGCATCAGAATGTATGCATGTCAGATATGCAATAGAATATGACAATCACTTAAAGCAACAACAATCTCTTGTTGGGAAATGTGGAACGATTAAAGCCCAATTTCAAAAAATTCATAAGACCACTTTAGCTTCAAAAAGTTTGCAGTTGGTTGTTGTATATAGTATTCTCAAAAAGGGTAGACCCATGTCTGATTTCATTGATTATAAGCACCTGTTTGAAATAGTCGATGTGCAAAACCTTCCTAGTTCCCATTGGTCAGATCGAAGTGGTTGGGAAATGGTAAAATGTCTATCATTAGTTGAGAAGGAGGACCTGAGGGAGAAAGTAAAACTTGCCAGATTCATATCACTTTCTATTGATGAGGTGATGGTTGTGGACAACACATCATGGATTTGCATGCATGTGTACACATTTCAAAATCATGTAAGGCAACCTAGTTTGCTAGGATTACATAAGATGGTGGAAAGTTCAAATGCAGAAAACATCTATAATGTTGTTGTGAGTAGTTTAAAGGATATTGCGGGAATGAATGATATAGAGATAGCCACAAAGTTAATATGCGTTGGAGTTGATGGTGCTGCTATAATGCAAGGGCACATGAATGGTCTTTGTGTTCATCTCCAAACCTCAGTTGCCCCATATATGATACCCATTCATTGCATGGCTCATAGAGTGAATCTAGCATATAAAATCGTGAGCTCTTTTGAAAATGTTGCGAGAGTGGAAGACCTTATTCGTGAAATACATTCTTATTTTTCTTGCAGTCCAAAAAGGTTTGCAGAGTTTCAATAGTTTGCACTAGGAGTTATAGAAGGAAAAAAATTGTTAAAAGATGTGGATACAAGGTGGATTTCATTGTATCAACCTGCACACAGAGTTTTTAAAGAATATCAATCATTAACAGGGTTTATGTATGCAAATCGTAGGGTAGTTGATAAGGCAAAATATTTGTTGTTCCATTTGACTGACTTTGAAACCCTTTTAATGTTATGTGGTATTCTTCCAATGTTACATGAAATGAATAGATTGATTAAACTTGCACAAGAGAGATCCATCTATATCATTGATTTCATAAGGATGAGAAAGCAAATATGTGTGATTATTGATAGGTTATATGTGTCCAAAAAATATTTTAAAGATCCCTTGTTTGATAGTTGGAATACATTGACAAACGTGAACGATCCAAAAAGCTTTTTGAAGTTTGACATCAATGATCATATTTGTATTAATGTTCATGGAAAGATGATACCTTTGTATTGTTTTGAAAGGCAGTCAAGTATAGTTGTTGATGATGTTGAACAAGTTCCTGTAACACACAATAGATTTGAAGTTGTTTTACACAAAACTAAGACAAATTTGTTTAAAATAGCAAAATCATTGACAAGAGAGATAAGAGAATGGTTTCAAAGAGATGAGTTGCTTGAGGCCATGGGTGTGGTTAACCCCATGTTTTGGGATCCTTGTATTGAATACAATTCTACACATGAGTTGTTTATTAAATATATGCTCATACTTATTAAGCATTTCAGTAAAAGTGTGGAAGTCAATGGTGTTGAAATCAAAGGTATACTCAACAAAGATCTTTTAAAACAATAGTCATCGCATTTTGGTGGAACAATGGTTGAGCAAACATCACTTTTGAGTAACATCCATGAGACTGGTTCCATTGCACGTTTGTGGCAAAAATTGTATCCAAGTAGTGTCTTACAAGATACTATTAGTGAATACTTTTGTTTATATGAATTATGTCAAACAATGATTTTGGGATCTGTGGAAGATGAGAGGGTTTTCAGTGCACTATATTTTGTTAAATCTAAACTCTGCAATAGGCTGGACAAAAATTTAGAAAATTGTTTGAGAATTTATGTGTCATCGTATCAGTTGAACACATTTCCCTATGATAGAGCATTGGCATATTGGAATTCCCTTGCAGGCAGAAGGGGTACTAGGAATATGAATGATAAGGAGGATAATGATGATTTCAGTGATCAGATGGTGGAGACACATATATCTGCTATGCTTAATAGTGATTCTGGACAAGCTGAGAAGTGTTTGTTTCAGCTACCTGATTTGTGATTTTTAAATTTTAAAAAAAATAATATGATATTTCACAATAGTGATTCTGGACAAGTTGAGAATGTTTGTTATAGCTAATGTGATTTATTTGTGATTTTTCTAGTATTTCACAACATTAATAAATTTGAATTCATTTGATATCAGATTTCACAATATTGTTTCAGATTTGTTAGATTTCACAAAATTTGATTATTCATAAATTTTAATGTTTTATATCCCATTGTTGTTTTTGAAATAGTTTTAATTGCCTTTATATCATAGTATTTGTTTGTTTCAATTACCTAAATTGTAATTTTTACAAGATTTTACAACATTGATCAATATGAATTTGTTAGTTATCATTTTCATCTATAAATTTGTGTTTATTTGTCATCACAAGATTGTTTCATCTATCTGAATTGTAACTTTATGATTTATAACACAACATTATCTTTCAAATTATATGTTTTATGATTTATAACACAACATTGTCTTTCATAACCGATTTACAACATTGTCTTTCAAAATATATGGTTTTTGTTATAGTATTGTTAGTGTACTGATATTAATGTATGGGATAACTGAGTTGAATGGTGAATATAGTTGAATCGTTTATTTTTTTAGATTGTAATTGTGAATATAGTTGAATCATTCTAAATTTAAAAATTGCACAAGAATATAAATGGAAACAACCTCTGAGTGATAGAAGATAAATTAATAAAAGCCTTTTTCATTATTTGCATAGAAAATATACATTGTACAAAATTGTTTATAGAAATATAATAGAACTTGCTATCAACTATGAAATATTTTACAATATATTAATTTTATCATGGGTGAGCAGGGGTAGATTCAGTCACTCCTTGTGCACATGGATCACCTAGGGCTTGAGTTTGAGATTCAGTTTCTCCTTGTATATCTGCATCTCCTTGAGTTTGAGATGCTTTTGAAGTTGTAGGTTCTTTTCCCTTATCTTCTATACCAATAACCTATGTAGGCCCTTTTAGTGCTCTCATTCTGATGAGGCCTTCCTCTACCTTTTGTAAGCTCCCCATCAACAATCTATCTTCTTTGGCTAGATCCTCAAGGACTACATGTTCATTTTGTTTAAGCTTCTTCTTAAGCAAGATATTTGGATCTATTTTGTGCTCCACGATAATTGCTTTTAAATAATTATTATCCTTGACCTTAGCCTGTAAGGTCTCCTTCATTGTTATTGCATTTAATATTGATTTCTTTGCAGCCTCGAGATTAACAACCATGAAATCAACTTGTTTCTGTAAATTCTAAAAATTTACCTACAAAAAATTAAAGAAAACCTTAGTTAGTCGAGAGTTATATTACAAAATATAATGATAAATTTGATTGCATCTAAAGTCTCACCTCAGTAACATCTCTTGCAGCATCAACGATTAAAAATTTCTTCTTATCAGAAGCCCATAGGTTGTAATATGCTTGGGCTTCAACATTCAGGTTCTCTAACCTGTTCAACATAGTCTTTAAAATTTGATCATCATAAGACATAGAAGGGTTCACCGATCCTGATTGAGCTTGATGTAACAACCCAACAAGCTTCTCAGGTTGGTTTCTGATCGAGGAGAAAATTTCTTCCCTTTTATCATAATTTTTATAGTGGGCATTTATTTCCTTGATAAGGATATTTGCCTGAAATTCTCAATCCTTCATTTCCTCCACATTTTTAAGCAAAACATCCTGGATCAGTGTATAACAACTATCAGAAACCAAATTCTTTTCAAAAAAAGTAACTTGTTCATCCTCAGTTTGAGGACCAGGATCGGAGGTGTCAAAAGGCGATGATGAAATTAGCTCATCTACAGGAATTTGTTGTTCTTGTAGCCCTTGAAACATCTCTGACACTTTAAACCCTTCAATGTTCCCCTGTAAAAGATAATCTTGATCTAATTATGGCACATCTAATCCGGAGGTCGAAACATCTTTCAACGAACAACCAATTGAAAATGACAAGGTTGGAAATGTAGAACCCTATGTCTTGGATGGTGTGGGTCCCGCCCGTGATCTCGATCCAACAAGATTTTTTCCAGCAACTTGACCTCACATTAATTGTTATCATTGTTGAGGTTGTCCTACTGTTGGTGGTGGTGGTGGTGGTGGCGATGACATCATTTCCTTCCTTCTTTTAGTAAATTGTGGGGAGGGACCTAAATACATTATAACAAGATATTATTAAACAAAATTAAAGTGGATAAAATTAGTACATAATAGTAAAAAACTCACTTACCCGATGAAGAGATCTCTTACTGCCCTTCAGCCTATGGAGACAACTAGGTGCGAGTGCATGTGGGGGTGTGGCATAAAATTGAAAACATACAAAAAATGAAAAAATAGATATAATTTCAACTAAACAGTAATGGTAATGAATCAAGAAAACTCAAAATAGTAAACTTACCCATCATTGGTGCGACATAACTGGATTCACATTCCATGGTATTTGCTTGCACATGTTGATGAGAAACGGGAGAAGAAGCTGGCTTCTAGCGTTTATGAGGTCTCTGTAGTGGTTGAAATTCACACATTGTGCCTTCTGAATCAGCACCATCCTCTGGCATGTGACTTCTAACACCAACATCCTTTTTTATCTGTGCGATGGTTGCCTTACTCTGCATTTAGGTGCAAAAAAAAGTTAAAAAATAAATAAAAAACATCCTAAAATATAAAAATTATTTAATGGTGAAAAATAGAATAATTACCTTCAACTCTTTGGCAGTCATAGCAATGCTTTGTAATTTTACGTGCACTACAGTTGGTGAACTAGTATCCTACAAATTATGAAAACTTTCATAGTAAAGTGCTAAAATATAATTTACCGAGGTGATCGTGTGAGGTTTGTCTGATTGTTTTGTTTGAACAGTATAGAGCTCTGATCTGATTCGATCTAAAATATATGTACACCAGTCGAATATTTCGTGGTACTCTAGACAACGAACAATATAAGCCAATGACCAGAATGGAATCTCCGATCTTCCAAGAAGAAACAATATTGCTTGGAAAAATTCAAGAATTGCCTTGAAATCATTGTTGGAAACAGAGTTATTAGTTAACCCTCTCTTGGACTTCACCATAGATGCTGCAAAAAAAATTAGGTGACATAACAAATTTTAAATTGTGAAATTTAAGATAATCAACTGAAGAGAATTATACCTGACAATAATTTCGTAGAGATATCGTAGTTGCTCACCAAGAAAGCCTTATCATTCTTCGAGAGAATTAACTTCTGTGAAACTAGAGCGAGACCCTTCTGTGGAAGACCAGTCAATCTCTGGATATCAGAGGGTTTGATTGTAAAATATATTTTTCTATTCTGTAGAGATAGAGTAACGACCCCAAGATCATTGTCGTAGCCTTCGATGATATTGTGTAGAACAAATTTATCTGTTCTAAATTGGGGCATAGAAGTCAAACCCCCAAAACCTGCGTCTTGAACCCATGTATGGTCTGTCCCAGGTGTGGTTACCATTAAGTACTCTGAAAATCCGATGCAACTTTGATTTTTGAATGAAATTTTTTGTGAGGTTGTGGACATGGTGGCCATCACTCTGGAAAGGTGTGGGGTAATGGTCGCTTGGGAAAGGGAAGTGTTTACAGCTTCGCTCTAATCTAGTGTAGCAAAAAACAACCTAAAAAATAATTGTTGATGTCTTTTTATAGATGAAACTGAATGGGGTGGACACATGGCAGCATGTTAGTGGACATGCATGTGGTGGTGTGATGCGTGGCAGGGTGAAGCCAGATTTTGTTTTACACCCGGTACAAGGATGAAGTATTATCTACACCCAGTACGCGATCGAAGCATTATATACACCCGGTCTATTAGCCAAAACTTATCTTGCACCCGATCCATCTATCGTATCTTTCTTCCACCCGATCTATCACTCGATCCTTTCTTTGCACACAGTTCATTTTCCAGACTTAATATACACCCGATCCAAGCTTGAATCATGTGTTGCACCTGATCCGAGCGGTCCGTCACCCGATCCTTTCTTTGCACACGGTCTGTTTATCAGACTTAATATATACCCAGTCCAAGCTTGGATCGTGTGTTGCACCCGGTCTAAGCCTGAATCGTGCATTACACCCAGTTTGAGCCTGAATCATGTGTTACACCCAGTTTGATCCTGGATCGTGTGTTGCACCCAATCCGATCTCAGAGCGTGTGTTGCACCCGATCTGAGCCTGGATCATGTGTTGCACCCGATCTGAGCTCGAATCATGTGTTGAACTCGGTTGCACCCGATCTAATCCCGGATCGTGTGTTGCACCCAATCCGAGCCTAGATTGTGTGTTGCATCCAGTCTAAGCCCGAATCATATTTTTTACCTGATTCGATCCCAGATCATGTTTTGCATCTAATTAGTGCTCAAACTATGTTTTTCATCTGGTCCATCCAAAATAGTCAAATCCACCAAATTTTTACAATTGTTTATGGAAAAATAAAGTAATTCGTCATTTCCTCCAATATGAGGTTGACCAGGATTGGCCAGGTTTTCAAAACGAATTCGCCAATTTTTAACAAGTACATTTTGAGTCCAACCCCTTATGCATAACCCTAATTGTACCACTCAACTCCTATTAAGTACAAGGAGAAAGTACAGAGCATGAGGTGGTCATTTCCAATGATGAGATAACAAGCATTAATGCAATTTCTCACATGTTCTCTAGGATCTTCTTTCCCCTTGAAATTTTCTAGTTTGGGTGACTCAAAGTGGTAAGGGTAAATTGGTGGAGGAATTAAAGGATAGATGGGTTAGGTATGAATTTGGTTGAGAGTAGGTATTTGATAGCCTAAACTCGCAGATTATAGCTCTGAAGAGTTGACTCGATTAACCAATCTTTGAATTTCATCTTGCGAGTTCTGAGGAGGTTGAATGGGCTCAGTCAACAGGGCAAAATAGGAATCCTTGGGTGGGGGATACGGATAAGGGTAATATTGAGGGTGGGGCTCATAAGAGTATGTGGTTAAGCCACTATATGGTGCTTTGGGTGCTTGGTAATAAGGGGAAGGTTGTGAGGATGGTTGATGAGGATGGTTGATGATAGGGGTTGTAGGTGTGTGGAACGGGTTGAGTGGGTTGATAGGTGGGAGGCGTATTAGACAGAGGATATTGCCCAATTGGGTGTTGACGGTATGGAGGAGTTGGTTGGTATTGGTTAGGTGTTGGGTTTTGGTGTTGGGTAGGTTGATATTGAGGATGAGAAGGGGGTTGAGGGTTAGCAGGTGGAGTCTGATAATGTTCATATGGAGGCTGATTAGGGGTTGGAAGAGCTTGATAATGAATGAGGGGAGGATTTTGTTGGTTGGGTGGATGTTGAGTGGTGACTTTAGAGTCTAGTGGAGGCTGGATTGAAGCCGAACGTACTTGGTTTTGAGGGGGTTGTTGATATTGGTTAGGAGGATATTGAGGTGGATTGGGAGGATATTATTAATATTGGTTTGGTGGTTTTTGAGCTTGGGTATGGGGCTATGTCAACGACCATTGTTAAAGATTTGATGGATATGAAGGTGTCTGCATGTTTGTTGGGCGAGAAGCTCATGTGGGAGGTTTTGGTAAGGAAGGTATTTTGGTTGGATGGAGGATTAGGAGGAGGTAGTGTAGTTGAGACTTGAGATGGTTGTTGGGGAATAGCAATATTGTACAAAGGATGAGAGGATTGTGAAGGGCCACTAGTGGCTACTTGTTGCAAAAGAAGAATAATTAGAAGAAGGAGCGAGGGGGGGTTGAGATTGAGGAATATAAGAGGATAAGGGATAAGAGGGCAAAACGACAAGTAACCACTCAATAGAATGGTAGATATCCCAAGAATTGGTGAGTGAAGTAGATGAAATATGAGGGATTGTGCGAAAGACTCCATAACAAGTTGTTCTTGAGCATGCGCTTAGCTTTGGATTTGAACCATAAGTAGGAGGAGATGGGATGAAATGGTAAAAAAATGATGGTATTTGTGAGAGGGAGGGGTGAAGATGGTTTTGGAAAGGTTTTTGGGGTTTGGGTGGTGGGTTTTGTTGGCTTTGCAAGCAAAACACACTATCTACACAAACAAGAATGCAAACAATTATTCAAACAAACAATCATGATTTTGATTTTTGTTTGGTTTTGTTATTTTTTTTAGATGTTTTAGCCGAGGTGAAGGAAGGTTTAATGGATTGTTTTTTTTTTCTAGTTTGATTTTCTTTACTTTGTTTATGTGTGTTTTGATGTATTACTAAGCCTACAAGCTACAAATAAAGTGGATGGAATGAGATCTACGAGGGTGTGTTTATGCCCACCCCTCTCATAAGAAGTGGCACAAAAACATCTTAAATGGGATTCCTATGATGGGGATTGGCTTTGGGTATCCTACAAGGGAAAAATGAATCTCTTGAGGTATGTCACACTGTCTAAGTCCTACTACTTGCCTAGTTCGGATTTTGCTTCATCCTCAATCAGGCTTGGACAAAAACAACAATTGTGATTCCACTAATTATTAAGCTTCGTGGTCAAAGGGCATCTAACCTCAATATTACCCTAAGCTAGTCCCAAGGGTAACCAGTTTTTCGATGATGAAATCCAAGAAACTATACGTACTAAGGCATCTAAAGGTAACCAATGGTTGGGGATGATGTCCAACTCACCAATTGGTCATCCTCACAAATATATTGCAGAAATGATGTGTGAGTGTGTGAGATTTGTTTTTATTGTTTTATATTTTATGTTATGCAAATGCCTAATGCAAGATTAAGAGTAATCCTAAGGATGAAAAAATGCAAAAAATTGCCTAGCCTAAATGCAAGAATACAAAGATTAATCCTAAAATATTTTTTTCTATTTGGAGTATGCAAAAACTGTCAACATATACAAGAAAATGAATGCACTTTATGTAAAAGGAACTGTAAGAGACAATGCAGTCTAGGTATGCAAAAGAGACCTATGTTTGGAGAGAATATATTGGAATAACTGACAACAAACTTATAGATGTCAGAAAAAGATATTTTGATACAAATCATATAAAAAATGCAACACTGGGAATGGTTGTCTCAAGAGAGATGGTTATAGACAGAGGTCATATAGGGTGATATGGTCATGACTATGACCAATTTGCAGCTCAAAAAATAACCACAGAGGACAAAACTGTTTTGGAAATATCCATCTTTGATGATACGATCATTGTTGAAGGTCATCTCTCGTGAGATGGTTACAACTGTAACCGAGCTGCAACTCCACAAACCTATCACTATGGAGAAAACACCTACCCTATGTGCAAGTGCAGACTAATCAAGTTGAAAAGGTGATAGAACAGGATATACTATGGTGATAAAAACAATCTAATAGATGGGTATGAAGGGACAAACTAACCTACAAAGATGAAGTGATAGGCTAAGCTAAGAAAAGAGAAGACAAGCTACACTAGGAATCTAAAAGATAAACTAGATTATGAAGATACAAAATAGACTAATCTAAGAAATTGAAAGGACAACTATACTAGACTACAAACTATGCTAGAAAATAAAATAAAAAACAAGCCACACTATGGAACTAAAAAAGCAATCTATACAAAAGAAATAGAAAGACAAACTGGTTTGAGCATTGAAAATGCAATTCTATGCTAAGAAATTAACAAACAAACTAGGCTAAGAAAAGAAAATGGAAACCATGCTAAAGGAATTAAGAGGTAAACTATATTAAGAGAATGGAAAGGCAACTTAATCTAATAAATGAAAAGTGTAGCGACCCCGGGATGCACGCACCGCTCTACTCTACTTGCAGTATTGTACTGAATACGAAATAAAAAGACCACATAAAGCATATAACATAGAAATCACAAAAGATAGATCCTTTTATTAATATTGAAATCCATCTACATTTTGGTCCCTCTTAGGGATACCCATTTTGATAAAATAAGTTACAAATAGGCAAAGAGTGCCCCCTTTGCGAATATGTGGTGTGCTCATAAAAAGGCTTCCTGGTTCTGCACACGAAAATGTATGAGGCCTTACAGATGCTTCCTTCTCTAAGTTTATTTCCTAGAGGGATCCCTTTGCTCGTGTATGTTGCTAATCTGTCTGATGAACTTGTAGTCATGTGATCACTGAAATAACAATACACACTTAGATGTCCAGGATTGCCTCCCCGGATGAGGTTGTTAGTAATAAAAGAATTTAATGGAAATATGACGAAACTATGCCATGAAATCATGTAAATCTATGCTAATGATATGGAAAAATGAAGAAACAGAATAGGAGTTATGTCTAAAATCTAAGCTAATTCTGTGGGCCATTGTCCAAGATAGCAGCCGCTAAGGTAAACCTTGCTCTCTTTGATCCAAAGCTATGGGTCAAAGCCTGTATCTGATGTCGAAATAATAGGTGTTATGCTCTTCAATTCGTCAGAGCTTCACCGTACACGTGATCTCAAAGAGAACTCTCCAAGTCTCAGAAGCTCTCCTTAAAAATATATCTCGATGATAGTTGATTAAAAGATAAAAGATTATGATCCCTTGGTGCTCTTAGGCTTGCACCTTTTATAGTGTGAAACCCTAGGTCTATGTCCAAGCCCTAGAAATGAATTTCTCATGTGTAGTGCAAGTTAGAATGAGAAGCTTTTGTCCATTGTCTATGTTTGAAGGCTAGTTAACTAAAATCTAACTGCCCACTTGAGTCTTCTATGCGAACTTATTGTTAGCATGAGAAGCTTTTGTCCTTGTTTATGCTTGGAGGTCAGTTAACTAAAGTTTAAATGCAAACTCAAGTCTCCTATGTGAACTGGTCATGAAAAGGAATGCAAAGTTACTCCCGCTCACTTTTATTACATGCAGACTGCCACTTCCGCCTGTGATTAGGCCTATTTATCGGCAAATTATTTTTTAGGGCTTAGCCTCTATCGTCTGCAGTGGCTAAGATCTGGTCGCTATTATCTGTAGTGGCTAAGTTTTGGCTGCTCTAGGCTTGAGCAGCTAGTATATAGCCGCTCTTGGCTTGAGCGGCTAGACTTGGATGGCTTGGAAAGGCCCCAAATGAGTGGTGAGAACCACTATTTATGTTTGTAAAGTCCAATATTATGTCTTATGATCTTATGAGTGTGTCTATGTAAGTAGCTCCTCTAAGCATGACACAATTTAGGTGTCTACAGATGCCCCTTTTTGCGATGCACAATGTGGAAAACACAACGCTAAGCAAAAACGTAGACTAATTTGTTTGGAGGGTGTATTATGATCAATGGTTTGATCAACATTAGATGGCCCAACCATGCAAGATGGTGCGCATCCCTTGAATCATTGCCTCAACATTTTGAGTACTTAGCTTAGTGGATTTTGCATGTTAAATTGCACTCGTTCCTCAAACTCAATCGGGTAGCTTCAGTTGCTACAACAATTATGACCGGTAGGAGAGCTACAATTGAATATGTCATGTTTGCTTATGTTCCCAACAAACAAGAGAAATTTGTGATTGTTGTATGCAATGATTCGTAGGACGAACATGATTTTGTTATGATAAAGTGATCTTTTGTTGATTTTGATTATGATTATGTTGAAGTTTTGAACTACTTCCTCACACAATGAATTGGTGAAGAAATGACAATGAATGAAGCGATAAGTCACTTTGACCAATATGACCAACTTGGTTCCTTCTGGCATTTTTTGCTTATCAATGGGCAATCCCACATCCAAGTGTGATTCCAATTGTTTATGATAATCATTAATCCTTATCCCAAGGATCGGTACGGCTATCAATAGCCTTCTTAGAGAGTTAGGATGAGTGATTCTATTTATGTTTACATTGCATCATTTTGACTTAATGTTTTTGGTATCATAGGGCAATTAGGATGATCCCTTCGCACCAGTGGAGCAGTCCGACCATCTTGGTATTCTTCGGGGTTGAAGGGTGGCACATCGTAGTTCCAAAATGAAATGCTTTTGCCCCAAGTGGTGATGCCAGGAGCATCCAGGAGCAGCACAGCAATCTTGCATCACCAAAAAAAAAAAGAAAGAAAAACAAAAGAAACAAGCAAAAAAAATTCTAAGTGTTGAATGTGTCGCGATATCGCGACATAAAAGTTGTCGCGATATCGCGACAACTCAGAATAACGACGGGCGCAAATCGCAAGTGTCGCGATATCGCGACACAAAAGTTGTCGCGATATCGCGACAACTCAGAACCAACGACGGGCGCAAATCGCAAGTGTCGCGATATCACGACACCAAAGTTGTCGCGATATCGCGACAACTCAGAACCAACGGCGGGCGCAAATCGCAAGTGTCGCGATATCGCGACACAAAAGTTGTCGCGATATCGCGACAACTCAGAAACAACGACGGCACAAATGGCAAGTGTCGCGATATCGCGACGGACTTAGAGCAAAGTTGGAGCAAACAAAAGTGTCGCGATATCGCGACACATTGGCAAACAAAGCCAAAAGCCAAAAAAGTGTCGCGATATCGCGACGGATGGACATGGAGGAAAAAGTGTCACGTTTTCGCGACCCGGCTAGGAGAGAGAAGAGCGAAGTGCAGAGGTGTCACGAAAACGTGACATGTTACTTTTTTGCGGACTGTTGCAGAACGACAGTTGGCAGTTCCAGAAGACGTTAAGGCAGTTCCAGGGAACCGTTGCAGCGGTTACAGGGATGGTTGCGAACGGCGGTTGCACAAGATCCTATGATGATAAAAAGGAATTTTTTGAAGGATTGCGGAGGCTGGAGAGACGAAGGCTACGGCTTCTTTTGGGCATTTTTTGTACTGTGTAATCTTCCATAGTTACGAATTGTAAAGCTTTCCATGCTTCGAAATAAAATTGCATCTTTTCTTTGTTATTAAAATTGGCTCCCCATCAAGTGGTATCAGAGCAGTAAGATTTTGAGTGTGTGAGCAGAGCGCCGAACGTGAGGCAGCTTGCACCAGGATCTGGGGTTACGGGTTCTGAGAAATAGTGAAGCAGAATGCCATCACGAAGAAATCATGGTGTTGGAAGGAACGTGGTTCCTGAAGGAGACTTCCGAGCATTGCAGAGGCAAGTGCAGGCCCTGCAGGAAGAATTGCGTAGAGGAGTAGAGCCAAGAGGAGAAGACCAAAGCGATGATGAAGCTTGCGGAGTTGATGATCCGTCTGAAGAAGAAGGAGAAGCGATGAGTTCTGCAGAAGCTCGAATGATTAAAGCTATTTCTCAAATTGGGAAAAGGCCGAAGATTGATGTATCCACATATTCTGGAAATTTAAATCCAGAAGAATTGATTGACTGGATTAATGACATGGAGGAATATTTCGAATATGAGGAGGTTGAAGATCCAAATCGAATAAAATTTGCCAGAACAAAGTTGAAAGGCCATGTTGGCATATGGTGGAAAGGAGTGCAGCTGGAAAGAAATCGTAGAGGAAAAGAAAAGATCACCAGGTGGGATCGAATGGTTGAAAAACTGAAACGGCAGTTTATTCCGACAGATTACGAATTAGATCTGCTGAGAAAAATGCAGAGTTTGCGCCAGTCCAGCAAGTCTGTTAAAGAATATACAGAGGAATTTTTTAAAATTTCTATCAGAACCGGCCATACAGAAGCAAATAAAGAGAGAGTAGCCCGTTACATTAATGGGTTAAGAACCAACGTGCAAGAAGAATTGAGTCCGGTTCGAATGAGCACCATTGAAGATTCTTACCAGTTTGTTCTGAAAGTGGAAGAGAAACTAAACCATAGATTTGACAGTAAGCAAAGAGGAAGAGGTCGTGGTGGAAGAAGCGGTGGAAGAACTAGTGGAGGTAAATATGATGACCAAAAGCAGGTGGTGAAACCAGCAATCACCAGGAACAGAAGGAGGAGAATGCTTACCGACCCCGTAATCAGAACAATGATTATCAAAGGGGACGAGGTAGAGGTGGACGCGGATATGGAAGAGGCAGATTTCGTGGAACCTGTTTCAATTGCGGAGAAGAGGGGCATCGATCATATGAGTGTCCCAAACACCAAGAAACACCGAACAGAAGGCCTGAAGGTAATGCCAGAGCTGCGGTTGTTGAGGATGGTGTTGAATCTGAGCACTCTGAAGAAGCAGAGCGAGGAGAAGTGATGATCACAAGGAGAACCTTGTTGAACGAAGAGAAGGAACCAGATCAGCGAAAAAGCCTGTTTCGCACGAGGTGCAAATGTTCGGGTAAAATCTGTAATATTATTATTGATAATGGTAGTACGAGATAATTTGGTTTCTGAGGAAATGGTAGCTAAGTTAAAGCTAGAAAGAAGACAGCACCCGCATCCATACCGGATTGCATGGTTGCGAGAAGGACCATAGAGCATTGGTCAGTGAACAATGCTTGGTCAAGTTTCAAATTGGAAGATACCAGGATGAGGTCTGTGTGATATTTTGTCGATGGATGCTTGCCATTTGTTGCTTGGGAAGACCATGGCAATTTGACGAGACGTGCGGCGCATGATGGGCATGCAAATACCTATTCCACGACAAAAGACGGAGTACACCACAAAACTGAAGCCATTGAAGGAGGTTGAGGAAAAGGTATGCAATAATGCTAGAATTTGTTTAGTAGATGGCAAAAAAATTTTGGATGGTCTAAAGAGGGATTCAATGTGTTATGCATTAATTCCTGCTGTAAAGAGAAAAGAAACTACTGACATTCCAGCAGAAGTTGAACATCTGTTAGCGAGAATTTCTTGATATTATATCAGACAATGTGCCTGAGGGTTTGCCGCCAATGAGGAAGATTAGTCATCGGATTGACTTAAAGCCGGGATCTAGCTTACCCAATAAGGCTGCCCATAGAATGTCTCCTGTAGAGAATGAAGAGTTGAACCGACAAGTTCAGGAATTGTTGAGGAAGGGTTTGATTCGAGCAAGTTTGAGCCCTTGTGTAGTGCCAGCAGTACTTGCACCAAAGAAGAATGGCGAATGGCGAATGTGCACTGATTCCCGAGCCATTAATAAAATTACCATTAAATATCGCTTTCCATTACCCAGAATGGACGATATAATGGATTGCTTGAGTGGAGCTAAATACTTCACTAAGATTGATTTGAAGAGCGGATATCACCAGATACGTGTTAGAGAGGGTGACGAATGGAAGACAACCTTTAAAACCAGAGAGGGTTTGTATGAGTGGTTAGTTATGCCATTTGGATTGACTAATGCACCCAATACGTTTATGAGGCTGATGAATGAGGTATTGCGTGACTTCCTGGAAAAGTTCGTGATAGTTTATCTGGATGATATTTTAATTTTTAGTAAAACATTGGAAGAGCATTTGATGCATGTGCGGACAGTTTTTGAAAAACTGCGTGAGGAGCAGTTATTGATTAATATACAGAAGTGTAGTTTTGTACAGAAAGAGTTGATTTACCTAGGATTTGTCATCTCAGAGGAGGGTCTGAAAATGGATCCTGAAAAGGTGAAGGCTATCATTGAATGGCCTGCCCCAAGAAATGTAACAGAGGTAAGATCATTTCATGGTCTTGCAAGTTTCTATCAAAAATTTATTAGAGACTTTAGCAGTATTTGTGCGCCCCTAACAGAAACTATGAGAGGGGATAAGAGAGAATTTAAGTGGACTGCCAAGGCAGGTACCAGTATGGACATATTGAAAAAGAAAGTGACAGAACAGCCCATTCTGGCACTTCCAGATTTTAATAAAGTGTTTCAGGTTGACTGTGATGCCAGTGGCAGTGCCATTGGAGCTGTATTGAGCCAAGAAGGTAAACTTGTTGCATACTTTAGTGAAAAATTGAATGATGCTCGCAAGAAATACTCTGTTTATGATCAAGAATTCTATGCTATAATTCGGGCTCTTAAGAAATGGAGACATTATTTGCTAACCAAAGAGTTTGTTTTATATACTGACCATCAAGCTTTGCAGTATATAAATAGTCAAGGTAAACTTAACCAACGGCATTTGAAGTGGGTTGAATTCCTGCAGAGTTATACCTTTGTCCTGAAGCATAGAAGTGGCAAATCTAATAGAGTTGCGAGATGCCTTGAGTAGAAGGCACAATTTGTTGATGGAAATGAGAGTGCAAGTTGTTGGGTTTGATGAACTCAAGAGTTTATACCCAGCAGATCCAGATTTTGCAGAGGCATGGACGGCATGTGTGTCTCCTACTACTGTGGATCGCACTAAGTGGTTGGATTTTATGATCCAAGATGGGATGCTATTTTGGAAGAACCGGTTGTGCATTCCACGAAGTTCCATGAGGGAAAATTTGATCAAAGAGAAACATAGCGGAGGACTAGCGAGGGCATTTTGGTCGAGATAAGACCATTGCTCTCGTTAGTGAGAATTACCATTGGCCGCGAGTTGCGGCCGGATGTGACCAAATTTGTGCGGGGTTGCAGAGTGTGACAGATGGCAAAAGGAGTCAACCAGAATACAGGAATGTACCAGCCATTGCCTGTACCAGAGAGACCATGGGAGGACATCAGTATGGATTTTGTTCTTGGTTTGCCAAGGACACAACGTGGAAATGACGCCATTTTTGTTGTTGTTGACGGGTTTTCAAAGATGGCTCATTTTATTCCATGTCAGAAGACAAGTGATGTTGTTCATATTGCAGGCTTGTTTTTCAGGGAGGTTGTGCGCCTTCATGGTCTACCCCAAAGCATTGTCTCGGACAGAGATACCAAATTTGTGGGTTATTTCTGGAGAACCCTGTGGAAGAAGCTGAAAACAGAATTGAAATTCAGTTCTGCGTACCACCCATAGACTGATGGACAGACCGAAGTAGTCAACCGAAGTTTGGGTAATCTTCTACGATGTCTGGTAGGAGATAAACCCAAGGGATGGGATCTGATTTTACCACGGGCGAGAGTTTGCTTACAATAATTCTGTCAATCGTAGTACTTGGTAAATCCCCATTCCAGATAGTGCATGGGAACAACCCGAGAAACGCTTCTGAGTTGAGGCCGATGGATAAAGGAGACAAGCGCAGTGCTGAAGCTGAAGACTTTGCAGCACACATGAAGAATTTACATGAAGAGGTACAACAACATATCAGTAAAATGAATGCTACTTACAAAGCCCGAGCAGATCGAAGCGGCATTTCAAGGAATTCCAGATAGGAGATGAAGTCATGGTTCATTTGCGCAAGGAACGTTTTCCTACCAAAACCTACAATAAGCTAAAAATGAAGAAGTTTGGACCATGCCGGATCATAGGTAAACGAGATTCAGGCAATGCCTATGAAGTAGATCTACCGAGTGAGATGAATATTTCACCCATCTTCAATATTTCAGACTTGGTTGAATATCATGCAGGAAGTTGTAGCGAACCACCCAGTCCGGATCTGTGGAACATTCCAGCATCCACTCCAGACAAAGAAGAAATTGAAGACATACTCGACACTCGCGAAGGCAGAAGTACCCAAAACAGGCAATATTCGGAGTATTTGGTCAAGTGGAAGAACCGACCTGTCGAAGATGCCACATGGTTGTCCAAATCAGAGGTTGATCGTCTGGGTTTTCCTCTGACCGTCCGAAGTGAGGATCACTTCTAAAAAAATCTACCCTGGGTGTCTGATGCAGGAGCATCCAGGAGCAGCACAACAATCTTGCATCACCAAAAAAGAAAAACAAAAGAAACAAGCAAAAAAAGTTCTAAGTATGAAAAATAGTCTAAGTGTTGAATGTGTCGCGATATCGCGACATAAAAGTTGTCGTGATATCGCGACAACTCAGAATAACGGCGGGCGCAAATCGCAAGTGTCGCGATATCGCGACATAAAAGTTGTCGCGATATCGCGACAACTCAGAACCAACGACGGGCGCAAATCGCAAGTGTCGCGATATCGTGACACCAAAGTTGTCGCGATATCGCGACAACTCAGAACCAACGGCGGGCGCAAATCGCAAGTGTCGCGATATCGCGACACAAAAGTTGTCACGATATCGCGACAACTCAGAAACAACGACGGGCGCAAATGGCAAGTGTCGCGATATCGCGATGGACTTAGAGCAAAGTTGGAGCAAACAAAAGTGTCGCGATATCGCGACACATTGGCAAACAAAGCCAAAAGCCAAAAAAGTGTCGCGATATCGCGACGGATGGACATGGAGGAAAAAGTGTCACGTTTTCGCGACCCGGCTAGGAGAGAGAAGAGCGAGATGCAGAGGTGTCACGAAAACGCGACATGTTACTTTTTCGCGGACTGTTGCAGAACGACAGTTGGCAGTTCCAGAAGACGTTAAGGCAGTTCCAGGGAACCGTTGCAGCGGTTACAGGGACGGTTGCGAACGGCGGTTGCAGCAAGAACCTATGATGATAAAAAGGGATTTTTTGAAGGATTGCGCAGGCTGGAGAGACGAAGGCTGCGGCTTCTTTTGGCATTTTTTGTATACTGTGTAATCTTCCATAGTTACGAATTGTAAAGCTTTCCATGCTTCGAAATAAAATTGCGTCTTTTCTTTGTTATTAAAATTGGCTCCCCATCAAGTGGCCTTATGGTAACCTACTCATCTCATCGAAATGCATGGAGTGTGAATCGTTGCAATCGTCGAGTGGATAGAGTAAGTAACTAGGTACGAGGCCTGCTTGAGATTGTGCTTTTATGTGATTTTTTTTTTATTTTGAACATTCTGATGATCTAGAACCATCAAAGTGTGTTTATTTGTTATTTTTTATTCCCTCATGGAAGGAAGTCCTTTATTTTGATCTGTGGATCTGGCCGCTGTCAGGTCCAGCGGCCTCTGAGTTCCTACCTGTGGTCGTTGTCGCCTTGAGCGGCCATGATGTTTGGGCCGCTGATGTCAGCAGTGGCCAAGGCATAATTAAGGAAATATAAAATTTGCATTTTCTAGGGTTTGACCTTTCATTTTCACTATTTTGAAGATTCTCTTTGGGAGCTCTGGTGTGACGATGATGGTTGCGACTTTGGAGCTTGTTGGTGCTGAGGACATGGCTGTGCAGGGTGAGACATCAGTTGTTGGAGGAGCCGGAGCTTCTCGGGTATCTCTCTCTTCAAAACCCTAGCTCTCTTTTCTCTTATCTACGTAAAACTGAACCTCACTAAGTAATGGGTAAAATGAACCTCACTAAACTTGTTGGTAATGAACAAACTCCGTAGTTAGGCTTAGCTTCCCTTTTGCTATGGTGGGTTAGTCCCTAATTTTTTTTTCTGTTAGTGGTTGTAGCCTAGGGTTTTTGAAATTTTTCGATTATTCACTTGTTGCTCGCCATGTTAAGCATTTTGAACTTAGCTTTGATTTGATGCTTGGGTGGGAAATTTTGCTTTCAATTTTTTTGTTTTCCCTCCCTTTGTTGATTTTTTTAAGTTATTTTGTAATTTTGAAATTTTTTTTATTTTTTGGCCAAGGGTTCATGGGTTTGCCATGTCACCCCTTGGCCGCTATCACTCAGAGCGGCTGGTTTTGAGCCACTGTCACTCAGAGCGGCCAAGCTTGAACCCCAATGGTCAAAAATTTGATCATTGGGTCTTGGCCGCTTCTACCTCCAACGGCCAGGTTTCGATCATTGTAGGTGACAACGACTAAACCCTTAGCCATATTTTTGTCCTTTTTATGATTTTTTTAAGACATTTTTTGATTTTTTGGAATTTTTGAAAGTTTTGAAGTTTGTTTGATTATATGCAATTTATCCTTCTTTTGCTTAGACTTAGGATAGTGGATACTTTTTGATGTTTTTATGTTTATTTGATTTATGCCTTAGATGCACTTGTAGTTTATGTTTTGTCTTTCTTCTGCTTTGTTTTAGATCCTTACTGCTCGGGCTCGGGACCCAAAGCTCCTACTTGAGCTACTTCCTAGCTTTGATGACATGGATTGGGCATGGTTCAAAGCCCACGGGTTGTAGTATGTCATTAGGCTACCTTACATCATGGCAGATCAGGCTTACCTTACGGCTCTGGCCCATCACTGGGACCCATGGACTAATACCTTCCACCTCCCAACCGATGAGATGACCATTACGTCGGAGGATGTATATAGGATCTTTCGGATTCCATTTGATGGGGTGGCCATTGTCTCTTCGACCACTAATGATCAGGTGGTTGTCTTCACTCGGGTGTTTGGGAGGCATTCTGAGGATGCTCTCAAGGACACCAAGTTTGGAGGAGTGTCTATCAGCCATTGGCACGAGGAGGGTATCTTTACGATGAGGCATGTCGTATTGCTGATGGTGATCAACAATGTTCTTATCCCGGACTGCTCGGGTTTGAGGTTCCCATGGAACCTTTTGGCGATGGTGCAGGATCTATTGGATAGCGAGGAGCCTATCATCTATGCATGGGGTAGATCTCTATTGGCTCAGTGCTATGATGAGTTGTACCACATCCATCGATGAGGACGTGTCAACATTGCTTGCAGCTTGCTCCTACAGGTTTGGGGATGGGAGCATATTATGGTAGATCACCCTAAGGGGCTCTTAGTTGAGATTATAGTGATTGATGCTCGGACACAGTGCTATGCTTCTAGATGGGCTCGAGAGCATGAGGAGCATAAGAGCCACACTTTCGTAGGGGAGTTGTCCCATTATATTGATGCTTTTACTAGACTTTTGGCTGGAGATGTCGTGTGGTGGCCTTACCATGAGTGTCCTGCTTGGGATGATCCAGCTAGCTTTACTACCAGGACACGGTGTGAGCGATGGCTCATTGGCCGTAAGGTTACCATCCGGGAGTACTTCTTCTACTCTCGGGTTCTTCGTCAGTATGGGTTGTAGCAGGATGTGCCCTTGGTACCATTCTTGTATAGGCACCTCATAGCAGAGAAGGACCTACCTCCATGGTAGATTACAGAGCTTTCAGATGAGGAGGATGCCCCAGTTGTTGACCCTAGAGTGGTTGGGGGAGTTACAGAGGCATACACTCAGTGGTGGGGTGATCGGATGTGGCATGGCATCGGTAGCCTAGGGCACGAGGATGATGGTGGGGGTGATGGTGCAGATCCGACAGGATGTAGAGTCCGAGCCAGGATCGAGGTATGGGGCCAGTCAGTAGAGCAGGTGGTAGTGGAGGATCTTGATGTTCTTGAGGAGGAGGAGTTAGAGCCCGAGGAGAGAGACTCTCCTCTGAGAGCACAACTACATGAGGTCGAGGTTGAGCTTCAGGCCACTAAGATCCAGGTACAATGGTGAGATGCTACCATTGAGCAGCTCTCAGCATAGATACAGGCTCTGCAGGCTACTATTGGGGGTGGCGATGCTAGGATGCAGTTTGTTGTTCCTCCTTCTACACCACAGGAGGTTCCAGTGGTAGGTTCAAGAGCAGATGTGGGACATCTTCAGTCTTTGTTGGATGAGTATGAGGAGTGGATCCGGGGACATGTGGATCACATCACCATTCTTCAGATGCAGCTCAGGAGGCATGGGATTGTCCCTAAGGAGCCACTAGGTGCGGGTGGTTCATAGGTCAGTGGGCGCTCCACCTCGGGGCAGTCTTCCACCCGTCCTAGCTAGAGGACCCAGACTCGGATAGAGAGACCGACAGGTTCACATCATTCGACTCATGACACCGCCACAGGGGGAGGTGGCACTAGAGGAGGTGATGCAGGGGGCTCAGGCCCGATATTTGATTGATGCTTTATTTGGTCCTTGATCCATTTTTGAGGTCGACTGACCTATATGACTATAGCCCATGGGCATTTTTGTATATCCATGGACTTGACACACATACTTTTATGATATCTTTGCTTTTATGACTCATTATGTGTATCATTTATTGCTCATGTTTTTGTTGTTATTTTATTTTATGATATGATGTGATGATGGTATTATGATGACTTGATGTATATGTTAGATGATAGATGATATTGAAGATGCTTAGATGGATGTGTAGATGCTTATATGATTTGATGATATGATGTGATGTATTTTGAATTTGATAAATGGTGAATTCATGGTTGTATGCAAATGAAAATTGCCTACATGTTTTATGATGTGGTTTATGGATGATTCATGACTTGATGTTATTGTTAAATGCATGTTTAATTTTGCTTTATTTGTATGCATCTAACTCATGCTATGATATGGTGAATGCAGTATGTATTTTAATGTAAATGAACTTGTATGTTTTAATTACTTAAAACATAATGGATGCATATGACATTTGACAATCTTAATGGGTGATACCACAAAAAGTAAAAAAATAATCATGAATTTAAATAATCACTCTTATCATAAGAATTGATTAAGTATTCATATATGGAATGTAATGGTGTGAGATGTATTTTCTTGATAAGTTTCTGTAAATTAAAAGATATAAAGTAGTCAGTGGTCGTCTATATACTATTTCTAATATATATGCGGTATCTGTCCTACTATGTTGATACCCCCTAATTTATAGAATCTTATAAAGAAATTTGATGGTGGAATTATGATATGATTTGTTGCTATGTAAAATTTTGTGGTTTTTCGGAGATTCAAACATTCTAGTTTGCCTATCAATTACTGTTACTGATCCTTCTAGGCTTTTTGAAAATTAGGCTTTCATCATGGACCTAGATACTCATTCTCCCTATGTGTGCAAGTGAATAATTTTTAGATATAACCCATGCATTTCCTCCGATGTCAAGTGGGATTCTTTCAGCCCATTGCTAAGATCAGGGATTCTCAAGTGTTAATCTTATCCTTATGTTGGACTTAGTTGGACTATACCACTAGGCGGTTTTGAGTTACCTAAGCTAGCTCATCCACATTCAAACATTGGTCTACACAAATGCCAGGAGATTTTGTGATAGACATATCATCATGCGTAAGGATTTCTCCTTCCAGTTTTGTGTAGTGCTGAGAATTCCAGGGATTCAAGTTTTATTCCCTTCTTTTCTTCATTTCTTTTGGGATACTTGCTCATACTTAGTGATGAAAATCACTGTTTATTTTTACTGTTTTTTTTTTTGAGCAAGGGATTCTTGTAGTGATGATAATCATTTTTATTTTTTTTTTTTTTTTTGATATTTTGAACTATGACTTTGGGCATTGACTTTGACTTTTGGAAAACTTGAACTTTTGATTTTGAGATTTGAATTTGGCTTTGTTCGGGATTTTGCTTGTTTTTGTGAAAGCAAGGGATGTATGTAGTGATGATAATCACTCATTTCTGGGTAGGGTTGCACTTGTCCTTTTGCCAATTCTCAGCACCTTTAAACCGGTTGCACAGGGGGATAAGCAAGGATGTTCCTTTTTGCTTTTGGTAACCTAGACCACTTTGTAGCTTTCATCTTCCCATGTATCAACTAGAATTTAGTGTTTAAATTAGTGATGGGATTCTAAGATATGCTAGGCTTTGTCACCACTAGACCTTATTCTCTTCTAGCCAAGATGGTTTTTCACAAAATTTGATAAGATCACTAGGTGTGGTTGAATAACCGAAAAACCTTAGTATATTTTTGTATAGCAACTTTTTATGGTTGTGTTGAAAAACACAATTACACACTTGTGTTGATGGATGTATGGATTTGAATGATTTTGAGACAAACTGTGGTATCACCTTATGATTCTGAAGATATTTGTGAATGCAATGGATATGAAAATGTAATGCAATTATGTGGATGCAAGCTATGAGATGCAATTTTTTTGTATTTTTTATTTTTATGTTGTTTTTGTATTTTTGCTTAATTTGACCAAAGGGCTTTAAGATGCCTTTGGAGCTTTTGTTTGATTTTGACCAAGTGGATTGGATACCCTTGGAGCATTTTTGTGATTTGATTTTTGACCAAAGGGCTTTAAGATGCCTTTGGAGATTTTGTTTGATTTTGACCAAGCGGATTGGATACCCTTGGAGCATTTTGTTTTGATTTTTGACCAAAGGGCTTTAAGATGCCTTTGGAGCTTTTTGATTTTGACCAAGAGGATTGGATACCCTTGGAGCATTTTTTTTTTGACAAAGGGCTTAAGATGCATTTGGAGCTTTTGTTTTTTGACCAAGCGGATTGGATACCCTTGGAGCATTTTTGTGATTTGATTTTTGACCAAAGGGCTTTAAGATGCCTTTGGAGCTTTTGTTTGATTTTGACCAAGCGGATTGGATACCCTTGGAGCATTTTTGTGATTTGATTTTTGTGCATATTTGAATGTTTTTGAATTTTATGATATATTTGAATGTTTTTGATTTTATGACATATTTGAATGTTTTTGAATTTTATGACATATTTGAATGTTTTTGAATTTTTGACATATTTGAATGTTTTTGTTTTATGTGTGAAATGCCTTTAGGTGAATGATATTGAGAGGTTCAGGCTCTTCAACACCATCTAATGATATAAGGCGATATGCTCCAGGCCCAATTCTTTGTGAAATCATGTATGGGCCTATCCAATTTACCGTGAACTTGTCTCGCAGGTGCGATGGCAGATTCGAATTCTGTTGATTTTCTTTGAGCACTAAATCTCCAACCTTGAATTCCCTTAAGTGGACTTTACTATTGTAAGCTCATGCAAGGCGATCTTGGTAAACATGAAGATGCTCTAAAGCATTGACTCGACGTTCATCAAGAAGCATCAACTGATCAAGGCGGCCTTGTCGCGTGGCATCATCATCTATGAAGTCTTTTAATGCTATGCGTAGAGTTGGAATTTCTAACTCTAGTGGCATGATGGCCTCGGTGCCATATACTAGTGAAAATGGTGTTGCCCTAGTGGGCATCCGTATACTAGTCTTGTATGCCCATAGTGCAAGTGGCAACTGAATATGCCAATCCTTGTGATTATCTTGCACTATCTTCCTCAAGATGGAGACTATTGTTTTGTTTGAGGCTTCTGCTTGCCCATTTGCTTGTGGGTAATAAGGTGTTGAAAAACTATGTTGAATATGATATTTGTTCATTAAAGCATGCACATTTTTGTTCTTGAAAGATGGCCCATTATCCGATATTATCTTTGAAGGGACCCCAAAATGACTTATGATATTGTGGAGTATAAACTCCGTAATCCTTGGTCCAGTTGTTGATGTTAAGGGGATCGCTTCGACCCATTTAGTGAAATACTCTATGGTCATTATGATGAATGTATGTCGACCTGAGGATGGGGGTGAGATCTTCCCAATCAAATCTAGTCCCCATTGCGAGAATGGCCATGCTGCCTGGATGGGTTGCAAGGCTTGCGATGGTAAGTGCGTTAGGTTTGCATGATGCTGGCACTTAATGCACTTCTTGACATACTCGCAACAGTCCTTTTCCATTGTGGGCCAATAGTAGCCCATTCTCAAGATGCGCTTAACGATGGCCATGCCATTGAAGTGACCGCCACATGTACCATCATGAGCTTGCAAAATTGCCCAAGATGCTTCCTGGGGCTCAAGACAACGAAGTAACACTCCATCATATCCTCGTCTCTAGAGAATTTCTCCTAGCAAGATGTATCTTGTTGCTTTCTATTTGAATGTTTGCATTTCAGTATGCGATAGATCTTGAGGTATTATTCCAAGTTTCAGGAAGTCCCTCAGTTGGGAAAGCCAATCCTGATAAGCTACGACTTCTATGGAAAATATGACTTGCTCTTCCTATTTTTCGAGCTAGTGAACACGGATTGAGGAACAACTCTATGATGTATGGTTGCACCACACTCTATATGCCCTTGGGAGATCAGAGACCCCCAAGGTGTTGTTTGCAAGAAATCTCTTGCTACGAAGGACCAATCCTGATTTGGTTCGATGTTGATCATGTTGATTGATTCTTGATTGTCAAAAGCCTCATGATGTATTGCTGAGTGCGAGAGCACTTTCACATGGACGGTTGTAAAATCAGCAGATGGATTCTGAGGGATTAAGGATCCCAAAGAGGCCATGGTGTCTACAAATCTATTTGATGTACGAGGGATTGCCTCGATGTCATACCATTCCAGCCGGGCTAGGTAGGTGTCAACAAGTTCCTTGTAAGTCTTCAGGAGTGGGCACCTGCATTGAAATAGTCCTTTGACTTGGTTTACTATGAGCAAGGAGTCACCAAAGATATTCAATATTTTAATGCCCATTGCAACTATTGTTTGGAGTCCCAAGATCAGGGCTTCATACTCTGTGTTGTTGTTTGTGCAAGGGAAGTCTAGTTTGAATGATAAGGGCAATGGAGCACCCTATGGTGTGATAAAGACAATCCCTACTCTACCCCCTTGTTCACACTTTGAACCATCGAAGAACAATGACATGTCTCTTTCTTTCTTAGGTTCTTCGAGTTCTGGCGGATCTGATAATGCAAAGACCACATCATCAGGTAATTCTATAGTGAGAGGCTTGTTATCCTGAAGAGGTGCCTCTGCTAATTGATCTGCTATGACTTGTCCCTTGATGGACTTTTGGCTTATGAACTCTAGATCAAATTCTATCAATAGCATGATCCACTTTGTGGTACATGTATTATGATATGTCTTACTCATCATGTACTGCAAAGGATTTTGTTTTGATATGACGTAGGTCGTATGGCTCAACATGTAGTGTCACAACTTTCGAGTTGCAAAGACCACTGCTAAACACAACTTTTCTACATACGCATATCCTAGCTCATAACTCACCAAGGTGTGACTAATGTAATATATGGCTTGCTCTTTGTCTTGTTCATTCTTTTGGGCTAACATGGTGCCCAATGCAAAATCAGTAGCTGATATATATAGTAAAAATGGTGTCTCTGGCCTTGGTGGAGCCAATACTGGTGGCATTTCCAGATAAGTTTTGATCTCTGCAAAGGCTTGATGGCATTCTTCATCCCAATGAAAGGGAACCTCTTTGCATAGCAACCGATTCATAGGTCTGCATTTATCTGATAATTGCATGATGAATCTTTTGATGGATGCTATCTTGCCTTGTAGGCTCCTCAACTCCCTAATGTTGGTAGGGGCAGCCATTTCCAATATAGCCTTTACCTTTGCAGGATCGACTTCAATGCCTCTCTTGGATACGATGAATCCCAAAAGCTTGCCAGAAGTTACACCAAATACGCACTTCTTAGGATTCAATCGGACATTATGCTCAATGAGGCGATCAAAGATTTGTCTAAGGACTTTGGCATGCTCTTGCCGCAATAGGGACTTGGCCAGTAAGTCATCCATGTAATCTTCTAAGATCTTATGCATATAGTCATGGAATATGTATGTCATGGCTCGCTGATATGTGGCACCAACATTTTTGAGACCGAATGGCATTACTTTGTAATAGAATGTTCCCCATGGAGTAATGAAAGCAGTTTTATGTTGATCTTCAGGCTTAATCTGGATCTGGTTGTATCCAGAAAAACCATCCATTAGGGAGAGCATCTCATGACCTACGGTTGCATCTACAAGAGCATCTATGTTTGGCAATGGGAATGAATCCTTTGGTGTTGCCCTATTCAAATCTCTGAATTCTGTACAGATATGGACTCTTCCATCGGGTTTCCCCATGGGTACCATGTTTGACACCCATTCAGGGTAGTCGATAGGAACTATGAACACTACCTCAAGTAGTTTTTGCAATTCGTTCTTCACCATCAAAGCGACGGTTGGATGCATTTTCCTCAATTTTTGCTTGATTGGCTTCTTTGTGGGATCCAATGAAAGGTTGTGAACAACTAACTTTGGATCTATCCCTGGCATGTCTTTGTAAGTCCAAGCAAAGATATTCAGCCTCTCTTTGAGGAGAGGAATCAGGATGGCTTGTTCCTGTGGAGATAGACTTTCTTCGAACTTGACTTTCTTTGGTTGGGTAGGATCATCGTTGATGTCCACCTCGAAAGTTGCTTCTATAGCCATATGTGACCCATCCTCTAGCTGGTGAGGTGTGGGTATCAAGTGAATGTCATCGATGGGATTTATAGGTCCTACTATCTCAGGATCCAAACCGGTATGGAACACATCATATGCACAACTTGATGCAAAATGGAATGGTTGCAATATCTCTTCACTAGGGAAAAGATCTTTAGGCTCTATTGGTGAATCAGTGTGATCCCAATCTATAGCCTGTGTGTCGAGACACAAAGGTTTAGTGGGATCTATTGGGTTATGAAGTGGAGTGGTCAAATCAATGGAGATTGTATTGATGGATGGGATGAAATCTCTAGGACCACATGGGTGTAATCTTGTTTCAGGGGTTTCCCTTCCATGCTCGTGATGAGGCTCTAGAGGAATGGGAATCTCTGGATCTGGTCCATGGGTTGGTCGGATAATAGGGTCATTAGGCTCTAAGAGCTCTCTGAATGTAGGTGGAGGGGGATTGACCATGCGATGGATGGCATTCAAGTCAATCGGTCTCCCCAAAAATCACAAACTAGGGTCTATGGCATGAAGTACTGCTTCTCTTTCCACCAACATATTGACTTGTCTTAAATGGTGAGGCCCAAGATAAGCCATCTCAGTCTCATCCTCAAAATCATCATCACTTATCCAGAAGCCATTAGCATTAGTATGTGGCCCTAAGATAAGGGGCTCATGTCTTGGCCCTAAGTAGGCCATCTCTATTTCATCCTCATACTCTTCATCACTTATGAAGAATCCATTTGCATTAGTATGCTGCCCCAAGTCATGGGGCCATTGCCTTACCCCTAAGTAGGCTCTCTCTATTGAGTCCTCTGACTCATAGTCACTTTCATCCGATATGTACCCACTCTCATCATGGATGGACTAGGTAAAGCTTTGTAAATAGTGAGGCCCATGATCGGACAAGCCCTCTAGTGCTTCATCATCATTTGCCCTATATGCATTTTCTTCTTGCTCATCATCCCATGAATTGTAACCTGTTGGGGTGACATCAATTGTGGATCTTGGATGATAAGTCTTGAGAGGTGGTATGTTCACTGTGGCCACTTGTCTATTGCTCAGATATCTTATACTTGGTGGATGATAAGGAATAAAATCGATGTCTTCTCCTAACCCCAAGGTTAATCTATCTAATGCTACTGCTAGAAGGTCATCTCGACCTCTGATGTGATATCCTAACCCAAATATGTCATATGGGAGTTGGTATTGTGGCTCGAATGGCCGCCTTCACCCCTGCTCATATCTACCAAGACCATAACCATGCCAATGGCAATTCTCAAAATAGGTTAGAGCAAACTCGGGATTAGAGAGATAGCGAACATTGATAGTAAATAGCCCATCATCGTCCTCATCTATATCCATAGATTTATGGGCACAATCTAGGCCAACGTAGATGAAGTTTGTCTGGTTGGGAGGGATTCCAAGCGGAACCACTGTTCCCACTGGTGGTCTTAGATATTTCGGTCATCCCATGTCTTGTGCAGATTCTATGATAGGCGTAAAAGTTATATTCTACACAAGATACTCTCCTATCCCTATGCTTGCCAAGTGTATAGTTGCATGTGAGGTGGATGACCCCACGGATGACACTGGCGAAGCGGGATGATAGTCATCATCTTCGACTTGGTCTTGATGATCTTCCTCTTCCATGGGAGTTGGACTCTCTTCAATATCTATGGTTAGTGTTTCCTTGAGCTTATTTTTCTCAACCATAGGTACCTTTAGCTTTTGATCATTCTTTGGTTTAGGCATTAATGGTTTACTAGAAAAATTAATGGCTTTGTGTGCAAGATGTGGCGTTGATGCAGATGGGTCCTTTTGTGCCCCTTTGTCTTTGCTCTCCATTTGAACATTCGGAGATGAAGGCCCTACCGATAGGTGGGCTGATGGAATCACAAATTCTCCTAGGCAATCCACTTGGTGAACATACTTGAATGGCTCCTCATCGACCATCACCATGTAGACTTTGTTATCATGCACATACTTGACACATTGGTGTAAGATCGAAGGGACACATCTCATGTCCCTGATCCAAGGTCTCCCTAGGAGGATGTTGTATTGCATGGCCCCTTCCAAGACATGACACATCACGGGGATGGTCTTATGCCCCACCTTGATAGGTAGGACTATCATTCCCACAGTATTGCATAAAGCATCATTGAAAGCTCTTAATGTGTAGGCTCCCGAAATGATATTGGACTTGGGGATTTTGAGGTGTTCTATTGTTGTTGTTGTGATGATGTTGATTGATGAACCTGTATCGATCAAGACCCGTTTAAATGGCAAATCATTAACTGATGCCACAATGTGCAATGGAGGGTCTGGTAAGGCAGTAGATACTATCTTAATCTCATAATCATAGAATCGAATTACAGGTTCTTGGCATTCTTGTACTTGCCCCACAAAATGGGTGAATGCATTTGGATCTTGTGGTTGAAGCTCAATTGACCTTAAAATCTCCATCAAGGTCTCCCTATGCTTTGGGGACTATTGTATGAGCTCATAAATTGATAGCTTAGCTGAAGTCATTTGTAAATTTTGCTCAAGTCTACTCCGGATGTTTACCACAGGTCGGGTTGGTGGACCTAGAAGGTTGTCTTGCCCCTGCCTCTGCCTAGGTGCAGCTGGGACATTGATGGGAGCTGTAGGAGGTTGCGGTTGACCATACCGTCTAGTCCTGGTCGCTATATTGACAATTTCAACCATCCCAACACACCCATGGGTAGGTGTTTCAATTCGGACTTGATTAACTTGTGCTCCTTGCCCTCTAGGGGCTTCATGGTTTGGCAACGGGTTTTTATAGATGCCCATATCTCTATTGTCTGGGGCTAGTGGGTTGTCCACTTTTAGTTCTCCCACCTCAATCATGTTTTGGACCTGATGTTTGAAGCCAACACAGACTTCGATATTATGCCCCGGTATCCTATGATACGGGCAGAATTGATCTTCCCTATATCCTTTTGGCTTAGGATGGTTGGGATCTATAAGAGGTATATCAGGGAATCTGATTTTTCCTACCTCGCTCAATTGATTGAAGATTGATTGCATTGATTCTGTCAATGGTGTAAAATAGTGAGGGGGCTTGCGTTCTTTATTTCACCCCTGATTATTCTTTTGATCATAATTTGCTGGTGGGGGATGTGCTTGATAATTCTGTGGTTGTTGTGCACCCCCATCCTTAGGTGTAGCCAATACCACTTGATTAACTAGAGCAGGGCTTGCCTGCTTCTGCTTGTACTTGTCATTCTTGTCATTCTTGTTCCACTCCTTCTTGGTTCAGAGTTTTATAGTTCCCTCATCTACTTTTATCTCCTCAATGAGCTTGGCTTGTGCCAAAGCTTCCTCAAATGAGGGGTATTGTTGTAGTTGTAGCAAGAGGGAAATGTGTTTGGAATAACTCTTTGTGAACATCCAGACAATTTCTTCTGTGGGAACGGAGAATGATAATTTTGCCATGATTTTTCTCCATCTATTCCCATAATCCATTACCGGCTCATCATCATACTATTTTAGATTGGCCAGGTCTGAAAGGTTCACTTTCCTCTTAGCACCAAAGGAGAAACGCTTTAGAAAAGTGTTCACTAGTTGTTCAAAGTTTGCTATGCTATGTTTGGGCAATTGATTGAACCATTGGGTGGTTGTGCCCAAAAATGTCATGATGAATGTCCTTAGCATAAGAGCATCATGTTCTTCAAGATGAAAACATGCATTGATGAAGTTGGTGACATGCTCTTGTGCATCTTCTTCACCTTTAAACTTCTCTAGTCTAGGCATCTCAAAGTGCTTAGGATAGGGAGGGCTAGGAACTGATGGACACAATGGTTGGTTGTGTATTTTATTCAATGTTGGCGAGTTCCCAGCTGCCTCTTGTTTTTCAAAGGCTTTCATCTTTTCAGCAAGCTCTTGAAATGCCTTTGATGCACAGATTTCCTCCTCGTGTAGGCCTACTCGTGATGGCGGTGGAGGTAACACTCTATCCATTTGATTGACTCTATTTTCTTCCCTTCTATGAGGGGATTCAAGATGTGTCTAATTTGGCTCTATTAAGTTTACCCTTTCCTCCCCGGTTGGGTTCCTCTCATGATTTGGAGGGTGGCTTTGTTGTGAGCCATTTTCTTGTCTAATGCGTTCCTCTCTTGGTGAGTTAACGCGTTGATTTCTTTGATGGTCACTTCCACTTGTTTGTTGGTTGTTGCGAGCTAGCTGCTCAGCTTGCTCTCTTAAATGTTGCTCATGTTGGTGCAACAACCGTTCTCTCTATTTATCTTGTTCAAGAGCATCCACAAGCTCTTGCTCTCTATGCAAGGCATTCTCTAACCATCACATGTGATTAACTTGCATGGTCATAGAGGACTCTTGCTTATCTGACTTTGTCCTAGCTATTTTGATTCACAGATCTCTCTTAGAGGTTTCTGTTGTTTCTTCACTCTCGCTAGCTAATGTGACTTGTTCAGTGTATTGTTGAGTGTCTCTGTGATCAGATTTTGTGTGTCTACTATGGGGTCATCTTGAGGTACCCCTAGTCTGAGAAGTAGGCTTAGAAGTCACAGTTCATGAGCTTCCAGATGTGGAATTCTCTATGGCTATGGTTCTGGGAGGTGGCCTCGGATGCAACCGATCCAACTCATCCAATTGTCTTGTTTTCCATGGCTGATCCCTAGGGGTGCCATTTACTCCAATGAGGTCATAGTCTAATGGAATCCTTCCTCTTGTTTGAAGGATATCTTCTGTTTGATGCCTATTATTGGATGTGTCTCTAGTTTCTTGCCCCTCAGTGGGCTGATCTGTTCTAAGTGTTTCATGTGAACGTTGAGATGTTTCAACTCTTGTTTGCCTTCTTGATGATGAAGGTTTTGTGGTGTCATGTTTTCTCCATGAGTATGGAGATGTAGCAACCTCCTCATCTCTATGTGAAGAGTGAGTTTTAGAACCTTCTTTGTGTCCATGTGAGGAGGAAGCTCTTGAAGCTTCCTCTTGCTTTGAGATGTTTTTGTGTGTTTAGAGGAGGCCCTTGAGGTCTCCTCATGTCTCCTTGAGGAGGATGGTTGTGAAGTTTCTTTTTGTTTATGTGACTTTGTTCCATGGTGTAGTTCCCTACTTGGAGTCTCTCGAGGAGAAGCCCCAATGGTTGAGTTATCACCCCTCAGACTCACGGACCTGCGTCTCACGGTCTTACGGGTATGTCTTTCAGTGTTACTACGACTTCGCCTAAGGGTATGAGTTGCCTCAGATTCCCCTTCGGTGTCAGACCGAGTGTGTTTGCTTCTTGTTTTAACCATTTTTCTTATGACTTAGTCTTTTTAGATTGCACTTTCAGAGGTACCCAAACAATATCACACAGATGTTTATCTTGATTAATAGATTATGTGTGCCCTATATTGTTTGTTGTATTTTGATGTTTTGTTCTTTGCTTTCTTGTTTTGTTTGGATTTAGAAAGAGGAGACTCATTCATAGTGGAAATCAAGAACACCCATGCCAAACATGATTTTTCTCAAAAGAAGCTAGGGTACACCATTGAAGTCCTAGTGGGGGGTTCGCCTACCTTCTCCACCTTGAACAAGATTGTTCCAATGGTGGGAGATAGTTTGAACATAAGTATCTTAGTGCCACTATGAAAGAGTTCTTCAATCCATTTCTAGGAGAATCTAGGGGGCAAACCGGTGGAAGGAGATGAATTCCAACGTCACCGGACTGAATTGAGGGTTGGTGATGAAATCCAACTCCCCAATGTTTAAATGATACGTGCGTGTGTGGTGTTCATTTTAAGCTTGCGTAACATAAAGTGCATCATATAGCAGCAATGAATCTTTCCTATATGCCTAAGTGCAAAGATACATTTCAATACTTCAGAAAGATGCATAAACTACTATGATTTGTATGAACACACTTTATTTTGTGCAACTATGGCCTCCTTGCAAGGCCTCAAGGCAAGCAAACAACATACAATGTCTAGCACGTTGGATTCTAGGGTAAAATTTTTAGGCATAAGCCATTGTTCCTAGCAACGCCTAGTGAAAATTTAAAAGAAGATCTAAGATATGCAATTGCTAGTTCTTTCTTCTTTTATTCTTTCAATTTCTGAATATAAATGTGTTTTAAGTTCTCTATTTTAAACACATAGAAGAAAATAGAAAGCTGTAAAATATCAGAGAAGTTGTACCAACCTTTGATCCAGCTCAGAGAGTCATTGTTTTGACCTCTGCTGCACTCCACTTCTGGCCATTGTCGACCAGAGTGGCTGGTTCCTGGCCGCTGTTAGCAGGAGCGGCTAAGTCTCTATTGGCCATTATGGCTCAGAGCGGCTAATTTTTGGCCACTGTAGCTCATAGCGGCTAGACCTACACACAAAATTAAGTTAGTATTCTAGTAGAAAATGAAAAATTAGTGGGGGTCCCACCATGATCGCCATCTGTAGCGACCCGGATGCACGCACCGCTCTACTCTACTTGCAGTATTGTATCGAAAATGAAATAAAAGACCATAGAAAGCATATAACATAGAAATCACAAAGGTAGATCCTTTTATTAATATTGAAATCCAGTTACATGTCGGTCCCTCTTAGGGATACCCATTTTGATACAATAAGTTACAAGTAGGTAAAGAGTGCCCCTTTCATGAAGAGGTGGTGCGCTTATAAAAGGCTTCCCGGTTCCACACACGAAAATGTATGAGGGCTTACAGATGCCTCCTTCTCCAGGTCTGTTTCCTAGAGGGATCCCTTTGCTCGTGTATGTTTCTAATCCATCTGATGAACCTGTAGTCCTGTGATCACTGAAACAACAATACACACTTAGATGTCCGAGATTGCCTCCCTGGATGAGGTTGTTAGTAATAAAAGAATTTAATGGAAATATGATGAAACTATGCCATGAAATCATGTAAATCTATGCTAATGATATGAAAACATGAAGAAACAAAATAAAAGAAGCTATGTCTAAAATCTAAGCTAAGCCTACGGGCCATTGTCCAAGACAACGGCCGCTAAGGTAAACCTTGCTCTCTTTGCCCCAAAGCTATGGGTCAAAGCCTGTATCTGATGTTGAAATAATAGGTGTTATGCTCTTCAATCCATCAGGGCTTCATCGTACACGTGATCTCAAAGAGAACTCTCTAAGTCTCGAAAGCTCTCCTCAATGACCAAGATCTCTCGATGATAGAATCCTTGATCCTTTGGTGCTCTTAGGCTTGCACCTTTTATAGTGTGAAACCCTAGGTCTATGTCCAAGCCCTAGGAATGAATTTCTCATGCGTAGTGCAAGTTAGCATGAGAAGCTTTTGTCCTTTGTCTATGTTTGAAGGCCAGTTAACTAAAATCTAACTGCCCACTTGAGTCTCCTATGCGAACTGGTTGTTAGCATGAGAAGCTTTTGTCCTTTGTCTATGTTTGGAGGTCAGTTAACTAAAGTCTAAATGCAAACTCAAGTCTCCTATGTGAACTGGTCATGAAAGGGAATGCAAAGTTACTCCCGCTCACCTTTATTGCATGCAGACTGCCACTTCCACCCGTGATTAGGCCTGTTTGTCGACAAATTGCTTCTTATGGTTTAGCCACTATCATCTGCAATGGCTAAGATCTGGTCGCTATCGTCTGTAGGGCTAAGGTTTGGCCGCTCTAGGCTTGAGCGGCTAGGATCTGGTCACTCTTGGCTTGAGCGGCTAGGCTTGGATGGCTTGAAAAGGCCCCAAATGAGTGGTGAGAACCACTGTTGATGCTTGGAAAGTCCAAGATTATGTCATATGATCTTATGAATGTGTCTATGTGAGTAGCTCCCCTAAGCATGACACAATTTAGGTGTCTACAAAAACCATTTATGAAACTAAAAGCAACCTAAGCTAAGAAAAGAAAACAAACTATAATTTAAAATTGAAAATAAAATTAAGCTAAGAAAGGAAAGACACTATGCTAAGCAATTTAAAGCAAACTAAACTATGGCACTTAAATTGAAAAATAAACTAAAGAAGGAAAGAAGGACAACTTATGGGCTACATAATTGAAAATAAACCAGGTTGAGAACTTAGAAATTATGCTATGCTAAGAAACTTAGAGAAAACTATTCTAATGAAAGAAAAAGGAGGTAAACTAAGACAAGGAAACTAAACTAGGCTAAGAAGTCAAGAAGGCAACTACAAGAGGGAGTGAAAATATTGTTCTAAAGAAAGAGGACTTAACTATGTTAAGGGAGTAGTGGAGGTTGTGCTAAATAAAATAAGTAAAAATTCTACACTAAAGAGGAAATAAAGACCTATGCTAAGGGCTTTCAAGGAAATAGGTTGCAAGATGTAAAAAGCAACTAAACTAAAGGACTAAAACAACTATGCTAATTAAAAAAAGAAACTAAGCAAATATGCTATGGGCAAGACTAAAAAGGCACCTGCACTATGACAAAATAAATTAAAAGATAATGATATTGTTATTTCAAACTAATAAACAGATAAGAAATAAATCCTAACTTGTGGTCCTCTGCTACTGATGTAGGCTTGAGAAGGTTACAGGTCTGGCTCTAGAGCTAACTATGTTCGGGAAAATGATCATCTTGGGTGAGACGGTCTCAACTTAGGACTATCTTGGGTGAGAAGGTGGCTCTCAAATGGAGCTTTTGCTCACTGCACAGGGGTGTTAGTTGCTCGTTCTCCCCTATTAAACAACACAAATAGAATTAATAAGAATGGTTTCATGATTAGAAACAAAAAGAACGAAAATACCACTCCATGAAAAATAATTTCAATCAAATAGATTGCATAAAATAGCAAATGAAGGAAATAAGGTAGCTATTAAGGGGTTAATCCAGGATTGCATAAGCCTATGCAAGTGGCCATCTTGGGATGAGCCAACTAGGATCAAAGATCGTCTTGGGTGAAATGGTGAGGCTTTAAGGGCAACAACAATAGTTTTTCTTGAAGGATCTCAGTCCACCCAGCCTCCCCGAATCCTAAGAGTATATTATATTTTGTGACATGGATAAATACAAAAAAGTTAGCAAAAGAGTATACCAATTTTAAAAGCAAAAACCCACACATGTCATAAACCCAAACCAAAGACAACATTATAGTGAAGAACACCTCTGCCTAAAAACATTAATGGAAAATGAAAGTGTTGTCAAGGGAAGGATCCCATCGTGATTGTCATTTTTTAGTAAGAGAAAAACACCATGCATGAACAAGAAGGGAATATGATATTTTATTACAAAATTTTCTTTTTTCCTTTACATAAATGCCCTCTAAAGGCGTACAACATAGATTCCTCAATATTGAGGAAGTTCTCTTTTATGCTCTAAAGAATACAACCAATGGTTCCTGAAGTAGGGGAAAAATGGTGCACCTAATGATGATGAACAATATATGTATCTATCTCCTACTGCTTAAGAGCATCAAATGGAAGCATGCAAGTAAAATGGAAGAGATACCAAATAGCAAGAAATGAAGCAAAAGAGAGTTTATTTCTTATTAATATGGTGGATCAAATCCAAGGTTACATAGATGTCCCCTTGAGGGCTCAAATATGATACAATTGTTACAAATTGGGTGCCCAAGGATCAAAATCCTTCAAGTAACTCGGGTGCACATCCAATGTCTTTCCTCGTACCCACAATCGAGGTGGGCGGACCTATGATGCCACCGCTTGTATCTTTGATCTTGAGGTCTTGTGCTCCTTCCTAATGCACTATAGAAACCTGCACCTACACACAAGGAAACCAGAAATGTCAAATAGCAAGTGTGTATGATGAAAAACATGCAATCCCCACAGGCACCAAAAGACTAGTAATGAGAATATGCATGGATATTATACCAAATCAACTCCAAATGACTTGAAATTGTAGAGGGATGTAAAATGGATGGTTTTGGGAAGATATCACTAAAAATAGAACCGAAATTGTGTCCGATGGCATGTCGCATTCGCAGTGCCTATCTTCAACCTACAAAACCCAAAGCAAGCAATTTCTAAACCAAAACACATCCAAATCAAATGAAACTTGGATAGTATGCATAAAATATGATTTTAAGAGAACCCATATGGTCATATTTGCAAAATAAATAATATTTTTAGGTGCTTCTCCAGATGACCTCCGTAGACCTGCATAAGACCCTACAAAACACTAAAAATGTGATATCTCGCTCAATATAGCTCCAAAATGCATGAAATTTGGATAGTAGCATCATATGATAATATAGAATCTAACTAAAAAATAATAGTAAAGAAATAATGCATAGATAAGCCACCATCCTGGGGTGGGATGGTTGGGACTATCACAAACTAGGGACCATCCTAGGGTGGGACGACCACCAGTTCTACACTTATTTTATCACCAATTCCTCTGTGAATTGGTTAGGGACCTCCTAAATAGTGTTTTCATAAAATTTTGTGGTAAAAATCACTCATATGGTTCAGTTTTGGAATCAAATCGCACCTCCTAGTTCACTCGCAAACCTCCTTCGCTAGGTAGAGATTTCGAGGGAAAAGGGGCACAAAATGGTGAGGGGAAATCTTGGCAGCACTCCATTGCTATGTCTCAAAACTCCTCTCTATATCTTGTGTGGAAAAATAATCCACTTTATAGCCAAAGGAGGCCTTTGGGCAAGAAGGCATGCGAGGGCATGCAGGGCAAGAGGCGCCATTTGGCCAACAGGGTGGCATGCATTGGAGGGGGAAGAGAATCTCCCTATTTGGCCTCTTACATGCAGCATGTCATAAGGATGTTGCATCCTCTAACTTGCATGGTTGAATAGGTAGGGAAAATGGCAATTTTTGGGTGCCATTTGTCCAGATTTGACTTTTTGGGAGTCAAACCTTGTGGTCGTCCCACCCCAGGATGGCCAGGTTGTGGCCGTCCCACCCTAGGATGGCTAGTTTGTGGCCGTCCCGGGTGGGATGGCCACAAACTGTGACCATCCCGGGGTGGGACGGTCATGCCTATATGGCCCAAAAGCTCCCAAAAGTGGGGTAGAGCCTCCCAAGAGTGGTTAGGACCACTAGTAAACCTCTGAGGGTTGCCCAAGGGGGCCATATGGTGTCAATTAACCAGTGCTTGTGATTGCCTAATCGGATTGACCAGATTTTAGTGTCTATAGATGCCCCTTTTTGAGATGCGTTGTGTGCAACATAATGTTGAGCAAAAATAGATGACTAAAATGCTAAATTATTAGGGTTATTCAATAACCTAACCAACTTTAGATGCCCCAATCATGGAAAGAGCATGCGTTCTTGAATCCTTGCTTCTGACGAGCTAAGGAACTTGCTTCAAGTACAACCTTTCGAGTAAGGTTGACTTGATCTTGGACATTGTTCAGTCATGAAGGTGTGAGGTATCTTATCCTTCATGATCCTAGAATGCCAAGCATTTGTTTAATTTGTGCTTGTTTGCTGCCCCAAGCAGGAGCGTGATTGTCTTTGTCAAAGATTCGTTGAACGAACACAATTTGCATGATTGAGTGTGTGATTGTTGATTGTGATTATGAATGTGCTTAATATGACTACCCCCTCAAGTGATGAGTCGATGAGGGAGTGACCAGTGATAAAAGTGATGAGTCACTTGACACATATGACTTTGTTAGGGTTTCCTCTAGTTTTACTCATTGAAAAATGGAGCATTTTTGAGAGGATTTTGGTGATTTTGTTGATGTTGTATGGAAGAAAGGAGCTGAAAACTTCATTCCCATGGGGTGGTCCAGCCACAATGGCCTTATTAGGGTGTGAAGTAAATAATTTTCCACTTCTCCATGAGCAATTTAGATTCCTTTTGATCCTATGTGAAATTTGACCAAATTTGAGCTATTTTTGGTGGGTTTTGGACCCTTTTTGGTGCATTTTAAGCTATTTTTGTGCAATTTTTTTGTGGCCATCCTAGGGTGGGATGGTGGCCTATTCCATGACCATCCTAGGGTGGGAAGGCCAGCCAATTAGCCACCTGGCTCACCCCAGGATGGTCAGGGCCCTAGGAGGGTTATTTAAGCCAAAAATGGGTCATTTGGGCTCATTTGTGCATTTGCAACTTTGTAGCTTGAGAGGTGAGGAGGAGGAGAAATATTCTGAGTAGTGGAGTGCTACCAAAATCATCCTATAGTCACCATGAGCCAGTATGCAGACTCATCCAACGATGGAGCCGATGCGAGATGGGTAAGAATTTGGATTTCTTACTGCACTATGCTTGAAATTGAAATTGAAATTATGGCTTATTTTTGCTTTTTGATAGAGCACACTAAATTTTTGGTAATTAAACCTTATTAGGGATACCCTATAATTTTTTATGGTTTTTTTTATGTTTTTATGTTATTTTATTGCTTTTTAGGGCTTTAATTTGCTATTATTTGCCTATTTTTGAGGGCCTGGAAGGCCCAATTTTGCCCAATTTGGGGGCCGTCCTGGGGTGGGACGGCCAGCCTGAGCTATTTAGGGGTCATCCTAGGGTGGGATGGTCATAAATTTGGGGGCCATCCTAGGGTGGGACGGCCACAAACTGGCCTAAAAAAGGGCCCTTTTTGTCTTTTTTGAGTGTTTTTGGGGCATTTTGAAGCCTATTTGGAGCCTATTTTTGATCGACTTGTCTCTGCCAGGTGGTGAAGAGTCGATGTCATGTTCTAACCCTCTTTGATACCATGAGAGACTTATTGAATGACATGGACTAGGAGTGGCTTGATGCCATTGGCCTCAAGTAGGTGACATGGTTAGAGCCTATGTCGGGCGACCACGCTTACTTGACGATGCTTATTGACCTATGGGACCCACGCACCAACACCTTCCACCTACCGATAGGGGAGATGATGGTGATATTGGAGGATATCTATTAGATATTATACATTTTGATAGAGGGATGACCGATTGAGTCTACTCATCAGGACCAGAGAGATGTAGTTATGGAGAGGTACTTTGGTAGGGCCATGGAGGAGGTGATAGGGGGCTCTTCCAGTGGAGGTATACTTGTGGCGCATTGGTATGAGGCCAAGGTACTGGGCATGAGGCATGTGCTATTGATGACACTGATCTCTAATATGCTTCTACTAGACTCATCGAGTGCCAGGTTTCCTTGGAACCTTCTGGAGTTAGTGTTTACTCTGGTAGGGTGCACTATGGAGCGACCACTAGTGATGGCATGGGGGATGACACTACTGGCATAGCTATATGATGAGTTGTACGAGATCCACTCTCGGGGTGGAAGGGCTTGGGGTGCAGATTTTTACTATAGGTTTGGGGATGGTAGCATATAGCGGTGGATAGGTCGTAGGGACTACCATGGATGACACGGGGAAGTTGGAGGATCGAGAGATTGGCTATGGGATCCTATGGTAGGGGGCCTAGGAGGTAGGATAGAGTTGATGTTGGGTAGGTGATGTGGGTCATTATGCCTAGTATTTTGTAGGACTTAGAGTAGGTGATGTGTTCTAGAGACCCTATAAGGATTGCCCAGCATGGGTTGATGTTGAGGTGCAACTCGAGTGAGGTGAGGGAGATGGTTGGTTGGCTGACATGGGATAGAGTAGGAGTTCTTTCCATATGCTTAGGTTATGTGATAGTTTGAGCTATGATAGGGGTTTCCTAGTGAGCTAGTGGTTTACCGATATCGTGAGGATGAGAGGACACTGAGGTGGTCGATGGTGGAGGTGGTTAGTAGGGATGCAGATCCTATAGTAGACATTCTATATGTGGATGATGTTAAGACTATAGAGGAGTATGACTCTTGGTGGATGCCTAGTGGTGAGGAGAGGGGCCACTGGGAGGGGTGTAGTAGGGGTAGTAGGAGGCTTATCAGGAGGCTCCTTATGAGGACCAGGTCGAGGTAGGTGAGTGGCATGGGCATGGGTGCATGGCAGATGAGTAGGTAGACCTCTTGGACTTGGGAGATCGGGGTGACTTTGGGGATGATGATACTAGGGATCAGGGGGTGCAGGCATAGTAGGTGGTATAGGGTGACATAGATACTGAGCTATGGGATGAGCTGATCAGGGTTAGGTAGGAGAGAGATCTCCTTTGGACATAGGTATAGGATGCTCAGGCCGAGATAGCAGCTCTATGGGTATAGTTGTGATCTCAGAGCCCTAGGTGGGAGGGATCCAGTAGTGAGGATGTGGCTAGGCTATAGGAGAGGTGACATGACTCCATTCCATAGTGGAGACCTACTAGGTGTGGTACCGATAGGGGTGGACCTACATAGATGAGCTGGAGAATGAGGTGGTGCACCTTGGAGGGCACCTACTAGATGATTCAGCTATGAGTAGATCACACCAGAGTCAATGAAGTAGGATAGGGTAGTCTTCAGCTAGGATGGAGGCACTTGGATCTAGGTTACAGGCTGATAGGGTAGGTGGTAGCAGGCATGGGAGTTCACATTAGACTCTGACTATAGGTGGGAGTGTGAGTCGTAGTACCGGTCCTGCATGACCATGGTCATTGAGACTCTGATGGCTCTTTTTGGATTTTTGGATGTTTTAGCATTGTGAAGTCTGAGGACTCACTTTATTGTAGCCTACGAGCAGTATGATGTATCTTTTTACCCCATATATATATACATATATATGAGATTTTATGTGGTTTATCATCATGTGTTTATTGCTTTATGAGATGTATGCAATGTGTTTATTTGCTTTATGATATGATGATGGATGTCTATCATGTATGCATATGTTGTGATTTTGATTTGATTTGATGCTATGTATGGATGCATATTGAGATGGATGATGTATTGATCTAGATGATGAAATGTATATACTATATGACATACTATGTTAGCACCATAGATTGTATAGAATTCATCAATTCATGTGTAATGTTGTCATGAGACTATGTAATGGATTTGTGAATAATGTAAACTGACATAAATGTGATAAAATGGAATGAATAAGATAGAATTTTTGCTTAAGGTAACCTAGACCACTTTGTAGGTTTCATATTTCCTTGTGCAAAACTTGGATTTATTAGTGTGAAAATGTGTTGGGATTTTGATGTATACAAGGTACAATCTAAGCAAGACTCTACCTCCTAAAAATCATGATAGCTTTCTACAAAATTTGAAAAGAAAACTAGAGATGGTTGAGTGACCAAAACCCTAATGACATTCTAGAACAAATGGCTAGGTGAAGGGAATGGACACAAATATAAAAAGTGGGAAATGTAAGTGGAAATGATATGTGAAATATGAAATGTTTTGAATGATGACTTGAACAACATAGATTTTGAATGATGACTAGTGTATAGTCATAGTGCTAGACATGTATGAGCAACTCTAAAATGTAAAGTGCAATGATGAGTATGCCTAATGCAATTGATGATATAATGCAATGGTATGCAATGTAATGAAATGCAATATTTTTGTATTTTTGATGTTTTGATAATGTTTTTGGATTTTTGTTGATATATATGTATGTACATGTGACCAACGGGCTTGGTAGATGCCATTGGGGCTTTTTAGGTGACCAAAGGGCTTATGGATGCCTTTGGGGATTTTTGGGTTGACCATGGCAGTTTAAGACACCCATGGGGTGACCTAGATGGTCATAGACTACCTAGGAGCATTTTGGGTTGACCAAGTGGGTTGTAGATACCCTTGGAGCATTTTGGGGTGACCTAGATGGTCATAGACTACCTAGGAGCATTTTGGGTTGACCAAGTGGGTTGTAGATACCCTTGGAGCATTTTGGGGTGACCTAGATGGTATAGACTACCTAGGAGATTTGGGTTGAAAGTGGGTTGTAGAATTGGAGCATTTTGGGGTGACTAGATGTATAGAATAGGAGCTTTTGGGTTGACCAAGTGGTTGTAGATACCCTTGGAGCATTTTGGGGTGACCTAGATGGTCATAGACCACCTAGGAGCATTTTGGGTTGACCAAGTGGGTTGTAGACACCCTTGGAGCATTTTGGGGTGACCTAGATGGTCATAGACCACCTAGGAGTATTTTGGGTTGACCAAGTGGGTTGTAGACACCCTTGGAGCATTTTGGGGTGACCTAGATGGTCATAGACCACCTAGGAGCATTTTGGGTTGACCAAGTGGGTTGTAGACACCCTTGGAGCATTTTGGGGTGACCTAGATGGTCATAGACCACCTAGGAGAATTTTGGGTTGACCAAGCGGGTTGTAGACACCCTTGGAGCATTTTGGGGTGACCTAGATGGTCATAGACCACCTAGGAGCATTTTGGGTTGACCAAGTGGGTTGTAGACACCCTTGGAGCATTTTGGGGTGACCTAGATGGTCATAGACTACCTAGGAGCATTTTGGGTTGACCAAGTGGGTTGTAGACACCCTTGGAGCATTTTGGGGTGACCTAGATGGTCATAGACCACCTAGGAGTATTTTGGGTTGACCAAGTGGGTTGTAGACACCCTTGGAGCATTTTGGGGTGACCTAGATGGTCATAGACTACCTAGGAGCATTTTGGGTTGACCAAGTGGGTTGTAGACACCCTTGGAGCATTTTGGGGTGACCTAGATGGTCATAGACCACCTAGGAGCATTTTGGGTTGACCAAGTGGGTTGTAGACACCCTTGGAGCATTTTGGGGTGACCTAGATGGTCATAGACTACCTAGGAGCATTTTGGGTTGACCAAGCGGGTTGTAGACACCCTTGGAGCATTTTGGGGTGACCTAGATGGTCATAGACTACCTAGGAGCATTTTGGGTTGACCAAGCGGGTTGTAGACACCCTTGGAGCATTTTGGGGTGGGCCACAACACTCTAGGCATGGAAAGGCCACAAATGAAGGATGTTCAAGGGTTTAGGATCCTTGATTCCTTCAAGGGAGGCTAGGCGATAAGTTTTGGGTCCGATCTGACTAGTGATGACAAAGGGACCTAACCAGTTTACCATAAACTTGTCTCGTAGATGGGGCGACAAATTAGAATTTTGTTGGTTCTCTTTCAGAATGAGGTCACCAACTTGAAAGTCTCTAGGATGGACTTTCATATTGTAGGCTCTCTTAAGTCACTCTTGATAAATGCGTAGGTGCTCAAGAGCATTAACATGATGTTCATCAAGCAACGTAAGTTGATCTAGGTGAGCCTACCGTGTGGTGTCATCATCGATGAACTCCTGCATGGATATGCATAGTGATGGGATTTCTAGCTCTAGAGGTATGACTACCTCGGTGCCATACACTAGTGAAAATGGGGTTGCCCTAGTGGGCATCCGAATGCTAGTGCGGTAGGCCCATAGAGCAAGGGGTATTTGCGTGTGCCAATCGGTGTGATTCTCTTTAACTATTTTCTTTAGGATGGCAATCAATATTTTGTTTGATGCCTCTGCTTGCCCATTTTCTTGTGGATAATAGGGCATCGAAAAGTTATGTTGGATATTATACTTTGTTATCAAAGCATGCACATATTTATTCTTGAATGATGTCCCATTATCAAAAATGATCTTGGATGGAATACCAAAATGACAAATGATATTATGTAATATGAACTCCGCTATGCGAGGTCCTATCATAGTGGTAAGGGGAATTGCTTCCACCCACTTTGTAAAATACTCGGTAGCCATAATGATAAATGTGTGATGGCCCAAAGAGGTAGGTGAGATTTTCCCGATTAAATCCAACCCCCATTGCGAGAATGGCCAAGCCGATTGGATCGGTTGCAAGGCCTGAGAAGGTACGTGTGTCAAGTTAGCATGGTGTTGACACTTCATGCACTTCTTAACATATGCACAACAATCTCACTCTAAAGTTGGCCAATAATAGCCCATGCGAAGAATGCACTTTGCGATGGCCATGCCACTAAAATGGCCACCACAAGTACCATCATGTGCTTGGGCCATTGCCCAAACTGACTCTTGATGCTCTAAGCAATGAAGGAGGATTCCTTCATAGCCTCGATGATACAAAATATCTCCGAGCAAGACATATTTTTCGCCTTCCATTTAAATGTCCTTTTGGTGGCGTGCGACAATCTAGGAGGGAGATTACCAAGCTTTAGATACTCCTTGATTTGTGTGGACCAGTCCTATTGTGAGGAAGCCTCGATTGCATGAATTGCCTGTCCCTCTTGAAGTTCCTCCCGAGTGAATGTTGATTGGGAAAGAACTTGTAAGAATAGCATTGTACTGCTATCAAAAGGGGTTTGAGGGAACAAAGTCCCCCAAGCGGCATGATTCAAGTACTCATGAATGTGCGAGAATCTCTCTTGATGAGGTTCAATTTGAATCAAGTGGACCTCTGGCATGGCTTGAGTGCTCTCATGCTCAACCATAGATTGTGATAGCATTTTGACCTGAATGGTTGTCATCTCATCAGTAGGGTTCTACGGGATCAAGGACCCTAGGGAGGCCATTGTATCTACAAAATGATTAGATGATCGAGGGAGTGCCTCGATGTCATACCATTCAAACTTTTCTAGGAGTTTATCCACAAGGGCTTTATAGGCTTGCAGAACTGGACACTTGCACTGGTAAATCCCTTTGACCTGGTTGACAATGAGCAAGGAGTCACCAAAAATGTTGAGCTTGGTTATTCTCATGGCGATAGCCATTTGAAGACCTATGAGCAAGGCTTCGTACTCGACATTGTTGTTGGTGCATGGGAAATCGAGTTTAAATGATAGGGGTATGGGAGCCCCATGCGGTGTGAAAAACATGATCCCTATGCCACCCCCTTGCTCACACTTGGAGCCATCAAAGAATAGATTCATATCGGCCTGTGACTCAGGCTCATCAGAATCAAGCGATTCTGATATTTTGAAGACTCCATCATCGGGAAGCTCCATGCTAAGAGGTTGATCATCCTAGAGAGGAGCCTCTACGAGTTGATCGATGATGACCTGACCCTTGATTGATTTTTTTCTAATAAATTCTAGGTCAAACTCCATCAACAACATGATCCATTTTATCGTGCGACTATTGTGATAAGTATGACTCATCATGTATCACAATGGATTCTCTTTTGATACAACATACGTGGTATGGCTAAGCATGTAATGTCATAGCTTCTTGGTGGCAAAGACCACCGCTAGGCATAACTTCTCAATGTATGCATACTTGATCTCATAGCTGACCAGGGTGCGACTAAGATAGTAAGTAGCCTGTTCCTTATGCAATTCATTGTTCTGGGCTAACATGGCACCCAATGCAATCTCAGTGGCTGAGATGTATAAGCGGAATGACACTCCTGGTCTAGGTGGAGCCAACACTGGTGGTGAAGCCAGGTATTGTTTGATTGCATCAAAGGCATCCTAACACTCATCATCCCAATGGAATGCGACCCCCTTGTGCAATAATTTGTTCATGGGTCGACACTTGTCCGACAATTGCGCTATGAAGCATTTGATGGATGCGATCTTACCCTGCAGGCTTCGAAGCTGCTTAATGGTAGTTGGGGGAGGCATCTCGAGGATTACCTTGACCTTGTTGGGGTCCACTGCGATGCCTCATTTAGAAACTATAAATCCCAAGAGTTTTCCAGATGTGATGCCAAAGATGCACTTCTTGGGGTTCAATCTCACGTTATGCTCAATAAGGCGATCGAGGACTTTGCGCAAGACATCGAGATGCTCATGGCATAATAAAGATTTAGCTAGTAAGTCATCCATGTAATCTTCCAAAATCTTATGCATGTAGTCATGGAAGATGTATGTCATGGCACGCTGGTAGGTAGCACCAATATTTTTAAGGCCAAAAGGCATGACCTTATAGCAAAATGTTCCCCAAGGTATTGTGAATACCATTTTAAGTTGGTCCTCTAGATTGATATGAATCTGATTGTACCCAGAGAAACCATCCATGAGGGATAACATTTTATGGCCTATTATGGCATCTACTAGGGCATCGATGCTCGACAAAGGAAAATCATCCTTAGGACTCACTTTGTTTAGGTCTCAAAAATTAGTGCAAATGTGAATCCTCCCATCAGGCTTCTTGATGGGAACCATGTTGGACAACCATGGTGGATAGTCTACAAAAATGACAAACCTAGCATCCAACAACTTCTGTAGCTCATATTTGACCATTAGGGCTACTGTGGGATGCATATTTCTTAACTTTTGCTTAACCAGCTTGGCCTTGGGGTCAAGCATCAGATTATGGGTGACTAGATTTGGATCCAGTCTCGACATGTCTTTGTAGGACCATGCAAAAGCTTCCTTCTTCTCTGTGAGAAGGGCTATGTAATCGGCTTGCTCTTTGGGGGATAGGATTTCCCCTAACTTGATATACTATGGATTCTCAGGATCTGAGCCGATATCTTTATCAATCGTAGGCTCGATTGACATATGCGATCCCTCCTCCAACTGGTGAGGAGTAGGGATCAGGTGGATGTCATCAGCTGGGTTTAGATCAGCAATTGGAACCTCGGGTTCCTCCTCAGCATGGAAGACATCATGAGTAGGCCTTGGAGAGAAATGAAATGGCTGTAACATCTCATCGCAAGGCTAGTACTCGAAAGGTGATGGGGGTGAATCTCCTTGATCAAATTCAATTACCCCCAAGTCGAGGTGCAATGGCTCCAATGGGTTATTCAGATCTTGCAAGGGCTCGAACAGGTCTATGGAAATCATATTTATGGATGGATGATTTCCCCTATGTGGTTGGTGGTGTTCATGGACATCAGGATGTCACAAGACTTCTGGAGGTGGTTGCGGTGGAGGCTGAATGATCGAAGGTGGTCGGTGTGGCTATGGGTGAGCTTGCTCTTCTAGAGGTAAAAGTTGTCACCATATGGGATCATGTAATGGGAACATGCACAAATAGAACTCATCCTCATCATCTAGAGGGATGATTCATGGTACTTCTCCATCTGAACTATCAGATTCAATAGGAACGGACTCCATAGTCTGACTCATCATCGGATGTCCACTCATAAGGGGACCTTGGATCCTCTTCCTCACTATCATGGGGAAGAGTGCGTGAACCTTCACCTCTCTCGTAAGATTGGATGACATCATGAGGTGGGTCATCATCTCCCAAGGGCATAGGGAAGTAGTCCCCCAGTGAGTAGACATGATTGGGGTTGGTAAAAGGATCTCATGCAAGCTCTTCCCTAAATTCTAGAGTCATGCACTCTAAGCTATCTATGAGGACGTCTAGGGGCACAGGCTTGTTGTGTCCCAAACTAGATTTGTCATAAGGTATTTGATACTATGGTTGATAAGGAACTCTGGTGCCTTGCTCATACAGGCCCAACCCATAACCATACCAATTACAGAGGTGAAGGTACTTCATGGCAAATTCAGGGTTGGACATGTAGTTGATGTCCTCAAAAAAGGCTCTTCATCCTCCTCCTATTGTTGGTAAGGCTCGATGCCATAGTCAAGGCCCCCATAGATGAAATTCATTTGATTAGGGGGAAGACCGAGAGGCATGATAGTGCCTATGGGAAGATGAGGTCGACCCATGTCTTGCATCGACTCTATAGCAGGGGTAGTTGTGACATTCCTAACCATGTACTCTCCTAATCTGGTAGAAGCTAGGTGTACTGTGACCTGAGGCTATGGATAAAAAAGGGATGAGAGTGAGAGTTGGACTGATTCATCATTTGCCTCATGAGGTAGCTCCTCATCCATTGGGCTAGGGGTCTCATTGGTGGAGATGGTGGATATGATCGGAGGGCTCTCATCAATAGGCCTCTTCCCTATGTCCCTCGATGGAGGATTCATCGATGATGAAGGCACATCTGGAAGCGTTGAAGATGAGGATGGTGTGGCATGAGATGATGATGGATTGCTTGAAGGTGATGGTGATGGAGTCAAACCTTGGCTAGATTTATTCGGTTGAAAATCTAGATGGGTTGATGGTAAGGTTGACTCAGGGAGCTGCTGCACCATATTGCAATACTTGAAAGGCTCTAGGTCTATAGGGATGACATGGACTTGCCCTTCATGAGTGTACTTGAGGCATTGGTGAGCGATGGAAGGGACACACTTCATGTCCTTGATCCAAGGTCTACCCAATAAGATATTGTATGCCATCTCACCCTCCAAGATGTGGCACAATGTCGGTATGGTCTTTTGTCCTACCTGGATGGGTAGGACTATTGTGCCAACTATCGAGCATATGGCATCATTAAATGCTCGAAGGGTGTAGGTAGATGCAACAATATGGGATGTTGGGAGCTTCAAATGTTTGAGAGCTATTGTAGTGATGATGTTTCTAGAAGACCTAGTGTCTATCAACACTCTCTTGTATGGTATCCCATTTACACATGCGACGATGTGCAAGGGAGGATCCACCATATCATTTGGAACTAGTTTAAGTTCATCTTCTCGAAAGGTAATCATCGATTTCATGCATTGTTGCACATGCCCCACAAAATTGTTGAAGGAGTTAGACTCCTGGGGCTGAAGCTCTATTGCCTTAAGGATCTCCATCAAGGCTTCTCTATGAGGTGGTGATTGTTGAATGAGCTCATAGATGGAGAGTCAGGCCGATGTCATTCTTAGGCTCTGAGCGAGCTTGCTCTTAATTGTGACCATAGGCCTAGGTGGGAGGCTCGACATAAGAGGCGATAAAGGCTACGATATCGAAGGAACATCACTTTGAGCCATAGGTGGTGTGATAGGACTTGGGTACCACCTATTCCTCATTACAATGTTGATCATGCCGACATACCCTTGCTGAGGGGGTGCATGATGAACCTCATTTACCTAGGGCATTGGCTTGGCCTACTCTGCATGGGTAGGCAAGGGGTCTTTAAAGACCTCCATCTATTGGTTGTTTGGTACGATAGGGTTGTCTACCTGAAGGGCATTCCTATCGATCATGTCTTGCACCACATGCTTGAACTTATAGCACATTTGCACATCATGCCCATTTTGCCTATGAAACTTGCAATATAGGTCTTCTCTGTATCCTTTGGGCTTAGGTGCATTTGGGTCGACAGGTCGACTCTCAGGCAGATTGATCGAATTAGCCACTAAGAGGCACTCAAACAATGAGTCCATAGACTCTACAATGGGCATGAACTATCACTTGGGGTGACACTATTGATTTTTCCCTTGACTATTCTGGTTGTCCTTGGCATAGTTCCTAGGTGTGGCTTGATAATTAGGCTTTTGAGGTGGCGTTGCTTGTGCTGGCCCTGGGACACTAATGGCAACTTGATTCACTATTGTTGGCTTAGGCTACACTAGGGTATTCTTAGCATTCTTGTTCCACTCCTTGCGAGGCTTCACAATCTCTCCCTCTTGAATCTTGATGTCTTCAATGGTCCTAGCCTATGCTAGGGCATCTTCAAGAGTCGAATATTATTGCAGCTGCAACAACAAGGAGATCGGCTTTAGGTAGCTCTTGGAAAACATCTGAGTCAACTCCGACATGGGGAGTAGATAAGGTAGCTTGGCGAGCAAGGCTCACCACCTATTGCCATAATTTGCTATTGACTCATCATCATATTATTTCAACCTAGCTAGGTCAGCCAACGTCACCTTCCTCTTGGTATTGAAGGTGAAGCATTCTAGGAATGCATCTACAAGTTGATCCAAATTATGGATGCTATGCTTCAGGAGTTGGGTAAACCACTCCATGGTAGGGCCAGAGAGGGTAGTCATGAATATCCACAAAAGCAAAGCATCATTATCCTGAATGCCAAAGCATTGACTCAAGAATTTGGTGACATGTTCTTATGCATCTTCCTCTCCCTTAAAGGTAGCCAACTGAGGTAGCTTAAATTGCTCTAGATAGGGAGGGGTAGGAATCGAAGGATGAAGGGGCTGACTACGTAACTGGTGCAAAGTGGGCTTTTGAGATCCAGACTCTAGAGGTCTTGTTCTCTACTAACTCTAGGTACTCTAGCAATGCTCGATATGCATCTAAGGATTTAATCTCCTCATCCTTGCTCCTATCCTATGGTGGAGGTCGAGGATCCTCCAACCTATTTTGGGGTGGTGGCATGTCACCCCCTACCTTGGTAAGGTATTTCCAAATACTCTACCTCTAGCTCATGCTCGGTGTAAGCCCCATAGGGCATCTCTCGAGCTGGTCTATAAAGAGGGGTATCTACCCACTGTGGGCACCCTATGTTTGGCCTGGGAGGCAAGTCCCGATCTGGCCTAGGAGGTCATGGAGGTAACATTGGATAAGGCCTAGGAGACCTATCTCGAATGAGTATGGGTTGCCTCGGGTGGACTTCCTACCTATGTGTCTTAGGGGTAGGAACCCTCTCTCGTAAAGTTTTCTGGAATAGCTCATTGGTCTACCATTCGATTCTTTCTTTCTCAAGTTGATGCAAGCGGTCTAGTTGCTCTTTGTCCCATCGAAGCTGCTTGAACTGAGCTTGGCATTCTACATATCTTGCAACTACTTGATTGATCTATTCTATTGTATGGCCTAGGAGGCCTAGGAGTCTCACCTTGAGGCTGACCTCATTCAAGATAATCTATGATATCTATCATGCGCTTCCCTCGATCGAGGGCCATCACATTGACTTGAGGTTCGGGCCTGAGCATATGCTCATTGTACTCAATGGGCGTAGAGGCACATCGTGCATGCATGGTATACTACTCTTGAGGATAATCAAGGATTTCCTCATGCCTTCCTTCATGGATGAGGAAGGGAAGGGTAGAGTTAGCTCACCTCGAGCGATGAGTATCATACTCATCAGGTTGCCTAAGCTATTGTACCCTATCAGGGTGATGTAGAGGTAAGGTTGGATCAACCTGCTCTACCCAATGTGTGAAGTCATGCTCTGGCCTATGAATAGGTATGTCAGACCTAATAGGTACATGGATGCATGGCACCACTCTATCTACTAGCACCTCAATGCATTATTGCCTTTCATCAAAGAAGGCATGTGATGTGTCTAAATATTAGGAACACTCTCCTAGGTAAGGTCCATCACCCATAGGGGTGTCCCACATAGGGCTCCCTTGTAGGTGTGGTTCACATCCCACTATTCTGGGACTTGGGTGAGTAGAGGCTCACCAAGGAGGTATGACCAAGTCCTTGGGGCTATAGCGGAGATGACTCATGTCTCCTAGTCCACTCTCCATAGCTTCTAACCATTGTAACTCTCTACCAAACCCTAGATGATTATCTCCTTTACAAATTCTTAATGAAATAACACACAAGAAAGGAAACACTCAATAAGATAGATGATTATCTCTTTTAAGTTTTAGATGTGAATCCCTAAACTATTTTGTGTGTTTCAGATGTGTTGTTTGTAAAGGATGACCTTGTGTCACGTGTTTGAAATCTTGTTGGATGATAATATTGTGTTTAATTGGATTTCACCTGTATACTCATAGCTCAACAACCTAGCGATGAACTCCAGGTCACGTTATCCCACCTATAATGTGTGGTGATGAGGTCCACACACGGCCAGGGAGCACAAGTCCTACCAGTTCCTCACCCAGTTCACCCATAGTCTGTGATATACCTCTCCGAAGAGAGATACGTGCTATAACCCATGGGCTATGATGGATCTTGGAACCGGCCTTGGCAAAGAACAAGGTTCATGGGATTTGAGACAATGGGTGGAGATGAAAGCCACCTCATTGAACTCTACTAGTGGATGGTGATGAAATCCACCTCACTAGCATTTAAGTGAATCATGGTGTGTGTGGTTCTTTTTAAGCCAAAGAAAGTAAACAATGAAGCATTCGATGATCATTCACTAAATGCATGCAAAAGTATATTTTACTTTCAGAAGAATCTAGATAAAAGGAAACCTATGAAATGCAAACCCTAAATGATGGCCTACCCATTAGGTAGCCTACATGCAAGCAAACCATACAAGGGCATCATAACTTAACTTATTTTTTATTTTTTATTTTTGCATTTATAAGAAAATGAAACTAAATTTTCTACCTTTCTAGAAAACAAATCATGCAAGAAAAACCAAATTTCAGCAAATTTTGACTGTAGAATAGAAAACAGAAAGTTTAGGTACTTACCTTATCACTTGAGGAACTTGTTATTTTTGGCATCTGAGAAGAAAAGGCTCTATTTTGTGGCCATCCTAGGGTGGGATGGCTGCCATTTATATGGATGTCCTAGGGTGGGATGGTGTGTGGCCATCCCGGGGTGAGCTAAGGAGCAGTCTAGAGGTCGTTTCAAGCCAGGACGACTAGTACCTGCAATAGAAAACAAGCAAAATTTGAGGTCAAACCTTTAGAAAATCAATAGGGATAGGGTCCCACCATGATCACCACTAAATTAGGGAAAAATGGTGCACCTAATGATGATGAAAAATATATGTATCTATCTCCTATGTCTTATGAGCATCAAATGGAAGCATGCAAGTAAAATGGAAGAGATACCAAATAACAAGAAATGAAGCAAAAGAGAGTTGATTTCTTATTAATATGGTGGATAAAATCCAAGGTTACATATATGTCCCCTTGAGGGCTCAAATATGATACAATTGTTACAAATTGGGTGCCCAAGGATCAAAATCCTTCAAGTAACTCGGGTGCACTTCCAATGTCTTTCCTCGTACCCATAATTGAGGTGGGTGAACCTATGATGCTACTTGTATATTTGATCTTGAGGTCTTGTGATCCTTCCTAATGCACTGTAGAAACCTGCACCTACACACAAGGAAACCAGAAATGTCAAATAGCAAGTGTGTATGATGAAAAACATGCAATCCCCATAGGCATCAAAAGACTAGTAATGAGAATATGCATGGATATTATACCAAATAAACTCCAAATGACTTGAAATTGTATAGGGATGTAAAATATATGGTTTTGGGAAGATATCACTAAAAATAGAACTAAAATTGTGTCCTATGGCATGTCGTATTCGTAGTGTTCTTCAACCTACAAAACCCAAAGCAAGCAATTTTTGAACCAAAACATATCCAAATCAAATGAAACTTGGAAAGTATGCATAAAATATGATTTTAAGAGAACCCATATGGTCATATTTGCAAAATAAATAATATTTTTATGTGCTTCTCTAGATGACCTTCGTAGACCTACATAAGACCCTACAAAACACTAAAAATATGATATCTCACTCAATATAGCTCCAAAATACATGAAATTTGGATAGTAGAATAATATGATAATATAGAATATAAATAAAAAATAATAGTAAATAAATAATGCATATATAAGCCACCATACTAGGGTGGGATGGTTGGGACTATCATAAATTGGGGACCATCCTAGGGTGGGATGACCACCAGTTCTGCACTTATTTTATCACCAATTCCTCTGTGAATTGGTTAGGGACCTCCTAAATAGTGTTTTCATCAAATTTGGTGGTAAAAATCACTCATATGGTTCAGTTTTGGAATCAGATTGCACCTCCTAGTTCACTCGCAAACCTCCTTCGCTAGGTAGAGATTTCGAGGGAAAAGGGGCACAAAATGGTGAGGGGAAATCTTGGCAGCACTCCATTGCTATGTCTCAAAACTCCTCTCTATATCTTGTGTGGAAAACTAATCCACTTTATAGCCAAAGGAGGCCTTTGGGCAAGAAGGCATGCGAGGGCATGCAGGGCAAGAGGCGCCATTTGGCCAACGGGTGGCATGCATTGGAGGGGGAAGAGAATCTCCCTATTTGGCCTCTTACATGCAGCATGTCATAAGGATGCTGCATTCTCTGACTTGCATGGTTGAATAGGTAGGGCAAATGGCAATTTTTGGGTGCCATTTGTCCAAATTTGACTTTTTGGGAGTCAAACCCTGTGGTCGTCCCACCCCAGGATGGCCAGGTTGTGGTCGTCCCACCCCAAGATGGCCAGGTTGAGGTCGTCCCACCCCAAGATGGCCAGGTTTTGGGATATAATATTTATTTTAAATATTATATGCCTAAAGAGGCCTAAAAAGTTGAAGACCCAAGGAAGGAGAAGCAGGTTTAAAATGAAATAATAATATTATAATATTTCGGGCAAAAGGATGAGGTGAAGAAAAAGAGGTCCAAGGAATTATTAAAAATAATCTATCCTTGAAAAGACCCATTGAGCAGCTCGCAAAGGATTTAATTTAAATAAATCATGGGTGCCAAAGGTTTAAGTTTAATATTTAAATTCAAATTTTCAAATTTGAATTTGGGCCGAGGTGTAAGGGCAAAGAGCAAATGTATTTATAGGGAAAATAATTTTCATTTCCCTCCTTGACTATAAATGATTTGAATGCTATGCTAAGAAAAATATTGTGTGCTGCTTTGCTAAGTAAGAAGAGGGATTTCACATTATAAATGTTTAGAGCCATATGAGGGTTCAAGTGCAAGCGATGTGGCTAAGAGGTTCCACCGGCATTGTTAGCGTAGGTGGCAGTTGAGGCAAAGCTAGGGCATTATGAGGGCAAGATCGTGGGTTCAATTCACGCGATTGTGTTTTGCAAAGGGAAAATCTTTTTGTTTGTGCTAAGTGTGAGAAGAGACAAGGAACAAAAGGGGGTTCGTGCACTCTTTGATTTCGTGTGGGCACGTAGCCCAACTGGTGGCCTAGCTTTGGGTTAGTGTGTTGGAAAGGCGATATCGTGTGTTCGAATTTTGGCAAAAACAATTTTTGGGTAGAATTAAAATGAAATATTTGAGTAAGTCCTAGAGGTGACTTAAGGACAGAGTTGAGTAAGATTTTGTGAAAGCTTAGGGACAGATTTGTGTGAGCTTTTGTGAAAGCTTGCAAGCATATTTGAGGTAAGTCTTGGTGAAGGCTTGTAAAGCATATTTAAGGTAAGTCTTGGTGAAGACTTGTAAAGCATAATTGAGGTAAGTCTTGGTGAAGACTTGTTGAGCAGATTGGACAAGTTCTAGGGAGAACTTGTTGAGCAGATTTGAGGTAAGTCTTGGTGAAGATTTGTTGAGAAAATTGAGCAAGTTATTGAGAGGACTTGTTGGATAGATTTGAGATAAGTCTTGGTTAATACTTGAGAGCAGATTGAGCAAGTTCTTGAGGGGTATTTGGACAAATTTGAGACAAGTCTTAGTGAAGACTCGAAAGCAGATTGGACAAGTTCTTGAGTGGACTTGTGGATAGATTTGAGGCAAGTCTTTATGTTAATTGATTGATTGATTTGATTCAAGCTTTATGTTAAGGCTTGGGGAAGATCTACGATGATTTGATTTGTTATTTTATCAAGCTTTGTGTTAAGGCTTGAGGATAGATTTGAGTACAGAGTTTGGTGCAGATTTGAGGGTAGATTTATGCCATACCAGAGACAGACTTGTAAACATATTTGTGCTAGACAGAGGATAATGTTTAGTACAAATTTAAGATAAATTTTGAGCAGAGATGAGAGCAATATTTGGAGGTGATAAAGTAGAGGACATTAGTCTTTAGTGGATAGATATCCATTAGCTAGGGTAGTGAGGACAATGGACTTTTGAGTGAGGATAGAGGTCTTCTATGGAGAGAGATCCACAAGCCAATGTAGTGGAGGAAGAAGTATTTTAGAAGATCACCAACCAGAGCAGAGGAGAAGGAGTTCTCCTATGGATAGAGATCCACAAACCAGCAGAGGAGAAAGAGTTGTCCTATGGATAGAGATACACAAACTTTATTAGGGGATTGGTGTCTCCTTTAGATAGAGGTGCAAAAACATTGTAATAGGGAAGGATTCCCAAGAGATTTGTTGAGAAAATTTTAGTGAAAGATTTTCTTCATGGAGTAGCCCACATTGGGTGAACCATGTAAAATTGCTCTATTGTGTGTGATGATTTATGCATTGTTTTGATTACTGTTGTTGATATTGCTATTGATATATTGGATAATATTGTTTGAGAAAGAAAAGTAAAAGTTTATCTTATACTATTCACCCCCCCCTCTCAGTATAAGCTTGTGTTCTTCAATTGGTATCAGAGCGGGTTACTTCGAAAGATTTTAACAACTTGAAGGAAAAGCTTATAGGAACACAGATGGATTCTCATAGTGGATCTTCAGGAAATAAGGCACCATTGTTCGATGGGAACAATTATGCATTCTAGAGTGTGAGAATGAATATTTATCTAATGGCACAAGGAAATGATATATGGCAAGCAATTGAGGATGGGTACACACCGCCAACTACTCCACCTACAGATAAAGATGGTAAGCTCCTACAACTGAATAATTCAAATGCAATAAATGGAATCTTAAATGGTTTACATGAATCATAGTTTGTAAAAGTCTTGTACTGCACATCAACAAAAGAGATTTGGAAAAAGTTGCAAAAAACTTATGAGAGAGACAAAAAGGTCAAGATGGCAAAATTGCAAAATCACAAGAAAACATTTGAAGACCTAAAGATGAAGGATGAGGAAGACATATCTACATACTTACTTCATGTAGGTGAAGTTGTTAACTCCATGAAATAACTTGGGTTTAAAGTTGAAGAAACATATGTTTGTCAACATATTTTAAGGTAACTCCCTAAGAGGTATAGTGAAAAGGTTTCAGCCATAGAAGAATCAAAAGATATTGAAACTTTGACAAGGGATGAGCTACATGGTACTCTCATAGCTTTTGATATGAGAATAGGAAAGGATCTTATCCCCTAGAAAGAAGCAGCTTTCAAAGTTACAAATAAGACAAATGATAAGAAGCCAGATTCAAGTAATGAGTTATCCAGTGATGAAGAAGCAAACTAAGGCAAAAGGAACAAGGACATAAAAAATTATAAAGGTACGAAAATAGTTAAGTGTTTCAAATGTGGTAAATATGGTCACTATGCATCTGATTGTCCAGAAGCTGGAAATAGCAGTGGTGATGAGAAATAGGATCATAAGAACAGGGAAGCAGGAAAATACAGGTATCAAAAGAAAATTAGGGATGGACAAGGCAAGCAAGGAAAGAAGTTATTCCAAATGCATAAGAAGAGTTTTTATGCAAATAAGATAGGTAAGAATTCAAGTGATAGTGATGAAAGGTCCTCAAATAATGAAGAAGAAGAAATTCTATTTTTGACAGTAGAAAAAGAAGATGTTAAGAAAAACGTAAAAAGGGAACCAATAATTCTCAAGTGTTTTAGGTGTGGTAACTTTGGTCATCTTGAAGATCATTGCACAAGGAATGGGTTCAGTTTTAGTGAAGATGAATATGAAGATGCTCTTGAAGGTCTAGAAGAAGAAAGTCTTCTTATGGCAATAGAAGAAGAAGGAAGTACTTCTAGTGGAAATAAATCAGAAAGAAATGAAGATGATCTAAAAGACAAAGAATCAAAAAATGAAGAAGTAGAAGTTGATCTTGAAGGTGAGCTTATTTATGCTCTTAAGGAATTAAGAAAGGTAAGAAAGCATAACTCAAAAATAAAGCTTCAAATTCAAGAATGTGATGAAGAGAAAGGAAAGATTATAGAATATCTAACCAACTCAATAGCTAAGACAAGTAGTTTTAAAGAGAAGTTAGAGGTAAAGATTTTAGAATGTGAAATATTAGAGCATGGGGTAGCCTCACTAAGGAAATAAGTGAGAGAGTCTAAATACAAGCTACACAAGTGTGGGAGAAGCTCAAAGAACTTGGATAAGATTATCAAGGTACAAAGATCTTCATCAAACAAGATAGGACTTTGTTTTGAAGAAGAATATAGAGGACAAGGAGAGGAGTCGATCTCAAACTCCAAAGAAGAAGAAGCTTCAGAAGAAGATAGTGAAAGAGAAAGTGAGACTTCTGAGGATAAGTTGAAAAAGAGGATGTTCAACAAAAAAAGGAACAATGCACAAATAAGGAACAGATGGAACAGGAAACATCATAAGGAAGAAGAGACTAAGAGACCAATGGGGTCAAGGCAAGGGTTCTTCAATGGACGTTATTTCTCATGTCACGGGTTTGGACACAAGGCTATGCAGTGCAGGACACATGAAAAACATGGACATGGTTTCACCAATAGAAATTTCATAAATGGGTATCTCTTTCAAGGGTATTGATACTCTTGTAATTAGTTTGGTCATAAGGTAATTAATTGCAAGGTTCATGACAGGAATGGATATGGCTTCACCAGGAGGAACTTCAAAAGATTTGCACCTTCAAGGAACCACAACATTAAGTGTTATAAGTGCAATAATGTTGGGTATATAGCCAAGTGGTGTAGAGCAGAACTTCTAGAGACAAGCAGGAACAAGGATATTCAGAGGAATCAGAAGGATCAATTGAGGAAGAAGGTGGACAAAGGAAAAGAGCAGTGTGTGTTGGGAGTAGAGATACTCCCACCTCAAAATTAACCACCTCAAGGAGAGGAGGTGGGGAGGGGGCTAAGCTAAGAGTATTATCTTTAGCCCCAAGCCCCAAAGGTGGCCCTTTGCCATTTATTTCAAAGGGGGAGAGATTTGAGTTAGGGGGAGAGCATTCAGTCATGGGGAATAGTTTCTCAGGGGGAGCAGAACTGAAAAAAGGTAAAAGAAATGGTTAAAGGAAAAAGAGTTGCCATCAATGACAAAGGGGGAGATTGTTGGAAATTTGAGCAAGTTTTGTTGTCATTGATGTCAAGATATTGATGTCCAAGTTTCGTCATCATTAATGTCATCAGGTTGTTTTAGGTAAGGAAGGGTTTAAAAGGAATAGGATATAATATTTATTTTAAATATTATATGCCTAAAGAGGCCTAAAAGGTTGAAGACCCAAGGAAGGAGAAGCAGGTTTAAAATGAAATAATAATATTATAATATTTCGGGCAAAAGGATGAGGTGAAGAAAACGAGGTCCAAGGAATTATTAAAAATAATCTATCCTTGAAAAGACCCATTGAGCAGCTCACAAAGGATTTAATTTAATTTATTTCGATTAAAATATTTTAACCTATGGTTAAAATTTTAATTTAAATTTTCCTGGTGCTTTCAGTGGCGTAAAAGGTTTAAAATGATTGTGGCATGGTGGTTATAGGGGCGGACTGCGCGAAGATCTGTGTGGCGGCTTCTGGGGCGGATAGCGCAGAATACTGTGGCGACCATAAAAAGTTGGACAGCCTACCCGGATTCGTGGCGGCTACCGATTCCACCATGTAAATTCAAAAAAAAAAAAAATTAATTTAAATAAATAATGGGTGCCAAAGGTTTAAGTTTAATATTTAAATTTAAATTCGAATTTGGGCCAACGTGTAAGGGCAAAGAGCAAATGTATTTATAGGGGAAATAATTTTCATTTCCCTCCTCGACTATAAGTGATTTGAATGCTATGCTAAGAAAAAGTTTCATGCGCTACTTTGCTAAGTAAGAAGAGGGGTTTCACATTATAAATATTTAGAGGCAGACGAGGGTTCAAGTGCAAGCGACGCGGCTAAGAGGTTCCACCAGCGTCGTTAGCACAAGTGGCAGTTGAGGCAAAGCTAGGGTGTTGTGAGGGCAAGATTTTGTTCGTGCTAAGTGTGAGAAGAGACAAGGAACAAAAGGGGGTTCATGTGCTCTTTGATTTCGTGTGGGCACGTAGCTCAACTGGTGGCCTAGCTTTGGGCTAGGGTGTTGAAAAGGCGAGGTCGTGTGTTCGAATTTTGGAAGAAATAATTTTTGGGCAGAATTAAAATGAAATATTTGAGTAAGTCCTAGAGGGGATTTAAGGACAAATTTGAGTAAGCTTTTGTGAAAGCTTAGGGACATATTTGTGTGAGCTTTTGCGAAAGCTTACAAGCAAAATTGAGGTCAGTCTTGGTGAAGACCTATAAAGCAGATTTGAGGTAAGTCTTGGTGAAGACTTGTAAAGCAGAATTGAGGCAAGTCTTGGTGAAGACTTGTTGAGAAGATTGGACAAGTTCTAGGGAGGACTTATTGAGCAAATTGAGCAAGTTATTGAGAGGACTTGTTGGATAGATTTGAGACAAGTCTTGGTGAAGACTTGAGAGCAGATTGAGCAAGTTCTTGAGTGGACTTGTTGGACAGATTTGAGACAAGTCTTAGTGAAGACTTGAAAGCAGATTGGACAAGTTCTTGAGTGGACTTGTGGACAGATTTGAGACAAGTATTTGAGAAGACTTGAGAGCAAAATTGATTGATTGATTTGATTCAAGCTTTATGTTAAGGCTTGGGGAAGATCTAAGCTGATTTGATCTGTGATTTGATCAAGCTTTGTGTTAAGGCTTGAGGACAGATTTTGGTGCAGATTTGAGGGTAGATTTGTGCTAGACTAGAGACAGACTTGTGAACATATTTGTGCTAGACCGAGGATAGTGTTTAGTACAAATTTGAGACAGAGATTGAGCAGAGCTGAGAGTAAGCTTTGGAGGTGATAGAGCAGAGGACAGTAGTCTCCAGTGGATAGAGATCCATTAGCCAGGGCAGTGAGGACAGAGGTCTTCTAAGTGAGGACAGAGGTCTTCTGTGGAGAGAGATCCACAAGCCAGTGCAGTGGAGGCATAAGTCTTCTAGAAGATCACCAGCGAGAGCATAGGAGAAGGAGTTCTCCTGTGGATAGAGATCCACGAACCAGTAGAGGAGAAAGAGTTCTCCTATGGATAGAGATCCATGAACTTGATTAGGGGATTGGTGTCTCCTTTAGACAGAGGTCCATAAACATTGTAATGGGGAAGGATTCCCAAGATATTTGTTGAGAAAATTTTAGTGAAATATTTTCTCCGTGGAGTAGCCCACATTGGGTTAACCACGTTAAATTGGTGTCTCTATTGTGTGTGATGATTTGTGCATTGCTTTGATTATTGTTGTTGATATTGCCATTGATATATTGGATTATATTGTTTGAGAAAGAAAAGTAAAAGTTGATCTTATACTGTTCACCCTCGTCTCTCAGTATAAGCTTTTGTTCTTCAGTCTAGTCCTCGTCATGTGACTATCTCGAGTGAGACAACCTCTTCTACATACCGTCTTGGATGAGACAACCGAGACATCTACTGCTCGGGTGCTAATGAAACTTTATGAAAATCTCTTCGGGATCATGATGTGCTTCCAATGACAGTATGATGTTAAAATGAGGCTCCATGTGTGCACAACTTCAAAAGGAAGGTGTTAGCATGTGAGGAATCATCTCCATTTCCATGGTTGTTTGAGGATGTGTGAAGGTTGATGGTTATAGGTGGTGGCAAGGTGCATAATGGAGATAGTTGGAGAAAACTGGGTAGAGTTTTGCCTAGGTGACTAAGTGTTCTCTTGAAATGAGAAGAAAATGAGGGGTATTTATAGAGATTTCAAAGGGGGAGGGGTAGGATGACAAAGCATTGACTTGGCACCATGTGGCATCTAGGTGGCGGAGGTAGGTGAATAAGAAAATCAAGGAAATTCTATGTGGAGGAATGTGCACCACCTTGGGTGGAGAGATCTCTCACCCACCCAAGTGTCATAAATGGGCCTTGGGAGAGGGGTCCTAGGGGGATGGAAAAGGAATTTTAAATTCCCAAAAGCTACCATGTGGAAGATGGGAGGACAAGTGGGTTTAATGAGATTATTCATGGGAGGTTGACTTTGCATTTTTAGTGAATTTTTAATTCACTTGGAGGGAAAGATGTAGGAGAATTTATGAATTAAATAGGGGATATTTCTAGAGGATTTCCTAGGGATTGAGAGGGGGATTTTAGGATTTGATTAGATTTAACCAATTAAATGTGCTCTTTCTTGGGATTTTGCATGAGGTTTAAAAGAGGGGTTAGGACTTAATTAGAGGGTTAATTAGGGAGATGGGAGGCTAAACGAGATTATGCAGATTTTGAGGGAGATTTGGTTTAGAATTAAAAATTCATTGTGCATTCCTTGGGATTTGGTTAAGGATTAGGTCATGATGAGGTGCTTAACTAGGGGTTTAATTAGGGAAAATGGGGATTATGGGGTTTTTTAAAGGAAAATTAGGGGGATAAAAGAGAATTCTTGGAAACATGGGAGGATTAGAAGCATTAAGAAGGGTTTAGAATAACTAAGAAGGATTTAGGAAAATTAAGAAGAAATTAGAGAAAGTATAAGGGGAATTAGAAGAAAATAAAGGAAATAAATAAAAATTAAGGGATTATGAAAGAATTATAAAGGTTTAGGAGAATTAGGAGATTAAGAAAAGGGAAAGGGGAGAATTTATTGGAAACTGAGAAGGATCAGGGGAAATTAGAGAAAATTAGGGGATATTTAGAGGAAATCAAGAAGGATTAGAAGAAATTGGGAGAGATTAAGAGGGAATAAGGGGGAGTTAGAGGGGAAGAGAAGGAATAAACAAATATTAGGAGGAATTTGAGAGGATTTAGCAGATTTAAAAGGAATTAGAAAACTTTAGAGGGATACAGGAGGAATTTAGGAAGGATTTGACAAATTTTAGAAGTGCTTGGAAGAGGGGCTTCAAAATGACACTTTTTGGATGTTTATAAATGGATCAAAAGGCCACCGTCATGTTGAGATATCTATTTAGGTAGTCTTCGTAGAAACTATAACATAAATATATATATATATATATATAGTCCTAGAGGGGACAGCGCAACAGTTCGGCCTTTGGCTCTTCTTCGGGAGATCCAAAGTTTAAACCGCGACGTGGACGAGTGTGTGAAGGGGTGGATGTGCGGTGGTTGTGTATTAAATTCCGTATTAATAAGCATAGCTCTCGACTTTACGAGGGATCATGGTTGGAAGGAGATTGCTCAACCCTATGCGTTGGTCATCGATATTTCTCACATAAACCAAATCAAATATATATATATAATTTTGTTGCTTAAGGAATCTCTATAATCCCTGATTTGTTAGGTAAGGACTAAATCAACTCGACCCTTATCTTCTAGGAAATCGAACCGGAGCAACCGGCTAGCACTCGACAACTATTAATCGACCTACCTGAAATTTTAGAACAAAGCATAGGTTTTTGAAAAAGACCCAATCCCCTTTATAGGGATTTGAACTTGTCTCTTAGATGAAAACCCAAAAACATGACTAGACTTCTTTTCTTGTATTGTTAAAATATCTCTCAAATATCTATCTCACATTATGTTGTCCCCTAAGGGACACCTTGGTGGTATGTTGTTGAACTGTTATCCAGACTACCCAAGGAAACCCTAGTGGTATGTTGTTGGACTATTATCTAAGTTCAAATCATGAGGAGGGAACCCTTTGTTATGCCCTATGAGTGTGCCCCAGCCAAAGTTACTTCGTCTTACTTCAAAACAACAATCTAACTTTATGTTTAAAAAATCCACGTGTCAAATTCAAAGAGCCATATTTATTTATTTATTTATTTATTTATTTTTTTTTTTTTAAGCTGACCCTCTTACTTTTTAACAGATTCATGTGATATTTTGTATGATACAAACTGTCTATTTTCAATAACATATTCCTACCTTGGAAATACCTCTCTTCAAACGTTATCGCCTGGTCGACATCAAAACAGCCCAGATTCTCCCATTACAAGTTTGTGTCCACAAAGCGACCAGAGTACAATGGACGGTCGAGACGCAATCCGTCTAACTGAAATACACAGAGGCCGTCGGATGTCCGGAAAAGTCGATGAGCTAAAAACCCATCACGAAACCTCAAATATGCTGGGACGTGTCATTATCGTGTCAGCTGGTATCAGCCACAAACTCTCCAGCCATTCTCAGCCATATGTTCGGCAGGCTGTAAGGCTTTCACACGTGGTATATATGAAAATATTAATTACTCATAAAAATTAATATTAAAAAAAACTTGATTGATAACGGTTGAAAAGACGGATTGTTTTTTTTCAAGAGTGTGAAAGGGACAACAGGAAGATGTGCGGGGCTCAGATTTTGTGAAAAGCTGGAAAGGGGTAGCGTGGGGCCCACGCAAATATGAATGGTTGTAACTTTGGGTCTGTGGTGGGCCCGTGTAAAAGACAAGATATGAGGGTATTATTAGGATTTATCGAAAAGGCTGGAAAAGACGAGGCCTCAAATAGGGGTGTGACGTGGACTTGAAAGGTGACGTGGAGTGGGGCAGGGACACGAAGTTTTGCAACTTTGTAAGCCACCTGAAATGGGAAACATTTTAGGGAAATGTGGGCACTAATCAATTAATGTTGAAATGACCTGCTTTGATTACGTGGAGGTTTTGATTTGGAGGCTCCTCAGGCAAAAGTAGTTTTGAGATTTAAGTTTATAGTTTTGAGATTTAAGTTTAAATTATTTATAGGTATAGAAGTGGATTACACTAATTTGGAATTGGTTAATTTTGTATTTACACAAATATTTAAAAAAAATTAAATATGTAATTTTATTAATTAAATATTTTAAGGTGGTATTAATTGGATTGAATTAGAGTTTCTAGCTTAGGGTAAGCTTATGGTATGTATGGCAAGAAGGTTATGAGTAGCTTTTTATGGTAAATCTAAGTACATTGAAATATCACTCTAAATTAAGTTGGTATTAATTGGATTGAACTAGAGTTTTTAGCTTAGAGTAAGCTTATAGCATGTATGGCAAGAAGGTTATGAGCAGCTTTTTATGATAAATTTAATTATTGTAAATAGTCAATGAAGATGTAGTTATTGAAATATCAATTGAATAAATTAAAAGTTAGTGAAGATGTAATTAAAAAGAATTATGCATAAGAGTTATATAAATGATCATTTATAAAAATAGTTTTTAATAAAAATTTATATGCTATAAAGTTGAAAATTAATCATTTAGAATGTTTTTTTTATAAATATTTAGTTTATATATACAACTTTTGTATGTAGAATGGATTTAAACTAAAGTTTACATTGTCAACTAGTGTTTAAATAAACACAAAGTTCATAACAAGAATATTTTCATATTACGACGGAAACATATCACAATAGAAGCATAACATATATAATAACTAATAGCTAAATAAAGAGAAACCTATAACAAATGGCTAACTAAAGTAGAACATCTAGAGAAGCAGTCCTAACAAATAGAATCTAGATGCCCACATGATATTAGAAACTAAGAATTATTTAATAATCCTAAAAACTATAAAATAAGCTTGGAATTAATTAATTACAACAAAAATCAATTGGTGTCCTCATCATGCCTTCTCATAATAGAAGCATTGGACTCTAATGCTTTTACAACAAAAGTAGAAGGGTGAGACAACAAAAATAGGTTACATATCTTGCCAATGTGATAGAGCTTGTAGCTAAGCAAAAGCTAAAACGTAGGTATTGTTGGGATAACTTTTGTAGATCCATCGAATGCTAAGAGAATGTTGAGAATGTCACGAGGTGCTATTTTTGCAAGATAATATTTGGTCAAAACTTTGTCGCATGCCCAAAAAGGAGGAAGTCGACAAGGACCTAGGGCTTGTTGTTGTGTTCTCTAAGTCTTCTAGATGATTGGAACCTGCTTGGATGAAGGAGGTTGCAAGGAATATGGTCGCTCAATGCCAAGAGGAAATGTAGTAGGAAGAGTAAGAGGAGTAAGAGGAGGTATCAATGGTTAAGTAGTGATTCTCTCCTTATGAGGAGGCGGTGCAACATTTGTTGTTGTGTCTTGATATTGTGGTCTGCTAAAGATTAGAGCAATCTTTTGCGATTTTTTGATATGGAGCATAAGTGAGGTCTTTTTTATGTAGCAGATAAGAAATATTTTGTGCTCATGATGCAAAGTGAAGGTATTGTGAAAAGCATCATATTGAGCCTTCCTATCATATTGATAGGGTTTGCAAGAAGTAGACCACAATAATCCATTAAACTCACATCAAAGGTGACTCGATCTAAAAAAGACATACCAAAGCCAAAGGACAATGTGCAAGTATGTGCGATTTGTGAGGTGGCACCATTATGATTTGTGTGCAAGTTTCACCTATGATGCCCAAAGAAATAATGCTTAACATAAATGAAAATGGATTCAGAGGCAACCTGATAATATTGTTGAAGTAGGAAACCTCAATACCAATGAAAAGGCAGGTAAAGCAGAAGGATCAAATAGAACACAAGAAATAGGGTGAAAGGAGCAGGAGCCATTGGAGGAGGAACAAATCGATGATACGAACAATGAGGTAAATCACCCAATCCCAATTCCTATCGTTAAATATTATGTTCCTCTTTCCAATCTCTTTTCTTGCTTAAATATAAAAGATGAAAGTTTAGCCCCTTTGAGGAAGGCATTAGATAATTATGTGTCTATCCCATATCCTCCCCAAAGGATTGACCCTAGGGTTTTAGAGGATACCCAGTTAGTAGTAAGACAGGATGAAGGAGGGGTTAATCTAGTCTTAAGAGATGGTTTGAAAGGGAAACAACAAGAGGGTTCAGCCTAGAAGATAATCAGTAGAAGTCACTCTAAGGGAGCAATGGATGTGGGATCAGAAGGAGGATCAAGTAGACTGTCAATAGCAATCACAATCCAGAAAGAAATGGCCTAAGATGTAGCCAATGGTACCTAGGCAGTCTTAAATTTTGGGGGGAAAAACATCCCACCAAATCTAAAATATGAAAATCCTATCTTGGAATATTAGGGGTCTTAATGCCCCTACCAAACATTGTTTGGTGTATGCATTAAGAAGAGAGCACAATCCCAATATTTTTCTTCTCCAAGAAATAAAGCTAGATGAAAGCAAAGCTGAGAGAATAAAGAACTTAGTATGGAAAGATGCAAAGATGGTGATCAACCAAGCAGTTGGGTCTTTAGGAGGTATTTTATGTTTTTGGGATAAAAGAAAGATAGAAGGTAGATTGGTGGTGAGCACAAGATGGTGTATAACAATATTTTGCCATAACCTGGATACCAAGTAGAATTGGCTACTAACCAATGTATATGCTCCTAACACAAGAGTTGGAAGGAGATGACTGTGGTTAGATCTCGGTCAAATTATGAACACCTTTAGAGGAATACCATGGATTATAGCAAGATATTTTAATTCCCCCCTTAATCCCTCAAACAAGAAGAGGGCTCTTCAATCCCCTCTAAAGGAATGCAATATTTCAAAGATTTCATCAATTCCAATGAACTAATGGACATAGAACTACAAAGGCAAAAATATACTTGGAGCAATAGAAGATTAGGTGACTAGTTAATTCAAATCATATTGGATAGGTTCTTGGTTTCACAAGAGGGTTTGACTACTTTTGGAGACTCAACCTTCATAGCAGACACTTGGAACAAAGGAAGCGATGGATACAATCCATTTCCTAGACCGAGTTCATTAAAATTGGGATGTTGTCTTGGTTAAGTGTATTATTATCGATTGTTATGTTATGTTATGTTATGGTCTGTTGTTTTTGTTATGGTTGGGTGGTAGCTACAATTTTTTTAAGTTTTTGTTTTGGGAGTGGTCTAGTAATCTATCATGTTTTGGAAGTTGTTTTGTCAATATGCGGTATTCTAAGGTTAAACCATAGTAGAAACAAGTGGATGATAATATATTGTTCAGGTTCATGCAACACATTGTATTATCTTACACAGCTTGATGTATGGGTTTGGGGACCCTAAAACCCCTTCTTATCCTAATAAAAAAAATAGTATCAACTCAACCAATTAAATTTCTCAAATTTTCAAGGAGGCCCAAGTTCAAATCTTGTCAAGTAATACATGTATAATAGCCAAGCTAATGTAATACAACTATGTGATTATGATGTAATATGAGTGGGATATTTTAACCACTTAATAAAATTATTGATATTATATAGGTATACATATTTTAGTTTACAGTTTTATAGTGAATTTAGAATAGTTCACTCGAGGTCAAACATCCAATACTTGCACATATTAGACCTCTATCTATTGGAACTTGTTCATACACATTTAGTCTCTATGCCTACAAAGACTTGAACCTAGAATTCTCTATGGAAGACAACCTATCTCAACTGCTCGACTTGATGGACAAAATGTGAAGGTTCAAGCATGGGATTGGAATCTTGGATTATAATTTAATAGTTCTCAAACAAGAAATAATGCCAATGTAAGAATATTGTTCATCAATATATACAAGAAGGTGTGTAAATACACCCACTAGCTCTTATTCAATTGCAACAATATGGTAAAATATAAGGCCCTTTTCCTCAATCTAGACAAATTTGAACAACTTGGATCAAAATAATTAAGATGTTTTGGAGATTTGGAGCTTGTAATTAAACTAATTTGCTAGTTGTTTATAACAAAACAAAAGCAACTAAAATTATACAAGCACACAATGTTAGAACTAATGGAATCCTTCAAGTTGTTCCAAGAAAGCAAAAAAACTAACATATTAGCTTATCACAAATTTTCTACGATTTAATCCTACTATTGATATATGGGTTAAACATTATGATTTTCAAACCACCCAATCTAGATAAGGTGGATCATTGTTAAGTATTCCAAAATTATTAGTAAATCCTCAAGTTTATGATTAATGTTGATCAAATCAAAAGGATTATGATGATGATGTGAAATAACAAGTGATGTAGTTAAAAGGTAATAATTATTGAAAGGACTAATCATACTAGAAAGTATCTTTTATCTATATGACTAAGTTAAGAAAAGGAATATCTAAGTAAAATCATTAGATTATCTTCCTATCCAAGTTGCTAATAAGAAATATTTACTTTTATAAAATAATTACACCCCACAGGAAGTGCAAAAATTTAAAGAGTTATGTTTAGAATATAATAATATTTTAGCATGGAGCTATGATAAACTTAAAGTATATAACAAATGTGAAATAGAGAACATCATAGATTGTGTTCTTGGAGTGATACCATTCAAAAGGAAATAATGACTAGTTAATTCTAAGATTGAGATGATCATGAGAAATGAACCAATGAAAACTTTGTAGGTAAAGATCGTTTATTTGATCAAGCACTCCACATGGATAGTATATATAATCCCAATCAAGAAAAATAATGGTGGTATTTACCTTTGCATTGACCTCTAGAACCTAAATAAGGCATTAGTAAAAGATAACTATTCATTGCTTTCTATGGATTAGATTATCCATACAATAACATGTTTAAAAGTGTTGTCTTTATTAGACAACTTTAAAGCTACAATGAGATATGAGTCAAAGATAAAGACTAGCACAAGGAAACAAATTAGTTTTATATCAACATATGCCATTTATCCTAATTATAGGGTGGGCGCAAGAATTAGTTATTTTAAAGCTAAAGCATTATGCATTATGTGGAGAAGTGTTCTTACTATTATTTATTGAAATTTATGGCTTAATAGTAGCAATAGATTTTTTAAAAATAAACCTCATGATCATTTCCAAGTTTAGAATTATATATTATCTCTTGTGCATGATGTTTATGGATATGGTAATCAACATTGGAAGTCTCAAGTGCATAGAGGTGCTAACCTTTTAGTTATAGAATTTAAATATGCATGGAAAGGTTATTTGTAACAATGGAATTAATACAAAGGATTTATTTTAATCTATGGTAAAATTAAAATTTCCAAAAGTTGGATTTATTAAGAAATGTTGATGGAGGTAGCATTTTAGAAATAATAAAGGCATAATTCTCCTCACTTAAAATCGGATGGAAATATAAACATATCTATAGAGAATGAAACTTGGTAGTAGATAATTTAATCAATCATGATGTTGATCTTCATCTTCACAAAATTCAACTTTTATAATGTAACTAAGTGAGATTTTATCTCTTAATGAAAGTGATATCTAAGAGTTAATTGCAAGAACATAGCAATTTTATCTCTTAATGAAAATGATATCAAAGAGTTAATTGCAAAAAAATAGCAATTTCACCCAGTGAGATTTTCTCTTAATAAAAATGATATCAAGGAACCCCCAAAGGCTAGGTGGATTGGTAAGTGCAGGTTTGGTTTGGCACTTACCAAGAAGAGACCTAAGTTCAAACCTTGGGCGGAAGCCAACCATTTGCAAAGGTAGTAGTATGCTCTGAATCCTCTAAGTGCATTCCAGACCGACGACAATGATACAAACACCAAACGATCGATGGTCCCCATCTCGCATCAGGTCCACAAGAACAAGATAGATAGGTTTGTTGGGAGCAGTCCCTGTGGTTTAAACCTTGCGTTGATCAGTTACTACAAATAGCAGTTGTAACCAACTCTCCTATGTAATAAAAAAAGATATCAAGGAGTTAATTGCAAGAACACATCAATTCGCAAAAGGTAAAAAATATCTTTGATATAAAAAAAATACATAATATATTTGATAAAAATGTTGTCCGGTTTTCCACTGAGTTTTTGCCAGCTTAAGGTTTGTTGTTCCAATCCCAAGCCCCTCTAGGTCCCCCTTACTGGAATAAATGTTTACCGACGTGGGAGAGGTGGTTACAATGGTAGCTTTTCGAATTCGATCCACATCTACGAGAATAAAATGATGAAGACGTTGTTGATTCTTCTTTATTTATTTATTTATTCTAACAACAAATGCAATGTTTTGTTATTTTGATTAGAGTGGGTCCATTAAAAGCCACACAATTTATTATTAAAAAAATCATAATAATATTATTAAATGAAATGAGTTAAGATGATTAAAAATATGAACTTTCAATGTAGAGAACCAAGTTCAAATCTTGCCACGCAGTTTATGTAGTAGTTGAAGTACTAAGACAACTTGGTCATTATGTAATATGGGTAGGGTTATTTAAATCCCACATAACTAATTAAAAATTAATTCAAGACTTAAGTTTAGTTTTTTTCAAGTGATAAGAATAGAGGGATATAATACTATTTGTTATAATAACACTGCGTGATTCATTGACATATTATGGTAACATAGTTATAGTTATAATGTAACACATAACCAATCTAAAAATAAATTATAATAATATTAATAATTGTGGGGACCAAGGTTCAAATCTTATATTTTTCAATAAGTTAAAGCTCAAATCTTATTAAACGACACGCAATGTCATGACAATGTAATTTGTTATAATATATTAAGTGATTTGTTGAAATACCATGATTATATAATTATGATATAATTCAAACGATGTGGTCTTAATTCTATACAATTAATTAAAAAATATTTCATAATAATACGAAAATTATTTTGGAGGGGATATTGCAAGGGTTGGGGTTGGGGGTTTGGAAGTCACCGCACATGCATGTGAAGTTGTATATTGATAAGTGTAGCTCTTGGTCTTACGGGTGGTCATAATTGGGAAGGGATTGTTGAGCTTCATGTGTCGTTAGTATGAATTTATCACACTACCCGAATAAATAAAAAATATAAAAATACTTTGATAAAAGATAAGTTAGATGTCATCTAATTAAATATAATGGTGCAACACTTTTTTCCCTATCCCATTAGATTATAGGTATAGCTTATTAAAAATTATTATAATATACATTAATTGGCATGATTTCAAATAGTTAAAAAATAGACTATAGATTTTTAACGGAGCCACGAGATTAATTTTGTCAAATAATATATTAAATATCTTTATGCAATTTGTTAAAATACTATATAAATACTATAATAATATAACATTAAATATTATATAAATAAATTAATTAATTAATTTTTAATTTACATGGTGGAATCGGTAATCGTCACGAATTCGGACAGGTTGTTTGATTTTTATGGTCACCACTGCGCTGTCTGCCCCGGAAGCCGTCACACAAATCTTCGCGCAGTCTGCTCCTATAACCACCATGCCACAATCATTTTAAACTTTTTACGCCGCTGAAAGCACCAAGAAATGGACAAGTGTTCAGTCTAACAAGGCCCAATATTTGAACCTTGGACCTCCGCCCCCCTTACGGGGTTTGGTCGAACCAATTGGTCTACACCTCGGACCTATAAATTAATTAATTTTATAAAAAAATAATAAAATAAATATTTTATATGTTCTAGGGGACAATGCAACAGTTCACATCTAGGTGTTGTAGGTGAGTTGGAGAGGAGAGGGCAATCCTCCAAGGGAGGTCCCAAGTTCGAATCTCTACCCTACCAAAAAGTTGAATTGGGTACCCAAAATCTAATTGATAATGTTGGTGCGGGCAGGGTCGGGCGCAACTCTCGGGTGACTTTGACGGTGTAGACCCCCTTGGTCGTGGTCTCTTAGACCAAGGCGGCCTCGTAAGGGGTTTTTCGCTTAAAAAAATGCAACAATTCATGGTTTGGTTCTTCTTGGGGAGGTCCAAGGTTCAAACTGTGATGTGTGTGGTTGTGTTAATACTCTATCGATAAGTTTAGCTCTCAGTGTTACGAGGGATCATGGCTGGGATGGACATGCTTAATCATAAGCGTCGGTTGTAGGGGTTTCTCACACTAACCAAATCGTCAAAAAAAACATTTCATATAAATCCAAAAAATTATATATATAATATTAAAATTTATATGCAATATTGAAGGAGATACGACCCTGTGAAGTCAACTATCCGGAACAAGGGCAATGACGATTTTTCAAGTCATGAAAAACAAAATTGTAAATATTTGTCAACTAGGGTTTGAATGGTGGGAAGAACAATGAAGGGCTAGAACTCCACTGAGGCAAGACATTCTATTTGGACATAAATTTTCAACTAAGTTTTTTTTCCTTCTTTATCTTAGAAATTTTGCGTGCAAATTATTATAAACTTTTTATTAAATATTATATTTGTTATAGGATATTCTCATAAATTTCAATAGATTTTGAGTTTTAGTTTCCTTTCCATGGACTGATTTATAGTTAAATCCTTATAATCATCTCTAGTGGTAGAGGTTAGTGAGCGCACCTTAGAGAGATCCTCGTTGCTCCAAGATAGGGTAGTTTTTGGTAAATTTAATGAGTATTGGCCAAGGGATTAAACTTTGAGAAAATAGATTTGATAGGAGTTGAAAGCCTCCAAGAGTGATTATATCCTTTCTTCACAAAGGGTTCTTCCTAGACATTTTTTATTGTAGGAAAGAAAGAGAAAAAATCCTAAAATGGGGTCCTTGGTTTATGGGAAGAGCAGGACTCTTATTTACCCACTGATATGAAGGCTTTTCACTTAAAAATGTAAATCTATCCCTAGTTCCAGTATGGGTTAGGATGTATTAGTTGCCCATTGAATTTTGGAAAATAAATACCTTCAAGGCAATAGGTAACACTCTAGGAGAATTCCTTGAGATTCCAGAGACTACAAAAGATGGATTCTTAACTTTTTATGCTCGGATATTGGTCATGATTGATATAAGTAAAGCTTTACTAGAACCAATAATTCTTAAGTATAGAGATAAGATGTGGATCTGAACCATAGATTATGAAAACATATATTTTAGATGTCGAAAATATCATGAGATGGGGCATATTGAGATATCATGCCCTAAGAAGAGCCTAGCAGAATCATATGTAAAAAATCGCAAGAGAAACTTACAAATGAATATGGATGAAGATGGTTTTCAACTTACAAAAAATAGATCTAGAAAAATAAAAGAAAATAAACAATGGAGACCAGTAAGGAAGGATTTTTGAAGAAATACCAACTCTTGTGAGGCTTTAGCTATGAATAAAAAGTAGATCAAAACATAGAGGACACAGTACAACAAGTTCAACATATTAACAAGGAATTGTCTATTCAATATGATCTCGATTTAGGGAAGAACATTTTCAATGAACCTAAGTAATGTGTCTCATCAGATTTTGAAGACTCTATTGAAGTACCATGCACCATGGTAAAGAATATGCAGTTTTAGAAGTTAATACCATTGTCATTAATAAGGAAATATCATAAAATGAGCAGGACAAGTTAAAAGCTTCTATAGCAAAACCAAGAGAGGATTAATCTGATGAAAAACAAAATTGTAAAATAATATTGAGGAATAGAATAATAAGACCTACTTCTAATATAGGTAAGACAAAAAGAGGAAAACCCTCAAATTATCAAGCAAGATCCAAGGAAGTAAGAGAAAACGTAGAGAAAGGAACACAAACTAAGTTGGTTCAACTTCTCTTTAGCAAACAATAAAATGCTATTGGTAATTTGTAGGCAAGGCCAATAGTCCTTATGAGACATGATTATCATCTCATGGGATATAAGGGGTGCTAATGCCCCCTCAAAGTAGAGGTGTATTAGGGACCTTTGTTTAAGTAATAAGCCTGATATTCTTTGTATCCAAGAAACTAAAATGATAAAAGAAGAAGTTTCAAAAACTATGAAAGCAGTATGGGCAAGATGTGAATGGGATGCTATGGATTTTGAAGAAGCAGCAAGAGGAATTCTAACTTGTTGGAATCCTCTTGTGTAACCATTCTTTAAAACTAGGCATTGGATAGCCTCTTTAGTCACTTGCTACTTTGTAGATATTCATTTCATCCTTATCAATGTCTATGGACCTACAACTCAGTTAGGTAGATTAGAATTTTGGAGTAGGATTGAAGCCTTTATGAGAAGTAAATACCAAGAAACCCAATGCATGATCATATGATATTTTAATGTCATAACCAAGCTAGATGAAAATTTTGGGGAAATTAGGAAATTAACCCAAAGTATGAGAGATTTCTCAGCTTTTATTCAAAACAATAATCTATGGGAAGTTGACTTTGAAGAAGACAACTATACATGGACCAACAACAGGTGAGGCCATAACCTAATAGCAAAAAAAATAGATAGATGCATACTCTCATATCATTGGCTAGATGAAGGAACTTGTGCTAAAATTAATACCTTAACAAGGATTGGTTCATATCACTGACCAATAAGAGTTAAAATGGTGGTAAGTGAATTAAAAAAAAATCATATTTTAAATATGAGCAAATGTGAGAAGACCATCCTCAATTTGTTGATATGATAGCACAAACGTGTAATTCTTGAGGAAATGGTGGGTTTTATGCTCTTCCAAAACAAATTAAATCAATGGCATCTAGATTAAAAGAATTGAACAAGAACACTTTTGGAAACATTTTTTAGAGAAAAAAATATCTAAAAGATAAACTTCCAAAAAAGGTGATCATAATAATCCAAGCTCAAAGGAAAGGGAGTTGCTTAGTGAATATCATAATACTTTGAGTAAGGAAGAGAAATTTTGAAGATTAAAATCAAGACTTGGTTAAAAGGAGATAAAAATACATAGTTTTTTCATAGGATGGCCATAGTACAGAGATCAAAATCCAAAATTAGTAGAATTAAATCAATAGAAGGGGTTTGGATTGGAGATCAGAGTGAAATTGGAAAAGAGGTAAAGTCTTTTTATCAGAATATTCTAGGATCAAAGGAGATTAAAGTTCTTAATGATAAACTTATTCAAGATGTACCTCTAGTTATAACGAATGAAGACAATAGGAAACTTATGGAGCCTATAACTCTAGAAGAATATCATTTAGCTCTTTTATCTTTTAATAAGGATAAATCCCCAAGTCCAAATGGGATCTCTATAGATTTTTGCCAATATAATTGGGATATAGTGAAGGATTCTTTATTGGTGGCAGTGGAACAGTCTAGGGTAAAACAATATATAAATTATAAAATAAATTCAACATATCTTACCCTTATTCCAAATAAAAAAGTATGTTGAATTGTTTGATTATTTTAGACCCATAAGCCTATATAATATGGTATATAAGATTATCTCCAAAGTGATGGCGAATAGATTAAGGCCATTGTTAAAAAAAATATTTCAAAAGAGAAAGGAATAGTTGTGAAAGGTAGATAAATTCTAGACGAGATCATAGTAGCCCTTGAAGTTATACATTCAACAACTTCAAGAAAAGAGAAAACAATGATTTTAAAACCTTATATGAGTAAAGCCTTTGATAGGGTTAAATGGAGTTTTCTTTTTGCAGTTTTAGAAAAGTTTGGATTTGGGAAGAAATGGGTTAGATGGATTAAATTTTGTGTCTCTATAGTTTCTTATTCAGTGTTGTTCAATGGATTAGTAACAAAATCTTTTAAAGCCAACATGTGCCTTAGACAAGGAGATCTTTTATCTCCTTATTTGTTCATTATTATGGTAGAGGTTTTGAGTAGGAACTTAAATAAGGCTAACAAAGATAGGCTTATAATTGAACTTAAGGTTAGTAATAACATCCACAACATCACCCATAAACAATTTGTAGATGATACAACCCTTTTTGGAAGGGCAAGGATAAAAGAGGCCGAATCTTTGAATAACTTATTAAAGGAATATGAAAAAGCATCAGGGCAAAAAGTTAAATCGAATAAAATATAAAATTTTCTTCCTTAACACTCCAGCCAATATCAAAGCAAGGATTTGCAGGTTAATTCAAGTGGAGGAGGCAAATTTACCAACAACTTATCTAGGGATGCCTTTATTTGAGGGGAGAATGAGGATAGAATTATGGAATCCAATTATTAGTAAAGTTTAGAATAAACTACTAGCTTGGAAAGGTAGATGATTATTGTTAGCAGGAAGAGTGCAGTTAATTAAGTCAATCTTATAGGCCATTCCAACATATTATATGTCATTGTATACTATGCCAAAATTAGTTGAAGAAAATTTAATCTATATTATGTGATCCTTTGTATGGTCACGTTTGCATGATAAAAGGAAATTTCCTTTGGTGAAATGGAGCAAGGTGTGTGATGATAAAACTAGGGGATGTCTTGGTTTAAGAGTTCTTATAGATGAAAAATTAGCTCTTAAGAGAAAAGTAATCTGAATATTGTACAAAGAGATCCAAAGACAATGGGTAAGAATTATTCTAAAGTATGTTCAGCCCAATGACCCAAGTTTAATATTTACTGCATTCTCCCTACCAAATATGGTTTTGCTCTTTGGAATGGTTTAAAAAAATCTACTGATGTAATGATTAAAGGTTTAATATGGGTGGTGGGAACTAAAGAAAAAATTTCTATTTGGATGGATACTTGGTGTGATAAAAAACCACTCAATTTAGATCCAGTTTTGAAACCTTAGATGAGATTGCTTCAAGAAAAATATGGTGATAGGGTTTCAAACATTTTGTACAAGGACCAAGAAGGAAGATACAAATGGAAAGAATATTTTTTACAAGCATACAAGACATTGATGCTAGGAGGCAATTGAGTAGAAAGATAACAACTATGATTATTCCAAGGGGAACCAAGGATAAACTGATTTGGGAGTTAAATAGCTCAGGGGAATACACAACAAGAAGTGGATATAATGTATTGCACAAACAAAATAGTAATATCATTAGAATGGGGAGAGATATTTGGGATAGCCCAAACATTCCTAAAGTTAAAATGTTTGTTTGGCTAATAGGTCATAGAAGAATTTTATCTTAGGATAACCTTATGAAAAGGGGTTTTCATGGCCCCTCTCAATGTGTTCTTTGTAAAAAGGAGGAGAGTATAGACCATATCTTGGAACATTGCTCAATAGTCTAGAAACTATGGCAATGGATTCTTAATATGTCTAGTAAATGCATGGTGATGAATAGCATAATTGAAGAATGGTTAAAGCAATGGTAGAGCACTTATAAAAGTGAGGCTTTACAGAAAATATGGGATATATCAAAAGATACAATACTTTGGATTGTATGGCTAGAAAGGAATAGAAGAATATTTAAAAGAAAGGATAGGAGTTTATAGGTAATGAAATAAAGATATGTTTAGCCATAGAGAAGTCTAAACCAACCCTATCAACTCACCCAACCCCTAATTTGGAAGCAGAGAGCCTTGGTAAATGGAGTTAAGTCATTAAATAGAATTATGATGTTGGGTACAAGAGAAGAAAAAAGAAGGTAAAGAATATAAAGTGGAAACCACTAGATGTGGAGTTGGTTAAATGAATCTTGATGGAACATCTAAAGGAAATCCAGGACTTGTAGGAGGAGGAGGAATAATTAGAAACAATAGAGGATAGATTTATCTCATTACACTTTCAATAGTGGATTTAAGATAACTAATGAAGCTGAAGCTTGGATGGCTTTAGAAGGGTTAAAAATATGCAAACAAATAAAATGTAACCGAGTATGGATGGAAGGTGATTCTTTCATAGTAATAAATACAAATTTGAGGAAAGCAAAGGCTCCATGGAACATACAAGAGATAATTGTGGAAATTCAATATCTTGCCAAAGAGTTTGAAGAAATCAGATTTACACATACATTAAGGGAAGGAAACTAATGTGCAGGTAGGCTAGCCAATAGAGGGGTTTTGATTGAGGATCATAAAGTTCAATTCTCTTTTCCATGGTTAGAGGAAGTAGTAAGTTTAGTTGAAGTCGACAAGAAAATGTTGATTGCCTAAATCAAATAATGATTAAGATTTACTTTAATGTTTTCCATTGGTAATATTTTTTTTAAGCGAAAAACCCATTGCGGGTCCGCCTTGGTCTGAGAGACCACGATCAGGGGGTTCTACACCATAAAAGTCACCCGGGGGTCGCACCCGGCCCTGCCCGCACCAACATTATCAATTAGATTTTGGGTACCCAATTCAACTTTTTGGTAGGGTGGAGATTTGATCCTGGGACCTCCCTTGGAGGATTGCCCTCTACTCTCCAACTCACCTACAACACCTGGGTGTTTTACATTGGTAATATATGCTTTATTTTATAACATTAATGTGTTTTCATATAAACTATTTATTATAATTTTTGTGGTTGCACTTGTGTTTGAGGAAGGAAACTAGCAATCCAAATTTGGTAAAGCGAACTATGATAGTGCATATTTTGGAAATATTACCCTACTAAAGTGCAATGCATATATAGTAGAGGTGAAGTTTTGGTATTGTGAAGGTTGTTATAAAAAAATGGTAAGGATGTTGAATTCTAGAATATTTGTATTCAAACAAAAATTTGAAAAGATCCTGAAAATAAAAATCAAGAATTAAGACATTTTATGTAAAATGTAGGTTTCTAACTATAACATCTCAATTGAGATGAGAAGTGTATTTATTTGTAAACTCTCAAGCTCTAAAGAAGAGAGTTATCATTTATCAAGGGTGGGGGACCCAAGTACCATCCCTTATTATCCAACAAAAAAATATATTAAAATTTATAAAAAAATTGTTGCACAAGGAACCTCTATAATCCTTAGCCCGGTGGGTAAAGACAAAGTCAATGGAAACTTCAACTACCCAAGGAATTGAATTGGGACAACCCATTAACAAGCACTTGGTTGCTATTTACCAAGCTATCCCTTTTGGTAAATTATTTTAGTTAAAACATGGGTTTTTGAAAGGATCTGGGTTCCTTATGCAATGGTTTAAACCTAATAAAATTTTAAGGTAGAACACGAGCTTTTAAAGGGTCATGGTCCCTTATGGAATGATTTGAACTTGAGTGTCTTAGACGAGGACCTAAAAACATACCACTACAATGTTCCAAAGGGACTAAAATTCATAATTTTAAGTGTACTAAAATGTGATCTACAATATTGGAAAGAAAAGGTAAATTGAGATGCAATCATATGAATGCTCAACTCCTTATGTCATAAAACTACAATAATATAACTGCAAGTTCTTTGATAGAGTTGTGAGTGAAGGTGTTCTATGTGTAAAGAGATCAAGGTTCAAGTTTCGTCAACACTTTATAATGGCCATCATGGTCTTATATATATATATATATATATATATATATATTAACAAATAAATAATTAAATTAAATTAAATAACTATAATAATATAGATGCAATATAAGGGGGGGTTTGTCTCAACTTTATATTAATACAATTTAAAATATTAAATATAATTTCAAATCAAATGTTTAAATCTAATGGGGATGAGGTTAGACTTCATACTTAATCAAGTTTAGTTAGATAAATATATTTGTGATAAAAATATAGATTTAATAGGGATATGGATGGTTTGAATACGTTGTGCATCATATTTCAATAATCAAAATTTGGTTGGATAAATATATGTTATAAAAACACATAGTTTCAGTTTTGGGGGACAGTGAAATGGTTTGGGGTTTGCTCTTCTTTGAAAGGTCCAAGGTTTAAACTATAACATGACACATAGTTTGAGTTTCGAGGGATAGTTCTTTGAAAGGTCCAAGGTTTAAACCATCACATGACACATAGTTTCAGTTTCGGGAGACAGTGTAACGGTTCGGGGTTTGCTCTTCTTTGAAAGGTCTAAGGTTCAAACTATGGCATGTGTGTGGTTGTGTTAATCCTCTATTGATAAACATAGTTCTCCACCTTGCGAGGGGTCATGGTCGGAGGGAATTGTTCAACCCTATGTATCATTCATAGAGGTTTATCTAATCCCAAAAAAAAAAACACATAATTTCATATAACATTGTTCCTTTTAATGACCTAGACCCTTCATAAAAACTTGTGTAAACTTATTGAAAAAAAACATATTTTCTCTTAACAACTTCACTAACTTAATAGAGGAAACATTAAAACCCTAAATAGAGGTACAACTTAATGGTGGAGACTTTAAAACCCCAAATAGAGGTGCAAGGTCCAAATACTATAAAAAATAAAGTATGGTTAGATAAACGATGGAGACTTTAAAACCCTAAATAAAGATACTAGATTCAAATATTATAAAAAAAAATTAATTATGGTTAAATAATCGTATATTAGATAATTAATATCTTCAACTTCACTAACTTAACAGTTAAAACTTTAAAACCCTAAATAAAGATACAACTTAATGGTGAGACTTTAAAACCCCAAATAAAGGTGCAAGATCCAAATCCTATTAAAAATAAAGTATGGTTAGATAAACAATGAAAACTTTAAAACCTTAACCTAATCAAACCTAATTAAAATTAAAAACTATTTTACTTTTACCTTTAAATAAAATAAAATACAATAAATAACACCGTACTCATCAAGACTAAAACGAAACCTCCTTCCACTTTAGTCATAATTTTATAAATGAAAAAACACCAAACCTCCTTCCACTTTAGTCATAATTTTATAAATGAAAAAACACCATACTATATAGCCTTATCATAACACCTGCAATACGAAGACCTGGTGACCTGTCAAGAAAATATATTGTTTTTCAATGACCGAGTATAAAATGGTCAACACGCTAATGTAGGTGACGACTATTTAGGCTAATCTCAACGTGAAGGTCCAAGTTTGGCTTGAAGGACCTTAGGCACCATACAATACAAAATATTTATTCTTTTAAAATAATATTGTGGTTAGGGTTTTGTTTTTAAGTTTAAGATATAAATAATGGTATAGTTAGAAAAGGATAGGTTAGATAGTAGCCTTCAAGTGTTTATTGGTTGTCTACCTTAATTTAACATTTTAAAACAAAGGTATAGTTAGAAAGGAATAGGCTAAATAGTAGTGTTCAAGCCTTTGTTGATGTTTTTATCAAATTTTCCTTAATTTTAGAATAAAAAGTTTTTGACATTCATCAGACCAAAATAATGTATAGGACAAATACTTTATAAAGCATTGTACTTACCAATTCTAACATCTGATTCAATCAATCTTTTTTCTATAATATTAATTTTGACCATGAGTTTTTTTATTTTAAGTAATTCTTATAATAAAATCTCTTAGTATTATATCAATATAATTAATACAAAGTCTCATAGGAACAGACAACAGTTCCAGCTTTGGCTTTGGTTTTTTTTCGAGAGGTCCAAAGTTCAAACCGCAACGTGGACGAGTGTGTGAAGTACGAGTGTGTAGTGGTTGTGTGTTAAATTCCTGTAGTGGTTGTGTGTTAAATTCCCTATCGATAAGCATATCTCTCGGCTTTACGAGCGGTCATGGTTTAAAGGAAACTACTCAACCCTATACATTGATCGCACAAAGATTTCTCACACAAACCAAATCAAAATATATATGATTAATCCAAATATTATATATATTATAATAAAAAACAAAAAAAAAATGTTTTAACTGCTACCTATTAAAAAATACATATTTTTCCCTATTTCTCTTTTCATCTCTTTCACCTCCATAATAATTCTTTATTAAACCATAAACTTTTTTTTTTTTTTTTTTGTTACATAGATGAATTGGTTACAATCACAATTTTTAGTAACTGTCAGTGCAGCTGGCAGGTTCAAACTATTAGTGAAGGCTTCCAACACACCCACCATCTCGTTAATGGTAACCCGACGTGAGATGGGGATTGTCGGACGCACAGGGTTCACACCATCTTCGTCAGTTTAGTTCAACACATGGCATGAACGGAACCGTCGGACAAGCAAGAAATAGATCGCCGTCATCAGTCAGATATCAGTCAGATGCAACACGCACCGTCATTAGTCAGATGCAACATGCAGAGGGGGCTACTGGCTATGCATGGACACGCTCGTGAGATTGGAACCTAAATCTCCTCTCGGTAAACGTCCCATCTTACTAATCCACCTAAACCCAAGAACAAACCATAACCATATTTACTCTCGAATTGCATGGGCTACTGGCTATCCAATTGCTTTCACTCCTTGTCTTTCATCTTGGTGTGTATTGATTTTTAATTAAGCCATAAACAGTTTACTCTCCAATTGTTGTTTCTTTATATAGGTCACTTAATGGTGGCAAAGCAAGTATTTATTATATATTCCAAGATTTTGGATTAAAATAAGTTACCTACTCAAGATAGAAAACATACCATAAACTCAACCAATCATCACCACAAGGTAAAGTGAGGTTAGCGAGGTTAGCCACGCCTCCAAAAAAATTATATTTTAAATTAAATGGCATGCCACAAGTCACATCTTACCCTAAATTATCTTCCCACAATAGAAATAGCTTTACATATTGTCTGCACAAAAGTCATTGCTTTACACGTGGGGCATAGCCAAGATGTTTCTACCTAGAAAGCCTTTGAATTATTGCCTAACATATTGTCTCCACAAAAGTCATTGCTTTACACGTGGGACATAGCCGAGATGTTTCTACCTAGAAAGCCTTTAAATTTATTGCCTACTCAAATCTCCTTAGAGGCAAAGATACCACTTGTGTTGTCTTGAAAACCGAAAAGGTAAGATTGGTTAGTTGGTAGCGGTCGTATTAATTTGATTTTTTAAACAGTTGGTTAGTTGGTAGCGGTCGTATTAGTTTGATTTTTTAACGGTTGAGGTTTTGTTTATATGTTTAAAACATTAAAATACTTTTTAAAATAAAATTTATCATATATTTATTTTTTTTGGTGAGAATTCAAGGGATTATAATGTTCATATATTTATTTTTATTTTTTTGTGAGAATTCAAGGGATTATAATGTTTGTATGGATTTATTTTTTAAATTAAAATTTCATATAAAAGTTTTTAAAAAAGATTATTTATGTAATATTAAAATGTTATTTAATATTAACTTTTTCTTAAGGATTATGCAATTTTTTTAATAACTTTTTATTTTTTAAGATTTATATCTTTGTGAAGGGTTATTTAATTCAACTTATTCTTAGACCAATTTGTACGGAATAGCTTTAAAATGAGTGGTTATATGAAGGAACTCGAACAATATTAAGGGAGATACGACCCTGTGAAGTAAGTCATTTGGAACAAGGATAGTGACGATTTTTTAAGTCGCGAAAAACGAAATTGCAAATATTTGTTTGCTAGGGTTCAGATGATGGAGGGAGCAATAAAAGGCTAGGACTTCAGTGAGGTAAGACATTCTATCTGGACATATAATATTTAGCTAAGTTTCTTTTTACTTTTTTTTTGTCTTAGAAATTTTGCATGCGAATTATTGTAAACTTTTGATCAAATATTACATTTGTTATAGGATATTTTGGTAAATTTCAATAGATTTTGAGTTTTAGTTTTATTTCTATGGACCGATTTATAGTTAAATCGTTAGAATCATCTCTAGTAGTAGAGGTTAGTGAGCGTGCCATAGAGGATCAATCCTGATTGCTCCAAGATAGGGCAATTTTTGGTAAATTTAATGGGTATTGGCCAGGGGCTTCAACCTTGAGAAAATGGATTGATAGGAGTTGGAAGTCTCAATGAGTGATTCTATCATTTCTTCCCAAAGGTTTCTTCCTAGCAATTTTTATTCTAAGGAAGAAAGAGATAGAATCCTAAAAGGGGGTCCTTGGTTTATGGAAAAAGCAGGACTCTTCCTTACCCACTGATATGAAGGCTTTTTACCTGAAAATGTAAATCTATCTCTAGTACCAATCTAGGTTAGGATGTATGGGTTGTCCATTGAATCTTGGGAAATAAATACGTTCAAGGCAATAGACAACACTCTAGGAGAATTCCTTAAGATTTTAGATACTACAAAAGATGGATTCCTGGCTATTTTTGCTCGGATATTGGTCATGATTGATATAAATAAAGCTTTACTAGAATCAATCATTCTTAAGTATGGAGATAAGATGTGGACCCAAACCATAGATTATGAAAACATAACTTTTAGATGTAGAAGATGTCATGAGGTGGGACATATTGAGAGATCATGCCCTAAGAAGAGTCTAGTAGAATCATATGTAGAAAACCACAAGAGAAACTTACAAATGGATATGGATGAAGATGGTTTTCAACTTTCAAAAAATAGATCTAGAAAAATGAAAGCAAATAAATAGTCGAGACTAGTAAAGAAGGATATTGGAAGAAATACCTGCTTTTTTTAGGCTTTAGCCTATGAATAAAAAGTAAATCAAAACTTAGAGGACACAGTGCAACAGGTTCAACATATTAACTAGGAATTGTCAATTAAGTACGATCTTGATTTAGGGACGAACATTCTCAATGAAACTAAAGAATGTGTCTCATCTAATTTTGAAGACTCTCTTGAAGTACCATACACCATTTATGAAAAATGGTAAAGAAAATATAGTTTTAGAAGTTAATACCATTGCCATTAATAAGGAATTACCATAAAATGAGTAGGACAAGTCAAAAGCTTCTATAGCAAAGCCAAGTGAGGATTCATTTGATGAAAAAAAAAAGTTGTGAAAGAATATTGAGGAATATAATAATAAGACCTACTCCTAATACATGTAAGGCAAAAAGAGGAAAACCGTCAAATTATCAAGCAAGACCTAGGGAAGCAAGAGAAAACATAGAGAAAGGAACACAAACTAAGTTGGTTGAACTTCTCTTACCAAACAACAAAATGATATTGGTAATTCGTAGGTAGGGCCAATAGCCCCTAATGAGACATGATTATCATCTCATGGAATATAAAAGGTGTTAATGCCCCTTCAAAGTAGAGGTGTTTCAGGGACCTTTATTTAAGTAATAAGCCCGTTATTATTTGTATCCAATAAACTAAAATGACAAAATAAGTTTCAAAAACTATGAAAGCAGTTGGTCGAGATATTAATGAGGTGTTATAGATTATGAATGAGTGATATGGCAAATTCTAGCTTGTTAGAATCCTACTAGAACCTCTTGTGTAACCATTCATAAAACTAGGAATTAGATAGCCTCTTTAGTCACATGCTACTTTGCAGATATTCATTTCATCCTTATCAATGTTTATGTACCTACAATTCAGTTAGGTAGATTAGAAGTTAGAGTGGGATTAAAGCCTTTATCAGAAGTAAAGACCAAGAAACCTGATTCATGATCATAGGATATTCTAAAGCCATAACCAAGCTGGATGAAATATTTGGGGGAATTAAGAAATTAACCCAAACTATGAGAGATTTCTCAACTTTTATTCAAAACAATAATCTATGGGACCTTGAGTCTAAAGAAGACAACTATACATGGACCAACAACAGGATAGGCCAAAACCTAATAACCAAAATAATAGACAGATGCATACTCTCAAATCATTGGCTAAATGAAGGAACTTGTGCTAAAATTAATACCTTAACAAGGATTGGTTCAAATAAATGGCCAATAAGAGTTAAAATGGTGGTAAGTGAATTAAAAAAGATCATATTTTAAATATGAGCAGATGTGGGAAGACCATCCTCAATTTGTTGATACGATAACACAAACATGAAATTCTTTAAGAAATGATGGGTTGTATGCACTTTCAAAACAAAATTAAACCAATGACATCTAGATTAAAAAATGAAACAAAAACACTTTTGAAAATATTTTTGAGAAGAAAGAAAAACTTCCAAAATTCTAAAAAGATTATCATAATAATCCAAGCTCAGAAGAAAGGGAGTTGCTAAGTGAATATCATAATTTTTTGAGTAAGAAGAGAAATTTTGGAGATTAAAATCAAGATAAAATTGGTTAAAAGGAGATAAGAATACATTTTTTTTTCATAGGATAGCTATAGTACAGAGATCAACATCCATAATTAGTAGAATTAAATCAATAGAAGGGGTTTGGATTGAAGACCATAGTGAAATTAGAAAAAAGACAAGGTATTTTTATTAGAATATTCTAGGATCAAAGGAGTTTGAAGTTCTTAATGATAAATTTCTTCAAGAAGTACCTTCCGTTATAATGAATGAAGACAATAGGAAACAAATGTAGCCTATTACTCTAGAAAAAGTTCAATTAGTTATTTTCTCTTTTAATAAGGATAAATACCTAGGTCCATATGGGCTCTCTATAGCATTTTACCAATGTAATTGGGATATAGGGAAGAATTCTTTATTGGTGGTAGTGGAACATTCTAGGTAAAACAATACATACCTTATAAAATAAATGCAATATATCTTACCCTAATTTCAAAAAGAAGGATGTTGAATTGTTTGATTCATTTAGACCCATAAGCCTATGTAATATGACATATAAGATTATATCCAAAGTGATGGTGAATAGATTAAGGTCTTGTTAGACAAAATTATTTCTGAAGAGCGAGGAAGATTTGTGAAAGGGAGAAAATTCTAGACAAGATCATATTAGCTCATGAAGTTATACATTTAGTAGTTTCAAGAAAAGAGAAAGCAATGATATTAAAACTTGATATGAGTAAAACATATGATAGGGTTAAATGGGATTTTATTTTTGCAGTATTAGAAAAGTTTAGATTTGGAAAGAAACGAGTTAGATGGATTAAAACCTTTGTATCTACAGTTTCATATTTAGTGTTGGTCAATGGATTAGTAGCAGAATCATTTAAAGCCAAGAGAGGCCTTAGACAAGGAGATCCTTTATCACCATATATGTTCATTATTATGGCAGAGGTTTTGGATAGGAACTTGAAGAAGACTAACAAAGATGGGCTTATAAGTGGACTTAAGACTAGTAATAACATCGACAACATCACCCATCAATAGTTTGTAGATAATACAACTCTTTTTGGAAGGGCAAGGATAAACAAGGTCAGAGCTTTGAATAACTTATTAAAGGAATATGAAAGAGCATCAGGGCAAAAAGTTAATAGGACAAAATCCAAAATTTACTTCTTAAACATTCTAGTTAAAGTCAAAGGAAGAAATTCAGGTTACTTCAAATGGAGGAGGTAAATTTCCCAACAACTTATCTAGGGATACCCTTATTTGAGTGGAGAATGAGGATAGAATTATGAAATTCATCTATAAATAAAGTTTAAAATAAACTATTGATATGGAAAGGTAGATGGTTATCGTTAACAATAAAATTACAACTAATTAAGTTAGTATTACAGGTCATTCCAACATATTATACATCATTGTATACTATGCCAAAATTAGTAAGAAAATTTTTAATCTATATTATGCGATCATACATGATAAAAGGATATTTCCTTTGGTGAAATGGAGCAAGGTGTGTGATGATAAAACTAGGGGAGATCTTGGTTTAAGAGTTCTTACAGATGTAAACTTAACTCTTAGGGGAAAAGTAATTTAGAGATTGTACAAAGAGAGTCAAAGACAATAAACAATAATTCTTTTAAGTTAGTATGTTGAACCCAATGATCTAAGCTTAATATTTAGTGCATTCTCTCTACCAAATGGTTTTGCACTATGGAACGATTTAAAAAGATAAATTGATCTAGTGATTAAAGGTCTAAGATGGGTGGTAGGAATTGGAGAAAAAAAATCTATTTGGATGGATACTTGGTGTGATAAAAAACCACTCAATATAGATCCAATTTTGAAACCATGGATGAGATTACTTCAATACAAGTATGATGATAGGTTTTCAAACATTATGTATAAGGATAAGGAAAGAAGATATAAATGGAAATAAGTTTTTTTTACAAGTATACAAGATGTTGATGTTAGGAGTGTAGCAGTGTGAACACATGGTTTAGGTTTAGTTGTCGGCATGTTTTTTTTAATTAAGTTTTTCTCTTCTTCCCCTTATCCCTCCATTTCCTCCTTTATTCCCTCTTCCTCCTTATCCCTCCACCTTCCTTTCCCCTTATTCCTCCAACCTCCCTTCCTTTCCTCTCCGTCGACTTCCTCCCTATCCTCTCCATATATATTTGTTATGATTTTCTATGTTCGTTGGTTGATGTAATAGCTCTGCAAGTTTATTAATTAATATTAAATTATTTAGTTAATTTTACTTTATACCTCCTGGTCCAAATTCGATATTTGGTATCAGAGCCGAGATCGCACGGGCACGATTCTCGAGATCGCACGGGCACGATTCTCGAGGATGCGTGGTGATTGGCTGGCGAGCGTGCTGGGCATGCATCTCGAGGGTGCATCGTGTTCGAGGAGCTTGCGATCGGATCGAGGAGGTGGCAGAGCTGGGCACGGATTTTGATGCTGCACGATTTCTGAGGTGACACGTGGCAGGCGAAGCGACAGCTGACGTGGACACGTGGATCGAGGTGCTGAGGTGGACGCTGACGTGACGACAGCTGACACGTGGCAGGTGCTGACAGAGCATTGACGTGGCGCGCTGAGGTGGCGAGGCGGTCGAGCGTGTGCGGTGGCAAAAATTTGTTGGACCACGTGGCGGACGCGGATTCGTCTGACGGTGACACGTGGCGGTCGTAGATTGGTCGAGGAGAAAGCATCGTGTTGAGGAGCGATTGCCCGAAGGCAATCGAATGTACATGCACCTTCGTGCATATTTGAAGACTTAATTGTCTTCCGCCCACTGCATGTGGGATAAATCGTTGTTTTTTGTTTTAAAAAAAACATTGCCGCCCATATGCTATAAGGAATCGAACATTCCTTTGTTTACCCGTCGAGGTCTATAGCGGCATTGGTTGTGTTGTTCGCTGGCGGACGAGAGGTCCCAGGGTCGATTCCCGTCGGGGGTTAAAAAACAAGTTTTGTTTTGTTTTTTTTTAATCGTCGGACGCAGCAAGGGAATAATACGGCAGAAGTTACCATCCTTCTCACCGGCGCCGCGTGGTGTAGCGGCTAGTTGCTGCGGGCAGGACACGGAGGTCCTGAGGTCGAATCCCGTCGGGGATTTCGCGACGAAAAAAAAAACAACAAAAGGTTTTTTTTATTAATGTTTTTTTCTTATTTGTTTTTAAAGTTTTTTAAAAATTTAATGTTTTTTATTTATATTTTTTATTAAGTTTTTTTAAAATAAACTTTTATTTAAAAAAACTAATTTAAAATATATATAAAAAAATGTTAAAATTTTAAGGGCTTTATTAAAACAAATTTTGAAAAATTGTTTAAAAAATAAAAGGGTGAAAAGTTTTTTTTAGCATCATTATTGTAACCCAGTGCATGCGGTGAAATTTTTGAGTAGATGATTCGGTCATCTGGATGCTATTATGCATTGCTCTCTCTGTTGAGACGAGAGAATCCTGATTCCTTTGACAGGAAAGTCCAGCAGAGTGGACTTCATACTGTGTTTTGTCAGTTGGAAAACCAAGTGATTGCACATCGGAGAAAACCAGATTCTGGATACGAGGCAGATTCTGAAGATAATATCTTCGGGCAAAGAGTAGTTGAATCCGAGACGGTTGAAACAGTACCTGAAGGACAATCAAGTGACAGTTATACTCCTGTAGTGCTTGAAGTTGAAATGAGTGAGAGCTATACACCTCGCTCTCTTGATTCAGAACCAGCAGAAGCAGAAGCAGAAGCAGAGGAAAAAGAACCAGTGGAGGTGAAACCTGCAATTGAAGAACAAGTTGTTCTCAAAAGGCGTCTTGAGCCAGCAGCAGCAACAAAAGAAGTCATTATCATCAGTGACGACGAAGCAGACAACTTCACCTTTCCAGTTTTGGGAAATCCTCAAGAAGAAGAACGCCAAATCAGTGAGCATTTTAAGAAAGCTAGATTTGATTTAAATCGATAAATCAATAATCTATTTTGTACTTCTTGTATAGCTTGTTTGAAGTTGAAATAAAAGTTGCTTTCTAAAATGGCTTCCAATACTAGTTTACCAATCCCTGAATTCAATGGTAGTGATTACGAGTATTGGTCAATTAAAATGAAAACTCTGTTGATTGGCAAAGGTCTTTGGGATGTGATTGAAGAGGGATATATTGAACCTTCAGCTGCTGAGTGGGCGGTTTTGAGTGGTGCTGATAAAAGGGCTAGAAAAGAAGCACGGAAGAATAATTCTTTTGCCCTTTATCACATTCACGCCGCCCTTGATAAAAGTATTTTCCCTAGAATAGCTTCTTTTAAAACTGTTGAATCTGCTTGGAATGCTTTACAAGAAAGTTATAGGGGTAGTGACCAAATCAAACAAGTTAAACTCCAAACCTTGAAAAGAGAGTTTGAAACTCTTAAAATGCAAGAAAATGAAAAGGTTGGTGATTACTGCGTGCGTGTGAAAGTCGTAGTAGATAAGATGGTCACTTTAGGAGAAGATGTAAAGCCTGAAGTTATAGTGAAGAAAGTGTTGAGAACACTTCTTCCTAAGTGGAATTCAGTAGCCATCATTATAGAGGAATCTAAAGACCTAACTTCTCTATCTTTTGAAACCCTCATTGGCTCACTTCTCTCACATGAGGAGAGATTACAACCATCTCCTTCCACAAGTTATGGAGGAGATGATAAAGCCTTTGCTTCTCAAGAAGGCAGAGGTAGAGGTCATGGCGAGAGGAAAGTCTAGAGGAAGAGGCAGAAATAATCGAGAGAGGTGGAACTCCTAACGAGAGGAGGAAATCAGAACAGAGGAGGATTCTCAAACAACGAGTGAACAACAGCGAGAATAGAGGAGGACAACAAAATAGAGGGAAACAATCGGGCGAGAGGTAAAGGAGGAGATAAGTCAAAACAATCTTGCTACAATTGTGGCAAACTTGGCCATTATGCTCGTGATTGTTGGACTAAGACTTCACAGGGAGCTAGTAGCGACGGAGCGAGTCGGTTTGGAAACTTTGGAGAAGAGAAAGAGGCCACAAATATATTTCTCTCATATGGCAAGGTAGATCAAAACATGAATGATACATGGATCTTGGACACTGGGTGTTCAAACCATATGAGTGGCAAAGAAGAGCTCTTTGCTACTCTAAACTCCTCCTACAAATCCGACATCAAATTGGGAGATGATAAATCATTGGCGGTCGAAGGCATTGGAGCTATGGCGAGTTCCAACTAAAGAAGGAGTCAAACAAGTAAGTGATATCTATTATACACCCCATCTCCAACATAATCTTTTAAGTGTTGGACAAATGTTAGAAAAGAACTACAAGTTGCTTTTTGATGAGGGTAAATGCACTATTTTTGATAAAAATAACAATAATAGAATCATTACTCAAGTGCCAATGTCAAAGAATAGATTGTTTCCTCTAAAGTTTGGTCAACCAGGGGGAGATAAGTTAGCAAGTGTTGCTATTTCCAATCCAAGTGTTCTATGGCACTTGAGATATGGCCATTTGAATTCTACTAGTTTGAAAATGCTAACTTCCCAAGCCATGGTCACTGGACTTCCTAAAGTTCAGGATGGTAAAGAAGTCTGTGAAGGGTGTGCTCTTGGAAAGCATGCCAGATCAAAGTTTCCTCATGGACAAGCATGGCGGGCTAGCTATCCACTCCAGCTAGTGCATACCGAGCATCCGTGGTCCGATGCGGACACGAGTCCGGGTAACAACTCTTACTTTCTACTCTTTATTGATGATTATACTAGAATGTCTTGGATATATTTTTTGAAACATAAGGATGAAGCATATGATTGCTTTATTGATTTCAAAACAAGAGTTGAAAGTGAGAAGTAGATATTTTGTAAAATGTCTTCGATCGGATAGGGGAGGAGAATATTCATCTAATGAGTTTGTGAATTTTTGTAAGCAACATGGCATTAAGAGGCGGTTCATTGCTTGCCTACACTCCACAGCGAGAATGGTGTCGTAGAGAGGAAGAATCGCACCATTGTGGAGATGGCAAGGTCTATGCTTGAGACGAAGCATTTGACTAATTCATATTGGGCGGATGCGACCAGGACCAGCGTATATATCTTGAACAGAAGTCCTACTTCAAGTTTGGAAGGACAAACACCTTACCAAGCATGGTATGGTAAAAAGCCAAATGTTAAGCATTTCAGAGTGTTTGGCTCGTTGGCCTATTCTCACATTCTTGATGAGCTTAGGAAGAAGCTCGATCCAAAGAGTCAGGCATGTATCTTTGTCGGATATTGTGAGAATACAAAAGCTTACAGACTCTATAATCCCCGGACTAGAAAGCTTGTGATTTCCAGGGATGTGATTTTTGATGAAGGGGGAGAATGGGGTAAGCCCCAAATATTCAGTGATGTTGAATCCATCGATGTAATTTCTCAGCGAGGTGCAACCACGGACACCATAGAAAGGAAAGCAACGACCACCACGAAAGGAAACGGTCTCCTCCGGGATCCGGATCCAGATCCGGGTTCATCTTCTGATTCTTCTTCTTCACCAAGTCCTTCTCCACAACGATCTGTACGTTCCTCACCAATGGACATTGATTCTCCATCCAAAGGTAAGAGAACTCTACAGTATCATCCATCATCTCAGATGTTGGATAAATTTTTTTCAAGAAGATACACTAGGAGTCAAGCTAGTGAAATGGATTCTGTTTTACACAGATTAGAAAGTATGCACTTGTATGGTGATGATGTCTCCCAGCAGGAACCTAGGGGAGATCAAGTTAACTATGCTTTGTTAACTAGTGCACGACTTGAACCTTCTAGTTATGAGAAGGCATGTACTCAAAAAATTTGGCAAGATGCCATGAAAGAGGAGATAACCTCTATAAAAAACAACGACACTTGGGAGCTGGTAAAGCTTCCTAAAGGCAAGAAATGTGTTGGATGTAAGTGGGTCTACAAGACCAAGTTTAATGCTGATGGTAGCATTGAAAGGCACAAGGTGAGACTAGTTGCAAAGGGATTCACTCAGAAATATGGAATTGATTATGAAGAGACTTTTGCTCCTGTAGCCAGACATGAGACTATTAGAACAGTTCTTGCCTTAGCTGCAAATAAGGGATGGAAAGTTCAACACATGGATGTGAAAAGTGCATTTCTAAATGGTTACTTGACAGAAGAAGTGTATGTTGAGCAACCACAAGGATTTGAGGAAAAAGACAAGGAACATCTTGTTTACAAACTAAAGAAGGCACTTTATGGCCTCAAGCAGGCACCACGAGCTTGGTACTCACGCATTGATGGGTACTTCAAAGAATTTGGGTTCACTAGAAGTAGAAATGAACCCACCCTTTACTACCTACAGCAAGGAAATGACATCCTCATAGTTTGCTTGTATGTGGATGATCTCATATTCATGGGTAGTAATGAAAAACTGAATATGAAGTTCAAACACTCCATGATGGAGTAGTTTGAGATGAAGGATCTTGGCTTAATGCACTACTTCCTTGGAATGGAGGTTCATCGATCAGATACGGGGATCTTCATCTATCAACATAAGTATGTTTGGGACATGCTTAAGAAGTTTGCTATGGAGCATTGCAAACCAGTTGCAACTCCGATTGGACATGGGATCCAATTAAGCAAAGATGATGGAGCATCAAAAGTTGACATGACCACTTTCAGAAGCATCGTTGGGAGTTTGATGTTTCTTGCCAACACCGGACACGATATTCGGTATGTTGTTTCTCTTGTCTCTCGATTTATGTCTAACCCTTCGAGTTGCATTTGCGGGCGGCTAAGAGAATTCTTAGATATGTAAAGGGTACATGGGATTTTGGAATCCATTACCATAAATGTAACACTATCAAGCTTGTAGGCTTCGGTGATAGTGATTGGGGTAGCAACATTGATGACAGAAAATCAACCTCGGGGAAGCTGTTTTAGTCCGGGATCGGGACTAATAACTTGGAGTTCCAAGAAGCAGACAGTCGTAGCACTATCTTCAACAGAAGTTGAGTATATAGCAGTCACTCATGCTAGTACTCAAGCTCTATGGCTACGAAAGGTATTAGAAGAACTTGGAGAGCAACAAAGTGGTCCAACAAGGTTATTTTGTGACAACATTAGTGCCATTCAGTTGGCATACAATCTTGTCCACCATAGTAGATCAAAGCATTTTGATATGAAGTACCACTTCATCAGAGATATGGTGGAAACTGAAACTATTGAGCTTCAGTATTGCCCCACTTTGGAGAATGTTGCGGACATCTTCACCAAGGCACAAGCTAAAGCTCAATTTGTAAAGCTGAGAGACTGTATTGTCAGACCTCTCAACTTTAAGGGGGAGAATGTAGCAGTGTGAACACATGGTTTAGGTTTAGTTGTTGGCAAGTTTATAATGTCGACATGTTTGTTTTAATTAAGTTTTTCTCTTCTTCCCCTTATCCCTCCATTTCCTCCTTTATTCCCTCTTCCTCCTTATCCCTCCACCTTCCTTTCCCCTTATTCCTCCAACCTCCCTTCCTTTCCTCTCCGCCGACTTTCTCCCTATCCTCTCCATATATATTTGTTATGATTTTCTATGTTCGTTGGTTGATGTAATAGCTCTGCAAGTTTATTAATTAATATTAAATTATTTAGTTAATTTTACTTTATACCTCCTGGTCCAAATTTGATAAGGAGGTAGTTGAGCAAAAAGATAACAACACTGATTATTCTGAGGGAAGCTGAGGATAATCTTATTTGGGAGTTGAATAACTCAAAAGAATACACAAGAAGAAGCGGATATAATGTAAAGCATCAAAAAATTAGGAATATTGTAAGAATATGGAGAGATTTTTGGGATAGCCCGAGCATTCCTAAAGTCAAAATGTTTTTTTGGCTAGTAGGTCATAGAAGAATGGGATAACCTTATGAAAAGAGTTTTTCATGGCCCCTCATAATGTTTCTTTGTAAAAAGGAGGAGAGTATCAACCATCTCGTAGGACATTGCTTGATAGTCTGGAAACTATGGCAATGGATTTTTAATATGTTGATAAATGCATGGTGATAAATGGTAAATTAAAGAATGGTTAAAGCAATGGTAGAGCACTTTTAAAATTGAGGCTTTACAGACAATCTATGATATATCAAAAGATATAATACTTTGGACTATATGGCTGGAAAGGAATAGAAGAATATTTAAAGGAAAGTAAAGCAATTTAGAGGTAACTAAAAGGAATATTTTTTTAGCCACAAAGGAGGTTAAACCAACCATATAAACTCACCCAATCCCTAATCTTGAAGCAAAGAGCTTTTCTAGATGGATTCAAGTCATCAAATCGAATTATGGTGTTCGATACAGGAGAAACAAAAAGAAGACAAATAATATAAAGTGGAAACCACCAAAAGTGGATATGTACCATCTCCAATGTCTTCTCTCCCTAGCCCCTTACTTCAAATTATGGAGTGTGTCGAGATATTTTTAATCTAACCTTTTAGGCCAAGGCCAACAACGTTGAAGTGCCTATGAGTGCTTTAAATGTAGCATACGAGAAAATGTTATGTAAGTCTATGAGCATCTTTCTAGGTAAGCCTACGAATATTCTTCTATGTAAGCCTACAAACATTCTTCTATGTAAGCCCATGAGCATCTTTATGCAAACCTACGGGTAAGTTTATGCAATCTTATGGATAATTTTGATATATTCACCTTGGGAAATTGGTTAAACCATCTTTATTGTTAACCTTGATTAACTAGTTTAATACATTTATTATACTGTAATTTAACCTTCAAGTTAAGTTATGTTAGCTTGAGGTTAGCTTTAAATTAGGGATTCGGTATCATTATAAATACCCCTAATTATTGATTGTATCAATTTGTGATATGTGAGATCATGCATGTGCTTACGAGCACCCACCCCTTATTATTTCTATCTATTTGTGTTATTTATCTCTTTTTCTATTTTTGTCTATATGCTCTTCTTCCTTTTTCTACATATGATTGTGGTGAATGTATATGTTTTGGAATGTTTCTGAAAAGTATTGTGAATTCTAACAACTCCATCAAAATTGAAAGAGTTGATGAAATGCTGGAATAATTATTTCAAAGCTAAATCATTATGTATTGTATGGAGGATTGATACTAACTTTATTTATTGAAATTTATGGCTTCAAAGGAGTAAAAGATTTTTTTTAAAATAAATCTCAAAATCATGCCCAATTTGGAATCATATTATTGTCTTTCTTGTAGAATGTTTATAAATACAATGCACTAGCCACTTGGTTATAGGGTTTGGATATACATGGAAGAGTCATTTGTGACAATGGCATTAATTTTTTTTTTTGCTTCAATCTATGGTAAAATGAAAATGTTTATCAAAATTAACTTTGATGGTGCTTCCAAAGGAAAAATGGGAAAAAACTAGCAAAAGTGGTATTTTTTTAAATAATAAAGGTAAAATTCTCTTCACTTAGCATAATATGGAACTTCAACTCACAACTATAAAGAGGGTAGGACGCTTCTTATAGGGATTAAGATTGCAATTGAAAAATGATGAAAACATGTTTCAATTGAGAGAAATTAATAAATTATCGTTAATGCTATCAACAAAAATGGATGTGGGGATTAAAATAACAAATAATATTATTGTTGATGTTTATCATCTATTATTTGAGGCAATCTGCATATCTATAAAGAAGGAAATCAAATAGTAGATAATTTAGCCAATCACAGTGTTGATCTTTGTCTTGATGAAATCTAAAGTTTAGAGTGAGATTTTATCTTTGAATGAGGTGTTGATCTTTGTCTTGATGAAATCCAAAGTTTAGAGTGAGATTTTATGTTTGAATGAAAATGATATCAAGAGTTGATTATAAAAACATGATACTTTGAGGAAAACAAAGAAGAAATTAAAAAAGATAAGTTAGATATAGTTTAAGTAATCTGCATATAACTTATGAAAAAGACAATATAAAAACTTAACTGAAAAAACATGGTTGTTTATGTTGCAAGCTTAATGTGGTGGTAAGGTCTTTGGCCTCTCTTTGAGAGGTCTAAGGTTCAAACCTCACTTAGTATGAGAGAATCATACCCCTTATAAAAGCCAATGTAAACTCATTTTACAGAAAAACAATAAGCAAATAAAAAATATCTTTAATTTAAAAAAAAAACTGAATATATTTTAATTGACTTTGACTGAGAACAATATTATTTTGATGGCATGCAATAAATGACATACATAACTAATTAAAATATATATTATTTTAAATAGTTTTTATGGAAAAAATCTTAATTTCATAGACACCAAATAAAAAATATCTTAAAAAAAATAAGCTGAATATACTTTAATTAACTTTGATTGAGAACAATACAATGTATTGTTATTTTGATGGCACCCAATAAATGACATACATAACTCATTAAAACATATATATTAATTTAAATAGTTTTTATGGAAAAATCTTAATTTCATAGACAACAATTCAATGTTTTATTATTTTGATGTGGGACATCTAATAAATGACATACATAGCTTATTAGAAAATATATATATATATATATATATATATATATATATATATATATATATATATATATATATTAATTTTTATATAATTATATATAATTTTAAAATTAATCTAATTTTGGATTGAACGTTTATTCTTTTCCTCATACTTTGAGCGGTGTAAAAGGTTTAAAATGATTAAGGCATGATGGTTATATGGGCAAACTGCGCGAAGAACTATGTGGCGGCTTCTGAGGCGGATAACGGAGAATACTGTGATGGCCATAAAAGTCGGACAACTTACTCGAAATCGTGGCAGCTACCGATTCCACCATATAAGTTAAAAAAAAATTAATCTATTTTTTTTTTGGTTACATAAAAGAATTGGTCACAACTGACAAGCACAAGGTTTAAACCACGGGGCTGCTTCTACCAAACCTGTTCCGCTTCGTTATTTTTAACCCGATGTGAAGGGGATCAACTGTCGCTCCATGATTCGTACAAAATAAATAACTTAAATTAACTAAATAATTATATAAAATAAATGACAAACAATGAAAATATTTTTAATCTACAAAATATATTTTTTATATATATTATTTTAAAATAAAATCATCAACATCAATAATATTATATATAAAATTTATTTATTGGACTTTGGTCTAGAAGATCCAAGATTCAAACTGCCTATATAGGTGAGTGTATAAAGAAAAAAAATATCAATAAAAAAAATATTATATATAAAATTTAGGAGAAAATAGCCCATAATAGATACCCTGTCCTACCTCATATCTACAATGAGGCGACCGTACTCTACTTTGCTGGAGCCAGCTAAACCGCACTTTGTTCTCTTAACCATGGTCAGACAACCGTTGTTGTAAGGTAGATCCCATCCCATTTTGAAAACCTCACATATTTCTCTAGACCTTTCCATCGAATCTTCCCGCACTGCACGGTCAAAATTAAGGCGGCCATACCCATCGTGGGTCCCACGCGGCAAATGACGTGGCATTAAAGTGCAAGAAAGCGATGGTGACTCAGCCGTAGTGTCCGGATCGGATAAGCAAAAAATTTTATCACAACACCCCCATGATGGGAATCTGGGAGCCCTTCCTGGCCTTAACCTTTTTGTGGTCCAAAATAAAAATAAAAATAAAAATAAATAAATATATATATATTACGTGGCTGAAGTTTTAGATCTCCGACACGTGTCAAGGGGCAGCGAGGTTGCCAGCCACAAGATTTTTGGTCCGCCACGGGAATACCAAAATTTGTTTGATTTTCTGGAATTCAGAAATTCGGGTAAAAAAACTCTTGGCCAGCCTTCGCCCCTTACATTCTCTCTCCACAGTTACGTAAAAGACGAGATAAAGAAATGGGCCGGTCATATCTGAAGAAACGGGCGGAGTTTCTGTAAAAGAAGAAACGAGAGAGAAAGAAAACGAGTTGCCTTGTTTATGGCGTCGGAGGACCCTGGCACTTTGAGGAGGATTTGAGGTTCCGGAGAGGGGAGGAATCGGAGATTGAGAAGTTGCGGGGGCTCGTCCGGTGTCGGGAGAGGTTGCTGGTTTTTTTCGCGGCTCGATTTGGTGGAATTTGAGCCGCATTTTGTTGTGTTGGGAGTTTTGGCGAAGTTTTTCGAGGGAGACCGTGTGGAGCGATCGTAGGGCGCAGAATCGCTTCGGCCGAGCGGGCTGGGGAAAAATTTGCGGTCATTTGCGTTGTTTTTTTTTTTTTGGGGATTCTAGCCGTTTTTGCGGAGGATTGTATCGCTCGAGTGATCGGCGATGGATTTCAGCGGTTTGTCCGGCCGAGTTCGAGCGGTTTTGACAAAAAAAATTGACGTATCTGTCGTCTGCGGAAATAAGGGCTTGAAAGATCTGTGGAGATGTTTTTGAGGCAGATCGGAGGAGATTTGGCGAAGAAGCAGACTGTTTATACTCTGTTTTGTATGCACTTTTGAAGACTTCGTTTTTATGTGGCTTTTCTCTCTAAAGGCTAAAAATTAACAAGTTCTTTAGCACTATTTTCTTGGAGCATCGATTTCCTTTCAAACCTAGACTAAACCAGCCGTGGTTTTGCTGAGTTTGATTGCTTTCTGCAAAAGATTGGTTCGTTTATTTGAGCCAGCGTGCCTTTTCCTGCCGAAATTTTCCGGCCTGGAGCAATTTGCAGATGGATTGGCCTTCTGGCGTTATTTTTCAAAGAAGACGGCTTGACATACGTTTACCATGATCTTTTTTTTCTATCAATAACCGGCTTAAACCTTCACCGCTTCGGTTCTGGTTATGCAACCGTTTGTTATTTTAGACATCTTCCACTGAAGTTTCTACTCGTGCATAAGATGCTATGGGGTGCTATGAGCCATTTTGCGAGAAAACATTAGGCAAAAGGTGACATTTCCTCTCAGTAGTTGGTATTACTGTGATCTCCCTAGCATTGCCGTGGTTTGGTAAAAGAGAGTGGAGTACGTGTTGGAGCACTTGTGCGTCTGCCATGGCTTCTGTACTTGCCGTAGGGGCTTCACAGGTAGTCTGCTTAAACTTTAAATACAATTTGTTTTCACATTTCCTTTCCAGGAAGAGATTGTCGCTAAGCTTTTTACTGCTTAAGATTATATGTACAGCGGTGTTACTGTTCAAGTTATTGTTTCTCTGTTTTGTCCTTCTTCGTTTACATAATATTCCATTTAGATCACTGTTCAGACGTGTAGTGTTTTCATCCAAATATTTATATTCCAGCGAAATATTGACACATTTTCCACCACAAGAATGGGATTTCGTTGTAGTTTTCTCCTTACTTTTGAAGGAACCTTTTTTTTGGGTCGAGTTCGAATATCTGCATATTTGCTACTATAATAAAAACTTGTGGATGTTTTTTGTGGTTTAATTATACTTTCCACATACCTTACCTTTTGCAACCATTATTCCAAGCTATATCCCTGTTTGTATTCATTATGGTTAATATAAATTACTTTCCACATACCTTACCTTTTGCAACCATTATTCCAAGCTATATCCCTGTTTGTATTCATTATGGTTAATATAAATTACTGCTTTGTTCTCTGTACAGGAGGAAGGATTTGAGGGCCCTGCAGCATGGCAAGGCAATCAGAGCAATGGTGTCCATTATTCCGAAACCAGCAAATCTCAGTCTCCATCCGGTCGGTTTCAGAATGATGAGGTTTCTTCCTCAGGAGATGAACTGACAACCAAGGTAAGATCTTGCTTTTCTCTTTCTGATTATGGGAAATTAAACTCTTGAAGCTTTCCTTGGTTGATCTCTTCATGATTATTTTTGTGCTGTGTGTCTAATAATTCACATACGTTCAAATTTAGAAGGCCTGAGAATTGGATTTGATTAAAACGTGACATTGTTTGAGTTAGAAGCTAAATGTTTTTGTAATAAATAGATAGATGTCAGTCTGAAGAATACTGAGTAGGAAATTTAGAAAGATTTAAGTTAAAAGGCATAAAATATAACGGCTCTGAGTTATAAGCTTAATTAAATTTATTATTGCCTATGGTTGCAACTCCTCAATCCATGATGCCTATCAGATGATGGGTGAAAACTCGCGACTTGAAATGCCAGGGCATTTAAAAATCTTAAACAATTCAAGTCGTAAATAGGTAAGAAGATGAATTTCTATGCTTTATTGAATTTCATTTATCTTGATTCGTGATTTATGATTCAAGGTATATTGCTTTTGGAAATTTAAAATTTGAATGTTTAAGTGTATATACTATTTTGTAGCATATATTTCAGGTATGCTATGTTTAAGTGTATAATTTTTTTTTTCAATGAGTTTACACATGTTTTTATACATGTTTTTATAAGGGTCATGACATATCCCTCATACTGAGTGGGTTTTGAACCTTGGACCTCTTAAAGAGAAGCCAAAGCCTTTACCAATGTTTAAGTGTATAATCTAATGTATATTTCATTTGGAATTTTAAAATTTGAATGTTTAAATGTATGCTATTTTATAGCATATATAGGTTTGACACACGAGGTGTTGTAGGTGAGTTGGAGAGGAGAGGGCAATCCTCCAGGAGGTCCCAGGTTCGAATCTCCACCCTACCAAAAAGCTGGGTACCCAAAATCCAATTGATAATGTTGGTGCGGGCAGGGCTGGGTGCGACCCTCGGGTGACTTTGACGGTGTAGAACCCCTTGTTCGTGGTCTCTTAGACCAAGGCGGCCCCGCAAGGGGTTTTTCGCTTAAAAAAAAATAGGTTTGACATCAAATAAATACTTGTTTTTTAGGTTTTCCTGTAATCCGTGAAGCCAAATTTCTTTTCATTGGGTTTTTTTTTTTTTTTTATACTTGTTTTTTAGGTTTTCCTGCTATCTGTGAAGCCAAATTTCTTTTCATTGGTTTTTTTTTTTTGGTTATTGAAGAGGTTGAAAGTCGGGGTATATCAGGGACCATTTTTCCCAAGATTTAACGGTATATCAGGGACCATCCTTCCCGTGAATTAACGGAGAGCCCAATGACTTTTGCCACTGCGGTAGGACTGCGGTGTCCCTACCGGGACTCTTTTCATTCGAACTTGATATGGTTTTGTATCAAATTTCAGAGCCCAAAACGTTGCTTCGCTTTTTTGTCCTTTGCTCTGGAAGTCTCTTCTGCTCGTCACCCCCTTGTCCTCCCTGCCATATATACTGTTTTACAGACTATTCCTAAATTTTTGAAAGTCATAGGATTTATGTTTCCCATATAGCATGACTTGTGGGTACCCTGAGTCCACATATTACTTTTGTTAAAGCAACACTTACTTTCGAAGATCAAGATTTTTATAATGATATTTGTCTTTGATCTCAAAATTTGTTGCTTTTTCAAATGAGTTCATATGAAATTTATCAACTTCTTATTTTTCATACTTTCAATCATCATTTGAATGCTGTATTTGTGCCCTGAATTGTATGATTAACTTTAAGTGACCTGTGTGAACGCTGACATAGGTTAAAAAGCCCAATATTAGACTGACAATGTAAATATTAATGGCTGATAGGTTAGAAAGCCCTACACAATAACAAAACAGAGGGAAAGATGGACAGAAGAAGAACATCAGAAGTTTTTGGAAGCATTGAAGATGCATGGTCGAGCATGGCGACGAATTGAAGGTAATTGGTTCTGTGCTTGATTTATTCTTTCTAAATTTTAAACAGGATTTGTTTATAACTATGTGTGTAACATTCCATGTTATTCTGTCTGAATTTCGACTCATTAACAATTATTGACATAACTGCCCTAGTACTTTCCATCATCTTACTTTTTTGTTGGCATTGTTTTTAGAGCACATTGGTACCAAGACTGCTGTCCAGATTCGAAGCCATGCACAGAAGTTCTTCTCTAAGGTCCCTATCTTTTTCTATTGAGTATCCATGGTGAAATGTATTTATCATCTCAGATCGTTCTCAAGTTAGTGCAATACAGACTTACTTGATATAAAGTTAAAGGAAACACTAAAGAGAATTGAATGATTAAAGAAAACATGTTATTGTAATGTTTTGTACATAAAAAACCTTAATAGATGGTGATAATTTTACAGTCACCCATTGTCCAACTATTTTCTTTGCTTTGAAACTTTTTTTCTCAATGTGGTGAATGAAGCATATATGTTAATAGAGTTGTATCTTTGTTTTTCATGGTGACTTTTTGTGTGGGAATGAAAGGTTGATGTTTCCTTGAGCTTAGAAAAATATTATTTGAGCTGTGGTCCGAACTGTTGATTGTTCATGTTGATATTTATTATAAAATTAAAATTAATTAAATTTTGTTATCAAGTCATACTTTATTGATATGGAGGAATAATTACAATTTTGCTTTCTTATAAAGAGCAGTATTATTCTATAAAAGGAAGTAAATTTGAATATGCAAGGAAGGATGGAAAGTTATCTGATGCTTACTGGGCGTATGGAGCAGATTTACCACCTTTATTCTTTACAAACAAAACAAACAAAATCCAAACTAGCATTACCATTTTTTGCATTCTCCTTGGTAGATTAAATTCTTAGAGGATCCAAATTCCAAGATATGCAAATTATTTGTTAGCTTTAAGAGAAAGTTGCCAACCCATATGAAGTCATATTTATTCATGGGGTTTGTAGTGGAAGTTTACCATGACTTAATTTTGTGCCTTTTGGGTTTTCCTTGAAATCTTAGATTCCATGATGTCTCTTATATGAGGTGGTTTTAGATCCAAGTTGAATTCATGTGACCTTCATGCGTACAAATTTGAAATAATAATTTTTAGTCAGGCAACTCTTACCTATAAAGGATTTCAAATGGTACGAGCTTAACAGGTTAAATTCCTTGACTTTCAACGAAGAGACCTAGGTTCGAATCTTGCCAAGCAATACATGCACAATTGCCAAGCTGTTGTAGTAATATGGGTTTAGCCCATTTCAATCTTATATAACTAGTTTAAAGGAAAAAAAAAGCTCTTCCCTATAAGAGATAATTAGTGAATAATAAACCACTATTCTTAACCACTATTTTGTTTAACTGTTACTAATTTTGGACTGATTTTTTGCCTCTATCTATTGGAAGTGAGTAGTTATTCGATTGATCCATGCCTTCAAACTCCTTCAAAGTTCAAACCTTTATGTCAACATAAATGCATTTGAAGGTTATACACGGATATTGTGTGTTCCTTATTAATTTTGAAATCTTTGGCTGTGTGTGTAAGCTGTCATGCATGAATATCCAGTTTCGGATGAGGGCAGAGTAAATTGTTGAAAATGTTATTTCTACAGTTGCTTGTTCTCATGTGACCTGTTCAGTTGAATAATGGTTTTTTCTTATGGCATCTTCTGCATGTGGAAATAATAATTCACAGTGCACGTTGTACTCTGAAAATAAGACATTGGCACATGATTGCTAATTGAAATTTGTATATAGGCATTTAGGTATTGCATCTGAGCACCATTGTGGGATTTCATGCATCTGAGCACTATTGTGGGATTTGGTGATCTAGCACTATATGAGGTAGTTCAGCACTATTGTGGGATTTGGTGATCTGGCACTATATGAGGTATTTAATATAATAATACTGATTATGTATGTTAAAGCTCTCATGTTTTCTGGCAAGTAAGAAGAAGATTTTAGTTTCCTCAACAATATATGCCCTTTGATGTTTCATTTTGGCAGATTGTAATATACTGTATCCTTTATCTTCATGGATCATCTTTGGCTGAGAAATATGCTCTTTGATGCTACTTTACTACTATTCTTATTATTCTGTCCAGTTTCTTATGGCATCTGACAAACATCAAATCATCATGATCTCTGGTCATGTGACACAGGATAACCTGCTGCATGTTTTCTTATGGCCTAAATATTTATTTGTTTATTTTTGCTTCATGAACTTCCTTGGATGCTTTGGCTAATAAGAAAGAGCTCACTCTGCTTACATTATATATTAAACATACAATACTGTTATTGGGGTGAACCGAAGGCGTGGGTCCAAGAATAACTATATTAGACTAAATAGTTGTGATAAACTTGATAAAGATAATTATATTATAGTTGTGATAAACTTGATAAAGATAATTATATACAATTTTTTTTGTTGGAAATGCAATACATTGACAAAATGAAAGCTTGCTATTTAATTATTCTACACACTCTAAAGACATTTGTTCATGAAAAGTTCAGAGAAGTATCAACAGTCAATATATAGGATAACTGCATCAAGAGTTGCGGTTCACCTTGAGCCATCAGGATGCTCTTGGCTTCATACTTTGTCATTCCATTCTTGTAGTTTTCAATCTTTTCTGTGTTTTTTTATCTGCCTTTTGCGGCTGTAACCACCAAATAATGTGTTCTTTTACAGTGATTCCATCTTCCAGTTATGTTTAGGAGGTTAGTCAACACTCACCAGGAACACTGTGGCTCATTTCCATTTTGTATATTGTGCTGCCAAGGTCAAGCATCAAAGCTCCAGGTCACTTCCTATTGTGTTTTCTCAGCTTGTAGTCAACTATCAGAGGCATTCACAGCAAGTTGAGGGAACCAGGAACAAAGTATTTGGTTTCAAATATTCCTTGGGTGCTTATAATTTAAAGAAAAATTAATAGATCAAGTAACAACAATATTTAAAAGAGTACAAGAATCAGTCACCCACAAATAAAATATAGGGTTGCTTCTTCTAATGAAGCTTCATGAGTGTTTATTGGCAGATCGAAAATTCAAATTCGTTGGCTTTTTTGTTGGGGTGTTAACACTGATATTGATAAAGAGAGTCATGTATTTACATTAATGGGATAATATTAATGGTCATCAACAATATGTTAAAAACATTCAACTATCATTTTCCTCCTCCTTCGGTTGGATGGTTCAAGATGGTTCAAGAAATGCACCTTGGTGTATTCTGCCAGTTACTCAGGATTTGCAGTCAGCCTTAGCCCTTTGTTTTACATGTCACTTAGGTGGGCTAGGCTTTGGTCATGATTGATTTTATAAAACTCCATCCGACTCACCATTGAACCAAGGTAACCCTAACAAAATATTAATCTTTAATTTCGAGAGTTCAATTATATTGGTGATGTGTTGGACCTTACACAGCAGCTTGAGGTCCTACAGAAGATCTTAGTTGACGGATCCACCAATGCCACTGCCACCTGATCTTGTCAAGGTGCTGCTCATAGATATGCTTAGTTGTGTGGCACCGATATAGTTCTTGCTCTCCTTGTGATGTTTTGGTGCTTGAGCAGTTTACTGTATATTATGCTATTCTTTTTTAATTATTGTTACTTCTTCATTTAGAAAAGTTCTCTTGACACCAACTAATTTGTAGGTAGCAATGCTTAACAAAACTCTTTTTGGTTTGTGGTGAACATCTATAAGATCAAGGATGATTACGTCTAAGCATGGTAGATGGTAGGCTCAGTGTGTTTTGGTAGGTAATTTTTAGAAGATGTTTTTTGATGGATAATTAGTACATAGTTTGCAGCAACTGGATGGAAGTTACCAAGGTAGAGTGCAAACCTAGCCTGCCTTTCATATAAAACTTCAGAGCTGTTGGCATCAGCTTTTGGAGTTTTGAGTACAAAGTCATGCTTGCTCTGTCATATCAGAGACTGAAACATGCAGTATCCTTGGGATTGTCGAAGTAATGAATGCTATACGATACTAGACTCGGAAGGGTCTAACCAGCAAAGGATTGTAAAAATATATTTATATCTATTTAAATGTGATTTGGTGCTGTTTAGCGTGTTGCAAAATGCATGCTAACATTGAATTGCAAGTACAATGCAGGGCACTGGATGCTGAAAATTGAAATCTAAAAGTTTGAGGAATGAACTAGGTTTCAAAGAAAATGTGGTTAGAATTAGCAAGTTATGAATTTTTCTAATTCTGAAGGTCTTGTAGGAGATGTATTTGTGACTTCTAATAGCTAGCACATTTAATTTTGAGGATAGGAGTTAGATACGCATAAGCTGGTACCGTAAAAATAGGGACACACAATTATGCCAAATGTAGTTCAGAGTCTTAAAGCTGGTCAGCTCAGTATGTCGTCCAGCAAATTATACTACAAAATAGCAGCCTTCCAATGCTATGTGCCTTAGGCTTGATTTTTCTTCCCCACATAAAATGACCAGCAGTTATTAGTTCTGCTTTATCGGAAATGTGATGAAATCATTGTTGTTACAAAGACATTAATAAATTTGCCAGTAATGGGATGTAATGCTTGAAGAAGCAATCCTGCTTTATTGCTTTTGTCTCATTCTACCGAAATATAGAGAGTAATATTCTCTCAGATGATCACAACCTTTGGATTTATAAAACAGGAGGAATTTATTTTAAGGGCTCTTTCATCTTTGTTCAAGGATACTAAAAAATTATCTCACATCCTGCAGTTGGAACGGGAAGCTTCAGCAAGAGGCGTCCCTGTGGGTAAAGCACAAGACATCAGCATTCCTCCCCCACGACCTAAAAGGAAACCAAGCCATCCATATCCTCGCAAGGCAGGCACCACTATTCAAAGTGGTTCATCAACAAATGAAGAGGAGAGTAGGTCACCGCAAGCTGTTTCATCTGCATCTGATAGGCTATCTGTGGGACTCAATCTAGGTGGTACAACCCGCAAGGTACTTTATCGAAACTACGTAAAAGTAAACCTTTTGGGTTGGCTGCTGATCTTATGTAAAGTGTAGTTTATATTTGTGGAGTCTTATCAATAGCTATTGAGCTTGTTGATTAATGCATTGATTCAAGAAGCCTCATGTTGCCCTTGCTGGATTATTAGCAGACTGCAGCATTTGCTCCATACAATGCAAGGCCAAGGCCACATCAAAATAGCAACTTGCAGGAAACAAGAATGGAATTAGCAAGTACAAATAGCTCTTCATCAAGCCTCAAGCTCTTTGGCCAGACAGTTGTAGTTCCAACCAATGACTTAGCTTTAGATGCTTATGTTAAAGGAGCTTTTCGAGAATTTACCCCTCTTAAGCAGGAGACTACTCCATTTCAGGGCCAAAATCCAGAGGATCCAAAGGTGGAAAATGGCAAAGGACCATTGCATAATCTCAGTCTGAAATCTCAAACGAAACTAGGAATATCTGGAAATACCTTACAGAAGACTTCCATTATTCCTCCCTCTGATTCAGGTGCATGTGCACTGGAAGGTAGTGGTGATTCTAATACAAATTCACCTGGAATGGAGAACCATATGGGACAGCAAGATTCAGATGAACAGTTATCTAGTGAACTGGATAACAATTCAAACTATCTTTCGAGAAAGCATCAATCTTCTGCCCCTGTGCCGGGTTATCCAAGACATGTCCCAGTGCAGCATGTTGAGACAGGCACTTCTGACCATGCCCATGATTCCATGAAATACAGCCCAAATGCGGCTTCTCTGGTCCATGAGTTTGCAGCCATAAACATGCTGAATGGTAATGGTTCGGCATCCAATGTGTCTAGGCAGATGCAGACTGACATGCAGAATTCATTACACCCTAACTTTTTGCTGCCATTCCCTGGGATGCCAGGTCCTTTTAACCCAGCATATAACAATTTGGAAAATTTTGCCTGTATCCCAGGATTCATGGCTCCTGGATCTGCTCCAAATGTTCCACTCCCACCCTGGCCGCTTACCTCATCAGCGGCACTGCATCACCCAGCATATGCTGCAGCAACGCTAGCAGCTGCTGGATTCTGGCCTGGGTTGGTATCTGGTGCATCTGGAGCTACAATGGGGGATCCACAGTCCTCAAATTCAGGGGTGAATGGACGTTCTCTTTGTGATGAGAAAAGTGCAGCAGCAGCAGTCACAGCAGCAACAGTTGCTGCTGCATCAGCCTGGTGGACTTTACATGGTCCTGTTCCTCCTCCTTTTCTCCATCCTGGTATTTATGGACCTGTTGTAGCAGCTATGGCTGCAGAAGCTGCAGCAGTTTCAGCTGCAGCCGCAACTTCAGGAAAATTTTCACCTGGATGCAAGACTGAACCTGTAACGGAAGTAAGAAAGCAAGAGCAAATTCCTATGACTAAGGAAGAGAATGAGATAGTACATGCAGTGCCTGCCAATCCAAATTCCAAAGCTGATGGAAAAGTATCTATGCAGCAAATGGATGATAGCAAAATTGGCTTATTTTGTCCCAAATCTGGAGCTGCAGTTTGTTCACCCCAAGATTCATCATCTGGCTCTGATCAAAACCCAACAAGCTGTATGGAAGAAACCTGTGATGCAGAAATGCATATGGAAAAACAGGATTTAAACACTGAAGAAAAGGATTCTAATGGGCATTGCACCAACTTGCCCAGTGGAGAAAATACAACCAATATCATAAAGGAAAGGTCATCAAGTGGTTCAAATACACCTTCAAGTGCTGACCCTGAAACAGATGCTTATTTGGAGACTAATGCGGAAGTGATCAAAGTAAACAGTGAAGGAGACTTCGAGTCCAATGGGACTGGAAATTGTAGTTCTGAGGCAGGAGGAGATCTGTTGACAAAGGAGACTGGGGATTGCACCTTACCTGAAAGTCTGCACAAGACTGAAAGAGAGAAAAATAATTTATCAGCAAAGCAGGATGAAAAAATCGAAGATATTAGAAAACATGTTCATAAAGACAGACACCAGATCCATGGGGTAGATGCAGGAGGTCGACGATCCAAGTCAGGAGGCCATCTCACTGATACATGGAAAGAAGTATCTGAAGAGGTGGTTTCCTTGTTTGAGACTTGCAATATTATTTTTAGTACAAGCATTTTGTAGTGAGACTTTTAGACAACCATCCTTCAGATTCCCTTCTTAAACGTTTGCAGAATTAGGAGCTAATACTGAAGGCTTTTCATGACTCACATGCTTCCATTTGAACTAGGTTTATCGTATTTGGTGTTTAGTATTTAGTAAATGCTTTTCTATAGCTCTGTTGTTTGCTCACAACAAACATTTCCTTCTGTATTTGTTTTTCAGGGTCGTATTGCATTCGATGCTTTGTTCACTCGAGATGTTTTACCTCAGAGCTTTTCTCCTCCTCAGAGTCTCAGGGACCAAGAACAAACTTTAAAATCTAGTGAGACATCTTTGTGCAATGATGCAAATAAGAAACCAATTACAGCAACTCCAGATGAAATGCAGATTGACATGCAAAGTAGGCTGTTAAACAAGAGCCAAGTAATAAATACATACACCCAAACAGAGGATGGTGGTTTACAAGAAGTCCCTTTAAACAATGCTGCTTTACCTTCCCAAGAAAAGAAGTTACTGGACTCAAAAGCTACTGTCAGTGGTCAGTCATTAGAAGAGTACGGAGATTGTGGTACAAGCTCATTGCTAAATGACAATGCAACTGTAGATTTTAAATCAACTAAATCATCGGTTATCTCAAGCTTTGGGAATTTCAGGTCTGGCCGAGGTTTTGTACCATACCAACGGTGTTCAATTGAGGCAAAGAAGAATAGGTTGCATACACGACCCACTCAAAACTGTCAAGACAATATGAGAGAAGAAAAAAGAATCTGCTTAGAACAAGACATCAAAGAGAGATAGCGGAGCACATATTCCCTCTTGTTGCTTTGCTTTAAGACATCCATTCCCTTGCAGCAGGTGTGCTTAGAACCTTACCCTGCTTGGAACAAATTTTCCATCAAATTGCCCAGCAATCTAACTATTGTTCTTCAGGTTGTAGAGATTAAATTGGTGGGTAGCAAGCGGGATGCACCTTGTTGTTGTCACATATTCTGGTCTCCAGGGATATACAACTTGTCAGTATCTGCTCAAATACTGAAGCTCAAATTTGAGCCAGCAATGTTCTCTATCATGCCAACAGTGTTCTCTATCATGTAAAGACGAGAGCATTTTAAATATCAATTTATTTTAAACCTCTTCAGTCTTTTCTCATCCCATTCAAGGCCTTCCCCACTTGCATTGTCATTTCAGAAGGCTGGCTTTTGCACATATTGGTCATGTGATGGGGAGACCTATCGAGCCATAATGCCAAAAGATGCAACTAATGAAATCAAAGCGCAAATCAAGCTGCAATGGGCAAGCGTTTTCTATGAATTTTGAAGAATTTTGTAACAGATTCATTAATTTTTATAAAGAAATCAAGACCTGTACAATGAGAAAGAGCAGGAGCAGAACGAATAACCTGCTCCAGAGATCAGAATATTATAAACGACATCATCCTTGTCCAAATCCAAGGATCTGTAAATGTGCAAGCAAAGCATTTTCAGAAAACATCCAAAAAATTTCTCCAAACTGCTTTGCATTGGTTTTATTTGTTTTGTCAACTCTTAACAAAAGAGGGTCATTCTCCTAGTGTTGTTTTCAGTATTTTGATGTCTGGCTTAAATAAAAATACAATTGAAAAAGGGATATGTAGCACAGGGAAATCAGTGTTATATTTATTTTCATTATCTACTTAGGCCATTGCTCAGCTCATCCATTTGTGTATGTAGAGAATTCAGCTTGAAGAGAAAGCTCTATAAGTTTGTGTTATTTTTTATTTTTTGGTTTATTTTCATAGTGCTGTTGAAATATACACTGAGAAGAAAATATTCAAGTAGATTCCTTTCCATGCATTATTAGAACAGTTCATTAGCTTATTAAATCAGTCCTGACGTGGTTCCTGAATCTAATAGGCTTGATAGGGAATGTGGTTCCCAGAGGTCACCCTTAGAACAGTTCATTAGCTTATTAAATCAGTCCTGACGTGGTTCCTGAATCTAATAGGCTTGATAGGGAATGTGGTTCCCAGAGGTCACCCATAAACGAAAATCTTATTCATCAAGAGAATGGTACACTAGTGTGTTAACGGTAGCTCGATAAGTCAAGCTTGATATGGGATCCCAATCTAGAAGCTTCCCTATAGAAAATTTGTGGATACCAATTCAGTATAGAAGCTTTTGGGTTTGGTATTGATTAACTCAATAGAAACTTCCAAGTATATTTGTGTGAGATGAAGATGTCACTTTATCACGTCATATATGTCGTGGAGATGAAAGGACTACTAATACATCGATGACCAGAACACAAGTTGAAATCCTAAGAAATGTGAACATCATCTCTGTACATCAATTTGAGAATCGATTTCTTTTTTGAACGAATAGAAGTTGAAGCAAACATCAAACTCTTATAACTTCCTTACCTGGTAAAGGTTGGAAAATGATAGGCAGCACAGGATTCAAACATGGGAGTGTGGACCGCTCTCTGAGTCTAAATAGTGCTTCTCTTCAACTCTTTCAAAACCCTCCCTCAAGTTTTAGCAAATTTTCCTGATAGCATGTGGAAAAATATGGATAAGATATGATTCAAAAATAGGACCATACCATATGTATTGAACAGGTACTATCTAGCTACTTCTGTCTTTGTAACAACTTCCTTCTAAATTTTCAGGTGCTACTGTCTTTGTAATTGTAAGCAAGATATGCTAGGAGAGAGTATCACTTCTTGTTACAGATCATAGGAAGAAATTTAAAAACCAAATAATTCTTATAAAGAAAATCTAGATAATATGGCAAAAATGTCATTTTTGAAAATCCTTACGAGAAGTTAGGATGCCCTGGTTAGGAATAGGAAGAGTGAATTGATGGCAAACCTTATATAGGTAGCAGATACCATATCAGAAGTGATTAGTAAGGGTGAGATGGTCAAGCATGATATAATGGTTCTTTAAAGCAGAGGGTTAATATGTAAGGCCCATAGATACTGGCCAAGTTTTGTGGAGATTTAAAATTGGATAAAGTGGAAGTGGAGATTGAATTCAAATTACTCTATGACTTCTCTTTCGAAAAGATTTTTCTTCATTATCTTCTCTAGTTTGAAAATCAATGATAAAAAAATTGATGGTGGCCCTTGGTTTAGAGACAAAGATACATTATATTTAAGACCATGGAAGGAGAATTTTTGTGTGGAGATATATAGACTATTAAATGGCCTCTTGTGTGGAATAGGCTTTTTGGACTTCCTTATCAACTTATCAATAAGAAGGTTTTAAAGAATATTGGTAATACTATTCATCCAAGAAGGACCGACTACAAAGGAGAGAAGAATGTTTATACATGTGTTGCCATGGATATTTCAAAACCTCTATCGTAGTCCATCAGGATTAAATATGAACTTAGAGAATGGGAGCAACAAGTGGATTATGAAAACATTTCATTTCTTGAAAATGTTATGAGGCAATATGGACATATGGCAAGAGATTGTAAAGTGAAAATAACAAAGAAAGAGGAAAATTTTGGACTTCAATATGAAGCAAGACCACGTCATAATAGAAGCTGCATCAAATTAAGGTTTTTTCACTCCAAAGAAAGCAGCAAAAAAAAGCTCCACTACATCATCAAATGGCAGTGGCCATTTTAGTTTACTGAAATCAATCATTAAAAGAAAAAAATGATACAAGGTACGAGGAAGTATAATATGCAAATTCAATTTCATGAGTGAAAGGTGGGAACGATGACGGGGAGGCAAATTTTAAAGTAAATGAGGTCAAAGGAGATCAAAGGTTAACCCATGTAAACCTTTATTTTTCCTCAAGTGCATTAAATCCTCTCCTTGCAATAAAATGAAAGTAGTACATGGTGTATCCATTGCACTTTAGGGTTTCAAGAGCAACATAATAAAGAAATGCATATGGAAGATATCCATGGAAATTTGGGGTTTTAGGGTAGCATAAGAAGTAGTTACTATGGATGATTATTCTTGTACTTTAGAGTTTCTAGAGCAATATATGAAGCCATTCCTTGAATTTTAGATTAGTATAAATATTAATATGGAAAAATAGAATAGATTGATGAAGATGAAAGTATTGGTGGGAATAGAAAGAAGAGAGTGTCCATCAATGCAAGAACAAAGAGGAAAGGAAACTTAAAAGGGATCTATTTGGGAAGCCAAAAAACAAATATCACTTTTAACAAGTGGGGCTAAGCCCACTAATAAAAATAAAAAGTAACTATAAAAAGGATATATCCCTAAGAAAAAAGTTATTAAAGAATTAATTGGTTGCCATAGTTGTAAATTTATTTTAATATAAGAAGCAAAATTAGGTAGTAAGGAATATAAAGATGCATTTAAAAAAGTTTAAAATATGGGAGATTGTCTAACAATTTCTTCTATAGGAGCTTCCAAAGGTATTGCAATAATACGAGACAAACATAAATGGGATGGACAATTGTTAGAAGCAAAAGGTAATTGGGTTGTTGGACTATTGTTAGGAATTATTACCATCATAGTTAGAGCGATTGTAAGTTGAGTGCAACCACTCAACACAGGGTCCATTAGTCTACTAGTGGTTAAGGGTAGTTGTTGGTTGGTTGGTTGGTTATGGTTTGTTATGTTATATTGGGCATGACAATTGTACATAAATTTCTTCAAACCAATAATGAAAATCATTGAAGCAATTGTATTAGTGGTATTGAAGTAGGACTCAATGCCTCAATGAGGAAGATCACTAAGCCTTCCTCTAGCTTCAACATAGAGGAGCTCCAAAGCATTTTGTTAATAGCTATGTTTGCTTACAGAGGTGCATATGCAGGCACAAATGTGAGATTGTCTTTTATGCACAATTCCCTAATGAGGACTTTGTCACTCAAGACATCATCATACAATAATAACAAGGTGGTGAAACAGATTATAATCTAACAACAAAATAAGAGGCACTTGCATACACCTCACGTGCTCACCAGCACCTGCGAAGTCAACTGTTGCTCCACCTCTTTGACCTATGGTCACTCAGTTGCTTGCCTCGTCAACTTATGCTCCTTTGGACTTTTTGCTATAGACCATTTTGAATCTTGCATAAACGCATAGCCATTGCCTCATTATTTCCACATTTGAGGACGAGTTTATAGGCTTAGAGGCATCGATGCCCTGCCATAGGCTAAACCTATGATAAATTCTGCCCAAAGCATATACAAGGCATCAACATGATTGCATGCTTTGACTGTAAGTTGAACTTTTCATTGCTATGCACTTTGGTTTACTAAACATCGATGTTCAATTGTGCAAATTATGTTATCAATAAGGCATATGATTATTCCAACCATCTATGCGCATCAAAATTGAGGACAAGTGATCGTTAAAGCATGTTATTTCGACTGCATGAGAGTTTTCAAATATAAGGGCAAAGGGCAAATTGATTCATTGGGCATCATGAATTTTCTGTGAAAGGTACGCAAGGTGCTTGTGGGATGAAGCCCATACCTCCAACCTTGGTCATCAATGGCTAGACAAACTCTAGTTGGTGTAACCATTGCATATGCCTTGTTCTTCATTTGTCGAATGATATGATAACATTTGGTAATCTATCTATACTCAATGCAATCGCTCGACAACTCACTATTTGGGATATTTCTATGGAGGTTATCATTTAGGACCTTTGAAGGTCAACGAGGAGATGGTCGAGCAGATTGTTAAGACCATGATAAAGCTTGTCTATCACAAAAAATAAGGTAAAAACAAAAGCAAGAAAGTTTTTTTTTAGGCAATAGGGAATATTCTTAAAGCACCAACAATATATTCTTGGAATATTCTTAATTGGAGGAAAAATACCTCAATTCCCTACATCTAATTTTTTTCCAATGATACATTACTAAATTCTTGTAGCTAGAGGCATTAATCAATTTATGAGTATAGGCTTATATATACTCGTTGGAAAGCATTTTTGAGGCCAATCTAGTGGAATTAAAATTTTCCAGTTTTGTGAAGGTTTAACATGGCTAGTGGTGCACCAAAATTCCTATTGTCCGATTCCCAACTATTGCGAGGGAATAATTACTCTACTTGGAAAACTAAACTCAAAACTCAACTTGAGTTTGAGGAAGTGTGGGAAGTTGTAAATGGGTCCATTACCCATCCTAACATAGATGATGAAGAACAAATAAAATTTGACAAAGCAGATAGAAAGGCTTGGTTGATCATCATGTTTGGTGTCTTTGATGAAGTTCAACCATACATTCATGACTCAACCACAACCAAAGACACATGGGACAAGCTCCAAATAGTATTTGAGGCAAATAACAAGAACCAAATCTTGTTCCTTCAAAGCCAACTTCATTGCTTAAAAATGAAGAATGGAGAAAAAATTGAGTCATTCTTGAGACGAGTTGCAGAGCTACATGCATCACTACAAGCTTTGGGAGAAACAATGTCTGATGACACACTTGTTCCCATTATTTTGAGATCTCTCCCTTCATAGTATAATGTGTTTGTGACAACTTTGAATGTCACTGAGCAAACACCAACATTTGAAAAGTTGGTGAATCTACTTCAAAAAGTAGAGGCCTCTCATACATCACAAGATGAAGATCAAGTTCTTTCAAATCAAAAGGGGAAGCAACTAGTCAAAAGAGGTACAAGACCTCAACATCGCTTCCAACATCAAAGAAATAATTTTTGCATGCAAAAGATGTGTGAACTTTGTGGCAATAATGGCCACACATTGAAGGAATGTTGGCACAATCCTTTCACAAATGGATCCTCTTCTCAAGCAATGCATCCATAGTAGAAGAAGTCATCAACGGACAAGAAAAATCCAAATTGGAAGAAGATACGTCAACAACATAGTAATGTTGCCAAAGATGACCACTCAATGAGAAGAAGAAAATGACCACTCAAGAGAAGAAGAGCATGTATTTGTTGCTCATGCTCAACTAAGTCAGCCCAATGATGTTTGGTATGTCGATTCTAGAGCAACCAAACATATGATCGATCAAAAATATTGGTTCTAGACTCTAGATTATTCCAATCATATAGGAAAGGTCTCTCTAGGTGATGACACATCCTATGACATCAAAGGCATAGGTGATGTCAAATTGTGACTTGGATCACACACATGCAAGATAACATAAGTCTTGTATGTTCTAGGACTCACTAAGAATCTGCTCTTCATCAATCAATTACTTGACCATAATTTGAAGGTTGAGTTTGACAAACGACAAGGATCCAAGGTATGTCTCATTCATGACAAAGCTAGAAAGTCCATGATTATTGCATATGGTAAAGGAATAGGAAAAATGTTTGAGCTTCATATAGTTCATCATGACAATCTGGCATTAATTGTCAACTCTAATATTTTTGCATCACTCTGGCATTGCGAATATGGTCATCTAAGTTTTGGCCATCTTATTGCACTTCAAAATAAGCACATGGTCAAAGGTCTTCCTTCTTTGAAGAAATCTACTCAAATTTTCCCTTGTTGCTTAGCTGGAAAGCAACATCGAGCTCCATTTGGTTCTTCAGAATCTCGAGCCAAAGGGCCTCTCGATTTGGTCCATACCAATATTTGTAGACCCATGGCTTCGAGCTATAATGGCTCCAAATATTTTCAGCTTTTTGTTGATGATCATACTCACAAAATATGGGTATTCTTTTTGTAGAACAAGGATGAAGCCTTTTCTACTTCAAATAGTTTAAGGCTCAAGTTGAGACATTCACAGGTCGTTGGATCTATGTCCTCTGCTCAAATTGAGGGGGGGAGTTCACCATTAATGAGTTTTCAGCTTTCTTGAAGAAACATGGCATTCGTCGATAATTGATAGCTGCTTACACACCACGACAGGATGGTGTTGCTGAATGCAAAAATAGAACCATCATGGAAATGGTTTGTTGCATGCTGAAGGATTCTTAACTTGCACCCTCTTTGTGGGAAGAAGCTGTACATACTGCAGTCTACTTTCTCAATCATGCCCTCATTGCATCTCTTGATCACATCATTCCAGAAGAAGCATGGACCAAACATAAGCCATCAATCTCTCATCTTCGTGTGTTTGGTTGTACAACATATATGCACATCCTAAAGGAGAAGAGACAAAAATTGGATGAGAAGTCTCATCAATGCATTCTATTAGGCTACAATGATGAATCAAAAGCCTATAGATTATTTGATCCGGCTACCAAAAAATTGTATATTAGTCATGATGTCATCTTTGATGAGAAAGATAAGTCACCCTCATCCTCTCCATAGGAATCTTCATCCAACTCTGTTCTAGTAATACTTCAAAGTGATGAAGATGAAGAAGATGCTAATGAGGAAGTTTCTAAGGACAACAATGATGAAGATAATGATGGAGATGTGGACCAATCTACTCTGCCACATCACACAAAAAATACCCAAGTGGTATATTAGCACATTAAGAGCTTCAAGGATAGATGGAGTTCTAAACACATCTACCATAAGACCAAGGACACATAACATGGCTCATGATGAGGTAAATATGGCCCTAATGAGTATTGTTGAACCATCCACAATATAAGAGGCTCTTCAATATAATTCTTGGAAGAATGCTATGGATATTAAATATCAAGCATTAATGAAGAACAAGACTTGGCAACTTGTTGATCTTCCACTAGGGAAGAAAGCTATTGGATGCAAATGGATTTTCAAGATCAAATATAAATCAGATGGTAGTATTGATAAATACAAGGCATGACTTGTAGCCAAGGGCTATGCACAAAAAGAAGGCATCAACTATGAAGAAACATTTGCACCTACAACAAAAATAAAGACCATCAAAATGATCTTTGCTCTAGCTACACAATTTGGATGGAGGATTCATCAGATGGATGTCAAAAGTGCCTTCCTCAATGGAGACTTAAAAGAAGAAGTCTACATGACTCAACCAGAGGGATTCATTACACCTGGACAAGAAACAAAGGTGTGTAAATTGATCAAATCTCTCTATGGTCTCAAACAGGCTCCTCGAGCCTGGTATATAAAAATAGATGAACATTTTGAAAAACATGGTTTCAAGAGAAATCCATATGATCCAAATTTGCACCACAAGGAACAAGGAGGGAAGTTGTGATCATCATTGTATATGTGGATGATTTGGTCATCACAAGAAGTTCTGAGAGAATGATTCTTGCAACAAAGGATGACTTGAAAAGCTCATTTGACATGACTGATCTTGGACTATTGCACTATTGTCTAGGATTGGAGGTGTGGAAGACACATCACCGCATATTTATCTCACAAATCAAATATGCCAAGACACTTCTTGAGAAGTATCGCATGAATGATTGCAAGCCCATGACGACTCCTATGGAACCAGGGCTACAACTCTCACGGTCTGATTCCTCTCCACTAGTGAATGCAACTCTATATCGCTAGTTGGTTGGAAGTCTCATTTACCTAACATACACCAGACCAGATATCAACTTTGTAGTAAGTTACCTCTCACGATACATGCAAGAACCAAAAATGTCTCATTGGAAGGCAGCAAAAAGGGTATTAAGGTATGTCCAAGGTACCATTGAGTATGGTCTAGAATTTAAGAAGAGTGATAAGTTCTTAATCGGCTACACAGATGTAAACTATGTAGGATGTATTGATGATTGAAAATCCACTTCTGGATATGTATTCTTTCTGGGATCTGGACCTATATCATGGGGAAGTAAGAAACAACAAACAGTTGCTCGATCTTCCACAAAAGCAAAATATCGTGTTAGGAGGAGCTGTTTGTGAGGCAATATGGTTGAAACGTATGCTAGCAAGTATGGGTGTACCACAAAATAAACCAACAACCATGTACTGCAACAATCAAGGTGTATTGAAACTTGTTCATAATCCAGTGTTCCATGAGCGCACCAAACACATTGAAGTTTAGTGCCACTTCATACACAAACATGTTCAACAACACAATATTCAGCTCAAATTTTTCCCTACTCAGGAACAATGTGCAAACATCTTCACCAAGTCACTTGCACATGTTAAGTTTGAAGCATTTCGAGATTTTCTCTCCAAGAAACTCTAAACTATGATGTAATAAGGGGGGAATGTTAGGAATTATTACCATCATAGTTAGCATGATTGTAAGTTGAGTGGTTGCAACCACCCAACACAAGGTCCATGAGTCCACTAGTGGTTAAGGGTAGTTGTTGGTTGGTTATGGTTTATTATGCTATATTGAGCATGGTAGTTGTATATAATTTTTTTCAAATCAATAATGCAAATCATCTAAGCAATTGTATCAACCATTTTACAAGAAAGAAAAATGTTTACGAAAAAAGGGGGATATCTCATACAATTACATGAATTAATAAAAGATATACCAAAATACTTAAACCATGACAAAAAAGTAATAATAATGCAATTAGAGTTGAAACTATCCTAACATAAGCATAAATTAAAAGAGAGCATTCAAGAACACACTACAATAAGATCATCAACAAAAAGTAATAGACTAATCCTAATGCAATAGAATAAATTACTCAACACCTAGGGTATAAAGGATCATACCATTCATAAAGTAATCATGATAACATACTCACTTCTATTCAATATTGCTTGCTATGTCACCACAATAAGAAAGGAAATATCAAACTTGGAATGTATGCAAAGAATACGACATGCCTGAAAAATTGATCCTCGAGTGACAGTTCTTGATCTTTGGCTATAAATCCTAGTAGAGTGTCTCATCCTCCTTCGTGGAAGGTAGTGAACCAATAGTCGATGGATTTGGTTGTGATTACAAGGGCAAGAAAGAGAAAGGTGTGTATGTTGTGAAAGCAAAAATAATAGAGCTTGAAAGCTATGTTAGAAATAATAACGAGAAAATGAATGTATGATAATAGTATGGTATTGATGGTAAAATAAGGAGATGAAATGAATAATAGTAGATGAAAAGAATAACTTTTCTTTTTGTGGTCGATGACTAAATTATTCTCTTTTTGAATCTATACATTTGCAACCATCAATACAAATGATGTGTCTTCTTAACCTTAGGCATAAAAACATGCTAGAATTATGAGCACCCATCAAAAACCCTAAAATATGATTAATGACCATGATCGCCATTTAAAGTGGCAATCTTGGGATCGTCAATTGAAAAGATGTATGATTTGGTAAACATGTATAAGTATTGTTAAAAATTCTCCACTATTCTCACAGTATAATTCCATAGGATCTCACAATATTTCTAGACAAATACATACAATAAATTACTCAAACGATTCACAACAAACTCGCTAAATTTTATTGAAAATACATCTACTTTAAACAATGCTTCTTAGATAGTCTATTACATGGCTTTGTCTTCAATAAATATGTACATGAGACTCTTCATATTCACATGACTCTTGTCCTTTACATTTATATAAACTCTTCATCTCCTCATACTCACAGGAGATCAAACTCTTCACATCTCTCTCTTACATAATAATAAATCTCACATATTACACAAAGATAAAGTATCTCATGATTACACATAACTCCTCATTTCTAGACATGACATTTCACTCATATAGCTCACACTTTTTAACATAACACCTCACACACATAACTCCACACTTATGTACATGACACATAACTCACACTTAATAACATGACATATGTTGGAGGTATTACATTATTTGGTCCCATTGTAAATATTTAGATTAGGGTATGAGTTTAATATTTGTGTATATAGTAAGTATTAAGTTAGTAGGTGTGAGCATGTGTCATGTAATTAAGTGTGTGAGGTGTCTAGTTAGCAAGTGAAGAGTTATGAGTGTGAAGTGTCAAGTTTAGAAGAAGTTATATGCAATCATAAGATACTTTATCTTTATGTAATATGTGGGACTTATTATGTAAAAAAGGAATATGAAGAGTTGGTTCTCCCATGAGTTTGAGGAGAGCAAAGGTCAAGAGTCATGTAATGTGAAGAGTCTCATGTATCTTTATATTGAAGACAAAGCCATGTAAAATGTAACTCGAAGAAGATTTTATTTATGCATTGCTTGAGTTTTTTATCAATACAAATTTTTATGTTGATGTTCATTTGATATATGCTTGATATTGATGATATTATGATTGATTTATGTTCCTATGATTGAAACCTATGAGATAATATTGATAATTTGTTAACAGTGGTATTAGAGCCATGTATCAACAAGGAAGGACATATGTGATTTGTAGAAATGAAGATATTGTTGGAAGATGACTATTGAAGTCAAAGCATTCAAGGAGATATTATTGGAGGACAAATTAGAGTGGATGTTTGTTGGAATGAAAGCGTTGGAGGACCAAATGATAACACGAGCAAGAACATGCTACAAAAGGAGTTGTGGAATGACTTGGAGAAGAAAGGAAGAGTTGCAAAGCTAAGTGGATGAGGACATTATTGAAGAACATAACGTCTTGAATCTATTTGAGAGAAATGACAACAAAATATGGAGAGACAAATTGAGCTATGAGAAAAAGACATAGCTAGAGAAAGAACATTGGAGAAAGAGTGTTTTAGTAACGTTAAAAAAATCATTTGTGAAATGGCACAAAAGGCTTAATGATTAATTCAATTGATTGTTGCAGCATTAATGCTTATACTGGAATAGAAAGGTTGGTGAAATTCGTGTTGGGGGAACGTTATTTTGTTGATGCTAAAGGAGAAAGGGAGAATGCCAAAGGTAAGCTTAAAATTTAGATTATTGAATCTAATTTGGGCATATATTTTATTGGATTTTGATTTATTTTGGGAGAGATAAGAAGTGGATTGATTAATTAATGTGGAGTGATAAGAAGATTTAATTGAAATTTGAATGATTGAGAGTTATAAATAGAAGAAATTAATTATTTGATTGATTGGAGAATAAAATTATGATTGAAGTGAATTGATGAATGAAGAGAATGAATTTAAATTGAAGGAATTCAATTAATTGAATTGATAATTGGAAGGGAGAAATTAAATTGATGATTGATTGAAATTGGGAGATATAAGAAGATTTAAAATTTAAAATTTTGAGAAATTGAATTGGAGGAGATATAAGAAGAATTAAATTGATTTAATAAATTAATTGATTGAAGAGTTGAATAATTGTGAATTGATTGAATTTAAAAGGGAGAAATAAGAAGAATTTATAGTTTGAATTTGATTGATAATTTGCAATTGAAATTTGAAGAATTGATTTGATACTAAATGATATTTGAAATTTATTTACTGAATTAAAGGGAGTTATAAATGAAATTTATTAAAGATATTTTTTTATGAATTGATTAAAGAAATTGAAGATTGATTTGAATAATATTGAAGAAGAAGAACTGTGGAGATAAAAGGATTTCTACAAAACTGAAGAAAAAAGAAATTGAAAACAAAATTTTAAAATTTTGGGAGCAATTGGGGAAAATAACTAATGGAATAAAATATTCAAAATGCATTGTTAGAAGAAAGCAAAGAAAGGTTGAAATGTTTAAAACTTCACATACAACACTTGAACAAGAAACTTTTGAACAAAAAGATATATCAATAAAATTAAAGAAAGATTTATTGGACTCTAGAGCATACTTTAGAGTATCTTCCCTAAAGTATATAGGTTCTAAATATTTAGCATTTCATTTAAATATAGTTGCACCAACTTTACTATTTGAGAGGAAATCATTTTTGTTGTGAGAGCACATAGGGAATTGTTTAGAGTGTTTCTAAACATAGTAGAAGCAAGTAAAATCTCCATAATAGTAGAGATTTCAAACTGATTGGAGTGCTATAAAAGCATTGTAAGTTCTTATGATTATGAATCTAATGAGTCTATTTTCTCATTTTGGTATCAGATCCAGGTTTTCTTATACAGATCAAAACTTGTGGAGAATGGCGTGAAGAGATCTGAAGCATGCAATTTGTTAGAGAAACTCAAGTGGCTAGCACTCAACAGAGTTGCAAGGAAGAGCTCGAGTAAATCATTCATATCTCATGTATCCTGAGGCATTTTTTGATGAAATTTTGAGGGTTGTTAGATAATTGTATCAAGAGGAGCAGTCAAAATTTCAGGTAATTTGGAGCTCATTTGCTGATTTTATTAGCATTTTGATTTTTGCAATAAAATGGTTGTATAAGGTGTAAGACAGGGTATTTGCTTCTAAAATTTTGGGAGAAATATTATTTAGATAAAATCATCATTCAAACAAAATTTCAGGTCATTTGGATCTGTATTGATCGATTTGTGTGAATATTGATTTTTTCTTCAAAAATCCTAGATCCGAAATTGTGATAAAAAGGGAAAAAGTAAATGATCACATATTTTTCACCTTTGTGAATTTTATTCTAAAATTTAGAGGGTTTTCAGATTATTGTCTCAGGAATACAAATTTTAATTTTTAGAAATTTTGGAGCTATATGGATTGATTTATGTGAAAAACATTGAGGTTGTCTCAAAAAACACTCTAAGATCTAGAAAGGGCAAAAGTAAATTGATCACATATTTCTCATTTGTGTGAATTTGCTTCTAAAATTTAATGGATTTTCAGATACGTCTATTAGAAGTCTACAGAAAAAATTTCAGTTTGTTTCAATTAGTATTGGCCAATTTATGATAAATTTGGTGCTTGAGATTTTGGTAAATAAAAAAGAAGCATGTATTTTTGCAATCAGAGGTTAATTATGAGATATTGACTTAACAGGTTGAGTCAATTGAGTAAAAGAAGATCTGCTGCTGCTCTTTATTGCAAAAATATTGTATTAGAAGCTATCTATATTATTCCAATTTTTTTTTGATTAGCATCAATGGCTGCCAATAACAATCTTCCCATTCCTGAATTTAATGGGTTAGATTATGAGTATTGGTCTATCAATATGAAGACCTTACTCATAGGCAAGGGGTTATGGGATATTGTAGAAGAAGGCTACAATGAACCTGTAGATTGGACCACCTTGAGTGTAGCTGATAGAACCAATAAAAAGGATGCCCAAAAGAAAAACTCATTTGCCCTCTACCATATCCAAGCAACCTTGGAGAAAAGCATCTTTCTAAGGATTGCTTCATGTACATCAGCTCTAGATGCTTGGGGTGCCTTGAAGGATAGCTATCAAGGCAGAAATAAAGTGAAGCAAGTGAGGCTTCAAACCTTTAAGAGGGATTTTGAGAACCTAAAAATGCAAAATGATGAAAATGTAGGTGATTATTGTGTTAGAGTGAAAGCCATTGTAAAAAAAATGCAAACCCTTGGAGAAGGCATCAAAACTAAAGTAGTGGTGAAGAAAGTGTTGAGAACACTTCTTCATAAATGGAAACATATTGCTATCATTATTGAAGAGTCTAACTTTTGATGCTCTAATTGGTTCTTTGGTGTCTCATGAAGAGAGAATACAGGGTTCTACTTCAACAAGCTATGGAGGTGATGACAAAGCATTCTCATCCAAGGAGGGTGAAGGAAGAGGACAAGGAAGAGGACAAAGGAGAGGCAAAGGAAGAGGTAGATCAAGAGGTGGCAACCAAGGAAGAGGAAGAGGAGGTGACAAATCAAATAAATCTTGTTACAATTGTGGCAAGGTTGGTTGTTGGAAATTTTGAGTCCCTAAGCTAGGAGTTGTTATTGATGTCAAAAGGATCTAAAGTAAGCACTATGTTTGTGTTTCACAAAGAGCTTCATGAGAAGCAAAGGTTTTTGATCAAAGGTTCAAGAAGGGATGCATGACATGTGGTTCCAAAAGGATCTTCAAGGGAAGCTTTGCAAAAGGTTTTTATTTAAAATCATGGATGGCATATTTGAAATGGGTTTTTCTTAAAACCCAAGTTGGCTTTTCATTTCATCGAAAAATGTGCCCTAGTGATGGAGATATTTAATTTTAAAGATTTAGTTTAAATTTAAATTTATTTAAAATTTAAATTTAAATTTTAAAATTAAAATTAGAAGTTTATCCGCCGACGTCATGAAGGAAGTTTCAAAAAGTCCGACGTTTCCAAAACTAAGGGAAGGCATATAAATATACCATTGATTTTTTTAATTAATTCATCCTTTCTCGTTGATATTTGCGCTTGGTATTTGCGAAGAAAAAGAGCTTGTGTTTTTCATTTAAGTGACGTAGTGAACATTAAAGGGAGACAACGACCACTTCCTAAAACACATTGGACAACATGGCCTAGTGGCAGTTTGGATTGTGCAAAGGTGTTGGTGACAAGGAGGTTGTGCGTTCGATTCCCACAAGCATCGTTTTTGGCTTTGTTCTGTTGAGGTGCCCAAGGTGCATACTTTTTGCTTGGCGAAAGAGGGTGAAGGATAAGAAGCGGGTGGCGCTTATTTTTCACCAATGAGCTCGCAGCTCGTGCGGCAGCTTGGCCGCGGCTAGGGCATTCACGTTGGGGCAAGATGAGGGTTCGATTCCCCTTGAGGCAGGTATTAAGGTTTTTATTATTCTTTTGTTTAGATTGCCTAAGGTGGAGTGATAAGGGGTAAAGGTGCTTCGTTAGTTGATTTGTTGAGTAACCTTAAGAAATTAGGTCATGGTGGCTATTTGAGTTGTGAATTTGTTGGCAATTTTGGGTTTGAGATCCTAGCTCCTTATGTATGAGTTGTCATTGATGTCAAAAGGAAATGGCATTAATGTTAAGAGGATGTGTTGGCTTCAAAGGTGAAAGATTCCAAGAGAATCTTCTTAAGAGAATCCGGAGAGATTCCATTGGATAAGGTTTTTGGATAGGGTTTTTATTAAAACCAAGTTAAATGGTTTTTATTAAAACCAATGGAGGTTCTCTTTATTATTTAAAACCCTTCAAGGTTTTAATTAATTAATTATTTAATTAATTAAGGGAGAAATTATTTTTAATTTATTAAAAATACTTAAAGGTTTTTAAACCTTTTTTATTCTTAATTTATTAAAATTAATTAAGGGTTTTTAAACCCTTTAGAAAGCAATTTCGATTAAATTCAAAATTACGTTTCTCTGCTGCCGACATGTTCTAAAGTCCACGATTGGACTATAAAGATGGGAAGGATCCTAAGGTTTAACTCTCTTGAGAATTTCGAATGCATTAATTTTTGGCTACGATCGATGCTCTGTTGACGTCGCGGAAGAAGAGAGCTCGTGTTTGAAAAACTTACGAAGTGCTTGTTCGTTGAAGTGGTAGGAAGTCTGTCTTAGACTTCGTTAGCCCCTTGTGGGCTAGTGGCAGCATAGGCTACGTTTGGGCTTTGCGTAGGCGGAGGTCTGCGTTTCGATTCCCGCGGAGGGAGCTGTGCATGGATTAAGTCACGTTTTTGTTAAAACATATTTTGTGCCGCGTTTTTTGGATTCGTCAAAGGCAGCCATTTCGTGATTTTTGGATTCGTCAAGGGCAGCCATTCCACGATTTTCGGATTCGTCAAGGGCAGCCATTCCGCGTTTTTTGGATTCTTCAAGGACAGCCATTCTAAGGTGTGATTAATTTCTTGATATAATTTTTGGCATTGTTTAGCATTGTTTAAAAGACATAGGAGAAATAAGGGGATATTTCTTTGGTTGTATTTTTGAGATTAGTCTTTTGCTATGCTAAAAGTTTAAAATGGAGATATAAGGTGTAAATTTTGGTTGTTGTGTTTTTGACTTCTTTGGTGGTTGTTTTCAAAAGAAGAGAAGCTAAAAGGTGTATTAAGGAAAGTTTTTATATGCTCATTTATCTTGGTTCTAACCCTAACTTGGTTGGAAGTTTGAGGGTTGTGTGTGGTGATAGCTTTAAGGGTCAAGTTTCTTCTACTCCAATAAGGTATGGGCACATTCTTCTTATGAGTATGATTGGTGTATATTTTCTGAAATAAGGTTGGAGTGAAAAGGTTTTCAACTAGGTTTTCTTTGATTGGGTGTAAATCCTATTTTTTGGTTTGTTGAAGACTACTTATGCATTGTTATCCTTAAGGAGAGTTTTTGATGAATGCATAATTTCTAGTTTGAGATAGTGGAAGCTTTGTGCACTAGGGTTTGTATTTGTGAGTCAAGCTACTTGCATTGAGTTGGTGGAACCCTTGGTTGGTTGTTTTGAGTTTGATGGTTGAGTTGCTTCCATAGAGGTTGTTTGATCAAGTTATTGCTTTACTTGATTCATGATATTGAGCTTACTCCATTGAGTTGATTTGAGCAAGTTATTCTTTGCATTTGGTGATATTGTGTTGGTGGTTGTTTTGTTCAAATATCTTTGGAGGGAAAAGGATTTCTACTTGTTTCCTTTTCTTGTGATGATTGGTTGAATGCTTCAAGGTTAATGTTGAGTTGAATGATATTGGTTAAACCTTGTCTATAAGCATTGTTGTTAAAGCCCTAATTGGTTGAGAAAAGATATTGGTTGTGGAAAGAACATGAGTATCATTGTTATATGAGATATTGCATGTTTGGCAATTGTTGGGTTGTGTTTCATGTTCTTGAGAAAAGCATACTACATCTATCTTATTCTTTTGAGATTGATATTGAGTTGAGATTGATATTGGGAGTCAAGTATAGATCATATTGAGTCTCTAACAATTCTCTTTATGTTTCTATGAGATTTGAGATTGAGTTGAAGATTGATATTGAGAGTTAAATATAGAACATATTGAGTCTCTAACAATTCTCTTTATGTTTCTATGAGATTTGAGATTGAGATTGGGAGTTAAGTATAGAACATATTGAGTCTCTAACAATTCTCTTTATGCTTCTATGAGGTTGATGAATCACATTGGGTATCTAACAATTCTCTTTGTGGGTTCATGCTAAGCAAGTTTTTTCTTGGTGAACTTGTGAGCTGTTTTGGACAGGTTCCGTTGGGGACTTGTGAGCGAGGTTTTGAACGAGGTCCCGTTGGGGACTTGTGAGCGAGGTTTTGGACAGGTTTCGGTGGGGACTTGTGAGCAGATTTGGACAGGTCCTAGCGAGAGGACTTGTGAGTCGAGATTGATAGTTCTATCGAGAGAACTTGAGGATAGAGGTACATTGGTTCTATCGAGAGAACCCGAGGACATATTTGGCAAGTCTTTGAGAAGGCTTGTGGACGGAGGATTGATTTGTTCAAGAGTTGGACAGATCCGATAGACGAGAGGAAGATTTGTACTAGACCGACTGATTGTGTTTGATACAAGTTGTTGAGCTGCTGTGGACGTGATCATAGAAGGCGGAGGTATCTTAGGCTAAGCATTGAGGATAGGAGGTCTTCGATGGAAAGGAGTTCCACATGCTGGCAAGAGGTAGAGACAGTTGATCTTATGAGGGATCATATCCGAGAGCAGAGGGGAAGGTATCTCCTTTGGGCAGAGTCTCATAAATTCAGATTGGGGGAAGGTATCTCCTTTGAGCGAGAGGCTCATAAATTCAGATTGGGGGAAGGTATCTCATTTGAGCCAAGGCTCATAAACATTGTAATTGGGAAGGTTTCCCAAAGAACTTTGAGATAAATTTTAGAGAAAAGTTTTGTGGACGTAGCCCAGGCATTCTGGGTGAACCACGTTAAAATTGGTGTCACTTTTAAATGATTTTGTGCATTGCTTTGATATTGCTTTGGGTATATTGCTTTACTGTTTTGAAGTATAAAGGAAAAAGTAAAAAGAGGTCTTATACTGTTCACCCCCCCTCTCGGTATAAGCTTGTGTTCTTTAGAATTATTTTTAATTGTGATTTTTTAAATTGTTAGGAGTAATAAAGGTTTTTGATAAAGTTCTTTTTAGTGAAAGTTATTTTTAAGGGTTTTCTTTTAAAAAGAACTTTGGTGGATGTTAATATTAAGTAGGAGTAATAAGGTGTTATTTGGATATTATTGTTGTGTTATTACTCAAGATCTCTAACCCTTGTTAAGAGTTGAAAAAGAAAGTGTGTTGAGTGTGACTGATTTAGTGGACAACTCATAAGGCATCAAAAAGGTATGAGTAATACTCTCCATTGATTTTTTTTGGGTGGTTGATTTTTGAAATATCATTGGAGTGAAAAGGATTGATTGTGGTTTTCTTTTTGAACATGGTTGAGTTAATGCTTCAAGGTTTTCTGGATTATGAGTTGTGATTAAACCTTGTTTGATAAGCATTGTTGTTTAGACCATTGGTTGAGTGAAGTACTTTGAGTTTATGCTTCAAGGTTTTTTGAATTGAGAGTTGTGATTAAAACCTTGTCTTATTAGCATTGTTGTTGAAGCCAATGGGTGATGCAAAGAACTTGAACTTGAGTTAGAAAAAAACATGAGTATCATTGTTATGTAAGATTTGTTGTTGAGCATTGTTGGAAATATTTTGAGTTAGTTGATTCATGCTTGGAATAGGGTTTGTGAGAAAGAGTTATTTCTTGAAGTGATTGGTTGAGTAGAGTTGATTGAGCCTAGTCAAGTGGTTGCATGAAGTGGTTGTTCAAGTTCCATGAAACAAACTATTCTATATTCTGATTGAGTTGAGATTGAGCCTTGAGAATAGAACATATTGAGTCTCTAACAATTCTCTTTATGCTTCTATGATATTGAGTTAAGATTGAGCTGAGTTGAGATTGCTTTGAGTTGAGATTGGGATTTGAGTATAGAACATATTGAGTCTCTAATAATTCTCTTTATGCTTCTATAATATTGAGCTAATTTGAGATTGCTTTGAATTGAGATTGGGATTTGAGTATAGAACATATTGAGTCTCTAAAAATTCTCTTTATGCTTATATAAGATTGAGCTGAGTTGAGATTACTTTGAACTGAGATTGGAATTTGAGTATAGAACATATTGAGTCTCTAACAATTCTCTTTATGCTTCTATGATATTGAGTTGAGATTTTGTTGAGCTGATTTGAGGGAAGTCTTTTAGAAGGCTTGTGGACTGCTTTTGTGAAAGCTTGCTATGCATATTTGAGCAAGTCCTAGAGAGGACTTATTGAGCAGATTGGGACAAGTTCTGTGTGATCTTGTTGAGCAGATTTGAGCAGGTTCTGAGTGAGCCTATTGAGCAGACTTGAGTAGGTTCTGAGTGAGCCTATTGAGCAGATTTGAGCAAGTTCTGAGTGAGCTTATTAAGCAAATTTGAGCAGGTTTTGAGTGAGCCTATTGAGCAGGTTCTGAGTGAGCCTATTGAGTAGATTTGAGTAGGTTTTGAGTGAGCCTATTGAGCATATTTGAGTAGGTTTTGAGTGAGCCTATTGAGAAGATTTGAGCAGGTTCTAAGTGAGCCTATTGAGCAAATTTGAAGAGGTTATGAGTGAACCTATTGATAGAGCTTTGGAGGTGACAGGTTCTAAGTGAGCCTATTGAGCAAATTTGAAGAGGTTATGAGTGAACCTATTGATAGAGCTTTAGAGGTGACAGAGTATAAAGGGAAAAGTCTTAGTGGATAGAGATCCAGTAATCAGGATAATTGAAGACAAATATGAGTGAGAAGTCTTCAAGTGGAGAGAGATCCACCAGTTAGTGCAGAAGAGAGACAAAGTCTTCTAGAAGATCACTAGCCAGAGCAGGAAGGGGAAAGAGTTCTCCTATGGAAGAGATCCATGAACTTGAGATTTAGGGGATCAAAATCTCCTTTGGAAAGAGGTCCATAAAAATTGTAATTGGGAAGGATTCCCAAGATATTGATTGAGAAATTTTTAGCAAAATATTTTCTTCGTGGAGTAGCCCGCATTGGGTGAACCACGTAAATTGTTGTGTCACTTTTGTGGATGGTATTTTGTGCATTGATTTGATTACTGCTATTGATACTACTATCTATACACTACATAATATTGAATTGAAAAGAAAATTAAAAAGTGGTCTTATACTATTTCCCCCCCTCTCAGTATAAGCTTGTGTTCTTCATTGGTCACTTTTCCAGAGATTGTTGGTCCAAACCTTCTCAAGAAGGGTAAGGTAATAACTATGAAAACTATGGAGAAGAGGAAGGAACTTATTCAAATATGTTTCTCACCTATGGCAAATCAGATCAAAATGTCAATGAAACTTGGATTTTGGATACTGGTTGCTCAAATCATATGAGTGGTAAAGAAGAGCTTTTTGCTACAATGGATTCCACCTACAAGTCAAATATCAAATTGGGAGATGACAAGGCACTACAAGTTGAAGGCATGGGAGCCATGGAGGTTCCAACAAAAGAAGGCACAAAGAAGGTAAACAACATTTATTACACCCCCAAACTCCAACATAATTTTCTTAGTGTTGGACAAATAATGGAAAAGAACTACAAGCTTGTTTTTGAAGATGGAAAATGTGTAATTTTTGACAAAAACAATTGTAATAGAGTTGTTACACAAGTGCCTATGAAAAATAATAGGTTGTTTCCTCTTAATTTTGGGGAACAAGGAGGTGCCCAACTTGCTAATGTGGCCATAAAAAATCCAAGTGTGCTTTGGTACTTGAGATATGGGCATCTTAACTTTGCAAGATTGAAGTTGTTGACTTCACAAGCTATGGTATGTGGATTGCCAAAAGTTGAAGAGCACAATGAGGTGTGTGAAGGATGTGTTTTGGGAAAACACTCAAGAACCAATTTTCCAAGAGGACAAGCATGGATAGCGAGCCATCCACTATAATTGGTACATTCAAACATTTGTGGTACAATGAATACCAAAAGCTTGGGTAACAATTCTTACTTTCATTGATGATTTCTCTAGAATGTGTTGGATTTATTTTTTGAAAACTAAAGATGAAGCTTTTGAATGTTTCAAGGATTTCAAAAATAATGTAGAGAATCAAAGTGAGTATGTTGTAAAGAGATTAAGGACTGATAGAGGAGGGGAGTTTTGTTCAAATGTATTTCTCAAATTTTGTAAATATCGTGGGATCAAAAGGCAATTAACTACTGCTTACACCCCACAACAAAATGGTGTGGCTGAAAGAAAGAACCTCACTATTGTAGAAATGGCTAGATTAATGCTTCAAACAAAGCAAATCAGTAACATGTATTGGGCTGATGCTGTTAGAACAAGTGTTTACATTTTGAATAGGAGTCCTACTTCTAGTTTAGATGGGATGACTCCTTATGAGGGTTGGTGTGAAAAAAAGCCAAATGTAAAACACTTCAAAGTTTTTGGTTGTATTGCATATGCACACATCCTTGATGAAACAAGAAAGAAAATTGACCCCAAAAGTCAAGCATGTATTTTCATTGGGTATTTTGAGTCTTCAAAAGCATATAAGCTCTACAATCCAAAAACACATAAAGTTGTAATTTACAGAGATGTGATTTTTTATGAAGGGGGAGTATGGGGTCATAAAAAACTTTTTGTTGATGATGGATCTCATGATGCAAGTTCCTCTCAAGTGCAGCCTGAAAACAACAAAGGAAGTCCTCCTCCAAGCCCAATTATGAGTACTACTTCAAGTACAACTGATGCTACTCCAAGTCCTTCTCCACAAAGATCAGTAAGTTCTTCACAAATGGATATTGATTCTCCATCAAGAGGTAAGAGAACACTTCAACACCATTCTTATTTCCAAATGTTGGATAAGAATTTCCAAAAAAGGTACACTAGAAGCCAAGCTAGTGAGATGAATGCAGTTTTGAAAAGACTTGAAAATTTGCACATGTATGGTGATGATGACTCTCAAGAGCCTAAGGGTGATGTTGTAAAATATGCTTTAATGACTAATATAGATCTAGAGCCATCTAGTTATAAAAAAACATGCACTCATGATGTATGGCAATGAGCCATGAAAGCAAAAATGACCTCTATAAAAAAGAATGATACTTGGGAGCTAGTGGAGCTTCCTAAAGGCAATAAATGTGTTGGATGTAAATGGTTCTATAAGACCAAGTTTAATGCTGATGGGAGCATTGAAAGACACAAGGCAAGGCTAGTAGAAAAAGGGTTTACTCAGAAGTATGAGATTGACTATGAGGAGAACTTTGCTCCTGTTGCTAGATAGGAGACAATCAGACTAGTACTTTCCTTGGCTGCTCACAAAGGGTGGAAAATTCAGCACATGGATGTTAAAAGTGCCTTTCTTAATGGGTACTTGAATGAAGAGGTTTTTGTGCAACAACCTCAAGGATTTTAAGAACAAGGTAAGGAGCATCTTGTCTACAAATTAAATAAAGCATTGTATGGCCTCAAGCAAGCACCAAGGGCATGGTACTCATGCATTGATGGCTACTTTCAAAGGTATGGGTTCACCAGGAGCAAAAGTGAACCTACTCTCTACTACATGAAACAAGGTAAAAACATTCTCATTGTATGCTTATATGTGAATGATCTAATATTCATGGGTAGTAGTGCTAAGATGAATAAGGAGTTCAAAAAATCCATGATGAAAGAATTTGAAATGAAAGATCTAGGTTTTATGCATTAATTCCTAGGCATGGAGGTACATAAAACAGGTAAAGGGATCTTCATATGTCAACACAAATATGCTCAAGATATGATAAAGAAATTTTCTATGGAGCAATGCAAGTCTATTGCAACTCCAACGGGTCATGGGATCCAATTGAGCAAAGAATATGGAGCACCAAAATTTGACATGACCACTTACAGGAGCATGGTTGGGAGTCTAATGTTCCTCACCAACACAAGGCCGGATATTCAATATGCAATTTCTCTTGTTTCAAGGTATATGGCTGATCCATCTGAACTTCATCTACAAGCAACTAAAATAATTTTAAGATATGTAAAGGGTACATTGGATTTTGGGATCCATTACCACAAATGTAATTCTATAAAATTAGTTGGCTTTAGTGATAGTTATTGGGATAGCAATATAGATGATAGAAAATCTACTTCAGGGAATTATTTTAGTCTTGGATCAGGACTAATTACTTGGAGTTCCAAAAATCAGACTGTTGTAGCATTATCATCTATTGAAGCTGAGTACATAACAATCACAAATTCTAGTACCCAAGATTTATGGTTGAGAAAAGTACTTGAAGAAATAGGAGAAAGACAATGTGGTCCTACTATATTGTATTGTGACAATATGAGTGCCATACAATTGGCACATAATCCTATCCACCATAGCAGGTCAAAGCACTTTGACATGAAGTATCACTTCATTCGAGACATGGTGGAGAAACAGATGATTGAGCTACGACATTGCAGCACTTTGGACAACATAGCGGACATCTTATGAGTCTATTTTCTCAAGATTTCTCAATTTTCAAAGAAGTCAAAGATGAAAATTTTTCTATATTTGGTGATTATATGAGGTCATAACTTATTGAAGCACATAAATATTCTAAAAAATGCTATTATATTACCTATAGATATTGGTATGATAATATGTATGGCATTGCTTACTCTTGAAATTCATAAAGACAAAAATCAAAGGTAAGAAAAATTTATTAAAAACTTGAAGAACAAAACTATGATGAAAAATATTAGTTGTAACATAGATGATTTACAACATATAACAAAAAATGATCTTCTTCAAGAAACAAAATCGGGTTTAAACAAAGAAAATACAGACAATGATGATTTAAAAATCTCAAAAGATAAATACAATGATAAGTTATTATATTCTACATGTTCTAGCAACATAGCTAAATCATGGGATTCTGATGATGACAAGGACAATATTAATGAAATATATTATTGTAATGAATTGCTCTTAAGGATTACAAGTATCAACCCTGAATAACATATTTAGTAACCAAACTTGAAGGAGTACAAGAGTTAAGATCAAGGAAAGAATCAAGGAGAGACTGAAGGAAAGAAGACCTTCACAACAAATAATGTAATATGAGGGGGTATTGGAGGTATTATATTATTTGGTATTATTGTAAATATTTAGATTAGGGCGTGAGTTTAATATTTGTGTATATAGTTAGTGTTGAGTGAATATTTTGCCCTATTGCAAAATGATCACCACAAATAGAGTATTGAATTGAAAACTCTCTCTTGCAAAGAAATTAAGTGAAATCACCCATTTCTCCAAGGTTCTGGTAAGCTAACATTTGTGAGTATATAATCAATGAAAATGAGATAACAACAAATGTAAACCAGAATGAACTCAAACCTGCAAGTGACAGTTAACAAGGGGCCTTGAATAATTCAAATAATGCTTAGCAATTAAAATTTTTCCAAAATGCAAAATATTGATTCTTTTTAGTGCTCTTGATATTAGTGTGATCTACCTTGAATCCCAGTTAGTAAACGACTTTTATCTTCAAATTAAAAGGATTTCAAATGCAAAAGTGCGTGGAATTGTCCACTTCATTTTAGAATCCATGTCTTTAATGTGTGGTTCATTTTGAAGTTAGTGGATTCATTTTATCTTCATTGTAAATGTTCCACTATCCCTATGTTAGAATTTGGTGTTAGTAAAAGTTAGTAAGTTAGCATGTCAACATTCATTTGCTTTATTTGCCTTAGTGTGAATTTGGCGTTAGTAACCCTCCTAGACCAGTGTTTTATCTAAAGATTAAATTGATGTATTTGGAGGTGCAGAAATTTTGGAAGGACCAAAAGAGAAGCAAATGAACTAGAAATAAAATAGGAAATTTTGGAAAATGGACCAGAATGAAACTAAAACTAAAAACAAACAGAAATTCTGGAAGGACCAGAATGAAAGACTTAAACAAAAATTCTGGAAGGACCAGAATGGAAAATCATAAATTCTAGAAGGACCAGAATGAGAAAGAAACAACAGAATTCTGGAATGACCAGAATGTAAAAGTAAACAATAAAAAATTCTGGAAATGACCAGAATCAGAAAATGACACTCTGAAACAGAAAAGCAATTAATCTAGAATGCTAAAAATAAACCACAAAAAGAAATTATCTACAAGGTTAGCTGGAAAAATAAAAATGACATCCAATTTCGGTTAGTAAATCCCTCCTTGCAAAACCCCAAGTTAAGAGATAGATTCTAAGACAACCTGACCTAATAGACCTGCAACACAAGCACAATCAAATTAGACCAAGTGCGAGACTCAAAGGATAAAATGTATTCGCAATATATTTGACATTCACCTATTGTAACCCATTTAATGGCATAAACAAATAGATACAAGTCAATTTTTTTAAAAAAAGATACATAGTGAAAACAGTAGTTTTAGATGTATGCTTCTTGTAGTTTTTCTCACAAAGATTTTTTTTGCCAAAATGAAAGCATTGTATTTTAAAGAATTCTCTTGTTTACACAGATTTCCAGCCCCCCTTTGTACAATGGCCTCATTGGGCTTTTAAAGGATGCAAAGGTCCCTCCGTTTCAACTTCTCATTTTTACTGATGTTAAAACAAATGCAAATAAAACAAGAAACCACTTCCCTTGTTTTGTGTTTACCCATTACTCCGGTTTTAACATCGCAAAGTAAGACTCCTTATATCTCCCCTAAGTTTTTATAATAAAAAGTTTTAAATTTTTTATTAAAATCTAATAAAGTACTTTATGTTATATAATAAAAAGTTTAAAAATCTTTATTAAAATCTAATAAAAATCTTTAATACTTTATATTATATAATAAAAGTTTAAACTCTATTAAAACTTAATAAAATACTTTATATTATATAATAAAAATTTAAAACTTTTACATTGTATTTACCACTTTTCTTTATACCAAGGTATTGCATTTCACGTAATCTCTACGCTCCCCCGGTACAACAATGAAAGCATGGCTTTTCTAAGCTTCAAGATAAACATTAAATCTGAGTTAGACTTAAAGTTTTAAGTGATAAACAAACGTGCTCCCTTGACTCTCCTTCTAATGGGCTCCATCTTAAATCTTCTTAGGGACAACTCTTCCAACCAAAGGAAACATCCTTTTCGCAACACAACTTTATGGCATCATATTAGGGTTAGGGTTTTTGTGAGCCACGATATCATGAATTCCTTCCCTTTCGACATGTTGCTGCATCCCTGACATATTCTCTGCCTTCTGCGTTTGTTACAACAATGCCCAGTACACGTTTCAAACGTTTCGCTCTGACCAAGCTTCGTCAACTGTCCAATCACTGCTCGAACGTTATCACTGTCGTTACAGCATAAATGAGACTATCACTGCCGCTCTTTGTTTTAATGAATTCACCACCTAATCAAAGGCCTTTTGATTCTTTTTTTTTATGATTTATCTTAAAATATCTCTTATGAAATATGTTCCCTGACTGACGCAGCAACATTCTCGTCCTGGGACTAGCCGTTATCATCGCTTGCTGACAGGGGATGAAATGTATGTAGGTTATATCAACTGATAAACACCCTAACACCTCATACTTTGTCTTAATAAGCCTCTCACGCCACGTTGGCCCTGGCAGGAATCAAATCTTGTCACGATACTTCAACGCAGATGACACCGTCAGAAGACACCCGCTATATTCTATCATCTTCCTACGTGGCCATTTGATGGATTTGCCATGAATCTGTAGACATACTATCTTAATTATTGTTCACATCGCTACGCTGGATGCCATCACCGCTGGGCATCTCGCTCCTCATTGGTCCGAACATCCGACTTATCACCATACATTTGAAACCTTGCCGCGTCTGCTCTCCACTTGAAATCTGCTATCAACACATGTCTACCTTTCTGCTCTGTCATATTGCTGCGTGGAGACTACTTTGGATTTTTTTTTGATGAAGAACCTTTTATATACAACATATCCGCAACATGTGAGGGGAGAGATTTGAACCTGGACCAAGAGTTTTAACTACCCACTTGCTCTCCAACTCCTCTACATAAACGGATACTACTTTGAATTTTAAAAACCTACGCCTCTATTTGTGATGTGTGGTATCCACATCACACTGTGGAGTCCTCGCTAGTCGCCTTGACGCCAAACTATCCGAGTCAGCCCTTCTGAGAAACTCACTGTTCAAACGTTCTTCATCACTGCTTGTTCATCTCGGCTCCAATTATGGCCCATGTTTTGCCGCCATATCAAAGGTCCGAATCCATTTCTCCTGTTGTGGTCCCTGCAAAAAAAAAAAAATAAAACAAGTTAATTAAACTCTTAAAAATTGAAGTGCCCTAAAATTTACGATGATCCTTTAGCAATATAATGATATATATGATAACATACATATTATAATATTACATTATAATATATATTATAATGTAATTATAATATATACAATAATATCCACGATTATATTCATTTTATTTATTTATTTTTTTAAAATTTTAATGTTTATTTAAATTAGATTTAAATAGAAATCAAATATTTTATTGATTTTATTTTGAGACATTAAAATTTAACATTAAAATTAATCTCAAACCAAGATGATTTTATTTTGAGACATTAAAATTTAACATTAAAATTCATCTCAAACCAAGCCCTTTCCAATATACGCTGCAATATATGAGGGGAAGGTATAAGCCAAAAATGAACTTTGGAAATATGAATTGCAACCCCTAGGTGGCACCTATAGGAACATTGCAACAAAACTTATGAGAGCAATTTCAACACCAATCTCAAAGCAACCAAATCCGAGGCTCTAAAATAAAACAAGGAGGCACTCCTCTCAAGCAAATTGCATTGCACTCCCATGAATAGAACCTACGAAAGATGCTACTCAAAACAACCAAACAAAAATCAAACCAAAATTATTAAAGTGGGTCCCTAGACTTTGGGGCTAGTTGTGGGGAAGCCACAACAATTAGTAGGTGTGAGCATGTGTCATGTAATTAAATGTGTGAGGTGTCTAGTTAGAAAATGAAGAGTTATGAGTGTGAAGTATCAAGTTTAGAAGTAGGGAGTTATATGCAATCATAAGATACTTCGTCTTTATGTAATATGTGAGAATTATTATGTAAGAAAGGAATGTGAAGAGTTTGTTCTCTTGTGAGTTTGAGGAGAGCAAAGGCCAAGAGTCAATGTGAAGAGTCTCATGAATCTTTATATTGAAGACAAAGCCATGTAAAATGTAACTTGAAGAAGCTTTGATTTATGCATTGCTTGAGTTTTTTATAAATAAATATTTTCAAAATATGTTTTATATGCTATTGATGTTTATTTGATATATGCTTGATATTGATGATACTGTGATTGCTTTATGATCCTGTGATTGAAACCTGTGAAATAATCTTGATAACTTGCTAACAACACATATTATAGACTCAAATATTAAACACATTCTAGACTAAACTATTTACAAGGTCCTTGCATTAATGTTGCAAGGTACCAAATAATGTAATACCTCCAACACCCCCTCATATTACATTATTTGGTATGAAGACCTTTTGCCTTCATGTGCTCTCAATATTTGAATCTTGTCTAGTTTTTTTTAATGTTGATACTAAATTTGGTTTAGGTTCTTAATTCATCTCTTTGATTTGTTACCTGTTCTTTTTAAGAAGTCATCAAAGGATATTATTTCCAAATTTTCTAATGTCTTATTATGTTCCTTTTCCATAAGAGTTTTATGTATAATTTAATACCTATTTTGGTATTATTCTCTTGCAAAAAGTTGATCCACATGTTTTTGTGCAATTTCTATCACATCAAAACAAATATGCCACTTTTGTAGGATACAAAGGCCTCAATTTTGTTAGTCTTTTAATAAAAAATATCTTATTGTCATTGATGTTTTTGAATTCTATCATTCTTCCTTTATTTAACAATGAAATTAAATTATTTGTTATTCTTGGAACATAAAGCATATTTTCTAGTGTACATTCTGAATATGATAGACTAAGTGTGATATTTTTTTTATCCTTGTACTTGATAGATTTTATCATATGCTATTTTAATTGGTATATTGTTAGCTTTTGAAGCTAAATACTTAAGATAAAATCAACCAAAATATCAAAATAAATTTGCAATATGAGATATATGATAATGACAATATTCTAAAAGTATAAAACTAAAAAATAAATTCAACTATAACTCATAAAATAACCATTAATAAATGCTCACGAAATTGTATCTCTATTAAATCAAGATCTCAAGTATCCATACTTCCATTTTATATAACATGTCATATCCTATACATATAGGATGTAAAGTGACTCTTCATATGGAGAACTCTTGGTCTTCACTCTTCTAGAGACTCTCCAAATTCCTATTCTATGGACTCGTGCACATGGACAACTATGCACATTTACAATACGAAAATACTTTGCACACTTTAATAACACATGCATTTATTACATTACATAAAGTAATTACTTAAACTCTAAACTAGGACATTCTTTCCTAATCTAAATATGTACCAAAGGTGGTACATTAGCATGTACCAAATAATGTTATATATTACAATACCCCCGTGTATTGCATTATCTGGTTATTGAAGACTTTAGTACTAAATATGGTCTTCAATTTATCTCTTTAAGATCGATTTCTAAACTTGCACGTAACAACTCCTGTTTTACCTTTTTGATGTGACTTCTTCTATTCTTATTTTTCTTTATTTTCTTTTGTGTATTCTTTGATGATACATCTTCCTTTTTGATTTGACTTCTTTGGTTACTTTTTCTTCCTTGTTCCTACACTGTTAGTAAAGATTCTTCTTCAATATGATGAGTTCATAGATCATAATAATATTGAATTGGATTTGATGATTCTTCCTTAAAATAATCATATGAAGCATTTCTTTCAACTTGTATCTTTCCTTGAAAGAGTTCAAAAAAATTAATGAAAGATACATCATTAAACACTCTTATGTATTGAATACAATAATATCTTGAGATTCCCAACAAGACTTAAATTTTTTTCATGAAGATGTCCTATAATGGTAGTAAATTTCCCTTCCTTAGCTTCCTTGAGAAATAAGCTCAATTTATCTTTTAGAGCATTAAATATTTGATCTCCATCAATATTCGGTATTAACCCATGTGAATAAAAATCTGAATGCATGTAGTATTTCTTCACTATATTTTTAAAATACCCTCCTCACTATTTCATCCATAGTTTTTCTAAGTAAGTTAGCTTTGAAAAAAATACTTAGTTTTATAAGTTTTCTTTTAAGCATAATCCCTTATATCTACCTAATTATAAACAGTAAGCTAAAGATAATTTTTGAATGCAATTTTAAATCTTTAAAACTTTCAACTCTTTAGACTTTTGTAGTTGCCTTCCTTGTGACTCCCTAGTTTGGAATAGTAGGTTAAAGATAAATTTGAATGCAATTCTAAACCTTTAAGGTTGACTTCCTTATGACTCCCTAATTACAAGAATACAATTTCTTTTAATTCTAAATTTCTCAATCCTATGTTGATGTTGAATTCCTTATAACTCCAAACTTAGAAATTTAGAAATTCCATAAAAAGATATTTACAAATAAATTTAAATTGATGTAGAAAACCTTATTACTCCAATCTAATAAAATTGCAAATATTCCAAAAATGTTTCGTAAATTCAAATAATCAAATTACAAAACTTTAAATTAGTCCTTCAATTTCTTCAAACCAAATTTTAAACCTTCATAAAATTCTCTAATAGCAATAATCTGATTTCTAAGGTTTCAAATATTAATTCTTATCCCTCCAAAATAAATAGTTTCACTTTTAACCTTAGAAAAATAATAATTATAAGCAACCTTATACCTCCTATCTTGAGCTTATAAATAAATTTAAATAAAGTGAATTACCTTCAACCTTGAATGTGGTAATTCTCTTGGTCAATAGTGCTTGATCATCTTCTAATTGGCACTCTTATTTCTATGCTACACGTATGAAATCTTTGATATTATTTGGTCTCCATTGGAAATATTACTCTCTCTCCTCTTTGGTTGATTAATCAACTTCAACCTTTACAAATATGTTCTAAATTATACCTTATCCTTTCTACTGTAATGTATTTACATTATTTGACCCTTTGAATCCCTTGCTACACGTAACTTGAATATTTTTCTTGCAATGCCAAGTGGTTTATATCCTTATTACTTCCACTCAATCTTCAATTAATGAACTTGCTTACACGTTCTCCTATTTCCAGTGCTTCTTTACAAAATGCTCTTCCACTTTGCTATCTTTGGTTCCTTAAAATACGTTATCTTCCTTGCTATGGGCACTTGAAATGCTTCTAACCTATTGATATTCCACTGTACATATGCCACATGGCACTCAAACACTTCCAATGCTCAAAATCATTTCCCTTACTCTCCTCACACTTTTATAACATAGCTTTTGCTTTTTTTGAAGATATTATGACACTGTGAGTGTTACTATTTGCAAGTGTCTCACTTATAATGAATATTTAACGTCTCCTTTTAGCCCTAGCACAATTTGACACCCAAAATGATTAGCACATGTCCATTGCATGTAATGTCTCCTCCAATCCTTAACACTTGGAATTTGCTCTAATTTTTTCAAACTTTCTATCACCTTTAAATATGTTCTTTCACCTTCTTTTATAGAAACATATCATTTATGTTCGTTTGGACTCCTTGGATGTAATTATGGCAAAGAAACTTCAAATTCAATAGCTTTGCTTTACAATTATGATGGTGGCTCTTCCTTAGACGGTGGTTTCTCTTTCTTAGATGGCGGTGGCTATTTTCTTGAGCAATAGTGACACTTCCTTAGACTGTGGTTGCTCTTATTTGAGTAATAGTGGTGCTTCCTTAGATTTTGGTGGCTTTTCTTGAATGGTGGTGGCTCTCCCTTGAATGAAGGTGGCTCTTCCTTGAGCTATGGTGGTGCTTCACTACTCCAAATGGACACTTTCACTTCACCTTTGGACTGTGGCTTCTTAGTGTCTTTAGACACTTAAAAATATGCTCTACTCTCAACCCTTTCTTGGTATTCAATTTTCTTAGAATAATACTCTTGCTCTATTTATTTTACTCTAATAAATCTGCACTTTTTATGAGCTAAAAAACAACATTCAATATTAATGTTATTCCCTTCTTATTTCTCCTTTTCAAGTAATCTTTAAGTCAAACTTCTAGTGTTCTATTTTGCAAATTTTAGGATGTAAATACTACCAACTCATTTTGCTTGAAGACTCCTTTTTCATCTTCCTTCCTTAGATTTTAATAAATCTAATATGGTGCTCTCAAATACTTAATGTAGACTAGTTTTAATAATTTAATAATGAACTTATGTAGCACCAAAAATGCATACCTTTATGGTGTCCTTTTGCAGTTAATTTATTTGGTGATTGATTCATCCTTTTGCTATCTAAATCTTGTAAGTTTTGCACCTTTACTTTCTTGTGCTTTGCTGCTTCAAAACCTACCAATTTTGTAGCTCTAATTTCTACTCAAATACCAACTTGCTTGCTTCCCAAAAACTCTTTCCAATATGCACTGAAGTTCTCCAAAATTGCAACTCTTTCTCTCCTTCTAATGCTGTCCATAAATCTGATTTTGTGGATTCAAATCTACTCCATATATATCCTCTCAAACTCTGAAAATTGCAGCTATTAGTGCTGCCCAAATGCTATCAAACAATTCTGCAACTTGCCAATCAATTCCTCCTTGGTTTTGCTGTCCAAAACTGCAATGCAAGTCTCTAAAATGCTACCTTATTTTGCTATCACAATCTCCTTCAATATCATGTTCAAGGGAACTTCAAAATCTGCCTAAATATTTTCTAAACCACAATTCTATACCTCCTTCAATATATTCTCTTGCAACCCTTCAATTCCTACCTCGAAAATTAGCAATCTTCTCCTTTTCAAATCAACCTTCAAAAATATTGTGGCTATCCTTAAACTTCTCAAAATTGTGGCCTCTTCAATATTTCCTTGTTCAATCTTCTTGTCAATTTTTGACTTCAAATCTCCTTTGTTGTCTCATTCCTCAAGAATCTGAATGTCTTGAGATCTTCAAAACTCTTCTCCAAAATTTGGTAAACTTCTTGCCAAAAACTTCTTCCTCTTGGGCTTGTTGTTAGATGGTGATAATTGTCCCAAATCATTCTTATCAGATACTTATCCTTGCTTAGCTCTCTTCTTTTTGTAGCTTTCCTCTCAACTTATCTAATGTCCACTTCTCCAATTTTGCAATAAGGCTCTCTCTACCTTTTTTATTCTTCTCCTTGCTTAGCTTTCTTCTTCCTCTAGCTTTCTTCTCAGCTTCTCCAATGGCCACTTATCCAATTATACAATTAGGCTCTATCTAGCCTTCTTCTCCTTCTTTCTTAGATTTCTTATTCCTTTAGCTTTCTACAATGCTACTTCTCTAATTCTACAATAAGGCTTTCTCTAAATTCTATTGAGACCTCTTCTCTTGGGTCTTCTAATTCTGAAGCTCCTCAATTCTTCTCCTTAAAGCTTCAATGAGATATATTCTTGATCTCTTTAATATTTCAACTTCTGCAATGATATCTCTTTCCTGGATATCCAAAATTTATTTCTTTTAAATTCTACAATAGGACCTTTTCTTAGTCCTTTTCTATCTCCAATCTTCCAAATTTGGAAGTTCTTCAATATGACCTCTTTTAAATTTCTTCAACTTCTTCAATATTCAACCTTCAATCTCCAGTATTCAATATTCAATCTCCTATGAGACCTCCTTGGTTCTCCTCAATATTCTTCCTTCAATCTCCAATGGGTCCTTCTTTCTTGGATCTCCTTAATCTTCAATATTTATTATTTTACTACAACTCAAAACTAATCCCTACAAGGAAAACACATAGACTTTCAAGCAATCGAAGGTGAAATTATTCTCTATTGGTTGTAGGAAGCTTCCCAACTTCTAAGAACTAATTTCCTATAGAAAAAAACTTAGACCAAATGCATTTAAATTTCTAGAATTGTATGTTGTAAATGTGAATAAGGTTATCACAAAGGAGGCTTAGAAAAATCTAGTTCTCTAGCCTCCAGTGTGAAAACCCCTTAAAATATTTGTCGACATAGTTTTTTCCTAAGTCTATTCTTCTCCTATCTCCCCCCTATATTTTCTCTCCCTTCTTCTTATTCCTCCACGCTTTCTCCATCCTAACTCCCTTATCCCTCCATCTCATCTCTTATCCCCTTATCTCTCCAACGTCCGCCGCCACCCATGTTGTCCCTTATCACTCCATTATTCCCGCCAACTCCCATTTCCTCATAATATATAAACTATGCATCGATTGTAAATTTTTTTTGTAAGGTTGAGGGGTTCAATAATTTAAAGTTTTTTATTTTCGTTGCATATTATTTAATTAATATTTTGTCCTTTCTGCGGCCGCGAAAGAGTCTTCACTGGTCTTCACTGGTATCAGAGCACGAAGGTCGAGACTGTGCCAGGTCGGGCACGAATCCCGAGGCATGCGGCAGTCGAGGTGTCATCAGCATTGGCTCGGATCCTGAGGTGGATCGCGGGTAGGAGCGACACGTTTTTTGAGGCGATGTCAGGCAGACAACTGGCAGCTCGAATCCCAAGGACGTGACATGTGGCGGCACGAGGAAGCGACACGTGGCGACAATAGAGCAAACATGGCAGTTGAGCTGGCAAAGGGGCTGGCGAGGACATGTGGCAGCATCCGATTGGCTGACGAGATAGCACGCAGTGACAGCATCCGATTGGCTGACGAGACAACTTCCGGTTGGTCAAAATTTTTTGCCACGTGGCAGCGAGGCGTCAGTCTGTGATTGGTCGAAGCGGCGGTAAAGAGCGATTGAGGTTCGACTGCCCGAAGGCAGTCGAAAGATATTACGTGAGCTAAGGGTTAAAAACCCTTTCGCGCCCATCGTCGGGCGCATGTGGGATAATCCCACGATAATTTAAAAAAAAAAAAAAAAATTATTGCCCGCGTTGAGATAAATCCACCCGCATCCCCATTTGTCCTCGTCCGAGGCGCTTGGCGTAGCGGACAAGTTGTTCGCTTGTGTGGGCGAGGTGCTGGGATCGAATCCCGACGGGAGTTAGAAGGAGGAAAGTTTTTTTTTTTTTGCGAAAACGAGCCGCCAGAGGAAATAAAAGGGAGGCGCTCCCTTTAGTTGCCAGCCGCACCGCGTGGTCGAGCGGCTAAGGAGCCCGCCTAGCCCAAAGGAGGTCGCGTGATCGAATCGCGACGGAGAAGGTAAAATTTTTTTAAAAAAGTTTTATAAGGTTTTAATTTTTTTATTTAAAGTTTTAAAATTATTTAATAAATTTAAATTATATATTTATTTAATATTATATTTTTAATAATAAATTTAAAAGATAATTTAAATAAAATATAAAAATTTATTAAATTGTTTTTTAAAAAACTTTATAAAAATTTTAAAGCCTTATTTGAAGAGATTTTTTTTGAAAAAAGAGATTTAATCTGCCCGTGAAATGATAGATGTTTCGATCTGAAGGGTGCTATTATGCACTACTTTCAATTTTGAAGAGGCAGACACCAGAATCCTTTGACCAAAGGGTTCAAAGTTTAGGACTACACACAGTGTTTTGTCAACTTGAGAATCAGGTGATAGCTCACCTAAGAAAGCCGGATTCAGGATACGAGGCAGATTCAGAAGACAATATCTTCGAAAAGAGAATTGAAGAATCTGAGACTGAGCAATTTGTTTCGGATGTATGATCAAGTGCCAGTTACACACCAGGTGTACTAGTAGCTGCATCGAGTGAGAGCTATACTCCATGCTCTCCTGAACCTGAACCAGAGGAAGAAGAGGAAGTAGAAGAGGAAGTAGAAGAGGAAGAAGAGGAAGAAGAAGAAGAAGAAGAAGAAGAAGCAGCAAAAGAAGAAGACGAAGAGGAAGAAGACGAAGAAGAAGCAGCAGAAGAAGATCCAGAGGAAGTGAAACCTAAGATCATCATCATTAGCAGCAGTTCTGAAGCAGAACATGAATGTACTAAAAAGGCGAGATTTGATTTAAATCATTAAATCATTCTGTACTGCTTTGTATTTCCAGTTTGCATCAATAAAAGTTTGTTTTTTAGACATGGCTGCAAACACTAGTCTACCAATCCCTGAATTTAATGGTAGTGACTATGAATACTGGTCTATAAAAATGAAGACCTTGTTGATAGGAAAAGGTCTTTGGGATGTAGTCGAAGAAGGTTATACAGAACCAACTACTGCTGAATGGGCAGCGTTTTCTAATGCTGATAAAAATGCGAGAAAAGAAGCACAAAAGAATAATGCTTTTGCCCTTTATCACATTCATGCTGCCTTAGATAAAAGTATCTTCGCTAGGGTTGCATCTTATGTAATTGCACAAGATGCATGGAATGCCCTAAAAGAAAGCTATAGAGGTAGTGACCAAGTGAAGCAGGTAAAACTGCAAACTTTGAAACAAGATTTTGAGAATCTCAAGATGCAAGAGAATGAAAGAGTTGGAGATTACTGTGTGCGAGTGAAAGCAGTAGTCGACAAAATGGTCACACTAGGGGAGGATATTAAGCCAGAGATGATGGTGAAGAAAGTGTTGAGAACACTTCTTCCTAAATGTATTCTGTTACAATAATTATTGAAGAATCAAAAGACTTAACCACATTGTCTTTTGATGCATTAACTGGTTCACTTCTCTCACATGAAGAGAGGCTACAGGAAACTCCTACCACCAGTTATGGAGGAGATGACAAAGCTTTTGCCACACATGAAGGAAGAGGTAGAGGCCATGGCAGAGGTCAACAAAGAGGTAGAGGCAGGAATAATCAAAGAGGGGGAACTCCTAACAGAGGAGGATCATCCAACAGAGGCAGAAATCAAAATAGAGGAGGACAACAGCAATACAGAGGGAAACAATCTGGCAAAGGAAAGGAGGAGACAAATAAAAACAAGTTTGCTACAATTGTGGCAAACCTGGCCATTATGCTCGTGATTGTTGGTCAAATACTTCGCAAGGAAGCAGCAGCAACCAAAGCAGTCAGTTTGGGAATTTTGGAGAAGAGGAAGAGTCCTCAAATCTCTTTCTTTCTTATGGCCGATGACGAGCAAAATATGAATGATACATGAATTTTGGACACTGGGTGTTCAAATCACATGAGTGGCAAGGAAGAACTCTTTGCTACAATTGACTCCTCATACAAATCAAGCATCCGATTGGGAGATGACAAGTCATTGGCAGTAGAAGGCATTGGAGCCATGGAGGTTCCAACAAAAGAAGGCATCAAGCAAGTAAGTGATATCTATTACACACCTCATCTTCAACACAATATTTTAAGTGTTGGTCAGATGCTTGAAAAGAATTATAAGTTGATATTTGATGAGGGTAAATGCACCATTTTTGACAAAAACAATAGTAATAGAGTCATTACACAAGTGCCAATGTCGAAGAATAGATTATTTCCTTTGAAGTTTGGCCAGCCAGGAGGAAATAAGTTAGCAAATGTAGCTATTACCAATCCAAGTGTCCTATGGCACTTAAGATATGGACATTTGAATTCAGCAAGTTTGAAAATGCTAACTTCACAAGCAATGGTGACTGGACTTCCCAAAGTTCAAGACAGTAAGGAAGTCTGTGAAGGGTGTGTCTTGGGCAAGCATGCCAGATCGAAATTTCCTCATGGACAAGCATGGAGGGCCAGCTATCCTCTTCAGTTGGTACATTCAGACATCTGTGGTCCGATGCAGACCAAGAGTCTAGGTAACCACTCTTACTTCCTACTTTTCATTGATGATTGCACAATAATGTGTTGGATATATTTTTTGAAGCATAAGGATGAAGCATTTACATGATTTGTTGATTTTAAAGCAAAATTTGAAAGTGAGAGTGGATATTCTATAAAATGTCTTAGATCAGATAGAGGAGGAGAATACTCCTCTAATCAGTTTTTGAATTTTTGTAAATATCATGGCATCAAGAGGCAGTTCACAACTGCCTACACACCACAGAAAAATGGTGTAGTAGAAAGGAAAAATCGCACCATTGTGGATATGGCGAGATCAATGCTTCAGACAAAGAATTTGAGTAATGCATATTGGGGAGATGCAACACGAACTAGTGTTCACATCTTGAACAGGAGTCCTACTTCAAGTTTGAAAGGGAAGACACCTTACCAAGCCTGGTATGGTAAGAAATCAAATGTGAAGTATTTCAGAGTATTTGGTTCATTGGCATATGCTCACATTCCTGATGAGCTGAGAAAGAAACTTGATCCAAAGAGTCAAGCTTGCATTTTTGTAGGATATTGTGAAAATACAAAGGGTTATAGACTCTACAATCCTACGACTTGAAAGATAGTGGTTTCAAGGGATGTGATTTTTGATGAAGGGGGAGAGTGGGGTAAGCCCCAAATATTTAGTGATGTTGAAGCCACTGATGTAGTTGCTCAACAGGTGCAACCACAACTCCCACAGAAAGGAAAGCAGTCTCCACCCACACATCCTCCAAGTCCATCTTCAGATTCAACTGCTTCACCAAGTCCTTCTCCATAGTGATCAGTAAGTTCCTCACCAATGGATATTGATGTTCCATCCAAAGGTAAGAGAACTTTACAGTATCATCCATCCTCTCAGATGTTGGATAAAATTTTTTCAAGAAGATATACTAGGAGTCAAGCTAGTGAAATGGAATCTATTTTACACAGATTAGAAAGTATGCACTTGTATGGTGATGATGAATCCCAGTAGGAACCTAGGGGAGATCAAGTTAACTATGCTTTGTTAACTAGTGCACAGCTTGAACCTTCTAGTTATGAGAAGGCATGTACTCAGAAGATTTGGCAAGATGCCATGAAAGAGGAGATAACCTCTATAAAAAACAACGACACTTGGGAGCTCGTGAAGCTTCCGAAAGGAAAGAAATGTGTTGGCTATAAATGGATCTTCAAGACCAAGTTTAATGCTGATGGAAGCATTGAGAAGCACAAGGCAAGATTAGTGGCAAAGGGTTTTACCCAAAAATATGGAATTGATTATGAAGAGACTTTTGCTCCTGTAGCCAGACAGGAGACAATCAGAACAGTTCTTGCTTTAGCTGCACACAAAGGATGGAAAGTCCAACACATGGATGTCAAGAGTGCATTTCTCAATGGTTACTTGATAGAAGAAGTGTACGTTGAGCAACCACAAGGATTTGAAGTACAAGGTAAGGAACACCTTGTATACAGATTGAAGAAGGCACTCTATGGTCTTAAACAAGCACCAAGAGCTTGGTACTCACGCATTGATGGGTACTTCAAAGATTATGGGTTCACCAAGAGAAAAAATGAACCCACACTCTACTACCTAAAGCAAGGTAAAGACATCCTCATAGTTTGTTTGTATGTGGATGACCTCATTTTTATGGGTAGTAATGAAAAAATGAATAGGGAGTTCAAACACTCCATGATGACGTAGTTTGAGATGAAGGATCTTGGTTTAATGAACTACTACCTTGGAATGGAGGTTCATCAGTCAGATATAGGGATATTCATCTGTCAATATAAGTATGCTCAGGATATGATCAAGAAGTTTGCTATGGAGCATTGCAAACCAGTTGCAACTCCAGTTGGACATGGGATCCAATTAAGAAAAGATGATGGAGCAGCAAAAGTTGATGTGACCACTTTTAGAAGCATGGTTGGGAGTTTGATGTTTCTCGCCAACACCAGAACAGATATTCAGTATGCTGTATCTCTTGTTTCTAGATTTATGTCTAACCCCTCTGAGCTGCATTTGCAGGCAGCTAAAATAATTTTGAGATATGTGAAAGGTACATTGGATTTTGGAATCCAGTACCATAAATGTAACACTATCAAACTTGTAGGCTTCAGTGATAGTGATTGGGGTAGCAACATTGATGACAGGAAGTCAACATCAGGGAACTGTTTTAGTCTTGGTTTAGGACTAATAACTTGGAGTTCAAAAAAGCAGACAGTAGTAGCGCTATCTTCAACAGAAGCAGAGTATATAGCGGTTACTTATGCAAGTACTCAAGCCTTGTGGCTAAGGAAAGTACTAGAAGACATTGGAGAACAGCAAAGTGGTCCAACTAGAATCTACTGCAACAACATCAGTGCCATTCAGTTGGCATATAATCCTGTCCACCATAGCAGAACGAAACATTTTTATATGAAGTATCACTTCATCAGAGATATGGTGGAACATGAAATTGTTGAGCTTCAATACTGTCACACTTTGGAGAATGTTGCGGACATCTTCACCAAAGCAATGACTAAAGCTCAATTTGTAAAGCTGAGAGACTGTGTAGTCAGTCCTCTCAACTTTAAGGGGGAGAATGTTGTAAATGTGAATAAGGTTATCACAAAGGAGGCTTAGAAAAATCTAGTTCTCTAGCCTCCAGTGTGAAAACCCCTTAAAATATTTGTCGGCATAGTTTTTTCCTAAGTCTATTCTTCTCCTATCTCCCCCCTATATTTTCTCTCCCTTCTTCTTCTTATTCCTCCACGCTTTCTCCATCCTAACTCCCTTATCCCTCCATCTCATCTCTTATCCCCTTATCTCTCCAATGTCCGCCGCCACCCATGCTGTCCCTTATCACCCCAAGCTTCCTCCCAATCTTTCTCCATTATTCCCGCCAACTCCCATTTCCTCATAATATATAAACTATGCATCGATTGTAAATTTTTTTTTTAAGGTTGAGGGGTTCAATAATTTAAAGTTTTTTGTTTTCGTTGCATATTATTTAATTAATATTTTGTCCTTTCTGCGGCCGCGAAAGAGTTTTCACTGGTCTTCATTGTAAAAGTAATAAACTTCACTAGCTATTCTCAAAACCAATGGAAAGAACTCTATGCTGAGTCCAAGTCTTCACAAGTTCTCCTTCAACCCTATGGAAAGACTTTAGTCAACTTGCAATATACAATCTCCTTCAATATCTAATTATCCAATAGGACCTCCTTCTAGGATCTCTTAATCTCCTCAATATCAAGATCTATCTTCAAGACCTGTAATTTCCTTCTATTTTAAATTTACTTTTAGAATAGGTAAATCTCCAAACTTCTTTGGATTTATTTTACAGAGGTAATTCCTTTGACTTCACTCGCTTCTCCTTAACCAGTGGAAATATCCTTTGCAACTTTAAAACCTATGCAACTTGAAACCTTGCTATAGCTCTAATACCACTGTTAGCTTTTGAAGCTAAATACTTATGATAAAATCAATCAAAATATCAAACTAAAGTTGCAATATGAGATATATGATAATGGAAATATTCTAAAAGTATAAAACTCAAAAATAATTTCAACTATAACTCATCAATTTACCATTTAAAAAATACTCACAAATTGTCTCTATTGAATCAAGATTTCAAGTATCCATACTTCCATTTTACATAACATATCATGTCCTATACATATAGGATGTAAAGTGACTCTTCATATAGATCACTCTTGATCTTCACTCTTCTAGAGACTCTCCAACTTCCTATTCTATGGACTCATGTGCACATGGAAAACTATGCACATTTACAATACCAAAATACTTTGCACACTTTAATAATACTTGTGCATTTATTACATTACATAAAGTAAATACTCAAACTCTAAACTAGGACACTCTTTCCTAATCTAAAGATGTACCAAATGTGGTACATTAGCATGTACCAAATAATATAATATATTCCAACATATAGTTGGTTTTACTTGAATGGAATAAAACCAATATAGGTTAATTCCTATCATGTGATGGCTAGCTCCTAATCAACATACCAAGAATTATCTTCATTTTCAAATTTTGGTTCTATTTGAATATTTGTTTTATTGTATCGTAGAACATGTTTGTGACAATATCTTCTTTGTATTTGAAAATATTTCTTCATGATATTTGCTTCTTTGAACATATGTGACTTTGAAAAATACCTCTTTGATGCACTCTATTTTTTTCAAATTTCTTCAATTTTAATTACTTTCCTTTGTTGTAAAATTCTTTATGGATCCAAAATTTAAATTTTATCTTCAATATTCCACTCCATTTTTCAAATTTATTTTTCTTTCTTCAATTCCAATTTTCTTCACACTTTAATAATTTCTTTCTTCAAATTCTTTTGATATTTTCTCCAATTTCTTTTTTTCTTCAATCTTTTACTCTTTCTTTCAACCTTCAATTTTCTTCTTATTTCTTCAATTTATTCAATTTCAATCTTAAATTATTCTTCAATTTCTTATTCAATTTTGATCTTTCATTTTTTTCTTCTTCAATTTTTTATTCTTTTTTTCAATATTCAAATTTCTTCTTCAATTCATTTCTTCAATCAATCTTCAATTCAGTTTCAAATTTTCGATATTCTTTTCCTCCTTTCAATTTCAAAATTTTCATATTTTTTTACTTCTTCATTCAATAATCTTCTTCTTTAACTTCTTATAACTCCCTTCATTTTAATTAATTTATTCTTCTTAGAACTCCTTTCAATTCATTTTTCTTCACCTTATTTTATTCTTCACTTTTAATTATTTATCTTCTTATATCTCCCAACATAATTTACTTCTTCCAAAAATAAAATTATTCTTCTTATTACTCCTTTTATTAATCTTCTCTTTAATTAATTTCTCTTTAATCCTTTTAATAAATTATTCTTCGTTACTTTATAACATTATGAGGTAAGTGAGGCTTTACAAACAATATGACATATATCAAAAGATACAATACTTTGGACTATATGACTAGAAAGGAATATAAGAATATTTAAAGGAAAGGAAAGGGATTTAGAGGTAATGAAAAGGAAGATTTGCTTAGCCATAGATGAGTCTAAACCAACCTTATCAACTCACCCAATCCCTAATATGGAAATAGAGAGCCTTGATAGATAGAGTCAATTCATCAAATGGAATTATGATGTTGGGTACAAGAGAAACAAAAAGAAGATAAATAATATAAAGTGGAAACCACCAGATGTGGAGCGGGTTAAGTTGAATTTTTATGGAGCATCTAAAGGAAATCCAGTACCAATACGAGGAGGAGGAATAATTAGAAATAATAGAGGAGATATTTTATCTTATTACACTTTCAATAGTGGATTTAAGACAAATAATGAAGCTAAAGATTGGGCGACTTTAGAAGGGTTAAAAATATTCAAACAAATTAAATGGAACAAAGTATGGATGGAAGGTGATTCTCTTATAGTAATAAATGCAATTTTGAGAAAAGCAAAGGATCAATGGAACATACAAGAGATAATTATGGAATTTCAAGATCTTGCTAAAGAGTTTGAAGAAATTAGGTTTACACATACTTAAAGGGAAGGTAACAAATGTGCAGATAGGCTAGCCAATAGAGGAGTTTTGATTGAGGATCATGAAGTTAAATTATACTTTCCATGGTTAGAGGAAGTAGTAAGTTTAGCTCAGGGTTATGCATAGTGGTGAATCATCGTTAATTCACGAATATTAGCATTTTTAAAATTCAAAATTGGTGAATTTGAGGACCTTAGACGTTGGTCCATTTGCCTGAAATTTTTGGATCTAGAATTTTTTTAGGGGTCGGCACGCCCTGCATTGATAATAATTTATTTATTTATTTATTTTAAATTGCCAATAGTCCTGCCTAAATTTGGATATTTTTTACCTTGAAATTATAAAAAAATTATTTCTCCTACCAAATTCACCTCTTATACCACCATTGTATATAATTAAAGCAACAAATACTTATGTAAAATATTCAAACTCTTCAAAAAATGAGGTGTGATAGCAAAAACCTTCCAACAGAAATATAAGACCTAAAATCGATCGATTGTAGAGGCCTGTCGATAATAGATTGGTTACATAGATATGTCAATAATGGATCAGTTGTAGAAACTAACCGATCGTGAATTGATTTCAAAAACTTAATCGACCATTGACCAAATACAAAAATAAACCAATTGAGCATAGAAACAACCAAACTTTGATCGGGTGCTGAAATAAGCTGAACTCTAACTAGGTGCTAAAATAAACTAAACTTCAATCAGGTGTAGAAACCAATCGATATCTGATTGGATGCAAAAACAATTAAACTTTGATCAGGTGCAAAAATAGGTAAAATTTTGATCGAGTTTTAAAACAAGCTAAAATTTGACTAGGTGCAGAAACCAATCGATATTTGGTTGGATGCAGAAACAAGATGAACTCCAATCAGGGTGAAGAAACCAGTTGATATCAGGCCAGGTGCATGAACAACTAAACTCCAATCGAGTGTAGAAATAAGCTAAAATTTTATCGGGTGCTGAAACAAGCCAAGATCTGATTAGGTGCAGAAACCAGACGATATTTGATCGGGTGCAAAAACCAGATAAAATATGATCAGGATAAGAAACCAGCTAGAAGGTTGTTGGGAGCAATCACTTATAGAAAAATTGGTATGTTGCAATTTATGCCATGGTACTGATGAATTCTCTCTTTTTTATTTTTAGAATATGAGTTCAATGAATTGTAGTAGTAAGATTTGGTATTTTCTATAGGTTTGAATATTTAAGTCTATTTCTAAGTGATTTAGGTACACTTTTATAAAATTCTATAAGTGTTTGTACTTGCATTCTGTTTATCATATGATTTTGTATGTTCATTTTGTTTGTTAGCTAAATAAATGCAAATGCAAAAAAATCAATCCTCTTTTTATTCTATTTAGACTATGAGTTAAATAACTTGTTCTTACAACCATTTGCAAATATTTGAGTCTATAACTATATTCATCATCCATATATTCTTTTTCGACGTAAAATTAATCAAATTTCTCTACTTTCATTTTGTTCATCTTCTGATTCTTTATCTTCATTTACATTGTCACCTAAATAAATACAAATGTAGAAAACTATGTATTGCCAAAAAAGAGAGATCTAAGATAGAGATTTGATTTCCAAAAATCATGATAACGATTGACTGCAAATTGATATATTGTAGGTTTCATGTTCTAGTTAAACTTTGAGTTTGAGGCCTTATAATAGTAAGATCTGATATTTTCTCTAAATTTCAATCACTAAGTGTATTTCTAAGCAATATAAGATTCTCTACTTTTGTTCTGTTCATCATCTGAATATGATCCTCATTTTGTCTGTCAACTGAAGAAACACAAAATCAAATAATTTTCTATCATCTAAAAAGAGGGGAGTGAGCAGAGACAGAGATTTAATTTGAAAAATCATGATAACAGTTGACTGCAAATTGGTATGTTTTGCAAATTCTTCCATGGCACATGGTGCTTATCAATCCTTTGTCTGTTCCACTAAGACTATGAGTTTGAGTCCATTTAGTAGTAAAATTTGGTATTGTTCCATATTTGAACTCTAATTATATTTCGTATCCATATACGCTTATTTTTAAAATTGTAAAAACTCCTGTACTTTGCTCCAAATTTGATTATGTATATATTTTATATATTCGTTGAATAAATACAGGTGCAAAAAATTATCTATCTCCATAAAAGAGAGGAGTAGCATACACTAAAAAAATCACGATATTTCCTGACTGTAAAATTGCTATGTATTTTATACCAACCAATCCTTTGTTTATTCTATTTACAATATAATATATCAACATTATATTAATATATATTCAACATTTTGTTAATTTTCTAAAATGAAAAATATTTTTCTTCACAAGTAGAATAACACCTACTAGCGATGGAAATAAGGGAGGCTAATCTTCTAGTAAAAAGAACATCCTCAAATATTTTAACCATATATCAAAATCCAATGAGCCATCAAAATTTGCACAAATTCAAGGTATCGTAAACAAATTGAGTGTTTCTCTAAATATTTTCATGTTTGTAAATAATGTTTTCTTACATCATAAAATTATAAAGAATACCATTTTATGTAGAATACACCATTGACCCTGATATACCTTCACTTGAAGATATTTCTCACCAAGAGATACCTCCACATGAAAATTCTCTTAGCAATGACATCCAACAAACGCTCGTAGATATTCTTCAAAATAACATGTCACTTGAAAAAGAAAACGATAATTCAAATACAATACAAACTTTTGGGGAATATTCAAGTAAAAAAACTAAACGTAGAAAGTTAACAATGTGGACTATTGGAAGGATATTTCAGCTTGAATGGTCATCAACATATCCCTTTATAGAGCTAGTTCAACCATAGAATAACAATGACTTTCCAACAAAATGTAGATGCATAATTTGTAGTTGGAAACTAGGTAAGGATCAGCATTGTGGTAAAGATCAATCAACAATTAAATAAATTTATGGAACAGTTAAGAAATAAACTAGGTGGAAGGATGCATCGAAATGTATACATTGTTAGATATGCACAAGAATATAAAAAATAAATGAAGGTACACAAATCTCTTGTTAAGAAAGGTAGAATAATTCAAGCCCAATTTCAAAAAATTCATAAGATCACTTTGGATTAAAAAAGTTTACAGTTTGTTGTCGTGTATAGTATTCTTAAAAAGGATAGATCCATGTCCAATTTTATTGATTATAAGCATCTATTTCAACTAGCTGATGTGCAAAAGCTTCCAAGTTCCTATTGGTAAGACCGAAGTGGTTGGAAAATGACAAAATATCTATCGTTGGTTGAGAAGGAGGACCTGAGAGAGAAAGTAAAAAATGCCAAATTTATTTCACTTTTAATTGATTAGGTGACGACTGTTGACAACATATATTGGATTTGCATGCATGTGTACACATTCTAAAATCATGTAAGGAATCTTAGTTTGATAACATTACATAAGATGGTGGAAAATTGCAATGCGGAAAATCTCTATAATGTTGTTGTAACTAGATTAAAATATATTATGGGAATGAATGATATAGAAATAGCCACAAAGTTAATATACGTTGGGGCTGATGGTGCTGCTACAATGTAAGGACATATGAGTGGTATTTGTGTTCAAATTTAGACATCAATTACCCTGTATTTGATACCCATCCATCGCATGGATCATAGAATGAATCTTGCATACAAAATTGTGAGCACTTTCTATAATGTTGCAAGAGTGAAAGAACTTGTCCGTGAAATACTTGCTTATTTTTTGTGCAGTCCAAAAAGATTTGCAAAGTTTCAACAGTTTGCACTAGGAGTTACAGAAGGAAGAAAATTGTTAAAAGATGTGGATACAAGGTGGATTTCATTGTATCAACCTACATACAATTGTTTTACAAAATATCAATCCTTAACGAGGTTTATATATGAAAATCATAGGGTAGTTGATAAGGCAAAAAATTTTCTATACCGTTTGATTGACATGGAAAATCTTCTGACATTATGCAGTATTCTTCCAATGTTGCAAGAAATGAATAGATTGATTAAAATTGCACAAGAAAGATCCATCTTGTTAGAAAATATATTACATCATTTGGGTATGTCATTGTATCACCTTGGTTATATTAGTAGATTAGGAGTTTATCTTAGGTTAAGTAGTTACTTGGGGAAGAAGCAATAAATGCACAAGTGTTAAAATGTGCAATAATGTAAATGTGCATGTAGTCCACATGTACATGAGTCTTTAGAATAGGAGTAACAAGTGTCCTTAGTTAGTTGTGCATGTGTATAAGTGTCTATCATGTAGAATGCACATGTTTCCTTAGGGTAGGAAAGTGAATAGTCACATACTAGTATAAATATGTGTGACTTAGCATTGTAATTTAGGAGAAAGCATGCAATAGCATGCACTAGTAGAGTGGTGAAAGAGTTCCATATATTGTAACAAGTTTCAATTTTTGTGAGTTTATATCAATGGCTATTTCATGAGTTGTTTCAAAAGTTTCTTATGTTATTTACTTGCTCATTAGACTTCCATTAACATAGTTATAATATTGGAAGCTTATTTCATTACTTGTGGCTGGATTTCCTTTAAGTTTATAGCTTCAAAAGCTAACACATCTATATTGTTGATTTCATAAGGATAAGAAAACAAATATGTATGCATATTGACAGGATATACATTTCTAGAGGAAATTTTATAGATCCTCAGTTTGATAGTTGGAAAATATTAACTAATGTGAATGATACAAAAAGCTTTTTGAAGTTTGACATCAATAATTATCTCTATATTAATGTTCGTGAAAAGATGATACCTCTATATTGTTTTGAAAGGTGGTCAAATATAGTTATAAATAATGTTAAACAAATTCCCATAACATATAGTGGATTGAATTTCAGAAGTAGTTTTACACAATACTAAGATTAAATTGCTAAAAATAGCAGAATCATTGACAAGAAAAATAAGAGATTAGTTTCAAAGAGATAAGTTGCTTGAGGCCATGGGTGTGGTTAATCCCATGTTTTGGGGTCCTTGTATTGACTACAATTCTACAAATGAGTTGTTTATTAGATATATGAGCACACTTGTTAAATATTTTAGTAAAAGTGTGGAAGTCAATGGTATTGAAATCAATGGTATTATCAACAAAGAACTTTTAAGACAACAGTCACCATATTTTAGAATTACAACGGTTGATCAAACGTCATGTTTGAGTAACTTCCATGAGCTTGGTTCCATTACACATTTGTGAAAAAAATTGTATCCAAGTAGTGTCTTACAATATATGATCAATAATTTTTTTTGTTTATATGAATTATGTAAAACAATGATTTTGAGATATATGGAAGATAAGAGAGTTTTTAGTACACTATATTTTATGAAATCTAAACTTCGTAACAGGTTGGATAAAAATTTGGAAAATTATTTGAGAATAAATTTGTCAACGTATGACCTAGACAAGTTTCCCTATGATAGAGCATTGGCATACTAGAAATCCCTAGCAGATAGAAGGGGTATCACTAATGTGTACGATAATAAGGATAATAATGCTTGTAATTATTAGATAGTGGAGACACATATATCTGCTATGCTCATAAGTGATTTTGGAAAAGCTAAGAAGTGTTTGTTTCAACTACCTCAATTGTAAATTTTTCAAGATTTAACAACATTAACAAATTTGACTTTATTTGTTATCATTTTCATCCTACTCAGATATCAAAATTGAAAAAATTGTTTGTTCATAAAATTTTATGTTTTATATAAGAACGTTGTTTGTCAAATTATATGTTTATATCAGAGGCATCATAGTGTCTTAATTGTATTCATTGATAAAATTTTATGTTTTATATTATAGTATTATTGGTATAATTGAGTTATATCATAGTAATATTTGTTTGTTATTTGAAATTACAATAGTAAATAGAATTGAATCATCGTAAATTTAAAAACAACACAAGAATATAAATGGAAACAACCATTGAATTATAGAAGAAATAAATTAATAAATGTATTTTTTATTATTTGTATTGAAAATATACATTGTACAAAATTGTTGACTGTAATACAACACAATTTGCTATCAATTAGTAAACATTTTACATTTTCTTAATTTTGAGATGGGGGCTATGAGACAAATTCGGTCACTCCTTGTGTATATAGATCACCTTGAGTTTGATATTCTTATAAAGTTATAGGTTCTTTTCCTTATCTCCTTTGTCAATAGCCTATGCTGGTAGTACTCTAGTTTTGATGAGGCCTTCCTCTACCTTCTATATGCTCCCCAAAAATGCTCTTTCTTCTAGGTCCAGATCTTCTTGCATTGTAGAAAGCTTTTCTTTACGCTTCTTCTTAAGCAAGATATCTGGATCCATATTGTGCTTCTTTATAATATTTTTAACCTTAGCTTGTAAGATTTCCTTAATTTTTATTTCACCTTCAAGTGTTTTCTTTGCCATGTGAATATTAACATCAATGCTTATAACTTGTTTCTTTAAATTATCAAAATTTGACTGCAAAAATAAAAGAAAACATAAGTCAATTGAGAGTTATATGACAAAAGATAACCATAAAATTTATTGTAACTAAAGTCTCACCTCAGCCATGTCTCGCCTTAGCAGTTGTAACTTTCTTCTTATCAAAAGCCCATTGGTTAAAATATGCTTGGGCTTCAAAATTAAGGTTCTCCAATATATTGAACATAATATTTAAAATTTCATCATTGTACAAAAGCGTAGCGTTCACTGAGCTTGATTTAGCTTGATGTAACATACCACCAAGATTTTCTGGTTCATTTTTGACTAGAGAAAAAATATCTTTCCTTTTATCAAAATTTTTATATCGGGAATTTATCTCCTTGATAAGGACCTTAGCTCGAAATTCTTAATCCCTCATTTCTTTTACATTGTGAGGTAAGCTATCTTTGATTAGTGCTTCACAATTATTAGCCATTAAAATTTTTCAAAAAAGTTAAGTTTTTCATTCAGTTCGAGGACCAGGGTCGTTGGTGTCAGAAGGTGATGATGATATTTTCTGAGCTACATGAAATTCTTGTGTTTATTATGCTTGAAGCACATCTGTTGCTTTGAACCCTAGAATTTTACCTTGTAACAAATAATCCTCATCTATCGGAGGATTATCTAATCTTGAGTTTGAAATTTCTTGTAATGAATAATTTGTTAAATGACATATTTGGAAAGTTAGACATAGTCTAGCCTAGTTCCCCCCACAATATCACTAAAAAAATATTTTCCACCTTTGTATTGACCTCCTATTAATTGCTATCATGGTGGAGGTGGTGGTGGCGACATCATCTACTGCCTTCTTTTAGTAAATTGTTGGGAGTTGCCTAAAAACATTATAATAAAATTTTGTTAAAGAAAATAAAATTTGAATAAAACTAATATATCTATTTTAAAATACACTTACCCAATGATGATGAGATGTGTTGATGCCCTGCAACCTATGAAGGCATGTCGATGCGAGTGTGGGTGCAAGAGGGTTGGGGCATAACACTAAAAAAATATAAAAAAAGAAACAAAAATTATAATAATTTCAACTAAAAAATATATACAAAGAAGATTAAAATAGTAAACTTACTTGTCATTGGGGTAGCCTCAGTAGATTCACATTGCACAATATGTGCAGGCACATGTGGACGAGAAACTATAGTAGAAGAAGCATACCTCAAGTATTTTAGAGGCCTTTGCAAGGGTGTTGCTTCTAAATGTGTGTCAAAAGAATCACCAGTGGCTTTTGGCATAAAACCCCTTACAACAACATCCCATTTGGTCACACTTATGGTTGCCTTTCTCTATATTTAGGTGTAAATTTAAAACTAAAAAACCAAAACATGTACTATAAAATTCTATTTCTTGGTAAAAGATGGAATTTTTACCTTCACCTCTTGGGCTGACATGGCAATGATCACTATTGTTGGATGCAACATAGTCAATACATTGGCAATATGTAAACTATGAAAATATTCATAATAAAATCCAAGAATAAAATTACACATCGTTACAGTTGTCGTTGTGTTCATTTGAATGTTATGTAGTTCAGATCAAATGCACTGTGAAATATATGTACACCAATCAAATTTCTGGTGGTGAAGACACTGAACTAGATAGGCCAATCCCAGAATGAAATATCCATTGGTATTCCTTGCAGAATGAGTCTTTCTTGGAAGGATTTGATGACCACTTTAAAAAATTTATTTTCAACAGATGAATTGGTTAAGCCCCTTCTAGACTTAGTGGCAAAAATTGTAAAACAAAAATCACTAGTTTAGAAATCATAGATTTTAAATTTTGAACTTTAAATAACATCAAAAATTATAACTAACAATAATTTCGAAGAGAGATTGAATTGGGTCTCTAGGTATGCTTTGTCATCCATAGATAGCTGTAACTTCAAAGTGACAACATCAACATCCCTGTGAGGGATACCTATCAATCTCTCCACATTCAAGGGTTTGATTGTAAAATAGATCTTATTATAGATTATCATATTGACTGTGATCGTATCATTGTCGTAGGTGTCTATAATGCTTAGTAAGACATGGTTATCTGTTTTAAAATGTGACATTAAAACTAAACTTTGCAAGCCCACATTATTAACCCAAGAAATGTCGTATCCGATTGTGGTTAACATATAAAAATGTTGAAGCAGACAAGGTTTGTGAAGATAATTTTGGAAGCAAGGGAGGAAGTGGTGGCTATTTATTGAAGTGGTTTTCAAAAGTAGGGTAAATTTTTGAGAGAGTAGGGTGCAGGGTATTGGTTGCCTAGGGTTTGCTTTGAGGATGTTCAAAAGAAAAAATATAAAAAATAACTGTAGATGAATTTTTATTGACAATTGTATGCCAAAATTAAAAGTGGTTGGACACATGGTAGCATGTTATTTGACATGCATAGGTGAGTGAGCGATCATTTTGACACATAGTGCAACCGATACAGAGTTAGATACCTTGTTGCAAATGATCCAAAATAGAATACTTCGTTGCTACCAATTCAAAGTCAGACTCCTTGATGTAATTGATCTAGAGTTAGACCCCTTGTTACAATTGATCTAGATTCATGTACCCTATTGTAATCGATCTAGATTCAAACATCCTATTACAATTTATCTAGAGTTAGACACCTCGTTGCTATTGATCCAAATTTGAACTCCCTATTGCAACCAATCCAAATTTGGATACCTAGTTGCAATCAATCCATAGTCGGATCCCTTCATGCAAACAATTTATAGTTGGTTACCTTTTTGCAATCGATCCATAGTCAGAGGTAGCTTTGCAACTGATCCAGAGTTGATCATTTTTTTTCCATCGAGTCAGATTCGATCATTGTTTTACAGCTGAATAATTGTCATGTTATCGATTACAGTCGGTTGATAGTCGAGCTGTCATTTTTTACCTATCGATAATCGAGCTATTGATTGTAGTCGATCAATAGTCAAATTATTAGTTTCCATCGATCAATAGTCGAGCTGTTATTTTCAACCAGATGTCAGTCGAGCAGTCATTTGCAAGCGATAGATAGTCAATTTTATGTCATCCAACGTTGGTCATCAAAACTTTAAAATTCACCATAGTTTTATAAATTTTCATGAAAAATAAATATAATTCACCATGTCTCCTACGTGAATTTAGCCAGGATTCACCTCAATTTTGAAACTGATTTGCCTTATTTTTATAAATAGATTTCGGATCTGACCCCTTATGCATAATCCTAGTTTAGCTAAAGCTGACAAGAAAATGTTGATTGCCTGAATCAAATAATGATTAAGATTTACTTTAATATTTTAAACTGGTAACATCTGCTTTATTTTCTAACAATAATGTGTTTTCATATAAACTATTTATTATAATTTTTGTGGTTGCACTTGTGTTTCAGGAAGGAAACTAACAATACAAATTTCATAAAGTAAACTACGATAGTGTGATGTTTTGGAAATATTACTCTAATAAGATGCAATGCATAGATAGTAGAGGTGAAGTTTCTGGTATTGTGAAGGTTGCTATAGAAAATGTCAAGATGGATGCTAAATTTTGGAATATTTGTATTCATACAAAAAATTGAAAAGATCCAAAAAAAGAAACTCAAGAATTCAAAAATTTTATATAAAATGATTTAGCTTTCTAGCTATAGCATCTCAATTGAGATGAGAAGTGTATCTATTTGTAAACTCTTAAGTTCTAAAGAGAGTTGTAATTTGTCAAGGGTGGGGGACCTGAGTACAAATCCTTATTATTTAGTCAAAAAATGTTGAGGTACATTTATAAAATACCTTATACGATGCTTGTTACAGGAATTTGTATACTGTGTGTAGACAACATATATTTCACATATTTGGTTAATGATTCTAAAATTTATTCAAACCTCTTGCTTCTTCGACATAATGACTCTTGCATAGGTGTTACTGCATAAATTTTACGTCCTCCTATGTTCCTTCCTTTCTCCTAGCATTGTCTAGTATGTTCACCTTCGTTCATCACTATTCGCTCGAATGCCTATAAAATCTCACATTCTAGTTTTGATCTCAACTATCTCTCATCTTAGGTCATCCACATGTTTGACTAAAATTTTGGTTCACCTACTCACATTTTGGTTTTCTCACTCATGTTTGGATCTGTCCAGTTTATGTTCTAATCCATTTTTGGTTTATTTACATGTAATATTTTCTTCAAATGCCTATACAATATGTTGTTATGAATATCTTATTTGACTATATTCTATATAGGCTACTTTTCCTTGTTACCGTCTGCACACTTTGAACATCTTTCTAGTTGGTTTGCTTGTCTAGGATGTCTCCCATTTTGAATGTCCATATAGCCTACTTCTAGTTGTAGCTTCAAGTTCATCTCCTTTTACTGGTGCTTTAATGTTCCTCCTTTTTTATATAATCTCCAATATTCACTTTAGTCATGATGTTCCTCCTTTTTGCTTTAATAGCCAATCTCCACTTCAGTCATGATGTTCCTCTTCAAATGTGGACCTTCCTTCTACATGGTTTGGCTCCTCAATATCACTATATATCCTTTCAAATTCTGTAATTTCTCTCACTATATGCTCACTATGATTTTTACAATGTCCAACCAAAGTGGATCTGATACTACTTTTAGAAAATATCTATTATTATCATAGGATAATTCCACAGGATCTCATAATATTTCCAAATAGAAATACATACAATAAATCACTCAAATGATGCACAACAAACTTATTGAATTTTATTGAAAATACATCTACTATAAGAAATGCATAAATGTAATGCTTCTTCAATAATCTATTACATGGATTTGTCTCCAATATATACATACATGAGATTCCTAATATTCACATGAATCTTGACATTTACACTTATATAAACTCTTCATCTCCTCATACTCACAAGAGATCCAACTCTTCATATTTCTCTTTTACATAATAATAAATCTCACATATTACATAAAGATAAAGTCTCTCATGATTGCACATAACTCCTCACTTCTAAACATAACACTTCACTCACATAACTCACACTTACATGACACCTCACACACATAACTCCACACTTATTTACATGACACATAACTCACACTTAATAACATGACATATACTATAGACTCAAATATTAAACACACCCTAGACTAAAATATTTACAAGGTCCTTGCATTAATGTTGCAAAGTACCAAATAATGTAATAAATCCAACAAATATATCCCTTAATCATGGCTCTATCTTTATTTCAGGATTTTGGAAAAATTAACAAGTAGAAATAACCAAGAAAGATGGTAGAAATATGACAACTAGGTGAAGAAAAAGAACTAAAAACATCAACCAACATGTCTTGTCGCCATCCTACTTAAGAATTAATAAATTTAGTCCATCCCTATCCCATATGTAGGAGGACAAGACTCTCCACCTCCTACAAAGTTAGTTGTTACAACTATTTTTATAAATACATATTGTCCCTTCCTACAGACCCGAAGAAACACAATAAGTTATAGCCACTTGTGAGTACTTAGGAATTTTAAAAAGCAATATGTATTTTCCAAAGTAATAGAAATAAAAATTCTATGCTAAAAAAAAATTCTTATTAATTTTGATTCTACTATCTTTACAAAGATGCATTTTGAGAAAAATAAACAAGAAAAAAATGCAAAAACATAGCCAAAAATGTGAAAGTATAGGGAAACATACCTGATACTTACATATCCATGCCCCTAGAAATTTTGGCTGTAAGAAGTTGATTTTTACTTTCCCCATGCGACATCAAAGGAATTTACTTGTAAAAATGCCAAAGTGTTGAAAAATGCTAATTGGTTGTGAGAAAAAATAAAGTATTTAATTGAGTGTAGAGTGAGTAAAAATGCATAGAGGCACTATCCCTATGACATCCCTGCAAAACTTGGTAAAATATTACATAAAAAACCATTTTAGGAGTACATGATGTATCATTTAATGATGTTTCTACTATTTTCATGATGGTGTTATGACATGCATAGTTTTCAATGACGTGTTGTTTATTTTTGACTTTCTAAGGGCATATATGATTTGAACAATATTCAATGATGTGTATTGTATTGTTTATTTTTCTAATAACACATGATTTGAGTAGCATTTAGTGTCATGCTTCACATTTTTGATGTTCAAATAACACATAATTTGAGTAGCATTCAATAATGTGCTTAGAAAAAACCACCTCTTCATAGTATTGGTCATGCATGATATCACAATCCAAGCATACATGTTGCTATAGTAAGTAAACTATTTATAGTATTTAAAAAGTTCCAAGTATCCAATAAACACACTTATCACTACAATGGAGTGGACCAAGAGAATCCAACTTATGCCACACACACATGCAAATATATGTCCCTCAGTATTAAAGAAGTTGCTAGACAGACATAAATGAACATTATGTGACTATCATAATGCCTACCCACTACTATGGGATAACCTAATGGAAATTAATTTATGCCACATAGATGCAAATACATGTCCCTCAAGCCAATTAATTCCCTACCATTGATGATGAGCACATTGTTCAAAAATGCACACTCACCATGTTAAGGAGAGAATAAACAAAGTAAATAGATATGTGCTATAATGTGCCTAGAGTAGGGAGATCATGTGAAATATATAATCCCTATGCCCCTATTGTAATGGTCCAAGCTCATGCACTATAATATCCACTTAAGCACATTGTTCAACAAGTCACACTTGCCACTATAGTGGGACTCTAATTTATTAAAATATTGAATGTGTAAACATTTCTAATGTTTTTTATTACATAAAAATTAAAAGGAATTTTTCCTTGATATTTTGACCACATACTATCTGGGAGATAACATCAGTTGAACTAAGGTAGTTTCTTTACAACACTTATAGAAAGGTTCTAACACAAACAACATGGAAGACCTTGAAGACATCATGATGCCCCTTACTAGTAAAAATAACAACATTATGAAGGAAACCAAAAAAAATCAACAATAATAAATACTAGTAAAAATGGATAGAAAACACCAAACAATGAGCAAAATAGAATGCAAATCACATAAAGAGAAGAAAACAAGGTCAAAACATACAAAAGCAAGAAGAAAATAGCCCAAAAATTGGGATGATCAGGATCACCTCTTAAAGTAGCAATCTTAGTCAGGAGAGGAAAAATAATATAAAACACATCATGATGTGCCAAACTAAAGGATGTAAATGTATGGAACCTATAGAGACATAAACATGCAATCAAAGTAGTTAAAATGTAAAACAAGATACCAAATTTCATAGGCAAGCCAAAAAAAAAACACAGACTATACAAATGGGTCAAAAGAGGATTTCCGTAAAAGTGTTTGAAATGTATTCCTCGAACTCAACTCCATTCATTGTTTATAATTTCATTTTTCTTGATCCAAAAAAATATTTGATAGTACTATGGACTAGGCCATTTATGTATAAACTTGCTCTTGCACTTCTTATGCACATTATTGAGCTTGAGGATAAAAACCTCAACTTTGAAATCATGATGATAAACTTTCTTATTGTACTTATGGGAAAACAAATATTATAGGCTCTATTATGTTCAAGAGAAAGTAGATGCCTCTCATAAAGAGTAGTAATTTCAACAAAATAGGCTTCCTCATACTCCGGATGATACTCATCTCGACTCAATAAATTCTTCAAAGAAACACACAATGAAGGTAATTTAATTTTAGGCAATAAAAAAACTTCAATACCATAGACCAAATAAAAAGGGATTCCCCCTATGGACACCCAAATTCTAGTGTGATATACACACAACACGGGATGTAACTTTAAGTGCCAATATTTCTTTGATTTTTTAACTATCTTTTTCAAAATGTTTACCAAATTTTTATTACTAGATTTAGCTTGACCATTCCATTACAGATAATAAGGCCTAGAAAACATTGTTGAATCCCTAATTAAGAATCCAATTCTTGTATTTCTTTATTTTTGAAAAAAATTCTTTTGTAAAAAATAAGAGTAGATGGAACACCATAATAACACATAATCTGATTAAAGACAAATTGTGATATAGTGAAGGTTGTTTGACTATAAGTGGAATAGCATCCATCCACTTGGTAAAATATTTTGTATCTATAATAATAAACTTGTGCCCATATAAGGACATAGAAGAAATAGGTCTTACAAGGTCCAAGTAGAAAAGGGCCAAGGAGACTCGATTGGATAAAGAACCTAGGTAGGGGCATGAATTTCATCTTTATGGAACCAATATTTATCATAAGATTTTAGATATTTATTTATGTTAGCCTCCATTATGAGCCAAAAGTAACTCATTATTTGCAACTTATGAGTTGTGTAATGACCACTAAAGTGTTTGCCACAATTACTATTATGGGCATCAACGAGGGCTTTAGGAACCTCAACCTTTGTAAGACATCAAAGGAAGACACTTTCATGATTAGGGTAGTACAATATACCATTGAGGACAACATATCAAAATGCTCTCTTACATATGTGATCCTAGTGCTTAGAATTAGTTGTAGGTGGATATGTTTGATTATTGAGGAAACATAAAATATTGCCATATAAAGGATCATCATGAGGGAGTTGTAAATCAATAACATTAACCTCAATTGTGTGCACCTCCACTACACCTTCAATGACAAGGATGATAGGTTCATTATGAAATTTTACCACAAAATTTATTTTAGTAATATTTTCATGTGGTATGAAATTGCTAGTAGAAACAACTAGGGAGTTAGCTTTGACATTTTTCCCTCTTGGGAAATGCCTAATGGAAAAGGAATTAAAAGCATTGATTAAATATATAGCCACTTGATGGTAAGGGATCAAATGAGGATATTTAAAAATATACTTATTGGAAATATTATGGACCACAATTTGGGAATCTTCTAATAATGATATACTTAACATTCATATGTTGGGTAGTTAGTAGCCCTAATATTAAAGTCTTATATTTTGCAACATTATTAGTAATGCTAAAAAAATTAGACGAAAGGCCATGGTAACAACTAGGCTAGTTGGAGACTTGAGAAAGATACTAGCTCGTGCAACAAATTCATTTTTTGCTCCATCAAAGTGAAGGATGCAAGTATCAAGATGAAGGTCTTTATCAGACTCTTGAGAAGTAGGTGGTGTATTAGGTTTGGCTTTAGCCTTAGTTTCATAGTATTTCTTGATACTTCATGAGTCTCTAAGAGAGTCTTTTCATGATTAGTGAGATTATAAGAATCAAACTCCTGAATAAGGATGGAGGCAATGGAGGAAGAAAATATGACAAGATCATGAGGAGCACAAGAAATGATCATTATATCCTCATCATGTAATACCTTCTTTAAGAGTTGTAATGTTTGGGTCAGGGGTTACGTTCAACTGGTAAGTAATCAAATGAGCCTTAACAACTTTTTTTGTTACAATATGAATATCAAATTCTTGCATCATGGTAATCCATTTCCATATTGGGTGTTATTATGGATATAATGTTTTTGTTGAAGGTGTCTTAAGGAGTCAATTTTAATGACCACATAAGTTTTCTGATACAACATGTAATACCTTAATGTATGATACATAAAGTTGATGTAGAGGTAGTCTTTATCTATTAGAGTGTACCAAGTCTTTGTTGAAATTATTGTTTGACTAATATAATACACAATATCTTATTGTTATCATCCAGTTGAGTGAGAACCACTCCTAAGGAAACTTGAGTAGCCGATGCATACAAAACAAAAGGCTTATCTGTGTTAGTGGGAAAATATTTGGTGATGATAAAATAAACTTATTGAAATCAAGAAAGGCCTTTTTATTAATTTCATCTCATTTAAACTCAAAATATTTTATAATCAGGTGATTAAATGAACAAGCTTAGAAAGATAACTTAGGAATAAATCACGTAGTGGCTTCAAGTATTGCCAAGTTCAAGGGGGAGGCATAGTATCAATGGATTTAATCATGTTGTGGTTGACATATATGACCCTATGATACACCATAAAGCCTATATACTTGCCACTAATAATATCAAACACATATTTCTTGGGATGAAGTCTAACCTTATAGTGATGTAACCGCTCAAAAATGATAAAAGGCCAGCTAGGTGGCCAACCTGTTTCTTAGGCTTACCCAAAAGGTCATCCACATAAGACTATACTATATTTTAAATTAGGTCATAAAATATAGTTGTCATAGCCTATTGATAGATAAAACTAATATTTTTCAATGCAAAGGGTGTTATGACATAGTAGAATATTCCCCAAAATATAGTAAAGTTTTAGTTTGATCCTTATGGGCAATTTGGATTTGGTTATACCCTAAATAGACATCCATAAGGAATAAAATTTTGTACCATGTGGTAGAATCAACACTAGAATCAATAGATGGAAAAAGAAGTATATCCTTAGGACAATCTAGGTTGATGTTTCTAAAATTATAGAAAATATGGATAACATTTCTTTCATTATTTTTCACAAGCACAATGTTAGATACTCATCTTGAATAGTCAATAGGTTTGATGAAATTGTTATCTAACAACTAAATTTTACTATTGCATAGGTCTTGAATGATAGGGGAGAACCTTTTTTGCTTGTGTCAAGCAAAAGTGACATTCTCATGGGTAACAATGTTATGGACAACCAAATCCTCATCCATTCTAGGCATGTCAAAATATTCCCAGGAAAAAACATCCTCATATTACTTTGGAAAGGCTATAATGATGGCATATTCTTTGTTAGATAAGAAAGCCTTAATTTTGGATATGCATGGTTACTCAAGGGTGATTATGTTAATATTTAGGAGGTTCAATATTCATGGCATTGACTTCTTCAAAATGTTTTGGAGCAAGGGGGAAGATTATCTAATTTCGAACTAATCTCAACTTGACAACATAAAAAAACCACTTGTGCTTCCCTTAGTTAGGATTGGGTTCTTGAAGAAACCCTCTCTTATGGTATTAGAGGGAATTTTTTCTTCTCTAGAATACAAGAATTTTAGGATAGCTTTGTCATTAAGAAATGAAAAGAGAAAGAGGACATTATTGAGGATTTGAATTATTGGTTCAACTTCTTACCCCTTGCCCCTAAGCCTAGAGAATATATGAGCATGTGACCAAGAATTAAGAAATATAGGTATGTGGGGACTAGGATATGGTTCTAATTACTTAAACTATTTCATCAAAGTGTTAATGATAACCCTAGTTTTTAATTTATGAGAAAATTAGCTTCAATCAAGTGCCTTTCCAAACAAGAGGGTGTAGGATCAAACAAACTATCAAATCACTTACCAAATGATATATTTGAGTAGGAAAATTTTTCCATATATGGAAATAGGCTATCAAGAACAAAAATGGATGCTTGGGTATTCACTATTTCTTAAAAATAAGAGAAAATAATGCCACATTAAGAGGTAATATCAATTGCAAAGAAATTTCATCAAAGATATTGGATAATTTGGGCACAATAGGGGTATTACAAGTCAAACGGTCATCATGGACTACAATAATAGTAGGAATTGACTTATAAATAGTTGGAAAATTAATCATGACCAAAATCATCACTTTAAGAGATGATCTCAATTTTATAGGAGAATATGCAACATTAAAAAGGTCAATAATGAATTTTAGTTTAGGATAGTAAAAGAAAGTATAGAAACTAACTTTTCAAAGAAAAATAACCAATCGACCTATCTTCATATCAATTTTAAAACTAATAGATTTTAGCCTTTGTTAAATTCCTAGGCAAAAGAATAATTCCTATTTTATTTTGTACATCTAAAGGTTTTGATGTAGAGATAACATAAACATTAGTTGTTTTATGCCTATCTAGCCTAGTTTTGTATAAATTATATTTATCATTGCTAAGCATGCAATAGAAAAACAAATTATTACTATCTCCATAAGCAACATCACAAATATTTATATCATATTGACTATCATCATCACCTAAAACAAGAAATTCCATTGAACCTACTTGGTAATTCTCAACACCCACCTTAGAAATAGGACTAGTAGAAGGATCATTTTCAATTTTAATGGTAAAGGCTAGATGGCGATCATTTTCAAGCCATGCTATTGTTATTCACACAAGATGTTACTAGTTTCAATTTGGCAACATCATCATGGGATTTATATAATTTGTCCAACTATTGATAAAATAAAATAGGATCTTCTTTCTTTTTAGGTTTCAAAAATGATGGTAACTTGTCAATTATCTCTTTAGGAAAGGGAGTAATAACATCCATGTTAGGTTGATCATCTTCTAATTTATACCTAACTTGGGGGTATTTTAAGCAAAATTTAGAATACCCCTTGTATAGATTCCTTCTAGAAGTACATTAAGGCTTATGCTCATAAATTAAAACCTTATGTGTCCTATCCGTATAAGGGATATAAAAAATTAAATGGTTTGGAGGATGAGGCCCCGAAGGGTCTAAGTCTCCATCTACGGTAAACATTTTGTCATCATATGCATGTTTAACCACTTGAAAAGCATAGGAATCTCTAGATCTCATCTTACTTGTACAAGATATGTATAATAGCATGTTATAGTTGGTATGAAAATAAACACCATGAAATTCACTCTTACTTCTTTAGGTCTAGCTAAAATTGGTAACCAAAGGCAACGCATAGGATTTTGTGGCTTATAGTTATAAGCTTAACAATGACTTCTAGAAGAGGATATTTTCTCTATGGATTTTAGCTTATCTATTAAGGACAATTTCATAATACATGTGTATCGCTCCAAATTTTTTGCATCCTTACCCTCAGGTTATAGGATCCGCGCCCATAAGGGGAATGCGAGAAGGATGGGACAATACCTTGGACTGAGAGGCCCTTTGAAGGTCTTGCATCTCGAGGGAGGGGTATAAAGGTGAATTTTTGATGGATGGTGGGTTCACCAAGAAACTTTTGAGTGGCAGTTTCCACACCTAGGTTGATAGTGAGTTTGATGTGTTCATTTTGTACTTTAATCATTCAACTTATAGGTTTGGCCAAGATGAATCTAAACTATTCTATATGCCAATGCTGATTTTATGGATACAAAAAATATGAATAAATGCTAAACATAGAAAATGTGCCGAATTGGACAGAATATACCTGATTCTGGATTTTTGATGAAGGTTCTAAGTTTTGTAGCAGTCAAAATCATCTCAACTTGTACGTAATCATCTGATATTTCATAGAATCGTCTCGAATCACAGTCGATCATCTGAGATCAGACGAAATCGTCTGAGATCTGACGAATTCGTCAGAAACTTGCAATCACAAAAACAGATACAAAATACCAAATATGCAACTGCAGAAGCAAAGGAGAATGATAGCAATAACATCAAACGTGCCTAAACAATGGATTCAAATAGCAAACAAGAGAAATGCAGTAGATTTAATGATTGATTTTAACTTTATCATGCGGTTATGCTAAATGAGGTGAACTCCAAGATGCATAAACATAATAACTAAGATAATGTATAAAGAAATGCAGAAAAGTGATAAAGAGATGCAAACTCTAGACTCTGATTGCCCCCAATATGGACTACAATCGGGATTGTATCCAATCATACGAGATCATCTATGCTCCTCGACAAGATCATCCGAAATCATCCGAAATTGTTTGCGACGATCCGAGCTAGCTTCGACTGAAAAATAGTAAAGTACCTGTTGGTCATCAAATCCGCACAGGAAAGGACTTTCGGTGGGTTTGCGCACCCTGGACTTGCGACCAACATTGAAAGGCCAATGGGAAGAGATGCCCCTCGTGCCAATCTCTAGAGAAAGGCCGACTCCTATACTAATCTACTTTTGGGGTTTGAGACAAGAGTGTAGGAAAGAAATAGACAGAGTAAGGGTTAGGAAAATAAATAAAAATGGGTAAGGGTTAGAGAAAGAAATAAAAAGAGTAAGGGTTAGGAAAATAAATAAAAATGGGTAAGGGTTAGAGAAAGAAATAAAAAGAGTAAGGGTTAGAAGATGATGATTTAATGTGGGAGAGAACAGGAAGCACGATCACTCGCTAATAACTCGAATAGCAGCAAAGAACACCAAGAATAGACGAAAGAATCGTGATACTCGCTTTCCTATGTATCCTCTGGATGAGTTCACAGGGTTCTCCTTTCTCTCTCGTTGGAATTCAGGGTTCAGAGTAACAATGATTAAGACAAGGGAATAACAGAAACCATGACCCACCAGACAGCATAAAAGAAAGCTTATACGATGTTTTCCCTCTCCTATGTATCCTTCAAGGCGAATTTTAGGGTATAATCCCCAATCGCACACCGAATTTAGGATTCAGAGTCTTAGTATACGAGTGCATACAGACAAAAGAATTAAGCATAGAAGGCAGCATAAAAGAGAGAAATGGAGTACAAAAATCTTTAGTATTAGATGCAGGACATCAAGTTACAGTAGCTTTCTAGCAGAAAGTTCCCCCTGAATAATGAAACTACGCACATCGAGGTGAATAACGAAGACTGTGGTTCAACTCTGAGAAATGAACTGTTTGAATTTCCTGAGAGATTTCATTACTGCATGCACTTGACGCTCGATAAAATTGTACTTTTCTTCATGGGGATTGATTATCTGACTGAGAACGCGATGGGACGTTCCTCTCCATCTTCCCCCTTTTGCATCAAGACCGTGGCATAGCTTTCAGGTTCTCCTATTGCATACAGGATAAAACCTCGACTATAGTCGGCGTTGATCAAGACTAGTGCCTGAACAATTCGGGCCTTGATTTCTTTGAATGCTTTTCTCCTATCTTCTGTCTAGACAAATTTTGTGCCCTTTTTAAAAGCTCAGACATCGGCTTAACGACCTGGACAAAGTCTGGGACAAACTTCCTTATGAAGTTAATCTGTCCAAAGAAAGATTGAAGGCCCTTTTTATCCGTTGGGATTGGGAGCTTCATCAAAGCTTCAGCTCTGTCAGGATCCATGATGAGACCCTTTTTTGAAATTGCGTGTCCCAGCAGCTTTCCTTCGTTAACTGCGAAGATAGAATTTTTTGGATTGATTGAGATGCCAAATTATCGGCATTTTTCGAAGATTTGCTAAAGATGTTTTGGGTGGTTTTATATCCTTTGGGAGAAGATGGTCATGTCATCCAAATAGATAATGATGACCTTGTTCAGAAGCTCGCCAAAAGCTAGGTCCATTGCCCTCTAGAAAGTAGCTCCCGCGTTCGAGAGGCCAAAAGGCATTCACTAGTAGGCGAATGTGCCCCACTTGGTTGTGAACGCGGTCTTATGATGGTCTTCGTCCCTGACCAGATTTGATTATATTTGGAGAAATCATCAAGCAGGGAGAATCGTTGAGCTCCAGCTACCGAATGTAAGATCTGATCGATGTACGGGAGAGGATAGTGGTCCTTGAGGGAAGCATGATTCAGGTTGTGGAAGTCCACACATAACCAGATGTCTCCGTTATTTTTCCTGACAGGGACCAAGTTCGTTACCTAGGAAGAATTCTTGATGGGATAAATGATCTTTGCTTCAAGCATTTTTAGCAGTTTGGCCTTCATCAGGACCTCGATCTTTGGATTAACCGGCCTTTGCTTCTGTTAGAAAGGCTTGGCCCCTTCTTGTAATTTGATTGTATGTTGGATCAACTTTCGATCATATCCCTTGAGGTCGTGATAAGACCAAGCCACGATATCTGGGTACTTTTTACACAAACATTGGATTCACTCTATTTCTTTTGCAGTACAATCGGTCTTGACCTTTATTACTTTCCTAGGTTCCAGTTCTAAATCTTGATATTGCTGCACATTGATCTGGATCCTATGGGAGAGTGATCGATCATTTTGATCGAAAAGGTTCTCAAGTGTGATCAATCCCTTGGGAACGTGATTGTTCTTCAACTGGACCAATCCTTCGTATTCTTCCCCATCAGGGCTTCGGTCTTCAATTGTAGCGGCTTCTTGGATCATGAAATTAATAATCTGCTCATCGTTATCAAAAACTTGCCAGTGTAAATATTTGTCTAGGACAGAGGCTCTATAGATCATCCTTACAGCCTTCAGCTTACGCACCATATCGTCCACTGGAGAAAATCAGACTACGATGGATGCTAAGACATCTACATGTCGTTTCTTTTCTTGTGGAATAGACTATAGATTGAGGGATTCAAACTGGTCGAACAGGTCCCATACCCTATTACGGTATGATTTAAGATAGTGCTTCTTTGAAGAGCATCTGTTGGTGACCTGGTTGCAAACTAGTTTGGAATCTCCAAAGATTTGAAGATGCCTTATGCCTAACTTGTCAGCTTTCTTGAGTCCTAAGCACAAGGCTTCATATTCTGCTGCATTGTTGGTGCAGCTCCATGTCAATCGGTAGCAATATTCCTTTTGCTCATCGAACGGTGAAATCAGAAGGATTCTTGGCCCGACGTCGTTTTTGCATCTGGCATCATCGAAGAACAATTTCCATAGTCCTTCTTGAGCAGAAACCTTCCCCTCCATTTTGGCTAGTTTCTCAAACTTGGTGATGGTGTAGCATGCCACCTTGGTCTCTATCATGGCATTGAAATCTGCCAACGAAAATTCATCTTCACAACACAACTGTGCGAGGGATTCCTGGACCAGATCCACTTGCTCTAGTTCCTCCGTAATCGTATGCACAGGGTCACTGCTCTCTTCCTCGGACATCTTCTGAACCAAGAACGTAGAAGGCTTTTCATTATAGATCTTCACCTTCTTCCCTTTGAAGGGGATCTCCATATGAGTGTAGTCCATGGACAGGTATCTGCCCACCTTTGTCATGAATTCCCTCGATAGGCACATGCTGAAGTAGGGCTCAAGGTCCACGACTACCACCTCTTGTATGACTATGATTTGAGGTGTCTTATGTAGTCAAATAGGAATGTCTTTGATGACACCTATAGTCTTCACTGGGGTACCGTCCAACTAGAGGACTCCGTGACTACTTCATGTGTATTCCATGCCTATTTCTTCGCATACTGCCTTCAGAATGACTGTCGTCACGGCTCTAGATTCTATCATACAATTATGCACGATAAACCCTTCCATTTGTAAGGATAAGTAGAATGGTGGTGGTCTATTTTTTCTTGTGATGGATGCAGATAGAGTTTGCACTAGGGTGAGAAGCTCTGCCTTCTTTGTATTAATCCTCTTCAATGATTCTTGTAGCAGGTCCACTTTTCTAGGAAGTTGCAGAGCATCATATAAACTAATTTTGGCTGGAATCCTCTTCAACTCTTCTATGATGTTGTAGGCTGGGGAGCTATGCACCTCAGGTTCCTTTCTTGGTTCGTACTTGGTGTGATATTGCTTTGTCGCTTCGACCATTTGTCGCTTGGTGAGCGAGGGAAACTTGAGCTTCTCCTTAGCCTATTATTTGGTCTCCACCTAAGGTGGTTCGACAGTGGCCTTTTGGGCCTTTTATTTGACTGAAGCTGGCAGAGGAGCTTCGCTCGGGGCTGAAAAGGAGGATTGTCCTTTCTCAAATTGGGCATGTTCCTTCAAAGGAGCCATCTGAGTAGCATCCACCTCTATCAACCTTTTACCTCCCCTAGTAAGGACCGCGACTGGCTCTTCCTTGCTGATTGACAAGTTTTGATCCAATTGTCTGATGACGTTGACTTGACCGCCTTGACCGCTGCTAGCTAGTGTCTGCACATAGTGTTGATGCAACATGCATGTATTCTCCTCGTGAGGATCATTACATGTAGAGCACCAATATACATAATTGAAAGTGCTTGGGGCTTCATCTATCGCAACATTTCTTGTCGAAGCTTTCCCTTGATGGACTGCTTGATCTCTGGTAAGCGCAGGTGTGGGATAAGACCTTCTTGGTAGAAACTCTTGTTGTGCTTGCTTCTTCTTGACAACGGTCATATCATTGGACAAGGTCTATACTGTGGCATTTAATGATTGCATTTCTTGTAGTATCTTGGCCTGCATATCATCGACCTTGGGAACTGATGGTAAATAAGCCATAGTCAATATCGGAGGCAGGGCAGGATGTTGGAGGGGTCCTGGCAATATTGGAAATGTTGGAGTGATGGTGGGGGGAACTTTCTGCTAGAAAGCTACTGTAACTTGATGTCCTACATCTAATACTAAAGATTTTTGTACTCCATTTCTCTCTTTTATGCTGCCTTCTATGCTTAATTATTTTGTCTCTCTGCACTCGTATACTGAGACTTTGAATCCTAAATTCGATGTGCGATTGGGGATTGTACCCTAAAATTTGCCCTGAAGGATACATAAGAGAGGAAAAACATCGTATAAGCTTTCTTTTATGCTGCCTGGTGGGTCGTGGTTTCTATTATTCCCTTGTCTTAATCGCTGTTACTCTGAACCTTGAATTCCAGTGAGAGAGAAAGGAGATCCTTGTGAACTCGTCCAGAGGATACATAGGAAAGTGAGTATCACCTTTCTTTCGTCTATTCTTGGTGTTCTTTGTTGCTATTCGAGTTATTAGCGAGTGATCGTGCTTCCTATTCTCTCCCACCTTAAATCATCATATTCTAACCCTTAATATTTTTATTTCTTTCTCTAACCCTTACCCATTTTATTTCTTTTCCTAACCCTTACTCTATATATTTCTTTCCTGCACTCTTGTCTCAAACCCCAAAAGTAGATTAGTATAGGAGCCGACATTTCTTAGGAGATTGGCACGAGGGGCATCTCTTCCCATCGGCCTTTCAATGTTTGTCATAGGTCCATGGCGCGCAAACCCACCGAAAGTCCTTTCCTGTGTGGATTTGATGACCAATAGTACCTGCAAGAAAACATGAAATACAAAATGCAAACAAAAGTATGAAGGTGTTCTAAGGAATAAGGAACCAAATTTGCAGGGAAATTCATCAGCTAGGAGGTTCAGGGGGATAAACTGAGAAAATCCAAGTTTATATAGGATTAGGGAGAGGTTAGGAGGTTGGAGATCATCCCAATTTGAGAGATCTCCAACGGGGAGACTCTAACTGCGCAGACACGCTTTCTGCCTAGGTTAGAGAGGTACGTTGAAACAGAAGCTAATTATGAAAATTCGGTTTTGGGATGAAATCGTCTGGACGTTCTGTTCCAGACGAATTCTTTAGATCTGGGATAGTTTTGTCTAATCTGTGATGATATTGTCCAACAGTCAAAACAAATCCTAAAAATGGCATGAAAAATGAGGAAAGCAGGTAACGGGCGGTTAACGGTTAAAATTTGAATTTTTATCTTTTTACTAAGGTTTAACTGTGCCAATTTTAGGGTGCTACATTTTGCCCCCTCTTTAGCAAATTTTTAGAAGAAAATGCGTTAAAGACGAGTTCTTCCCATTTTACGAGAAAGCAAAAATGTACTCAATTTTTTAGACGATGATTCTTGGTCGAATTGTACGACTGCTGACTATGGTGCCCCCTCCGTGTTTTTACCCAGATTGAACATTTGAGGTAAAAACATGAAAAAACAAAATGTTGTTACTTTTTGATATATATATGTTCTTTTTATGATATGACTTTTCCATATGTTTTTTTATGCTTTAATTTTTGAATTTGTTGATTGATGATTCATGTAATTATGTCGTTTGGAAATAAATTATAATTTTTATGTCATGCTATAAAATTTAAATGAAATAATCTGATGTAAAAAAATTGGTTGTTTTGGTGTGATTTGATGAAAAATAAAGGGACTTCTAACAATAATTTCAAAGGACATTGTCTCTATTATAGACCATTTCATGGAGTCGCCGCTCACTAGGTCGTCAAGCTAATCCCAGGATAGAAATATTGTTAAAAGTAAAAGAATGCTTAAGAGACTGTCTTAAGACTTTGTGTTGTGATGATGGTGATGATTTGTTTTCAGATTTTCATAAAAAATATTATGCATGACATATTAAAGAAATATGATTTTGCTAGGCATAAATTCCTAAGTGTGATAAAATTTTGAACAATTCCTTAGAAATTATACCATGGTTGCAAAATCGAATGTGGACATAATGACATGAAATAGAATAAGTGTTCGTTCATTTTTAAAGCACAATTGTGTAACATAATGATGTAAGTCATATGTTTGGATGAATTTTTTTAAAATAAATGGAAAGTAAGATTAGAACAATGGTTTGCGCTAGGCATAGAATTAGAGATATAGACTTATACCATCATCACGAAATCCAAAGAAGAAATTGATATTTTAGTTTTATTGCATGATTGATTTTTGATAAAAAAAAATAATAATATGAACATGACTTTATTTGCTAGATTTTGAAATAGGTTGTTTTAAAAATAATTTTGGATTTGTGAAAACAATGTATGTAATTACTTTTATACTAAACAGATGTTCGAAAATAAGAATAACATTTATTCCAAAAGAGTTGTAGAAATATTTTAAATTATCTCAAAGACAAATGTAGATTTGTAAGGAACCCTCATGTGCATATGTGAGTTCATTGCCGATCTTGATTTATCATAATAATAAAGAATATCTCAAATACAAATGTGTGTGCAATTGTATTGTTCATTCACCAATTTTGACCAAAATAATTTGATACAAGTAATTTGAATTAACCAAATGAATGTTCGTTAACCATGATTTGTATGCATGTAACCGTACCAGACTACTCTGTAAGTTAGGTTTATCAAGAGCTAGCTAATCCATAAGCCGACATAGGTCTGTACAAAAGAAGGTCGCTAATGTGACAAACATATCACCATGCTAGGGATTACCCAAGGCCAAGCGGGTTGGGCACAAACCACTTGTTATGGGGCTTACCTCACAGTTTTTGAATAACTGAGAATTCCAGGGATTCAAGCTCATTCACCCTTATTTTCTTTTCAAGGGGTAGGGAAGGATTTATTGCTTTTGCTTTTGCTTTGGATTTTGCTTTTGCTTTTTTTTTGTATTTTTTCTTGGAATATTGTTGCGATGGTACAAAATGATATTTTTCTTTTTCTCATTTTCTTTGACTTTTCTTTTTCTTCCTATACTAGGGATACTTGCTCGGATTGGCTATAGAGCAAGGGATTTTTATTTTGGGTAGGGGTGAGCTTGTCCTTTTGTCAATTCTCAAAGATTCTAGACCATGTGCATGATAAGATAGCAGGGGAAACTTTTCGCTCAAGAAACCATTTCTACTATGTAGCATCATATCGAATTTGCAATGAAATCATTTTAATGTGAAAAGATATACTTGGTTCAAGTAAATAACAAGATCAATTCTCTATGCTCAAAACTTTATTTAATTCAACTGTGGACTTTGATATAAGAGAGATTAATAATCATGCAAAATAAAATCAAGATATTTATGCATGTGAGTGTGAAAGTGCGGGATTCCAAATAAATGCTAATTTATCCAAAATAATTTAAAATATAACTACAATACTTCAAGAATTGATAGGTATGAAAATAAAATATGTTTTTGAAGATTTTGACGATTTTGATGTTTTTTTTTTTTTTATATTTTGATTTTAATTTATGAAATTGGTGGTATATACAAGATGATCTATATACACTATACAAGGTTATTTGAGTATATCATGTCTAAGATTGCTTCAAAATCAAAGGAGGTTTTGAAGGATAATTTGGTTGTGGTGAAGGTAAGAACAAAATGTGATGAATAAAAGGTGGTGATAACAAAAGCTTTGTTATAATGTAGAATAATGTAGCAAAAGATTTTACTTTATATGTGTAAAATTGATCATGTTACAAAATAAAATGTCAGAAGGATAAGAAGGTTCTTCATTCTTATCACTATCTTCCAAGTCTTGATAATATGGATGGAGTATATGTGAAAGATATGCATGGGTGTTATTTGGTAAACGAGGATGATCATATATGGATGAAGAAAAGTGATGGATAGAAGTTAACTGTGACAATGGAGAATGTATAGAACTTGATGTTTCAACCGTTAAATATTCTTCAAATGGTGTTGGGTCATTATGTATGGTAACAATTTTACTTGCAATTTCAAACTTTAAACATTGGTGAAAAGTAGAAGGGACAACCCTCATCGTATGAATCCAAGGACTTCTGAGAAGTAGGTTGTAAGGTGAAGGGCAATATGCTACATAAAACAAAGTATCCAGGATCTTGGATCCAATATTAAGGGGAAAAATTATAGTACCTTGAGCTTCTTGAATTTAGTTAAAATATTTTACAATAACATTTGATTCATTAAGATCTTCTTCCTTTAATTCGCGTTTTTGGAATAATTGATAAGTGCATAAATTAAGAAAGGAGCCATTATCTACCATGATAGTTTTAACAGGTGTTTCTTTACTAGATCCTGTAATGTAAATATAGGAGCCTTCTTGTGGAGAAGGAATCTCCTCATCATAAAATAAAATATGGTTAACCTCAAGAGGGCTTACACCATTAATTATGTTCTTAGAGAAAATATGATGAGGAACAAATTGTTGGCTAGGTATCTTGAACAAAGTTTCCTTATGAGAACTTTGTAATACTTCTAAAAGGGATATCTTTGCTTGAGGATTAATCACTTGTTGTTGGCTATCAAAGTGGATTTATGATTGAGATTTTGATTCTAAAGATGAGCTTTCTATGCTTACATTCCATTTTGGATCATTCTCTAGAGCCAAAGATAGTTTTGAAGGTTGGTCAAATGAGGAATCCATTTCTTGAATATCAGATTGGGTTGATTGAACTTGAGGTTGCTCATTTATAGTTTCTGTTACAATATTAGTAATATCATCATGAAGGGACACATTAACATGCAATATTTGATTGGTTTCCTGTTGTTGATAATTGAATAGGGGTTCTTGGTGGATCCCCATGTCTTGATTGATTATTGGTATTTGTTGTGTAGGAGTTTGATAGTTTATTGGAGATTTATAATCAGTTGTAGATTGTAATTCCTTTATATTAAAAAGACCCTTATCAATCAAATCTTGAATTGCACATCTTAAATCTTTACATTTTTGTGTCATATGTCCATATACTCTATGATATTCACAATGTAGCTCAGGTTTAAACCAATCTGTTGTGGTATCAAGTTGTCTTATGGAAGGGAGTTCAATCTTATTTGTATCAAGTAAATGCTTGAGAATTATATCCATTGGTTGATTGAGCTTAGTAAATTTACGTGATGCAGGTTTTCGAGAGGTTTTTGATAGGTGCCTTAGGAGTTCAGTCATAAAAGGACCTAATGGTTTCTCACCTTTGTTTTCTTTATTATGGGTAGAATGATTATAGGAAGATTGTGAAGTATGATGTGAGTGCATGGTAGGATTGGAAGAATAAGTATTTTCTTGTTGAAATGGATGTGTTGTATTGAAAGAAGAATATTGAAAGGGTGGAGGAGGATTGTATGGAGATTGATAGACATAATATGGATATATGGGAGAATAGATAATATCGTTATGAAGAGGATTGGAAAAGGGATTGTCCTGTTGGGTTAAGGATGAAAAATGAGAAAAGTGTGATGGAGGTGATGTTGAATAGGGATGAGGTTGGTCATAATCAACAAATGTATTTGGCTGAATTCTTCTAACATTACTGATGGGCTCATATTGATTTGAGTAAAAACTCATGGTTTCTTTAGTACTTTTAAAAGTAATATTTAGTATCTACTATTTAGAGTTGAATATAAAACATACAAACTTGAAATGATGATTTTGTTATTATATATATTTTTGTTTTTGTATACATATACATATTTTTTTTTTGTTTTCAAAAGGTTTTTAGTTTTCACATCGGGTTCACCAAAATGTATCACTCCAAATTTTTCTCATCCTTACCCTCAAGCTATAGGATCTGCGCCCGAAAGGGGGATGCGAGAAGGATGGGACAATACCTCGGACTGAGAGGCCCTTTGAAGGTCCCACATCTCGAGGGAGGGGTATAAAGGTGAATTTTTGATGGATGGTGGGTTCACCAGGAAAATTTTGAGTGGTAGTTTCCACACCTAGGTTGATAGTGAGTTTGATGTGTTCATTTTGTACTTTAATCATTCAACTCCTAGGTTTGGCCAAGATGAATCTAAACTATTCTATATGCCAATGCTGATTTTATGGATACAAAAAATATGAATAAATGCTAAACATAGAAAATGTGCTGAATGGGACAGAACATACCTAATTTCGGATGTTTGATGAAGGTTCTAAGTTTTGTAGCAGTCCAAGTCATCTCAACTTGTATGTAATCATCTGATATTTCACAGAATCATCTTGAATCACAGTCGGTCATCTGAGATCAGACAAAATCATCTAAGATCAGACGAATTCATCAAAAACCTACAATCACAAAAATAGATACAAAATACCAAATATGTAACTGTAGAAGCAAAGGAGAATGATAACAATAATAGTAAACGTGCCTAAACAATGGATTCAAATAACAAACAAGAGAAATGCAGTAGATTTAATGATTGATTTTAACTTTATCATGTGGTTATGCTAAATGAGGTGAACTCTAAGATGCATAAACATAATAACTAAGATAATGTATAAAGAAATGCAGAAAGTGATAAAGAGATGCAAACTCTAGACTCTGATTGCCCCCAATCTAGACTACAGTCAGGATCATCTCCAATCGTATGAGATCGTCTGTGCTCCTCGACAAGATCGTTCGAAATCATTCGAAATCATTTGCGATGATCTGAGCTAGCTTTGAATGAAAAAAAGTAAAGTACCTGCAAGAAAACATGAAATACAAAATGCAAACAAAAGTATGAAGGTGTTCTAAGGAATAAGGTACCAAATTTGCAGGGAAATCCGTCAGCTAGGAGGTTCAGGGGGATAAACTAAGAAAATCCTAGTTTATATAGGATTAGGGAGAGTTTAGGATGTTGGAGATCATCCCAATTTGGGAGATCTCCAACGAGGGAGACTCTAACTGTGCAGACACGCTTTCTGCCCAAGTTAGAGAGGCTGTTGAAACAGAAGCTAATTATGAAAATTTGATTTTGGGACAAAATTGTCTAGACGTTCTGTTCCAGACAAATTCATCAGATTTGGGATGATTTCATCTAATCTGTGACGATATTTTCCAACGGTCAAAACAAATCCTAAAAATGGCACAAAAAACGAGAAAAATAGGTAACAGGCGGTTAACGGGCAATTTGACGTTAAAATTTGAATTTTTATCTTTTTACTAAGGTTTAACTGTGTCAATTTTAGGGTGCTACAACATGTACCACTCCATTTATCAACAAAAGACCTACAAACCATCATATCATTATAAACAATTGTTATCATCAATAATAAATCATCATCCCTTGCTAAATAGTCAACAACAATCATGTTTTTCAAAGGAAGGTTTATAATCAAATTAAGACTAGTATGTATATCAATGCAAAGATTTTATCTATGCAATTGAACATATTGTACGTCATAAAACCCTAGTATGGTAGGCATAATATTGGCATCCATTTTTCTAAGCATCTTAGTTAGGGTAACTAGGAATAGATATTTGGGGATATATTATTATATTGTATAAGGGTTAGCATGGTCCACACTTAACCCAAGGTTGATTGCAATATAATATAATATAGTATTATATTAGGAGTAGGCTCCCCAAAGTAGAATGAGAATGTGGGCATATAAAGAAGATATATTTGTCATTGTAATCATCATGGAGATAAATCATATGTAATCATATTTATCCACGAAGTGGCTTATCGGACTTTGCCCTCCTTAAGTGGCTCTCTCATCTTGGGAGATATTGTGGAGTTATTCCTTCCTTAAGGATTATTATTGGTGTTTCCCTGCCTTAAGGGTATTATCTATCTCTCTCATTTGTGGATTTTTATTATGGATACTTATTTGTGGATGATTGATTTGATATTTTTGCATAATTGGTGAATGATTTCTGTTAATAAGAATAAATTTCTACAAGTGGTATCAGAGTAACAATTTTGGCAAAGTGAAAATTATTTTTTATGAAATTGCAGAATTAGGGCATATTTTTTTAGAAAAACATCTTATATTTCAGGAGACATATCTTTGCAAAAGTTTATTCGATTTAGGCGATTCTTGGACCAGTTTGTGTAGAATTTGAAGAGCTTTAAAATAAGTGGTCATATGAAGGAATATGAGTAGTATTGAAGGAGATATGACATTTTGAAGTCAGACATATGGGACAAGGGCAGTGATGAATTTTCAAATCACGATTTTTTTTGAAGATGAATTTTGCAGTTTTGTTTTGGAAAAACATCTCATATTTCAAGAGCCATATCTCTATGAAAATTTATCCGATTCAAATAATTCTTGGATCAGTTTATACAGAATTTGAAGAGATTTAAAATGAGTAATGATGATATTTTGAATTCAACCATATGGAATAAGGGTAATGATGAATTTTCAAATCACAAATTTTTTGGAAGACAAAATTTGTTAGTTCGGGCAAGCAAATCAGTTGAAATTTATTTTGTTTGGAAGAAAAATTGCAGATCTAGCTATTTGTGGGAATTTTAGATTTAAATCAATGGAGAGATATATTTTCATCAAACCCTAGTTTGCATTGGGGCATGATATATATTCTCATAAAACCCTAGTTTGCATTAGGGCATCAACTATAGAACTACAAAGGTTTTTTTGGAGGAAATGATATTGATGTGAGAGAGTGGTTGAAAATAGTAAAATATCAACATGGTGAATTCATGTTACTCTATCACTCCCACATGTTTTTTTGGGGGGATGTTTTACAATGGGTAGAAAGATTTATTAGGGATAATCACTTGTGCACTTGGAGAGAAATAGAACCAATATTTTTGAGTAAATGGAAACCTATTCAATTAAAAAGAAAGGTATATGTTTGTAAGAGAGATCTTTATGGAAGGAATAAACATATAGATAGTTTTATGGAAGTCATTAAAGACCTTGAAAATAAACTACATAGAATTCAAAATGAGCGGAATGAAATAAAAGGAGAATGGGAAGTTTTCAAGAAACAAAAAGAAGACTATGAAAAAGAAATAAAATTACTCAAGGAGAAATAGCAAAATGATAAGGAAGATAGTGAGAAGAATGAAGCCACATATTTGTATTTTCAAAAGCAAGAGAAGGATCAAAAGGGTTTAAATTCATCTTAAAGTTATATTTTGCAGGTTCATGGAAGCATTCAAAAGGAACATGTTATTATTTCCATTGACCCTAGTATCCGATATAATTTTATTAATATTTATTTGGCTAAGAGGTTGTAGGTTCCAGAAACAAATATTAAGGACATACATTTGGAGGGTGAGAATGTTCAAATTTTTGAATTTTTGAAGATCACCATGGATAAATATGTTTTACATTCAGATTTTTATGCTATTGAGATGGATGACAAGGATATTGTTCTTGGTTATCCTTGGTTAGATTCTTTGGGTACTATTAACATTAATGTGCAAAAGAAGTTTATGAAGTTATGGTACAGGAAAAAAAGATAACATTTCAAGATATTTTTTAGCTTAAGGAGCAAGGATCCAAGGAAAAATAAGAAGTGGTTATAGAGAAACAAATAGAAGAACAAATAGAAGAACCTGAAACAGAATCCAAGAAGGTAGTAGCAACAACATATTCCATGAAAGAAGCAATAGTAATCAAGACCATGGAAATAATAGTAGCAGAGTCCAAGGAAGCTTTGATAGAAGAGCTCAAGGACACACCAAAAAAAGGGAACATGAAAGAATAATGTGTAGAAGAATTTATAACAATGAAGCCAAATGTTGAGCAATCAAAGAAGGTAGAAAATCAAGTTAAGGTTGCACCTTATCACCATCCACACCACCATGAGCGGAAAAAATATTGGAAATATGGTTCAAGGCAAAAATATTATGGTTCTACATGGAATCATAAGGGCACCAACTATGGTAGTGTTTGACAAAGAAAGCATAGTGATCATGGTTTTTAGAGTGGTTCATCAACATCAAGGAACAAGTGGACCCATCATTCAAGTTATCAGAATACAACAACATAAGCATGGAGGCAATGAAGCATATTTGGATACTCAAGTAACAAAAATGACATACTAGCATCAACATGTTCCACTTGGATGGATGGATGATCAAGATTGGTACCAATTGCTAACATTGCTTAGCAAATTATATTATCTTGTTTCTTAATATGTTTTGAGGACGAAACATTTGTAAGGAGGGTGACATGTTAGGGTACCTAGGAGTATATATTTGGGGATATATTATTATAGTGTATAAGGGTTGGCATGGGCCACACATAACCCAAGGTTGATTGTATTATATTATAATATAATATTATATTAGTAGTAGGCTCCCTAAAGTAGAATGAGAAGGTGGGTATATAAAGAAGAGATATTTGTCATTGTAATCATCATGAAGATAAATCATATGTAATTGTATTTTCCCATGAAGTGGCTTATGGGACTTTACCCTCCTTAAGTGGCTCTCTCATCTTGGGAGATCTTGTGGAGTTATTCCTTCCTTAAGGATTATTATTAGTGTTTCTCTATCTTAAAGGTATTATATATCTCTCTATCATTTATGGATTGCTATTGTGGATATTTATTTGATATTTTTGCATAATTGGTGAATTATTTCTACTAATAAGAATAAATTTTTGCAACAAATTCATAGAAAGGTTATGCAACAATCAACAATAATTAGTACATAGGTATATGATTATCCATTTCAAGGTATTTGACCACTACAGATGGTCCATAACATTCAATATTGGCCAAATCCCATGATAGGTGCCATCTTGTGAACACATTTATCTCCCTTACTATAGGTCTATGCTCACTAGTATGAGATTGTCCTTTCAGTGCCCATAACAACTGAAAAGGTGGACGCATATTTCCCCATCCCATAACATGGCGTGTTTAGGATCTTTATCCTAAAATTATGCCTGATGCACATATGTTTTTGTTATCTTCTCCATACTAGGAATTAGTGTTAGAATATCCAATGCCTAGCTGAATATCCACCTTCTCTGGATTCAAATAGGGTCCACCATTACTCTAGATTAGGACTAGATATCCCAACCTATACTACGATTGATGAAGAGTTGTCCCATACCAACTCTTTGCTGGACCTTCTAGCTCTGAGGTCAAGCTTCTCTTGTAACACCCTGATGATCTGCTAGTAATTCCCCAATAGAGTATAGAACATGAGACCCCTCACGTACTACTCATCTATCAGTCTAGAGAGGGTGTCACATACCACCCCTTGTTACTTGTTCATGGTAATAGGACCTCTCATCTAGGGCAGGATTACCAAAAAATAATTAATTATTGAATCATAACATCTTTCGATCTCGTAGATGTCGGTGTTTGGTGGATACTCATCCTTCTTGATAAAATACCAAAATTTCTCCATGTCTTAACAATCATCTCATCCTCCTCGATGGTTAAAGTAGGTCTAGTCCAATTTTTGGTATAGGTTTCTTCTTTAAAAATCTACCCTTCAGAAGGATTACATGACATTTAAAAATATTATTCTATTCTATTCTATTTCTAATAATAGATTTCCTAAAATTCTAAGAGAAAACTATCTTTAAGTAATATCAATAAAACATATTAATTATCATTTAATGAATCTTTTGCACATTTATTACTTTAAACCTAAAAATAGATTATGGACATAACCTATATTTTAAATACCTATCTTTATTCACTTTAAAAGTAATATAATTTATAACTATATCAAAACATACAATATAAATGTAATAGAGTAAAGACTAACCTTGTAGACTTACAAAGCTAACATTTAAAAATTTAGTTATGCAAAATTCCAATAGTCTATCTATTATTAGTTTCAACCATAAAGTAGTCTTGTGCATTTTTAGCATCCCTATATGATATTATTAATTACCTTAAATTAAAGTTTCTCTAATCTTATGGTCATGCTAAGTCCACAATTAACTATGTAACTAAAAGTATAGGATTATAAAACCAAATCAATGAAAAGCAATCATATTCCACATTTATTTAGTTCTTGCTTTTATAACAAATATTTAATTAAACAAGAGTTTGATTTTACTAATGCTTAAAGTAAAGTATTCTAATAAAGAACTCCATAATATTTTATGAAATGAGATTTATATATTTCCCATGCTTTTCATAAGGGTGTTTAATGAAGGTAAACAATTTGAGATAATATTCTATTTATAGCTAAAGTATAAACCTATCACTTCTCAATATAAATAGATAAAAACAACACTTACATAGTTTTATAAAGTTCTAAAGTAACTATCATAAGAACCATATTCAGGCCACCAAAAGCCTATATCTCTAATTGAAACAACAGTGAAGATAATTCTTCTTTTGAATTCATTTAGTATGTATATATGATGGTCGAGACAAGACTATCCCTATCATTAAGTTTGTTCAATCCTATGCAGTGTCCAATCCACATTCTACCTAAGCGCTAAGGTGGTGGTTCAAATAACACTTCAGTGTCTTCTTAATCAACATCTGCTTGGAAAAATGTTCCCACTAAGACATTGTTAGACTCTCTCTAAAATCTCCTACTTAGTGAACTTTAGGAGAAATATAGTCGTATGTGAAACTTATACTTTGATAAAGTTTATACAACCACTATTTAAAATATTAAAATAAGTGTGTACTATCTCGTTTGGTAAAAATCTACAATTTTGCTATGCTAAAGACAAAAATTAATTTATGCTCAATTGAAGATACACTATAACTTATTTTGGATTTAACATATCAAGAACTGCAAATGGAAAAGCTTCCTCTGACATAACCTTGGTTGGGCTGGGTAAATCCTACGACGTCTTAGCACATACAAGATTGGAAACCAATTTTGTAATAGGGGAATTCTTTCCATATATGTTTGAGGACAACAACTGGAAAGGTACTACGTGTTCAAGATAAATTAAATGACCAAACAAGCAATATATTTGAGCTTCATTTTAAATAAACATTGTTATCATTTAATTAATCCGAATAACAAGCTTTATCCTTTCCAATACAACAACTGGTTCTAGCATAAACAATTTTTTTTTATATTTATATAACAAAGCCTAGTAAAACAATAGAACCAAATTTTCATAAAATTGAATATTCAAATAGCAAGGTTTTTGTTTCAATATCAACAAAGTTATTAAATAATTTATCTCAAGAAAATTTAGTGTCTTCCTTTAAAATATGGAAACAAATTTGTAAACTATACAACAATTTTTTTTATCTTTGTTGATCAACCCAACACTAGCTAAAATATTTGTTCCATTAGCTACATCTGAAACATAAACTTCTCTAGATAGATTGCTAAAAAACAAGTTCGCTCATCCTCACATCCATTAGCTCGTAGCCTGGCCAAAATTCTCATCTTATTGCAAATATGTTCATCCACTCATTTGTCGAGTCATACCTGGTGGAAGGCAATGATTGGGCTAGATTTGGGTCAATATGGATCTATGTATGTGCATCTAATGATATATATAATCCATCACCGCGAGTACTCAAAAAATTAAAGACATCAAAATCATGTTCAAATTAGAGTTATTGAAAAACACAAGCTTATACTGAGAGGGGGGGGGTGAACAGTATAAGACCACTTTTTACTTTTCTTTCTCAAATAATATTATCCAATATAATCAATGGCAATATCAACAACAATAATCAAAGTAATGCATAAATAATCACACACAATAGAGACACCAATTTAACGTGGTTCACCCAATTTGGGCTACTCCACGAAGAAAATATTTCACTAAAATTTTCTCAAAAAATCTCTTGGAAATCCTTCCCTATTACAATGTTTATGGACCTTTGTCCAAAGGAGACACCAATCTCCTAATCAAGTTCGTGGATCTCTATCCACAAGAGAACTCTTTTCCCTTGCTTGGTTCATGGATATCTATCCATAGGAGAACTCCTCCTTGCTTGGTTTGTGGATCTCTATCCACAAGAGAACTCCTTCTCCTTTGCTCTGGCTTGTGATATTCTAGAAGACTACTGCCTCCAATGCACTATCTTGTGGATCTCTCTCCATGGAAGACCTATATCCTCACTCAAAAGACCTTTATCCTCACTGCCATGGTTAATGGATCTCTATCCATTGGAGACTACTATCCTCTTGTATGTCACATCCAAATATTGCTCTCATCTCTGCTCAATATCTATCTCAAATTTACACTAAACACTATCCTTCGGTCTATCATAAATCTACTCATAAGACTATCTATGGTCTAGCATAAATCTACCCTCAAATATGCATAAAAGTCTGTCTCTGCTATAGCACAAATTTATCCTTAAATCTGCACCATACTCTATCCTCAAAACTATCTCAAGCCTTAACACTAGGCTTGATCCAATCACAAAATAACTTTGCTAGATTTGCCCCAAGCCTTAACTCAAAGCTTGAACAAATCAATCAATCAACTATGCTCTCAAGTCTTCTCAAAGACTTACCTCAAATCTATCCACAAGTCCTCTCAAGAACTTGCCCAATATTTACTCAAGTCTTCACCAAGACTTGCCTCAAATCTGTCCATAAGTCCTCTCAAGAACTTGCTCAATCTGCTCTCAAGTCTTCTCCAAGACTTGCCTTAAATATGTCCAACAAGTCCTCTCAAGAACTTGTCCAATCTTGCTCAACAAGTCTTTACCAAGACTTACCTCAAATCTATCCAACAAGTCCTCTCAAGAACTTGTCCAATTTTCTCAACAAGTCTTCACCAAGACTTACCTCAAATCTGCTTATAAGATTTCACAAAAGCTCACACAAATCTATCCTTAAGCTTTCACAAAAGATTACTCAACTCTGTCCTTAAGTACCCTCTAGTACTTACTCAAATCTACTCACAAGCTTTCACAAAAGCTTACTCAAGCAATTGCAATACTTGCATATCAAACTTGACTTAATATCTTTCAAAAAACCTCTTCAATCACACAAAAAAGTTTCACTCAGAATCTTGTTTTAACCATAAGAACATATAGATAATGATTAGAGACTGAATATGTTTCACACCACTAAGTTTTGTACTCAAAAAAACAATCTATCACTTTCAAACTCTCTTTCAAATCGATTCATAAATAAAGAATAATTCATTTCACAAACATTGAACTATCACTCCAATGCCTTCAATCAATAATACTCAATCACTTTCACTCAACCATCCACTCAATGAAACACAACTTGCTTACAAACCCTAACCAAGTTTTTCACTAAAATTCCAACAACTCACACTAGGGAACTCAAATATTGACTTAAGATGATTCCATTTTTCACATAACAATGATACTCATGTTCTTTCATAGCCCCTAGTTCAAGATAGTTCTCAATATCACATAACAATGATACTCATGATCTTTCACAAACCCTAGCTCAAGATGGTTCTCAATCTCACATGACAATGATACTCATGATATTTCACAAATCGTAGCGTAAGATGGTTCTCAATATCACATAACAATGATACTCACGATCTTTCAACATCCACAAATCATGCACATGAAACCTACTCAAACATTTCCAACAATGCTTATCAAACAATCATTTTCACTCCAACTTTGCTTTCAAAACATTCAATCCAACAATATTCCACTCATAAGGAAGATGTGCCCATACCTTTTGTTTTGATGGAGATATATCTTCAAAATCTATCTTAATCACAATCAAATCCTCTTTGCCAATTTCAAGGTTAGGTAGCAACAATCTATCTCAAAATATCCACTCAAAATTCTCCTCAATATTTATTTCACCATACAAAAATAACAAGTCTTGAGTACACCTTATAATATCCAAACTTCTCAAAGTATGATTAAAAAATATTTCAATTAATCACTTTCACTATAACCTCCTTCAAAAATTTAATGCATAGGATGATTAAATTCCTTACTTATATCTCCCTATTCAAAATTTGCATTTCAAATAATTAACATCATTATCCAAAAATAATACAATTCACTTTTTAACCCATAATTAAATCCTTCACAATATTTAACTAAGGTAAAAAAAATATACCTTAATCAACTTATATCTCCCTACTCAAACATTGCATTTCAAAATAATTAGCATCATTATCCAGAAATAATGCAATTCACTTTTTAACCCAAAATTAAATTATCCACAATATTTAACTAAGGCAAAAATAAAATTTAACTTAATCACCTTATATTTTCCTAGACGCTCAACATACCACCTTAGATCACGTGTAGACTCAAACAAAAAATTAAAGTACCTTTGCGCAATCCTCGATGGGATTCGATCCCATGTCGAGCTGCCCCCAGTGACCTAGTCGCGACCTAACCGTTGCATGAGCTAGGCGCTCACTTGGGAAGTGAAAGCACCTTGTGTGCTTTCTTCCTTCTTTTGGCACCGAAAACCAAAACACAAAAAACCTTTGCCCTTTTTGCCACCAAGGCTCGAACTCGAAACCTTCGCTCACTCTGCACCTTACACACCGACAACTTGCCACTAGCCCAACCAGTTGGTTGGTGACAAGGCTTTAGGCCTTCGTCAATTTATCACTGCGTTTCCTGCTGCCTAATAAAAAATTAAAATCCTTTGTCTTATGCACTCACGAATTTTGCATTCCACACACTTTCCAATATTCGCACATGCATCATATTCGGAGACTTGCTTTAATGTGGCAAGTCTTATGGTATTTATACCATATGCCACTTTCCTTCGAACGTCGGTGGGGGGAAGAAATATTAAATCAAATTTGCGCCCAACCCTAACTTAGGGTTAAATAATTTTTTTTTATAAATTAATTTATAATATAAATATTATAAATAATTTATTAATGACCTTAGGCTTTATTTTCAAACCTTTAATATTATAATATTATTTCCTTTAGGCCTAGGTATTTTTTATTTTTCAATCTGACCACCTTTAATATTATAATAATACATATTCTAATATTATTTCCTTTAGGCCTGCTTTATTTTTAAACCTTTAATATTATAATAATAAATAATTACAATATTATTTTCTTTGGGCCTAGGTATTTTTCTCCCTTCAATCTGACCACCTTTAATATTATAATAATAAATATTATAATATTATTTCCTTTAGGGTATTTAGCCATCCTTTTGACCAATCATGTGAAGATTTTAAACCAAATCTCTTGGGCTTAAATATAAATATTTTAACCCTCCTTTTACCAAATCCTTGCATTGATCACTGACATTGACTCTTGACATCAATGAAAACAAAACTACTCAAAATTTCCAACAAAATACCCCTTTGTCATTGATGGCAACCCTTTTTATGTACTTTTTCAAAACTGCTTCCCTTGAGAAACTGCTCCCCCTGACTGAATGCTCTCCCCCTGACTCAAATATTTTTCCCTTTGTCATCAATGGAAAAGGGTCAACTATGGGGCTTGGGGCTAAATATAAGACTCTTAGCTCATCTCCCTCCCCACCTCCTCTCCTTGAGGTGGTTAATTTTGGGGTGGAAGTATCTCTACTCCCAGCATACATTGCTCTTTTCCTTTATCCACCTTCTTCCTCAATTGATCCTTCTAATTCCTCTGAATATTCCTGTTTTTGGTTATCTCTGGAAATTTTGCTCTACACCACTTAGCCATATGCCATATGACCAAAATTATTGCACTTATGAAACTTAATGTTGTGATTCCTTGAAGGTGCAAATATCTTGTAGTTCCTCCTAGTGAAGCCATATCCATTCTTGTCATGAACCCTGCAATTAATTGCCTTATGACCAAACTGATTACAAGAGTAGCAATACCCTTGAAAGAGATACTCATTTCTAAAATTTCTATTGGTGAAACCATATACCTGTCTTTCATGTGTCCTGCACTGTGTAGCCTTGTGACCAAACCTGTGACATGAGAAGCAACACCCATTGAAGGAACTTTGCTTTGACCCCATAGGTATTTTAGTCCCTTATTCCCTATGATGTTTCTTGTTCCATCTGTTCCTCATTTGTGCATTGTTACTTTCCTTATTGAACTTTCTATTTTCCAACTTATCCTTAGAATTATCACTTTATATTTCACTCTCTTCTTCTGAAGCTTCTTCTTCTTTGGAGCTTGAGATTGATTCCTCTCCTCATCCTCTATATTATTCTTCAAAACCAAGTATTGTCTTGTTTGATGAAGATATTTGTATCTTGATAATATTATCCAAGTTATTTGAGCTTCTCCCAAACCTGTGTATCTTGTATTTAGACTCTTTTACTTCCTTCCTTAGTGAAGCTACCTAATGCTCTAAACTTTCTCATTACAAGACCTTTACCTCTAACTTTTATTTAAATTTCCTTGTCTTAGCTATTGAGTTGGTTAGATCTTCTATACACTTTCCGTTTTCTTCATCACATTCTTGAAATTGAAGCTTGAGTTTTGAGTTATGCTTTCTTACCTTCCTTAATTCCTTAAGGGCATAAATAAGCTCACATTCAATATCAACTTCTCCTTCCTCTTCATTTTTTGATTCTTTGTATTTTAGATCATATCCATTCCTTTCTGATTCATCTTCAATAGAATCATTTCCTTCTTCTTCTATTTCCATAAGAAGACTTTATTCTTATAGAACTTCAAGAGCATATTAAAATTCATCTTCACTGAAACTGAACCCATTCCTTATACAATTATCTTCAAGATGACCAAAGTTACCAGACACGAAACACTTGAGAATTATTGGTGCCCTTTTTCTAACATCTTCATTTTCTACTTTTCAGAAATAGAATTTATTCTTCTTCTTTATCTGAGGACCTTCCATCACTATCACTTGAACTCTTTCCTATATTATCTGCATAAAAACTTTTTTTATACCTTTGGAACAACTTCTTTCCTCGCTTGCTTTGCCCATCTTTGCTTCTATTTTGATACCTGTATTTTCCTACTTCCCTGTTCTTGTAATCTTGTTTCTCATCACCACTACTATTTCTAGCTTTTGGATAATCAAATACATAGTGACCATATTTACCACATTTGAAACACTTAACTATTTTCGTACCTTTATACTTTCTTGTGTCCTTGTTTCTTCTTCCATAGTTTGCTTCTTCATCACTGGATAACTCATTACCTAAATTTGAATTCTTATCTTTTGTCTTCTTTGTAACTTTAAAAGCTGCTTCTTTCTGGGGGATATGATCCTTTCCTATTATCATCTCAAAAGTTGTGAGATTTCCATGTAACTCATCCCTTGTCAAAGTTTCAATATCTTTTAGTTCTTCTATAACTGAAACCTTTTTACTATACTTATTATGGAGTGACCTTAAAATATTTTGACAAACATCCGTTTCTTCAAATTTAAACCCAAGTCCTTGCATGGAGTTATCCACATGAAGTAATTATGTAGAAATGTCTTTCTCATCCTTCATATTTAGATATTCAAAATTTTTCTTATGATTTTGCAATTTTTCCATCTTGACCTTTTTGTCTCCCTCATATGTTTTTTGCAACTTTTCCCAAATCTCTTTTGCTGATGTGCAATGCATAAATTTTATAAAATTTGATTCACGTAAACCATTTAAGATTCCATTCATTACCTTTGAATTATTCAATTGTAGGAGCTTACTATCTTTATCTGTAGGTGGAGTAGCTGGTGGTGTATATCCATCCTCAACTGCTTACCGTATATCATTTCCTTGTGTCATTAGGTAAGCCTAAATTCTTACACTCCAAAATGCATAATTGTTCCCATAGAACAATGGTGTCTTATTTCCTGAAGATCCACTCTGAGAATCCATCTGTGTTCCTATAATATTTTCTTTCAAGTTGTTAAACTCTTCTAAAGGAACCCGCTCTAATACCAATTGAAGAATACAAGCTTATACTGATAGGGGTGGGGGGTGAACAGTATAAGAACACTTTTTAAATTTCTTTCCCAAATAATATTATCCAATATAATCAATGGTAATATAAAAAATAGTAATCAAAGTAATGCAAAAATCATCACACACAATAGAGACACCAATTTAACGTGGTTCACCCAATGTGGGCTACTCCACGGAGAAAATATTTCACTAAATTTTTCTCAACAAATCTCTTGGGAATCCTTCCCTATTACAATGTTTATGGACCTTTGTCCAAAGGAGACATCAATCCCCTAATCAAGTTCATGGATCTCTATCCATAGGATAACTCTTTCCCTTTGCTGGTTCATGGATCTCTATCCATAGGATAACTCCTCCTTTGATGGTTTGTGTATCTCTATCCACAAGAGAACTCCTACTTTGCTATGGATCATGATATTCTATAAGAATACTACCTCCACTACATTGGCTTGTGGATATCTCTCCATAGAAGACCTATATCCTCACTCAGAAGACCTTTATTCTCACTACCTTGGTTAATGGATATCTATCCACTAGAGACTACTGTCCTCTGCTGTGTCACATCCAAAGCTTACTCTCAACTCTTCTCAATATTTGTCTCAAATCTATACTAAACACTATCCTTCGATATAGCACAAATATACTAATAAGATTGTCTCTAGTCTAGCACAAATCTACCCTCAAATCTACACCAAACTTTGTCTTTGCTATGGCACAAATTTATCCTTAAATATGCACCATAATCTATCCTAAAAATTGTCCTCAAGCCTTAATAGTAGGCTTGATCCAATCACAAATCAACTCTGCTAGATTTTCCCCAAGCCTTAACTCAAATCTTGAACAACTCAATCAATAAAATCTACTCTCAAGTCTTCTCAAAGAATTAACTCAAATCTATCCACAAGTCCTCTCAAGAACTTACTCAATCTGCTCTCAAGTCTTCACCAAGACTTGCCTCAAATCTAACCACAAGTCCTCTCAATAACTTGCTCAATTTGCTCTCAAGTATTCTCCAAGACTTACCTTAAATTTATCCAAAAAGTCCTTTCAAGAACTTGTCCAATCTTGCTCAACAAGTCTTCACCAAGACTTACCTCAAATATGTCCAACAAGTCCTCTCAAGAACTTGTCCAATTTGCTCAACAATTCTTCACCAAGACTTACCTCAAATTTGCTTGTAATATTTCACAAAAGCTCACACAAATATGTCATTAAGCTTTCACAAAAGCTTACTCAAACAAATGCAATACTTGCATATCAAGCTTAACTTAATCTCTTTCAGAAAACCTCTTCAATCACACAAACAAGTTTCACTCAGAATCTTGTTTAACCATAAGAACATATAGAGAATGATTAGAGACTCAATATGTTTCACACTTACTAAGTTTTGTACTCAAAAAAATATTCTATCACTTTCAAACTCTCTTTCAAATCAATTCATAAATAAAGAATAAATTGTTTCACAAATCTTGAACTATCACCCCAATAGTGCTCAATCACTTTCACTCAACCATCCACTCAATGAAACACAACTTGCTTACAAACCTTAACCAAGTTTTTCACTAAACTTCCAACAACTCACACAATGGGACTCAAATCTTAACTTAAGATAATTCCAGTTTTCACATAACAATGATACTCATGTTCTTTTACAAACCCTAGTTCAAGATAGTTCTCAATCTCACATAACAATAATACTCATTATATTTCACAAACCCTAGCTCAAGATAGTTCTCAATCTCACATAACAATGATATTCATGATCTTTCACAAACCCTAGCTCAAGATGGTTCTCAATCTCACATAACAATGATACTCATGATATTTCAACATCCACAAATCATGCACATGAAAACCTACTCAAACATTTCCAACAATGCTTATCAAACAATCCTTTTCACTCCAACTTTGCATTTCACAACATTCAATCAAAAAATATTCCACTCATAAGGAAGATGTACCCATACCTTTTGTTTTGATGGAGATATGTCTTCAAAACCTGTCTTAATCACAATTAAATCCTCTTTGCCAATTTCAAGGTTAGGTAGCAACAATCTATCTCAAAATCTCCACTCAAAATTCTCCTCAATATTTATTTCACCTTACAAAAATAACATGTCTTGAGTACACCTTATAATCTCCAAACTTCTCAAATTATGATTAATAAATATTTCAATTAATCACTTTCACTATAACCTCCTTCAAAAATTTAATGCATAGGATGATCAAATTCCTTACTTATATCTCCCTATTAAAAAATTGCATTTCAAAATAATTAACATCATTATCCAGAAATAATGCAATTCACTTTTTAACCCAAAATTAAATCATTCACAATCTTTAACTAAGGTAAAAATAAAATATACCTTAATCACCTTATATCTCCCTACTCAAAAATTGCATTTCAAAATAATTAACATCATTATCCAAAAATAATGCAATTCACTTTTAAACCAAAATTAAATCATTCACAATATTTAACTAAGGCAAAAATAAAATTTAACTTAATCACCTTATATCTCCCTAGGTGCTCAACATACAACCTTAGACCACGTACACACTCTAACAAAAAATTAAAGTACCTTTGTGCACTCCTTAGTGGGATTTGATCCCCTGTCGAGCTGCCCCTAGTGACCTAGCCGTAGCCTAACCACCACGTGAGCTAGGCACTCACTTGGGAAGTGAAAGAACCTCGTGCACTTTATTCCTTCTCTTGGCGCCGAAAACCAAAACACAAAAAACCTTTGCCCTTGCTGTCGTTCAGACTTGAACTCGAAACCCTTGCTCACCCTGCATCTTACACACTAACGATTTGCCACTAGTCCAACCAGTTGGTTGGTGACAAGGCTTTAGGCCTTCATCAATTTATCGCTGCGTTTCCTACTGCCTATTAAAAAATTAAAATCCTTTGTCTTATGCACTCACAAATTTTGCATTCCACACACTTTCCAATATTCGCACATACATCATATTTGGAGACTTGCTTTAATGTGGCAAGTATTATGGTATTTATACCATATGCCACTTTCCTTCGAACTCGAGGGGGAAGAAATATTAAATTGAATTTGCGCCCAACCCTAACTTAGGGTTAAATAATTTTATTTTATAAATTAATTTATAATATAAATATTATAAATAATTTATTAATGACCTTAGGCTTTATTTTCAAACCTTTAATATTATAATAATAAATATTATAATATTATTTCATTTGGGCCTAGGTATTTTTCTTTTTCAATTTGACCACCTTTAATATTATAATAATAAATATTATAATATTATTTCCTTTAGGCCTACTTTATTTTTAAACCTTTAATATTATATTAATAAATATTATAATATTTTTTCCTTTGGGCCTAGGTATTTTTCTCCCTTCAATCTGACCACCTTTAATATTATAATAATAAATATTATAATATTATTTCCTTTAGGGTATTTAGCCATCCTTTTGACCAATCATGTGAAGCTTTTAAACCAAATCTCTTGGGCTTAAAATATAAATATTTTAACCCTCCTTTTGCCAAATCCTTGCACTGATCACTGACACTGACTCTTAACATCAATAATAACACAACTACTCAAAATTTCCAACAATTATAACCTATGTGGATTCTAACTACTGAATATTAGAGTGAATGGTTGTCCAAGCTAATTGGTTTACCCCATACAAGGATGTGACTTCACAATTCAAGAAGACAATCAACCGAACGAATCAACCAAATCAAACAACCAAAATAAATTACCAGAACACATAAAAGCTTATCATCCAAACTATATTACGCACACCCCACTTGATTATGCCATTGTGATTACATATATTACACACGAAGAATTCTCATTTGGATAACTTGTAGTTGAAATAACACTTTTTTTTCTAGTCCCATATAAATCTACAACTCTCTATTTACAATAGTGTACAATGAGATCTTCTACTACCAGATTGCTTAGATACTGACCCGATTCTTCTTATAAAATGGAATTGAAGACTCGATGATGGTGACACATAGCTTTTATCATGCAATTTTGAAGTGTTGTCAAGTGTTATTTCCAATGGCACTTTAATTATATATATTAATTATTATTAATATATATATATATATATATATATATATATATATATATATATATTTCATTTTTTTATATTATTATTCTATTTAAAATATTATTCTTCATGATTAAAAACAACACTTAAACTTGCTAAACAAGCATGTTTCGAAAAACTATCAGTTACACACAGATTCATCAAGGGACCAAAAATCCAATGCAAACACATACAAAATGCAATCACAAGTATGATGCTCCTATATGCTTTTATTTTTGGTGAGCTTTCATGTACTCATAAGCCATGGTGCATTAAGCACTACACATCATATCCCACCTTATCTGAAGCATACAACCACTATATTTTGCCATAAGGTGGGTACTAGGTTCCTCTACTCTGCCATCTTGAAGATAAGCACCTGTTCCTGCACTCACAAAGTATATCAATAGTATCTCATTATAAAATTTATAACAAGCAAAAAAGTAAAAAGATAGAGCGGATGTTACACTTTTCTACCATAGCTATCGAGATTGCCACTTTAAGTGGTGATCTTGATATTTTGATATTTTTGGAAGTGAAAGATTTTGTGGACTTGATTGAGGTATTATTTAAAAAGTTCTTTATATTTTTGACATTTCTATGTTTTTAGCAGGTTCCTAAATGACCAAAGGAGAGTTTGAGATTTTATCAAGTATGGTTGGATTGAACGTTATCTAGATAGGTTCTTTTCCCTTACCCTTCTTTTATTTTTCATTTTTAGAAGGTTGCTTATTTTTGGATTGAGGTGCACTCTTAGTAAGAGAATCAATTTATTTTTCCAAGTATAGAATGGTTTCTCTTTGCATCTCCAAAATATTGACATAATGAGACACATTTGGTTGACTACACATGTATTCTCCATTTGGACTAGGTTGGGCAAAGACTTGATTAACCTGAGAGGCATTTTGAGAGTAGTTTTAAACCTTAAAAGAGATGAACTCTAGATCTCTCTATTTTATAAGAGCCTCAACCTTATTGAGAAATAATTCCTTTAAGCTCAACCTTCAAATAAAAATTATTCTTTAAGAGCTTTTTTCGCTCAACCGTTTTGTTTTAAAAAGAGAGCCCTTAACCCTTTTAAAAGAGAGCATATTTTATGTTATGTGATTGAAACCAACTTTTTAGAGGTCGAATACATAATATTTAAATCGATCTCACTCAAATAGCACCTTAATTAAGGTAAGGTAAGTTCTCACTCAATATTAAGTTGATGAATTGACCCTCTCTATTTTAAAAGGGATCCATTCATTCTTAATTTCTAGCTCTTAAGATCCCCTTTTAAGAAGAGAGGAACCTACATGTTTTATAGAGAGAAACCGGGTCGATTTCGAAACAACCTAACCTCTCATTTTCAACCTTCTTGTATTTCCTCTCTCCCACTCAACCCTCTTGCTAGTAAGCTCAACCCCCTCACTTTTATAAGGTAAGTTCAACCCCTTTGCTGGTATGAACTCGAAAAGGTCTCTAGTTGTTGTGAAGGTTGATCTCCCATTTTTTTAATCCTACTCGATTCATATTACATATGTAATAATGATGCGAAGCTCTTAAGCTATGAATTTCCAGTTTCAAGCAACCTCTCTTAAGCTCTATGCTTTGCCCTGCCCAAGTATTGTATTAAAGCCTCTTCTTTCCTCTCATTGGTCCCATACTTTGATAGTACCCTTTTATCCTCCATGTTCATTTGAACACCACTAGTTCTCTATTATGAAAAGGCATGCAACCTAGATTTTTTAAAGGGCTAGACCATGAGAGGGAGAAATCCCAGTTGTTCCTATATATCCCCCATAAAATTTTGTATTGTTGTATCTCTCCTTTTAGGATTTTGGTTTTGAGGATAGTTATCATTCTAATTTTAATTATTTTGATCCTCTCCTTGGTTGCCCTAATTATAATTGTATCCTTAATTTTGATAATTTTTATGGCCACCTTGATTAAACCCCTAACCTTGATTTTGATTTACCTTCTATTGTTGATTGGGATATTGCTATTCATGCTTGGGAATGGGGTATTATAGATTCCTAATATTTAATTTTGAAGGTGATTATGCTTCTTTTGGACACTTCATTTAGTTTCATGGGACAAATTGATTCTATCATTGTTATCTTGATCAATGTTAAAGTTAGGACTAAACATTTGTTTGAGGTAGAATCTAGCAATTTTGTGCAAGTAGAGTTATCATGACCATAAATTACATGCCAAAAGAAGAATTTTTTAGGATCATGCCATGTAGATGATTCAAACCTATCATTAAAATTGTAGCTTTTAGGCTTAAATGGAATACATATTTTTATAATATCTTCATGGGTTCACTGAGGCATTATATTATCAAGTCTTGGACCACCCCTATATTTGGTCAATATATATATATATATATATATCTCTAACTCATGAGAGATATCTTGGACAACTACATCAGAAATACCATCCCCTAGAATATTCCTATTAGGGTTTTGGGGTTTCAAGGATTCTTGGCCTTCTTTTCCATTGCTCAAGGATTTTAACAAATTGTATAACTTTATATTAGAATGGAAAAACAAAAGGGCTATGTTTTTTATCTTATCTTGAAAAGGTGGTCTAAGCTTGTTTACAAAGATTGGTGTTGTTTCTCTTCAATTAAGTTTATTTTAGCATGACATTTAAGCCTTTGCTATCTCTTATGAAAATCAATAACAGAGTCATCAGGGATTTTTTTAGCATTCATAAAAATATCCTTTTCCTCCATTATAGTCATGTCATCATCAAATTATTGTTCCAAATTTTTATAAAACTATCTAGGGAGTCAATAGAATGCCTAGGTAAGTATGCAAACCAATCAAGATCATTTCCTATGAAAACCCTAGTCAAAAATTTTAGTGAATAATTTTCATTATGTAACCAATCTCTATAATATATAGTAAAATTATCAACAAATATTTGGGATTTATAAATCCCATCATAGAAGAATTTAGGAACATGCCCATACAAGTCTATATCTTCCACATTAGGGGATAGGGATTGGCTTTCATAATTTTTCAAATTTGATTAGTTGATATAGGTAAATCCATCCCAAGGTTAGTTAGGGGAGGTAGAGTATGACCACTGGAGTTCAACATAGAACAAGTGATGACAACTTGCACTATAGAATTTAAAAAAAAATAGTAATATTGGTCATCATATCTTGCATTTTTTTTGGTTGTTTCTCTTATAGAGGCCTTCATTTGCTTCTAAGTATCACACCTTTGACTATCTAGTTGATAAGCCAAGAATTCCCTAAGGATCATCATATACATAGTTATTTTTTGTCATTAGGCTTAGGGTAGACATGGGGTGTTGGGGATATGCATTTTGTGTATGTTGTTTATATTTATAACTATTTTTCCATGATCACCACATTCATCATTACTACCCAACACAAATGTTCCAAAGACTTTTGATACTCTACCATAAAATTGTAGGTCCATAAAAGTCTATTTTTAGATATTTTCTTCCTTAAAATTAGAATCTCCATCCATGTAATCCCAAATTTGAAGTTCATGATTACGATTAAGATCTAGAGGATAAACAATATAATTTTTATGATCAAAGGATTGAGTGAGATCCTCTTTTATTTTTGGGAATTTTGGAATTTGCTTCATAGAAATAGTAATTATTCCAAAGACTTTAGAAGAAGTGGGAGGATCCATAGTGGCAAGCAAAAAATCTATTCAAGGGTAATTAGGGTTTTACCAAAGCTTCTATCCTTAAACAAGCAAACTATCAAAACCATCACAAAAAAATAAAAATAGATTTTAAAGAAATCTATAAGAGAAAGATGAAACCTATTATAAAATTATTTAGGTTTTAAATCATATCAATCACCGATACAAAACCTACAATAGCTACCCTACTAAACCCTAGGGGCTAAAATATAAAGATAAAAGCCTGAGAAGGAGGATTTCACACCGGGTTCACAAAATATTTATGGGGAAAGGGGATATCTCATATAAGTATATGGATTAGTATAAAATTTATCAAAATACTTAAACCATGATAGAACAACAATAATTATACAATCATATCTAAAAATCTTTTGATCTAAGCATAAAAAGAACATTAAAGAATACACTACATTAAGCTCATCCACAAAGAGCAAAATATAGGACTAATCCTAATGTAGTAGAATAAATTAATTGATACCTAGGTAATCAAGGAACATACAATCCATAAAGTAATCGTGATAAAATACTTACTTCTATTCAATATTTCTTGATATGTCACCATAGTAAGAAAGGAGAGATCACACCTAGACTATATGCAAAGGATACAACATGCCTTAAAAACCAATCCTCAAGTGATAGTTCTTGATCTTTGGCTGCAAATCCTAGTAGAGTATCCTATCATCCTTCATGGACGGTTGTGAAACAATGGTTGATAAATTTTATTGTACCTGCAAAGGCAAGAGAAAGAGATAAAGAGAGCTATAGTGGCATGTGTTGCAAAAGTAACAAAGGCATAGATATTGAGAGTGATGTTAGCAATAATAGAGAGAAAGTGATGTATGGTAATATTGTGTCATTGGTGGTAAAATAAGAATATGAAATGAAGATTTATAATATATGAAAGAAATAACTTCCCTTTTGAGGCTGATGACTAAATTACACTCTTTTTTGAGCCATAATTTTGTAATCATTGATCTAAATGATGTGTTGTCTTAACCCTATGCATAAAAAAATCCTAGGATCATTATTGCACATTAAAAATAATAAAATATGATTAATTAACATGATCATCACTTAAAGTTTCTATATTGACATTCTTGATCAGAAGATGTGTGCTTTGGGAAGTGCATGCAAACATCCCTTAATCATGACTCTATCATTGTTTTAGAGTTTTGGAAAATATAATAAGTGGAAATGACCAAGAAAAGTGGTAGAAATATGACAAATGGGTGAAGAAAAGGATCCAAAACCATAATCCAACATGGCTTACCATCATCCTATATAAGGACTAACAAAGTTAGTCCATCCTTGTCCCATATGGAGGAGGACACAACTCTCCACCACCTACAAAGTTAGTTGTTAGGGCTATTTTTACAAATATAAAAAATATCAAAGTTGGGGTTATAAATATATATGCTCCAACTATAGTTACTCCTTGTGAAAGATGTTGTAAGGACCTTAGCATATTTTTGTCAAACACAATGATGATTCATAATTGTGATCTATGGATTTTTGGGGGTGATTTCAACATAATTTTATCTCCTTTGGAAAATAAGGGTGGTGCTCTAGATGGTCTACATAATGAAATATTTTATTTCATTCATCAATTCAAATAGTCTTTGGGATGTGATTCCTTCAAGTTCTCAATATACATGGAACAATAGACTCATTGGGTAAACTTATATAGCAAAACGATTGCATAGATTTATGTAATATAACATATGGTTGTAAATAGAGCATATAACATCTTCAAGTATATTGTTCCAAGCAATATCATATCACAAACCCATTTCTTTGACTTGTAATGTACTCAATAATGGTCATCCAAATACATTTCACTTTCAGTCTATGTGGATTCAGGACCCTGACTTCCTACGAAAAAAATTCAATTTTTTTGGAATTTGCTGAAGAGTGATATGTTGGCTACAATTATAGAGGCCTAGAAAAGGAAGACTACAATAAGTGATATTAATGCAATCTTTGTTACATTGGTTTCCAAGAAATGCAAGACAAAATATTTTGATAACTTTTTGTCCAATAAGCCTTTGTAATATGATATTAAATTATTTAAAAAATTATAGCAAATAGGTAGAAAATAGTTCAAAATTGTGTTATCTCAGAGGAACAAGGTGGTTTTGTTCATGGTAAAATAAATTCTTGATGGTGTAATCATTGCACAAGAGCCTACATATTATCTTCATTCTAGGAAAAAACCATATATGCTTCTAAAATCAAATATGAACAAAGCATATTATACGGGTTGTTGGAGTATTCTACATGATATTCTCAAAAAATTTAGATTTGATCATGGTTGGTATGAATAGATTAGATGTTATAGCACTAAAAAATATTATATTTTATTCAATAGTTTCCCTCCTAGATACTTTAAATATTCCCATGGAATTCACCAAGGTGATGCACTATCTCTTTATATATTTATTATTCTTGTGAAGGCATTAGGGAGAGTTTTATCAAAGGAAAAAATTTAAGGAAAAATTAAAGGTATTTGGTTGCAAAAAATGGTCCCTTAAAATTCATATCCAATTTATTGATAAGAATTTTCTTTTAGATCATATCTTAGTGAGGCCATGAAGTTTAAATCAATATTATCATGCTACAATAATGTTATTGAATAGTTGGTTAATGATATAAGATCAAGGATTTTTCCTTAACACTACCCTAGATTTAAAATATATTATTGTGGATATTTTAGGGTTTAAAACTAAAAAGTTTCCATCAACCTACTTGGGAATTCCTTTGTATCATAAAGGTAACACAAAGGAGCTTTGGGACTCATATTTGGATAGAATGAAAGTTTGTTTGGCAGGTTGGAAAGGTAAGTTCTTAACCATGGTATAAAAACTATAACTCATAAAGACTACATTCTAACAAATCACTATTTATATGATGTCACTTTCAAGATTATCGATAGGCATAAAATTAGAAATTGATAAAATCAAAAGATACTTTATTTGGAAAGGATGTAATTAAACATTTAGGTTTTCTATTTTTTAATGTTATAGTATTTGCAAAGGAAAGAATATAAGAGCTAATAAAAAATGTTCAAAAATATATAGGTTCTTTTAATGCAATGGAACTTTTTAAAAATAAACTATGCATAAAGGATCAACAACATGGAACTTCATATTGAATAGTTTGTATTGGATCAAGAAGAAAATTAGATGAGTCAATGAGGAGATTATAAAATATTTTGGTCCAATTCTTGGTTAAGCCTTATCCTGTTATATTTGATTCAAAATGACTATCATTGGATTGGATATGCCTAGATTATAAAGATTTAAAGGTTGAAGATTATATTAATGTAAGTAACAACTCTAGATCATGTTAGTAACTTGGTTTAAGGAGAGGAATTCAAATAATCAGAAGATGAAACTTAAAAGATGCTTCACAAGTTGTATTTACCTATTTTTACACAAAAGGATGAGTTGGTTTGGATTCTATCAAAAAATGGTGGATACTCGATCAAGTTAGGATATGAGAATTTAGAGCTCCCTTGGAAGAATACTTGGTCACTAGAGGCTCTCCCTAAAGACTTGCTAGCAGTCCAAAGTAAGTTTCTTATAGGAGAGAGTCTAGAAAGAATATGATATCATGGATATTTCAATTGTGTCATGTATGAAAAGTATTAATAATCATAAAAGCATGTAGTTATTTATTGTACCTTTAATCACACCATTTGGGTTATTTTTTAAAAATAGGAAAATATATTCAGTAGCTCCATCAACATTGATAGAGTTGATATAGCTGTAAGATTACTGCAGTGGTAAAGGATTTGGCCTATCTTTGAGAGGTCTAAGGTTCAAACCCCACTCAGTATGAGGGACATAAAAACTTGTGTAAACTGTATAAGAATAAAGTGGCATTAGCTCAACTAGTTATATTCCTCAGTATTTAAAGATCCTAAGAGGAGACTAAGGTTCAAATCGTGCCAAGTGATACATGGATAATATCTAAGCTTTGTCATAATACCACTATGTGGTGATGATGTAATATGGGTGGGCCTGTTTCAATCTCATATAACCAATTGAAAAAGAAAAACATTGATAGAGTTGATAAAATATATATTTTTAAAGATGCAAATATTTTTAAGAGGATAGGTCTTTGGCCATCCCCAAGATCCTAATAAAACTAATTCTAACATCTTCTTGGACCACAAATTTCTTAGTACAATACAAAGAGTGAAAAATCATATCCTGATTACAATTTTGGTTAATCCTATTCTAGAGAGCCTAGATTAAATTCTCCCTCGTGCCATGACTTTAGGGGCTATCCCAAATTAGGACTAAGAGTTATTCAAGTAGCAATGTGAAGTAAAACCAAAGACTAATCTTCATAATCATCTACCCTAGTCCAACATACTTCATTGCTTAGATCCCTGTTGGGTAGTAATAAAACATGTTGGTTCACCTCCATCTAATCTACAATATCCCTATTTTGATTAGATTTCAACAAGTAACCAATAAGATGCTCATTTTCATTTTTAGCCAAAAATTCAGTTGTAACATTCTTTCTTCTACCCACATCAACCAAAATGGTATCCTTAAACTGCTACCATATGGCTTTGATCTGATTCACTATGTTTTTGATCCACCATGCACTCTAAAATTCCTAATATCATCTAGTGACCCCACCAAAATTTGTTAGTTAGACTCCACTATGATCTTTCAAAATCCATTCTCCCAATTATTGAGATAGCCTTGTCTAATTTTTAAAGCCTCTGCTTCATTATTTATTCCTACTCCTAGGTCTTCCAATTACTAATGAAGGACCTTCCCTTTGTAGTATATTCTAAGGAAACTGATCCTTGTTGCCCCTAGATTTTCCTTAGCTGCATCATCTATGTTGATTTTTCCTAGCCTAGGGTTGGGTGTTGCCAACCCCCATGATTCCACCTCATGGTAGCATTCTCTACCTCATAGTTTTTCTGCTTCCCCACATGAGTTTTTACTATTTTTGTGACCTTGTTTACTATTTTCTGTCAAACTAGTTCTATTTGAGTGTATTCCTCTCTAAACATTTTGGTATTTATTTTCATCCATATGTACCACCATATAAAGCTCGACCCCAGAGACCAACTCATATGAAATAATTTATTTTTTAACCTTCTTCATTTCCAAACCTCCCATATATTAGAAGTGTCAAGTGTTAGTTGAGATGGGCTTTGAAGAGATAAACCCATCAACTCCACAACTTCAAGAAAAAGTTACATTAGAACAAAAAATGATGTATTGTCTCCTCCTAGGTATTGTACATCATAAATTTAGAGGGGCCATGAAAATATATCTTCTATAATTTATCATAGGTGAGGAAGCTCCAACGCATAATTTCTAAAGCAAAGAAATTGATTTTTGACCAACTCTTTACTAACCATACTTTATCCCATGAAACATCCAATAACACTGATGGAGAGGGAGCAATTCATTGTAATATCCTCAAATTATATAAATACCAAATTCCCATAACCCTAAGCTATCTTGTCCTCTCCTTACTCTCCTATAAGGTGGCATTGCTTTAATATTCTCTCTAATAACAACATCGAATTTAGAGATATTGGAATTGACCACTCTTCCCACCATTCTATTTGCATAAGAGAGAAGGTCCTAATCTACCTTGTATGTATACAATATGTTATATTGATCAGAACTCTGGAATCAAGGATCTATTAAAGGGGTTTCAACTCTAGAACTTAAAAAATTAAGGTGGGGTATTGGTCCTAAGAATTGGTCCAAAAATTTGCTTTATCCCCTCTACCCACTTTCCAAAATAGTTTTGGTTTTACCACTTTCTCTCCTAATTTTAGCACCTTCCAAAAAATATAACCTTGGCCACCCATAGGGATGTGAACTAATTCTTCATGGGATATATTACCCAAATACTTACTAGTAATAACTTTGCTAAACAATACTTCTTGATTGGAGATCCATCTCCAATAAAGCTTACCTACTAGAGCTTGGTTATTCAATGTTGCTTTTTGAATTCCTAATCCTTCGCTTGTTTTAGGTTGGAATATTTTGTCCCAACTTAGTAGAGCCCATTGCTTACCCATCCTTAGGCCATCCCAAAGGAATTTTTACATGAGCAAGTCCATTCCATTTAGGATTCCAATCATAGTAGCAAGGATAGATAACTAGTAAAATGACATCGCTTGAATCACCGATTGTAGAAGATTCACTCTTCCTCTAAAAGAAAGCCAATGGCACCTCAAATGATTTATCTTCACATAAATTTTATCCACCATTTTTTTCCATTCTACAACCTTCAACTTCTTATAGTGGAGTGAAAACCTAGGTAGTCCAACAGGAGGGAGCCTTGAGAGAAGCCTAAGATATTTAGAATTTGATCTTAGATCCCCCTTTTGGTATTAAAGAACACTACCTTGGATTTGGTTGCATTCACTTCCAAGATTATGGATTCCAGATATATATTTAACTTAAATTTTAGTGCTCTTGCATCCCTAACATTAGCTGCTCCCATCAACTCTGTGTCACCCATAAATTATAAATGGGTTAGATTCACCGCTTCCACTTGAACTCCTTAGATAAATCCTTGTTGTATGTTCCTTTAAATAAATATTTTTTAATATTTTAGCAAGAATAATAAAGATATATGGGGATATAGTATCTTATTGCCACATTCCTCTAGAGGCATAAAAAGAAGCTGAAGGAATACCATTGATGAGTATTGAGGAGGCTAAAGAGACACAACTCATGATCTAACCTATATAGCCTTAATAGAAACCAAAGTTCTCTAACATTCAATCTAGAAATTGCTAAAGGACTCTATCATACACTTTAGACATACATCTCTAAATTTTTTAATGGAATGTGAGAATTGCTTCTTGTGCCAAGATTACTCCATATAGAATTTGTTGGCCCTCCATATATCCTCACTCCAGAGAGATAATATCGTCTAGTACCTTCTTGAGAATTTCAACCGTCAATTTGGTAATGATCTTATTGACTACATTGCAAAGTGCAATCAAGCAAATTCTCTAAGGTTGGAAGCCTCTCCCACTTTAGGAATCGAAACAAGGAAAGTGTGGTTCATAGCCTATAATATGCTTTTATTTGCATGATATTCCTCCACTACCCTGGTTACATCCTCCCCTATGTCATCCTAAAAAACCTAAAAAAATCAATTGAAAATACATTAGTTCCTGGGGAAGTTTAGGTTATCATGTTGAAAACTATGTCTCTCACCTCCTCTAGATCCACAATTTTGAATAGGTCCTAGTTTTGTTTGATTGTGATAATCTATGGGATACAAATAATTCTCTTGTTGCACTGCAATATTAGGATGGGAAAAAGCAGATAAAATATTTTCAAAGTAGATATTTGCAGCTTGCTGCATATCTAGGATAATTTCCATCACATTATCATGAAGGTCTTTGAGGCTATGTAGTGTGTTTGAGTGTCTTCTTACTGAGGTCGAGTGATGGAAGAACTTAGTGTTTCAATCTCCCAAACAACCAAGAAGTCTTGGCTCTTTGTTGTCAATATATCTCCTCCTATTTGTCTATACTCACTAACTCTTTTTTTACCATATTATCTTCATATTTTAATTATTTTGTGCTTGTGTCAATTTGGAAGAGTGTGGCCAACTCCTCCATCCTAGCAACTAGTGGAACCCGCTAAAATTGAAAGTCAAATTTATTGTTTCTTTTCTAAATTTTGAGTTGGGATTTAAAATATTGGAGTTGTTTAAAAACTCCCAACAATGTGATCCCATAGACAAGGTGCCTCTTCTCCCACAAAACTAGAATTTCATCCCTAATCTCCTTTTCTAGCCAAAAAAATCTCAAATCAAAATGATCTAGAGAAATATTTATGGATCATATCATATTCTAAGATAATTGGAAAGTGATTTAATTATATATGATTGAGGTTTTCCATATTGAGTGACCATTGTATAAAAGCCTCTTCAACATCAAGAATCTATCTAGCCTTACCTTCCAGTTTGCCAATTCTACTTGCTTATTTGTCTAAGTATGAGAAGACCTTTCATACTAGATATCAATCAAATTGAGCTTATTTACTTTAGAAATAATAAATTTATCCCCATGTTCTAGATATGAGATGCCTCTTTTCCAATCCCTAGCTAAAAACTCAACATTGAAGTTTCCAAACACAATCCAATTTACCTCTTCCATTCCTATCCTACTTGCTTGTAAAATTACCCATTGGAGATGACACTCCCCGAAAAATTTAACCATAAAAATTTGAAATCAACAAAAGTTATCTCAAACTTTTACTATTGAAGAAAGCTATGAGAACTCCTCTTCATGCATCATGATCAATTGTTATCCAATTTAGAGAGTTCCATACAATTTATACCCCCTCCAGCACTCTAGGATGCTACGTCTATATGCTCTACCTGTCTCCATATTTTATTGGGTATTCTATCCATCACTTGTATTGAAGATTTTATCTCTTGAAAGAGAATTAAGTATGAATTACTTATAATTAAATTGTAAATAATAGTTTGATGAGACATGTTGTTTAAGCCTCTAATATTCTATGATTGTACAGTCATTGGGAACCTAGAACCTAATAAGTATCAATTTTCTTTATGCTCCCTTAGTTTACTAGTTGGTCATCCTCCATTTCTAGTTGCTCTTGGTTTGATTTTCTTCCCACACTCTTGGCTTGGGTGTTTTTTAATCTTTTCTTTGCTTTCTAAATTCCAAGAGTAGACTTATCTCTGTCTTTATCTCTATATTTTGTTGAGACATCCCTATCAACCAAGACCATATCAAGATTATTTAAGTTGTTATGGTAGTATGGTTTGGGGTTGGTTGGATAGTGGTCTCCAATGCTAGTTGATTTTTCCTGTACTAGACTACTATATTTTTGGAGGATACATTTCCCCCTTGGGGTTCCTCCATTACAACTATCTAATTCTATATGTCCATTAGGTTATTAATAATTTCATACCTATTTAGGTATCTCGCTTTTGTCTGGTTTGATTGCGTTACCTTATTCTTCCTCTTATGTGATTCAAAATCCTCTTTTGGTGTATTTAGGCTTAATGTTGTGGGATGATCTTCTACCTTCTTCTCTGGTAAGACCCCAAGATCTTACTATAAAATTATTAACAAATTAATGTAAATGTAATCGTAGGCCACTCAAATGGGGCTCCCTTGTAATCGCTTTGCCACTATAGGGGCTCCCTCAGAATCTATGCTTATTATTATTCTTCTTGGATGATTTGATATGGATGGCCAACCTAATATATATATCTACCCTAAAGCTACGTTGGTGAAGAGACATGATGGTTCACGTATGAAGAGACGTGATGGTTCACGTTATAAGTTAATAATATAATAATTAAATGATTAATAATACTAACTAATACTAACTAATAATGTTAGGATTAAGGATCCTAACATGCCACCCTCCTTAAAAAGATCTTTGTCCTCAAAGCTCAAAGTGAGAAGCTTTGTCCTTTGTTTTCCAAGAAGGATTTGTGTAAGTTCTTGGACTCTTTTAATGGCATCCTTTCGTAGGCAGGGATATCGAGAAGGATGAAGCATTAGCGGGGGTTGCCAAGAACAATAGTAGAATCTTCCTTAGGAAAATCATGATGAGGATGGGAGGGCAACCCTTGGGTTTCCTCAAATACTTCAGAATGATGCATCAAAAGTGATGGTAATGATTTCATATCCTTTTTTGGTTCCTTGGTAGAGCCAACGGAGAAGGAGTGTGTAGTCACTCTACGTTGGTTCCGAATAGGTTTGGTCATATGGCAAGAACTCACTATTGGTGAGGAAGGTATGTGTAGGTATTGTAGAGTGCATGTTTGGCTAGAATTGATCACTTTGGGTATGTCTACCTCATCCTTGCTTGGTACATCAATCACTTCTTGCACATCGACCTCATTGTCTTCATTGCGGTGAGTAGATGCACTGGTCACTTCGGACACAACTACCTCATCTGCTTGCTCTATGGAGAGACATGGATCAAATTCCTTCAATAAATACAATGTTAGTGTAGCATATTTATGGCGGGGTCCAAATTGTTCATCACAATTATCATAGAGTCCTTTTGCTCGTTGTTCATTCATCTCCTCAAAGCTAAGATGTTTAATTCATAAAGTTCGGTTAGATTTGGGGGTTGTGTAAGTGCTTTGTGCCCTTCCATTATGCATAGGTTTGGGAGCGATGTAAGTGGTCGACAATTTTTCCATAAGTGGTTTCCATAATTGTTGTTGTGCATTGATTTTATCTTCAACTAATTTTACCAATCCATAGGTTTGCATCATGGTATAGGGATTGAATCTTGTCACCTCCATTCTAATTTCCTTTTTTAATCCCCTAATGAAGCCATTGATGAGAATTGATTCATCCAATCTTGTGTTGTGTTTGGTGATATCCTCAAATTGAGTTTGATACTCACACATAGAAGTGATTTGATGAAGATATTTGAGCAATTCCCACATGACTGGGTCCCACATGGCTCTGATACCAAATGGTAAGACCCCAAGGTCTTACTATAAAATTATTAACAAATTAATGTAAATGTAATCGCAGGCCACTCAAAGGGGGCTCCCTTGTAATCGCTTTGCCACTATAGGGGGCTCCCTCCTTAGAATATATGCTTATTATTCTTCTTCTTGGATGATTTGATATGGATGGCCAACCTAATATATATATCTACCCTAAAGCTACATTGGTGAAGAGACATGATGGTTCACATATGAAGAGACGTGATGGTTCACGTTATAAGTTAATAATATAATAATTAAATGATTAATAATACTAACTAATACTAACTAATAATGTTAGGATTGAGGATCCTAACATTCTCAAACATCTTGTTGTCATTGCCATTAGCCTTCGATGGGATGGGCTTCTTCTAGATAGTCTTAGGGAAGAAATAGGCAAGATGTCTGTGCTTTTGATAAATCCTACACTAAAAGGGGATTACTTCATAGTCTACTTGTTGGATCCAACTTAATTCATCCATATCTATATCTATTTTAGTTGGTAGTGGGTGATTAAGATCCATTTCAACATATATTTGAGCATAAATATTTTAAGGTCCCATCATCGTTTCTCTGGCTACTCCCAAATGGCATCCCATGAATTTGTTTAATCTCTCAAAATTTGGTTCACACCAAGATTCCATTGGTAGAGCATATAATCGAACCCAAATAGCCACTACTATGGGTTTTATTCATGGATCAATAGAGTTGATGAAATGTTGGATTAATTATTTTAAAACTAAGAAAAAATATGTATTTTGTGAAAGGTTGGTCTTGCCATTATTTTTTGGAATTTATGTCTTGAAAGGAATAATAGAATTTTAAAAAATAAACCTCAAAATCATGCCCAAGTTTGGAATTGTATTATTACCTCTTTTATAAAATGTTTGTGGATCTGATGTTCAAATTGGGAAGTCTCAAGTGTAAAAAAAAGAGGTGATATCCACCTGGTTACTTGATTTGAATATCATGAAAGGGTCATTTGTGATAATGATATTAAAATAAAAGCATTTATTTGATCTATGGTAAAATAAAAATGTCTAGAACTTGGGTTTACTAAAATTAATTTTTATGGTTCTTCCAAAGGATGATAGAGGTGGTGTTTTTCAAAATAAAGAAGATAAATCTCTCTTCACTCTTAATCATATGGAACTTCAACTAATAATTATGCATAAGCTCACACACTTCTTACAAGGACAACAAATTGGAAAAGGATGAAAATATATTTAAATTTAGAGAAATTCACAAGTGATCATTAATGCTATCAACAAAAATGAATGTAATCATCTCATGAGGGATACCATAGTGGTAATGTTCATAATATTGGTAATGTTCATCATATATAATTAGAGAGTCTCATGAGGGATACCATAGTGGTATATCTTTGGGTTTTCATCTAGGAGATCCAAGTTCAAACCTCAATATAAGGGGATTGGTATCCCTTTCAAAAACTCGTGATTTATCCTAAAAAAATTATCTCATGAGGGATACCATAGTGATATGTCTTTGGGTTTTCATCTAGGTGACCCAAGTTCAAACCTAGGGCGCATTTCAAAAAACTTGTGCTTTACCCTAAAATTTAAGTCCTGTGAGGGATACCATAGTGGTATGTCTATGGGTTTGCATCCAAGAGACCTAAGTTCAAGCCCTGGTACAAGGGGATCATGACCCCTTTCAACAACCTATGCTTTACCCTAAAAATTTATCTTGTAAGGGGTACCATAGTGGTATATATTTGGGTTTTCATCCAAGAGATCCAAGTTCAAACCTTGATACAAGGTTTTTGGACCCTTTCAAAACTCATACTTTATCTTAAAATTTTCATCAAATGCCATTAGCTCAATCAGTTAGATTCCTCAATATTTAAGGAGACTAAAGTTCAAATGTTACCAATTGATACATGGAAGATATCCAAGCTTTGTTGTAATACCACTATGTGGTAATGATGTAACAAAGGCAGTGCCCACTTAAATCCCATATAACCAATTGAAAAAAGCTATTATTATAAGTAATCTCTTGGAAAGGTGAGTGTATATATAAAAAAGGAAATGAATAATATATGATTTAACCAATCACCGTGTTGATCTTCGTCTTGATGAAATTCAATTTTTATAAGGTAATTGACCATGTGAAATTTTATCTATTAATAAAAATAATATTAAGATGTCACCTTCCTTCACCCATTGAAAAACTATTTTAGCTTTCTTAATATAATATCTTAGAAATGTGAGCATGTCTATAAAGAAGGAAATGGATAATGGATAATTTAGCCAATCACCATGTTGATCTTCATCTTGATGAAATTCAAATTTTATAAGGTAATTGGCCAAGTGGTATTTTATCTTACTAAAAATAATGTCAGGATGTCAACTTCCTTAAGTGGATGCTTTGAAATCATGATTCTATGGAGGACAAGCTCATTCATCAGATTGATAGGTTCTCTTATTTTTTTTTTTGCTATAAAAAGATTAATTTTTCTTGGATTTCTACCAATGTGTATGCTCCCAATGTTGCTATGGATAGAAGGAAACTCTTGGTTGACTTAAAAGCCCTTGGTTCTTCATTTAACCTTTTATGGCTACTTGCTACTGAATCTAATTCCATTCTACTCCCTTATGAGAAACTTGGAGGCTCGACTATTTTTCGGACAACATGGAAGATTTTTGTGAGTTATTGACCTCCATGGGACTAGTAGATATTGATTTGCAAGGTTCTAAATTCACTTGGTATAACAAAAGAAGGGGAGGGGGTATTATTCAATCTAGGATTGAGTTGGCTCACCATGGTTTAGGATTGCTCTTTGAGGACTTTACCAAGAATTGCTTCTGACCACCACCTGTTACTATTATAATTCATGGAGGAGAACGTTCAAAAGGTTATCCTTTCAGGTTTGAGGCAATGTGACTTTCTCATCCGGATCTTGAAGGCTTGATTAAGGCTTGGTGGAGTTCGGATGTCTATGGTGTTGGGAAAAAATTGGTTAGTTTTCTATGGTATAAATCATTACCTCTATTTAATTGTCAACCCGGGACAACTCGTAAACTTGTGAGTAACCCTGCACAGTATATACCTATAATATCCCTTTAATTAGATGATTCCCTTAGATTCTATGGTTTGGGGGGTGTTGTTGTTTCTTTGGAGTTCTCGTTTTATCTTCCAAACCACTAATCTAATTTACATTATCAAATATATTATTGAAATACATTACTAAAATTAAAACTGCACACTTGCTGGAATTTCACAAAAAATAGAGAAAATTGCAGAATTAAATTAAACTACAAGAATACAAAAAAAAACTAATTAAAATGATATAAAGCATGTGAAATAAGGGAGGAATACTGTTGAGAGTGGGCCCAAGCTTCCAGCAGATTCTACCCACATTAAGTCATACATCGAATGCTAGTTGAATTTGATTAAAAGACTCAAATGTATTGTATTGAAATTTGTAGCCGAAAAATACAGAGAAAATCCGAGATCTATTTTTTAGGGGTGGTCTACATATTTATAAGATATGCGGCCATACCCTGTTACATTATGAAATCAAATCGATTTTTTATTTTACTGTCACAACAATATGCAGGAATAAAGGAGATAAACATTAAATTCAGAATATATTCAACATATTTTGTATCAGAACATAATACATTTGATATTTTGCTCTACCTGATTACATTGATTTTTACATGATTACTAAAAAATATATGACATAGGGTCGTTGACATTGTCCTTGGTCTACATCCATCACTAAAATTGTGTCTGCTTCCATCGCTAAAATCATTGTTCTGTTCTGTAGAGAATAGGGATCATGTTGTATTTATGTGTTAATGGGAATCGATCACCATATTTGTAAAATATGGGAATCAGACGCCTAACTAAAGTCAAGCACCTAAACGGGAATCAAGTGCTAGAAATTCAAGCACCAAATGGGAATCATACACTCGATAGCTAAGCACCAAATGGGAATTGGGTGCTTAAAAAGGAATCAGACGCTTGACTTAGGGCTTCACACTATTTTTTGCAGATATTTTTACCTTCAATTTTTATCATAAAAAAAAAGTGCCAGATTTGAGTGGGACCTCGACATAAACATGCCAAAATACTGTAAAATCCACTGCATTTACACATAATCCACTAAAAAACAAATATTAGATAACATGCGTAATCTAATGTTAAATACATATAAAATTTGCATAAAACAAATATTTTTATTAAAATAAATACCATAATATATATAGAAATTTTATACAAAAATGAGAATTTTTAGGGCTCATCATTCCTCCATGCTTAAGGGTTGGCACATCCCTGTGCCAATTTGAACTGGAAATTACCAGTCTCACTAACACCCTTCTATTAAGCCCTAAATTTTTTTCCTCTTCATTTCAATGACTTTGGCCTTTGCCTTATCTCTAGGATTTCACCCTTTTAGCACTTTAGGGGTGGCCACCTCCTATTGCTGCTTTTTTCAAGCACTTGCTACAACGAGTTGGCTGACTGGGTCTTGTTCCTGCACCTGTTCCTGGTTGTTCCCATGTCCAAGTTTTCCTCCCTGCCATACTCCTCAAGTAATGCCCTATAATATTTGAGGCTTCCTTTTGAAATGTTGCTTCAACCTATTTCCAAAAGTCATGGTAAGGAGGTAATAATTCTTCTACTGGAATCGTACAAGTGAGGAATCGGACAATTTGCTTGAAGATTGACCTCCAAATCTCAAGGATGTACTACTTTGGTAAACCACCATTCATCAAGTATTATGTTGGACTTCCAAAGAATCATTGTGTGTAGAGTACAGGGTTGTATTCCTTATAAGTGTGTTCCCCTATTTGGGGAAGGCTTGTTACCTCAACAATGTACTCTTCAGTGACTGGAATTTCTAGTTCTCGCATGCAAACAACTTCGTCCCTCATAGATGTCACAAATTCTTTAGCCACCTCTACGTCCTAGTTCTGGCTAACCAGACGGTAGTATTCCATTCATATGATGGCTTCAAACTGATCCTGCACATCTTCACTAATACCTGAACAATCATCAAGTTCATTCTTCTTCAGTAAGTGGTTCAATTTTTCCTCCATGGCAGAGTTTGAAAATTTTCCTCGGCTCTGGGTTGGTTTTGCTACTATTTTATCACACCTTGGTTTTTCTGTGGCACTCTATTATTTTTTACACAATGGTTTTTTGATGTATAATTTTAAAACTAGTTGCATCCGTGAATGTAGGTGGTTTATTACTGTAATTAGAAATAATTATGATTATCCATGCAAGATTTTATTAGAGCGTGTGCCAATTTTTTCATAGATGTTAACCATGATTATTTTCCCCAATCAGAGTGGTGACACATCGAAAAATGCCAAGTGGAGAGAAATGGGTGGCTGGTAATTCAATGGGGATTGTGCCAACACTATTTTATAGAAACATACGCCTATGAAAACAATATATATATATATATATATATATATATATATATATATATATATATATATATATATTATCAAAAAATTAAGCACGTACCCGTATTATGTTGTGTGCGTGTATAATGTGCAGATGCTCATGGTGCACTGGCATTGGATGCTTTATGATGATTAGACATTCTAGAACAAATAATGATAGGCATATTTCCCATGCGGTAAATTTTCCTCCATAGGACTGGTTCTTGAGTACTGCAATTTGATACATTTGAGAATTCTTGCACATTTTCAAGAAAATATTAGAAATACAAGTCTTCGTAGGACGAAAAACATCCCCTCCTTGAAAGTTGTTTGATAACAACTTTGGAATGTGCACAAATATCTAATGAAAAAATTAAGATAATTTTATTCGTGAGAGGTTTGACTTTGTGCACATGAATAAAATGCTGACGTGGCACGAGCCACTTCCCTATGTTGAATATTATTTGTACGAGGCACAAAATCCAGTAAAAATAAAAAATAAGCATCATTTATATGGGAATTGGGTGCCTTATTTTAACTCACGAAATGCAGGTGCTTGCTAAAATAGGAAGTGAGCACCGAACTTAAAACAAACTTTATACATTTTTTTTTATCTCTAAGGAACTCAGGTGTCTTCTTCCCGAAAAATGAAAGTCGGGTTTCCTTATAAAATAGGAATTAGGCATTGGTCTACTGGAAAACGGGACTAAGGCACATTTTCCTTGACATACTAGGAGTCAGGTGCCTTCTACCATACAAACGATAATTGGGTGTTGTTTCCTCGAAATATAGGAATTGGGCACCCTCTTCCATAAAAACAAGAGTCGGGTACCTTCATTTCCAAAATATAGGAATCAGACACTTTCATTTTTAGAAAATAGAAAGCAGATGATCCTCCTTTATTTCAACATCTACCGATGTGTCCAGTAGTGTACACTTACAGTTGATCAAACCTTCAGTATTCTAGTTTGAAGAATAGGGACAAAATTAGCATCCGCTACTTGAATCAGCATTCAGGTATTTTTCTTCATGAAGACAAAAAACAAACATCCAAACACTTGTTCAGATATGGTTTCCCCATCCAAGTGGGGATGAGCTACTTCTAATGGAATTTAATCCCCTAGAATCCTAGGATTACGTAGGTTCATAGATCCTATGCTTGTTAGACTTAGGTTTCCTAGGCTGCCTAATAGTTACACTCAGGGCATCATTCCTGCAAAATAGAAATACAACTAAAGAAAGAAAAATTGTAGAACTTTAAAAGAATAATTATTTTTGGACCATGTAGACAACATCCACATAATATTGACTCATTTTAAAACTAGAATCAACTGGGGTCTCCCCAATGCCTAATATGTACTTCATCATATAAGTCTCAGACACATGATATGGATGTAGTCGGTGACCATTGACTGTTAATATAATATTGCTACCGTCAATTGTTCTAATCCTAACAACACCATTGTTGATGATTTAAATCACTTTATATGGCCCCATTTAGTGATGCATAAGTTTAATTTTCCTTTCCTAGAACTTAGAGTCATACAATAATGCCCATTCTCCCACTTTAAACTACTTTGGCCTAGTGTAACGATCATACCTCTTGGCCCTTTGTTTATGGATGACCTCTGTCTGGTGTAGAGCATCTATTCGATATTCATATAGCTGGTTAAGCTATTGAATCCACTATTTTTATGCCTCATATAGATTCAAATTTAAATATACTATAGTTTTGAGAGTTTTAATTTTAAATCTTATGGGCATCATAGCATTTTTCCCATATACTAGCTGGAATGGTGTAAAACCAGTAGTAGTTTTCCAGATGGTTCTATAATCCCACACTGCTTCTGGTAATCTTGTGGCCCAGTCCTTCCTATGTTGTTATACTATCTTGGTAAGAATATTCTCCAATTCACTGTTGGTTACCTCTACTTGCCCATTTACCTATGGATGGTAAGGAGTGGTTTTGTTATACCTGATTTTATATTGCTACATGAGTTCTTGAATAAAATTTGAAGTAAATTGAGGCCCTTGATTAGTTGTGATCTCCCTTGGAACCCCAAATATAGTGAAAATAGATGAATAAAGGAAGTTTACTACAATCTTATATTTCAAATCATGCAATGCTTGCACTTCAACCCACTTAGTCATATAGTCAGTGTAAACTAAGATATACCTCTTACCCACTGATTGTGGATTAATGGGTCCTACAAATCCCATATGTTATTTATCAAATGGATCTATGTGTACATGTGGTTGGAGTGGTATTTCATATTTAAGAGTAGGTCTTCCCATCCTCTGACATTGGTCACATTGGCTCACGTGCTTGGCTGCATATTTGAATAGTGAAGGCTAGTAATAACCAACTTGCAATACTTTGAATGAAATTCTTTTTCCTGCAAAATGGCCACCACAAAGTTCATTACGGTAAGCTTTCAATATTTCTATGATATCATTATCAACAACACATCTTCTCATGATCTAAACAAGACCTATTTTAAATAGGCACCCATCAATCCATGACAAGTCTGACTTTTTCTCAATTAAATTTTATTTATCACGTGGTGAAAGTGCAGGGGATACTTTACCAATGGCTAAATAATTAGCCATATTTGCGTACCATGGTATCTGTTCATTTAGAGAAAATAAATGCTCATTTAGAAATTGGTTATATGTAGCTACATGGTCTGGAGGTATCATTTTAGATAGAAAATAATATACCACATTGTCCTTACCTGGTTTGTCTATAATTATTACATCAAAATCCTATAGAAGTAACAACCATCCGATAATTCCTACCATTGATTCTAGGTTTGTTTGTCAGGTATTTAATAGTTGAATGATTAGTGTGCACAAAAACCTGATATCCTGTAATATAATGAAAAAATTTGTTAAGAGCATATATAAATGCAAGAAATTCCTTTTTTGTGATAGTATAATTGAATTAAGCACCTGTGAGATGTTTACTAACATAGTAGATAGCATAGAAATCATCACTATCCTTTTGTCCTAGTACTGAACCTATTGCATTGTTGGATGCATCATCATATATGTGAAAGGGTATGGTCCAATTTGGACCTCTCAACATTGGAGCAATAATTAGTTTTTCCTTCAAAGTGTTAAGTGCTTGTTCACATTCTTCTATCTAGATAAACTCTATATCCTTTGATAACAATATGCTTAGGGTTTTAGTAGTTTTGCTAAAGTCTTTTATAAACCTCCTATAGTAACCAACTGATCCAAGGAAACTACAAATATCCTTCTAAGTTTTGGGTGTAGGTAGGTTTTGGATAACTTCTATCTTCTTCCTATTTACCTTAATCCCATTTGCAGAGCTATGATGTTCTAAAACTATCCCATCCTGCATTAGCGTATAACATTTCTCATTACTTAGGGACAGATTGGTTTCCTCACATCGCTGAAGTGTTTTCTCAAAAATTTTTGTGGCTTCTTCAAAGGTTTCACCATAAATAGTGAAATCATCCTTGTATACCTCCACAATTTCTCCAATCATATCAAAGAAGATGCTCAAAATTGCCCTCTAAAATGTGGTAGGTGCATTACACAAACCAAAGGACAAAACTCGGTAAGCAAAGGTTCCCCATGGGCAAGTGAATGTGGTATTGTCTTGATCCTCTTTCCCTATCTGAATATGGTTATATCCACTGAATCCATCCAAGAAAGAAAAGTACTTCTTACTTAATAAGGTGTCAAGAACCTTATCTATGAAGGGTAAGGTAAAGTGGTCTTTCTTGGTTGCTTTATTCAAAAACCTGTAATAAACACAAATACGTCACTTGCCATTTTTCTTGGGCACCACCACCAAAGGTGATACACTCACTATCTAAAATTGGGTTTATGAACCCAATTGTGAGGAGTTTCTATAATTCAGCTTTGACAATCTCCTTCATATTAGCAAAGTTAAGAATATGGTAGATATTATTGAATATGCAAAATATTATATACAATGCGATAGGCTATAGTTAGCCCATAAAATTTCTAACTAATAGTTAACCTACGCTCTTAGAGAGATAAGCGCTAACTACTAACAAATATCTACCAACAATAAGAAGTGTCAAGTAAACTACTAACCTAGGTAGAAAGTAAATAGAAATAAACTAATCTACCCTAGTAACAAAATGAGGTAATAATAAAGTTACCATAGAATAGTAACTCTAACATCCCCCCTTATTACATTATTTGGGTAATAATATAATTGTCCCAATACAGTGAAGAAGAAGAGAAATGAAAGAATGCTGGCTCTTGCTTTATCTTTGTCTCTGGCTCTGGCTCATGGCTCTAGCTCTGGCTCTAAGTGTACCTTTGGATATGTACCTCTGGGTCTATCTCAGGATCTGCCTGTGAATCTACCTTTGGATCTGCCTGTAGATCTACCTCTAGTAGTAGTAGTCATGTCTACATATAGGTAATGGGTGCTAGATCATGACTAGGTCTTCGATGTCCACACATCCAGATGTGATTCCGTAGAGGGGTCTCACCTAGAGTGGTCAGTCTTGCTTAGGGGGCCCATGATCCTGGTAGGAGTCCTTGAGTCAGCTCATCTCTAGGCTCTAGTCATAGTGTCTGGTCATCCAGTGCACAGACCATGTGAGATAGTCAATAGTCCAGCATATCTCTACGATGTCCCTTGATAGTAAGATCAAGATATACAAAATTTAGGTAGATAAATGGCTTACCACCACCACCACTCGCTATTGTGATAGCCTCATATCTACATCCACCAAGTCCAAGCCAATCTCAGGCTATATTTGAGATGAGATTATATGGCTCTGATACCATATTAGCCGAGTTAAGAATGCGATAGATATTATATACAATGCGATAGGCTATAGTTAGCCCATAGAATCACTAACTAATAGCTAACCTACACGCTTAGAGAGATAAGCGCTAACCACTAATAAATATATGTCGACAACAGGTTGTGTTGGTAAACTACTAACCTAGGTAGAAGATAAATAAAAATAAACTAATCTACCCTAGTAACCAAATGAGGTAATAATCAAGTTACCATAGAATAGTAACTCTAACACTTCATAGTTGGATTCATTCTTTGTTGTGGTTGTCTTACCGATTTAACTTGATCTTCCATATATATTCGACGAGTATAGGTTTCAGGAGCTATTTCTATCATGTCTGAATACTCCCAAGTAAAGGTACCTTGATGTTTGACTAATGTTTCTCTCAGTTTGATCTACTCTTCAGATGTCAATCCATCATTTGTGTTTAATAATCTCCCAAGTGCAACTCCTATTTGCTGAATATGGTGATATTTACCTCCCACTAATGACAACTTTGGAGGAGGATAGGAGGGTTCTCCTTGGAAATTTTTTTATATCACCCTATCCTCATCACTATCATCCTCAAAATAATCAAGTGCCGTGATGGATTGAATCATTGATAAACCACTCATGTTCTGGTTTTTACTGTTAGGTTCTCCCAACAATTCTATAAACTATGTAGGTGGATGGATAATCAAATTTTTCATATTCTAAGCATAAAAAATGGTCATTTTTCCATTTTTGCAACTTATGTAGGCATCAAATATTTCCAGCTAAGGCCTACCTAAGATGAGAGGATATCCACCTAACCCATACTTAGATTGTAGTACTAAGAAATCTACTGGGTACTCCCATGCATCCACAGTAATAGTGATGTCTTCCAACATTCTCTCAAGGAGCACTGTAGACCTATCTACCAATTGAAGAATAGTTTTGGTTGGCTTTAGATTGGTTAAAATAAGTTTCTACATTGTTTTCTTGGGTATGACATTAATGGCATCCCCAAATCTACTAATGTATTGGGTAAAACACAACCCCCAATTTTCAAAATTAAAACAGGGCTTATTGGGTCTGAATATTTTTGGCTGTAGGTATTTCCTAGCATAAGATCAACTAGTTGTCCTACCAAATTGATTGCATGTGCTAGTTTTCTCCTTGGTTTTCTTAGAAAAAAATCTCTTATGGCCTTGCTATAGATAGGAATATTATTGATGGTCTGAAAGAGAGGAATTATTACTGTCAGGTTCTTCAAACTGGAAAGAATATCAAATTCTGGTTATATTGGCTTCTTGGGTTCCTACAACATTTTTAGAAAAGGTGGAACCCTTTCTCTGTTATTTACAATTTTTTATTCTTCTTCTACTTCTTCTATAAGATGTGATTCCTATTTTTCTAACTCTATGCTTTCCTCCTCTTCTACCATAGGATCTACTTCTACACCTACCTATCTACCTGACCTTAATTATATGGGACTACTATCTACTTTGATATTATAGATGGGGTACATCTCATTATCCATCTGGTATACTTGATGTGGTTTATTTTTTGGATTAGAAGTAGGTTGTTTCGGTATTTGAGCAGGTTTCAAAGCAGGGGAAGCTGACAGACTTGGTTGTAGTGGAATTGGTACAACATGCTATGGAATTTGGCTCCAAGCATTTTGATTTCTCCATTACTATCCAGGCTACTGGTATGACATCCATGGGTAGGGATTGTAAGGATTTTATCCTTGGGGAAATTGTGTCCAAGGTTGTTGTCCCCACCAGCCCATGTTAGGTGGCTGAACTTGACCTTGGTTTTGATAATTATTTCCCCATAGGATGACATTCCTACTGGCATGTTGTTTATCATAGGATACTATTGCCAATTTCTCCTATTACCCATGAAGTATGCTTCCGTTACTTCAGGTTCCTCTATAGATTTTGTTAACTTAAAACACAACTTAGTTTTATGATATTTTTGACACATAACACACACTCTAAATTTATTCTCAGGAAATTCATTTTTAGGGTGCTTTCCCTTGCATTTAGGACAAAAATAGGCTAATGTTGCCTCATTCTCCTGCTTCTTTTTTGAAGCAGAAGGGTGGCCATTTGTAGTGCAAGAGATGATAACATCTCACTCTTGAGGTATTCAAGTATATTTCCTATTTTTTTTAGTGACAGTGGCTGATTGTTTGATATTCCTGGGGGTTAACTTACCCTTCCTTCGTGAAAATTTACAACACAACTGTTGGATATCAAAAATTTGGTGTTGATAAATGTCCCCTTTAGAAATAATGTTTAAGGCTTCAAGATATTCTTTTTTAAGCCCTTTTAAGAAGATACTCGTTAAGGACCTGTCTCCTAGTATTACATGGAGAGATCTTTACAAATTAAAGCTAAACCTATCCCAATACTGTAATGATTCTCCTTCCTTTTGTGTCATATACAAGAATTCTTCTCTAGAATCTCATGCTCTGTCAAAGTCTTGATACTTATCTAGGAAAAGTTTTTTCATGTCTTCCCAGGTAGTTATATGCTTATTCCTCAAACTGATGAACTAGCGCAAAGCTGAATCATCAAGAGTGAAGGAAAACAACTTTAATTTTTAGCATTGGTTGTATAATCTACCAACTTTAAGGAAATCAAATTTGAAAAGGAATAGGTCAGGATTTTTTGTTGGAAGTCCTTTAAATATTGGAAGGTGGGCAGGGGAGATATGTTTCATCTTGTATTCTCCTATTATATCTTCCATAGGGAAGTTAAAGCTAGTAGATGCCTCTTCTACTATTTCAGCCATCTTGTATGCTATCGAGGTTTCTACACCTAATGCATTTAGGGTATATTTCAAGGCTTCTATCTCATATCTTTTATCCTCTAGAAGGATTACTAAATCAATGTTTAAAATAGTCCCTTCCTCAACTACTTGGCAACGTTGAAGGTTCAGTAAATCTTCTTCAGATTGAACTCTTCCTATCTCAAATCCTTCCCTAAGGTTTTGTTGGTCTATTTCAGAAGGATCTTGTGCAAACAATGGATGTTGACTCCAATGCACAGGTGGAGACGATGGTGGAGAGGTTTCAGTCTCAAGATCTGGCACAACTGAAACATAGGCTTCTTGAGAAACAATGTTTGTGTTCTTGATAAAAGGACTGTTCGATCCTCTAATTCTAGGCGGACTCATACAAAATTTAAAATGGAGGTTCTGTAGAAAGTAACCTAAACTACTTCTAACATACTTTCTTCAGAACAAAAAATTACAATTGGCTACTCACCGATAATGGTGCCAAAATGTTGGGCAAAATATTGGTTAGTTTTCTATGGTATAATTCTTTACCTCCATTTAATTGTCAACCCAGGATAACTCGTAAAATTATGAGTAACCCTACACATTATATGCCTATAATATCCCTTTAATTAGATGAGTCCCTTAGATTCTATGGTTTGGGGGGAGTTATTATTTCGTTGGAGTTTTTGTTTTATCTTCCAAACCATTAATCTAATTTACATGATCAAAGACATGATTGAAATGCATTACTGAAATCAGAACTGCACACTTACTGTAATTTTACAAAAAATAAGGGAAATTGTAGAATTAAATTAAACTATAAAAAATACAAAAAAAAATCAGAAAACTAATTAAAATGATATAAAGCATGTGAAAGAAGGGAGGAAATACTATTGAGAGTGGGCCAAGCTTCCAACATATTCCATCCGCATTAAGTCATACACTGGATGCTGGTTGAATTTGATTAAAAGACTCATGTATTGTATTGAAATTTGCAGTAGAAACATACAGAGAAAATCAAGGATATATTTTTTAGGGGTGGCCTACATATTTATAAGATATGTGGTCATGCCCTGTTACATTCTGAAAGCAAATCAATTTTTGATTTTGTTATTACAACAATACATAGGAATAAAGGAGATAAGACAAAACATTAAATTCATTATATATTTAGCATATCCTGTATCAGAACAAAATATGTCTGATATTTTACTCTACTCGATTACATTAATTTTTACTTGATTACTGAAAAATAGATGACATATGGTCATTGAAGTTGTCCTTGATCCACATCTATTATTGAAATCATGTCTGAATCTATCGCTGAAATCATCGTTTTGTTCTGTCGACAACATGGATCACATTGTATTTCTATATTAATAGGAATCGAGAGCCATCTCTGTAAAATATGGGAGTCAAGCACCTAACAAGATTTGGGTACCTAAAAGAGAATCGAACGCCAGACAGTCCAGTGCCAAATGGGAATCGGGTGCTCGATAGTCAAACACCAAACAAGAATCAAGCGCTTAAAATGGAATCAAGTGCCTAACTTAGCGCTTCACACTATTTTGTTGCAGATATTTTTACCTTCAATTTTTCATCATAAACAGAAAGTGCCACGTTCAAGTGGGACCTCGATGTAAACATGCAAAGATATCGTAAAATCCACTGTATTTACACATAATCCACTCAAAAATAAATATTAGATAACATGCGTAATCTAATGTTAAATACATATAAAATTTGCATAAAACATATATTTCTATTAAAATAAATATCACAATATATATGGAAAGTTTATACAAAAATGAGCGTTTTCAAGGCTCATCATATGGCACTAAGATGTTTCAAGTGGCCAAGAAGCTAAAAATCATCAAAGCTAACTTGAAGAGGTAGAATCAAGAGGTTTTTTGGAACCTCTTCCATAGGAAGCAAAAAATATTTCAAGAATTGCAAAAAAATGAGGAAAAAGGCCAAAGTGAAGGTTGGTCAGAGGAGATGGCCAGTAAAGAGCAAATTACTCTTGCAAAATTTTATAATATTCTTGCCAGCGAGGAGTATTTTTGGATGTAAAAATATCAATCTACGTGGCTTAAGTAGGGGGATAGGAATACCAAGTTTTTCCACATCTCAACCTTGAAACATAGGAGTGCTAATAAATTACGAGAAATTACATTGGACTTCGGATGCCTTAAAGATAAGGAAGAAAATACTAATACCACAATATCCTTCTTTTAGGATTTGTTTTCTAGAGGTAGGGAGGAAGATGAGGATGCTTTGGAGGAACTTCTTAGGAACATTCCCAAGGTGATGATGACTGATATTAATAATGCTTTGAATACTCCCTTTTCTAATGATGATATCAGGATCAACCTATTTAGTTCACTATTAGTTTTTTTTAGAGTTTTTGGCACCTTCTTGGTTCTAATATTTATAAATACTTAAGAGAATTCAAATATTTTCTCTTTTTTGCAGGTATGGAATACTATATTTATTGTTTTGGTTATGAAGAAACATGGTGCCTCTTCTTTAAGGGATTTCAGCTTATGCAATACCCTATATAAGTTGCTTACTAAGATACTTGCTAATAGGTTGAAAAGGTTTCTCCCCATATTGATTTCTCCTCTTCAAGGTGGTTTTGTTCATGGTAGGTAGATTATGGATGGGATCATTATGGTTCATGAGACTTTACATTTTATGTCCAAAAGTGGGTTGGTTGGAATGCTTCTTAAACTTGATATGTGGAAGGATTATGATAGGGTCTCCTGGGAATTACTTGACAAGGTGTTGTAAAAATTTAGCTTTGGGGATCTATGGAGGAAGTGGATTAGATTTTGTATTTCCTCTGCTAAATTTTCTATCATATTCAATGGGATTTTGAGAGGTATTTTGAGGGTCAAAGAGGCATTAAACAAGGTGATCCCTAGTCTCCATATATTTTTATTTTGATGGTTAAAGCTTTAGGAAGATAGATTCTTGTTGCTATCTTAGCCTTTAAGATTAAGGGTATTAGACTTGTTGGTATTACGGAGGCAGTTTCTTGTCAACAGTTTGTAGGTGAAACTGTACTTATTGGTGAGGATACTGTGAGAGGCGAAGGAATTCATGAATATGTTGTAGTTGTATGAGAAAGCTTCCAGCCAATAAATTAACTTCTATAAAATTCAAATATTTTTTGTGAATACTAGAGGGCAACTTCAACATAAAATTGCAAGGATTTGTGGTTGTGGAATTGCTAACCTTCCTTCTTTATATCTAGTTATGCCATTATTCACTGTAGGATGAAGGAGGAGTTGTGGTATCCTATGTTGGATAGGATTCAACTCAAGTTAGTTGGGTGGAAAGGTAATCTCTTGAGCCAAGTAGTTAAGTTGCAATTGCTTCAATCTACCCTTCAAAGCATTCTCATCTATTATATGTCTCTTTTTAGAATACCCTTAAAAGTTAGGAGGAGTATAAATCAAATCTATAAGATATTTTAATGGGCTAGGATGGAGGATAAATAGAGGGTGTCAGGATAGTTTCTGCTCTTCTAAGAAAGAAGGTGGTCTTGGGATTAGAAATTTGATGTTGTTCAATAAGGTGTTGACTACAAAAACAACCTGAAGATTATGTCTTGAGGATCAACTATGGAAAGATCTAATGAGAGGTAAGTATCTAGAAAATCACATTCCTTTTTTTAGAAGTGTTGCTTCTCCTAGGGACTCTATGATTTGGAATGGTTTTTTGGGATCAAAAATTTGGTTACGGAGTGGATGCGATGGCATATTGGGAATGGAAAGGATGCATTCTCTCGGGAGGATACTTGGATTCTTTTTGAACCCCTCTTTGTTAGTCTTGAGTTTTATTAGTTAAAGGTTCCTTTGTCACTAAAATATGAATAAAAAGTAATTTGATTATATAATCATCACTAATGACAAGAGGATTTGGAAGCATCTAACTTTACATACAACTGATCTTTAGATCCTTAAGAGTTTTGCAAATTTGAACATGTTGCTACAATAGTACTTTCTTCCTCAATAGAATTTTGGGGACTTCCTTCTATGGAATCATTCTCCTAAAGGTATTTTTCTGTCAAGATTACATATGAGGCCCAAAAATTGTCCAGGGAAGGATATTTTCTGGTGGAAAGGGTTTAGTATCCTCATTTTATCCCCAAGATTGCATTTTTTTGTGGTTTTGTTTGCAAAATATAATTTTGACTGTTGATAATTTATGTAAGAAAGACTTCCATATTTCTAATATTTGTCTCTTGTGTTCTAAGGATGCTAAATCTGTGGATCATATTTTCATCCATTGTGATTTCTCAAATAAGGTGCTCAATGCTTTACTAGATTCTTTTTTTGTCAAGTGGACGTTACCTCGAACTTTCAAGGAATTTTTCACTCAATGGAAATCCCTGTTCGTCAGTCACAACCTCACTAGGGTGTGGGACCTTGTTCTTCCTCATTTTTTATGGGGTATCTGATGAGAGAGGAACAAAATAACTTTCAATGATATTGCAAGGGATGAATCCTTTGTCTTTAGAAGTATATATTTGCTATTGGAAATGGTAGGGAAAAAGTTGTGGAGAAAGGAATTGTTGTTAGTTGGAAATTGAATCTAGGGTCTTCTGCTCCTATATCCACTATTAAAAAAATATTGACTACTAGATGGCAAAAACTAGCTATAGGGTGGGTCATTATGAAATTTGATGGGGCTTTCAAAGGTAACCCCAGGAATACTGGTGGAGGGGGTGTTGTCATAACTGATAATAGTGAGGTCAATTGGGCTTACACCAAAGATTATGGTATTCAGACCAACCACCTAGCTAAAGCTAAGGTGATTTTCTCGGGTGTTCATTAGGTTTTAAGAGGGACTTCAGAAGACTTCTCGTACAAGTTGACTCCTTGAACATCATTCGAGATTTACAGGTTGGAAAGACTAATGATTCTTCCATTCTAAATATGATTAAGTACAACTTGAATATTTTGGAAGGTATGTTAATAAATTAAAATTAATCATAATTATGGGGAAGGAACTAGACCGTTGATGTTACGGTCAATTTGGGGGTGGATAGTGCCTAATTCAGAATTTAGGAAGGCAATTTCCCTTCGTGGATAATGACAATTATTGCTTTGGAAGCATTAGGTCTACCTATCTAGTAGGCCTTTTTATTATATTTCTGCTTGGATGAGGTCTCCTTTGTGTTGTAGTGATCTTCTCTCTGGGGGTATTTTTGGGGGGTTGGTCCTTTTGCTCCCTGGTGGTTTCCATTCTTAGGGAATATGCTTGGTGTATTGTACTCACCCTTGTTCTCTAGGATTGGGGTTTTGTTATCTGCATCTTGATGTATTTATTGCCCTTCCAATCTTATGCAAAAATGGAGTAGGATCTTTGGTGCCTCTAAAAGAAAGTTGAAACAAAAATTCTCCTTTATGCCTTGTTGGGTGGTGGGCTGGTCTATGTTGTATCATGACATTATCTTTCTCTTTGTTAGGAATTCACCATGTACAAATAATACACAATCTATGGAAGAAAAACAAATAATAACAACGACAATGAAAAATAATTCAAACCCTAGTTAAGAAGTGTAATAAACAATAAGCAATCACACAAATGCTGGAGAGACAAGATATACGTGGTTCGGGAAGTGTACCCTACTCCACGGAGAAACAATCAGTCCTTTGTATTAGTAACAATACAACGATCTTCTCCTCTTGTATAATGTCTCTTCTCCTCTCTTCCTCCAAACCAAAAAAGAGCCTTAACCATAAAAGACAGTCTTTACAATACAAAATATATAGAGATTCGTGGCTTTTCCTCTACCCGAAAATACATAGTGGTGTCAGAATACAATGGGCCAAAAAACCATGACCTGAAACCACCCATATGCTTATCATGTTTTTTAAATATTTACTGGCAAAAAAATATTTAATGCCAATTAAATATTTAATGCTGCCTCTTGGAACCCCGTTTACGTTCCTATTTTTGAATGTTGCCCATCAATATTTAATGGCCTTGGAACTCTGCCAACAATAATGGCCTTGGAACCCTGCCAACAATATTTAATGGTAATTAATATCTTGTTATCAATTTGGCTCCATTACCTAACACTCTTTTGTTCTCTTAGGTGGTTGTTGGCTTTAGTTTTTGTTCTTTTGGCCTTGGAGGCTGGGCTGTGCTTAATTGACCTTCTCTTTCTCTGCATCCTTTAATGTAAAAGGTTCTAAGACCCTTCAAAACCCTAATTTTTCACCATTAATATTATATATATATAAAGGACAAAAGACCTCAAGTATTTTTGTACCTTAAGCTTAGATTGATTACCAAGATTTTAAGCATTGAGAAATTATGACTTGTATATATGTTGTTTTCAAATAGGTTAAAATAAATGTATATAAAATAAAATTATTTTGTTTTTATTTTTTATTTTTAGTATTTACAATAAAAGTAGGGTGTTGAGTTTTAAATGACAAAAGAAATTTAAGAGAGATAGAAAGTAATTATTTTTAAGTTAGTAATAAATGATATTAATTTAACTGGTTATATTAGCTACAAGATTACTTGTAGTGGTAAGGGCTTTGGCCTCTCTTTGAGAGGTCCAAGGTTCAAACACCACTTAGTATGAGGGGATAGAAACCCTTTATAAAAACTTGTGTAAATTCAACTGGTAATATTTCTTAGCTTTTAAGGAGACCTAGGTTAGAACCTTGCCAAAAAAATATATGTATGAGTATCAAACTATTGTAATACCACTATATGTATGATGTGTGTTTGACTCTTATTTATAAGATCAACTCTCTTCCTTATGAGAGGTCATGGTGGGATGAAGATGCTTAGCCTTGAGCATCAGTTATAAGGGTTTCTCACACTAACCAAATCCAAAAAATAAAAATACACATTATATTAATTAATTAATTTTTCATTTTTGGATTTGGATAGTGTGATAAACCTTACGAATGAACAAGGCTGAGCAATCCCCTATGCTTACCAATAGAGGATTAACACAACCGCGGGTTGAACCTTGGACCTCTACAAGAAAAACCAAACCCCGAATTAATGTCCCAGGAAACTAATTAAAAATAATTTTAATTTAAACATAATTTTGATTCAAATATAGATTTTTTATTTTATTTTATTTATGTTAGAGTAAATCACTATATATAAGAAAAAAACAAAAAAAACAAACTGCTTTTCTTAATACATTCCAAGATTAACATTGAGTTCCCAACATCTAATTTTGGGATAAAAACAAAAAAAACTTTCCCTGGCTATCCTGTTGTAAATCCGAAAACTTCCTCTGGTAGACTAACAGACTGTAAATCTGGAAACTTTCCCTGTCCGTCCTGCAGTAAATCCAGAAACTTTCTCTGTTTAGCCTCCTCATAATTAGGCTCCATTCCTAACAATCTCCCACTTGGAGACTAATTCCATTGCACCATATTGCAACCAAGGACCTTAAAATTCTCATCATGGCCTCTTATTCCTTAAGGCCAACTGAAGTTGAGAAAAAGCTCAACTTTTCTCTTGACACCACTTTTGTAAGCATGTCAGCAGGATTTTGTGATGTGTGAACTTTCCCTAATTTCAAAGATCCATCTTCCACTACTGATCTAATGAAATGATACCTAAGTTTGATGTGTTTAGTTTTTGAATGGAATGCCAAATTCTTTGCAAGGTGTATAGCACTCTGGCTATCAATCCACAACCTATTATCCTCTTGTTTCTTCCCCAGTTCTTCCATTAGTCTTTGCAACCAAACCATCTCTTTGCTTGCTTCTATAGCAGCAACATATTCAGCTTCAATGGTTGAAAGGGCAACTACGTGTTGGAGTTTAGAAATCCAACTAATCGCTCCTCCTCCTATAGTAAATATGTAGCCGTAGTGCTCCTTCCACCATCAAGATCACCTCGCCATATCGGAATCTACAAAACCTTTCAAGCATATATTAGAGCCTCCAAAATTCAAAGAATAATTTGAAGTTCCTCTCAAGTACCTGAGTATCCATTTTACCGCTTGCCAATGTCCTTTTCCTAGATTACTCATAAATCTACTCACTACTCCCACTGCGTGGGCAATGTCTGGTCTTGTACAAACCATTGCATACATCAAGCTTCCAATCGCTGATGCATAGGGAACCTTAGCCATATGCTCTTGTTCCTTTTGTGTCTTGGGACACAAATCTTTGGTGAGTTTGAAATGCTTTGCCAATGGAGTAGCAACAGACTTTGCATTGTTCATGTTGAATCTCTTAAGCACTTTTTCAATGTATTTTGCTTGTGATAATTTCAGTGTGACTCTCCTTGTCTCTTGTTATCCTCATACCAAGGATTTGTTTGGCTTCTCCCAAATCCTTCATGGCAAAGGATTTAGCCAACTTCTTCTTGAGCATGTTTATATCTTGCATATTTGTTCCCGCAACTAACATGTCATCCACATACAATAGCAAAATAACATAGTTACCATTTCCAGTTTGCTTAAAATATACACAGTGATCACTTTGACATCTTTCAAACCTTTGATTAGCCATGAACTTATCAAATTTTAAATACCTCTGTCTAGGAGCTTGTTTTAACCCATACAAGCTCTTTTTCAGTTTACATACCCAATCCTCTTTACCTTTCACCTGAAAGCCTTCTGGTTGGTGCATATAAATTTCCTCCTCCAAATCACCATGAAGAAATGCTGTCTTCACATCCAATTGCTCCAGAAACAAATTTTCTATAGCTACAAGACTCAAAATAGCTCTAATAGAGGTCATTTTTACAACTGGAGAAAAAATCTCATCAAAATCAATACCTTTTTTTTGAGCGAATCCCTTGACCACTAGTCTTGCTTTGTATCTCTTATGCCCTTCATTCTCCTCTTTAATCCTGTACACCCATTTATTGGTCAACGCTCTTTTACCTTTGGGTAGCTCAACCAAATCCCAAGTTTGGTTGTGGAATAAAGAGTCCATTTCTTCATTCATTGCAAGCTCCCACTTATTCCTGGTATCCATATGTAATGCTTCCTGAAAACATTTTGGCTCACCAAAGATCAGTATACAAAACATAATCAGAGAAACATTGACAAATTTTACTTATCCTGGTAGATCGTCTAACAACACTTTATGGAGATTGAGGTGCTTGTTGTTGCTGCTGTACATTTTGATCTTCTACCACTTTTGGAGTTACCTTTTCTATGTGTCCATCAAGGTCTATGTATTCAGCAATTTCCTCTTTCTGTTTCTTTCCCTGCAACCGATCTTTATACAAGTTTTTTTCATTAAATATGACATCCCTATTTCTAATGACTTTTCGGTTATCACAATCCCATAATCTGTAACCAAAGCCATCAATACCGTAACCAATAAAATAGCACTTTTGGGCCTTAGCATCTAACTTATTTCTGTTCTCTTTGTCTATATGCACAAAAGCCTCACATCCAAATACCTTAAGGAAAGAATAATTTACTGGTTTACCTGTCCAAAGTTCTTTCGGAATTCCTCCATCCAAGGCACTAGACGGTCCTCTATTAATTAGATATACTGCAGTATCAACAACATGAGCCCATAAAAATAATGGTAAGCCTGCATGTATTATCATGCTCCTAGCACGCTCCATGATGGTTCTATTCATTCTTTCTGCAACCCCATTTTCTTGAGGTGTTCTTGGAACTACCTTGATTCTTCTAATTCCATTTTTAGAACAAAACACATCAAATTCTCTACTGCAATATTCTCCACCATTATTCGACTTTAGACACTTTAACCTTTTTCCAGTTTCATTTTCAACTAATGCTTTCCAATTCTTAAAGGTATTAAAAACATCACTTTTATTCTTAATGTAATATATCCATGTTTTCCTTGTTGCATCATCAATAAAAAGTACATAGTAAGAGGAACCTCCAAGAGAAGTTACCTGAGCTGGGCCCCAAACATCTGAGTGCACAAGCTCCAATTTCTCTTTCTTCCTTTCCTTGCCATCCTTGAGAAATCTAACTCTCTTTGCTTTACCATAAACACAATCCTCACAGAATTCCAAATCATTCTCTTTTAACTTAGGCAATAACTTTCTTGAATGTAAAATTTCCATACCTTTTCCACTCATATGGCCAAGTCTTTGGTGCCACAAAGATGCACTCTCACCTGTAGAAACTAAATTCATGGAGCAGTGAGAAAAATCAGTAAGTAAATAAAGAGTACCCACCAATTTACCTCTAGCTACTATCAATGAACCTTTAGTAACTTTCCAAGCATTTTCTCCGAATGCAACCGTGTATCCTTCACCATCAAGCTTACTTGTCGATATAAGATTTCTCTTTAAATCTGGTATGTGTCTCACCTCTTTAAGAGCCCATTGACATCCATTTGGGGATTTAATCAAAATATTTCCAATACCCATGATTTTACATGGTTGGTCATTTCCCAATAGAACTTGTCCATAATCTCCGGAAACATAATCTATGAAGTATTCCTTATGTGAGGTAGCATGGAATGAAGCACCACTATCAATTACCCAATAATCACTATTTCTATCAAGAGATAAGATTAAAGCATCTTGTAGAATTTGTCTAGTAATATTGGCTTCTGAAGTGTTACCATTATTATCATTACCTTCATTTCCATCACCCTTTCTTTGCCAACAGTCCTTCTTGAGATGACCCTTTTTGCCACAGTGCCAACATTGTAGCTTTCCTTTTCCACATGATTTGGATCTGCCTTTGGATTTGCCACGATGTGAACTCTTGCCTCTTTCTCTTCCTCTTCCTCTATTCTCAATAGTTAAGGCGGTGCTAGATGATTCTCCTATGGTTTTTCTTCTCATGTCCTCACTGAGTATCACACCAACCACATCATCAAATTCTAATTTATTTGAACTTGAAGCAGAGTTACTTATTGCCATTACCAAACTGTTCCAACTTTTCGAAAGAGAGCATAAGATTAATAAGGCCCTAAGCTCATCATCAAAATCCAATCCTACTGAATGCAATTGATTAGTGACAGTATTAAATTCATTTAAATGATCATGCACAGATCCTCCTTCACTCATTTTCATGTTAAATAACCTTTTCATTAAAAATACCTTATTTGATGTTGATGGTTTCTCATACATCTTGGCCAACTTATCCATGACTCCCTTGGTAGTCTTTTCATCAGAGATGTTGAAGGCTACGGTGGCTCCCAAGCATAGCCTCATAGTACCCAATGCCTTTCTATCAAGGAGACTCCACTCCTCATTAGACATAGATGAAGGTCTCTCTGTTTCCCCCTCAAGAGGTAAGTAAAGATCCTTCTGGTACAAGTAATCCTCCATTTGCATCTTCCAGAATTGAAAATTCTGGCCATTGAATTTTTGAACTCTAAACCTCCCTTCTTCCGCCATTGCTCCCACTTGATCCAGAAATTCTCCTTCTGTCAAGTGCACCCAACAAAACAACCGCTCTGATACCACTTGTTAGAGTAAATCACTATATATAAGAAAAAAATAGAAAAAACAAACTGCTTTTCTTAATACATTCCAAGATTAACATTGAGTTCCCAGCATCTAATTTTGGGATAAAAACAAAAAAAACTTTCCCTGGCTGTTTTGTTGTAAATCCGAAAACTTCCTCTGGAAAACTAACAGACTGTAAATCTGGAAACTTTCCCTGCACGTCCTGCAGTAAATCCAGAAACTTTCTCTGTTTAGCCTCCTCATAATTAGGCTCCATTCCTAACAATTTAAAGTAATATAAAATACAACTCATATTACAATTGAAAACTACATTCCGAAAAACATAGCAATAAAGAACCTCCCAAAATGAAACCTCAACCATAAAAAATCCCATAAAGGTTTTCAATTGGATGTCTCTAATGCAACATGATTATGGACTTTGGTTCCTTCTAATTCACCTCCAAGGAAACATATATGCAGCTGAATGATAAGTATGTTGTTTGTCTGCATCGGACATTTTTTCCTTTAAAAATTTTTATGGTTTATTTAACAAGTTTTAATAAGGATGGGACATTATTCCATTGGTGACCTTATAGTTTGTATTCATCAAGCCTTGGATGTCTCTAATGCAACATGATTATGGACTTTGATTCCTTCTAACTCACCTCCAAGGAAACATATATTGCAGCTGAATGATAAGTACGTTGTTTGTCTGCATCGGACATTTTTTTTCTTTAAAAACATTTTATGATTTATTTAAAAAGTTTTAATAAGGATGGGACATTATTCCATTGGTGACCTTATACTTTGCATTTGTTTCAATGTCATCAACTCTATCAATTGTGAGAAATGCTTAAGAGTTGAGTTGTTTGTGTTATATTTTACTATTAATAAACTCGTACAATTTTCATTGATAGTTTTTGAAAAGGACTTAAAACTTTGTTGAAAAGTACAAAAGTACTTGGATTGGAGTTTTGTATTTTAAATTTGTTTATATATAGTTAATAAAGTTTTTTTTTGAATTTACGTGGTGAAATCTGTAGGTGTTATAAATTTGGATAGGCTGTTCGATTTTTATGGCTGCTACAGCTCTTCACACAGTTTATCTTGGAAGCCGCTACATAGTTCTTCGTGTAATCCGTTTCTATAACCACTATGTCACAATCATTTTAAATCTTTAATCTCGAAAGTTGCCACACACTTCTTCGCGTAGTTCGTCCCTATAACCACCATGTTATAATCATTTTAAATATTTAACCTTGGAAGCTGCCACACACTTCTTCGTGTAGTCTGTCCTTATAACCACCATACCACAATCATTTTAAACCTTTAACGCCGCTCAAGGCATCAGGAAAGAGATAAGTGTTTAGTCCGACGAGGCCTAAGATTTGAACCTTGGACCTCCGTCCTCTTACGAGGTTTGGTCAAACCAATTGTTCTATACCTCAGACCTGAAATCATTCAACTTGAATTGTATAATTAATAAAAAAAATCTGATGATGTAAATTTAGTAAGAATTTTTTTTATTATTTTTAGAAAATAAGTTTTTTTTACATTTTTAGGAATATGTTTACTATTAATCAATAGTTTTTTTTAAAATTGGTTTGGAATTGAAATGAATCTCATTTATATTATATAATGAGCACATTATTATAATAATTTAATAATTATTTTTGAAAAAGAATTTGAAAAACTTATATTAAAACAATATCATTTATAATTTGGGATGAAACTCTTCCCAACCTTAGCTGACAAGAACACCTATTTACAACAGGAAAAGAAGATCCACATTAAAGAATAAATTAGAATTATACATGTATCCTTTGGTAAGATTTATCCTTCTTTAAAGTTAAGAAATATGACTAGTTCAACTAATGCCATTTGATTATTATAGTTAATATTTTTTTAATTGGGTATGGGATTGAAACTACCCACTTATCGTGGTATTACAATAAACTTTGCAATTATACATATATCCTTTGATAAGATTTGAACCTTAATCTTCTCCTTAATATAAGGAATCTGAACAGCTAAACTAATACCATTTTATTATTACTCAATGTTATTCATTATGTGAATTATTTTTATTTAAATTATTTTGACATATACAAAGAATATAAAATTAGTTAAGAGAAAACAATAACTCTCATCTATAATGAAATTAATAAAACAAAACCCATCGCAATTGGTAATTGTATAAAACTACTCACATTAAGGATAAATACATGATTGCAAATAGTTTAAGTGTAGTTTTTTAGTGTTTTTGGGAAATCAATAACACTTTTTGTTGGATGTAATTGTATGAAACTACTCATATTAAGAATAAATACATGGTTGTAAATAGTTTAAGAGTAGTTTTTTAGTGTGTTTTTGGGAAATCAATAACACTTTTTGTTGGATATAGATGTTGTAATTATAACCTTAATTCGTTGGATAATATAAAGTCAATGTAATCCCGATTCTCCAAGGTATCGAACTAAGATAACCAAACAATAAACACTTGGTTACAACCATCCAACCTATCCCCTTTAAATAAGTCGTGGTGTAAAACTTGAATCTCTCCAAAGAAAAACCACTTGTGGTAGGTATTATAAATAAGGTAAACATCATGTCCTATGGTGTTTATCATTATGTGGTTCTTTTGGTAGTAGATTTGTTAGGAGAAGCAACAATTGATTTAGTAAGAATTGACACAATTTATTATTAATGGATCACAGCCAAATTATTTTGACTTCATAGATGAATCTGATAACTTACTCCATTGTATTCCTACATGTGTATAATTTATGTGTCATTGCTAACTCAATGGATTTAGAAGTATTAGAAATCCGATATTTGTTGCACCTAGTCAAATAAATCTATATTTCGGTATAAATACAAGGTATCTAAAATATGTTTTAGATTGTTTGATTTTTTAATGGTTAAATAAACTATCTTTAAGTCAAAATGACTAGTTTTAAATGTTTTGAAAATTCATAGAATATATATTTAAATAGTTTAAAAAAAGTAATTACCTTGATAAAGTTGTGTTGAGATTTTTAAACATATGTTTTGGTTTTACCTTTGTGCTCAGTTTGTTTGGTATTAGATTCACTCATTGTTCAAGTCATTTCATCTTGAATTCTTTAGATGGCAAATGATCTTGTTTGGAGATAATAGTTGTTGGGCTATTTATATTGTTGCTTTGTGGAATTTCTTTCGTGTTATTATTTTGTTTCAACTTTGGAAAGCTAGGAATGTTGTTGTCTATTTTGGAGATTCAATTTCCAGTTAGTTTTCTTTGCATGGAAATATTATGATGTTTTATGTTGTTACTGTTTAGATCCATTCACAAGCTTCCAAGTTGACTCATGAGTTGACACATTTGATAAATCTTATCAAGTACTGATGTGAGGCTTTATGCACTATTTGTAGGGTTTTGCCTAACCTCCCTCCACTTCAAGGTCCCTCTATTTATTTGAGGCCTTGGTGTAGCAGGTCAAGAAGGTGATATTATCTAGACTCAGGTCATTTTATCAGTGCCCACAATAAGGTTTGATCTCCTCTAGGAGTGGCTCCCTTTGCCTAGTTATGCTGTTTATTCACCCTTTTAGGGGCTGGTTTTGTTTTTGGTCTTGGACCTCATCTTTATGATGTTGATCGTTTGGGTGACCTTGTGCCCCAAGCTATGATTTTTCCAGCTTCCTTTTATTGTAACCTCTCTTATTTTTATTGAAATAAACTTTTGGTTCCAATAAAAAAAAGCAACTACCTTCCTCCCATGGTTGGAAGGCATTTGGTTGGGAAATACACTTGTATATGTTAAGCCTTCTATTCAACTCCTAATACCAACATTTATTAGAGTAGGATAAAATAGTCCTTACATGATCTTTAAGCCCATCAATTTAAATAAAATTTATTACCTTCCATGTAGAAAACAATAACTAATAAATTGCATTACTAAATTATTTTCATTATTCTTTCAATTATAACAAATATAACAAAGAAAAAACCAATCCTAATTTAATTTAAAAAGAAATATATCATTTAGTTTTCCCATTAAAACAATCCACTTATAATAATTAGTGAGTCAATGAAATCCTCAAGTCTTAATAGTAATGATTGATTGCTTCTCTTTAGCCATAAGGGCAGAGATAAACACCCAAAAGAGCAGATTTTACACTATAAATACTTCAAAAACAGAAGAAAGAGGTTTCTCTCAAATTTTAGGATTTCACAAAGGTAGTGATACCTTTAAATACCTAGGTGTTCATATCAACTTCCATAAAAAAATGAAACTTGAAATGTAATTCTAGAAAAGATGTTGTTGGTCACTCAAGACATCATGACCATTTGTTATAGTAGTCAGATGCACTCATCCCATGTGGAGAGTGCATAATTTTGGAATTCATAAGAGTGTAAACTACAACTTATAGGACAATCTCTATGGTTTTTGTAAGACTAGCTCCTTGTTTGGATATGACCTTTGATGCTTAACTCTTTTTAAACTACTCCTAAGCTACCGAGTTTTATTGAGGATAAAGGAAAGAGAAGAAACAATCCTAAACTAAGAGTGGTGATGTGTCAAGATCGTAAAATATTCTATGTACTAGTGGAATAAATGAACATATGCATCATTCATGACAACTAAAGTGAACACAATTTCAAACTAGCATAATTTAACCCATAAAAATTATATAAGAATTAGGGCGGATACTAGCCATAACTTCTTATACAAATTAACATACATACAAAGACCAAGAAAAAAAGAAAGTAGTTGTAACTCTTTATATATGTGAAGTATTCAATACATGTATGTTAGAAAAAAAGGCTCAAGGCTTGTACATAAATTGGCTCAAGGTTCTTATCCAAACTAGTATACAAAAGAAATAGAGAAAAAATACAGTCAAGACAAAATACTAGGCATGAAAATATAATTCCTTTCTATTCCAAGATCAAAGTTGGGTATTTATATAACTATATCAAATTTTCAAAATTCTCTCCATCCTACCATAGGTGGGAAACCTGTGTCCTCCATTATTGTTGGGCTGGAGGTACCACTATGCATTTATGTTTGGTAGGTTTGAAGCCAATCTAGGGTCTTGTCTCATTAAATTCTCTATAAAATGATAGCTCTTTTCAAATGCAACATTTATGGACCTTCCCTCTTCTAGAAAATATAGGATTTAGTGGTGATCATGGAGGTGGCTTTTGATTTCCATGGAATTATATTGTTGATCTTGAGATTAGCATTAATTATGTGGACCCCACTCTTCGCTTACCTCGATCTTGGAGTGTAGTCTTTACTCAAGTGTTCTACTAGGTCTAGTTTGTGCTTATTTCTGTTGACTAGTATTCATAATCATGGTGATCGGTTTGTTGCTTGCAATGTGGTCTTTGGGATGTTCTTTGAACTCTAGTTTCTTCCAACTTGTGGTTGCATTGATTTTGAGGGTCTAGTTACCAAATGTTTATAACAACCTTTTATCCAAACTCATTCCAGGGATCCAATTTTCTTTGCTTTTGTGCTTCTATCACTTTGGTATTTCCTTGAAACTTTGGTTTGAGTAATGATATTGTGTTTTTACCATAAGATTTTGTATGTAATGAAAATTCACTATAGTCATGGTGGCTCATGGGGGATCTTCAGCCTTCTAGTGATGAAAGATCCAAAATCTAATATTCTTATACATAGGTGCAAAGTTATGACTATAGTTTATTCATTACCTCTATAATCTCTTCTTTTTCTCATTCAAAATACAGTCTTGCCTAGGGGAGTTGTAGGTAGCTTTTTTGAGCTCCCACATATCTTCTTGGTGGAAAGGGATGAATTTGCTTATGGTTCTTTGGAGGTGCATATCGAGCTCAACTATGGGTTTCATGGCCCAAATCACCTTATTATCAATGGAAGTTTTTAGTGGTACCTTGATGTTCACCTATTTATTAGCCTTTGCTAGAATTCTTGTTCCAAGAGAACATCACCATTAAGAGCCCAAGGGAAATAAAAACCTAATGCCAAATGGTATCAAATATGAGATGTGCTCTCTCTAATTTCTCACCATATGGGCTAGAGAGTTGACCTAATATTCACATCATCATGTGACCTACTCTATCACCAAGAATTCAATTATCCAACGATTTATTATCTCCTACTTATTAATTCCTATTGTCACCCATCATTGATGATTGGTTTGGCCTATTAAGATTTTGAATACTTGTGCCTCAAAAAATTAAGGGTAAAAATCCATTGTGAGATGGTCAAGCTCCTTGTTGATTTTGACGTTGTGGGAGGAGACCATTCAAATTAACTTGAGTATTGAAAATAGGCCTTTAGTTTTTTGGATGACCCCATTCCATAGTATTGGGTTAATCTCAGATATTTGATCAGTGCCACCCATATTTTTCTCTAGCTTTGAGACCTTCCTCTTTTGCTCTTTCAATGTTTTTTTTCTCCCTCTCGTTGATTCATGAGATGGTTTATTTGAGCTTTCATTACTTTAACCTCATTATGGAAGGCTTTGAGTGCATTCGTGGTCTTCTTCAACTCTCTTATTTCCCACCTATTTCCTTGTTTGAGAGAGGTACTCATGACTTACCATATTATGTACATCCATAGAAAAATCAACCTTATCCTTTAGCCTAGAGTCCTTGAGGTTGACTTTAATGGTAGCCACCTAACATTTCTAATCTTGAATCTTGCCTTTTGCCTTGGATATGGTAGGCATAAATGAATCATATCCAATGTAATATTTTGAAGGAGCTAAACAATCCTTACTTAGGTGGTGGTAGACTACCCTACTCACCATACCACTTCTTTTTACTCATGTTCTTGTGTATGCACTCAGGCCTACTAGTACTAAGGTAGTAGTTAAAAGATAGAGGTAATAGCCTTGGGACTAGATGCTTACAACTAACTTTCCAAGGGAAGAGTCAAGAGCTTTAAAAAAGGTAGAAGGGGTGGTTGGCCCGTGAGAGAGAGTTTCAAATGTAAATTAGATGTTGGTAATGGACATAAGGATTGGATAGATTGGGAGGTTATGAGCAATGGAGGAGCAAATAGGATGGTAGAGATGGGAGGAATGATGGAAGGGACACTTAGGAAGGATGCTACCAAAATGGAAATTATAAGGAATAGGATGGATAATATTTCAATTGCTCGAGGGAATTCTTTAAATTTTTATGGAATGACTTCAGGGGATACATTTCAAGGTGGTATATGGTTATATTTGGATTGAGCCTTGCTCCTCTTTTGCTTTATGGATGCTTCAATTCTAGGGGTTGACTTACACTTATTTTGAGATACTTTTTACTAGCTTGACTCTTCTTGAGACTGCTCCTTCTATGGTGATGTAGTTTTATGTTAGAATAGTTAGAACCGAGGTTTCTAAGATGGGATCCTTAATGAGACGTACCTCTTATATTGGTGGAGTTGTTGAGCAAGGTGCAGCGACAATATTGTCATTGTTGTCAACACAGTCAGATAGATCGGTTGATGCAGTGGACAGGAGTTCAGAGGTTACTCAGAGTATGTACAGTGATGTTAAATGCTTATGAGGATGTTTACCCACCTTTTTGCATATTTTCCAAGAAGACCGAAGTGGCCCATATGCTAAAGATCAAAGAAAAAGCAAAACACCGCAAAGAAAAAAAAGTGTCGCGATATCGCGACATGTTGCATTTTCGCGGTCCAAAGCAAAGAGAAAATGCAAGGAGAAAAAGTGTCGCGATATCGCGACATGTTGCATTTTCGTGGTCCAAAGCAAAGAGAAAGAGCAAAGAGAAAAAAGTGTCGCGATATCGCGACATGTTGCATTTTCGCGGCCAAAGAAAAGAGAAAGAGCAAGGAGAAAAAGTGTCGCGATATCGTGACATGTTGTATTTTCGTGGGCCAAAGCAAAGAGAAAGAGCAAGGAGAAAAAGTGTCGCGATATCGCGACATGTTGTATTTTCATGGGCCAAAGCAAAGAGAAAGAGCAAGGAGAAAAAGTGTCGCGATATCGCGACATGTTGTATTTTCGTGAGCCAAAGCAAAGAGAAAGAGCAAGGAGAAAAAGTGTCGCGATATCGCGACATGTTGTATTTTCGTGGGCCAAAGCAAAGAGAAAGAGCAAGGAGAAAAAAGTGTCGCGATATCGTGACATGTTGTATTTTCGGGTCCAAAGCAAAGAGAAAGAGCAAGAAGGAAAAAGTGTCACGATATCGCGACATGTCGTATTTTTGTGACTCAAAAAGGGCAGGGTAGGCAGAGAAAGAAAAAGTGTCGCGATATCGTGACATGTTGCATTTTGCGACTAAAGAAGGAGAGAGAAAAAAAGTGTCACGATATCGGACATGTCACATTTTTGCGACTCAAAAAGGGAGTAGGCAGAGAAACAAAAGTGTCACGATATCGCGACATGTCACATTTTTGTGACTCAAAAAGGGCAGAGCAGAGAAACAAAAGTGTCACGATATCGCGACATGTCACATTTTCGTGACTCAAAAAGGGTAGGCAGATAGAGAAACAAAAGTGTCATGATATCGCGACATGTTGCATTTTTGCCAAAGGAACAGAGTAGTTGATAGTGCATCTGATATTAGTGATGAACACCAGGATGGTGAAACTGAAGACTGCATAGTGACGTGGACCCATAAGGAATATTTAATGATTTGAAATCATTTAAGATGGTCATTACACATGGAAAGAAGCGGATGCACCATGCACGAAGGGCCTCAAAATAGAAACGAAAAGCCTTTTTTTGGAAACCAAAACACATGCATGCATAATCAAAAGAGAAAACGAATAGTCATGAAGGAGAAAATGAACAGTCATGAAGGAGAAAATGAATAGTCATGCAAGGAGAAAATGAATAGTCATGCAAAGGAGAAAATGAACAGTCATGAAGAAGAAAATGAACAGTCATGAAGGAGAAAATGAACAGTCATCAAAGGAGAAAATGAATAGTCATGAAGGAGAAAACGAACAGTCATGAAGGAGAAAACGAACAGTCATCGAAGGAGAAAATGAACAGTCATGACCGAGAAAATGAACAGTCATGGTAGGAGAATATGGTGTCAATTATTTGCATGTGACGTGTTTGATGAAATGCCTTCTCAATATATACAAAAGGAGTTACATAAAGAAGGTGTTACAATTGACAAGTGGCGTATGAGAATATGAAAGGAGTTACAATTGGAGTTACAAAGAGAAAGGATAGTTATAAAAGGAGTGTTGCTTGGAGAATTTTAAAGGGGGATTTTATTTTGTGAAGTGCGATGAGTGTGTGTGTTTTGTGAATTGTGGGAGATGTTGGGTAAGCAATAGACCAGTCAGGGTCTTGTAAAAGTGAAGGCATTTTTATGTCAATCTTCTAGTTTCAAAATTGAAGTCCAAGTTGGTGCTTGGCATCAGGGGTTGGTGCTCCTTCCAGTTGGTGCTGGTAAATCAGGGGTTGGTGCTCCTTCCAGTGGGTGCTGGTAAATTGATTGTAAAGTTGGTGCTTTGCAAAGGCTGGATTTGGATGGGAGTCCAAATAGTCATTTTGAGGAGTAGCCAAATCGGTGAACCTCGGTACATCTTGTGTTGTGTGATGTTCTCTTGTTATACTTGCTTTATTTGGTTTTAAGTTTTCATTGTTTCGGCTTTAAGAGTTGAAGATTTAAGTTTTAAAAGAGCTACACTGATTCACCCCCCCTCTCAGTGTCATTGTGAGACTAACAATTGGTATCAGAGCCAGTTTCCCTTGTCAGGCTAAATCAGCTAGGGTTGATCTTGGATTAGTATGCAATGGGTAAGAAGAATAGATCCTCCTCAAATAAGGCATCTCAGTCAGTTTTAGTTCCTGTGGAAGAGAAAATTGAACTAGAAAAGATAGGAGTGAATTCTGAAGTATGTGATGAAAACCTTGAGGTTGAAGTAGATCTAGAAGGTGAGTTGATCGCTGCACTTGAAGAGTTGGATATAGAAAGGAAAAAGAACAAAAGACTGTCCAAGAAGTTGGAAGAATATGGGGATAATATTGAAGATCTCTTCTTACAAATTCATAAAGCCAAGAAAATAGAAGAAGCCTTGAAGTCACACCTGGATGATAAAGGCGATGTATGTAGCAAACGTGAAGAGGAATCTAACAAAGTTATTAGTGATCTAAAGCCGCAAGTAGAAGAGTCCAAAAGGATTGAAGAAACTCTCGGGTCACAGATCAATGAAAAAGAGATTGTTTGCTGCAAACAAGAAGAGGAGATTGTTTTATTGAGGAAACAACTAGAAGAGGCCAATACAAATCTCAAATTTGAGAAGAGCACAAAGTTGCTAGATAAAATGATAAGGCAACAAAGAAGCTCCATGGGTAAGCTTGGTCTTGGATGTGAAGCTGAACAACCTTCATCTTCTAAATCTGCAGAGAAGAAGAAGTCCACTACTGAAGGATCAAAGCAAGAAAAGCTTGAAGCTGAATCTTCAAAAGGAAGAAAATCTCAAAGGAGATCTACAACAAAGCAACCACAACAAAAGAGGTTCTATCACTCTCACTTTATTCATAATAATGCTTTTAATGGCTATTGTTTTAGATGCAACCATTATGGTCACAAGGCAATTTATTGTGGATTGAATAATAGATCAAAGAGTTATCCTGGTAGAAATACATCTATTTTTCTGATTGAACACCATGTGCAATGTTTTAAATGTAATGGTCATGGGCACATAGCAAGGTTTTGTCCAAGAACTTTTGTATCTAATCTAAGGCAAGACAGTAGATTTCATCAGACACAAAGAATGCAACACAGACAGGGAAGAAATCATGTGCATCAAAGAAAGGAAAATAATCATCCATCAAGGATGCACAAGAGACAACCACCCAGTAGAAATGTTTTTTCACCTTTGATGGATTATGCAGTAGAATGTTATAACTGTCATAATTTTGGGCACATTGCAAGAAATTGTCGAAGTACATTTGCATCAAATCAATTTCAGGGAAGAAAATTTCAACCAAATGGAATGAGACAAAATAGAAAATTTCTTAAAAAACATGCACAAGCTACTGAAAAAGAAAAGTCAAAACAAGAGCCCAAAACTGTAATCAAACCAGAGTGGAGAAAGAAAGAAGAAAGGAAATCGTGTCTCCTTGGACTGAAGGAGACTACTCCTCTATTGCACTAAGCAACTCCGGGTAGCACATCCTCAGGGGAGCAATCTTAAAGTTTTATTTTAATGCTCCTATGTATTTGTTTGGTTATCTGAGGATGAAAGGCAAGTAGTCGGGGGAGTTGTCGTATAGTTGTCAAAGTGTGTTTCAGTTCATGTAGTTGTTTGTGGAGGTACCGTGAAGGGTGGTGATTAAATTGAGAGTTGTCACCATTTGTAGTATTGCTATATGTCAGTGTTGTACTTTTGATGGTTCTTACTGCCATTGTTCAAAGTTATGGATTATAACAGTTTTGATAATTTGGTTTAGTGAAAGAATGTTGCCCTAGTTGCATATATGTGTTTCGATAAAAGCAATGTGTATTTGTACTACACATTGATGTGAAGATTGTTAGATCTATTATGACGCTTTGGTGAAAATATTTAATTCACGTGCAAAATCAGAAAGCTCACATTTTATTATTGCATTCAAAGCGGCTACATGAGCAAGAAGTTACATCAATACAAATTGAGTACAAATATTCAGGGAGACCCCACAGTTGGTGTTCAGACAAGAAGAAGAGTAGTAAGTAACTACTCTCTATTATCCAACATTGAGCCCAAAAATGTTGCTGACGCAAGCAAAGATGAAAGTTGGATGAAGGCAATAAATGAAGAATTAGATCAGATCGAGAAAAACAAAACTTGGGAGTTAGTACCAAGACCTGCAAATAAAAATATAATCGGTACTAAATGGGTCTTTCGAAACAAATTGAATGAAGATGGACAGGTAGTCAGGAATAAAGCAAGATTGGTATGTAAAGGCTATGCACAAGTTGAAGGTATTGACTTTGAGGAAACCTTTGCACTTGTGGCTAGACTAGAGGCAATTAGAATGTTTCTGGCTTTAGCAGTTTACAAGAATTTCAAAGTTTATCAAATGGATGTGAAATCAGCATTTTTGAATGGGAAACTTGAAGAAGAGGTTTATATTGAGCAGCCAGATGGTTTCCAACTTGGTGATGATCCCAACTTGGTTTGCAAGTTGAAGAAAGCATTATATGGCTTAAAACAGGCACCCCGAGCATGGTATGCAAGGCTAGACAACTATCTTACTCAACAAGGGTTCAAGAAAGGTATGGTGGATAGTAATTTGTATGTCAAAATAGAAAATGGCCATCTTATTGTTCTTGTTGTATACGTAGATGATATCATATTTGGCAGTAGCAAAGATGAGTCGTGTAAAGATTTAGCAAATAAGATGCAGAAAGAATTTGAAATGTCAATGATTGGTGAACTTTCGTATTTCCTCGGGTTGCAAGTTAATCAAAATGAGAAGGGCATATTTATTTCTCAAATTAAATATGTGAAAGAGATACTAAAAAGTTTCACAATGGAGGATTGTAAGCCAGTTAGCACTCCCATGATGACAGGTTGCAAGTTGAGCAAGGATGACAAATCTCCACATGTTGATCAAACCATGTACAGATCTATGATTGGGAGCTTACTGTACTTGACAGCTACCAGACCAGATATTTTGCAGGCAGTATGCATGGTAGCACGATTTCAGGCTAGTCCCAAGGAGACTCATGTGACAAGTAAAGAGGATTCTTCGGTACCTCAAGGGTACTATGGAGTATGGGTTATGGTATCCGAAAGGTAAGGACTTCACCCTTATTGCGTATTCGGATGCAGATTGGGCAAGGATGTGTAGATGATAGAAAGAGTACCAATGGAGGTGCATTCTATCTTGGAGACAAGTTGGTCACGTGGAACAGTAAAAAAGAAGAGTCAGTCTCCTTATCCACAGCAGAGGCGAGAATATATTGCAGCGACAACGTGTTGTACGCAGGTATTATGGATGAAACAAACCCTAAAAGATCTTGGTATTAACTTCGGTGAGCCAATTTTAGTTAAGTGTGATAACACCAGTGCCATTAACATCTCAAAGAATCCGGTTATGCATTCTCGCACAAAACATATTGCTATCCGGTATCACTTTTTGAAGGAGAAAGTTGCGGAAGGTGAGGTTAAGTTGGATTTTGTTCCAACAATAGAGCAAGTAGCGGATATCTTCACAAAACCGTTGCCCAAGGAAGTCTTTGAGTACCTTCACAATAAATTGGGAGTGGTCACGCTTCCCAAGAATTGACTAGCTATCGGGACCACATTCTCGGGGGGAGCATTTGTGTATTTGTTTATCTTTTTGCTCATGTTTGTGATTTTTGCTAAGTGTAATAATTTTTGCCTGAGAATGTTGTGCATGGACTCGGGGGAGTTTGCAGTAGCCCTTTGATATTGTTGTCAAAGGGGGAGAAGAGTTACAAGAAATTGCACGTGTGTTGCCAACAATTCCAAAGGGGGAGATTGTTGAGCAAGGTGCAACGACAATATTGTCATTGTTGTCAACACAGTCAGATAGATCGGTTGATGCAGTGGATAGGAGTTCAGAGGTTACTCAGAGTATGTACAGTGATGTTAAATGCTTATGAGGATGTTTACCCACCTTTTTGCATATTTTCCAAGAAGACCGAAGTGGCCCATATGCTAAAGATCAAAGAAAAAGCAAAACATCGCAAAGAAAAAAAGTGTCGCGATATCGCGACATGTTGCATTTTTACGGTCCAAAGAAAAGAGAAAATGCAAGGAGGAAAAAGTGTCGCGATATCGCGACATGTTGTATTTTCGCGGGCCAAAGCAAAGAGAAAGAGCAAGGAGAAAAAAGTGTCACGATATCGTGACATGTTGCATTTTCATGGCCAAAGAAAAGAGAAAGAGCAAGGAGAAAAAGTGTCACGATATCGCGACATGTTGTATTTTCGTGGGCCAAAGCAAAGAGAAAGAGCAAGGAGAAAAAGTGTCACGATATCGCGACATGTTGTATTTTCGCGGGCCAAAGCAAAGAGAAAGAGCAAGGAGAAAAAGTGTCGTGATATCGTGACATGTTGTATTTTCTGGGCCAAAGCAAAGAGAAAGAGCAAGGAGAAAAAGTGTCGCGATATCGCGACATGTTGTATTTTTGTGGTCCAAAGCAAAGAGAAAGAGCAAGAAGGAAAAAGTGTCGCGATATCGCGACATGTCGCATTTTCGTGACTCAAAAAGGGTAGGAGGTAGAGAAAAAAAGTGTCGCGATATCACGACATGTCGCATTTTTGTGACTCAAAAAGGGCAGGCAGGCAGAGAAACAAAAGTGTCACGATATCGCGACATGTCGCATTTTTGCGACTCAAAAGGGCGAGGAGCCAGAGAAACAAAAGTGTCACGATATCGTGACATGTCGCATTTTTGTGACTCAAAAAGGAGCAAGTAGAGAAACAAAAGTGTCATGATATCGCGACATGTTGCATTTTTGCCAAAGGAACAGAGTAGTTGATAGTGCGTCTGATATTAGTGATGAACACCAGGATGGTGAAATTGAAGACTGCATAGTGACGTGGACCCATAAGGAATATTTAATGATTTGAAATCATTTAAGATGGTCGTTACACATGGAAAGAAGCAGACGCATGCCCATGTGGAGAAAAGAAACGAAGGGCCTCAAAATAGAAATGAAAAGCCTTTTTTGGAAACCAAAACACATGCATGCATAAGGGAAAGAGAAAATGAACAATCATGCAAGGAGAAAATGAACAGTCATGAAGGAGAAAATGAATAGTCATCAAAAGAGAAAACAAACAGTCATGCAAGGAGAAAATGAACAATCATGAAGGAAAAAATGAATAGTCATGAAGGAGAAAACGAACAATCATCGAAGGAGAAAACGAACAGTCATGAAGGAGAAAATGAATAGTCATCGAAGGAGAAAATGAACAGTCATGAAGGAGAAAACGAACAGTCATGGTAGGAGAATATGGTGTCAATTATTTGCATGTGACGTGTTTGACGAAATGCCTTCTCAATATATACAAAAGGAGTTACATAAAGAAGGTGTTACAATTGACAAGTGGCGTATGAGAATATGAAAGAAGGAGTTACAATTGGAGTTACAAAGAGAAAGGATAGTTATAAAAGGAGTGTTGCTTGGAGAATTTTAAATTGGGGGATTTTATTTTGTGAAGTGCAAGAAGTGTGTGTGTTTTGTGAATTGTGGTAGATGTTGGGTAAGCAATAGACCAGTCAGGGTCTTGTAAAAGTGAAGGCATTTTTATGTCAATCTTCTAGTTTCAAAATTGAAGTCCAAGTTGGTGCTTGGCATCAGGGGTTGGTGCTCCTTCCAGTTGGTGCTGGTAAATCAGGGGTTGGTGCTCCTTCCAGTGGGTGCTTGGTAAATTGATTGTAAAGTTGGTGCTTTGCAAAGGCTGGATTTGGATGGGAGTCCAAACAGTCATTTTGAGGAGTAGCCAAATCGGTGAACCTCGGTACATCTTGTGTTGTGTGATGTTCTCTTGTTATACTTGCTTTATTTGGTTTTAAGTTTTCATTGTTTCGGCTTTAAGAGTTGAAGATTTAAGTTTTAAAAGAGCTACACTGATTCACCCCCCCTCTCAGTGTCATTGTAAGAGAGAGAGTTTCAAATGTAAATTAGATGTTGGGAATGGAAATAATGATTGGATAGATTGGGAGGTTATGAGCAATGGAGGAGCAAATAGGATGGTAGATATGGGAGGAATGATGGAAGGGACACTTAGGAAGGATGCTACCAAAATGAAAATTATAAGGAATATGATGGATAATATTTCAATTGCTCAAGGGAATTCTTTAAATTTTGATGGAATGACTTCATGGGATACATTTGAAGGTGGTAGATGGTTATATTTGGATTGAGCCTTGCTCCTCTTTTGCTTTATGGATGCTTCAATTCTAGGGGTTGACTTACATTTCTTTTGAGATACTTTTTACTAGCTTGACTCTTCTTGAGATTGCTCCTTCTATGGTGATGTAGTTTTATGTTAGAATAGTTAGAACCGAGGGTTCTAAGATGGGATCCTTAATGAGAGGTAGCTCTAATATTGGTGGAGTATCCAAGTTAAATTGGATAATATCTTGATGGGGATTTTCCACACTTGCTAACTAGTATAACTGCTCAATCAGGGTTACTCAACCTTCTTTCCAATAATTACTAGGTTCTAGTTCATGTACATTGTCATAGTAATTGTTGAACTTTTCATCTTCTTTATTTTTCCTATGCATTAATACTACATTAGAAACCTCTTGGTGGAATATGGTCTTTTATGCACTCCAACCCAACTCCTCTAGTTTATCTTTCTTGTTCTTGGTGATCTTGTCATTAGGATTCACCTTGCCCTTGGATTTGTAGAAAGTAAAGTAGGAATATCATTGTTGCTTAGTGGACAAGAAATATGCTTCTCAAAGAAACAAATAGGTCCCCTCCTTGGATGCAAATTTTTGGGGAATTAAGAAATTAACACAAAATATAAGATATTTCTTAGTTTTTATTCAATACAGTAATCTATGAGAGGTTGAATTTGAAGAAGATAACTATACATGGACCAACAATAGAGGGAGCTAAAACTTATTCACAAAAAAAATAGATATATGCATACTCTCAAATCATTGGCTAGATGAAGGAACTTGTGCTAAAATTAATACCTTAACAAGGATTGGTTCATATCACTATCCAATAAGAGTTAAAATGGTGGTAAGTGAATTAAAAAATATCATATTTTAAATATGAGAAAATGTAGGAAGACCATCCTCAATTTGTTGATATGATAGCACAAACGTGGATTTTTTTAGGAAATGGTGGGTTGTATGCACTTACAAAACAAATTAAATCAATGTGACCTAGATTAAAATAATGAACAAGAACACTTTTGGAAATATGTTTAAGAAAGAAGAACTAAAACATAAACTTTCAAAATTCCAAAAAGGTGATAATAATAATCCAAGATCAAAGGAAAGGGATTTTCATAGTGAATATCATAATAATTTGAGTAAGGAAGAGAAATTTTGGAGATTAAAATCAATACAGACTTGGTTAAAAGAAGGATATAAAAATACAAAGCTTTTTCATAGGATGGCTATAGTACATAGATCAACATCTAGAATTAGTAGAATTAAATCAATAGAATGGGTTTGGATTGAAGACCAGAGTGAAATTAGAAAAGAGGCAAGGCCTTTTTATCAAAATATTCTAGAATCAAAGGAGTATGAAGTTCTTTATAATAAACTTCTTTAAGAAGTACTTTTAGTTATAACGAATGAAGGCAATAGGAAATTGATGGAGCCTATTACTTTAGAAGAAGTTCATTTAGCTCTTTTATTTTTTAATAAGAATAAATCCTCAGGTCTAGATAGGTTCTCTAAAACATTTTATCAACATAATTGGGATATAGTAGAGGATTCTTTGTTGGTGGTAGTGGAATAGTATAGGGTAAAATAATACATACCTTATAAAATAAATGCAACATATCTTAACCTGATTTCACAAAAGAAGGATTTTGAATTGTTTAATTCATTTAGACCTATAATCCTATGTAATATGACATATAATATTATATCCAAAGGGATGTCAAATCGATTAAGGCCATTGTTAGATAAAATAATTTTAGAAGAGCAAGAAGGATTTATGAAAGGGAGACAGATTCTAGACGAGATCATAGTGTTACCTTTTGGTGATGTATATTTGTAGACACCTAAAAGTCACATATAGTCAACGCATGTAGTCGACCGTAGTCATGTGTAGTCATGCTTAGTCACATGTAGTTGCATTTAGTCACCCGTAGTCACATGTAGTCACATGTAGTCACACGTAGTCGCATGTAGTCACCCATAGTCACATGTAGTCACACATAGTCATGCGTAGTTGCACATAGTCGCAAAACCTAAAAAATTGCTCTAACCACATTCAAAACACCTTTTATTTATAAAATGGATTTCTATAAGTCCCTTTAGACCATCTAAGTGCTTTCCTACACTTAATCATGGTCCCCATGCGACCCTCCTCCAAAAACCCTAATCATGATAATCTTAATTCTATTTTGAAAGTCACTTTATCATTAAAGTGTACTTTATGACTTAAGCATGTATAATTAGGGATAATAAACATTAACCATAATTTTATCCTCACACATGTGTGCACCCATAACTTGGTTAGGATATTTCTAAAGATTCCTAACCTAATCACACCCTAACCTAAGATCTACCTAATCAGGGTTAACCTCAACCCTTGCTCACACATGTGTGCACCTAGAATATTTATAGATTCATCTTCAAGGCATATGAAGGAATGAATCACCTTCCACTTCATCATATTAACCTCACCATGGTTGAAATCTAACCTAGAGTTCATTCCACCTCATAAAGGACACCTCATCCCCTAGCCTTGGCCCACTCTATAAATAGATGGCCATTTTCACCATGAAACTTTCTCTTACCATTTTTATTTACTTATCAAAACTCTATAGAAATGACTCCAAAATACTCTCTATAACTTCAACATCCATCATACATCAAGAAACCGTTCCAAGAGCTCATCCAGACAAAAATCCACAAAAATAATCAACTACAGCAAGGTTTGCACACCACTATGCGAACCCGACATATAGGTTTACACATTGCCATGTAAACCTAGTTTGTAGCAACCCTACAACAATAGAACATGTAAAGATCACTTGTTTACAGTTTCTACAACATCATTTCCAGTTTTCATCATGTTTTCTTTCATTTTAATATCAATTTTATCTTCATAAATATGGTATCTGATCAATGACAGATTCCCAAATGTACTAATCCATTTTTGCAGGCCCAAACATGTACAAAATACATTTCAAATCATCAAAGTGATGGCACATGCACAAGAAAACCCATCTACATTGGGGGCACTGAAGACATCAGTAAATGCACCATATTCATATTGATAAAAGAGGGAAATATTTCTTGAGAGAAAGTCCATTTTGTAACCCCTTTTTAAATTTATAAAAATATCATTTAGCATATATTTCATTAGTTTTGGAATTGGTGAATTTCATGTGTTACATTCTGGCATGCCTGGTGGGATATCGCATACTATTTTAGATTAGCTTTCTTGCTATCTAATTTATTGTATGACATTCTTTTCTATGTTACAAGTACTGTAAATCTAGAATAGAGTCCATAATAGCCCTGAGACACACCTTAGACCTTCTACTAAGAAGTTATAGCTTTCTACCCTCGGTTCACACCACTGTGCAAACCCTCATATTCACACACTACCATGCAAACCTTGTAAAAATGCTTCAGAACAGTCTAAAACTACAAACCTCTACAACACAGACATAAGAAGGATCATCTAGTATACTCAAAGTCAAAAATTTTTCTAAGGAAAACTATTTTTACTTGTTATTTTGTAAAGAATGTTCTCATATTTGGTTCTCTTTCAAAAGCATTAGAATAGATTGTCAATCTCTTTCAAAATCACAAATCACTTTTCAATCTCTTTCAAAAAGCACTAGAATAGATTTTCATTTCTTTCAAATGCACTAGATTAGATTTTCAATCTCTTTCAAAAAGAACTAAATTAGGTTTTCAATCTCTTTCCAATCACTAGGTTAAAATTTCAATCTCTTTTCAAATCACTAGAGTAGATTTCAAATCCCTTTCAAAGCACTTAGGCTTAAATTTTAAATTCCTTTGCAAATCACTAGATTAAATTTCAAATCCCTTTCAAAGCACTTTAGCTTAAATTTCTAATCACTAGATTAAATTTCAAATCCCTTTCAAAGTACTTTAGATTAAATTTCAAATTTATTTTCAAATCACTAGATTAAACTTACAATTTCTTTCAAAAGCATAAAATCACTTTTCAATCTCTTTCAAAAGCATTAGGTTAGATTTTCAATTTCTCTCAAAAGCATCACATCACTTTCCCATCTCTTTCAAAAGCTCTTAAACTAGATTTCAAATTTCTTTCCTTCGTATTTCATATCTGATTACTTTCAAGTTTTCTAGAATAAATTTAGATTTTAAAAGGCATCTAGGTTTAATTTTTTTGAAAAAGCACTCAGTTAGATTTGATTTCATATAATTGGTATTTAACTCACCACCACACACTCAAATTTCATACACAGTGGTAATATTAGATTTCATCACCAATCTCTACTTGAGATTGGTGACGTTGGAATTCATATCCTTCCACCAACTCGCCCCCTACACACCATAGTAGCCCCTAGAAGTGGGTTTCCAGACTTCATCATCAAAATATCCCCTACTCTTGAGACAGGTTTTCTAAAATTCGTTACCAAAATGGACCTTCAGAGTGGAATAGGATTAGATGCCTTTGTTCACAAGGCTTACATAATTTATGAATAGGTAACTGTCAAACTTGAATAAGCCCACTCGAGGGTGAAGTGATCATCCAGTTGAGCCAGTATTAGATATTAGATAGTGCCACCTCTTCTCGTGACAGGATTTGGGCTCATTAGAGCATTTTGAGTTCCCCCCTTTCTGGATATATTTTTATTGTATTTTCTATTTAGTTACCATTCACTTGTTGAGACATAGTTCTATTTTGTGTACCCTTGGGTGTTGTAGGAGGTTTTGTATCGATGACATTCCATTTTAGAGTTTAACTTCATTTTTAGTATCATGTCCTAGAGTAGGTACTATCATCGAAACACACAAAAAATTTGATTTTATTTTCTTAGCATTGATTCCAGTTGCGTTCTTGTATTACACTCTCACAAAAACTAGTTTCAGCAAATTCACTTGCTAGCAACCCACTTTATAGCTATTCATAGTCTATCATTTTCATTTTTCTATCAAATTTATTTTCTATTGCAGGTTCGCATAGCAGTGTGTGAACCAAGTTTTTCATAGTAAAAGTTTGCATAGTAGTGTGCAAACTTTGTTCTAGTGCACAAAAACACACAACATTTTACAAAATTCTACACATAACACACACATAGGTTTAGATTTTCATTTTTGAATAGTTCTAAGCACCTAATGATAGTACACATAACCATATCAAGCCTCTTCATCGATCTGACAACCCCCTCCTCCATAAAAATAGCTATTTCATACTAATGCACCCCCTTCGTATAATACACAACAAGCTCATAGTATTAATCCTTAGTCCCCACGGTGCAATTGGACTCCACTTTATGAGCCTCTACCAGCTTTATTCTAGAGGTTATTGATGTTGGTCATGTCACATTACCCGATGTTAGAACCATTGACTCGAACCAAACCAAAACTCATGGGTTCAATGGACATGTATTTTGTGCTTACCATCAACAACATGATCATGATGTAGGGTCTTGTTGATTATTTCATAGCTTGGTACAAGATCTTATCAGTTGTGGTACTATTTAAGTTTTGAACCCCCTCACACCAAAAAATCAAAATATAGGTATTTATCAGAACCTATTACCTGAACATGGGGGACTAATCCTCAAGGAGCCCAATTCAATCAAAAAATCCAATCAAGGTAGGTTAATAATGTCCATCATGATCTTCCCTCACATGGAGTGGTGGGCATGATTAATCTCATTACTTATACTTAGTGTTATCCGCCACATCAGGATGTGCTCATTACTTCACCTCCACCACCATTTAATTATCCTCACTCACCCACAATACTGAATGCTTCACCATCTGTTCCATGTAATATCATCACTATTCATGGTAGTCTTGTTGAGTGATAATTTTGCCTAATTGCAAGACCACCATCATAGTTAGGGTATTGTTAGAAAACCCTCTCTTGCTAAGAAATTCAAAATTTTTCAAGTTTTTTATTTACTTAATGTGTGCTTGTATACTTGTGAAAATGTGTCAAATAAGTGCTTAGAATACCTTAGTGATTTGCAAGTAACTGTTAACAAGGGGCCTGTGGTTAAAGTAATTTGCAATGCTTTATTGTTCATGAAACTTAAAAGAAAATAAAATGTGATGTGATTGGTCCTCATATGACCATGCTGAAATGGTGATTTAATTTATTTTATCTTGAAGTGTTTTAGATAGATTTTATCTTCTTTTGGTTAAGAATGAAAGAAAAGACTAAAATATATCTCTGAAAATGTGAATCTTGAATGATGATTGGATTCATTTTATCTTGATTTGTTACAATTTACTTTGAGCGTGAAAGAAACTAACTAAATGACTAACTTTGAAATGTTGTAGCCTTTGGAATGTCATGTAAATTACTCCCCCTTTAGTGAAAGTTTAAAATTGATTGGAATTTTAATTTTCATAAAATGAAATCAATTTATTGCTTGAGAACAAAAGTACAAAGATTGAAATTTTGACTCTCCTTTAAACTGTGAAATTGAAAAGCTTTGAAATTACAAATTTTCTTTTAAAATGTGAGCTTTATTTGAATTTTAAGAATTTAGAATTTCCTTTAAAATAAAAGCAAAATTGCTCAGAATAAGAATTTAAATCTTAGTCTTGGAATCCATGTATCTCTTTTTTGAATTTTAATTTTTTGTATATTTTTATTTTATTTGATGAAGTTAAAAAAATGAAAAAGGATAGGGCTAGAGAAGTAAATTAAAATAAAGCAAGTCATTGTAACTCTGAAATTTCATATCAACCCAACAAAATTAATATCCTGCATCAAACCAGCATTAATGTGACCCGTATTCATGCAGTCCAATATTCAATGAGGTGCAATGTTCTAAGGAAAAAGGTGCAATATATTAAAAATAATAGATGAGTCTACCATTAACATGCATAAAAACTCACTAAATTTCCAATATATTGGCAACAAAAAGATTTTCAAAATCAACTACATATGCAGAATACCATGCTTAAATGGCTTCCAATGGTGAAATGGTGTAGTCTAGCAACTTGGGAGGAGAAATGTCTTCCACATCAATCCAGTTTCCAACATGCACTTCTTGCAAAAATTCTTTGACCTTGTTTCTAGAGTTCAAATGGATATTTAAAAATTTCAAAGAAAACTCTTCATTTCATTTTCCCCCTTTGGCTTGGCTTCAAAACATTTTCCCTTCTCCAAATCTTGGTTTTCATGTTTCCTCCTCCCAAGTCTCATTCAATTTCATTTTCTTCCTTTGGCTCATGATGATTCCCTTTTCGTATTCTATCCCTTTATTAACACTTTTAGCTTTTGAACACTCTGTTTGGCCTAGATTCATAACGCCTCATTTGTAACCACCAATAATTATTATTTGCATTAGTCCACACGTATATTCAATATAATGAAAAGCAATCATAACTATCCATTAATTAGTTTGTAACTGTAATACTTTCCTTCGACATCTTCAAGTTTGTTTAAAATTTTCCCTTACAGTATTTTGAGAAACGTGGACGAGATCTTTTGATGCCTTGCCCTCTATACAAGCAATTTTACAAATAATAAATTGAGAACACTTATGCATCCCACATTTTTTCTTAGACTTTGGCATTGGTAGTTTAATTATGGGTATGCTTTTTAGAACAAGTAATTTTTTAGAGTTTGTAGAATAGTCTTTGTCTATGGAACCATGCATTTTGTAGGGACTTCTGATCCTCACCATGACCTTATGCCAAGTCTTCTACTGGTTATCCTGTATGCTCCATTCACCACTACACTTGGAGGTGAGATACGTCTGAGTACGTGCTCCATAATTGAATGTTCCATTGGATGAGTAATGGACCCTCTAAATTTTATGCCTCAACGAAATGCCATACAAGCAGATGGAACCTGCCCTATTGCCCTATCCGTAATGATCCTTGTTGTGATATACTGTTAGACTTAGGACCTTCTATCATGACACATGTGTCACACTCTGTAATACTAGCATTCAACTCCAAATGAATCATTACCTTGCTTGGACCTCCTACCTATCATTTGGATAAATCCTTATGATCTTCAACACACTTGTAGCTCCCATACTCTCCCTAAGCTAAAAGGCATCTTCCAAATTAACAGGTTGATTGAAACATACAGGGAACAGGTATTGTACCTTCTATTCATGCTTCCAACAAGCATGTATATTGTTACTGTGCATACTGGGAAAGCTTACCGAGGGAACTAAACAAATTTATTCCTTCTAATACACTGTGTAGTGGGGTATATTTTGTTGGAATTTTTGAATATATTGTTGTCATTGATGTCAAATTTTTGAGGTCATAGATTTATGACATTGGTTGCAATTGATATCTCAGCATGACAAAAAGACAAGGTCTATAAGTTGGTTAAAATGTAAGACAAAGATCATTCTCAGTGCAAGGAAATTAATAAAAATAGGGTTATAATTTTTATATTTTAAGCCCAAGAGGTTTGGGATAAAGCTCCAAGTGATTGTTTAAAAGGTTGAAGGCCCTGGTTTAATAACCCTAAAGGAAGCAAGTGTCTAAGGCTCAAAAAGGAAATACTATTTTAATATTTTAATATTAAAATTATAAGGTTAAAGCCTAAGGTTCAATTATAAAATAATTATAATATTTTATATTATAAATTATTTTAAACCCATGGTGGGTTTTGGCACCAACTTTGAAAAGAATTTGTAAATTCTTATACAACACCGACATCCAAAGCATGGTGGTAAATCCATATTTATATGGATGTTTTTTCAAGCCCTAATGTTGTGTTCGATGCACAAGTTATTCGTTTCCTACATGCACGACGTGAGAAGAAGATACATTCTTTTTAACAATGAAGAAGGGCTTTGGACGTGGATAATAATAAGATCGTATATTTTATCTCTAGCTAGGTGGTTGACCTAGCGGTAGACTGGGCAGTTTTAAGGCATAGGGAAGACAACAGGTTGTGAGTTCGATTTCGGGTGATGACAGTTTGAAAAGATTTTTATTGGCAAGGAAATGTGAGCAGAGGTCAAAGTGCGGATCACACACTAGTGTTTTCATGTGGAAGGTTGGCCTAGCGACAACCTAAGCAACATGAGCATGCTGGAAGGTAGGAGGTGTTGTGGTCAAGCCTCACCCATGGTATTTTTGGTAAGCAACGATTTAATTTTGATTCATACCTAAGGTTGAGTTGTTAGGCACTTAAGGTGTGTTTTACTGTTTGAGCACCATTGGAGTTAGGGATCTATAAGGGAAATATTTTTTATTTCTTGCCATTGTTTAGAAGAAAAATATAATGGAGAGTGTATTTTTCTGAAGTGTTATTTTGTGGAGTAATAAGGAAATTATTGGTAAATATTTTTGGGAGTGTTTGTTGATATTTTAAGTGGGAGATAAAAGGTGTAGAATGTACCTTTATTTTTTGTAATATTTGAAGGACTTGGTTCATGATTTAATGTTTTATTTTGAGAAACCAAAAGAGGTATAGAGCATTGGTTTGGAATAAATTGTGCCCACATTTTGAGAAGGTTTTCTAACACATAAAAAGGTGTTGTGCTAACCCTTTTATAGTTGCAAAAGATATTGTGTGAGACAAATTTTTGAAGACATATCTCCATAAGAGAAGGCTAAGAGGTCTATTGTTGAAAGAAGTTTGAGATATTTGTGCTAGAGATAGTGAACTACTTGTGCTAGGGTTGAAGACAAGTTTTTGCATCTTTGTGAAATATTTTGAGCATATGTTACAAGCAGTTATGAGTGTGTACTTAAGCAATAATTGAGCAAGAATTATGAGCATGTTAGAGGTAGATTTTTGACTAGATTTGAGGTAGAATTGTGAGCAGGTTAGAGAAATATTTTTGAGTAAGTTTGAGGCAGAATCGTGAGTAGGTTAGAGGTAGACTTGTGAGCAGGTTAAAGGTAGACTTATGAGAAATTTAAAGGTATACTTGTGAACATATTAGAGGTAGACTTGTGAGCAGAATGAATCAGTGTTGTGAGGAGATTAGATTAGATTTGAGAGCATAACTGAGGGGATAGAGTTATCCTATGGAGAGATATCCACAAACCAAAGCAGAGGGTATAGAGTTCTCCTATGGAGAGATATCCATAAATTAGAACAGTGGGGATAGAGGTATCCTGTGGAGAGAGATCCACAAACTAGAATATATGGGTATTGGTGTCTCGTTTGGACAGAGGTCCATAAAATTTGTAATAGGAATTTGATTCCCAAAGTTTCATTGAGAAAAATTTATAAGAAATATTTTCTCTATGGAGTAGCCCACATTGGATGAACCACGTTAAATCATGTCTCTCATGTGTGTGATGATGTGTGAATTACTTACTACTTGATATTATTATTGTTATCATTTGGATTGAGAAGTAAAAAGTTTTATATTATACTGTGTTGTGGCTGCTCCACAACACACCCCAAACTTGGGGACCCACTCTTTTTTACATGATTTCCAAGAAGACTACAGTGGCCCAAAGGCTAAAGATCAAGGAAAAAAGCAAAATATCACAAAATAGAAAAGTGTCACAATATTGCGACATGTTGCACCATCGCAGCAGAAAATGAAAAAGTGTCATGATATCATGTTGCTCCATCGCGACAGAAAAATGAAAAAGTGTCGCGATATCACGACATGTCGTGTTTTCGCAGCTAAGAGCAACAGAATGTAACATGAAAAGAAAATTTCATGATATCGCAACATGTCATGAAATTGCGGTCAAAGGCAGCAAGAAAAAGTCAATGCAAAGTTATCGCAATATCACGATATGTCGTGTTTTTGCGACCTGAAGACGAGATGAAGGGCAAGGAGAAAAAAACATCGTGATATCACGACATGTCAAGTTTTCACGGTAGGAAAGTGAGGAAGGAGCAGATGAAAGAAATTGTCGCGATTTCATGACATGTCACGTTTTCGCGGCCAAGTGCAGCGAGACAGCCCGAAATAGAAAAACATCACGATTTCGTGACAAGTTGCATCTTCACAGCCCAAAATAGAAAAGCGTCACGATTTCACGATAGATTGCATCTACACAGCTCGAAAGAGAAGAAGCATCACAATTTTGTGACAGAAAGTAGCGAGATGGTACAGAATGAAAAAGTGTTGCGATTTTGCGACATGTTGCATTTTTGTGGCTAAGTACAACAAAACATAGCAAAGGAGAAAAACGTCACGATTTCACGATAGGTTGCATCCACGTGGTCCGAAGGAGAAAAAAGGTCGCAATATCGTGACATGTCTCATTTTCGCGATGCATGAAGGTGAACAAGGTTGCTGACAAAAAAACGTCGCGATATCGCAACATGTCTCATTTTTGCGGTGCTACGAGTATAAAAATGTCACGATATCACGACATGTCTCGTTTTCATGATACAAGAAGAATAACAAAGCCATAGGGTATAAAACGTCGTGATATCATGACATGTTGTATTTTGTTGCGATTCATGAAGGGCCGTTACAGAATGTGAAGGGAAGTGTTGCACATGTCACAGAGGCGTAGGGGTTATGATAATGCTTCGGGATCGACGGTTACAGTTTGTAGAGAAGACCAAACATTTCAAACCCGGGCAAAAGGCCAAAATAGTAAAGAGGCAGGAAGATGAAATGAAGCGATCTGGGAGATGAAGCAAAGCTTCACAAGGTGAAACAAAGAGCATTGCCAGAAAGTTTAAAAGCAAAAGCACAGATTGGGACAAGGGTCGAAAACCGTTGCGGGCAGAGTTGCAGAGCTGAAGGTGATAGGCCATTCTGGGCCTGCTTTTGGAGCGTTTTCCCCCACTTTGTCTGGTTTTGTTAAAACCAGAAACATTCTGTTCTTGTAAACTGATACATTATTTTTAATACAAAATTACAGAGAGTTGCATCTCATTGACAAGAAAGGAGTTATTTTCTGCATGCTAGATTTAATGTTCATTTTTCCCCTTTTCAGATCTTTAGGCTTATAGGTGAAGTTTAATGCAAGTTTTCTTGGTTGCTTCATGCGAATGTCTAAATCTAAAAATAATAGTTAAAATCCCAGAAACCAGCACCTAACTTATCTGGATTGTGCGAGTTTGCAGGTTCAATAGGTTAGGTTGTATGCAGAAAACCTCATTATCTTTGGTTTTGTCAAAATAGGAATCGTAACACTCTGATTGTACTTTAGTTTTAGTCTCTTTGCATTTTATTTTCATTTCTTCAAATTCTCTGCATTTTTATTTTCCAGAAAGTTTAACCTTAGTTTAATTTACAATCATTAAAATCTTAAATAAAATAAACCAGCAGTGCCCCTTGTTTACAGTTACTTGCAACCACTGAGGTGTCCCAAGCATTTAAATTGAATATTATTATTTATGTAAAATGCTAACATAGCGGAGACCTTGGAGAAATTATTCATTTAATTTCTTTGCAAGAGGGGATTTGGAACCCAAATCCTATCGGAGAGTGTGTTTTCACAATCGGGTGAAAATACCACTCAACAGATTGGCGCTAGAAGGAGGGCTGAATTGGTTTACTTTATTTTGATTTTCATACAAAAATAATGTGTTTTTGATTTGATTTTGAAATTATTTCTTAAATCCCATTAACGGCTAAACTGCAACGTTTTTGTGTTGCAAGTTTTCCTGGAGATATCGAGGGTTTCGTCAGGCAAGCTAGACCCACCGTGCCGTATCGTGACTAGGTCCCAAAAAACTGGGGAAACCATATTCCACGACCTTACACTCACTTGTACTCCAAGAAATAAAACCAAGCAAGCTGTGAACCTACCAGATAGCCTAGTCACAAAAGATCTTTCTGTTTCAGGAACACCGAGCGGACCTACATCGGTGGTATCAATTACCACTAGCGTACCTATCGTCAGTACTATTTCCACCACTCTTGTAGGGTTGTCCTCATCAATTCTGAGTCAAATGGCCCAACCTCCAGCAGCTCCTTGGTATGGAGCTAATAATATTCCTTTGAATATTGTAGGGGATATCCATGAAATCCCTAAGAACATAGAAATATTCTTGCCCAAATATAAACCAGATGGCCCAAGGACTATAAGAGGAGCATATCCAGGCCTATAGGGATGTTTTGATAAGGTTGCAAGTCCAACATGAAGATGTGGCTTGCAGAATTTTTCCCATGAGCCTAGATCCAGTAGCCTATGAATGGTATATATGCTTGCCTACTGGTTCAATCACTTCATGGACACAAATGGAGAACGCCTTTGTCAATCAGTTTAGGTCACCTTTGGATCCCGCAACCATCTACAATCAATTCATTACTTGCAAAAGGGGCCAGGGTGAACCAATCAAAACCTTTAATCAGAGATTCCAAAAATATTATAATAGAGCAGTTCAACATTTTGCCATAGACCCCGCAGTAGCTTTACAAATCTATTTTGGGGCATTGGATCCGATGACAACGATGTTTGCCAAGAAAAATCCTCAAGTCACCACGCTCGCCTTAGCTTACAATGAAGCTATGACCATCGAGCAACAAATGACACCACAGGGCTATGGGTTTCCCCAGATGCCTATGATGGGACAATATGCTCCATATGGTCAAGCTCCCATGGTAAATCAGATCATGGCACCGCAAATGCCAAACATGAATGCTTTCCCATATCAACAACCATATCCACCAACACCTGCCTATGCACCCATTCCAATCCAACCGATCACATCCATTCCACCCGTTCCCGCATTTTTGCAAAATAGTCAATCGACTATGCAAGGAACCAGCCAGGTTAATTCTCAGGCTATAGTTCCTTTCCCAAATCCAACTCCGATCCAAAGTGTAAATCCATATATGAATCAAATTCCTCAAAATTTGACTCAAATGTTAAATCAAGATCCCATGAATTATGCAAACCCAACGAGAACTAACAATAATGTAGCTCCACCGAAAGAGATTTATTCGGATGTTGAAGAGCTCAAGAAGATAGTTCATAAACTGAGTAATGACATGGTTCAAAAATAGAAGTATGAGTCCCATGCCCCTCACTCAAATCAAAATTTTAACAATAGAGGGAGACATTGGAACACAAAGCCAAACAATGGAGGAGTACCTGCCCCTATTGCCAATCAACTAGATACTTCTACAGGACCCAGTCAATCCAGTTCCCTTCTGAATATTTTTGATTTTGCATGGGAAAAGGGGTGCAGATTGCACAATACAAAGGAGCACAATGAGAGGAATTGTCCTGAAATCGCAAGATACACTCATTGTCTCCAAGCCCAAGTAGATGACCTAGAACTTGTGCCAAATGAGGGTCCACCCCAACATCAAGATGATAACATTATGGTGGTGGAAACTTTATACCGTCAAGAAGGTGAGAGTGAGGAAGAAGAAGATGAAATTTTGGAACAGGAGGTGCAAGCTTTTCGAGAGTTTAGAAAGGGGAATCACGGATATCATTTGAGAAGTAAATCTAAAGCCCCTAAAACATCATCAACACCACCAAATAACTCTATCCTTCCTCTGGATACTAAGGCAGATAATAATCCTCCTCCTCCACTTAGAAGAGAAACGTCTAATGACACGCAGAAGACAATCAAACTTGAAAAATCAAACTATGACATAGTGGAGGATCTAAAGAAGTCCAAATCAAGCCTTTCGTTCTTAGAAGCGGCCAGGTTTCCTGGCCAAAAAGAAGCATTGATAAAGGCTCTGAACTCACCTAATCAAGTATGGAAGGGAAAGGAAGTTGAGTCTCATTTGATTTTATGAAAGGAGAGATGGGATGTCCCGCCATTCTTATTGACTCTGAGGATTGCTGGTAAGAATTTGCATAATTTTTTGGTGGACACGGGTGCCACGAGCAATCTCATGCCTTCAGAGATATGTCAAATGCTAGGTCTACAACCTGTTTCATCCAAATGCAAGGTTTTGCAATTGGATCGATCAGAGGTAAATGTGGTAGGGACCCTATATGATGTCAAAATTCAACTAAATTCTGAACCCAGGGTCCAACAAGTGGTCGACATTCTGGTTGTTAATATCCCAAGTAGATATGGAATGCTACTTGCAAGGGATTGGATGAAAACTTTGAATGACTATTTTTCAACCGATTGCTCACATATGTGGCTACCCTGGAAAGGAATCGCGAATCAAATCAGAGTAGAAAATGAACCGAGGCTTAAGGAAATCATAACAGAATTTAATAAGCCAAATGAAGTTTAGTTTTCTGAACCCGAGTTGGGGGTTTATGCATTTGATGTTGAAGAAGCTACCGAAGAGCCTAAAAGAGAAATATTTCATGGTAGCTCTCTTGAGGAAAATGATTTCATATGGTTGCTTAGGTTTGATGGATCCAAATCCAAACAGGGAGCAGGAGCCGAAGTCGAGCTCACTTGTCCAGGAGGTAAACCTTTACTTGTTGCCTATAGATTACAGTTTCCTTGCACGAATAACATGGCAGAGTATGAAGCACTTATTTTTGGTTTACAACTGGCGTTGAGCAAAAAGGTTAAATGCTTGAAAGTATTGGGAGATTCTGAATTGGTAGTCAAACAGATTAAAGGACAATATACATGTCACGATAAGAGACTGAGCCTTTATAGAACTAGGGTAATGGACCTCATTGAGGAATTCGACGCTTTCAATATAGCCCTTATTTCTAGAAAAGGAAATCGCATAGCAGATTCTCTTGTAGTTGCCACAGGCATGTTAAATCCAGTTGATATAAAAAGGTGTAAAAATTTCTCCATCGAATTAGTTCCTTGTCCATCGATACCTAATAATGTCAAGAATTTCCAAGTTTTTGAAAACGACAGACACATATTCAAATTTGTCATGAACTCAGGTATTTTTGAAAACCAGGTGATTGATGAGGAGCAAAGATGGCAAGAAGAAGTAGAAAACGAAAGTGAAACTACATGTCAATCCAACAAAATACCTAAAGACATAGTTTCATTGGAGAAAATGTTCGATATGGGATACAAGGCCAGAAAAGAAAAAAAGGTTCCACTCCCCAAAGATGCATGTGATCTAATTAATCTAGGGAGTGCAGACAATCCACGGGAAGTGTACATCGCAAAGGCATGTACAGCTAAAGAAAGAGAAAATATAATACATGCACTAAAACACTACGTGGATTGCATTGCTTGGAATTATAACGAATTGAAAACATACAACCAAAACGTCATCACACATACCATCCCTCTAAAGCCGGACTCCAAGCCTTTCAGACAAAGACAACGAGTTGTTAACCCGCTATTGGAGCCCTTAATAGAAAAGGAGGTCAAGAGATTATTGGAAGCAAAGATTATTTTTCCTGTTAGGCACTCAACCTGGGTTGCTAACCTCGTTCCAGTAAGAAAGAAGAGCGGAGAGATTAGGCTATGTATAGATTTTCGAAATCTTAACAAGGCCTCTCAAAAGGATAACTATCCATTGCCATCCATTGATGAAATTTTACAAACAATGAATGGATCTGAAATGATGTCTTTTCTTGATGGATATTCTGGATATAACCAAATTCTTATTCATCCCAATGACAGGATGAAAACAGCCTTCACAACCAAATGGGGGACATTTGCCTACAGAAGAATGTCGTTTGGACTGTTAAATGCTGGTGCAACATTTCAACGCGCCATGGACTATGCATTCAAAGGGCTTATAGGCAAGTGTATCATTGTGTATGTGGATGATATCCCAGTATTTTCAAAGAAAAGAGAAGACCATGTCAAGGATTTGAAAAAGGTTCTTCAAAGATGCAGAGAGCATGGAATTTCTTTAAATCCCAAAAAATGCATCTTTGGAGTAATAGAAGGAAGACTACTTGGTCACATCATTTCAAAAGAAGGCATATCCATTGACCCAGAAAGGATAGAAGCTATCCAAAACTTACCTCTCCCGGGTAGTAAAAAGGAGTTGAGATCTTTCTTTGGACAAATTAATTTTGTGAGGAAGTTTATTTCAAGCTTCGTTGAGATAGCCAAACCGTTGAACAAGATGCTCAAGAAGGATGTAGATGTCAGATGGAACGAGGAAAGTAGGGTGGCCTTTCAAAACATTAAGGATGCCATTTCCAGAGCCCTTGCCCTCATAAGTCCAAACTATGCTAAACCTTTCTATATTTATACTTTCGCATCGAAACACTCTTTTGCGAGTGTCTTGACCCGAGAAAGGTGAGGATAGCGCAGAAAATCCCATAGCATTTTTAAGTGCTCCTTTAAAAGATGCTCAATTGAGGTATTCTATCCTCGATAAGCAGATGTACGCACTCTTTAAAACGGTAAAAAAATTTTGACATTACATTGTGCACAATAGAGTTTTTGCCATTGTGCCTGACCCTGCTATCAAAACTATGTTTTTACAGAATGAGCTAGGTGAGAAAAGAGGTAAATGGATTTCTACTATCCAAGAATTTGATCTTGAAATCCAACCCATGAAACTAGTTCGAGGACAGGGACTTGTGAAGACGATTGCTGAGAATAATCCGCAAACGACATGCCAATATTCAAATGCAGAATACATTTCTAAAGATGACTGGTATGTTGACATTGTACATTTTTTATTAAATGGTAAGTGCCCATCCAATTTGAATTCCACTCAAAGAAGGGCTTTAAGACTTAAATCTGTTAATTATCTGATTAGATCTGGTGTTCTGTACAGGAAAAATCATGAGGGGATCTACTTGAGATGCCTGAATAAAGAAGAAGCTGCAAAGGTTCTGCAAGAATTTCATGGGAAATATGGAACTGGCCATGGTGCGGCAAATGCTACAGCACATCAAATCCTGAGAGCAGGATACTATTGGCCTCACATTTTTAAAGATGCACACGCTCATGTACGATCTTGCCACATTTGTCAAGTAGCTGCCAACAGAGAAAGAAACGCAGCCATGCCATTACAACCTGTAGTTCAGATGAGACCATTCGCACAATGGGGATTAGATTTCATTGGGGTTATTAACCCAAATTCTTCTGATTCCCATAAATTCATACTAATAGCTACAGATTATTGTACAAGGTGGATAGAAGCGGTTCCTACAAAACATGCCACTACGAGACGTTGTAATAAAATTCCTTGAGGATCACATCATAACAAGATTTGGAATGCCCGATTCTATCGTTAGTGATAATGGTAAAGCTTTTGTTTCCACGCAATTGGCAGATTGGGCATATGACAATAAAGTGAGTTTAAAATTTGCATCTAATTATTACCCTCAAGGAAATGGTTTGGCAGAATCCTCAAACAAAAATTTGTTGAATATCATTAAGAAATTACTGGAAAAGAACCCTCGAGATTGGCACGACCAGTTAAAGTTTGCTCTATGGGCAGATAGAACCAGAGTAAAAGAATCAATAGGGAATACTCCCTATCATTTGGTTTATGGACAAGATCCAATTTTTCCAGCAAACTTGAAGCTTCAAACCCTGCATTTCATACAAGAATACCTAGGAACAGATAACCACACTAAAGCCAGACTAAGTCATTTAATGCACCTCGATGAAAAAAGGGAGGAAGCCATGATTCACATGAGTAAACACCAAGAGGTTGTTAAAAGATGGTTTGACAGAAGAGCTAAAATTAAGTCCTTCAGAATTTCAGATTTAGTCTTATTGTGGGATAAAAGACATGAAGAAAAGGGGAATCATCAAAAATTTGATTGTCTTTGGTTAGGCCCTTATCAGATTTCAGAAATTCTAGGGAAAAATACCTTCGGTTAAGAACTTTAGAAGGGAAGGATCTGACGTTACCAGTTAATGGGCATGTTTTAAAGCACTATTTTAGCCCTTAAGTCGTAGGAGATTGATATTATATTTTTCGGTTTTGGTATGGATTTTCAAATTTTGTTTTGTTTGTTTTAAGATTGCTAGTTTAGTTAGGATTTAAGTTGTGTGTTTGATTTCATTTGACATGTTTGGTTTGTTTATATATATATAAAAAAAAAAATGATGAAAAAGTTGTTTTTTTTTGAGATGTTAACTTATGCTTTAGATCAGGGAAATATGAAACATTGGAATTATGTGGTAGAAAGCTCCGCAAGAAACACAAATAGTTTAAATAATATCGTTTGAAACTTGTGATGCATGAAGTAGTCAGTTTCATATTTTTTTATGGCAATACTCTATCTGCAATTCAAAGGGCAATGCATTCATATTACATCCCACTTTGCATATACATGCCATCTTAGTTGCATATGCATTTCAGATACAAATCATTAAAGTATGTCAAATCCTCTTAGGGTTATTCTATAACATAAAAAAAAGAAAAAATCCTAAGGTTGGGAACTGAGGCCCGTGATATCTTGAACCAAGCACATTTTATACACATTAAAAAGGATCTTGAGCAAAATGATCAAAACCTTGCTTGGAAGAAAAGGTCAGGTGAAAGAAGTATTTCATGTCTATCCTATTATGCAACATGATCCTTAAAACAGTGGTTTTTACCACTTCCATAAAGCTTAAAGCCTAAAATCGAGTAGTAAGGATAGGGTTAAATCCTCATCGAACTTAGGTTGAGGATCCAACTCCCCAAAGCTCTGATTTGACCTACATGGAGTAGTAAGGATAGGGCATAATTCTCATCTCGCCTAGGTTGAGAATCTGATTCCCCAAAGCTCCTATGTCTCATTTCATCATAAATCTTGGATTGGAAGGATCGTACTACGTGTCCTCTGCAAAGGATGGGTAGTCATCCCTAAGGTCCAAGAAATAAAATTAATATTTCCCATTTCATCTAAATCTTGGATTGGAAGGATCGTACTACATGTCCCTAGCAAGGATGGGTAGTCATCCCAAAGGTCCAAGAAGTAAAAAATTAATATTTCCCATTTCATCTTAATATTGGATTGGAAGGATCGTACTACATGTCCCTCGCAAGGATGGGTAGTCATCCCAAAGGTCCAAGAAAAAAAAAGAGAATGAATGAAGCCAAATCATGGATTATGGGGTTAAGTATGCCCATGCGTGGCAGCATGTCTTGTCTAAAAACAAGACCACTGACTGTTCAAACGGATAGACTAGCATGACCATTTCATCCATAACTGGTTAAATTATTTTGCTCAAAGTGAGGTAATGAATTCCAAATCAGAGTAGTAAGGATAGGGTTAAACTCCCATCTCGATTAGGTTGGGAGTCTGATTTCCCAAAGCTCTGATTTCACTTTCACTTGCACATGGGTTCAAGATAGTAGTGACTCATAACCAACTTTGGGATCTAATAAAGCAATTCATTATACATATAGTTGATCCTAAGAGGGTTTGATAATCTTAAATGTTTGTGTATGATACTAGAAGGTCTAAGCCTTTATAAAAGCAAAATCTCTAAGCATATTTATCAGGTTACACAAATCATTCACAATCTCACATATGCATTCATGTAAAACTGACAATGGAATGTTGATCAATTTCAAACGATAGAAAATGGAACACATTGCACACATCGAGCTGATACTTAATGATTCTGATGATTCATGTATTTCTGATCTATTGGCATTTGTTTATATTTCTTATGTGCTAACGCCTGTTTTCGAGTTTGTATACTTCTAGGTTAGGTTCTCACCAAAATGCTCAGGAGCATTTGACAATAGAGTCGCCATTTGTTGTGGCTGCTCCACAACACACCCCAAAATTGGGGACCCACTCTTTTTTACATGCTTTCCAAGAAGACTGCAGTGGCCCAGATGCTAAAGATCAAAGAAAAAGCAAAATATCACAAAAGAGAAAAGTGTCGCGATATCGCGACATGTTGCTCCATCATGGCTAAAAATGAAAAAGTGTCGCGATATCGCGACATGTTGCTCCATCGCGGCAAAAAAATAAAAAAGTGTCGCGATATCACGACATGTCGCGATATCGTGACATGTCGCATTTTTGTGGCTAAGAGCAACATAATGTAGAATGAAAAGAAAATGTCGCGATATCATGACATGTCATGAAATCACGGTCAAAGGCAGCAAGAAAAAGTCAATGCGAAGTTGTCACGATATCGCGACATGTCACGTTTTTGCGACCTGAAGACGAGATGAAGGGCAAGGAGAAAAAAATGTCGCGATATCGTGACATGTCAAGTTTTCACGATAGGAAAGTGAGGAAGGAGCAAATGAAAGAAATTGTCGCGATTTCGTGAAATGTCACGTTTTCGTAGCCAAGTGCAGCGAGACAGCTTGAAATAGAAAAACGTCATGATTTCATGACAAGTTGCATCTTCATAGCCCGAAACAGAAAAGCATCGTGATTTCACGATAGATTACATCTACACAACTTGAAAGAGAAGAAGTGTCACGATTTTACGATAGAAAGCAACGAGATGGTACGAAATGAAAAAGTGTCACGATTTCGTGACATGTCGCGTTTTCACGGCCAAGTACAGCGAGATAGCCCGAAATAGAAAAATGTCACGATTTCATGACAAGTTGCATCTACGCGGTCTGAAGGAGAAAAACATCATGATTTCACGACATGTCTCATTTTCATGATGAATGAAGGCAAACAAGGCTGAAAAAAATGTCACGATATCACGACATGTCTCATTTTTGCGATGCATGAAGGCGAACAAGGTTGCTGATAGAAAAATGTCGCGATATCGCGACATGTCTCATTTTCGCGGTACAAGAAGAATAACAAAGCTACAGGTATAAAACGTCGCGATATCGCGACATGCTATTTTTTGTCGTGATTCATGGAGGGCCATTACAGAATGTGCAGGAAAGTGTTGCACGTGTCACAAAGGCATAGGGGTTATGATAACGCTTCAGGATCGACGGTTACAGTTCGTAGAGAAGACCAAACGTTTCGACCTCGAGCAAAAGGCCAAAATAGCAAAGAGGCAAGAAGATGAAACGAAGCGATCTGGGAGATGAAGCAAAGCGTCACAGGGCAAAACAGAGAGCCGTACCAGAAAGTTTAAAAGTAGAAGCACATATTAGGACAAGGGTCGAAAACCGCTACGGGCAGAGTTGCAGAGCTGAAGGTGATAGGCCATTCTGGGCCTGCTTTTGGAGCATTTTCCCCCACTTTGTCTGGTTTTGTTAAAACCAGAAACATTCTGTTCTTGTAAACTGATACATTATTTTTAATACAGAATTACAGAGAGTTGCATCTCATTGACAAGAAAGGAGTTATTTTCTGCATGCTAGATTTAATGTTCATTTTTCCCCTTTTTAGATCTTTAGGCTTATAGGTGAAGTTTAATGCAAGTTTTCTTGGTTGCTTCATGCGAATGTCTAAATCTGAAAATAACAGTTAAAATCCCAGAAACCAGCACCTAACTTATCTGGATTGTGCGAGTTTGCAGGTTCAATAGGTTAGGTTGTATGCATAAAACCTCATTATCTTCGGTTTTGTCAAAATAGGAATCGTAACACTCTGATTGTACTTTAGTTTTAGTCTCTTTGCATTTTATTTTCATTTCTTCAAATTCTCTGCATTTTTATTTTTCAAAAAGTTTAACCTTAGTTTAATTTACAATCATTAAAATCTTAAATAAAATAAACCAGTAGTGCCCCTTGTTTACAGTTACTTGCAACCACTGAGGTGTCCCAAGCATTTAAATTGAATATTATTATTTATGTAAAATGCTAACATAGCGGAGACCTTGGAGAAATTATTCATTTAATTTCTTTGCAAGAGGGGATTTGGAACCCAAATCCTATCGGAGAGTGTGTTTTCACAATCGGGTGAAAATACCACTCAACATACTGTTCACCTCCTTCTCTTTATAAGCTTATGTTATTTAATTGGTATCAAAGAGGGTTCCTTCCTGAAAAGCCTAACAGGTTGAAGGAAGATCCCACAAGAATATACATGGCCTCAAAAAATGGAGAAGAGACCATGATCGACATAAAAGAGAAATTTATTGCTGCTCTTAGAAACTTGGAAAAGGTTAGAAGGAAGAATTCAAGTTTGAAGGATCAAATATAAGAGGATGAGAAAACAAAGATGGAGATTCTACAAAACCTCACAGATATCAAGGTAAAAGTTGAAGAGGGAAGGAAAATTGAATAGGATATGGTAGAATAGTTAAAGGCAAAAAAGTTAGAATGTGAAATATTGGAATATGAAATTATCTCTCTAAGAAAGGAAGTTTAAAAGACTAAGTTACATCAAGATAAAAATTTAGGGAAACATAAAGAGGAGTCAAGCTCCCAAGGAACAAAGATATCAAAAGAAGAAGAGCCCATGACTTATGCTAATGCATTGAAAGGCAAAAGCATAAATAAGGAAGAAGTCAAAGAAGATCCATGGACAAAAGTCAATTATAGGAAAAGCAAAGAAATAAGCATGCGACCATATTACTCAAGTCACTCTAATAGGTTACAAGATTTCTTCCATGGCTATTGTTTTTCATGTAACAAATATGGTCATAGAGTTGCACATTGCACTATTTATGTGAGAGATAATGTTGATAGAAATTTCAATTATTTTGCACCTCTCATGAATGACAATATTATATGTTACAAATGCAATAACTTTGGGCACAAGACAAAATGGTGTAAAATGGTATTTCCCAAATTAAGAAAAAAGAAAGAGGATCAAAAGGCTCAAAATAATACAACCTCAACAATTAGGAGAGAGAGAAAAGAGCAAGAAAAAGTGAAGTCAATGTTGGTACAAACAACTCTTCATGTACAAGATAAGAGAAAATAATGGTTTCTTGATAGTGGTTGTTCAAGTCATATGATAGGGGACAAGAGTAAATTTCTTGTACTTAAAGAAATCAATGGAGGATCAGTAAAATTTGGTGACAATGGTTCAACAAAAATCTATGGGAAAGGAACCTTGAGTTTAGATAATAGAAAAACAAAGACAAAAAATGTATTGTATGTCAAGGGATTGAGGCACAATTTACTAAGTGTAAGCCACATTTGTGATCAGGGACACATGATAACTTTTCATCCAAATAGATGTGAGATCAAAAAATGTAAATATGGAAAGCTCATTGCAGATGCAAATAGAACTACAAACAATATCTACATGCTAAGTGAGATTAAGGGAGAAAAGTGTTTCTGTTGTGGAGTTTCCACAACCACCCCAAAATTCTTGGGGACCCACTTGTCATATTTTGATATGAAAGGTTTTTGGTTTTCTTTGGTTTGTAAGAATAGGGATGTTTGACCGTTTTGTTTTAATGATTTTAATTGCTTTGGTTATTTGATATTTAATGATTAATTAATCTAGGCATTAATGCTTAGATTAATTAAAATCCATTTTGATGAATAAGAGTTTAATGTTCTTCATACTATCTAAGGTGATGGAATGTGTTTAACAAAGCAAGGCCTGACCTAAAACAAAAAGAGGATACAAAAGGTACAAAGAAATTGAGATAGAAGCCAATATGCTATTATCTACCTAATATAATTGCATTAACTATATTATGTACATAATAGTAATATTTTTAAGATTATGTTATAAGGTTCTAAAATGTTATCATTATAATAATATTATTATGATTATATTATAATGTTATTATTATAATAATATTTTTGTGATTATATTCTTCTAAAATGTTATTATTATAATAATATTATTATATTGTATATAATAATATTATTATAATGTACTTTATAAAAGACGTGATAATAATATTTATGATAAGGTAAAGTTTAACGTCGTTTTGTTTGATTGCAGATAAGGCGATGGTGGCTATTCAAAAACATTCGAAGACATGAGTGGCTAGTCCAAGAACGTTCAACGCTATGGCAACGAAGCTTTGCGGAGCAACACCGACAAAGAAGAGGCGGTCCAAGATGGCGTTAGGGTTTCAGAAGAACAACATGAAAGGCACCGAAGTTGTTAGTGAAATGGTCGAGAGGCAGAGGCATGCCATCGAACAAGGAAGGAAGAAGCATTATTAGGGCAACCTGTGATGCCAATTGATGGAGTTAAAGGCCGACCTCGAAGAGCATGGAAGGTTTTAGTGTTGCATCTATTTCATTACGCTATGGCAGCGTGAGTGTGAGAGTAGGGAGTTGAACAATGCCATGGCTGCATAGGTTTGGCAGCACCATGACGTCGATGGTAGCGTCGATGGTTGCGTAGGTTTGGTAGCACCATGATGTCGATGGTAGCATCGATGGCTACATAGGTTTGGTAGTGCCATGACGATGATGGCAGTGCTATGGCTGCGTAGTCTTGGCAGTGCCATGGCTACGTAGGTTTGGCAGTGCCATGATGTCGATGGCAGTGCTATGGCTGCGTAGTCTTGGTAGCGCCATGGTTGCGTAGGTTGGGCAGTGCCACGATGATGATGGTAGCGCTATGGCTACGTAGCCTTGGCAGTGCCATGGTTGTGTCATTGGTAGCGCTATGGCTGCGTAAGTTGGATAGTGCCATGGCTGCGTAGGCAGTGTGATGGTTTCATTTGGTTACATGGAAACCAAAGTGCCCAGGATGGGGGAATGCCATCCCAGTCCTTGGGCACATTGGTATGGCTTAGGAGAAATACCATCGGGTCTCGGCCTCAAAAAGTGACAATGAAAGTTTCACTGAATAAGATTGGCCTGTATTATTTTAGTTAATGTGAATGTGGTTTGATCACGTTCAATGTTTTAAAGGAGGTCTAAAATCGTAGGGGTTATAAGGTATAGTTAATGCTTTTATCATTCGTTTGATGGATGTAAAGGGGTATTCTTGGGTAGAATGCTTATAAGAGAAAGGGGAGATATAAGGAGTCATGCAGGGTTATGTTTTTGTTGTTAGTTTTTAAAAAAAAAATAACGTTTAGAAGTGTTATGTTTATTAAATCATAGAAAATGATGATGGATTATTTTCTTATATCCATTCATTATTTTGGTTGTGAGAGAAGATGAAGCGAAAGGACTTCTAAGCATTATTTATACCTTGCTATCCTACCTTTTTCAAGGGGGCTGGAAATGATGTAACATTCCGAGAAAGCAATAAAGAAAGAGCATTTTTCAGATTTTGAGAGGGTAGCAAACTTCTGTGAGCAAAATCAAAAGGAGGGTTTTTATCATAAAACTAACGTTTTTAGTGTCTTATCATTTCTGCATTTTAGTGACTTCTAGCCATTGTCTTATGCCATGAAATGGGTTGCAATAGGCGAAGGTCAAGATTATGCAGTTTCTTTATGTTTCCTTTGAGTCTCGCACTTGATTTAATGGTATTGTGCTTATGTTGCAGGTCCATTGATTCAGGTTGTTTTATGATTACCTCATAACTTGGGATTTTGCAGGGAGGAGCTTGCTAAACTAATTCAGAATTTGACTTTTTCAGCTAACCAAATTTACATGTTTATTTCATTTATTGTTCTCAAAGTTTATTTTATTTCAAGCATTCAAGCATTCCATTCTGGTCCATCCAGAATTTTAGTTTCTTTCATTTCCATTCTGGTCCTTTTCTAGAATTTTTGCTAATTTCCTGTTAGTTTCATTTTTTTTGGTCCATTTCCAGAATTGTTAAGCTTTCAAGTTATTTCCATTCTGGTCATTTTCCAAAATTTTTGCACCTCCAAGTTTCATTAATCTAAAGCTTTCAGATAAAACACATGGTTTAGGAGGGATACTAACCTACTATTTCACATTAAACTAAGATAAGAAATGAAAGCTAACTTTGCTAACTTTGCTAACATTGCTAACATGCTAACTTCTACTAACCACTATTAGGGTAGTGGCATCAACATAAGGAAGATAAAATGAACCCAACTATCTAAAATTTACTTCATATTAAAGGCACGGGCATTAAAATGAGGTGGAAAATTCCACATTTTGTCATTTGAAACCTTTTAAATGAAGATAAAATACTCTACTAACAAGGATTCAGGGTAGCACCAATTTAAAAAAACCTAAAAAGAACTGCTTTTATTTTTAGTTAGATCTTTCAAATCACTAAGCATTGTTTAGAACCAGTAAAGGCCCCTTGTTTATGGTCACATGCATTATTGAATTATTTTTGGCACTATTGTAATCTTTTAGATATTTTACTAGAACCTTGGAGAAGTTGAATGTTTGTCATTTGGTTTCTTTTCAAGAGAGAGTTTTCTATTCAATACTCCGCATGTGGTGGTATTTTGCAATTGGGAAAAATATACACTCAACATATTTGGCGCTAGAAGGAGGGCCTTCTTTTATGCTTTGTGATTTAGTTTTTTTCTAATGCTAACGTGGTCAGTTTTGGTTCAACAATATTGTGTTTGCAGGTGCAACATTTTACTCTTGACTAGTTTGTGAGAAGCCTTAATAGAATAGATTTGAGTTTTCCCAAGTTGGACCCACCTAGACGCATTGCTACTAGGTCTAAAACCACTGAGGAAACCATTTTTCAAAGTCTTTCTCCCAAAACTAGGAAATCGAGGTACAAAATCTAGGAGATTAAAATCTCGTCCGAGCTTTTTGATACGTTAGGTTTAGAGATGCTTTGCCAAGATTTGGAAAGGCTAGCTCTCAGACCTCTGAATCTGAATACCTTCAGTGGATGTGCACCCATTAGTTCCACCGCAAGAGCTACATCAAGTGTACCCATCTCCGTCATCTCGAGTGTATCAACTGCTTTAGTAGGGTCATTACCTTTGGTTAATATGGCCCAACAACAGCAGCAACAACAACTAGTTCCCTGGTTTGGTACCCAAAGTTCTCCGTTAAGTATACCTGGGGATGTCCATGACATACCTAGGCACCTTGAGAGGTCTATCCCTAAGTTTGTCCATGATGGTCCCATTTCAGCTGAAGAGCACGTTCAAATTTACAAGGACCATATGATTAGGCAGGGAGTCAATCATGAAGACGTCGCTTGTCGACTCTTCCCTAATAGCTTTGACCAAATGGCTCATGAATGGTACATGAATCTTCCTGCAGGGTCCATTACATCTTGGGCCCAGTTGGAAGCTACCTTTGTTAATCAATTTAGGTCATTGCTAGATCCTACCATCATGTATAACCAATTCGTGTCATGCAAGAGGTATCCTAATGAACCTATCAGAACATTTAATGCTAGATTCCAAAAGCTTTACACAAATGTGACTCGTCACTTTGCAATAGACACTGTTGTGGCATTGCAATTATACCTCACAGCCTTAGATCCGATGACAACCATGTTTACCAGGAGAAATCCTCAAGTTACAACATTGGCCTTAGCCTATGCTGAAGCCATGACTATTGAGCAACAAATGACACCGCAAGGTGGCACTATGCCTCAATTTCCCATGTTAGGGCAATATGGCCCTTACAATAAATTTGCCATGATGAATCAAGCTGTGACACCTCAGATGCCCATGATGAATGCTTTGCCATATCATCAGTCATACCCATTCGCTCCCATGCTTCCATATTTTTTGACATACCCTAGTGCTGCCATTCCACCCACTCCAAAAATGATGGCTGCTAATTAGGATAACCTTGCCAGGATTTGAGGTGAGTAGTACTCAAGCCTCAAATGCCTATCCCATGGTTGTGCCTCTTCAGGCCAAGGGTCCATGGTGGACCCAAAACACCCAGAGTCAAACCTTAGTGCCTAATCCAGAGGTTGCTAATGTCAAAAATGTCAGTGGATCTAGGGCTGTCATGCCCCAGCCACAAGGACCCAATTCTGAGCTGGAAGAGCTCAAGAGAATGACCATCAAATAGGGCAATGACATCATTCGGTTACAGAAACAAGTTGCCCAAAATCACATGCCCAATAGAAACCATGACCATAGGAGAACAGGACCATACAATACGTAGCCTAATAATGGGTGCGTACCCAATCCGATAGCCAATCAGGCTGATGCGTTAGGAGATTGTGATGAGTCAGAGTCATGTGATGAGGAAATGCATCACTGTTGCCATAGAAAGTCAGACTCTTTGGTGTCTGAAGTCATTCATTATTTAGAAAATGATGAGATGGAGGAAGATATGAATGTGTTAGGAGAGGAAGAGGATGAAGCTTTGGAAGCCTAGGCCGCTAAACATTTTGGGAAAGCTAATCACAAGTATTTTACTAGGAGTTCTAAGGATCCCAAAACCTCCTCTACTCCCCCAAACAACCCTTTAGTTCCTCCTGATACAAAAGGTGATGTGAATCCACCACCTCCATTTTTGGAAGCACCTAGGACAATGCCAAAAGTGTCAAATCCTGGAACATCCACTTATGACTTGGAAGAAGATATGAAAAGGACCAAGGCCAATATCTCAATGTATGAGGTCTCTCTATTGTTGGGGCAGGATAAAATCATGGGGAAGAGATTAAATTCCCCGAGTCAAATTCATGAGGTTAAATCTATAGAACCCCAACTTGCTATGATGAAAGAGAAACCAGAGGTACCTCCTTTTCTCATAACTGTTAGGATCATAGACAAGAATTTACACAACTATTTGATTGATTATGGTGCCTCGGCCAACATCATGCCTCTTGAGATAAGCCAAAAGCTAGGACTTAAGCCTGTTCATTCGAATAGCAAAGTGGTCCAATTAGACAGATCTATGGTGGATGTAATAGGTGTTGTAAAATATGTCCTAGTTCAGATCAACTCAGAGCCTAGGGTCCAACATTACACGGATATCCTTGTGCTAAATATTGCTGCCAAGTATGGCATGGTGTTGGGCAGGGATTGGAGCAAAAATCTCAATGGTTATGTGGTGACTGATTCCTCCCATATGTGGTTGCCATGGAGAGGAGTTGCAAACCAAATCTGGGTAGACAGAGAGCCCAGACTTAGGGAAATGATTACAAAATATAATAAACCCAATGAGATTCAGTTTACTAAAACAGAATTAGGGGTTTACAATTTTGACATAGAGGACATAGCCGAAGGGTCCCAAAATGATAATCTTTACCATTGTACTTCAGAAGAAAACAAGAGGGTGTGGACCCTAAAGTTTGATGGGTCCAAATAAAAACAAGGTGCGGGAGCTGGGGTAGAGCTCACATGTCTTGGTAGTAAGCCTTTGCTTGCTGCCTACAGATTACAGTTCCTGGCCACCAATAATGTGGCGGAGTATGAAGCCCTAATTTTTGGACTTCAGTTGGCCCTAAGAGAAAAGGTAAAATACCTTAAGGCATCGGGAGACTCAGAGTTAGTAGTCAAATAGGTCAAGGAGCAATATACCTATAGAGACAAGAGGTTGAACCTCTATAAAACCAGAGTGAGGGAATTAATTAATGAGTTTGATGCTTTCAATATTTCCCTCATCTCAAGAAAAAATAATAAAATGGCTGATTCGTTAGCCGTAGCGGCCAACATGCTTTCACCTGCCGACCATAAAAAATGTAAAAAATTTTCCATTGAGTTAGTGCCTTGCCCCTCCATACCAGACAATGTCATGAACTTACAGGTCTTTGATAGTGATAGACACATTTTTAGTTTTGTCACTAATTTTGGTATATTTGAAAATCAGGTTATAGACGAAGAAGAGAGGAGGCAAGTAGAAGTAGGAACAATCGGAGTATGGAACGAGATGCCAAGTGATAGGGCCTCTCTAGAAAAGTTGTTTGATATTGGATATCAAAAGAAAAAAGAAAGAAAAATACCATCCCCCAAGGAATCATGCAATTCAGTCAATTTGGGGAGTGCAGTAGATCCACGTGAAGTGTTCATTGCAAAGGCATGCACACAATGAGAGAAGGAATCAATAGCTCAGGTTTTAGGAGAATACATTGATTGCATAGCTTGGAGCTATGAAGAGCTGAAAACTTATGACCCGAATGTAATCATGCATACTATTCCTCTGAAGCCTGATTCCAAGCCTTTTAGATAGAGGCAAAGAACGGTTAACCCAATCCTAGAGCCCCTGATAGAGAAGGAAGTGAAGAGGTTGTTGGAAGCCAAAATCATCTTCCCTATTAGGCATTCCACATGGGTGGCTAATCTTGTCCCTGTTAGGAAGAAGAGTGGAGAGATTCGGTTGTGCATAGATTTTAGAAATCTGAACAAAGCTTGCCAAAAAGACAATTACCCATTACCCACCATTGACGAGATACTCCAAAAGGTAAATGGGTCTGAAATGATGTCATTCTTGGATGGATACTCGGGATATAATCAAATTATCATACATCCAAATGACAGGATGAAGACGACCTTCACCACGAAGTGGGGAACATTTGCCTATCGGAGGATGCCGTTTGGTTTGTTGAACGCTGGAGCCACTTTCCAAAGAGCCATGGATTTTGCATTCAAGGGGCTCAGTGGTAAGTGCATTATTGTCTATGTGGATGATATTCTTGTCTTCTCCAAGAAGAGGGAAGATCATGTTAGAGACTTGAGGAAAGTGCTCCAAAGGTGCAGGGAACATGGAATTTCCCTAAATCCAAAAAAGTGCATCTTTGGGGTAACGGAGGGTAAGCTATTAGGACATGTCATTTCGAAATATGGGATTGCTATAGACCCAGAGTGGATAGCCGCTATCCAGGATATTCCTCATCCCAATAGCAAAAAGGAGCTTAGGTCCTTTTTTGGTAAGATTAACTTTGTGAGAAAATTCATTTCAGGTTTTGCTGAAATCGCCAAGCCCCTAAATGACATGCTAAAAAAATATGTTCAGATAAAGTGGACCAGTGAGAATAGGGATGCCTTCACAAGCATCAAGGATGCTATTTCCAAAGCCCCTATTCTCATTAGTCCAGACTATGCTAAACCATTTTATATTTACACATTTGCTTCAGATCATTCTTTTGCAAGTGTGTTAACTCAAAAAAGTGAAGACAACATTGAAAATCCTATAGCCTTTCTGAGTTCTCCTTTGAAGGACGTGAAACTGAGGTATTTTGTCCTAGACAAGCAAATGTATGCCTTGTTTAAAACTATAAAAAAATTTAGGCATTACATTGTGCATAGTAAAGTTTTTGCTATAGTTCCTGACCCGACAGTAAAGTCCATGTTCTTACAGAGTGAGCTAGGTGAAAGAAGGGGGAAATGGCTTTCCACCCTTCAAGAATTTGACTTAGAGATAAAGCCCATGAAGATAGTGCGTGGACAAGGTTTGGTCAAGGCTATCACAAAAATTGACCCTTTAATAACGTGCCAAAACTACGAGGTTAATGATATCACTACAGAGGAATGGTTTTTTTTTTTGGGGCCTTTCCGGGGGGGGGTTTAAAAGGGTTTTTTTTTAAGGGGGGGTAGGAAGAATCACGAAGGAATTTTCCTTCGTTGCATTACTCAAGAGGAAGCAACCCAAGTACTCAAAGACTTCCATGGTAAGTATGGAACTGGACATGGGTCAACAAATGCGACAACACACCAAATTCTTAGAGCTGGGTATTATTGGCCCCACTTGTTTAAAGACGCACATGCACATGTAAGAACATGTCACATATGCCAAGTGGCAGCCAACAGAGAGCGGAATGCAGCAATGCCGTTGCAGTCAGTGGTAGAGACGAGACCATTTGCACAATGGGGATTAGACTTTGTTGGGGTGATAAATCCTAACTCATCCGATTCCCATAAGTTCATCCTCACCGCTACTGATTACTACACAAGGTGGACAGAGGCTATACCTACTAAGAATGCCACCTCCAAGGTTGTGATTAGATTTCTAGAGGAAAACATAGTCACTCATTTTGGAATGCCTAACTCCATAGTAAGTGACAATGGTTCTACCTTTTCCTCTTTAGAATTTGCAAATTGGGCGTACGACAATAAGGTGAGTCTAAAATTCTCTTCCAATTATTACCCCCAAGGCAATGGTTTGGCAGAATCATCAAATAAAAATTTATTATGCATAATCAAAAAATTACTTGAAAAGAACCCTAGAGATTGGCATAGTAAGTTAAAATTTACCCTTTGGGCAGATAGGACCAGAAGCAAGGAGTCAATTGGGACATCTCCTTATCACTTAGTCTATGGGAAAGACCCTATTTTTCCTACTAATCTAAAATTGCAAACTTTACATTTTATAAAAGACTATGTTGGGACTGATGATAAACTTGAAACCAGATTAACCCAATTAATGCATCTTGATGAGAAAAGGGAGGAAGCCATGCTTCATTTCAGCAAACATCAAGACATAATCAAAAGGTGGTTTGATAAACGGTCCAAAATTAAGGTCTTTAAAGTTTCAGATTTAGTTTTGTTGTGGGATAAAAGGCATGAAAAAAAGGAGAACATGAAAAGTTTGATTGCTTGTGGCTGGGACCCTATCTAATATCCGAAGTCCTAGGTGAAAATAGTTTCAGATTAAAAACCTTGGATGGAAAATATTTGGCCTTACCCATCAATGGCCTTCATTTAAAGCATTATTTTCAGGCCTAAGGGTAGAGTCATTGTATTATATGTACACTAATCAGCTTGCTTAATTGTTTGTCTTATCAGTTTTATTTCCTGTTTATTTGATCTTGTTTCTTTGATTTCAGAAGTCTTTAGTATGTCAAAGTGGTCCAGTTTTGGATTTGATTGTAGGAGTAAGAGGTCAGCCTATGTGTATACGAATGTCAACCAAGACTAAAAGGATGTGAAAAATTGGAATCATATGGCAAAAGGCTTGAACATGTGAAATATTGTTTGCAGCTCATGAAGCATGAAGTCGTTGATCTTGCATATCATCCACCCATGTCTCAAAGGCACATTCTTATTACATAAACATCATATGCTAAACCCAAACACTGAAAGTGATGTCCAATTATCTTGGGATCAAAGGCACAAAGAACACTAAGAAGATCTTAGGTTTGGAAGTTGTTGCCGAAGTTGTCGTAGGTCTATCACATTTCTGTCCATGTCCAACATCTTGGGTAAAATAATATGAAACCATACTTGGATGGGGATGTGAGGCGAAAAGATAATTTTGGTCTATCCCGCCCTACACATAGTCCATAAAATAGTGGTTTTTACCACTTTTGCAATACTTGAAAGCCCAAAATCAGAGTAGTAAGGATAGGGTCAAATTCTCATCATGCTTAGGTTGAGAATCCGATTCCCCAAAGCTTTGATTTTGCCTCCATCACACCATGGATCATTGGGTTGTAAGGATCGTACTACGTGTCCCTCAGAAGGATGGGTAGTCATCCCAAGATTCAAGAAATCCAAAGCAAAATGTTCACCACTCCGTTTCCATCACACCATTGACTATTGGGTTGTAAGGATCGTACTACGTGTCCCTCGAAGGATGGGTAGTCATCCCAAGATTCAAGAAGTCAAGAGCAAAATCATGGACTATGGAGTTAACCTCCATCGGGGCTATAGACGCTTGAATGGCAGTGGAGTACACTCATGCCTGGTGACATGACTCCCGTAAGGTTGAGATTTATGGCCGCCATGAGGATAGATTAGTCTGATGACCTCATCCATAACCGGTTTAATTATTTTGGTCAAATATGAGAGCAGTAAAGGATAGGGCTATATTCTCATCACACCTTGGTTGAGAATCCGATTCCCCAAAGCTCTAAGGTACACTTGCACACATTGGTCCTTGATGATGATGACTCATAACCAAGCCCTAGATCTAGTCAATGAATTCATCGCACACACAGTTGATCCTAAGATGGTTAGACATTTTTGAGGTGTTTGCTCAAGCCACCATAGAATGTCTTGCTCATGCTATAAAAATTTTTACCCTCAAAGCTCTCCATATCCATTGCCATAATTCTAGTCAGGTAAAATTGATGATGCAATGCGGAAAAGTTACAAAAAAATAAGGTGTGGAGTGCTACACACACCCAGAGCTAATATTGCATGATTCTAATATTTTACTGTTCTTATAAGTCTATTGACATTATTCATGCATTTGCTGATGCTTGCTGCTTTCTGGTTTGGAGTGTGTTTTCAGATTTTCTTTTTGGGTTCTCACCGAAATGCTCAGGAGCATTTCCCAGCAGAGTCACCATTTGTTGTGGAGTTTCCACAACCACCCCAAAATTCTTGGGGACCCACTTGTCATATTTTGATATGAAAGGTTTTTGGTTTTCTTTGGTTTGTAAGAATAGGGATGTTTGACCATTTTGTTTTAATGATTTTAATTGCTTTGGTTATTTGATATTTAATGATTAATTAATCTAGGCATTAATGCTTAGATTAATTAAAATCCATTTTGATGAATAAGAGTTTAATGTTCTTCATACTATCTAAGGTGATGGAATGTGTTTAACAAAGCAAGGCTTGACCTAAAACAAAAAGAGGATACAAAAGGTACAAAGAAATTGAGATAGAAGCCAATATGCTATTATCTACCTAATATAATTGCATTAACTATATTATGTACATAATAGTAATATTTTTAAGATTATGTTATAAGGTTCTAAAATGTTATCATTATAATAATATTATTATGATTATATTATAATGTTATTATTATAATAATATTTTTGTGATTATATTCTTCTAAAATGTTATTATTATAATAATATTATTATATTGTATATAATAATATTATTATAATGTACTTTATAAAATATGTGATAATAATATTTATGATAAGGTAAAGTTTAACGTCGTTTCGTTTGATTGCAGATAAGGCGATGGTGGCTATTCAAAAACATTCGAAGACATGAGTGGCTAGTCCAAGAACGTTCAACGCTATGGCAACGAAGCTTCGCGGAGCAACGTCGACAAAGAAGAGGCGGTCCAAGATGGTGTTAGGGTTTCAGAAGAACAACATGAAAGGCATCAGAGTTGTCAGTGAAATGGTCGAGAGGCAGAGGCATGCCATCGAACAAGGAAGGAAGAAGCATTATTAGGGCAACCTGTGATGCCAATTGATGGAGTTAAAGGTTAGCCTCGAAGAGCATGGAAGGTTTTAGTGTTGCATCTATTTCATTACGCTATGGCAGCGTGAGTGTGAGAGTAGGGAGTTGAACATTGCCATGGCTGTGTAGGTTTGGCAACACCACAACATCAATGCAACATCGATGGCTATGTAGTTTTGGTAGCACCACAACGTCGATGGCAGCATCGATGGCTGCATAGGTTTGGTAGCACCATGATGATGATGGCAACACTATGGCTGCATAGTCTTGGCAGCGCCATGGCTGCATAGGTTTGGTAGTGCCATGATGTCGATGGCAGCGCTATGGTTGCATAGTCTTGGTAGTGCCATGGTTGCGTAGGTTGGGTAGCACCACGGTGATGATGGTAGTGCTATGGCTGCGTAGCCTTGGCAGCACCATGGCTGTGTCGTTGGCAATGCTATGGCTGCGTAAGTTGGACAGTGCCATGGCTGCGTAGGCAGTGTGATGGTTTCATTTGGTTACGTGGAAACCAAAGTGCCAAGGATGGGGGAATGCCATCCCAGTCCTTGGGCACATTGGTATGGCTTAGGAGAAATACCATCGGGTCTCGGCCTCAAAAAGTGACAATGAAAGTTTCTTTGAATAAGATTGGCCTCGTATTATTTTAGTTAATGTGAATGTGGTTTGATCACGTTCAATGTTTTAAAGGAGGTCTAAAATCGTAGGGGTTATAAGGTATAGTTAATGCTTTTATCATTCGTTTGATGGATGTAAAGGGGTATTCTTGGGTAGAATGCTTATAAGAGAAAGGGGAGATATAAGGAGTCATGCCAGGGTTATGTTTTTGTTGTTTTTTTTTTTAAATAAATAACGTTTAGAAGTGTTATGTTTATTAAATCACAGAAAATGATGATGGATTATTTTCTTATATCCATTCATTATTTTGGTTGTGAGAGAAGATGAAGCGAAAGGACTTCTAAGCATTATTTATACCTTGCTATCCTACCTTTTTCAAGGGGGGCTGGAAATGATGTAACATTCCGAGAAAGCAATAAAGAAAGAGCATTTTTCAGATTTTGAGAGGGTAGCAAACTTCTGTGAGCAAAATCAAAAGGAGGGTTTTTATCATAAAACTAACGTTTTTAGTGTCTTATCATTTCTGCATTTTAGTGACTTCTAGCCATTGTCTTATGCCATGAAATGGGTTGCAATAGGCGAAGGTCAAGATTATGCAGTTTCTTTATGTTTCCTTTGAGTCTCGCACTTGATTTAATGGTATTGTGCTTATGTTGCAGGTCCATTGATTCAGGTTGTTTTATGATTACCTCATAACTTGGGATTTTGCAGGGAGGAGCTTGCTAAACTAATTCAGAATTTGAATTTTTCAGCTAACCAAATTTACATGTTTATTTCATTTACTGTTCTCAAAGTTTATTTTATTTCAAGCATTCAAGCATTCCATTATGGTCCATCCAGAATTTTAGTTTCTTTCATTTCCATTGTGGTCCTTTTCCAGAATTTTTGCTAATTTCTTGTTAGTTTCATTTATTTTTCTGGTCCATTTCCAGAATTGTTAAGCTTTCAAGTTATTTCCATTCTGGTCATTTTCCAAAATTTCTGCACCTCCAAGTTTCATTAATCTAAAGCTTTCAGATAAAACACATGGTTTAGGAGGGATACTAACCTACTATTTCACATTAAACTAAGATAAGAAATGAAAGCTAACTTTGCTAACTTTGCTAACATTGCTAACATGCTAACTTCTACTAACCACTATTAGGGTAGTGACATCAACATAAGGAAGATAAAATGAACCCAACTATCTAAAATTTACTTCATCTTAAAGGCACAGGCATTAAAATGAGGTGGACAATTCCACATTTTGTCATTTGAAACCTTTTAAATGAAGATAAAATACTCTACTAACAGGGATTCAGGGTAGCACCAATTTAAAAAAACCCTAAAAAGAACTACTTTTATTTTTAGTTAGATCTTTCAAATCACTAAGCATTGTTTAGAACCAGTAAAGGCCCCTTGTTTATGGTCACATGCATTATTGAATTATTTTGGCACTATTGTAATCTTTTAGATATTTTACGAGAACCTTGGAGAAGTTGAATGTTTGTCATTTGGTTTCTTTTCAAGAGAGAGTTTTCTATTCAATACTCTGTATGTGGTGGTATTTTGCAATTGGGAAAAATATACACTCAACAATTTCTTATCACAAGAAGATGAGAGTTGGTTATGGCATAGAAGAATGGTTCATCTGAAATTTGATAACATAGTGAAAATAAGCAACAAGCAGGCAGTTAGAGATTTACCCAAGATAAAAAGGCCACAAAACACAATTTGTGCACACTGTTAGCATTGAAAGAAAACAAGAACAAGTTTCAAGTCAAAATAATTTACGTCATCTGAACCATTGAAACTAGTTCACATTGATCTTTGTGGTCTTAAAAGGACAAAGAGTCTACTAGGTGAAAATTACTTCATGTTATTTATAGATGACTTCTCCATAATGACTTGGGTAGCTTTATTAAGAAAAAGTCTAAAGCCTTTGAGAAGTTCAAGGCATTTAAAGAATTAGTAGAAAATGAAACAAGTAGAAGGATTAAGTGTTTAAGATCAGATAGAGGAGGAGAATTTACTTTGGGTGAATTCATAGATTTTTGTGAACAACATGTGTTCAAAATGAAGAACATGTGCTTATACTGAGAGGGGGGTGAATAGTATACAATAAAACTTTTTGCTTTTTAATCCAAATAATAGCATCAACATTACTAAAGTAGTAAACATCACAAAAAGCATCACACACATGAGATACATGATTTTTACGTGGTTCACCCAAAGATGGATACCTCCACGGAGAAAATATTTCTTATAATTTTTTCTCAAATAAATCCTCTTGGGAATTATTTCCCTATAATGTTTATGGACCTCTGTCCAACGGAGATGTTGATCCCCTTAACTCAAGTTTGAGGATCTCTATCCACGGGAGAACTCCTTCTCCTCTGCTCTAGCTGGTGATCCTCTAGAAGACTACTGCCTCCACTACACTAGCTTGTGGATCTCTCTCCACTGAAGACTCTTATCCCTACTTAGAATACCTATCCTCACTTCCCTGGCTGATGGATATCTATCCACTAGAGACTATTGTCCTATCTGCTCTGTCACCTCCAAATCTCTATCTCAAATCTGCTTAACAAGTCCACTCAGAACCTGCTCAACTCTGCTCAACAAGTCCACTCAAAACTTGATCAAATATGCTCAATAAGCTCACTCAGAACCTACTCAACTCTACTCAACAAGTCCACTCAGAACCTGCTCAAATATGCTCAAAAAGTTCACTCAGAACCTGCACAAATATGCCCAATAAATCCACACAGAACTTGTCCAAATCTGCTCAATAAGTCCATACAAAACTTGTCCAAAAAATCATATAAACATAAAGATAATTGTTAGAGACCCAATATATTTCAACTCAATGCTCAATCACTTTCTCAACTCAAATCAGAATATAGAATAGTTTGTTTTATGGAACTTGAAAAATCACTTCACACATTCACTTGACTAGGCTCAACCAACTCTACTCAACCAATCACTCAATAAAAATACTTCTTTCTCACAAACCCTAGTCCAAGCATATAACCACCAAATCAAAATATTTCCAATAATTCTCAACAAAAAATCTCACATAACAATGATACTCATGTTCTTTTCAAAACTCTAACTCAAGTTCTTCACACAACCAATGGCTTCAACAACAATGCTAATAAAAAAAGGTTTTAACAACTCTGTATTCCAGAAAACCTTGAAGCATTAATTCAAACACTCTCAAAAGGAAACCCTAATCTAGTCCTTTTCACTCCAAACTTATTTTCTAGAAAACCAATCAATCAACTCAACTTATGGAAGAGTTTGCTCATACCTTAATTAAATCAAACCTCTTTGATTTAAATTAATGGCAAGAGAAACTTTGATAAAAATCAAATCTACTTTATTTATAATTCAAATGATATAAATCACTCAACAAGAACACTTCTCATTAACCCTTATTACTCCACAATAATAAAAATCAATTATCAAATGAACAACCTTTCACAAACCCTTATTACTCCACAATAATAAAAATCAATTGTCAAATGAACAACCTTTCACAAACCCTTATTACTCCAAAATAATATAAATCAAAATAATCAACTTTTCACAAACCCTTATAACTCCACAAAACCTTAGGCAAATAAAAATTTTAATTATAAAAAATTACCTTTGCCAATGGTGGGTTTCAAACCCTCAATATCTTCCTCCGTGAGTGCTCTAGCCGTGGATTTAACCACCGTGTGCGCTAGATGCACGGTTAAGAGCTTAGACGCTCTTCCTCCTCTTTGTCCTTGGCTGGCATGCAAAACAAGGTACACGCAAAAGATTTCCCTTGGTTCTCAATACACACACCACTCTACGTGAATCAATCATGGGCTTCTCAACTCTCAACACCTTCACAAAATGTGCACTGCTAATGGACCACCATGTCCTTTACGTTTCAACCAATATGCTCTTTCCCTTATCTCTTTTCACCTGGTGCTAAAGACAAGCAAAATTCTTGTCTTCTTCTCAAACGAATAGCAATTGCATGAAAATGATTTTATATCTTGCATGTAAATAAAATGTTGAGGGATAATTTTTGAATGCCTCCTTGGCATTAATATTTACATGAAATCCCTTTGTTTCTTAGATGTCGGTGCTTCCACTTATTTTATGATGTCAGCTCTCCCACCTTCATAATTTATAAATTATTTAAATTCTAAGGAATTTAAAATTTGTAAACTTTAGCTTTAAAAAATATTAAAGCCTTCCTTGGGTATAAACTTAAACCTTTAACTTGTAAATTATTCTTCCACCGTGGGTCTACCATAAACCCTCATAAAAAATTATTTTGCCAATTTTTTCTTCAACTCTTCTCTTTGTTCCTAGTGCTATTGATGGTGTGCTCCATGGTATTAATACCAAAATTTCACCTTGACATTAATGACAACTAACTAAGGTCAAAATGTCCAACAATCTCCCCCTTTGTCTTTTATGGCAACCCAATTTCCTTTTACTAAAAACTTGACCTTTCCTTTGTTCTGCTCCCCCTGGGACATTGCTCCCCCTAGCTCAATGCTCTCTCAAATATCAAATATCTCCCCTTTACTCAAATCTCTCCCCCTTTGACATCAATGGCAAAGGGTCACCTTTGGGGCTCGAGGCTAAGAATGAGCCTCTTAGCTTAGCCCCTCCCCCACATTATTTTGAGGTGGTTATTCTGGGGTGGGAGTATCACTCCCAATTTTCCTTGAAGATACCTATTTATTTATCACCCGTTCTCTCAAAAAATGATACTTAATCTGAAGAACACAAGCTTATACTGAGAGGGCGGGGAGGGTGAATAGTATAAGACCACTTTTTACTTTTCTTTCCTAATCAATATTATGCAATGTATAGATAGAAATACCAAGAGCAATAAGTAAAGCAATGCACAAAAAACCATATACAATAGAGAAACCCTAATTTACGTGGTTCACCCAATGTGGGCTACTCCACAGAGAAAATATTTTATAAAAATTTTCTCAATCAATCTCTTGGGAATCCTTCCCTATTACAATGTTATGGACCTCTATCCAAAGGAGATATCAATACCCCAAATCAAATTCATGGATCTCTATCCATAGGAGAACTTATCCTCTACTCTGGCTAGTGATCCTCTAGAAAAATACTACCTCCACTGCACTGGCTTGTGTATCTCTCTCCACTGAAGACTCTTGTCCCCACTTAGAAGACCTATCTAAACTGCTCTCGCTGATGGATATATCCACTAGAGATTACTGTCCTTTTTGCTCTGTCACCTCCAAAGCTCTCTCTCAAATCTTCTCAACAGGTCCACTCAGAACCTGCTCAAATATGCTCAATAGGTCCACTCAGGACCTTCTAAAATTTGCTCAATAGGTTCACTCAGAACCTGCTCAAATATGTTCAATAGGCCCACTTAGAACCTACTCAAATTTTCTCAATAGATCCACTCAAAACTTGCTCAAATCTGATCAATAGGTCCACTCAGAACCTGCTCAAAATTGCTCAAAAAGTCCACTCAGAACTTGCTCAAACTACTCAACAAGCTCACTCAGAACTTGTCCAAACCTGCTCAACAAGCTCACTCAGAACTTGTCCAAATATGCTCAACAAGTCCACTCAGAACTTGCTCAATCCTGTTCAAAAATCTCACTCAAAACTTATCCAAATATGCTCAACAAGTCCACTCAGAACTTGCTTAATCTACTCAACAAGTCCACTCAGAACTTGCTCAATCTGCTCAACAAGATCACATAGAACTTAACCAATCTAATAGAAACATAAAGTAAATTGTTAGAGATCCAATATGTTTCAAATCAATTATTAAACACTTTCTCAACTCAAATCAGGATATAGGATAGTTTGTTTTATGGAACTTGAACAAACACTTCACACACCCACTTGACTAGGCTCAACCAAATCTACTCAACCAATCACTCAAGAAACAACCCTTGCTCACAAACCCTAGTCCAAGCATGTAAACATCAACTCAAAATGTTTCCAACAATGCTTAACAACAAATATCACATAACAATGATACTCATGTTCTTTTGCAAAACCCTAACTCAAGTTCTTTGCATAACAACTCTCTTCAACAACAATGCTTATAAATCAATCTTCACATAACAATGATACTCATGTTCTTTTGCAAAATCCTAACTCAAGTTCTTCACACAACCAATGGCTTCAACAACAATGCTTATAAAACAAGGTTTTAACAAATCTTTATTCCAGAAAAACTTGAAGCATTAACTCAAACACTCTAAAAAAGGAAACCCTAATATAATCCTTTTCACTCCAAACTTTGTTTTCTAGAAAGTCAATAAATCAACTCAACTATGGAAGAATGTGCTCATACCTTTTTCTTGATGATGAAGGGATCTCATAAATTTGCCACACTCACAATAACTTCTTTGCCCATCTCAAAGAAAGGTTGGAAGATAATAATTTTCTCAATGAATCACAATACAAAATGATATCAAACAAAATACACCTTATCACTCCAACTTTAAAATAATATCCAACATCTTCATAATAATCTCTTTGGCAAAAATTCCTTTACAAATAAAATCAACACTCTTAAAGTATTACTCCTCCAATATGCAAATATAATAATTAAGACTTTATTCGAAAAATAAAATCAAACTCCTTATAACTCCAAACTTTATTAAAAATAATTTCCAACAAACACCAATTTTCAACTAGCAACCCTTTTAACTCCCAAATTTAGGCAATATGAAAAATAATCAAAATTTAATTACGTTACCTTTGGAGGGATTCGAACCCTCAACACAGCCCATGACCAATGCCTTTGCCACATCTCCAACTGACGCTCAAGCTAAGAGCTCACTTGGGGAGTGGAGAGCACAACGTGCTCAATGAACCTCACTCTCTCTACCAAATAAAAACATGTGTCGTTCCTTGGCACTTTCAATACAATGCAAAAACTACAATCGCGTTTCAAATGTAGGCCACTCGGTACCTCAACATTTTAGCCAATGCCTCCTCACCACTAGGCCACACTGCCCAGCTGGCTCTCAAAATTTTGATGCTTTCGATTTGTTCTCAATTGCTGTCACACAAAATATGAATTTGTTGTCTTTTCTCACGAGCTCCTCTTCATTCAATTCACATACTAAATAACATTTGAAGCAAGGATGATTAAAATACCTTTAAGGCATGGTATATATAGCCTTTCATCCTTTATGCAAACACGTTGGCGCTCCTCCAATCTTATTCGATGTCGACATTCAAATTAATTTATAAGTGATTTAAATTTATTTAAATTTAAATGTTATAAATTAAGATTTGGTTTTATTAGGGCCTTCTCTTATTGCATAACTTTGTATTAAAGATATTTATTTATAAAATTTAAATTCCTTTTAAATTTAAATATTTTATAAAACAAATATTAGGACTCCTTTTAAATTTGCAATAAGCCTCCTTAGGTTTTTATGAAACACCTTTTAAACTAAGCTTCCATATAAAATTAAAATATTATGGAGCCCTTTTGCCTTTAACTTTTGCACTGATTCTCTTGACCTTTGGTGTTATTTGAATCTTCTTCTTGGATATCAAATTACAAGCTTGACAACTTTGTTTCTTGACAAAGTCCTTGACATTTATTATGACTTTCTTTGGTGACATCAATGACAAATTTGAATTTGGGACTCAAAATATCCAACATAGTCGAAATGTGCTTTGTCCTAGAGTACATTACTATATTTTTTGAGATACTTATGGCACTAGTATTATCACATAGTATAGGAATGGGATGATCATGCTTTATCTTGAAGTCTTCTAGAGTTCTCTTCATCCATAATACATGTGTACAACTGGCTACTACTACAATGTATTCTGCTTCAAATGTAGATAAAGATATTGAAACCTGCTTCTTACTTAACCAGGAGACTAGACATTCTCCAAGAAAGAATGCTTCTCCACTTACAATTTTTTTATCATCAATGCTGCTGGTCCAATATACATATGTATATGCTGTTAGTGTGAAACTGTAACTTTTGGGATACCAAAGCCCAAAATCCATAGTCCCTTTTAGATACTTGAATTTTTTTTTTACTACTGCCACATGTGTTTCCTTAGGTGCTGCTTGAAACCTTGCCACTAATCCCATTAATTGTACTATGTATGGTCTCATAGATGTAACATATAATAAGCTGTAAATCATAGATCTGTATAATCTCTAATCTGCCTATGGATATTCATCATCCATACTCAAATTGCACCCTGTGACCATGGGAGTACTTACCGGTTTACAATCTTTCAACCTAAATTTCTTTAACATTTCCTTTATATACTTGGCTTTTGAGAGAAAAACTCCCCTTTCTAATTGTGAAATCTGAAGACCAAGAAAGAAGGATAATTCACCAAGCATAGACATATCAAATTCATTTTGCATGTTCTTAGAAAATTCTTTACACATATTATCATTGTTTCCCCCAAAAATTATGTCATCAACATAAACAACCACTATTATAAGATCACTCCCTTCATTTTTGATATATAAATTACTGTCTTCTATTCCTTTTCTGAACCCCTATTCTCGAAGATACTTATCTGATCTTGAGTACCATTCTATAGGAGCCTGATTTAAACCATACAATACCTTTTTCAATCTGCATACCTGATCTGGTTTATCTACTAATATGAATCCCTCTGGCTATTCAATATAAACCTCTTCTTTTAGAACCCCATTTAGAAATGCTGACTTGACATCCATATGATATACCTTGAAGTTCTTAAAACTTGAGAATGCTAAAAACATCCTTATAGCTTCAAGCCATGCAACTGGAGCAAAGTCTCATCAAAGACAATTCATTCTACCTGTGCATAACCTTTGCATACTAACCTTGCTTTATTTCTGATCACTTGTTCATCTTCATTTAATTTGTTTTTGAATACCCATTTTGTGCCAATCACATTTTTTTCATTTGGTCATGGAACAAGTTCCCAAGTTTTTCTCTTCTCTATCTAATCCAATTCCTCATTCATTACCTTAATATAAAATTCATCCTCACTTGCCTGAGTGAAGTCTTTAGGCTCAATCTTAGATAGCAAATAAATCTTATCTGTCTTTCTTTTGGATTCCCTATGATTTGATATTTTGGATGATGTTTTTGTACATACCTTAATGGATTTTTGGGAATAAGTCTTTGTGTTTCTTCTTCTTCTTTATCTAATTCCTCACAAAATTCTTCCTGACAACATTAATCTTCTTGATACACAATTTTCTGGAATGGTTCTATTGAATCTATCTTCTCATCAATTATTACATTTATACTTTCCACCATAGTGCATGTTATTTTGTTGAAGTATCTATAGGCTTTACTCCTTGTGGAATAACCAAGAAAAATTTCCTCATCACATCTTAGATGAAAATTTCCTAAGTTTTGGTCTTCCCATCTTATGTAACATTTGGTTCCAATTTTTTTGAAGTGTTTTATAGTGGCAAGTCTTCCTTTCCAGAGCTCATATGGAGTCTTGTGATGATTTACCCTCATTTGATCCCTAGTGATTATGTATACTTATGTGTTTATAGCTTCTCTCCAAAAACCATTTGATAACTTAGATTCATTCAATAGAGCTCTAGCCATGTTTTCAACAGTCATGTTTTTCCTTTCAACTACCCCATTTTGTTGAGAAGTTCTTGTTGTTGAGTACTCCCTTGATTCCATGTTGTTCAAAAACTCTACACATTCATTTGAAGTAAATTCTCATCCTTTATCAAATCTCAAATACTTAATCCTTTTTCCAGTTTCATTTTCAACCAATTCCTTGAATGCTTTGAATTTTTCAAAGGCCTCTAACTTCTCTTTTAGGAAGGCTACCCAAACCATTATGGAATAATCATCTATAAAAAATATAAAGTAGCTCTCACCCTGAATGTTTTGTGTTATGGTAAGACCACACAAACAAGTATGTATTAGGCTCAAATGCTCAGATGACATATATCATTTTGAATTAAAGGTTGTCCTAGTTTGCTTTCCATGTTGACAAGGTGCACAAATTATGTTTTGAGATCTTCTTATCTTGGGTAAATCTCTGACTGCCTGTTTATTGCTTATATTGACTATGTTGTCAAAATGCAAGTGACCCAATATTCTACACCATAACCAACTCTCATCTTCTTGTTATAGAAAGCACTTTTTCCCTTTGATCTCATTGAGCATGTATAAGTTGTTTGGGGTTCTTCTTGCATTGGAAATCATTTTTCTAGTTTCTGATTTTCTTATGTCACATCTATTTGGATGGAAAGTAACCATGTATCCTTGATCACAAAGTTTACTTATACTCAACAGATTGTGTTTTAACCTTTTAACATACAAAACATTATCTATTTTTGTTTTCCCATTATCTAAACTTAGAGCTCCTACTCCACCAACCCTTGTTGATCCATTATCACCAAAACTTACTGAACCTCTATTTGTTTCTTTCAGTACAATGAATTTGTCTTTGTCTCCTATCATGTGACTAGAGCAACCACTATCAAGATACCATTGTTCTTCTTTATCCTAAGCATGTAGGGTTGTTTACACTAACATTGATCTAGCCTTAACATTTTCCCATTCATCTTTCCTAGTTGTTGAAATTATTTTTCTAGACTTAGAAAGTATCATTGCCCAAAATTATTGCACTTGTGACATATAACATCATCATCCATGAGAGGTGCAAAGGAATTGAAATCTCAAATGTATCTTGCATGATGAAAACAATGTACAACTCTATGACCATATTGTTAGAGTAATATTCCATTCTTTTGGATATTTACCCTTTTACTCCACTAGGTAAAATAGGTAGTATATTGCATTATACTACATAGGTAGATTATTACATTTAATTTTCTAGTTTCTACCATGTAGATATTTACTGTCTTAAATATCTAATGGTAATTCCTAAATATCCTAGGTTAAGAATCCTAAACCAAACGCTCTACCTCCTATGACGCATTGGTTAGCATGATTTCAGCATTATTGTTTTATATGCTATTTTGTATCCTATTTAAATTATAGTTCCTAAACTATATGGTTAATGCAATTTATCATTTGATTAATCAAACTATGATCTCCTGGACACATTGGTACTAGAGCTCGAGCAAGGGAGTTTAGCAGGGAGCGTTGGAATTTTGGCACCATGGCTGACCTCTAATTAATTTCTATTTTATGCTCCTAATGTTTTTAATTCTCACTATTGTTTTATTATCTTGTGCATCCTAATTGTCGCCCCACCTCGGCTAGAAACCTTGTAGGATGTGACGTGGGAGGTTAGGAAGGCCCATAGTGGCTTAGTGCCTATAGCATAGGGCACAAATCTTGATGTCGAGATCATTTGACCCCCGATGGTTATCGCCACCTACGAGGTTCTTTTCCCCCATCATGGATCGTGACCACCGGGGATTTTACTCCCTACCAAAAATCCTCTCTACGAGCCCGTAGATCACCCACGAAAGCATCTGAGGGTAGGTAGGCCTCACACTATCCATGGCATAGGGAGAGCTTTACTGGGTCCCCCACTGGGCCTGCATATCAAGACTACCAATAGGAACGGCTAGAGGGTAGAAGCGCCCTCATGTTTCCCATAGCATGCATCCCAAGGCGGTGCTGACCAAACCCTGACAGGCCTACATGCACCTCGAGGAGGTGTTGACCTATCACTACTGACCTGCACACACCCTAAGGCATGTTGACACAACCTGCTACCTAGGCAACACAACACTCTAGCCACACACCACCTGGCCACTGACTGGACCCACTAGATGATGCAAACTTGACATGGTGGACAACCACTCGATGACATAGACCTGACGTGGTGGACATCCACTAGATTAATAGGACTTGACTTGGACCCCCTTGCTGTGCCACATGGACGTCGATAAAAGGAGGGTTCAAACTTGATTGCCCAAGGGCAATCACTAGCGATAAGCTGTCAAGGCCTTTAAAGGCCTTTGCATCCAATTTTGGATGCATGTGGGATAATTCCCATAGAGTCCTCAAAGAAGCCCAAAGGCTTCTTCAACACTTAGGTGCCAAGGCCTGAGAACCAAGCTTGGTGCTTGGTTGGTTGGCCAAGGTGGATGCCTTAGGCCAGATTGGGTCGCAGGTTCAACTCCCCCGCTCGCCGATTTACAAAGGTAAATAATTTTGTATGGAATTTTTTTAAATTTTGGCAAACTAAAGTTTAATTTTTTAATTTTTATGCTTAATTAAAATGATTTTTTTTTTGTTTTTTTTAAGAATTTTTTCATTTTTTTTGCAAAATAAATTGTATCAATTTTTTTAAACTATTAAATTGATTTTTTTATTACAAAAATTATGTTATTTTCTTTTTAAAAAGCTTTAAAAACTTATTTTTTTTAGCATTCAAATTGAAAATAGAAGTGCCATTTTTTTTTTTATGCAACTAAGCAATTGTCTTTCTTTAGTTTTCTCCAAATGTGGGGATAAAGAGACAAGAAGACATTTTGTTCTTCTAATTATCAAATTTTCATCAAAATTTCCTTTATTGCTCCTAACTCTTCAAGTTTTCATGAATATCAAGTCTTGGGTAAGGAAAGCTCTTCGTCGACAAAGAATCATAAGAAAGAGAAACGGATTACGAAGGCAAACAACACGATCTCATTTTCATCGTATGCTTCATGAATATCATAGAACCATTCCTCACTCAATTATCTATCTTTGTAGCACCCTAAAATTGGCACAGTTAAACCCTTAGTAAAAATATAAAAAAATGAATTTTAACCTCAAAACCGCCCGTTAACCACTCCCCCCGCTTTTCGTGCCATTTTTAGGAGTTGTTTTGACCGTTGGACGATATCGTCGTCGATCAGACGAAATCGTCCCAGATCGGACGAATTTGTATGGAACAAAACGTCCAGATGATTTCGTCCCAAAACTAAATTTTCATAATTAGCTTATGTTTTAACAGCCTCTCCAACTTGGGCAGAAGCGTGTTTGTGTAGTTGGAGATTCTTTCATTGGAGATCTTCGAGATTGGGATGATCCCCAACCTCCTAACCTCCCCCTAATCCTATATAAACTAGGATTTTCTCAGTTTACCCCCCTGACTCCCTGGATCCCCTGCCTGGCTCTCCTCCTAACTCTTTCCTTGGTTGATTTTCCCTACCATTTAGCTTTGCACTCGTAGTTTTAATTTTTCATTGCAGGTTTTCACTGTGCTTCAACTGGAGGAAGCTCGAATTGTCGTAGGCGATTCTAGACGATTTCGGATGATCTTGTCGCAGATCGGCGATGATCTCATACGATTTGAGGTGATCTCAACTATAGTTTAGATTAGGGGCAATCAGAGCCCTAAGTTTGTATTTCTCATCTTCCTTCTTTATTTTATTATGCATTAGCTTGATTATTTTCATTCTGCATCCTGGAGTTCACCTCATTTTAACATAAATGCATGATAAAGTTAAAATAAGTTATTAAAACAATGCATTTCCTTTAATCTGCTATCCATATTTACCAGTTAGGCATTTATACTATCATTTCTATCATTTTGCATTATTCTTACAGTAGCATTTTCATTTTTTGGTGCCTATTTCTGTGATTACAGATTTTTGACGAATTCATCTGAAAAATTCATCAGATCGACGATGATCTTGTCTGATCTCAGATGATCGCCTATGATATGGGATGATTCTATACAATTGCAGATGATCCTATCATATTCAGGATGATCTGGAATCCTACAAGCTACAAAATCTTCATCAAAGAATTAGGTGAATTCTTTATCATTTAACATATCTCTGGTATTTAGAATTCATTCATGCTTTCTGTATTCATATGAATCGGCATCTTCATATAGAATAGCGTAGATTCATTTTGGCCAACCTAGGAATATGAATGATCAAGTATAAAATGAACACATCAAACTCATTCTCAACCTAGGCATGGAAACTGCCACTCAAAGTTTCCTGGTGAACCCCACCATCTATCAAAAATTTACCCTTATACCCCTTCCCCGATAGGCGCAACCTTCAAAGGGTCTCTCATTCTGAGGTATTGTCTCATCCTTCTCGCATCCCCCTTCCAGGCACGGATCCTATAGCCAGAGGGTAAGGGTGCAAAAAATGTGGAGCAGTACATTTTGGTGAACCTGACGTGAAACTAAAAGCCTTTTGAAAACCAATCCAAAAAAAAATTATTATTAAGTAACATCTAGAATCATTGGACAAACAATTAAAGTCGCATGTCATATTTAGATGGTAGATTATAATAAAAGACGAGTTGTCACCATAAATGTTGAAAATCAATTAATAGCCATAGAGATTAATTTTGTACTTAGAGTACCTCAAACAAATAGGGTCCAACCTTTGTGGAACGAACTTGATAGGAGATTGGGTATCATTGAATCCAGATCTGCAAAACTTAGGCAAATTAAGAGGTTTGTCCTAGATAGAATCCTGGATCCCGATCAGGTGACTTTGTACCATGAACTTCAGAGAGCTTGCCATAGGTGGTTAGCAGATAAAAGAGCACTTGTGTCTTCAGAATTGTACATCTTTGAGGAGTACCTTGAAAATGTAGTTGTAGTACATAAGTTTCTATCTTGTATATAGGGTCAAGAAGTCGTTCTTACTAATAGAAAAAGATGGAATAGAGTTCCTAGAGCTGTGTTATATTGAGAGTATTGCCATGAACTATATTTCTACAGGTCAGAGTTTGAAACAGATCATATTACTATAGCACACATTGTCAAATTCTTGAAAAACCATTTCCAATTTGAAGAGGAGCATTTCATGACTCCTGATGAACTTGAACCTATTAATGATATCCATAAACTATTTATAGAAAACTAAGTCATTCTCTTTACTATTGTTATTCTTTTTGCAACTAGAATGCTATTTGTTATCTTTATAATAATATTATAAAACACAAAAAAAAAAAAAAACAAAACATTTCTCTTTTAAGTACTATAGTAGGTATATAATTATATATACCTCTCAACCCTATCACATATATATATACAGGTATATATATTTGCTGAAATCTAAGTTTAAGCACAATGCCTAGACTTAGGAATGGAAAACAGATTGAAGAAGAAGAAGATTGGTTAGGAAAACCATTAAATAACCCAAATATCCTTCCTGAAGACCAAGTTCAAGAAGAAGAAACCCTAGACCAGCAAGAAGAAGAGCTTGCTGTAAGAAATGAACATGAAGAAAATGTTAGAGAAGAAGGATCCTCATCCCCTAAAATGTCTTTGGGAGGAGCTGTTACTTTTGAAAACATGGAAAAATTCTGGAAGTTCATTAATACTACTATTGGTGTTCTTAATAGAGCAGTCCATATGGACAAGGATCGAATTAGTGACACTCAAGCAACTCTAGAAGACGTATTTCACACACGCACTAATCCCTTCTCCTTTATTGATCAAGAGAGTGATCAAGCTGGACCATCCAATTTGGATATGGCAGCTATAATCCAGAACATGCAACAACAGCAGGATACCTAACCATCTAAAGTGTTTGTTTGCAAGCCTAGGGTTATTCCCGCACAAAAGAAACCATCATTTATTGCTCTATTTTGCCAAGCTATTGAGCAATATACCTCAAATCAGCAAAATCCCAAAACAAAACCAAACACCAATTACCAACAATCTGGGATACAACATAATACTGTTACAAATCCTCTTCATAATGCTCTTCCTACCAAAACTTTGCATAATAGCAATATAGCATCTAATCCTTATGTCACACCGTCATACACTCATAAATCCAATGCCTATGTCCCATAAAACCAATATGGTGGACAAACTAGCAATCTTGAAACTATGGTGAAATAGTTAGTGTCTTGCATGGACCAGATAGATTCCTACCATCCCTCGTACAATTATTGAGAGATGTGTAGTCAGATTTTAGATCCTCTAGTTGTAGCACAGCCATATCCTAAACATTTTCCTATGCCTGTCTTGCCTATATATAAAGGAACCAAATATCCCATAGAGCATCTTCGTATGTTTAGGATAGCATGTCATGATATATCACATGATGACTTGTTATTACTACAAATTTTCTCGAAAAGTTTAGGAGGGATGGCATTAGAGTGGTATTATCAATTACCCACTAATTCTTTAAGGAATTTCGAAGAAACTGCTGAGTCTTTTGTTCATCAATTTAGTGCCTACATTGAAAGGCATGTGACCATTAAAGACTTGTACAACTTAAAAAAAGACAAAGATGAATGTTTTGCTGATTTCCTAGCTAGGTGGAGACAGTTGATAGGAAAATTGCACTTTGTGTTACCTTATAGGGAGATGTTGGACATATTTATTAATAATTTACAAGACCAACTATCCTACGAGTTATCAACTGCTACCTTGACCACCTTCGATCAGGCTATAGACTTAGCCAGATGAGTGGAATATGCTCTCATTAGGAGAGGTTAGGTTAAAAAGAAAGATGATGAGAAAACATCCAGAAATCAATATAAAAATAAACAAGTTGTGGGTGATGGAGTCACTGATAGTAGAAATATTGCTACTGTTAATGCTGCGAAGACAACAAAGAAGTTTATACTGAAAACTCTCGATAAACCTCCTCGATAATTTACTAGGTTAAATCAACCTTTATCAACTATTCTCCTACAATTATTAGAACGAGGTTTGATTCAATTACCAACTATCCAGGAACATGATCCAACTATACCCGGATACAAAGCTAATTTACATTGTGACTTCCATAGAGGACCTGAAAATACTACCAACTCTTGTAAAAGATTAAAACATAAAATACAGGACTTAATTGATAACAATGAGATGGAGATGCAAGCCTTTCAAACTAAGCAAAATCATCCTAATAATGCTAAAAAAAACATCCCCCAAAACTAGAATCAGAATGCCAGTCAGTCGTTGGACATATTTCAACATCCTTTACCAAAACATGGCAAGGAAGTGGCTAATCAAATTGAACATCATAATGTTCCCCCTCCTACCCGATATGTAGGAACTATTAGTGGGCATTTACCTGCTCATGAGTCAAAAATATTTGACACAACCTTATCCGTAGTTACAACCAGGCCTCTACATAATATTTGGACACCTGATCTTAGTGATACAAAATACAAGACTAAGAGTGATATGGAAATCACATCAAATCAATCGAATAGCTCTAAAGATGAATCAGATCCTATTCTCCCTATCACAAGTTATATGGTTCTAGAAGAACCATTTCCAAGAAGAGTCACTACTAGACCATCGTCTCACCAATTCCTTTCTAATGAGCAAGCCATAAATGCTAGACCAAGACCCATTCATCATCCATAGAATAATATTGTGGGTACCATCGGAGCTGTTACTAGACAACAGGCTCAAAACTATCAAAAATATCAAATGCAGAATGATGGATCAGCTCCATTTGTTTTGAAAGTTCCTAATAAAGGGAATCAGGCACCTAATGTTCAACCTAAACCTCCTTATAATATTAATGAGCAACTATCAAATATTATAGCTAGAATTTCTCTTTTGGACCTTTTAAGATCTTCTCCTACACATAGAGATGAATTAATGCTCACATTAAGCTAGATGATGGTACCACAGGACATCCAACCTGAAGCCATGGCTAATACTATAATAACTCATGAAGTTGATTGTATTGACTTTCGGGATAGAGACATACCTCAACATAGTTTACATAAGGATAACCCCTTATATATTACTGCCTTAATTGGAGATGTAGTAGTTAAATGAGTCTTGATTGATAATGGTTCATCTTTAAACATATGCACTTTTGACTTCTACCAAAGATTTGGGTTTAGAACTGATGAAATGAAAAGAACTTATATGATCATAAAAGACTTCAATGACGAAACACAAGAAATGTGTGGAGTTATTACCATACCATTGTAGGTTGGTCTGAGAACCTTGGACATGACCGTGTTTATTGTACATTGCCCTGCATTGTACAATATACTCTTGGGTCACCCTTGGATCAACGTGATGCGAGCCATTCCCTCAAATTTACATCAATGTGTTAAAATTTGAATTTAAGAATCAGTTGGTTACCATTCATGGTGATCCTAGACCCTTTGATATGTGTGCTTTGGTAGAACTTGTCGAAGTTCAATTTTTCCCTGCTTTGTCATCCACACATCCTAATTCTCATTATCCATCTAAACGTATGAAAAACATACCCACAACATCATCTACTTCTTCTCCATCAGTTCTACCCCTACATACAGCTCAACCATCCTCTAAACAAACCACATTAAGACCTCAAAAAAATCTTAATCCCACAACCAATGTCTCTTGTTCTACTCCTATACCTTACATACCTATAATAGACCCATCTATTGACACCTCTACAACATCTAAATCCACCAAAGGCATAGATTCCGCATCAGAAGATGTAGGAAATGTTCCTTCTACCTCTTATGCTCTTACTGATGAGGTCTTACCCAATTTATCTAAAATTCTTATATCAGAGAAAACGAATGCTTCTATGAAAAATTCCCTTATTTTAAATAAATTGCCATCATCTCCTTGTACCTTGGGTCTCCCACAGCCTATGGGAAGTATTTACCAAGTAGGGAGCTGTGCTTTTATTTATAAGGGATATGACTAGGGTAGAATACCCAGAAACATCAAAACTCATTATGATGGATATGCTCGGTGTTATTTTACTAATGAGTATGTTAAAGCCAAATCTATAATGCTTAAATTGGGATATAAAGGGAAAGGTTTAGGACCTTTCCAAAATGGTATGAAAGAACCCTTTGAGGTAGAGCCATGGCCTGCCCTATGTGGTGTGGGCCTATTTCCTAGTAAGTGTCAGCCCTTCCCATTTGAGTATGATGACCATATTATACATTACCAAGATTATTTGGATGAATGCGATGCTTTGCGTTCAACGAATAAGCCATTTACATGTAATATGCTATCTATAGCTTACCCTGGGATGATCGCTGAATCCAATGATGAGTTGGAGGGAGATATCTTCCATGATGTCTCTATTGAGGAATTATTACATAATGAATTTTATTTTGATGGCTCTATACCTAGTATAGCCTAGCTTGAGGCCATGACTCCTCAAGATGAATTATCCAAGCTAACCTTGGCAAAATTACAAGAATTGGGTATTTCACCTGCCCCACCTAATTTTGAGAAAGATCTACACATGGAAGTAGAAAATGTCATAAAAATTAACATTGGAACTAAGGATAATCCTCACATAATCAACATTGGATCAGAATTGAGTCAAGAAAAATAGGATAAATACATTGCATTTCTTAAAGAATATGAAGATGTCTTTGCTTGGACATATGAAGATATGCCAGGTTTAGACCCTTCTGTAGTTATGCATCACCTAGTAGTCCATTCGGATGCTAAACCTGTTAAATAGAAACTTAGAAAAATGCATCCTAAAGTGGCCTTACTAGTCAAAGGGGAGTTAGAAAAACTCATGAATGTTATTTTTATACAAGCCATTGATTATGCTAAATGGATCTCGAATGTAGTTCCAGTAACTAAGAAAGAAGCTACCAAAGTTAGGGTATGCACAGACTTTAGAAATATTAATGTTGCATGCCCTAAAGACATTTTTCCTCTTTCCAATATGGATCAGATCATTGATTTTACTGTTGGGAGTGGAATGATATCCTTAATGGATGGATTTTTTGGTTATAATCAGATCAGGATAGCTCTTGAAGATCAAGCTAAAATAACCTTTATTACCCCTTGGGGGACCTTTTGCTGGAAAGTGATGCCATTTGGTTTGAAGAATGCAAGTGCAACCTATCAACAAGCCATGACTTATATCTTTCATGATATGATGCACGATATACTATATGATTATGTAGACAACATTATAGCTTGTTCTACTGAAGAAGATGACCATTTAAATGACTTGAGAAAAGTATTTGATCAGTTAGGGGAATATCTTATCAGATTGAATCCAACCAAATGTATATTCGGAGTTAAGTTCGGTAAATTATTGGGGGTTATAGTTTCTTTACATGGCATCAAAATTGACCCTCTCAAGATTATGGCTATCACTGATATGCCCGTGACCACAAATATATCAGAATTATGAAGTTTACAAGGTAAGCTTCAGGCTATCCGTCGCTTCATCGATAATTTGGTGGATAAAACAGGACCCTTTCTTAAGCTTCTTAAGAAGGATGTCTCTTTCCATTGGGACGATGAATGTCAAGAAGAATTTGAACTCCTCAAACAATATCTTCTTAACCCACCTGTGATTTCACCACCTAGACCTGATCACCCATTTATCTTGTATATTTCTACTTTAGATTTTGCCTTAGGAGCTATGTTAGCTCAACTGGATGATGAGAAGAAAGAGCATGCTAATTATTACATTAGCAGAACATTAATCAGTTATGAAACCCACTACACAACATTAGAAAAGTTATGTCTAGCAGTCATATTTTCTACACAAAAATTACACCATTATATGCTTAGTCAAAAAATGTATGTTATTGCTAAATCCGATCCTTTACGGTATCTTATGAGTCGACCTTATTTATCTGGTCGCACAGCAAAGTGGGTTCTTGCTCTAAGCGAGTTTGAACTCACATTTATAGGACAAAAGTCTGTTAAAGGTCAAATCATAGCAGATCAATTAGCTGCTGCACCCTTAGAGTCTACCTGTAGCACCCTAAAATTGGCACAGTAAAACCTTAATAATTACACTTACTCTAGTAAATAATTCAAATTCAAATTTTAACCTCCAAAATCACTCCCAAACCATCGCTTAATCCGTTTCCTTGTTTCCCATGCCATTTTTAGAGTTTGTTTTGACCGTTTGACAATATCGTCATCGATAAGACGATATCGCCCCATATCGAACGATTTCGTCTGGGCTAGGACGTCCAGACGATCTTGTCCCAAAACTGATTTTTCACAATTAGTCTCTGTTCCAACGATGTCTCTAATCCGGGCAGAAGCGTGTCTGCACCGTTAGAGACCCTCCCCGTTGGAGATCTCCCAAATAGGGATGATCTCCAACCTCCTAAAATCCCTCCTAAGCCTATTTAATCCTAGGTCCTCCCCTTAGCATCCCCCTGGCTGAATTTCTCTGTGATTTGATATTTGCGTGCATTAAAATACCCTGGCTGAATTTCTATGTGTCATTTCCACCATTTTTCCTGTAGAGCTCTAAAACAGTAAAAGTGAATAGTAACAATGAATTAGGGTTTTACCCTATTTTTTTTAATTTTATTTAAAAACAACAACTTTTTTTAAAATTTTGCTTTTCCATGCTTTTACTTGAAATGTTCGATTTGGGTAAAAACACGGAGGGGGCACCATAGCAAGCACTTGTACGATTAGACATAGAATCGTCATCTAAAAAATGGAATAAATTTTGCTTTCTCGTAAAGCGGGAAGAACTCATCTTTAATGCATTTTCTTTGGAAAATTAGCTAAAGAGGGGGCAAAATGTAGCACCCTAAAATTGGCGCAGTTAAACCCTTAGTAAAAAGATAAAAATTTGAATTTTAACCTCGAAACCGCCCGTTAATCGCTCCCCCAATTTTTCATGTCATTTTTAGGAGTTGTTTTGATTGTTGGACGATATCGTCGTTGATCAGACGAAATCATCCCAAATCGAATGAATTATTCTGGAACAGAACGTCTAGACGATTTCATCCCAAAACTAAATTTTCATAATTAGCTTCTGTTTTAACAGCCTCTCCAACTTGGGCAGAAGCATGTTTGCGTTGTTGGAGATTCCTCCGTTGGAGATCTCCCAGATTAGGATGATCCCCAACCTCCTAACCTCCCCATAATCCTATATAAATTGGGATTTTCTCAGTTTATCCCCCTGACTCCTTGGATCCCTTGCCTGGCTCTCCTCCTAACTCTTTCCCTGGTTGATTTTCCCTACCATTTAGCTTTGCACTCGTAGTTTTAAGTTTTCATTGTAGGTTTTCACCGTGCTTCAGCTAGAGGAAGCTCAAATCGTCGTAGGTGATTCCAGACGATTTCGGACAATCCTATCGTAGATCGACGATGATCTCATACGATTTGAGGTTATCTTGACTGTAGTTCATATTGGGGGCAATCAAAGCCCTAAGTTTGCATTTCTCATCTTCCTTATTTATTTTATTATGCATTAGCTTGATTATTTTCATTTTGCATCCTAGAGTTCACCTCATTTTAACATAAATGCATGATAAAGTTAAAATAAGTTATTAAAACAATGCATTTCCTTTAATATGCTATCCAGATTTACCAGTTAGGCATTTATACTGTCATTTCTATCATTTTGCCTTATTATTGTAGTAGCATTTTCTTTTTTTGGTGTCTGTTTCTATGATTGTAGGTTTCTAACAAATTCGTCTGATGAATTCGTTAGATCGACGATGATCTTGTCTGATCTCAGATGATCGCCTATGATCTGGGATGATTCTATACAATTGCAGATGATCCTGTCATATTCAAGATGATCTGGACTCCTACAAGCTTCAAAATCTTCATCAGAGATCTGAAATTAGGTGCATTCTTTCTCATTTAACATATTTATGGTATTTAGAATTCATTCATGCTTTTTGTATTCATATGAATCAGCATCTTCATATAGAATAGCGTAGATTCATTTTGGCCAACCTAGGAATATGAATGATCAAGTATAAAATGAACACATCAAACCCATTCTCAACCTAGGCATGGAAATTGCCACTCAAAGTTTCTTGGTGAATCCCACCATTCGTCAAAAATTCACCCTTATACCCCTCCCTCGAGAGGTGCGACATTCAAAGGGCCTCTCAGTCCGAGGTATTGTCCCATCCTTCTCGCATCCCCATTTTGGGCACGAATCCTATAGCCTAAAGTTAAGGGTGCAAAAAATTTGGAGCAGTACATATACTAATCCATGGAAGGGGTTGGATAGAAGCTATGGTCCCATGAGGATTCATGAACCTTTTGATCCTAATGCACCACCTATTTTTAAGTGTTGAAAACAAAATCCAAGTCATGTGTCGACTGGTCTGGAAGCCTTTCAAACACGGGTCGTGTGTCGACTTGTCTTGAAAGGAGTTCTCATATTTTTCAATTTTGTAAAAATTAAGGGGGGATAGAAGTCATATCTTGTGATTCTATTTTTTGCAAAATTGTAAAGAGAAAGGGGGGATATTTCAAAACAAGATAGGTGCATTCTTGATTATACTCAACACCTTTTCTTAAAAATTGACTATACTAGGTGCATTTTTGGTTGCATCCGACACCTATAGTGATAAAAATTTGGGTTGCTCTCTTTTTTATTATTGCACTAACCATCATGTTTTTGCAATTAAATAATCATAAAAATTGAAGAGCATTTCAAAAACCTAAACTTCACTAAATCATGCTACACTTTGCACAAGTTAAACAAGTCAATTTTTACTCCCCATCAAAGGTCAAAATTCAAACACCTTGATTCACTCTCTTTGTTTGGCTTAATTTCCTCAAAATTTCCATCCTTCTTGAAGGGTGTTAAGGCAGGTGCCATTAAATATCCTAGAGAGTAAAATCAAAAGTTTTCAAAAACCTACCTGATGTGGCTGATCCACAACACACCCCAAAATTGGGGACCCACCTTTTTTGCATGCTTTCAAAGAAAACTGTAGTGGCCCAGATGCTAAAAAATCTAAGGAAGAGCAAAATATAGCAAGAAAAAGAAAGTGTCATGATATCGCGACGGAAAGTGTCGCGATATCGTGACATGTTGCTCCATCGCGACCAAAAATGAAAAGTTGTCGCGATATCGCAACATGTTGCTCCGTCGTGGTCGAAAATGAAAAGTTGTCGCGATATCGCGACATGTTGCTCCGTCGCGGCCAAAAATGAAAAGTTGTCACGATATCATGACATGTTGCTCCGTCGCGGCCGAAAATGAAAAGTTGTCACGATATCACGACATGTTGCTCCGTCGCGGCCGAAAATGAAAAGTTGTCACGATTTCATGACATGTTGCTCCGTCGCGGCTAGAAATGGAAAGTTGTCGCGATTTCGTGACATGTTGCTCCGTCTCAGCTAGAAATGGAAAGTTGTCGTGATTTCATGACATGTCGCGTTTTCACGGCTAAGAGCAGCATAATGCATCATGAAGAGAAAATGTCGCGATATCATGATGTGTTGTGAAATCGTGGGTCATAGAAGAGAGAGAAAGACATAATGGAAAATTGTCGTGAAATCGTGACATGTCACAAAATTGCGGTTAAACCAGTCAAACAGGGCAAGGCACTAAAGTTGTCGCGATATCGCGACATGTCGCATTTTCATGACCTGAAGCAGCAAGACATGCCAAATGAAAAGATGTCACGATTTCATGACAGAAAGCAGCCAAGTGGTACAAAGATGAAAGGCATCACGATTTCGTGACAGGAAGCAGCCAAGGGGTACGAAGATGAAAAGCGTCGTGATTTCATGACAGAAAGCAGCCAAGTGGTATGGAAAGAGAAAGCGTCACGATTTCGCGACTGGAAGCAGCCAAGGGGTACAAAGATGAAAAGCGTCGCGATTTCGCGACAGAAAGATGCCAAAGTGAAAGGAATGAAAAGGTGTCACGATTTCAAGACAAAAAGTTGCCAAAGTGAACAGAATGAAAAAGTGTCACGATTTCACGACATGTCACATTTTCGCGACCAGTAAAGCAAAACATAGCAAAAGAGAAAAATGTCGCGATTTCGTGACAGGTTGCATCTGCACAACCCGAAAGAGAAAAACATCACGATTTCGCGACAGGTTGCATTTGCTTGATTGTTGACATAAAAATGTCATGATTTCACGACATGTCTCATTTTTGTGGTGCATGAAGGCGAACAAGGCTGTTGACAGGAAAATGTCACGATATCGCGACATGTCTCATTTTCGCGATGAAAGAAGAAAAGCTAAGCTGCATACATAAAAATGTCGCGATATCGCGACATGCTATTTTTGGTCACGATTTATAGGGGGCCGTTACGAAACATGCAGAAAAGCGTGGAACACGTGGCATAAAGGTGTAAGGGCTACATAAGCATTACAGGTCATAGAGAAGATCAAGCATCTCGATGTCGAACATAAAGTCAAAAACAACGAAAAGGAGGGGAAGGTGAAACGAAGCGATCTGGGAGATGAAGTGAAGCGTCACAGGGCAAAACAGAGAGCATTGCCAAAAAGTATAAAAGCAAAAGCACAGATTGGTACAAGGGTCGAAAACCACTGCGGGCAGAGTTGCAAAGCCAAAGGCAATAAGCCATTATGGGCCTATTTTTGTGGTGTTTTTCTTCCACTTTGTCTAGATATTTTCTTTACATTGGACTAGGTAGGAAATTTTTGTAAGCAGAGTTGCAGTGCTGAAGGTTAGAGGGCCATTCTGGGCCTACTTTGAGGCTGTTTTCTTCCATAGAATGGGTTTGGGAAACCAGAGATTCTGTTGTTGTATAATGACCAATTTTTAATACAGAAAATTTAGAGAGTTGCACCTCATTGGCAAGAAAGGAGTTATTTTTTGCATGCAGGATTGAATGTTTATCTTTCCCCTTTTCAGATTTCTAGGCTTATAGGTGAAGTTTAATGCAAGTTCTCTTGGTTGCTTCATGCGAATGTCTAAATCTGAAAATTCCAGTTTAAACCCCAGAAACCAGCACCTAACTTACCTGGATTGTGTGAGTTTGCAGGTTTAATGGGTTAGGTTGTATGCAAAAAACCTCATTAGCTTCGGTTTTGTCAAAATAGGATAGCATCATACTGAATGCACTTTTTATTTTTCTTTCACATTTTATTTTCATTTTTTTTTTGCACTTTATTTTTACAGGCATAAAAAAAAAAAAACTAAAAAACTAAAAAATTCCAAAATCTGAAAATAGAAAATTTCCATTTCAAGGCCATAATTTCATTTTTAGTTTTATTTTTCATTCACGAGCCGATGATGACATTCCCTTCATGAAAATTCCAATTTCATTGAAGGAGTTCTGTTTTATGGCATTTTATCAATTTCCACTTTGAAGTTACAGCATGGTCATATAGGGACCAAATCACATTTGCTTTATTCGGGTTCAAAGAACAATCATTAAAGTTTCACAGTAAAATAAATCAACATTGCCCCTTGTTTTCAGTTACTCGCAACCATTAAGGTGTTCCAAGCATTTTTTATTGAATATCTTTATTTGAGGTTATTAATACACAGATGTAAAATGCTAACATAGCGAAACCTTGGAGAAATTGTTTATTAAATTTCTTTGCAAGAGAGGATTTAGAACCCAAATCCTATCGGAGAGTGTGTTTTCAAAATCGGGTGAAAATACCACTCAACAGATTGGCGCTAGAAGGAGGGCTGGATGGGTTTATTTTAGTGAGATTTAAATTTTTTGTATATTTCATGCCCTACTGATTGTTATTTTTAGTCTTCTAACACCACTCAACAGATTGGCGCTAGAAGGAGGGCATGAAAAGGTTTATTTTATCATGATTTTAGATGCTACAGGTTTACAATTGTTTGAGAGCTTTACATTGCTAAATATTTCAAGTCCATTTGATTAGCATATTTGGCCTCCTCTAACACCACTCAACAGATTGGCGCTAGAAGGAGGGCCTGAACTGGTTTATTTCACGGTGATTTAAGTGCTACAGGGATTTAAATTTTGAATATTTCATGCCCTGTTAATTGTTATCTTTACTCCTCTAACACTCGGTAGACTGTTAAAAGGAGGGCCTGAATTGGTTTACTTTTTCTATTTATGTTAAACAATTCAGGTATGCTATATATTTTTTATTGTTCATACAGAAACAATGTGATTTCTTTTCATTTGAAAATTTTGATTTTGACTAACAAAGTGTTGTTTCATGCAATTACTTTTCATTTGATTTTTACATCTCTTAGTTGATGCTAACTTGATTTTTATACATTGCAGGTTGAATATTCAACAGATTTGGTTCTAAAATTACATTTTAAGTTTCACCAATGGCAACACTTGAGGAGCAAATTGTATCCCTAAGAGCTGAAATAGCATCTCTAAGAGAAAGAATGGTATCTACAATGGAGGATCATTATAAGGGTTTGTCTATACATGTGATACCCTATCAAATTCCTAAAATGTTATTGGAGTTTTTACGATGTTTTAATCAAGAGGTGTCACTAGGATACTTGCAAAAACTGCATGTCTACAAGAATACATTGTGTCAATTCTAGATTTTCTATGAGGACGTGGCTTGTAAGTTATTTGCATACATTTTGGATGATAAACCATTCTTTTGGTATAGCCAACTACCCATGGAGGTTAGGACTTCTTGGACACGGCTAGAAGTAGCCTATCTTTATCATTTTGATAATCAGGTTGACTTAGAAATGTTGAAAAATCAGTTTACCTCCATATGTAAGAAGCCTAATGAATCCTTGAGTCAATTCAATGGAAGATTTCGTGAGTTGCACTCCCAAATATGGGAAAATTTTAACACATTAGAAGAGGAAGCCATGGAATTATACCTAGGAGCCATACCCCCCACACTTGCTTCATTCATTGAGAAAAAAATGGGTGGCTTGTCTCTAGAGAAAATCTATGAGATCCTAGAAGAGGTAGAATGACAAGGTCTTGAAGAAGAAAAGGCACAACATGTTCACATGAGAAATTGTTCTTTTGATGCCAACCTACACCAACCATCAAACATAGCACCCTCCACTCCAATGATACCTAAGGTGAATGATCAAGGGGATGAATTTGAATATCCAAATTTTACGACCACCTTAGATGTAGTCCACGAGGAGGTGCAAATTTCTAAGCCAACATCCGCTAGTGAGGATTATGCAGAAATGATATCATTCATAGAAATACACGATTATCCAAATGAAGGGGTTCTAACTTCAACAATGTTTGATATATGTGATAGGACAGAACCTACCATAGAATTAAATGAAGTGGTTGAAAGTGAAATTGGAAGAAAACCAATAAATAAATTTGAAGACGTGATAGAATTTCACCACTTGTTCTTGGAAGATACTATTGATGAGATGCATAAAATTAATGATCAAGAAATTCTTCACCCTCCAAATTATGATAAAATTGAATCATGGGTTACTAATTTGGACGATGATAGCCTTACAAATTTGAATTCAAGAAATGACCCACTTTTGGAAATAATTGAACCATCTAAGGAAGGTGAAGATGAATTTTATGAGAAACACATTGATGAATTGGAAGATGTTGAAGAAGTAGTTGAACATCACCACTTGATTTTGGAAGATGATTATTACAATGCTTGGAATAAGTGGGAAGACTACACTCACTCCAAAACTGCTAATGAAACTTGTGTGCCAATTGATATGCAGGATGACATAATCGCCTACTCAAAGGAAGATATTACAACTCCTGTACAATTTGAGGATGTTTGGGAAGAGGGTTTCAAATCTCATCAAATTTTGGAAGATTATAATGATCCTATTGCCAAGGACAAAGAAAAAAAAGAATTTATGAATGAATCAAAAGATCATGCCACAAACATCATGGAATTTCATTCCATGGATCTGGATGACGATTTTTACAATAGTTGGGGGAGATATGATGATGCATTCTTTTCTCACATCCCTATAGATGAAACTCATATTTCACTTGATATGCAGGATGTTGAAACTTCTATCTCACATGAAGAGATACCATGGATAGTGAACAAAGAATTGGAACCAAATGACAAAGAGATTGATCAATTGGAAGCAACTCAAATGAAGGATCATCAAGATGAGTCATGGGACATACACTTTGACCAAAACCATTTTAGGGTTGAAAAGGATGGGCATGTTTTCAATTGGGTGCCCAATTTTGGTATGTTTAATGAACAAGTAATCAACGAAGAATATGAAGACCATGAGGTAAAAGCATAAATTGTGATTTCTCACCAATTTTTGGTAAATAAAAATGTTCAAAAGGTAGAGTCTAACCTTTTGTGTTCAAACATCCAAGATTTAGGTGAAAATTTGCATGACCATATTTTGAATTGGATTGATGTTTATGATGAAATGTCATTAAAGGCAAATGAAAAACAGGGTATGATTTCTAATCACACTTTTGATAATATTATTTTTATGATTTCTGTAGACACCAAAACAGCACCATTCTGATTAAGTGACTACAAACATTGATCGCATTGACATACATAGCTTTCAGGGCAGCCCTCAGAGGTCAAACAGTGGTCCTGGCCACTTGCACAACAGTTTAGAAGGTCGAAAAAGAGCCTTGCTAAAACCTTCATCAAAGTCTTCAAGCCTTGCTAAAACCTTCATCAAAGTCTTCAAGCCTTGCCAAAACCTTCATCGAAAGCAAAGTCTTTAAAAGCAAACAGGCCTCAACAAAAAGGGAACCTAGCCTTAGACGTCGCGAAATCGCGACGTCGCGATTTCGCAACGTCGCGAAATCGTGACGTCGCGATTTCGCGCGTCGCGAAATCGCGACACCTTTGGCCCCGAGGGGAGCCTCGACCAAAGGTGTCATGATATCGCGACACCTTTGGCCCCGAGGCTACCCTCGGCAAAGGTGTCACGATATCGCACGACACCTTGGCCCGAGGGACCTCGGCCAAAGGTGTCGCGATATCGCGACACCTTTGGCCCCGAGGCTCCCTCGGCCAAAGGTGTCGCGATATCGTGACACCTTTGGCCTCGAGGCTCCCTCGGCCAAAGGTGTCACGATATCGCGACACCTTTGGCCTCGAGGAGAACCTCGGCCAAAGGTGTCGCGATATCGCGACGCGCGATATCGCGACACCTTTGGTCCCGAGGGAGCCTCGGCCAAAGGTGTCGCGATATCGCGCGTCGCGATATCGCGACACCTTTGGCCCCAAGGGGAGGCTCTGCCGAAGTGTCGCGATATCGCGACGTCGCGATATCGCGACACTTCGGCACTTTACGTCTAAAAAGCATATTTGCGATAATCAAAGGCGGACTTTGACGTGGCCGCCGCATCCAAAGAATGATTGCCACGTGGCACCCTTACGTGCCCCTCTCCAAAGAGACCCCGTGGATCTGCAGAACGACGGACTTTAATGAGACAAGCCATTTCGAAACAAATCCGATCCAGAGCCACGCCTCATAACTGCGATCTGTCAGTGCGAGCCATGTCTCATAATGGCCCGATAAGGATCAAATCTAAGCGGCCCTTGCGGATTTAGGGTTTTAACATTAATGCTCTCAGAGGCGAAAACCTCTATAAAACTAGCTCGATACGAAGTAAGAAAGAGAGAAGATTTTGGGTGAACACAACGAAGTGCTGTTCATTTGAAGACTCGATTATATCAGTTCCGACCTTCGAACCAGACATTCGACCACAGTGAATTACCAATTTGCCGACAACACATTATCCGGGATTTTGAGCCAATTCCTAGTGGGTTGGCGTCGAAGCTGGATTTTAACAAGGCGGCCCGCTTGGGCACCCTACGCATGTTCATAGTTTTACTTGAGTATATATATATATCGTTTTGAATATATCTTGTTAATGAACAGTATTTTAACCGTTTATGTTTCACATTTTCGAACACTTGCTATTTTCAAAGGTGACTAAAATAGTTTATGTTCTATAACATACGTTGTTTTCAAATACAGGTGCTATTGACAATTGATTGTTTATTTGAATACAGGAAAGACAACAAGCTAGAACTCATTAAACACCAGCGGCGACAATACAATTTGGCCCGCCCATTTTCAAATGTGGGCATGCGGATAGAAGCAATATTGACTTCGATTGTAACCGAGGCAGACTAACACTCCTGGCCCCTAAAAAGGTAGGAGATGTATTGTAACCGAACGAAATTAATTTATATTCGGTTGATTTAAAGTTCTGTTTTATTACATCTTTAATACTGTTTTTCATTCCGAAATCTCATGCTTTCAGTGGCGATCACGGTGGGACCTTCCCAGATTTTTAAAATCACAGAAGTTAATTAAACTTGTTGTGTCTTGTGCTTAACAGGTACTTCTTTTTAGCCGGAGGTCAGAAACAGAAAATCCGGGCAGAAAGGAGGTGACGGTTCTAGCCGTCCATATCATTTTCTGTTGCGAAGTTTCGGGTTATTTTATTTATTTAATCTTTTACTGTCATTTTAATTTCTTTTAATTATTACAGTAAGGTAGAGAAATTTTTCTTAAATTTTTTTTTCTTGCTTTATTTAATTATGTAGTTATCTGCGTAATTATTCATTTAATAATTAATCTTTTTTAATTATTAAAGTAAGGTAGGGAAATTTTTCTTAAAAATTTTTCTTGCTTTATTTAATTATTTAGTTATCTGCGTAATTATTCATGTAATAATTAAAAAAATTTTGTTAAGGAAAGATAGGGAATTTCTTTTCAATTTTTTTGCCGGTTTGTAGTGTCTGTCTGGCATAGGGAAAGCTTTCTTTTTCAGTTGCCTGTTTCAATTTTGCAAAGTAAAATGAACCTCACACACCACGTGGTATTTTAAACCAAGGCGTTGGTCGTAAAACCCCAACCCTTGAGCAAGACCAAAGGTGGATTCCATCATCACTTTGGCTTGAGATATTGCATCCATTACCTCGATCGCGACTGTTGCTAGACGTAAATCCTGACGAAGGCTGACCGAGTGTTGCTGGGGTGATTCCCATGCACGCGAGGATAAGTCTTCTATGGTAGGTGTCATAAACAGAGCGATTCCCCTTCCGTACCGCCTATGTTCCACGTACCATCTGCTCTCACGTACCTATAGTCTCCCTCACGTAAGGGCGGGTATATAGAGAGGTTGGTATATCGGTCCGACAATGGTATATTGAAGGGGCGACCATTTATGGGAGTCATATGAGCCAACATTATGCATTTAAACGTTCTTCCAAAATTGCAAAAACAAAACGAAACACCAAAATGCACTAAACCAGTCTAGGACACACTATTTAATCCTTAAAAGAGATAATCACAGTTTTGTGTATGTGTGTGTTTACTTCTGCTTAGTGTAGACAAAAAGACAAATCATCATAAAACAAGATAAAATCTGCTTAGAAAAGCACTACAATGGTGTACACTCGTAGCCAAGCCCAATCAAGGGCAGACGCTGCGGAAGGTACACAAAGAGAGGGCGCTAGTCGCCTTCGCTTTAGTCCTGAGGACCTAGCCATACCGTCTTGGCAGTCTGGCCTACAACAAAGTCCACATCAGGCCACTTCAAGAAGGAATTATTGGGAACCTCCTCATTGGAATACACCCATTCAACACAGCCCCTTTCGGGAAGATGGTTCACATGCAGGTCTCAATATCGGTAGACAACCGCCTTTTGAGGCTAGATTTGAATGGCCACAGCGCGATGAAGCGCTAGAGAGGCATATTGTCCATTTGGAGGGGCAACGTGGATATGGCGTCCCTTCTTTACCTCCCATCAGAACAGAAAAACAACATCCAGAGCGCAGGGCTCTTTACACAGGGCAAGCTAACTCCGCCCGCCCCTTTCACACCCATGAAAGGGAGTACGAGGAAGATCATCACATTCCTCGAGAACAACAAACAACGCGGGAACCTTGCGTTTCTGCACCTGCCGGATATCATGATCACACATCGAGGCTAGGACCTCAAACAAATGTTGCCTACCCCGACAAAGGGAAGCAACCCATTGAAATTTTAGACCATCAAGATCGAGGCAAACACATAGGCAAAACATTCAAGCCTCCTCAACAAAAGAGGGCAGACCCAGTTGACCGGCAGTCGCCAGACATGCCGCTCGCCAAGCTCGAATCACGCAGCTTGAGCAGGGTCATCAGGAATTAGAGTATTTATACCGCTTGAATAAAGAGCGCATGCAGCGCGAGGCAGATGAGTTACGCTATAAACTACCTGAAAGGGTGCCAACCCCTCGCACCCAAAGAGCACAACAGTATGAGAGGCACAACCCGTTGGTGCAGGACAGGTCTCCGCGACCTCGTCAAGCTTTGCCTCCGAGACCTTATAGACCCGAAAGGGAGGCCACTCCCCGGAACAATGATGGGTACCCTCAGCGGGGACTCGATCAAGGTCATAGGGCTCGCCCAGAGACTCCTCAAGAGTTTTATGAGGAGTTCGAACCAGAAATAGAACGGGCCGACACGCCCCATCAAGGCGGGAGGGCTGTCAATCGGCCACCTCCCCATAGGCCTCCAGTCTCCCTTGACCCACAACGAGAGCAAACCAAAGAAGAAGAAATAAAATCTTTCGATGCATACAAAGCGCTATTAGAGCGTTTGGAGTCTGTGGAGATAAAAGCTTATGGGCATCAAAAGCCCACACTACGTCAACTCCGCAGTCATCCGGTGCATCCCTCAGTACCCATACCTCTTTACCCTGAACATTTCAAGTTGCCACAATTGGCAGTCTTTAAAGGTGAGGAGGACGCACAAGAACATGTCACGAGGTTCCTGAGTCAATGCTTCGGCATCCAAGACAATGATGCATTGTTGCTTAGAACTTTCATAACCACATTCGCGGGCCCTGCCTCGGATTGGTTTACACAATTGCCCAAACACAGTATCAACAACTTAGATCAACTAGTGGATGCATTTCTTGAACGCTTTGCTTTCAACACAAGGAAGAAGGCATCACTAAGTGATTTGGCCAGCCTCAAGCAGTATGAGGAGGAAACAATAGCAGCATACGGGAACCGATGGAGGGCTTTGCTTTCCAGGCTACCCTACCGTCCCCCTATGTCTGATCTCACTCAGATGTTTGCACGAAGTTGCTTAAAATCAATCTCTGGGCTATTGCTGCTGCAGCAATACGACAACTTAGAAGAAGCTTTGGCGCAAGCCAGAGTCATAGAAGAGATTAAAATAGGTGAAGGCACAATTGCCAAGCCTAAAAAGAAAGAGTGGAATAAAACCACTAAGACTGGGAATACGCAATCACAACCCGCAGCGGTTAATCAAGTCGCGATCAATGTTCCCAAGCCTGCGCAAGACACGCAGCCTCAAAAGGCCAATTACCAGGCAGTGCCTCCTAGTTATGAGAAAGATAATAAGAAACAGGAGCAGAATCAGCAGCGTCGCCCTAGGCGACAATTCACCCCCTACACGGAGTCTAGGGACTCCTTATTTGACCGCTTGTCAGCGGCAAATTTAGTAACCCTTCCAGAGATCCCGACTATAGACCCTAACGCTCCTAAACCTAAGGGATATAGAGAGGAACTATATTGTAGATTTCATAGGCGAAGGGGACACGATTTGAATGGATGTTGGAAGTTCAAAGGACTAATCCAAGATTTAATCAAAAATAAAACATTGGCCGTGGACAACCCCATAGCGCCAAACAACCAACAAATGGGGGTATTCAAGGACCCCTTGCCTACCCACGAGGCACAGACAAAACCTCTCCAAGTTAATGAGGTGCGCCAGAACCTTCCCATGCAAGGATTTGTGGGAATGATCAGCATAGTGACGAGGAATAAAAAGTACTCAGCAGTTGCCCCTGGGGTAGCCACGAAGGAAGTTCCGACAACGTCACAGCCTCAGCAGCACCCTATACAGTCACCTCCGCCTAGACCAGAAATCATGATACGGAGCAAACTCACGCAGAGTTTGCGGACCACATCGGCTAGGCTGTCCATTTACGAGCTTATTCAACAATCAACACCTCACAGGGAAGCTCTTATGGACATTTTAAAAACCATCGAATTACAGCCCCAAGAAGCAAATTCTTTCAACAACTTCGTGGGACACGTAAAACGATGTACTGAGCCGGTCATCACCTTCAGAGAGGATGAAGTCAAAGCAATATCGAATGACGCGGCAGATCCACCCCTGCATGTTGTTGCACGGATCAACGGGATCCCGTATAAGAGAGTGTTGGTAGATATTGGCTCGTCCAGTAATATTATTACCACTGCAGCCCTAAAACATTTGAAGCTGCCAGCCTCTCATATCACAGCCTCCACGTACACACTGCGAGCTTTCAATGATGCAATATGCTCGACAGTCGGCACGGTTGTTCTACCTGTCCAGGTAGGACAAAAGACAACACCAACATTGTGCCATGTGTTAGAAGGCGAGATGGCCTACAATATCTTGCTAGGGCGGCCTTGGATTCGGGACATGAAGTGTGTCCCTTCCATCGCTCACCAGTGCTTAAAGTATGCTTTTGAAGGTGAAATACACGTAGTCCCAATGGACTTAGAACCCTTCAAGTATTGCAATGCGGTACAACTAATGCCTCAGTCGACCCTCCCTTCAACACATTTGGATTTCCAGCTAAATCCATCTAAAAAGGGTTCAACACCGCGAGGCACCACTGGTAACCAAAACAACAACATCCCGACCCAGGTGAACCCTCATCATCTACTCCTTCATTACCAACGCCACCTGTCATGGCTACACAGAAGGACAAGGGAAAACAAATCATGGAAGAGGCTCAGCCCTTAAAAGAGGGGTTGCCAACAATTTCAACGATATCAACAGAGGAAATATCCAGCACAACGAAAGCTGAGACTCCAAACCTATCAAACATGGAATGGACTCAGGAAGGACTCCCGTTCCCTCCCTCCGAAGCATCAACAATCACTGTTGAAATGGCTAGTACAGGCCTGGGGGAGTACATAGTGTAGAATGTTGTGGCAACGCCCGCATTAGAGTCAGTCCGGGATATGGGAAGACCTCGCCTTCCCATAGGAACAGTTGTTCCCCTAGGTCACCCACCCAACCAGACAAATTTTGTGTATGGGGGCCTTGATCATGGTCTTGAACCATGTAAGCAAAAGGAAGCAGACGAAGAACCTTTTGTTGAAAACATCAATTATCTATCAAACCCGCAATTTGCCCTTAAATATCTCGGCCACTGCCATTGGCATGGATACGGGCTAGGCAGATATGAGCAAGGGATGCGTCTCCCTTGCCAACCAAGATATCAGATGCCATATGACAAGTCAGGAGTAGGGTTCAACCACCCCCTGCCCTTGGACATCTTGGTTGAAAATATGCAAGACCTAGAAATAGGCAACAAGGGGGGATTGGCACCGGATCTCTATGCCAACCCAAATACATAATTTACATTGGGAGATTACCTCCCATGGTCACCAAACACCCTTGGTAACAGCAGTAATCCCTCTCCTTTGCTAGAGAGAGGCGAAAGTTCGGATACTCATCCCCAAAGAGAATATCAATGGTGTCCGGACATCTTCTCAAAGCTGTTCCCCTTAGAGATTCCAGTTGAGTCAGTACAATGTCCAGAGAGTCAGGTCCTTCCACCCAAAGTGGAACAACCGCAATGGGACCAGATTAACGTACTGGAACAAGGAGAACCATCAACGTCGCAAGCAATAATTGCTGAAGAGAATGAACATTTTTGGATCTCCGAAAGTGACTCAGAAGATGAGACTGAGATGGACTATCTCAGACATGCGCGATGACATTATCACGCTTTAACTCATGAAGATCTAATGGGACAGATGGGCATAAGATTAGGGCATGAATGGTGGGTCGACCCAGCAGGGTGGGACCTGATCTTGGATCCATGGCTCCACATTCACGATGAGCACCGTCCACCTCGAGACCCTATCATAACAACAGTGCCAAGGGAAGACCCTGTCCTCCATTTAGCACATAGGGCCGATCCGTTCGTGCCCGTTCCCCTAGAGCCAGATCCAGAGTATAGGGGGCATCTAGAAGAATCAAGTTATCATCCCCACGGTAATGGAGACCAAATTCATTCCATCCACATGATCTCCATTGATTTGACCACACCCATCCGCAATCCGGCCGATCCAGCACGGTCATTGCATCTAGACATAGATGCCATCGACTGGGATCGCGTCAATTCACCTCTATCACCAGCAGAGTACTGGCCTTTCGGTGAAATGCCTCATTTTACCCCAAGGACAACTCAGGATATTTTTCAAGCTGAAGAGGAACCTGAGGTTCCAAGCATAGATCTAAATTCAGCTGATGATATCCATTTGATCCCGACTCCACATCAGTTGGAGGACGGATCCCACATGTCAGTCGAGGAGACGACTGACGTAGACATCGACACAGATCCAATGAATCCACAGATTCTCAAGGCTGGGGTAAGTCTTTCCCTCGAAGAGCAAGCCGACTACATTGCCCTTCTCAAAGAGAAGAAGGAGGTTTTTGCATGGTCGTACAAGGATATGCCAGGACTAGACCCGCAGCTAGTCACGCATAATTTAACGCTTGATCCGACAATCAAGCCTGTAAAGCAAAAACTACGTAAGATGCACCCAACAGTGGCCTTGATGGTCAAAGACGAATTGCAAAAGCTATTGGATGCACAATTTGTCATCTGCGTGGATTATCCGCCATGGTTGTCCAACATGGTTCCCGTCAAGAAGCCCGACGGGAGGATTCGCATATGCACCGATTTTCGTGATTTGAATAAAGCGAGTCCTAAGGATGATTTCCCCTTGCCGAGCATCGATGCGTTGGTAGACGCTACAGCAAGTCACGAAATGCTCTCCCTCATGGATGGTTTCTCAGGATACAATCAGATTCGTATCAATCCTGAAGACCAACTAAAAACGGCGTTCACAACGCCTTGGGGGACATTTTGTTATAAGGTCATGCCTTTTGGCCTTAAAAATGCTGGTGCCACCTACCAACGTGCCATGACGTATATCTTCCACGATTACATGCACAAAACTTTGGAAGATTACATGGATGATTTGTTAGCCAAGTCTCTCTTGCGCTTAAATCATATCGCTGACTTAAGCAAGATCCTCGATCGCCTCATGGAGCATAAAGTTAGACTAAACCCCAAGAAGTGCGTCTTTGGCGTCACATCTGGAAAACTCTTGGGTTTCATAGTCTCAAAACGAGGAATCGAGGTGGACCCAAAGAAAGTCAAGGCAATCCTTGAAATGGTTCCCCCAACTACAATCAAGCGGCTCGAGAGTCTACAGGGAAAGGTCGCATCGATAAAACGCTTCATAGTGCAATTATCTGACAAGTGCCAACCCATGAACAAATTATTGCACAAGGGGGTTACATTTCATTGGGATGACGAGTGCCAGTCAACCTTTGACGAGATCAAACAATACCTGGTTTCGCCGCCAGTATTGGCACCACCCAGACCAGGAGTGCCGTTCTACTTATACATCTCAGCAACTGAGGTGGCACTAGGCGCCATGCTAGCCCAGAAGAATGAACTTCACAAAGAACAGGCTACATACTATCTTAGCCGCACCCTGGTTAGTTATGAACTTAACTATGCATACGTTGAGAAACTATGCTTGGCAGTGGTGTTTGCTACCAAAAAGCTACGCCACTACATGCTGAGCAACACTACGTATGTTGTGTCTAAGGAGAATCCATTGCGATACATGATGAGTCGTACTTATCATAGTAGTCGCACGGCGAAGTGGATCATGTTGTTGACGGAATTTGACATAGAGTTTATTGGACAAAAATCTATCAAAGGACAGGTCATAGCCGATCAACTAGCAGAGGCTCCTCTTGAAGACGATCAGCCTCTGGTCATAGAACTACCCGATGATGGGGTCTTCCATGTCTCAGAATCGCCAGATGTTGATGAGCCTGAGTCACAGGCCGACATAACCCTATTCTTCGATGGTTCTAAGTGTGAGCAAGGTGGTGGTGCGGGAATTGTATTCTTCACACCGCAGGGTGCTCCAATGCCCCTGTCATTTAAATTAAACTTCCCGTGCACCAACAACAACGCAGAGTATGAAGCCTTGCTCCTAGGTCTTCAGACAACAATCGCCATGAACATCAAAAGACTGAACATCTTTGGTGATTCACTGTTAATAGTCAATCAAGTCAAAGGGGTATATCAATGCAAATGCCCAGTTCTGAAGGCTTATAAAGCCCTTGTGGACAAATTCCTGGCAAAACTTGAGTGGTATGACATCGAGGCACTCCCTCGATCATCGAACCATTTTGCGGACACAATGGCCTCCTTGGGGTCACTAATTCCGTAGGACCTTTCTGGTGATATGACAACCATTCAAGTCAAAACCTTATCGCAATCCGCGATGGAGCGTGCAAGCTCAGACTTGCCGCCAGGAATCCACATGATCCAAATTGAACCATCCTCGGATAGGTTCTCTCGAATCCGAGATCGTCTGAAACATGCCAAGCGGGGGTCCTTGTTCTCCCCTACTCCCATTAGTAGCAACACAACACTATTCTTGCAGGTTCTATCCCATTCAGCATTTGCTAGGGATGAACTTCAGGAGGGATTAGTTGTTCATACTGTCGAGGTTTCTGATCAACAGGACTGGTATTTACCCATCCGAGACTACCTCAAGTTAGGTAGTCTCCCACTTGATTTGACTCATGCCGCAAAACGAGCACTCAAGCGAAAGCGGCTAAGTATGTCTTGATAGGAGACATCTTGTATCGTCGCAGCTATGAAGGAATCCTCCTTCGTTGCTTGGACCAGCAAGAGTCCACTTGGGCAGTCGCCCAAGCGCACGATGGTACATGTGGTGGCCACTTCAGTGGAATGGCCATCGCAAAGCGCATTCTTCGCATGGGCTATTATTGGCCCTCTTTAGAGCGAGATTGTTGCACCTATGTCAAGAAGTGCGTGAAGTGTCAACATCATGCCAATCTAATGCACGTACCTTCTCAGGCCTTGCAGACAGTCCAGTCTGCTTGGCCGTTCTCGCAATGGGGCTTTGATCTAATTGGAAAGATCTCCCCTGCGTCGTCAGGCCGTCACACGTTTATCATAACGGCCACAGAGTACTTCACCAAGTGGGTGGAAGCAATTCCGCTTACCTCTACGACAGGACCCCGCATTGTGGAGTTCATTTTGCATAACATCATATGTCGTTTTGGTATTCCATCCAAAATAGTCTCGGATAATGGGACACCTTTCAAGAACAAAGACGTGCGTGCTTTGACCACAAAGTACAAGATTCAGCACAGACTTTTCAACACCTTATTATCCGCGAGCGAATGGGCAAGCAGAGGCATCAAACAAAACGCTAGTTGCCATCCTTAAAAAGACCGTCGCAGACAGTCATAAGGATTGGCACATTCAAATCCCACTTGCCCTATGGGCCTATCGCACTAGCATTCGGACGCCCACTGGGGCCACTCCATTTTCACTCGTGTATGGCTCCGAGGCAGTCATGCCTCTAGAGTTGGAGATTCCTTCCCTACGCATATCAATGCATGAGTTCATCGATGATGATTCTGCGCGGCAGGCCCGGTTAGACCAGCTTACGTTGCTTGACGAACGACGCGTTAATGCTCTCGAGCATTTACGCATTTATCAAGAGCGACTTAAGAAAGCTTACAACATGAAAGTTCACCTCGGGGACTTTCGCGTTGGTGATTTGGTTTTGAAGGAAAATCAACAAAATTCCAGTTTGCCATCCCACCTAAGGGACAAGTTTGCGGCCAATTGGTTAGGTCCGTATGTCATTGATAGCAAAATCGGACCCGGGACATACCGGCTAGCTTCTCTTGATGGTATCAAGGAAACAGAACCCTTGAATATCAGTCATTTGCGACCATTTCATATCTAAAGAGAGCCATATCCCAAAGGCTCCAAGGATTCTTGCAATCGCTTGGTCAAATCCCACAAAGGCTCCAAGGATTCTTGCAATCGCTTGGTCAAATCCCAAAATGCTCCAAGGATTCTTGCAATCGCTTGGTCAATCCCAAAATGCTCCAAGGATTCTTGCAATCGCTTGGTCAATCCCAAAACGCTCCAAGGATTTCCACAATCACTTGGTCAAAAATCATGAAAATTCAAAAACAACAAAAATCATCAAAAACAACAAAAATTTGCATCTCATTTCTAGGCATATTCAAATTCATCAATAGAGAGTTCTTCTCGCAATTCATCTTCATATTCACCAAAATCAATCCATCAAAAATACAAAAATACATAGCTGCATTCAAGCATCGCACCCATACATTGCACATTCATGGTCGTATAGGTCAAAAGGCACCATAGGCTGTCATGATTCTACTAGTCCATCTTGTTCCACATTGTTCCATCTTACAAAAACAGCAAAAACACCATTCATTTTACCACACTAGAGTCAGTGGTCTTTTAATGTATCAAGAGTTTTTCATGATTGAGTCATCATTTTGCTCTTTAGCAATGAAATGTATCAAGTCAAACAGATTTTACGAAGGTAGAGTTACACTTGCAATACACCTTGTTACGTAACATCCCAACACAAATTACAACACATAAAAATTCCCGAGTTGTGTGAACGAAGGATGAAACCTGCATAGTAATCCAGGTTACCATAAGCGAAACGGTTATCTTGCTCATCCCCCTGTGCGAATGACCCCAAGAATGCTTGAGAGTTGGCAAAAGGACAAGCGTCCTCCCTACCCAATTCCCTAAGAATCCCAAAGTTGCAAAACATCAAAAATTTGCAAATGTCAAAGCTCCAAAATTTGACATCCTACAGTGCACATATCAAAAGGCATAAAGCATAGTGATTCTCGTCACTCCATATCCATATCCCTTGCTCAAAAAAAAAAAAAAAAAAACAAATTAAAATAAACAGTGATTATTATCACTATAAAGAGCAAGTATCCCAATACAATTGAAGAAAAGAAGGGAGTTGACCTTGAATCCCTGGAACTCTCGACATTCTGACAGGTCATGAGGCAAGCCTCAGTATCGGTTTGGTTCATAGCCTATCGGTCACTGGCGGTAAACTTCTCGCATGACGATATATCTATCACATTAACTTGTGTACAGATCAATGTTTGCATGTGGATGAGCTAGCTTATGGTATCCTGGATGACACCGCAGATTAATCTAACTACATACAACAAAGGAGTTAGTGGAGCTAATTAGGTGATCCTCAGTACAGGTTCGGTTGAAAGCCCATCTGGCATTGGCGGTATCCTGACAAATACCACATAAATGAACTCAATCGCACACACAGGGATGTGAAATAGCTTGGTCAAAAACAAGTCCGATTCATACCTTGTTCAAAAGTCTTGTAAGATAAAATACAATCATGGCTAGTAAGTTAAAACCGTCTGAGTCTCGAAAAACCTTTGCTACATTTCTAAACCAACTGCGCTACTTTTCATCCTTACAATACCACCAAAAAATACAAAAAAAGAAACACCACATTTGTACATAGCCAAATAATGGAGATCTAAAACAGTCTATGGTGCCATAGTCAAACATCACAAAGTTCATCCATCCATCTTATTTCCGCATATCACATGCCAATCAAAAACACTTGCATCCATCATGCATCCATCAAAATAAATCAACATACAACATCGGTAATTATCATACCATATGCATCCATCAATATAAAGTAGCATGCATCCACCAACATCAACCATTGTGCATAAAGTCATGACATATACGCAAAGAAAGAAAATCAAAACAACAAAAACATCACAAAAAGCAACACAAAAACATAAGCAATAAATTGCCGGACACAAGTGCTCTTGCACTTAACCTCTTGGCACAACAAATCGATGTCGGGGCCCAAATTATCACCCTCCTACTTCCCCAAGAAGGCTACCATAGCTGGACCGCTCCACGGGAAGATGGGTTCTTGCTGATTTCACCCCATTATGGCATCACCAAAAGGGTTAACACCCACCAAAAATAGGTCCAAATGTCGAGAAATTGCACGTGCTCAAATGGTAAAACATCTAAAGGCACCCTAACCTAAGTCATCTTGGGTCAAGCGACTCGTCGCTTTTCTCACGAAGGTCATTCCCTCATCGATTCGTCGCTTGAGGGGGTAGTCACACTTAGTCACCAATCAACAACCACACACCCAATCAAGGCAATGACATGCATTCAAAGAATCATTGACAAAGACAATCACGCTCTTGCTTGGGGCAGTAAACAAGCAATCATTAAGTTGATCAAATACTTGGCATTCCCGAAGCATGAACACAAGGTTTCCCCTGTGGATAAAAGGTTGCGCCCTTTGCCTAATCATGACTGATCAATGTCCAAGCTCAAGTCACACCTCACCAAAATAGGTTAACACTTGAAATCAAATTCCTTAGCTCGTCAGAAGCAAGGATTCAAGAATGCATGCCCTTTCCATACTTGGGGCATCAAAAGTTGGTTAGGTTACCAAGAAACCCTAATCATTAGTGCTTTGGTTCTCTATTTTTGCTCAGCGCTGTGCCATGCACAACGCTTCCCAAAAAGGGGCATCTGTAGACACCAAAACAGCACCATTCTGATTAAGTGACTACAAACATTGATCGCATTGACATACATAGCTTTCAGGGCAGCCCTCAGAGGTCAAACAGTGGTCCTGGCCACTTGCACAGCAGTTTAGAAGGTCGGAAAAAGAGCCTTGCTAAAACCTTCATCAAAGTCTTCAAGCCTTGCTAAAACCTTCATCAAAGTCTTCAAGCCTTGCCAAAACCTTCATCGAAAGCAAAGTCTTTAAAAGCAAACAGGCCTCAACAAAAAGGGAACCTAGCCTTAGACGTCGCGAAATCGCGACGTCGCGATTTCGTGCGTCGCGAAATCGTGACACCTTTGGCCCCGAGGGGAGCCTCGACCAAAGGTGTCACGATATCGTGACACCTTTGGCCCCGAGGCTACCCTCGGCCAAAGGTGTCATGAAATCGTGACACCTTTGGCCTCGAGGGGAGCCTCGGCCAAAGGTGTCGCGATATCGCGACACCTTTGGCCTCGAGGCTTCCTCGGCCAAAGGTGTCGCGATATCGTGACACCTTTGGCCTCGAAGATATCGCGACACCTTTGGCCTCGAGGCTCCCCTCGGCCAAAGGTGTCGCGATATCGCGACGCGCGATATCGTGACACCTTTGGTCCCGAGGGGAGCCTCGGCCAAAGGTGTCGCGATATCGCGCGTCGCGATATCGCGACACCTTTGGCCCCAAGGGGAGGCTCTGCCGAAGTGTCGCGATATCGCGACACTTCGGCACTTTACGTCTAAAAAGCATATTTGCGATAATCAAAGGCGGACTTTGACGTGGCCGCCGCATCCAAAGAATGATTGCCACGTGGCACCCTTACGTGCCCCTCTCCAAAGAGACCCCGTGGATCTACAGAACGGCGGACTTTAATGAGACAAGCCGTTTCGAAACAAATCCGATCCAGAGCCACGCCTCATAACTGCGATCTGTCAGTGCGAGCCATGTCTCATAATGGCCCGATAAGGATCAAATCTAAGCGGCCCTTGCGGATTTAGGGTTTTAACATTAATGCTCTCAGAGGCGAAAACCTCTATAAAACTAGCTCGATACGAAGTAAGAAAAAAGAGAAGATTTTGGGTGAACACAACGAAGTGCTGTTCATTTGAAGACTCGATTATATCAGTTCCGACCTTCGAACCAGACATTCGACCACAGTGAATTACCAATTTGCCGACAACACATTATCCGGGATTTTGAGCCAATTCCTAGTGGGTTGGCGTCGAAGCTGGATTTTAACAAGGCGGCCCGCTTGGGCACCCTACGCATGTTCATAGTTTTACTTGAGTATATATATATATCGTTTTGAATATATCTTGTTAATGAACAGTATTTTAACCGTTTATGTTTCACATTTTCGAACACTTGCTATTTTCAAAGGTGACTAAAATAGTTTATGTTCTATAACATACGCTGTTTTCAAATACAGGTGCTATTGACAGTTGATTGTTTATTTGAATACAGGAAAGACAGCAAGCTAGAACTCATTAAACACCAGCGGCGGCAATACAGTTTGGCCCGCCCATTTTCAAATGTGGGCATGCGGATAGAAGCAATATTGACTTCGATTGTAACCGAGGCAGACTAACACTCCTGGCCCCTAAAAAGGCAGGAGATGTATTGTAACCGAACGGAATTAATTTATATTCGGTTGATTTAAAGTTCTGTTTTATTACATCTTTAATACTATTTTTCATTCCGAAATCTCATGCTTTCAAAAAACAGGGTATGATTTCTAATCACACCTTTGATAATATTGTTTTAATGAATGGAAAAGAAGTTGATGCACTTGAATTGTTAAATCAAATTCATCAACAATTGCTAATTGAATCTAGGATAAAAATTTTTAATGATCCTAATTTAGTAAATATCCTAGATGCTTGTAAATTGTTGCACAAATTTGATTGGCCTAAAAATTTGGAAAATGATTTGGCTTTGAAATTTGTAGAAATAGGCTCCTACTTACAAAATTGCATATTTGAAAAAGAGAGCCTAATTCTAAATCATGAATGGAATTATGAGGTTTATACCTTAAATAATAAACAAGAAAGAATTGAAAATCAATCATTGTCTAATCAATTTGAAAATTTGAATCTCACCTATGAGAATACTAATGGAACTAAATTTAATTGGTGGGGTGAGAGAGGAAAGTTGAAGTGGGTTGCATTGTTTGGTCTTGTCTTGTTTTTGTTGGATTCCCACAACATTTGGCATGCATATCATGTTATATTTTTTTTTTAAATGTTCTAATCATGTTTGGGATCCAGGAAAGTGATAGTCCAAGCTTTGCATCATCTTGTATTATAGTGTACATTTGTATATAGATTTTGGTTTTTGGTTTTGGGTTTGTGTTTTCAAGTTTCATTTTGGGATTGCTATTTGGATTTGGATTTAAGTTGTGTGTTGGTCCTTTGGACATTTTTGGTTTGTTTATGAAAAAAAAAAAAAATTGTTTTTGAGATGTCAACTTATGCCTAAAATTAGGAGAATATGAAACATTGGAATTGTATTGTAGAAAGCTCCACAAGTAACACAAACATTTAAATAATATCGTTTGAATCTTGTGATGCATGAAGTTGTCAGTTTTGCACATTATGGTAAAGTAGATGATATATTCCAAAAGAAGCAGTGCATTCACATCTCATGTCACATTCCACATTGCATATACATGTCATCTCAAGTTACATTTTCATTCCATGGGCAATCATTGAGAAGGTGTCGAATCCTCTTAGGATTATTACATAACATATATTAAAAGGATCCTAAGGTTGGGAACTGATGTCCGAAATATCTTGAACCAAGCACATTCTATGCACATTAAAGAATATCTTAGGCAAAATGATCAAAACCATGCTTGGAAGAAAAGGTGAGGTGAAAAGAATATTTCATGTCTATCCTATTATGCAACATGATCCTTAAAACAGTGGTTTTGACCACTTCCATAAATCTTAAAGCCTAAAATCAGAGTAGTAAGGATAGGGTTAAATCCTCATCGAAATTAGGTTGAGGATCCAACTCCCCAAAGCTTTGATTTGACCTATATGGAGTAGTAAGGATAGGGCATAAATTCTCATCTCGCTTAGGTTGAGAATCTGATTCCCCAAATATCCTATGTCTCATTTCATCATAAGTATTGGATTGGAAGGATCGTAATACATGTCCTCTATAAAGGATGGGTAGTCATCCCCAAGGTCCAAGAAATAAAATTAATATTTCTCATTTTTCATCTAAATCTTGGATTGGAAGGATCATACTACATGTCCCTAGCAAGGATGGGTAGTCATCCCCAAGGTCCAAGAAAAAAAAAAAATTAATATTTCCCATTTCATCTCAATATTGGATTGGAAGGATCATACTACATGTCCCTAGCAAAGATGGATAGTCATCCCAAAGGTCCAAGAAATAAAAGAAAAAGAATGAATGAAGCTAAATCATGGATTATGGGGTTAAGTATGCCCATGCATGGCAGCATGTCTTGTCTAAAAAACAAGACCACTGACTATTCAAAGGGTTAGACTAGCATGACCATTTCTTCCATAATTGGTTAAATTATTTTTCTCAAAGTGAGGTAATGAATTCCAAATCAGAGTAGTAAGAATAGGTTTAAACTCCCATCTCGATTAGGTTGGGAGTATGATTTTCCAAAGCTCTGATTTCACTTTCACTTACACATGGCTTCAAGATAGTAGTGACTCATAACCAACTTTGGGATCTAATAAAGCAATTCATTATACATGTAGTTGATCCTAAGAGGGTTTGATAATATTGAATGTTTGTGTATGATACTAGAAGGACTATGCATTTTATAAAAGCAAAATCTCTTAGCATATTTATTAGGTTACACAAATCATTCACAATCTCACATATGAATTCATGTAAAACTGACGATGGAATGTTGATCAATTTCAAACGATAGGGAATGAAACACATTGCACACACCGAGCTGATACTTAATGATTTTGATGATTCATGTATTTTTGATCTATGGGCATTTGTTTATATTTATTATGTGCTAATGCCTGTTTTCGAGTTTGTATACTTCCAGGTTGGGTTCTCACCAAAATGCTTAGAAGCATTTGATAGCAGAGTCGCCATTTGTTGTGGCTGATCCACAACACACCCCAAAATTGGGGACCCACCTTTTTTGCATGCTTTCAAAGAAAACTGCAGTGGCCTAGATGCTAAAAAATCAAAGGAAGAGCAAAATATAGCAAGAAAAAGAAAGTGTCGCAATATCGCGACATGTTGCTCTGTCGCGACCAGAAATGAAAAGTTGTCACAATATCACGACATGTTGCTCCATCGCGATCGAAAAATGAAAATTTGTTGCGATATCGCGACATGTTGCTCCGTCGTGGCCGAAAATGAAAAGTTGTCACGATTTCGTGACATGTTGCTCCGTCGTGGCTAGAAATGGAAAGTTGTCACGATTTCGTGACATGTTGCTCTGTCGTGGATAAAAATGGAAAGTTGTCACGATTTCGCAACATGTCACATTTTTGTGGCTAAGAGCAGCAAAATGCATCATGAAGAGAAAATGTCACGATATCATGACATGTTATGAAATCGCGGGTCATAGAAGAGAGAGAAAGATAGAATGGAAAATTATTGCGAATTCGTGACATGTCACAAAATCGTGGTCAAACCAGTCAAACAGGGCAAGGCACTAAAGTTATCACGATATCGTGACATGTCATGTTTTCACGACCTAAAGCAGTAAGACATGCCAAATGAAAAGATGTCACGATTTTGTGACAGAAAGTAGCCAAGTGGTACAAAGATGAAAGGCATCACGATTTTGCGACAGGAAGCAGCCAAGGGGTACGCAGATAAAAAGTGTCACAATTTCGCAATAGAAAGCAGCCAAGTGGTATAAAAAGAGAAAGCGTCATGATTTTGTGATAGGAAGTAGCCAAGGGGTACGAAGATGAAAAGCGTCACGATTTCACGACAGAAAGCTACCAAAGTGAAAGGAATGAAAAGGCATCGTGATTTCGTGACAGAAAGCTACCAAAGTGAACATAATGAAAAAGTGTCACGATTTCCCGACATGTCACATTTTTGCGGCCAGTAAAGCAAAACACAGCGAAAGAGAAAAATGTCGTGATTTCACGACAGGTTGCATCTACACAACCCGAAAGAGAAAAACATCACGATTTTGCAACAGGTTGCATTTGCTCGACTGTTGACATAAAAATGTCATGATTTCATGACATGTCTTATTTTTACGATGCATGAAGGCGGACAAGGCTGTTGACAGGAAAATGTCGCGATATCGCGACATGTCTCATTTTCATGGTGAAAGAAGAAAAGCTAAGCTACATACATAAAAACATCGCGATATCACAACATGCTATTTTTGGTCGTGATTTACAAGGGGCCATTACAAAACATGTAAAAAAGCGTGAAACACATGGCATAAAGGTGTAAGGGCTATAGAAGCGTTACAGGTCACAGAGAAGATCAAGCGTCTCGATGTCGAACATAAAGTCAAAAACAATGAAAAGGCAGGGAAGGTGAAACGAAGTGATCTAGGAGATGAAGCGAAGCATCACAGGGTGAAACAGAGAGCATTTCCAGAAAGTATAAAAGCAGAAGCATAGATTGGTACAAGGGTCAGAAAATCACTGCGGGCAGAGTTGTAGAGCCAAAGGCAATAAGCCATTCTGGGCCTTTTTTTGTGGTGTTTTTCTTCCACTTTGTCTGGATATTTCCTTTACATTGGACTAGGTAGAAAATTACTGTAAGCAGAATTGCAGTGCTGAAGGTCAGAGGGCAATTCTAGGCCTTCTTTGAGGTTATTTTCTTCCATAGACTAGGTTTGGGAAACCAGAGATTCTATTGTTGTATAATGACCAATTTTTAATACAGAAAATTCAGAGAGTTGCACCTCATTGACAAGAAAGGAGTTATTTTATGCATGCAGGATTGAATGTTTATCTTTCCCCTTTTCAAATTTCTAGGATTATAGGTGAAGTTTAATGCAAGTTCTCTTGGTTGCTTCATGCGAATGTCTAAATCTGAAAATTCCAGTTTAAACCCCAGAAACCAGCACCTAACTTACATGGATTGTGTGAGTTTGCAGGTTCAATAGGTTAAGTTGTATGCAAAAAACCTCATTGGCTTCGGTTTTGTCAAAATAGGATAGCATCATACTGAATGCACTTTTTATTTTTCTTTCACATTTTATTTTCATTTTTTTTTTTGCACTTTATTTTTACAGGCATAAAAAAAAAATTAAAAACTAAAAAATTCCAAAATCTGAAAATAGAAAATTTTCATTTCAAGGCCATAATTTCATTTTTAGTTTTATTTTTCATTCATGAGCCCATGATGACATTCCCTTCATGAAAATTCCAATTTCATTGAAGGAGTTCTGTTTTATGGCATTTTATCAATTTCCACTTTGAAGTTACAGCATGGTCATATAGGGACCAAATCACATTTGCTTTATTCGGGTTCAAAGAACAATCATTAAAGTTTCACAGTAAAATAAATCAACATTGCCCCTTGTTTTCAGTTACTTGCAACCACTAAGGTGTTCCAAGCATTTTTTATTGAATATATTTATTTGAGGTTATTAATACACAGATGTAAAATGCTAACATAGCGGAACCTTGGAGAAATTGTTTATTAAATTTCTTTGCAAGAGAGGATTTAGAACCCAAATCCTATCGGAGAGTGTGTTTTCACAATCGGGTGAAAATACTACTCAACACTACCCCTTTAATTTGCTCTATTTGTTTGGCTTAAAATTCTTCAAACTTTTCATCCCTTGTTAAGGGTGTTAAGGCAGGTGCCATTAAATATCTTAAAGAGAAAATTAAATTCTTCCATATACTATTTTGAGGGTATACTGAAAGAAATATCATCTTAGTACAAATTGTAGGACCTTCATCATGGCAATTATCAATAAATACTTAAGTGATACACAATTGCTAAAAGGTCCTAACTATTCAACATGAAAAACTAAGATGAAAGCCATCTTGACTGTAGAGGACATGTGGGATTTAGTTGATGGCACTGAATCAAGACCTATAACAACATGAGTAGATAAAAAATCATGGGATAAAAAGAACAATCGTCTTCTCATGTTGATACTCCTAGTAATTACTGATGAGATCCAGCCTCACATAAGTGAACCTAAAACTGGTAAAGAGGCATGGGATGCTCTTAGTACCATTTTTGAAGGCAAAAATCAATCAACTATTCTAAACCTTCAAACACAACTTCATACACTCCATATGAAGTCAGGTGAATCAGTAGAACTATTCCTCTGCAGAGTGGCAGATCTGAAGTCTAAACTTAATGCTTTAGGGGTCAAAGTTGAAGACACCATTTTGACTTTAGTAATTTTGAGAGCTCTTCCTGAAATCTAAAAAATGTTTATTACATCCCTTAATGTTTCACAAAGAGTTGTCACCTTTGTGGAGTTAGTCAATTTACTTCAAACTGAGGAAGCAAATCAACTCCAAAATGATGAAGTGTCAAATAATGCACTTTATTCAAACAATAAGGGTGATAAGAAGAAAGGAAAATTTTTAAAGGGAGGATCATCCTCAAAGGGTAAGGGAAAGCAATCTCAAAAGAGGTTTTGATCACATTGTAAAAAGGACAACCATGACACCAATTGGTGTTGGTTCAAAAACAAGCAAAACAAGAAAGACAAAGACACAACACAAAATCAAAACAAAGGCAATATTGCTAGTGAAGTGTCTAGTTTTGATTCTAATTTTGGTTCAGAAAAAGCACACAGAGTGCTTATTGCTAAAACAATATTGTAGAAGGAAAACACATTTGTCACCTTGAGCAAAACACCATTTCCTCTCTATCTCTTTTAGGCTTCATAAATAACATAAGTTTTTGTTTGAAGTACTTGTAATAAAGGGGTGTTTGTACCTCTTTTAGGCTTCATAAAATAGCAAACTCTCATTGTTTGAAGTTCTTGTAACAAAAGGAGGGAATTTTCTAGTGTAAAATTGCCTAGGAGGCAATATTTGTAAAAATCCTTCACAAAACTCTTGAGTTGCACATATTTTTGCTATTTAGAGGTGACATACATTTCTTTTTCTTCACAATATTTTGTAAAAAGAGAAGAAGACTTATAAGGGTGCATTTTCGATAGCGACCGACACCTTAGTCATACTTCTTTCAAAATTTAATTACAACATGTTTTGCAAAAAGAAGGGGGAACTTATAAGGGTGCATTTTTTGCAGTGACTGACACCTTAGCTACCTTATATTTTGCAAACTCATATTGTACTTCAATGAACCTCGTATGAAGTGATCTATTCTACTACACCTAGCGATTGCAATGGCTGGTTACCCATGCAATTAGGTTGGATGACAAGATTACAATAAGGACATTCATTGATGTGAAGACAAAGTGAGAAATGACACATTTTTTGCTTAGGAGCAGCTAGAGCATTGTGATAGAGCAAGAACTAGCAGATCAAACATCTTTTTCATTGTATTGGGATAGTTATATACTTTACCCAAATATTTTTGTATAGGAGGATGTATATGTATTACCCAAATGATGTAATAAAGGGGATGTTAGAGTAATATTCCATTCTTTGGGATATTTACCCTTTTACTCCACTAGGTAAAATAGGTAGTATATTGCATTATAATACATAGGTAGATTATTACATTTACTTTTCTACTTTCTACCATGTAGATATTTACTATCTTAAATATCTAATGGTAATTCCTAAATATCCTAGGTTAATAATCCTAAACCAAACGCTCTACCTTATATGACACGTTGCTTAGCATTATTTCAGAATTATTGTTTTATATGCTATTTTGTATCCTATTTAAACTATAGGTACTAAAATATATGGTTAATTCAATTTATCATTTGATTAAACAAACTATGATCTCCTGGTCACACATATTTATTGCAAGAAAAACAATGACCATGGAAGAAATTATGTGACATGTTTGGATGTCTTGGAATTTGTGTAGAATTCATCTTACTTTTGTGATTAACTCTTATCCAAGGTTCTCCTTTGCTTTATTCTTTTCTTATATCCTTTGCTTGCTTATCCTTGTTTGAGGTTTCTGCTTTCTAAAGACTTGATTCCTCTTTCTATTTCTCATATTTTATATCTTGTAGTACCTTGGTCCTTTCAACTTTATTCCTTAGGTGAAAATTTTCTGCTTCCAATATTTCACATTATGTTTTCCTAACTCTTAATAGATCTGTCATGTCTTTCTCAATATTCTTTCCTTCTTCCACCCTAATCTTGATATTTGTGATATTTTGTATAAGTTCCATCCTTGCTTCTTCATCTTCTTGAACTTGTTCTTTCAAGCTTGAATTTTTCTCTCTAAGTCTTTCCAATTTTTGAGAGCAACAAAGAATTCTTCTTTTATGTCAAACATAGTCTCTTCTTCATTTTTTGAAGTCATGTGTGCTATTGATGGATCCTCTTCCAAGCTGTTAGTCTTTTCACGAAGAGACCCGCTGATACCAATTGAAGAACATGTGCTTATACTGAGAGGGGGGTGAACAGTATACAATAAAACTTTTTGCTTTTTAATCCAAATAATAGCATCAACATTACTAAAGTAGTAAACATCACAAAAAGCATCACACACATGAGAGACATGATTTTTACGTGGTTCACCCAAATATGGCTACCTCCACGGAGAAAATATTTCTTATAAATTTTTCTCAAATAAATTCTCTTGGGAATCCTTTCCCTACAATGTTTATGGACCTCTGTCCAAAGGAGATGTTGATCCCCTTAACTCAAGTTCATGGATCTCTATCCATAGGAGAACTCCTTCTCCTCTGCTCTGGTTGGTGATCCTCTAGAAGACTACTGCCTCCACTACACTGGCTTGTGGATCTCTCTCCACTGAAGACTCTTGTCCCCACTCGGAAGACCTATCCTCACTACCCTGGCTGATGGATCTCTATCCACTAGAGACTACTGTCCTCTCTGCTCTGTCACCTCCAAAGCTCTATCTCAAATCTGCTCAACAAGTCCACTCATAACTTGCTCAAATCTGCTCAACAAGTCCACTCAAAACCTGCTCAAATCTGCTCAACTCTGCTCAACAAGTCCACTCAGAACTTGCTCAAATATTCTCAACAAGTCCACTTAGAACCTGCTCAAATCTTCTCAACAAGTCCACACAGAACTTGTCCAAATATGCTCAACAAGTCCACACAGAACTTGTCCAAAAACTCATAGAAACATAAAGAGAATTGTTAGAGACCCAATATGTTTCAACTCAATGCTCAATCACTTTCTCAACTCAAATCAGAATATAGAATAGTTTGTTTTATGGAACTTGAACAATCACTTCACACATCCACTTGACTAGGCTCAATCAACTCTACTCAACCAATCACTCAATGAAACACTTCTTTCTCACAAACCCTAGTCCAAGCATATAACCACCAACTCAAAATGTTTCCAACAATGCTCAACAACAAATCTCACATAACAATGATACTCATGTTCTTTTCAAAACTCTAACTCAAGTTCTTCACACAACCAATGGCTTCAACAACAATGCTTATCAAACAAGGTTTTAACAACAACTCTTTATTCCAGAAAACCTTGAAGCATTAACTCAAACACTCTCAATAGGAAACCCTAATCAAGTCCTTTTCACTCCAAACTTATTTTCCAGAAAACCAATCAATCAACTCAACTTATGGAAGAATGTGCTCATACCTTTTTATTGAAGATGAAGGGATCTCATAAATCTGTCACAACCACAAACACTTCTATGCCAAGCTCAAAGAGGTTAGAAGATAAATATTTCTCACAATATAATGTAAATACTCAATTACACCTTATCACTCCAACTTTCAAAAACAACCATCAATATACATAAAATATTTATCCAATAACACCTTATAAACTCCCAACTAAAATAAACTTAACATCCACCAAAAATAACTCAAACCTCTTTGATTTAAATTAATGGCAAGAGAAACTTTGATAAAAATCAAATCTACTTTCTTTATAATTCCAATGATATAAATCACTCATCAATAACACAACCTCTCATTAACCCTTATTACTCCACAATAATAAAAATCAATTGTCAAATGAACAACCTTTCATAAACCCTTATTATCAAATAATAAAATCAATTAAATAACAACTTTCACAAACCCTTATTACTCCAAAATAATATAAATAAAAATAATCAACTTTTCACAAACCCTTATAACTCCACAAAAACCTTAGGCAAATAAATATTTTAATTATCAAAAATTACCTTTGCCAATGGTGGGTTTTGAACCCTCAATATCTGCCTCCGTGAGCGCTCTAGCCGTGGCTTTGACCATCGCATGCGCTAGATGCACGGTTAAGAGCTTAGACGCTCTTCCTCCTCTTTGTCCTCGATTTACGTGCAAAAAAGGCATATGCAAAATATTTCCCTTGGCGCTCAAGACACACACCACTCCACGTGAATCGATCATGGGCTTCTCAACTCCCAACGCCTTCACAAAACATGTACTACCAATGGACCATCATGTCCTTTGCATTTCAACCAATATGCTCTTTCCCTTATCTCTTTTCACCTGGTACTAAAGACAAGCAAAATTCTTGTCTTCTTCCTCAATGAATAACAATTGCATGAAAATGTTTCACTATATCACATGTAAAAACAAATGTCGAGGGGTAAGTTTTGAATGCCTCCTTGGCATTAATATATACATGAAATCCCTTTGTTTCTTAGACATCGGTGCTTCCACTTATTTTATGACGTCGGTGCTCCCACCTTTATAATTTATAAATTATTTAAATTCTAAGGAATTTAAATTTTATAAATTATATTTATAAACTTTAGCTTTAAAAATATTAAAGCCTTCCTTGGGTTTAAACTTAAACCTTTAACTTGTAAATTATTCTTCCACCATGGGTTTACCATAAACCCTCATAAAACATTATTTTGCCAACTTTTTCTTCAACTCTTCGCATTGTTCCTGGTGTTGTTGATGGTGTGCTCCATGGTATTAATGATGACTTTTCACCTTGACATCAATGACAACTAACTGAGCTCAAAATGTCCAACAATCTCCCCCTTTGTCATTGATGGCAACCCAATTTCCTTTTACTGAAAACTTGACCTTTCCTTTGTTCTGCTCCCCCTGGGACATTGCTCCCCCTGGCTCAATGCTCTCTCAAATATCAAATCTCTCCCCTTACTCAAATCTCTCCCCCTTTGACATCAATGGCAAAGGGTCACCTTTGGGGCTCGGGGCTAAGAATGAGCCTCTTAGCTTAGCCCCTCCCCCACCTTCTTTTGAGGTGGTTAATTCTAGGGTGGGAGTCTCACTCCCAATTTTCCTCGAAGATACTCAAAAGTTTCCTTTGAAAGTGGCTTAGTGAAAATATCTGCTATCTGTTCCTTTGTAGTGACATATTCCAATCTGACCTATTTATTTGTCACCTGTTCTCTCAGAAAATGGTACTTAATCGGAATGTGCTTTGTCCTGGAGTGCATTACTGGATTTTTTGAGATACTTATGGCACTAGTATTATCACATAGTATAGGAATGGGATGATCATGCTTTATCTTGAAGTCTTCTAGAGTTCTCTTCATCCATAACACCTGTGTACAACTGGCTACTACTGCAATGTATTCTGCTTCTACTGTAGATAAAGATATTGAAACCTACTTCTTACTTAACCAAGAGACTAGACATTCTCCAAGAAAGAATGCTCCTCCACTTGTGCTTTTTCTGTCATCAATGCTTTCGGCCCAATCTGCATCTGTATATGTTGTTAGTGTGAAACTATCACTTTTGGGATACCAAAGCCCAAAATCCATAGTCCCTTTTAGATACCTAAAAATTCTTTTTACTGCTGCCACATGTGTTTCCTTAGGTGCTGCCTGAAACCTTACCACTAATCCCACTGAATCTGGTCTCGTAGCTGTAACATATAATAAGCTGCCAATCATAGATCTGTATAATCTCTGATCTACCTCTAGAGATTCATCATCCTTACTCAACTTGCACCCTGTGACCATGGGAGTACTTACCGGTTTACAATCTTCTAACCTAAATTTCTTTAACATTTCCTTTATATACTTGGCTTGTGAGAGAAACACTCCCCTTTCTGATTGTGAAATCTGAAGTCCAAGAAAGAAGGACAATTCACCAAGCATAGACATCTCAAATTCATTTTGCATGTTCTTAGCAAATTCCTTACACATCTTATCATTGTTTCCCCCAAAAATTATGTCATCAACATAAACAACCACTATTAGAAGATCACTCCCTTCATTTTTGATATATAAATTACTATCTGCTATTCCTTTTTTGAACCCCTATTCCTGAAGATACTTATCCAATCTTGAGTACCATGCTCTAGGAGCCTGCTTTAAACCATACAATACCTTTTTCAATCTGCATACCTGATCTGGTTTATCTGCTAGTATGAATCCCTCTGGTTGTTCAATATAAACCTCTTCTTCTAGAACCCCATTTAGAAATGCTGACTTGACATCCATCTGATATACCTTGAAGTTCTTGAAACTTGAGAATGCTAAAAACATCCTTATAGCTTCAAGTCATGCAACTGGAGCAAAAGTCTCATCAAAGTCAATTCCTTCTACCTGTGCATAACCTTTGCATACTAACCTTGCTTTATTTCTGACCACTTGTCCATCTTCATTTAATTTATTTCTGAATACCCATTTTGTGCCAATCACATTTTTGTCCTTTGGTCATGGAACAAGTTCCCAAGTTTTTCTCTTCTCTATCTGATCCAATTCCTCATTCATTGCCTTAATCCAAAATTCATCCTCACTTGCCTGAGTGAAGTCTTTTGGCTCAATCTTAGATAGCAAAGAAAAATTTGCTTGTTGAGATGGTTTTATTATTCTTCTCCTTGTCTATCTTTCCTCTGGATTCCCGATGATCTGCTCTTTTGGATGATGTTTCTGTACATACCTGGATGGAGTTTTGGGAAGAAGTCTTCGTGTTTCTTCTTCTTCTTTATCTGATTCCTCACAAAATTCTTCTTGACAACATCCATCTTCTTGATACACAATTTGTTGAACTGGTTCTCTTGAATCTATCTTCTCATCAATTGTTACATTTATACTTTCCACCATAGTGTGTGTTCTTTTGTTGAAGCATCTGTAGGCTTTACTCCTTGTGGAATAACCAAGAAAAATTCCCTCATCACATCTTGGATCAAACTTGCCTAAGTTTTGGTCTTCCCGTCTTATGTAACATTTGCTTCCAAAAATTTTGAAGTGTTTTATAGTGGCAGGTCTTCCTTTCCAAAGCTCATATGGAGTCTTGTGATGATTTACCCTCATTTGAGCCCTAGTGATTATGTATACTGTTGTGTTTACAACTTCTCTCCAAAAACCATCTGATAACTTAGATTCATTCAGCATAGCTCTAGCCATGTTTTCAATAGTCCTATTTTTCCTTTCAACTACCCCATTTTGTTGAGGAGTTCTTGTTGTTGAGTACTCTCTCTTGATTCCATGTTGTTCACAAAACTCTACAAATTCATTTGAAGTAAATTCTCCTCCTCTATCAGATCTCAGACACTTAATCCTTTTGCCAGTTTCATTTTCAACCAATTCCTTGAATGCTTTGAATTTTTCAAAGGCCTCTGACTTCTCTTTTAGGAAGGCTACCCAAACCATTCTGGAATAATCATCTATAAACAATATAAAGTAGCTCTCACCTTGAATGCTTTGTGTTCTGGTAGGACCACACAAATCAGTATGTATTAGGCTCAAAGGCTCAGATGACATATATCCTTTTGACTTAAAGGTTGTCCTAGTTTGCTTTCCATGTTGACAAGGTGCACAAATTATGTTTTGAGGTCTTCTTATTTTGGGTAAATCTCTAACTGCCTGTTTATTGCTTATATTGACTATGTTGTCAAAATTCAAGTGACCCAATATTCTATGCCATAACCAACTCTCATCTTCTTGTGATAGAAAGCACTTTTCCCCTTTGATCTCATTGAGCATGTATAAGTTGTTTGGGGTTCTTCTTGCATTGGCAATGATTTTTCCAGTTTCTGATTTTCTTATCTCACATCTATCTGGATGGAAAGTAACCATGTATCCTTGATCACAAAGTTGACTTATACTTAGCATATTGTGTTTTAACCCTTTAACATACAAAACATTCTCTATTTTTGTTTTCCCATTGTCTAAACTTAGAGTTCCTCTTCCACCAATCCTTGTTGATCCATTATCACCAAAACTTACTGAACCTCTATTTGTTTCTTTCAGTACAATGAATTTGTCTTTGTCTCCTGTCATGTGACTAGAGCAACCACTATCAAGATACCATTGTTCTTCTTTATCCTGAGCATGAAGGGCTGTTTGCACTAACATTGATCTAGCCTTAACATTTTCCCTTTCATCTTTCCTAGTTGTTGAAATTGTTTTTCTAGACTCAGGAAGTATCATTTTACACCATCTAGCCTTGTGCCCAAAATTATTGCATTTGTAACATATAACATCATCATCCATGAGAGGTGCAAAGGAATTGAAATATCTATTGTATCTTGCATGATGAAAATAGTGTACAACTCTATGACCATATTTATTGCAAGAAAAACAATGACCATGGAAGAAATTATGTGACCTATTTGGATGTCTTGGAATTTGTGGAGAAGTCATCTTCCTTTTGTGATTAACTCTTATCTAGGGTTCTCCTTTGCTTTCTTCCTTTCTGATATCCTTTGCTTGCTTATCCTTGTTTGAGGTTTCTACTTTCTGAAGACTTGATTCCTCTTTCTATTTCTCATATTCTGTATCTTGTAGTACCTTGGTCCTTTCAAATTTATTCCTTAGGTGAACAATTTCTACTTCTAATATTTCACATTCTATTTCCCTGGCTCTCCTTTTCCCCCCCCCCCTTTCCTCTTCATCTTCTTGATCTTCCTTCAAGCTTGAATTTTTCTCTCTAAGTCTTTCCAATTTTCTAAGAGCAACAAAGAATTCTTCTTTTATGTCAAACATAGTCTCTTCTTCATTTTTTGGAGTCATGTGTGCTATTGATGGATCCTCTTCCAAGTTGTTAGTCTTTTCACGGAGAGACCCACTCTGATACCAATTGAAGAACATGTGCTTATACTGAGAGGGGGGTGAACAGTATACAATAAAAATTTTTGCTTTTTAATCCAAATAATAGCATCAACATTACTAAAGTAGTAAACATCACAAAAATCATCACACACATGAGAGACATGATTTTTACGTGGTTCACCCAAAGATGGCTACCTCCACGGAGAAAATATTTCTTATAAATTTTTCTCAAATAAATTCTCTTGGGAATCCTTTCCCTACAATGTTTATGGACCTCTGTCCAAAGGAGATGTTGATCCCCTAACTCAAGTTCATGGATCTCTATCCACAGGAGAACTCCTTCTCCTCTGCTCTGGTTGGTGATCCTCTAGAAGACTACTGCCTCCACTGCATTGGCTTGTGGATCTCTCTCCATTGAAGACTCTTGTCCCCACTCAGAAGACCTATCCTCACTACCCTAGCTGATGGATCTCTATCCACTGGAGACTACTATCCTCTCTACTCTATCACCTCCAAAGCTCTACACTAAAATCTGCTCCATAAGTCCACATAGAACTTGCTCAAATCTGCTCAACAAGTCCACTCAAAACTTGCTCAAATATGCTCAACAAGTCCACTCAAACCTGCTCAAATCTTCTCAACAAGTCCACTCAGAACCTGCTCAAATCTTCTCAACAAGTCCACTCAGAACCTGCTCAAATATTCTCAACAAGTCCACACAGAACTTGTCCAAATCTGCTCAACAAGTCCACACAGAACTTGTCCAAAAACTCATAGAAACATAAAGAGAATTGTTAGAGACCCAATATGTTTCAACTCAATGCTCAATCACTTTCTCAACTCAAATCAGAATATAGAATAGTTTGTTTTATGGAACTTGAACAATCACTTCACACATCCACTTGACTAGGCTCAATCAACTCTACTCAACCAATCACTCAATGAAACACTTCTTTCTCACAAACCCTAGTCCAAGCATATAACCACCAACTCAAAATATTTCCAACAATGCTCAACAACAAATCTCACATAACAATGATACTCATGTTCTTTTCAAAACTCTAACTCAAGTTCTTCATACAACCAATGGCTTCAACAACAATGCTTATCAAACAAGGTTTTAACAACTCTTTATTCTAGAAAACCTTGAAGCATTAACTCAAACACTCTCAAAAGGAAACCCTAATCAAGTCCTTTTCACTCCAAACTTATTTTCTAGAAAACCAATCAATCAACTCAACTTATGGAAGAATGTGCTCATACCTTTTTATTGAAGATGAAGGGATCTCATAAATCTGTCACAACCACAAACACTTCTATGCCAAGCTCAAAGAGGTTAGAAGATAAATCTTTCTCACAATATAATGTAAATACTCAATTACACCTTATCACTCCAACTTTCAAAAACAACCATCAATATACATAAAATATTTATCCAATAACACCTTATAAACTCCCAACTAAAATAAACTTAACATCCACCAAAAATAACTCAAACCTCTTTGATTTAAATTAATGGCAAGAGAAACTTTGATAAAAATCAAATCTACTTTCTTTATAATTCCAATGATATAAATCACTCATCAATAACACAACCTCTCATTAACCCTTATTACTCCACAATAATAAAAATCAATTGTCAAATGAACAACCTTTCACAAACCCTTATTACTCCAAAATAATATAAATCAAAATAATCAACTTTTCACAAACCCTTATAACTCCACAAAAAACCTTAGGCAAATAAATATTTTAATTATCAAAAATTACCTTTGCCAATGGTGGGTTTCGAACCCTCAATCTCTGCCTTCATGAGCGCTCTAGCCATGGCTTTGACCACCATGTGCACTAGACGCACGGTTAAGAGCTTAGACGCTCTTCCTCCTCTTTGTCCTCGGTTGGCATGCAAAACAAGGCATGCACAAAATATTTCCCTTGGCACTCAAGACACACACCACTCCACGTGAATCGATCACGGGCTTCTCAACTCCCAATGCCTTCGCAAAATGTGCACTGCCAATGGACCACCGTGTCCTTTGCATTTCAACCAATATGCTCTTTCCCTTATCTCTTTTCACCTGGCGCTAAAGACAAGCAAAATTCTTGTCTTCTTCCTCAACGAATAACAATTGCACGAAAATTATTTTCTATTGTTGGCAATTTTGGGTTTGAGATCCTAGCTTCTTGTCTATGAGTTGTCATTGATGTCAAAAGGAGCTGGCATTAATGTCAAGAGGATTTATTGGCTTCAAAGGTTGAAGATTCCAAAGAATATTTTCTAGAAGATTTCGGAGAGATTCCATGTGGGAGATGAAAAGGTTTTTATCAAAACCATGGCAGGTTTAAGGGTTTTTATTAAAACCAGGTGGATGCATTAAGGGTTTTTCTCAAAACCACTCTCAGCTTAATGCAAATGCTGGAGACACTTATTAATTAAATAACTTAATTAATAAAACCTTTTAAGGTTTTTTAATTAATTATTTATTTGATTTAGTGATTAAATTATTTTAATAATTTAATGGGTTCTCCACCTAAGGTCTAAGGTCTAAAAGACCTTTGATTATTTTTAAATAATCAAAAGGGTTTCATAAACCCTAAAGTTGTTTCGAAGGCGCCAAAATAATATTAATTCGAAAAGTTTGAATTATCCTCCCATCGACGTCGTGCATAGCATGGAAGTTTGGCTATATAAGCCATAACCTATAGTCCAAAGCAAAGGTGTAAAAGAAATTGGAATTGCGCAAAGGTTGGGAAGTAAAAGCTACGGCTATCATTTTTTTGCCACGTTTATCCACCGCCAAAGGGTTAAGGAGAAGGAGACTCTTGCTAGCCTTCAAGCTAGCGTCGTTGGCCTAGTGGCAACGACTGTTCTGTGAAGGCGCTTGAAGGGAGGTCAAGCGTTCGACTCCCGCCGTGGAGTGTGAGAAGAGTTTTTGCGCTCCGATTTTTTGGAGGCATTGTTGACCCGCGATTTTTGGAAGCATTTTTTTGGTAAGGTTTTTTAAATAAAATCTGCATTTTGTTAAAGAAGAAGTGGTTGGGCAGATTTATTTAAAATTATTTTTAAGGTTAAATGCTTCTTTGGAGATATAAGGTTGATAGTGTGTGGTTGAGATTTTTGGCTTGATTGTTGAGTGAGATTTGCTTAGAAGCTATTATTCCTTGAGCATGGTTTAATTAATTTGGAGAAATAAGGTGTAAAAGGATATATTGTTTGTATGCTTTATATTTTTGGTAGTTGACTTCTAAGGATTGGAGTCATAAGGTGTTTTATGGAATAAATATTTTTGTGGTTACTTTTATGATCTAACCCTAACTTGGTGGCAAAGTTGAGGGTGGTGTTGGTAAGAGGTTGAAGAACTATTCTCTTCTTCCTCAAACAAAGGTATGGGCAACTTCTTCCATGTATATTGTTGATGGTGTATTTTCTGAAATTGAGTTTGGAGTGAAAAGGTTGTCTACTAGGTATTCTTGTTGGTGTAAATCCCATTTTCTGGATATTGAAGATTGTTTATGCATTAAAATCATTGATGAGTTTTTTGGGTGAATGCATAATTCTGGTTGAGGAAGAGGAAGCATTTTTGCACTAGGGTTTATGTTAGTAAGTCTTGCTACTTGCTTTGAGTTGGTGAAACCCTTAGTTGGCTGTTTTGAGATTGATGGTTGAGTTGCTTCCATAGAGGTTGTTTTGATCAAGTTAATGCTTTACTTGATACATGATTTGGGCTTACTCCATTGAGATTGATTTGAGCAAGTTATTCTTTGCATTGGTGATTTATGTTGGTGGTTGTTTTGTTCAAATATCTTTGGAGGGAAAAGGATGTCTACTAGTTTCCTTTTCATGTAGTGATTGGTTGAATGCTTCAAGGTTAATGTTGAGTTGAATGATGTTGGTTAAACCTTGTCTATAAGCATTGTTGTTAAAGCCCTAATTGGTTGAGAAAAGATATTGGTTGTGGAAAGAACATGAGTATCATTGTTATATGAGATATTGCATGGTTGGCAATTGTTGGGTTGTGTTTCATGTTCTTGAGAAAAGCATACTACATCTATCTTATTCTTTTGAGATTGAGATTGAGTTGAGATTGAGATTGGGAGTTAAGTATAGAACATATTGAGTCTCTAACAATTCTCTTTATGTTTCTATGAGATTTGAGATTGAGATTGGGAGTTAAGTATAGAACATATTGAGTCTCTAACAATTCTCTTTATGCTTCTATGAGGTTGATGAATCACATTGGGTCTCTAACAATTCTCTTTGTGGGTTCATGCTAAGCAAGTTTTTCTTGATGAACTTGTGAGCTGATTTGGACGAGGTTCTAGTGAGGACTTGTGAGCTGATTTGGACAGGTTCTAGTGAGGACTTGGGTGATTTGGAGGTTCTAGTGAGGACTTGTGAGCTGATTTGGAGAGGTTCTAGTGAGGACTTGTGAGCTGATTTGGACAAGTTCTAGGGAGGACTTGTGAGCTGATTTGGACAGGTCCTAGAAGAGGACTTGAGGACAGAGTTGAAGTGGTTCTTTGAGAAGAACCTGAGGATAGCTTTGACAAGTCTTTGAGAAGGCTTGTGTGCAGTAGAGATTGATTTGTTCAAGCTTTATGAGTTGAGCTTGGGACAGATCTGAGAGTGAGGAAGACTTGTTTGGACAGTATTGTGTTTAGTACGGGGTTGATGAGTTGTTGTGGAGGTGATCGGTGAGGACGAGAGGTCTCTTGAGGCTGAGCATTGAGGACAGGAGGTCTTCTGTAGAAAGAAGTTCCACATGCTAGCGGAATAAGAGGTAGGTGATCTTCTGAAGTATCATTTCCAAAAGTGAGGGGAAGGATTCTCCTTTGGGTAGGGAGGCTCATAAATTCGATGAGGAGGGGAAGGATTCTCCTTTGTGTAGGAGGCTCATAAATTCGTGAGGAGGGAAGGATTCTCCTTTGGGCGGGAGGCTCATAAATTCGTGAGGAGGGGAAGGATTCTCCTTTGGGTAGAGGCTCATAAATACTTGAGTAGGGGAAGGTTTCTCCTTTGGGCTGAGGCTCATAAACATTGTAATTGGGAAGGATTCCCAAAGAACTTTGAGAAAGCTTTTTAGAGAAAAGTTTTGTGGATGTAGCCCATGTTGGGTGAACCACGTTAAAATTGGTGTCTCATTGTGTGTTGCTTTATGCATTGCTTTGATATTGCTATTGGTTCATTGCTTTGCGAAGTTGAAGTTAAATAGAGAAAGTAAAAAGAGGTCTTATCTTGTTCACCCCCCTCTCAGTATAAGCTTGTGTTCTTCAATTGGTATCAGAGCGGGTTCCTTCGAAAAGTTTAACAGCTTGAAGGAAAAGATTGTAAAGAACACAATGGAATCTACAAGTGGTAATGCAGCACCTATTCTTGATGGGGCAGATTTTGGGCTTTGGAGTGCTAGGATGAAGGTTCATCTTATGGCTCTTGGAAATGAAGTTTGGGAAGTGATTGAGGATGAGTATACCATTCCTGAGCATGGTCCTTCTACTAAGGAAGAGAGGCTCCTACATCATAGCAATTCAAAGGCAATGAATGCAATCCTGAAGGGTTTCTTAGAAGGCAGATCTTACCAAGGTGATTCACTGCAAGACAGCTAGTGAAATGTGGAAACAGTTGAAGGTGGTTCATACAGGTGATGCAAATGTCCGAAAGGCCAAGTTGAGACACTTCAAAGGTATGTTTGAACAACTCAAGATGAATGATGAAGAAAATATTAGTGACTATATGCTTCGTATGGATGAGATTGTTAACTCTATGAAGGAACTAGGTCTTGAGCTTGCTGAAAATGATATTTGTGATAAGATTTTGAGGTCTCTTCCAAATAGATTTAGTGAAAATATTTTTGCTATTGAGGAAGCTAAGGATTTGGATAAGTTGAAAAAGGATGAGCTTCATAGTATACTTGCAGCATTTGAGTTGAGAACTCAAGTGAAGGTTGATGTTAAGAAGGAGGCGACTTTCAAGGCTACCAAGAAATCCAAGGGTAAAGAGCTTCAAGATAGTGATGAGTCTTCTAGTGATGAAGAGGCATATTACAGCAAGAAGGGCAAGTTCTCAAGAAAGCACAAAGGTATGAAATATGTCAAGTGTTTCAATTGTGGAAAGTTTGGTCATTATGCTACTAAGCTGTATCTGCTACCAAGGATGAAAGTGATGAAGATAAACGGGATTATAAGAGCAAGGATTCAGAAGGCACAGGCATCAAAGGAAGAATAAATATGAGCAAAGCAATCAAGGAAAGAGGTACTCTCACAAACACAAGAAAAGTTTCTACCTAGACAAGGCAAGTAAGTGTTCTAGTAGTGATAGTGAAAGTTCTTCAAGTGATGTTGGAAATGAGATGTTGTTCCTAACAGAAAAAGAAGAAGAAAAGAAACATAGATTTGTCCTTATGAAATGTTTTAGATGTGGAAATTTTGGACATCTTGAGGATGATTGCACAAATGATGGATTGATTTCTAGTTATACTATGTATGAGGATGCTTCGAAAAATTGTGAGGAAGATCTTTGTATGGCTTTAGAAAAGGGTAGCACCTCTAGTGATAAGAAATCTGAAAAAGTCATTGATGTTTCAAAAGGCAAACAAATAGAGGAAGTTATAGAGGATGGTGAAGTAGATCTTGAAGCTGAACTTGTTAGTGCTCTTAGTGCTTTGAAAAAGGAAAGAAAGAAGAATGCTAGACTCAATGATAAATTGGATGAATGTTGTATTGAGAGAGATGAGCTTATAGAAAGTCTTGACTTCTCTATAGCTAAGACACAGAAACTTAAGGATAAGTTAGAGTCTAAGGTTCTTGAGTGTAGAGAGTTGGAGCAGAAAGTGGCTTCCTTGAAAGAGGAAACTAAAGAGTACAAGGAGAAGCTTTACAGGTTTGAATATAGCACCAAAAAGGTAAAGTCAATCATCAAATATCAAAGAAGGACAACGAGATAAAACAGGTCTTGGTTTTGGTAAGAAACACATGGAGCAGGTTGGCGACTCCTTGGGAATCTAGTAAGAGATTTCGAAAGGAAGAGAGTTCTGATGAGGAAAGTACTTCAGAAAAAGAATCCTTGAGTGATAGATGCACAGAATCAGAAAACAGGAATCAAAAAAAGGGAGAAAGTTTACAGGACCTAAGAGGTCAAATCAAGGAAAGTTTAATGGTAGATGTTTTGCTTGTCACAAGTTTGGTCACATGGCTTCACATTGCATGACTCAAGTGAGGAAGGTAAATGGCAGATTCGAGAGGTGGTAATTTCTTTCAAGGGTATTGCTACTCTTGTAAACAGTTTGGGCACAAGGTTGTTTATTGCAAGGCTAATAACGAGGAACAGGGTTGGTCGGAACAGATGGAGTCAAAGATCAGGTATGCCTCAAATAAATAACATTGTTAGTTGTTATAAGTGCAACAATGAAGGTCACATAGCTAGACAGTGTAGAGCTGAAATTCCAAGGTAGAGGAATAGGAACATGGGTATGAACAGGCACAAGAATCAAGACATGGATAAGAATAGGAATGATAATAAGAACAACAACAGTGACATGAACAGGGAACAGGAATATGGACAAGGAGAACAAGAGAAGACATGGTAAGGCAGCTATAGACACTGATGAAGATCAGTGCCTAATGGGAGTTTTACTCCCACCCCAGAATTAATCACCTCAACGGGAGGTGGGGGAGGGACTAAGCTAAGAGGCTCATTCTTAGTCCCAAGCCCCAAAGGTGACCCTTTGCCATTGATGACAAAGGGGGAGAGATATGAGTAAGGGGGAGAGCCTCAAGTCAGGGGGAGCTGATTTCTATACAGTAGTTTTGAGTTTCGGTGTTGTTGAGAAGCATGGTTTGCCATCAATGACAAAGGGGGAGATTGTTGGCAATTTTGGGTTTGAGATCCTAGCTTCTTGTCTATGAGTTGTCATTGATGTCAAAAGGAGCTGGCATTAATGTCAAGAGGATTTATTGGCTTCAAAGGTTGAAGATTCCAAAGAATATTTTCTAGAAGATTTTGGAGAGATTCCATGTGGCGAGATGAAAAGGCTTTTATCAAAACCATGGCGAGGTTTAAGGGTTTTTATTAAAACCAGGTGGATGCATTAAGGGTTTTTCTCAAAACCACTCTCGGCTTAATGCAAAGGTTGGAGACACTTATTAATTAAATAACTTAATTAATAAAACCTTTTTAAGGTTTTTTAATTAATTATTTATTTGATTTAGTGATTAAATTATTTTAATAATTTAATGGGTTCTCCACCTAAGGTCTAAGGTCTAAAAGACCTTTGATTATTTTTAAATAATCAAAAGGGTTTCATAAACCCTAAAGTTGTTTCAAAGGCGCCAAAATAATATTAATTCGAAAAGTTCGAATTATCCTCCCATCGACGTCGTGCATAGCATGGAAGTTTGGCTATATAAGCCATAACCTATAGTCCAAAGCAAATGGTGTGAAAGAAATTGGAATTGCACAAAGGTTGGGAAGTAAAAGCTACGGCTATCATTTTTTTGCCACGTTTATCCACCACCAAAGGGTTAAGGAGAAGGAGACTCTTGCTAGCCTTCAAGCTAGCGTCGTTGGCCTAGTGGCAATGACTGTTCTATGAAGGCGCTTGAAGGGAGGTCAAGCGTTCGACTCCCACCGTGGAGTGTGAGAAGAGTTTTTGCACTCCGATTTTTTGGAGGCACTGTTGACCCACGATTTTTGGAAGCATTTTTTTGGTAAGGTTTTTTAAATAAAATCTGCATTTTTGTTAAAGAAGAAGTGGTTGGGCAGATTTATTTAAAATTATTTTTAAGGTTAAATGCTTCTTTGGAGATATAAGGTTGATAGTGTGTGGTTGAGATTTTTGGCTTGATTGTTGAGTGAGATTTGCTTAGAAGCTATTATTCCTTGAGCATGGTTTAATTAATTTGGAGAAATAAGGTGTAAAAGGATATATTGTTTGTATGCTTTATATTTTTGGTAGTTGACTTCTAAGGATTGGAGTCATAAGGTGTTTTATGGAATAAATATTTTTGTGGTTACTTTTATGATCTAACCCTAACTTGGTGGCAAAGTTGAGGGTGGTGTTGGTAAGAGGTTGAAGAACTATTCTCTTCTTCCTCAAACAAAGGTATGGGCAACTTCTTCCATGTATATTGTTGATGGTGTATTTTCTGAAATTGAGTTTGGAGTGAAAAGGTTGTCTACTAGGTATTCTTGTTGGTGTAAATCCCATTTTCTGGATATTGAAGATTGTTTATGCATTAAAATCATTGATGAGTTTTTTGGGTGAATGCATAATTCTGGTTGAGGAAGAGGAAGCATTTTTGCACTAGGGTTTATGTTAGTAAGTCTTGCTACTTGCTTTGAGTTGGTGAAACCCTTAGTTGGCTGTTTTGAGATTGATGGTTGAGTTGCTTCCATAGAGGTTGTTTTGATCAAGTTAATGCTTTACTTGATACATGATTTGGGCTTACTCCATTGAGATTGATTTGAGCAAGTTATTCTTTGCATTGGTGATTTATGTTGGTGGTTGTTTTGTTCAAATATCTTTGGAGGGAAAAGGATGTCTACTAGTTTCCTTTTCATGTAGTGATTGGTTGAATGCTTCAAGGTTAATGTTGAGTTGAATGATGTTGGTTAAACCTTGTCTATAAGCATTGTTGTTAAAGCCCTAATTGGTTGAGAAAAGATATTGGTTGTGGAAAGAACATGAGTATCATTGTTATATGAGATATTGCATGGTTGGCAATTGTTGGGTTGTGTTTCATGTTCTTGAGAAAAGCATACTACATCTATCTTATTCTTTTGAGATTGAGATTGAGTTGAGATTGAGATTGGGAGTTAAGTATAGAACATATTGAGTCTCTAACAATTCTCTTTATGTTTCTATGAGATTTGAGATTGAGATTGGGAGTTAAGTATAGAACATATTGAGTCTCTAACAATTCTCTTTATGCTTCTATGAGGTTGATGAATCACATTGGGTCTCTAACAATTCTCTTTGTGGGTTCATGCTAAGCAAGTTTTTCTTGATGAACTTGTGAGCTGATTTGGGAGGTTCTAGTGAGGACTTGTGAGCTGATTTGGAGAGGTTCTAGTGAGGACTTGTGAGCTGATTTGGAGGGGTTCTAGTGAGGACTTGTGAGCTGATTTGGACGTTTTGGACAAGTTCTAGGGAGGACTTGTGAGCTGATTTGGACAGGTCCTAGCGAGAGGACTTGAGGACAGAGTTGAAGTGGTTCTTTGAGAAGAACCCGAGGACAGTTTTGACAAGTCTTTGAGAAGGCTTGTGTGCAGCAGAGATTGATTTGTTCAAGCTTTATGAGTTGAGCTTGGGACAGATCGATGAGTGAGGAAGACTTGTCTTGGACCCAGTGACTATGTTTAGTACGGGTTGATGAGTTGTTGTGGAGGTGATCGGTGAGGACGGAGGTCTCTTGAGGCTGAGCATTGAGGACAGGAGGTCTTCTGTGGAAAGGAGTTCCACGTGCTAGTAGAATAAGAGGCAGGTGATCTTCTGAAGTATCATTTCCAGAGCTGAGGGGAAGGATTCTCCTTTGGGCAGGAGGCTCATAAATTTGTGAGGAGGGGAAGGATTCTCCTTTGGGTAGGAGGCTCATAAATTCATGAGGAGGGGAAGGATTCTCCTTTGGGCAGGAGGCTCATAAATTCGTGAGGAGGGGAAGGATTCTCCTTTGGGCAAGAGGCTCATAAATACTTGAGTAGGGGAAGGTTTCTCCTTTGGGCTGAGGCTCATAAACATTGTAATTGGGAAGGATTCCCAAAGAACTTTGAGAAAGCTTTTTAGAGAAAATTTTTGTGGATGTAGCCCATGTTGGGTGAACCACGTTAAAATTGGTGTCTCATTGTGTGTTGCTTTATGCATTGCTTTGATATTGCTATTGGTTCATTGCTTTGCGAAGTTGAAGTTAAATAGAGAAAGTAAAAAGAGGTCTTATACTGTTCACCCCCCTCTCGGTATAAGCTTGTGTTCTTCATCTATCTCACATGTAAACAGAATATCGAGGGATAATTTTTGAATGCCTCCTTGGCATTAATATATACACGAAATCCCTTTGTTTCTTAGACGTCGGTACTTCCACTTATTTTATGATGTCGGTGCTCCCACCATCATAATTTATAAATTATTTAAATTCTAAGGAATTTAAATTTTATAAATTATATTTATAAACTTCAACTTTTAAAAATATTAAATATTTCCTTGGGTTTAAACTTAAACCTTTAACTTGTAAATTATTCTTCCATCGTGGGTCTACCATAAACCCTAATAAAAAATTCTTTTGCCAATTTTTTCTTCAACTCTTCGTATTGTTCCTGGTGCTATTGATGGTGTGCTCCATGGTATTAATTATGACCTTTCACCTTGACATCAATGATAACTAACTATGCTCAAAATGTCCAACAATATCCCCCTTTGTCATTGATGGAAATCCAATTTTCTTTTACTAAAAAATTTGACCTTTCCTTTGTTTTGCTCCCCCTGGGACATTGCTCCCCCTGGATCAATTCTCTCTCAAATATCAAATCTCTCCCCTTTACTCAAATAGCTCCCCCTTTGATATCAATGGAAAAGGGTCACCTTTGGGGCTCGGGTCTAAAAATGAGCCTCGTAGCTTAGTCTCTCCCCCACCTTATTTTGAGGTTGTTACTTCTAGGGTGGGAGTCTCACTCCCAATTTTCCTCGAAGATACTCAAAATTTTTCTTTGAAAGTGGCTTAGTAAAAATATCTACTATCTATTCCTTTGTAGTGACATATTCCAAACTGACATGTTTATTTGTCACCTGTTATCTCAAAAAATGGTACTTAATTGGAATGTGCTTTGTCCTGGAGTGCATTATTGGATTTCTTGAGATACTTATGGCACTAGTATTATCACATAGTATGGGAATGGGATGATCATTCCTTATCTTTAAGTCTTCCAGAGTTCTCTTCATCCATAACACCTGTGTAAAACTAGCTACTACTACAATGTATTTTTCTTCTGCTTTAGATAAAGATATTGAAACCTACTTCTTACTTAACCAAGAGACTAGACATTATCCAAGAAATAATGCTTCTCCACTTGTACTTTTTCTATCATCAATGCTTTCGGCCCAATATGCATATGTATATGTTGTTAGTGTGAAACTATAACTTTTGGGATACCAAAGTCCAAAATCCATAGTCTCTTTTAGATACCTAAGAATTCTTTTTACTGCTACCACATGTTTTTCCTTAGGTGTTGCCTGAAACCTTACCACTAATCCCACTGACTATACTATGTCTAGTCTCGTAGCTGTAACATATAATAAGCTACCAATCATAGATTTGTATAATCTCTGATCTACCTTTGGATATTCATCATCCTTCCTCAACTTGCACCCTGTGACCATGGGAGTACTTACTGGTTTACAATATTCTAACCTGAATTTCTTTAACATTTACTTTATATACTTGGCTTGTGAGATAAACACTCCCCTTTATGATTGTGAAATATGAAAACCATGAAAGAAGAACAATTCACCAAGCATAGACATCTCAAATTTATTTTGCATGTTCTTAGAAAATTCCTTACACATCTTATCATTGTTTTCCCAAAAAATTATGTCATCAACATAAACAACCACTATTAGAAGATCACTCCATTTTTGATATATAAATTACTATATGCTATTCCTTGTCTGAGCCCTCGTTCCTAAAGATACTTATCCAATCTTGAGTACCATGCTCTAGGAGCCTGCTTTAAACCATATAATGCCTTTTTCAATCTACATACCTGATCTGGTTTATCTACTAATATGAATTCATTTGGCTATTGAATATAAACCTCTTCTTCTAGAACCCCATTTAGATATGCTGACTTGACATCCATATGATATACCTTGAAGTTATTGAAAATTGAGAATGCTAAAAACATCCTTATAGCTTCAAGCCATGCAACTAGAGCAAAAGTATCATCAAAGTCAATTCCTTCCACCTGTGCATAACCTTTGCATACTAACCTTGCTTTATTTTTGATCATGTGTTCATCTTCATTTATTTTATTTCTGAAAACCGATTTTGTGCCAATCACATTTTTGTCCTTTGGTCATGGAACAAGTTCCCAAGTTTTTCTCTTCTCTATCTTATCCAATTCCTCATTCATTGCCTTAATCCAAAATTCATCCTCCCTGGCCTGAGTGAAGTCTTTTGGCTTAATCTTAGATAGCAAAGAAACATTTGCTTGTTGATACGGCTTTATAATTCTTCTCCTTGTCTGTATTTCTTCTATATTCCCTATGATATGATATTTTGGATGATTTTTTTGTACATACCTGGATGGAGTTTTAGGAAGAAGTCTTCATGTTTCTTCTTCTTTATTTGATTCCTCACAAAATTCTTCTTGACAACATCCATCTTCTTGATACACAATTTGTTGAACTAGTTCTCTTGAATCTATCTTCTCATCAATTATTACATTTATAATTTCCACCATAGTGCATGTTCTTTTGTTGAAGAATATATAGGCTTTACTCCTTGTGGAATAACCAAGAAAAATTCCCTCATCACATCTTGGATCAAACTTGCCTAAGTTTTGGTCTTCCCGTCTTATGTAACATTTGCTTCCAAAAATTCTGAAGTGTTTTACAGTGGCAGGTCTTCCTTTCCAAAGCTCATATGGAGTCTTGTGATGATTTACCCTCATTTGAGCCCTAGTGATTATGTATACTGTTGTGTTTATAAATTATATCCAAAAACTATATGATAACTTAGATTTATTCAGTAGAGCTCTAGCCATGTTTTCAATAGTCCTATTTTTCCTTTCAACTACCCCATTTTGTTGAGGAGTTCTTACTGCTAAGTACTCTCTCTTGATTCCATGTTTCTCACAAAACTCTACAAATTAATTTGAAGTAAATTATCCTCATCTATTAGATCTCAGACACTTAATCCTTTTACTAGTTTTATTTTCAACCAATTCCTTGAATACTTTGAAATTTTCAAAGGCCTCTGACTTCTCTTTTAGGAAGGCTACCCAGACCATTATAGAATAATCATCTATAAACAATATAAATTAGCTCTCACCCTGACTACTTTGTGTTATGGTAGGACCACACAAATAAGTATGTTTTAGGCTCAAAGGCTCAGATGACATATATCCTTTGACTTAAAGTTTGTCCTAGTTTACTTTCCATGTTTACAAGGTGCATAAATTGTGTTTTGAGGTCTTCTTATTTTTGGTAAATCTCTAACTGCCTATTTATTGCTTATATTGAATATGTCATCAAAATTCAAGTGACCCAATATTATATGCCATAACCAACTCTTATCTTCTTTTTATAGAAAGCATTTTTCCCCTTTGAGCATATATAAGTTGTTTGGGTTCTTCTTGCATTGGAAATGATTTTTCCAGTTTTTGATTTTCTTATATCACATCTATCTGGATGGAAAGTAACCATGTATTCTTGATCACAAAGTTGAATTATACTCTACAGATTGTGTTTTTTGTTTTTCTGGTAAATAAAAGTCTTCATTAATTACCGGGTTTTGCAGGTTAACCCAAAACCTATTACAATATCCAACCTTCTATTGAGATTGTAGATCCTAGTCATCCTTGAAACTTTCTTACTAGAAATTGTGTTGAATCCCCTACAACACCTTACTAACAAAGCACACCCCTACCTAAACATAACTGTAAACATTACTAACATTGATAGGAATTGAAGTTTAGAAATTTGCACTTGTGAAACCTGTTGCTTGCCCATTTCCTATTCTTTGTCAGAATCTTCCAAGGCTTACACCCTGTTACCTTCATTTCCAATTTGGTATGATTTAGAGAGAAACCCCATACTTATTACCAGCTCCATGGGAAAATAACACCCATTCATCTTTTTCCTTAACGAGTAGGTTTATTTTCATGACTAATAATGTTTTCCACTTCATGTGGCACACCTTGTGTCCATGTCACCAAATGACCAACATCAACACCTATGTTGGCTAATTTGACAGCTGACCTGTTGGCCTCACGGTACACATGACGAGCCATCCTATTCTATCTTGCCGCAAAAAGGATCCTCACTTCATGGATGACTCCCTCGATTTTCCATGGAGGATTTTTGCCATTGGTTAATAGGTTGATGATGTTCATAGAATCACCTTCAATCATCAAGTTACCTTGAGTTTCTTGGGCTACTTGCAACCCTCTCCAAAGAGCTCTAGCTTCTGCTTCGTTATTAGTTATGATTCCCAATGGTTCAGCGAAGGCCTTGACAAGATTTCCTTGATGATCCCTGATTATTCCTTGCAACAGATTGTGTTTTAACCCTTTAAAATATAAAACATTCTCTATTTTTGTTTTCCCATTGTCTAAACTTAGAGTTCCTCTTCCACCAATTCTTGTTGATCCATTATCACCAAAACTTACTGAACCTCTATTTGTTTCTTTTAGTACAATGATTTGTCTTGTCTCCTATCATGTGACTAGAGCAAACACTATCAAGATATCATTGTTCTTCTTTATACTGAGCATGAAGGGTTCTTTGCACTAACATTGATCTAACCTTAACATTTTACCTTTCATCTTTCCTAGTTGTTGAAATTGTTTTTCTAGACTCAGAAAGTATCATTTTACACCATCTAGCCTTGTGCCCAAAATTATTGCATTTATAACATATAACATCATCATCAATGAGAGGTGTAAAGGAATTGAAATCTCTATTGTATCTTGCATGATGAAAATAGTGTACAGCTCTATGACCATATTTTTTGCAAGAAAAACAATGACCATGGAAGAAATTATGTGACCTATTTGGATGTCTTGGAATTTGTGGAGAATTCATATTCCTTTTGTGGTTAACTCTTATCTAGGGTTTTCCTTTGCTTTCTTCCTTTTTGATATCCTTTGCTTGTTTATCCTTGTTTGAGGTTTCTACTTTCTGAAGACTTGATTCCTCTTTCTGTTTCTCATATTTTGTATCTTGTAGTACCTTGGTCCTTTCAACTTTATTCCTTAGGTGAACAATTTCTACTTTCAATCTTTCACATTTTTTTTCCCTAGCTCTTAATAGATCTGTAATGTCTTGCTCAATATTCTTTCCTTCTTCATCCCTAATATTGATATCTGTGAGATTTTTTATAAGTTCCATCCTTGCTTCTTCATCTTCTTGAACTTGTTCTTTCAAGCTTGAATTTTTCTCTCTAAGTCTTTTCAATTTTTTGAGAGCAACAAAGAATTCTTCTTTTATGTCAAACATAGTCTCTTCTTCATTTTTTGAAGTCATGTGTGCTATTCATGTATCCTCTTCCAAGATGTTAGTATTTTCACGAAGAGACCCACTTTGATACCAATTGAATAACATGTGCTTATACTGAGAGGGGGGGTGAACAATATACAATAAATATTTTTGCTTTTTAATCCAAGTAATAGAATCAGCATTACTAAAGCAATAAACATCACAAAAAACATCACACACATGAGAGACATGATTTTTATGTGGTTCACCTAAATATGGCTACCTCCATGGAGAAAATATTTCTTATAAAATTTTCTCAAATAAATACTCTTGGGAATTATTTCCCTACAATGTTTATGGACCTCTGTCCAAAGGAGATGCTGATCCCCTTAACTCAAGTTAATGGATATCTATCCATGGGATAACTCCTCCTCTACTCTGGCTAGTGGTCCTCTAGAATAATACTACCTCCACTACTCTGGCTTGTGGATCTCTCTCCACTAAATATTCTTGTCCCCACTCAAAAGACCTATTCTCACTACCCTAGATGATGGATATTTATCCACTAGAGACTATTGTCCTCTCTGCTCTATAACCTCTAAAGCTCTGTCTCATATCTTCTTAACAAGTCCACTCAGAACCTGCTCAACTTTGCTTAATAAGTCCACTCAAAAATTGCTCAAATATGCTCAACAAGTTCACTCAGAACCTTCTCAAATCTGCTCAACAAGTCCACTCAGAACTTGCTCAAATTTTCTCAACAAGTTCACTCAGAACCTGCTCAAATCTACCCAACAAGTCCACACATATTTTGTCTAAATCTGCTCAACAAGTCCATATAGAACTTGTCCAAAAACTCATAGAAACATAAAGAGAATTTTTAGAGACCCAATACATTTCAACTCAATGCTCAATCACTTTATCAACTCAAATAAGAATATAAAATAGTTTTTTTTATGGAACTTGAACAATCACATCACACATTCACTTGACTAGGCTCAACCAAATCTACTCAACCAATCACTCAATGAAAACACTTATTTCTCATAAAATATAGTCCAAGCATATAACCACCAACTCAAAATATTTTCAACAATGCTCAACAAAAAATCTCACATAACAATGATACTCATGTTCTTTTCAAAACTATAACTCAAGTTATTCACACAACCAATGGCTTCAACAACAATGCTAATCAGACAAGGTTTTAACAACAACTCTTTATTCCAAAAAACCTTGAAGCATTAACTCAAACACTCTCAAAAGGAAACCCTAATCTAGTCTTTTACACTCCAAACTTATATTCCAAAAAACCAATCAATCAACTCAACTTATGTAAGAGTGTGCTCATACCTTTTTTATTGAATATGAAGGGATCTCATAAATTTGTCACAATCACAAACACTTCTATGCAAAGCTCAAAGAGATTAGAAGATAAATCTTTCTCACAATATAATGTAAATACTCAATTACACCTTATCACTTCAACTTTCAAAAACAACCATCAATATACATAAAATATTTATCCAATAATACCTTATAAACTCCCAACTCAAATAAACTTAACATCCTCCAAAAATAACTCAAACCTCTTTGATTTAAATTAATGGCAAGATAAAATTTGAGAAAAAAATCAAATCTACTTGCTTTATAATTAAAATGATATAAATCACTCAACAATAACACAACTTATCATTAACCCTTATTACTCCACTATAATAAAAATCAATTGTCAAATGAACAACCTTTCACAAACCCTTATTACTCCACAATAATAAAAATAAATTTTCAAATGAACAACCTTTCACAAACCCTTATTACTCCAAAATAATATAAATCAAAATAATCAACTTTTCACAAACCCTTATAACTCCACAAAACCTTAGGCAAATAAAGATTTTAATTATCAATAATTACCTTTGCCAATGGGGGGTTTCGAACCCTCAATGTCTACCTTCATGAGCGCTCTAGCCGTGGCTTTTACCATTGTGTGTGCTAGATGCACAGTTAAGAGCTTAGACACTCTTCCTCCTCTTTATCCTCGATTAGCATGCAAAACAAGGTATGCGTAAAATATTTCCCTTGGTGCTCAAGACACACACCACTCCACATGAATTGATCACAGGTTGATCAACTCCCAACACCTTCACAAAACATGCACTACCAATGGACTACCGTGTCCTTTGTGTTTCAACCAATATGCTCTTTCCCTTATCTCTTTTCACATGTAGCTAAAGACAAGTAAAATTCTTGTCTTCTTCCTCAATGAATAGTAATTGCATGAAAATGATTTTCTATCTCACATGTAAATAAAATGTCGAGGGATAATTTTTGAATGCCTCCTTGGCATTAATATATACATGAAATTCCTTTGTTTCTTAGACATCGATGCTTCCACTTATTTTATGACGTCGGTGCTCCCACCTTCATAATTTATAAATTATTTAAATTCTAAGGAATTTAAATTTTATAAATTATATTTATAAAATTTAACTTTTATAAATATTAAAGCCTTCCTTGGGTTTAAAATTAAACCTTTGACTTGTAAATTATTCTTCCACCATGGGTCTACCATAAACCCTCATAAACCATTATTTTGCCAACTTTTTATTCAACTCTTTGCATTTTTCCTGGTGCTATTGATGGTGTGATCCATGGTATTAATGATGAATTTTCACCTTGACATCAATGAAAACTAAATGAGCTCAAAATGTCCAACACAAAGGAGAATATTTAGTAGCAAGATCTCAAAAAAATGGAGTAGTTGAAAGGAAAAATATGACTGTTGAAAATATGGCCAGAGCCATGTTGAATGAGTCTAAGATTTCAAATGGTTTTTGGAGAGATGTAGTTCATACAATAGTATATATCATCAATAGAACTAAAGTAAGAGTATATCATCATAAAAACCCATATGAGCTCTGGAAAGGGAGACTAGCAACTGTAAAATATTTCAAAATTTTTGGAAGCAAATGCTATATAAGACAGGAAGAGAAAAATTTGGGTAATTTTGATTCAATATGTGATGAGGGTATTTTTCTTGGCTATTACACTAAGAGCAAAGCCTATAGGTGCTATAATAAGAGGACACATACAATTATAGAAAGTATAAATGTGAAAGTTGATGAACAAATAGGGACAAAAGAACCAGCTCAAGAAATTGTGTATCAAGAAGAAGAAAGTTGTCAAGAAGAATTAGGTGAAGAATCAGAAGAAGAAGAAAAACAAGGAACACTACCTAAGACTCCATCCAGGTATGTACAAAAAAATCATCCAAGAGATCTCATTATTGAAAATACAGATGAAATATAGACAAGGAGGTAGATAATACGAACAAGTGAGCATGCAAATCTTTCCTTTTTATCTAAAATTGAGCCCAAGGATTTCAATGAGGAAAGAGAATATAAGTTTTGGTTCAAGGAAATGGATGAGTAATTGGATCAAATAGAAAAAAGTGAGACTTGGGAACTTGTCCCACGACCAAAATATAAGAATGTAATTGGCACTAAATGGGTTTTCAGAAACAAGTTAAATGGATATGGTCAGGTAGTCTAAAATAAAGCAATATTGGTATGCAAAGGTTATGCATAGGTTGAAGGGATTGATTTTGATGAAATATTTGCTCATGTTGCACAACTTGAGGCCATAAGGATGTTTTTAGCTTTCTCAAGTTTCAAAAACTTCAAAGTATATCAAATGGATGTTAAATCAACTTTTCTCAATGGTTTCTTGCAAGAAGAGGTCTACATTGAGCAACATGAGGGGTTCAACCTAACTAATAAGCCAAATTATGTATGCAGATTAAAGAAGGCTCTTTATGGACTAAAAAAAATTCCTAGAGCTTGGTATTCAAGTCTGGATAAGTATCTTCAAGAACAGGGTTTCAGGAAAGGAATAGTTTACAGTAATTTATACATCAAAAATGAAGGAAATAACTTACTAATTGTGGTTGTTTATGTGGATGATATCATTTTTGGAGGCAATAATGATAAGATGTGTTAGAAATTTGCAAAGAGTATGTAGAATGAATTTGAAATGTCAATGCTTGGTGAGTTGTCCTTCTTTCTTGGACTACAGATTTCATAATCAGAGAAGGGTGTATTTCTCTCACAAACCAAGTATATAAAAGAAATGTTGAAGAAATTCAAATTAGAAGACTGCAAACCAGTAATTATCCCCATGATTACAGGATGCAAGTTGAGTAAAGATGATGAATCTCCTGAGGCAAATCAGATATTGTATAGATCTATGATTGGCAGCTTATGTTACAGCTACAAGACCAGATATAATGCAGGCAGTAGGACTGGTGGTAATATTTCAAGTAGCTCCAAAGGAAACACATGTTCTGGTAGTAAAGATGATTCTCAGGTATTTAAAAGGGACTATGGATTTTGGACTCTGGTATCCCAGAAGTGATAATTTCACTCTGATAGCATATACAGATGCATATTTGGCAAGAAATATTGATGATAAAAAAAGTACAAGTGGAGGAGCGTTCATTCTTGGAGATTGTTTAATCTCCTTGCTAAGTAAGAAACAAGTATCAATATCCTTATCCATAGCAGAGGTAGAGTACATTGTAGCGGTTGCTTGTTGTACACATGTGTTATGGATGAATCAAAATTTAAAGGACTTCAATATAGAGCATGATCATCCTATCTCCATACTATGTGATAATACAAGTGCTATAAACATTTCAAAGAATCTAGTGATGCACTCCAAGACCAAGCATGTTCTAATAAAGTACCATTTTTTGAGAGAACATATGATGGATAAGCAAGTCAGATTGGAATATGTTACTACAAAGGAACATATTGCAGATATTTTCACTAAGCCACTTCCAAAGGAAATTTTTGAGTATCTTAGAGGAAAATTGGGAGTAGTTTTACTCCCACCCCAAAATTAATCACCTCAAGGAGAGAAGGTGGGGAGGCGGCTAAGCTAAGAGTCTTATATTTAGCCCCAAAGGAGTCTGAAGAACACAAGCTTATACTGAGAGGGGGGGTGAACAGTATAAGATCACTTTTTGCTTTTCTTTCTCAAATAGTATTATCTAATATAATAAATGACAATATCAATAGCAATAACCAAAGAAATGCACAAATCATCACACACAATAGAGACCAATTTAATGTGGTTCATCCAATGTGGGCTACTCCACGGAGAAAATATTTCACTAAAATTTTCTCAATCAATCTCTTGGGAATCCTTTCTTTATTACAATGCTTATGGACCTCTATCCAAAGGAGACACTAATCCCCTAATCAAGTTCATTGATATCTATCCATAGGAGAACTCCTTTCTCCTTAGCTCTAGTTGGTGATCTTCTAGAAAAACTATTACCCCCACTACTCTAGCTAATAGATCTCTATCCACTAAATACACCTATCCTCACTGCCCTAGATAATGGATCTCTATCCATTGGAGACTATCATCCTCTATACTCTATCACCTCCAAAGCTTACTCTTAACTCTATATCAAATTTGCACTAAACACATTCCTTAGGTCTAGAATAAATCTACTCAATATCTATCTTCTGATCTGGCACAAACCTATCCTAAAATTTGTACCAACATATATTCTTAAATTTGTACTAAATATAGTCCTTCAATCTAGCACAAATTTGTCCTTAATATCTATCCTCTGATCTACACTAAACATAGGCCTTAGGTCTAGCACAAATATATCCTCAATATTTGTCCTTTGATCTGCACTAAACATAGTCCTTCAGTCTAGCACAAATCCATCCTCAATCTCTGTTCTCTGATCTACACTAAACATAGTCCTTCAGTCTAGCACAAATCTATCCTTAATATCTGTCCTCAAGCCTTGACACAAAGCTTGATCCAATCATAAGTCAACACTGCTAGATCTGCCCCAAACCTTAAATCAAGGTTTGAACAAATCAATCAATCAACTCTGCTCATAAGTATTCTCAAAGACTTGTCTCAAATATACCTTGTAAGCTTCCATAAAAGCTCAAACTAATATATCCACAAGTCCTCTCTAGAACTTGTCCAATATTCTCAATAAGTTCTCACTAGAAATCATCCAATATGCTCAACAAGTCCTCTCTAGAACCTGTCTACTCTGCTCAAGTATATCTATCCTCAAACTCTATATTGTAAGCTTCCACAAAAGCTCACACAACTCTATCAACAAGTCTTCTCAAATACTTACCTTAAATCTGCTCAACAAGTCCCCACTAGAACTTGTCCAATCTCATAAAAACATAAAGAGAATTGTTAGAGACTCAATATGCTTCACATTCATCACAATGCTCAATTCATTTCAATAAATATTTTAAAAACATATATAGAATTTTTAGAGACTCAATATGCTTCACATTCACCTCAATGCTCAATCAATTTCAACTACTCTTTTAGAAACATATAGAGAATTGTTAGAGACTCAATATGCTTCACACTCACAAAATCTCAATCACTTTCTCAACTCAATTCAAAATATAGAACAATTTGTTTCATAGAACTTGAACTATCACTTCAACACATCCACTTGACTAGGCTCAACCAAATCTACTCAAAAAATTACTCACAAAAATAATCCTTGCTCACAAACCCTAGTCCAAGCATATGAACACTCACTCAAATATTCCAACAATGTTTATCAACAAATCTCACATAACAATGATACTCATGATATTTGCAAATCCTAGTTCAAGTCTTCACTCAACCAATCACTTCAAAAACAATTCTTATCAAAAAAATCTCACATAACAATGATACTCATGATCTTTGCAAACCCTAGTTCAAGTTCTTCACTCAACCAATCACTTCAACAACAATGCTTATCAAACAAGGTTACTTTCCTTAACCTCTATTCTAGAAAACCTTGAAGCATTAATTTAAAACACACTCAACAAGGAAAACTTAACAAAGTCCTTTTCACTTAAATCTTGTTTTCATAAAATCTTAATAACTCACTTCAAACAAATAAAAATATGCCCATACCTTTTATTTGATGTAGTAGTGACCTTAGAAAACCTGTCTCAATCACAATTTTCTCTTTTGCCAATTTTAATAGTTAGATGATAAAATATCACACTAACCTCTTCACAAAATAATTCTCAATTACAAAAATTAATCAAAATTGATTATTGTTAGCATATATGTCATTGTCATTACATTATTTGCAAAATGGTAGCGCTCGTAGGCGCTCTCTAGGTTGGTTTATTAACCACCAAGTTGGTTAGATAAACCAACTCATAACCACATTGTAACCTTTATATTGATATCAATCAGAATGTTCAAAGTGCTTCATCAATTTCTATATGGCATCAGAGCTACGGACGTAGACAAGACTACCAGCCAACGAGACTGGAGGACCCTGACGGACGCGAGACTGACGAACGCAGACAGAGGACAGACTACCACCCAACAAGACTGGAGAACACTGACGAACACAGACAGAGGATGGACTACCCGCCAACAAGACTGAAGGCACAAACATAGAGGAGAGCAGATTAGACACATGAGGCACGCAGGAGGCACGCAGATAGAGGACACGTGAGGCACACAGACAGAGGAAATCTTGACAGGGCGGATCGGGCACGTGGGTCGACGGTGGACGGTTGTGGAGGCAAAAGGGCAGGGTGGTTGCCCGAAGGCAACCGAAAGCTATAGTAGCTTTCCACATTTTTAAAGATCCCCATAGTGGCAGCATAGGCCATGTGGGATTAAAGATTTTTTTCCCTTCTTCGGCCCCGATGCTGCTAACACATGCCTGGTCCATACTTGTTCACATCGGGCCCTCTGGCTCCCGTGGTAAGCACGGTGATTGTTAGGCGGTAGGTCACGGTTTCAAGTCCCTCTGTGTGCACTGTGATGGTGGGTGGTATTTTTTTGATGCCCCGCGCATGTTTTGATGGTGGGTGGCATTTTTGATGCTCTGTAGTGCATTGTTGACGCCCGAACATGCCCAATTGATGCCCGAAAGTGGTCATTTGATGCCTGTGTAGTCCAATGATGCCTTGAAGGCTCCAAAATATTTTTTTTGGGTGTTCAGGTACCATTTTTTTCACTCCTTTTCTATTTTGCAATTCGACGGGGGGGAGATCTCAGTCTTCACATGATTCATTTGCAAAATTGTAAGATAAAGGGGGGAAATCAAACCATTTGGCAGAATAATTGCTAGATTTGTAATAGGTGCTTAAATTTGTGGGCATTTGTGATTGTTTCTTTTGCATTTAAATATCTTTTTTTCTTGCATTAACAATCATAAATTAAAAAATATATAAGACCCCAAATTTATACCCTATTTGTGCAATTTATTGCACAATAGCGTTCGGTATTTGAGATACCTCTGGTCCACACTTACAGGTAATGTTGTCATGCTTTGGACTACTGTATTCACCACCTAATATAGCTGCAACAATGACGTCTGAGCTTGTTCTCTATTAATCATCGGGGAGAAATAAGGCAAACCAGTTTTTTTCCCATTTCATACCCACATCGTGATTGTTGTTAGGCGTAAATCCTGACGAAAGTTTTGTTTTCCAAAGTGTTTAGGGGAAGTTACGCCCCACGCATGAGGAATAAAACTTTCTATGGTAGGTGTCATTAACAACATGATGCCCTTTCAGTATCGCCTATGTTCAATATATTGTGCTTCTCATATGTACTTATAGTCTCCCTCACGTAAGGGCGGGTACATATTGAGTAGTATATTGTTCCTATATACCTATAGTCTCCCTCACGTAAGGGCGGGTATATATTGAATGGTTACGATATAAATATCTAGCAGGTATAAAGAAAGGGAGACCAATTGGTGATATAAGGAACCTTCATAATGGCCACAATTCATAAGTATCTCTCAGATTCACAATTGTTGAAAGGTCCTAATTTTGTTCCATGGAAAACAAAGATGAAAGCTATTCTTCAGTTGGAAGATTTATGGGATGTAGTGACTGGCACTACAAAACGCCCTCAGACAATAGGAACAGATCAAGATGCTTGGGATAAGAAAGATAAGAAGAGTCTCGTGTTTATCTTGCTTGCTACTACAGATGAGGTGCAACCTCATATTTGTGATGCAAAAACTAGTAAGATAGCTTGGGATGCCTTGATCACAGTATATGAAGGAAAGAATCAATCCACTATTCTACATCTTCAAACTCAACTACATAATCTCAGTATGAATTCTGGGGAAATAGTTGATATATTCCTTTGCAGAGTGGCTGACTTGAAAGCCAAATTGAATGCCATGGGAAAACCAGTGGATGATGATATCTTGAACTCTGTCATCTTGAGAGCATTACCAAATTCCTACAAGATGTTGATCACTTCTCTCAATGTTTCTGGTAGACAAGTATCATTTGTGGAGTTGGTAAATTTGCTTCAGACTGAGGAGGCAACTCAGGTCCAGAAAGATGATGTGCCAGATAATGCTCTTTCCACACAACAAAGTGGTAAAAAACAAGGTCAGTTTCAAAAAGGGGGTCCTTCTTCCAAAGGAAAAGGGAAGCAAAATCAGCAGAAGGATACAAAATATTGCAAGATTTGTGATATGAATAACCATGACACCAACAGGTGTTGGTTCAAAAACAAGCAACAAAATGATAGAGGTCCTCAGAAGAAGGGCAAAAACAAACAGAAATACAACAAACATAAGCAATCTAAAGGCCATGTTGCTTATGCTGACTCCAACTCAGACTCAGATTCTCCTAGGTCCGATTCAAATTCTGACTCTGAAAGAGCACACAAGGTGCTCATGACCCATACTTCGTCTTCCCAGATAGATGTTGTATGGTATATTGATTCAGGAGCTAGCAAACACATGACTGGGGACAAATCATGGTTTGATACTTTTGTGGAGAAAGAGGGTAAGCCAGTCACAATTGCTGACAATCAAGTCTATCAAGTACAGGGAGAAGGGGATATTTTTGTGTCCCTTCCTGATGGTAATTGTCAAATTGAGAAAGTTCTCTATGTTCCAGGTTTAGCCAATAATCTGCTCTCAGTCACACAAATGTTGGATAGAAATATGGATGTCATGTTTCGAGTTGTCAAAGGCAAGAAGAGATGTTTTATCACCCATAATGGTAAACATGTTGCAACCGGATCCTACAAACATGGCTTGTTCATTCTAGATGCACTTTCAACTCCTCATGTTGCTCTAGCTGCAACTACAAAGGAGGCCACCTCTCTCTGGCATAGACGTTATGGGCACCTCAGTTCTAGATATTTGCTTGAATTATACAAATATGGGATGGTGACAGGTCTTCCACCACTCTCGTCTATCTTACCAGTTTGCTCGGATTGCTTAGCAGGGAAGCAACACAGAGTACCTTTTGAAGCTAGCTCCTCTCGAGCTACAAACCCTTTAGAGCTGGTACATACCGATCTGTGTGGTCCTATGCCAACCAGATATGGTGGGAAGAAGTATTTTCAACTATTTGTTGATGATTACTCATGAAAGATGTGGGTTTTCTTTCTTCAGTTGAAATCAGAAGCATTTCTCTACTTTCAACAATTCAAGAAACTTGTCGAGAAGGAGTCAGGTTGTTTGATAAAAACCCTCCGCTCAGATCGAGGGGGGAATACACCTCTGAAGAGTTTTTAGAGTTTCTTAAGAAACATGGGATCAAAAGACAACTGACTACAGCCTATACACCTCAGCAGAATGGAGTTGCAGAAAGGAGAAATCGTTCCATTATGGAAATGGTTCGATGTATGCTAAAGGGAGCACATCTTGAGGATCAATATTGGGCAGAAGTAGTAAACACAACATTATACCTCCTAAATAGAGCACCCACTAGAGCTCTACAAGGGAAAACACCACAAGGAGCTTGGAGTGGTAAGAAACCTTCCATTTCTCATCTAAGGGTGTTTGGATGTAAAGCATTCATGCACATTCCAAAACAGAAAAGGAGGAAGTTGGATGAGAAAACCCTGCAGTGTATCTTTCTTGGCTATGATGAGTATTCAAAAGGTTATCGATTGATTGATCCTAAGACCAAGAAGACACACGTAAGTAGAGATGTTATATTTGATGAAGCTTTCACATCAAAAGACACATCCACAATTGTATATCTAGATGAAGAAGAACCTAAGAAGGAGGTTCAACTTCCACAACAACAACAAAAAGTTCCAAAATGGTACACTAGCACTTTGAGAGATGCTAAGTTGAATTCCCTTCCAGATCTATCTCTAGATAGGCCATGTACTCGTAGTATGACTCAGCAAATGAGAGCAGAGGAATCTACTTCAGAGGTTGACGAACTTTGTCAACACTTTGATGATTTGTCAGTGGGTACAGAAAATGATAGAGAAGAAGATGAGGATGAAGAAAATATTTATATGTCTACATTGAATGCAAATGAACCCACAACGGTTCAATCTGCACTTGATAAACCACAGTGGAAAAAGGCCATGGATGTAGAACATAAGTCTCTCATAAAAAATAATACTTGGAAGTTAGTCGATCTGCCAATAGGAAAGAAACCCATAGGCTACAAATGGGTGTTCAAAGTGAAGTATAAGGCAGATGGATCTATTGATAAGCATAAATCCTGACTTGTTGCAAAGGGATATGCTCAGAAAGAAGGTATAGACTATGAAGAGACTTTTGCCCCTACTGCAAAAATGACTACCATTCGAGTACTTTGTGCCATGGGAGCTCAGTTTGGGTGGAGGTTGCATCGGATGGATGTTAAAAGTGCCTTCTTGAATGGTGACTTACAGGAAGAAGTATACATGACTCAACCAGAAGGATTCATGGTCGAGGGGCAAGAACAAAAAGTATGCAAGTTGATCAAATCCTTGTATGGGCTAAAACAAGCTCCTCGAGCTTGGTATATCAAGATAGACAGTCACCTTGTGCAACATGGATTCAAAAGAAGTCCTTCAGATGCAAATCTCTATATTAAGAAAAATGGTTCTGATATAGTGATCCTTGTACTTTATGTAGATGATCTGATCATAACAGGAAGCTCGAAAAGAATGATTGACTTAGTGAAAAATGATTTGAAGCAATCATTTGAAATGATAGATCTAGGACTTCTGCACTATTGTCTTGGTTTAGAAGTTACTCAGCAAAGATTTCATATTAGAGTAACACAAAAGAAATATGCCAAGACTTTAGTAGAAAAATATCGGATGACTAACTGTAAGTCAAAAGCAACTCCAATGGAGCAAGGACTTAAGTTATCCCGATATGATGAATCACCTCAGGTAGATGGTACTCTCTATCGCCAGTTGATTGGGAGTCTCCTATATCTGACAAATACCAGGCCAGATCTCAGTTTTGTTGTGGGATATCTTTCAAGGTTCATGCAAGAGCCTAAGATGAGTCACTGGAAAGCAGCAAAAAGAGTTCTTCATTATGTTCGTGGTAGTACAAATTATGGTCTGGAATACAAAAAGAATAATAAGTTTTTCTTACTAGGATACACGGACTCGGATTATGCTGGATCCATTGATGATCGTAAATCCACTTCTGGATATGTTTTTCATCTAGGATCTGGACCTGTCTCATGGCACAGTAAGAAGCAGCATGTGGTTGCTTTATCTTCTATAGAAGTAGAATATCGTGCAGCCAGTGAAGCATTCTACGAGATAATGTGGTTAAGTCGCATTCTTACAAACATGGGTCTTCCAAAGAATCTTCCTCTTCATTTGTTTTGCGACAATCAAGGTGTTTTGAATCTTGTCAAAAATCCAATTTTTCATGAACGTACCAAACATGTTGATACCAGATGTCATTTCATTCGAGATGAAGTTCCCAAGCACCATATACAACTTCAATACATTCCTACTGATGCGCAAGTTGCAGATATCTTTACCAAAGCACTTGGGCGTATCAAATATGAAAAGTTTCGAGATACTATTGGAATTTGCCAATAATGTAATAAGGGGGGATGTTAGCATATATGTCATTGTCATTACATTATTTGCAAAAGGGTAGCGCTCGTAGGTGCTCTCTAGGTTGGTTTATTAACCACCAAGTTGGTTAGATAAACCAACTCATAACCACATTGTAACCTTTATATTGATATCAATCAGAATGTTCAAAGGGCTTCATCAATTTCTATAATTACACCTTATTTCTCGTTAAAATAATATCCAACACCACAAATATTCAATCAAAACACTTCTTCCAAAATTCTAACTCATTAAAAGAACCTCTTAAAAAATTAATTTCATCATAACCCTTTTCAGAAAAAAATCTCAAAAATAATCCAAACTCATGACTCCCTACTTAATATTGCATTAATTAAATAAATCACTTTATAAAATAATGCAATAAGTCAATCTCTCAATTTTCTAAGGTAAAACACTTTTACTTTAGCAACAATTAACCTTTCATATATCAAAACAATATTTTCTCAACACACAACTTAACTTCCACCTTATCTCTCCTTAAAACCTTAGCAATGCAACATAAAATAATTTCCAAAAATAATGTTACCACTTTTCGCAATCCACGAGGCTCAAAACTTGCACCAAACTTTCCACAGTGCCTTGGTCGTGGCTTCTACGTCATGTGAGCCATGTGCTCCACTTGGAGCCTCAAAGCGCAATACACGCTTTGACTTCCTCAACCTCCTAAGAGCCCTTGGCTCTTCCTTCAATGCCTAGTGTAACCACACTTCATTCGATCGGGAGGCACTTTTAGTATTTTGCACGAGCTCTTCGTATTTTTGGATGCATTAAATCTTATTCCAAACTTTGGAATGGTTAAGGTATTAATACCTTATGCCTTCCTTGTCATACACATTGGTGGAGGAAATACGTTGGGGAGTCAGCACTAACATTTGCCTTCGAATAATATTTATTTATAATTATTTAAATTCAAAAGAATTTAAATATTATAAATTAAATATTTAAATCTCCTTTGGGCTTTTAAAAAACCTCCTTAGGTTTTAGAAAACCTTTTTGATTTTATTTATAATTATTTAAATTCAAAAGAATTTAAATATTATAAATTAAATATTTAAATCTTCTTTGGGCTATTTGAAATAAAAGCCTCCTTAGGTTTTAGAAAACCTTTTTGATTTTCCCAACCATGGTTTTAATAAAAACCTTTTATTTTTCCCAACCATGGTTTAATAAAACCTTTTTTTTGTGCTTCACATAATATTTAAAAATAAACATTATGAAGCTCTTTTGCCACCAACCTTTTGTATTACTCAATTTATCCTTTTGACATCAATGACAATTCATCCTTGACATCAATGACAACTTCATCTACTCAAAATGTCCAACAAAGTCCCTTTGCCATTGATGTCAAAGGGGGAGATATTTGAGTAAGGGGGAGAGAATTCAGTCAGGGGGAGCAGTTTCTCAGGGAGAGCAGAATTGGAATCCAGTGGTTGGAAAAAGGAATTTTTAGAAAGGGTTGCTATAAATGACAAAGGGAGAGATTGTTGGAAATTTTGAGAATATTGTTGTCATTGATGTCAAAGTTTTGAGGTCATATATTGATGACATTGGTTGCAATTGATATCTCGACATAACAAAAAGACAAGGTCTATAAGTTGGTTAAAATGCAAGACAAAGATCATTCTCAGTGCAAGGAAATTAATAAAAAGAGGGTTATAATTTTTATATTTTAATCCCAAGAGGTTTGGGACAAAGCTCCAAGTGATTGGTTAAAAGGTTGAAGGCCCTGGTTTAATAACCCTGAAGGAAGCAAGTGTCTAAGGCTCAAAAAGGAAATAATATTATAATATTAAAGTTATAAGGTTAAAGCCTAAGGTTCAATTATAAAATAATTATAATATTTTATATTATAAATTATTTTAAACCCAAGGTGGGTTTTTGCACCAACTTTGAAAATAATTTTTAAATTCTTAAACAGCGTTGACGTCCAAAGCATGGTGGTAAATTCATATTAATATGGATGATATTTCTAGCCCTAATATTGTGTGTTCGATGCGCGAGTTATTCGTTTCCTGCATGCGCAATGTGAGAAGAAGAAGATAAATTATTTTAAAAAAGGAATAAGGGCTTTGGACATGGATAACAAAAAGATCATAAATTTTATCTCCAGCCAAGCGGTTGGCCTAGCGGTAAACTGGGCAGTGTTAAGATGCAGGGCAGACAGGAGGTCGTGATTTCGAATTCGGGTGATGACAGTTTTGAAAAGATTTTTGTTGGCAAGGAAGTGTGAGTAGAGGTCAAAGTGTGAATTGCACACTAGTGTTTTCATTTGGGTAGTTGGCCTAGCGGTAGTCCAAGCAGCATGAGCATGCTGGTAGGTAGGAGGTGTTATGGTCAAACCTCACCCACGATAGTTTTGGTAAGCAAAGATTTAATTTTTATTAATGCCTAAGGTTGAGTTGTTAGGTGCTTAAGGTGTGTTTTATTATTTGAGTGCCATTGGACTTAGGGAGCTATAAGGGAAATATTTTTTTATTTCTTGCCATTGTTTAGAAGAAAAATATAATGGAGAGTGTATTTTTCTGAAGTGTTATTTTGTGGAGTAATAAAGAAATTATTGGTAAATCCTTTTGGGAGTGTTTGTTGATATTTTAAGTGGAATATAAAAGGTGTAGAATGTACCTTTATTTTTTGTAATATTTGATTAAATTTTAAGGACTTGGTTCATGATTTAATGTTTTATTTTGAGAAACCAAAAGAGGTATAGAGCATTGGTTTGGAACAAATTGTGCACACATTTTGAGAAGGTTTTCTAACACATAAAGAGGTGTTGTGCTAACCCTTTTATAGTTGCAAAAGATATTGTGTGTGAGACAAATTTTTGAAGACATATCTCCATAAGAGCAAGCTAAGAGGTATGGGCATATCATTCATTGTTTAAAGTTTTTGTTGAAGTGAATGTTTTGGAACATAAGGTGGAGTGAAAAGGATTGTTTGATAAGCATTGTTGGAAATATTTGAGTTAGGATTTGTGATTCATTGTTGAATATTTTGGATACATTTGGGATAGAGTTTGAGAACAAACTATGCTTCTATTGTTGAAAGAAGTTTGAGATATTTGTGCTAGAGATAGTGAACTACTTGTGCTAGGGTTGAAGACAAGTTTTTGCATCTTTGTGAAATATTTTAAGCATATATTATAAACAGTTATGAGTGTGTACTTAAGCAAGAATTAAACAAGAATTATGAGCAGGTTAGAGGTATATTTTTGATTAGATTTGAGACAAAATTGTGAGCAAGTTAGAGAAATATTTTTGAGCAGGTTTGAGGTAGACTCATGAGCAGGTTAGAGGTAGACTTGTGAGCAATTTAGAGGTAGACTTATGAGCAATTTAGAGGTAGACTTGTGAGAAGATTAGAGGTAGACTTGTAAGCAGATTAAATCAGTGTTGTGAGTAGATTAGATCATATTTGTGAGTAGAATAGAGGGGATAGAGTTCTCCTATGGAGAGAGATCCACAAACCAGAGCAGAGTGGATAGAGTTATCCTATGGAGATAGATCCACAAACCAAAGCAGTGGGGATAGAGGTCTCCTATGGAGAGAGATCTACAAACCAGAATATAAGGGGATTGATGTCTCCTTTGGATAGAGGTCCATAAAAATTGTGATAGGAATTTGATTCCTAAAGATTCATTGAGAAAAATTTATAAGGAATATTTTCTCTGTGGAGTAGCCCACATTGGGTGAACCAGGTTAAATCATGTCTCTCATGTGTGTGATGATGTGTGCATTGCTTACTAATTTTATATTATTGTTGTTATAATTTGGATTGAGAAGTAAAAAGTTTTATCTTATATTATTCACCCCCCTCTCAGTATAATCTTATGTTCTTCATGTTTTGGATTTGTCCAGAAGGTATGCGATCTCCTATATATTTTCCTAGTTACCCTTGTAACGTCAAACAAAAACCTCTTTACTTCCAATTTCTTCCACCTACTTTGGAAATGTGTTATTTTCTTGAACATTTGATCTCAATGCATGCACCCACTTATACTTTATTTTTATGTTCAGGAGTTAAACACTCTAACGTAATTAGAACACATCATTTTCCAATCCATAACGAATACACCTCATATTCGAATGCACATGGGTACATTCATCACTCAACCTAGAATTTGTGCTATACATCCTCGAGCAATAAATATCATCATTAAAAAACTTTACATGGCACTATAAAATTATTGAAGTCTATGCCACACGGTGCCACCATCGTAGCTTCATCATGCTCCTACGGTATATTGTAATTTCACCTCTCTCATATGCTATCTTCATGTCATCCGTTGAATTGCCCCACATGCGCTCGATGATGACTCCAAAAGAATTTATAATCACCAACATGCCTAGATTCATACAACTCAGCTAAGCGTCTTGGTGGCCACCTTGGAAAACATGCAATGAAACATGCTCTATTGTCCTTCGAAACCCATGTCATTGATCGCGTCGACCATGCTCCAATACTGCATCCACTAGTCTGGCTCGACCTCCACCTCGCAAATTGTGGACATCGTTCTTTTGCATTCTAACCTGTAAGTATCAACAAAAAAACTATCAAAATTAACCTTATAAAAACCATCAAAGTTAACCTTATCAAACCCCTCATGTAAAAAGATAATATAAAAAAAGTATGTTAGTTCAAATTCAAAATCTAAACCACCATTAACTCAAAAATATAAACAACCATTAATTCAAAAATCTAAACCACAAAAAATGTAGGGGAATATTAAACTAAAGGAATGCTTTTTTTCTTTTATTATTATTATTATTTACTTTATTATTATATTATTATTCCTCAATATAAAAGGAACATTAAAGCGTAAAAAAATGAAACACCTTTTTTTTGTTTTATTAATGCATGGGTAATGACTAGGTTGTATCCCGAAATAATTTAATATATAAACTATTAAATTAATACTAAACCAAAACTCAAACCTACTAGACAAATAATAGGAGAATGCCCCACATGGACAAGCAAGAGTGACACTAATCATAATGAGATCAAGCACGATGATACCCATTACTAAGACCATGAAAAACTCCAACAAAACACTCAATGCACACCAAATCTTTCAGTAACATCAAAATTAAGGGTGGGTCCTCAAATTTGGGGTAAGTTGTGTGATGGCTCACAACAAATGGTGACTCTTCTGGGAAATGCTCTTGAGCATTTCGGATGAAGAACCCAATCTGAAACCATGAAAACCAAAGATTAGAGAAATAAACATCATCTAGCAACATCCAAAGAAGATGGGGGTAGATAACTTCAAATGAAAACAAATGAACCATTTGCCTTTGCTTAGTGTGTGGAATGTGATTCATTTTGCATTCTTGAAACAATCTAGATTCCATCATTTGTTTTACATTTAGGCTATAGAGTATCACTCATTAAAAATGTGCCTCTACATTGCTCCACTACCAACCAGGCATCCATAGCCCCAATGGAGATGACCTTGATCTCTTCTAGACCTTGCTCTACTACTAGCCAGACATCTATAGCCCCGGTAGAGATTATCTAAATCACCCAGGTATTAGATTAATTTTGTATTTATTTCTTTTCTTTTATTTCATCTAGATATTGCTCCATTGCTAGTCAGGCATCCATAGCCCCGGTGAAGATTATCTAAACCTTTTGATTGATTTGGTTTGCTTTCTCTTTTCTTCTTTTTTTTTTATTAAGCATTGTATTGCTTTGCAAAATTTACTTGCCACCTGGGTTAGAGATCACTTAAGGCTAAATATGGAGTGTATTAGATTTTCACCTTAATTTGCAAACCAAAATGACTTTATCCTTCAAGATTTCAAAGAATACCCTTTAATATGTGAGTTACATGTGGAGCTTTAGTGAAATGTTTCATTGTCCTCAACATTACACCATATTAGTCCAAAATATAAGAATGATTACTAAATAATTTCATCCCCCTTTTCCTCAATTCCACCTTATTCCAAACTAGGCCATCCACCCTACATGACACAGAAACATTATCAACAAAGAAACTAGGAGTTAGTAGCTATCACAAAACAACCTCAACTATAGGGACAAATCCAAAAATGTGAAAACAACACTCAAAAATAAACCAAAACCTAACCTAATGAAAACTGACAAGAAAGCAAATAGCAAAAACTTGCAAAACAAGAGAAATATTACCACACAAAGAAAAGTCTAAAAGCAAAAGCATGAAAACCCAAAAGCTATATACAATAATGTACAAGATTATGCAAAAGTTTGGCTATCATTTCCCTAGATCCCAAACATGATTACCACAATTCAAAATATATTTATCATGATAGGCATGCCAGGCTTTATAGGTATCCAACCAAAATAAGATTAGGCCAAAAAATACAAAGGCCCTTATTTTACCTCTCTCACCCCACCAATTTGATTCAATCCCATCACTACCATATTTGAAATTTGATCCATTAAACTCATGAGTCCACAAATGGTTTTGAATTATTTTATGTTTACTATGTGGGATGTTTATCACAGTTTCTCTTGGCATTGTGTGAGTTCCCATTGTCAATTCCTTGCTCCACATACTATTCTCATTGTTATGGTTAAACATGAGTTCTTTCCAAACTTGACCCTATTTCTAAAAATTTTCCTACCAAACCACTATTCATAGTTTTAGACCAATCATAATTACGTAGTAGTTTGCAAGCATCTAGGATATCTACTATATAAGGATCATTATAAATTTGTATCTCAGGTTGACTAGTCAATTGTTGATGAACTTGATTTAGCAACTCAAACACATCTACTTCTATCTTGTTCAACATAGCAACCTTATTATTAGTGTGAGTAGGCATTAATTCAAATTCTTTGTTAACCACAAATGACACTTCATTATCAACAACATTCGAATCCAACAGATAATCATGCAAACTTTTACCTGGCATTCGAATGGTTGAACAAAAAGGCTGAGATTCTACCTTTTGTACATTTTCATTTACCAAGCCTTGGTGAGCCGTTGTAATTTCTTCTTTTCCCTCATGGTTTTCATCATCCTCTTCTTGTAGCACTTCCTCTTCATCGATCACCTATTTTTCAAAAACACCAAAATTAGTCACCCAATTAAAAATATGCCCATCCTTTTCAAACCATAAATTTTATCGATCAAGGGATGTGTCAAATAACACATCTTTCTGATCAATGACTTGAGTCATCTCGAATAAAGCAATATTTTCCTCTAGATCATCAACTATATCAAATCCGAACCACTCATGTTCTGAATTTTTCTCTATCTGAGGTAACATAGGTATTATAGGATTGTTGGGTGGGACAAGGCTTTCAATTTCTTGCACCTCAAATGGGAAAAAAGTGATTAATTCCCCTTCTTTCATACCATTTTTAGATTCTTCTTCAGATTCAATGTCCTTCAGGCTATAACCTTCTTTAGATTCAACTTCCTCCATTTCTAAAGGTTCATATATTTCCAAAACTGAGCCAATCTCTACATTTTGGTTAACTTGATTACCACAATCCTCATTGATGGGTAGTGAATTTGAAACTTGCACCTCATTTTGGATGATATCTAAGGTAGTTGTAACATCTGGACAGTCAATTTTATCCTGTTGATTGCTCACATTAGACATCATTTGATTCAAGGGTGCCAGATTGGATGGTTGGTATTGGTTGGGATCCATATCTCTTGGAAAATAGTTCATCATGGGAGAAGGTTGTGCATCATCCTAACTCATTTGTGGTATCTGATTGTGAGCTTTAGGTCTAAGTAATGATAATTGACCCACATTAATACCTTTCAAAATCCACCATTGTTCTAATGTTATTACCTCACTGTAGGCTCTAGGCAAGGATGGAATTTTAAGAAGTCTCCCTAAAAACATAGAAGTAAAGGGGTCTAAGGCTCCCATGTATATTTGAGTGGCTCTTTCTTCTGAAATGATGTAATGTGTCACCACTTCGGTATACAACCTATGGAACCTATCATTGAATAGTCTCATGGATTCATTAGGTTCTTTACGGATAGAGACAAATTGATTTAATATCATAACTGGGTCAACTAGTTTTCCAAAATGGCTGAGAAATGTTGCTTCTAGTTGAGCCCAAGAAGTGATAGAGCCTATAGGTAAGTTGATATACCAATCATAAGCAAATTCATCTAATGTGTATGGAAACATCCTACAAGCAACATCTTCATGCATAATTTACAAATGAATTAAAGTGTTCTTGTATGCCTGAATATGTTCCTCAGCCGATTCCATTCCATCATGCCTATACTTAGGTAGATAACACATAAGATCTATAGGCACATCATGTGAAGGCCCAGGTATATTTAAAGGACTGCCTGTCATCATTGGAGTAAACATTACCATTAGTGGACCTTAAAGAATATAACTTTAGTACCAATTTTGTTAGTCAAAGAAATATATCTTGCAAAGATGTGTGAAATGACTAACAATTTTCAAATGTTTAAATGAATAAATCATCATGTTCATATTATAATGCATCAATTAAACCTTAACAATCAGGAAAATTCTCAAATTTGTAAAAAAGTTAGCATTAATGCATCATCAATTAGAGAATTCTCCAATCAAATAAATGTGATCACCTATCAACAAAACATTGTTAGTCAAGACCAATACCTTCAAATAACCTTTCAAGTAACAATGAACAATTTAGCATTTAAAGTAGCAATAAAATGACCAATTCAGGCCCTCCTTCTAGCACCAATTCTGTTGAGTGATAATTTTACCCAATTGCAAAACCACCATCACAGTTAGGATTTTGTTAGAAAAACCCTCTCTTGCAAAGAAATTCAAATTTCTCCAAGGTTCCTATTTACTTAATGTGTGCTTGTATGCTTGTGAAAATGTGTCAAAATAAGTGCTTAGAATACCTTAGTGATTTGCAAGTAACTGTTAACAAGGGGCATGTGTTGGTATTACTTTGATTTTGCCATGCTTTTTATTGTTCATGAAACTTAAAAGAAAAGAAAATGTGATGTGATTGGCCCTCATATGACCATCCTGGAATGGTGATTTAATTCATTTTATCTTGAAGTGTTTTAGGTAGATTTTATCTTCTTTTGGTTAAGAATATTTTAACAAATTTTATCTTTCTTTGTTAAACTTTGCTTTGAGCATAAAAGAAAAGACTAAAATCTATCTTTGAAATGTGAATCTTGAATGATGATTGGATTCATTTTATCTTGCTTTGTGAAGCTTTGAGCATGAAAGAAAATAACTAAATGACTAACTTTGAAATGTAGTAGCCTTTGGAATGTCATATAAATTACCCCCCTTTTAGTGAAAATTTAAAATTGATTGGAATTTTAATTTTCATAAAATGAAGTCAATTTATTGCTTGAAAATAAAAGTACAAAGCTTGAAATTTCGACTCTCCTTTAAAATGTGAGATTGTTGGTCAAATATCTGCCTAATAAACAAAAATACATTTGTGCACCCTATACATGGCCAACATTGAATGACCAGAGGAAAGAAATGTCCTCTGTGTCAATATCCAGAGAGGGCTGGCTCCCAAGATAAATCCTACACTGGTTGAAGACTAGAGTTGCAGGAAAGAAATTAGAAATTGCAGAAATAAATAGGAAATATGGCCACAGGTCGAAGGTGTAGGATTTGGGTAGGCTATCAGTAGGAAATTTACCTAAGCATGAAATAGCATATAAAAAAAGAATGGTAGCAAAATTTACTTATAAACTTGAAATAACCACCTCCAAAGCAATACTCCAACACTCACTTCCTCATTAGCAACTGTAGACACCAAAAAGTTGCACATTGTCCCTCTTCCCATATCCATGATTAATTAATGTGCAAAAACATTGAAAATTGCATAAATTGGCCTAAAATCACTATTCATCAGCATTATCCCCCTTGGGCTAACTAATCCCTTTCCTACGCTTAACCCTAGGTCCTCATATGACCTCATGGCAACTCAACTAAGGTTGAAACCTTCACCATGGTCAAAAAGCACTTTATGGTTAGAAAGTCAACACTTTTAGTCAAATTATGCTTTATGGCTAATTTCATGATTAATTAGATCTAATCTTGATTTAATTAAAACCTCCACCTCACCTAGTCTACATTGAGTAAGCCTAGCCTTCCACCTCACCTAGCCTAGCCTAGCCTAGCCCTACCACCTTTACACCCAGATATTTCTCCACATCACACACCCCATGGTCATTAATGCAATATGGATAATTTTACATTTAAAAAGACAATTTTAATCCTAAGATATTTCAATAAAGGTGATTATTAATGACAAATCAAGATCTTTTGAAAATCATCATTATTTGTGGATGGGTGAGGGATTATCTCACCCAACCCCACTTATGACCCAGGACACCTCAGGGGACACCTCTTTGGTGGACACCTCACCATAGCCACCTCACAGGGGACACCTCACCTCCTTTCTCTCACCCTGGCCCACTCTATAAGTAGAAGGCCACTTTCAACATTTTAGAGGATCACACATTTACATACCGAAACTTTGCTGAAATTACTACTGCCATTACATCCATCACCTATCCATCACATATCCATTGCATAGCTATCATACAAACATCCTAATCAGCTTACCTCATGTTTATGCCCGTTCTATGAGTGAGACAGGTTGACTTCATTATTAGGATTTGTTGTTCAAAAGTGTTATTGGATAAAATACACCGACAGAACCAATCAGAAACATCCAAAGACCCTACCTGAGTAATCTGGCTCCAAAAGTTTTGGTTCGTACCTCACACGTGCAAACCTCCCGGTTCACACCCCAGGACTATGAACCTCTGCAATAGGCAATAGAATCACTCGGACAGGTAAGGGTAACTTATTTTATTGGTCTATGTTTGTTTTTAATAGTTAATTTCATGTTTTGAATAGTTTTATGAGTATTTTATCTTCATAAATATGAGGTTTGACTGAGGCAGACCCCCAACGCACTAATAGAATTTTACAGGTTTACAGGTCCAGCAAAGCACAAGGAAATATCCAACAAGTGGTGGCTCATGAGCAAGAAACCCAACTACATCGAGGAACCCACAAAGGACTTATAGTGTTGTCTTTGTACCACACTCCTAAGAGTTTCATTAGGGAAGGCTCTATTGTAGCCCAAAGGGATAAAATTGTAAAAGGATATCACCTTTTGTAACTCTTTTATACAATTATCAATACAATTGCAGCAAGTTCCATAATATTTTAATTAGGTGTTATGGTGTCTTTTTGGTAGTTTCAGCAATGTTTAAATTAAGATACATAATTCAAATCTAATAGCAAATAAGGCACATGAATATGAAATAGAAGTGCATGAACATAGAAGGAAATTGCACACAAGATCACTTGAAAATTCAGAAGCCTGGTGTCTTCTATTGATGCAAAGAACTTGGAGAGTTTTCTTGCAAAGTGTCTAACCTCCTCTTACAATGAGAATTCAGTAGTATTTATAGAGGATTTCACCTCTTTAATTAAATGCATATGGAGATAAAATGATCGTAGATCAAGAACCATAATGAGGAAATTCCTCCTTGGAAATATTCAAATCTTGTTGTCTTAAAACAACAATCCGGCTTACAAGGAAACTTCTTCATGAAATCTGCACTTATGGATTCGGTGCACAAAAAATTAAGATACATTTGATACCTTGAAAACGTGCTCTTGCTTCAAAAATCATGAAAATATTCTTGTATTTTAAATACAACTTTCTTATTTGCTCTAGATTCATGATTTGAGTTACTCCTTGCCTCCATTATTTAATGTTACCTGCGATCTGCTTCGGGTGCCTTTGAAAATCAGGATATTAATGGCAAATACACTTTTCATTGACTACCTTCCTGCTTTGACCATGGCAACAAAAATTCCTTTTATCCCTAGTGAAAACACTTAACAACCAAATCACTTGCCTTTTAAAATCGCGTTCGACCCCAAAAGGGGTGCCAAAGACCATCGCCCTCACTTTGGGGCGAACACGACGTTAACTATTCAACATTGCCACAACCCGTTTGATGCATTTATTCAATCTTCATACCCTACCAACATGTTCATGCAACTTTGTTCCTAGGAGGAAATTCATCTATGGGAGGGGCAAATAGGGCATTCGCCCCTCAACCTAGGTGAATGCAATGTTGACCATTCGGTCATGCGCACCATTGAATTTCCTTATTTTGCCACCCGTTACACTTTTATATTACATTCGCCCCAAATTTGGGCAAATATATATTTCACCCCACACTAGGGGTGAACGCATTCTATCACCAAAATAATCTCTTAAATATGGGTGGGCATACATTAACTCCAATATAGAAAGACATTCACCCCAAAGTAAGTGAACGGAGTCTTCACCCCAACTTTGGGTGAACACATTTTTTCAAAACTTTTCCTCGGGTATTTTCACTTCTTTCAATTCTTTTGCCATTTTTAATATTTTTTTCTTTTTCCTTTGGTTGTGTACAGGGCCGAACATGTTTCCCATTTGCAGTGAGCTTTCGAATGACGCAACTTGAATTTTCAATGTCATTTTCAACTTCTCCCTTTAAACATTCATCACTTCCAAGCCAAAAGAGTATATATACAAATAAAATAGAAAGATGAAACAACTACAACATGTCAAATTGGTCCCAAAATATTGTATTAGGAATAATGTCTGTTGTCATATTACAATCAAAATGCTCCATTAAAAGAAAATCAAAATCCCAATGTGGTGAAGTGCAAAACTACCAACATTTCTTACGACTCACAGGGTATCTAGATCACATGGATGCAAATAATCCCAGGAATTTATCCATTGGGATGCTATGGAGTCTTTTTTATAGCTACCTTGGCTGGCACTTTTGCTGTAGTCACCTTCCAATGTGCCACTTCTTCAGCTTTCTCCTTGGCTTCAACTTCAGCCGCCACTTTGAGGACTTTAGCATGTTTTTCTTCTTTTGATGCTTTCTCTGCCACCGTGCACTCTATCACTGCCCGCTTCGCCTGCTATTTGAGGTTCTTAGAGGTAACCTCATAAACTATAAAAAATTCTTCCTAAGCATGGGTGGTGAATAAGCTGGGCATACTCAAGGATTCATAGACAAAGCACAGGTACTGAACATCCTCCAAGTTGAGGTGCTTTTCTCTCTAAGCCAGCTCATATAATGATAACTCCAAGCAGGTATATTTCTGCATTAGAGGCAATACCTACACTTATATGATGGGCTCCTCCCATGCATCTATCTCTGAGGTATCCTTTATGAACTTTCTCCAAGAAGTAGTCAATTGTTCCTTAGGAAGAGGCTTGCCCCATTCATCAGTGAAGTCTGGGAATCCCAACTCTATAAGAGTATCAAAATGAGTTATGGAAATAGTATGCTATCACTTGATGGTATTAAGGATTTTTTATCCCTCTCTCACTAGGTTCATTCTCTGAAAATAACTGTGTAGAGTGACTTTGGCAGTGGATCAAGTGTGATCTATTTCACTCAGGGGGTGAATGTGAATGCTGAAATTAGATAGAGCTTGAATATTTACTGCCATATCCATATATGGCTCTAGCATTTCCTCCATGTTATCAATCAATTGTTGTCCCAGTTGAATCTATATGCTAGTCTTCCATATATAGTGTAAAACCTGAACTACTTGTTCGGCCAGCTTCTCACAGTTTTGGGCTGAGCAAAGGGGAACTTATTTAATATTCTTCAAAGAAAAACCTGCATCCTATACAGCCTTCTCGGCCAGTTGATTTTGGATAGTCTCTAACTCTTGTCAGAGTGAATGCATCTCTATCCTAGCTACATCTCTTTCCTTTAAGTACGCTCTGACTTGTCGATGCAAGTGTTCATTTTTTGTGGTAGTTATTTCTTCTTGCACTCTACTCTTAGCTAGGGCATTTTCAAGCTCGATAATTTTATTTTCATTCTCAAAATATTTCTCCTTGTAGTATTCACCATGCAAATATACCGAGATCATATCAACCTATATGTTACCCATTTTCTCTATTGGATCAATCCTGGTGAGATCTTTAGTTATAGTCTCATAGACATAATCACTTGGTAACATTTCACCTTGTGGCTTTTGGACTAATGGAGTGATTCTAGTCGTGTGAGACTCCATGGCGATTGGGTCGAAGGTAACCTTCTTGATCTGTTGAGCTAGAGCCAAGGCCTCCGTTTACCTATTACTCTTCAACCACTATGAAGAACTTAGGTGTGCCCAATTAATTTTCTCCATGTCGGGCCATTTTTGTGCTACCTGAACTTTGAGTAATGCTTGTATTTCTAAAAATAGGGTGAATGGAATTACAACTTCTGAGCAGGTAGGCTCAAAATAAGTAGTTGTGATGGTTATAAGTGGGGTAATTGAAATAGTAGAATGGATGGAAGAACCTAGTTCAGTTGTAGTTACACTCACTATAGGAGAAGCTTGTGTACTTACATCCTCAATGGTAGTGGTGGCGGCAAAGGAAGGGGAAGGGCACAAAAATGGGTTCGGTCTAGATGCATATGAACTAAAAGAAAGGGAGGCCAAAGAAAGAGGAAGAGAAGAGGGAGCAATAGTATCTTCGAGAGGGGAATATGAAGGATGCAAAATAGATACAGAGGGCATACCAAAGGGTGGAGAAATGGAGACAAAAACTAATGGGAGTGAATCGAAAGTCACTATATGATCCAAAGAAGAAGAAGGGGGAAAATAAGACGTACGTATGGGCATTAGTGTCATGTGATGTGGTGATGGAAGTGACTGTGAAATAACTTCTTACTATTGTTCCTCTACTCTCTCCTCAAAATTCATATTATACATGACTTCCACGACTTCCACCTGAGAACTCTTTGACTAATGGTTCTCCCCTTGTTATTGACTCATTGGAAACATTTGTGCAACCATGGTCGAAACCTCTATCGTTGGTGAAGGATTAACAATTGCCATCGAAATAATAGGAACTAAAGGAACAGTAGCAACTAAAATATAAATATTAGAGGATGAAATGGTTCCAGTCCTTGGCCTATTTGCCGCTTTGGGAAATGGGGGTGCATTCCAAACATTTTTCTTCTCTAATGCAGGTGCCTCTTCTATTTTTTGCTTTGTCCACTGTGACCTTCACTTGAATGCATACTGTTGTTCCTCCTCGTCTAGAAAATCTTCTTCAACCAAAGGGTGTTCACTTTTTTCTCTGCTTTTGCCACTATCGAAATGATGGAGACTCCAGGGAAAAATATTATCAAAATCAACAAGTTGATAGGAGTTAACGAATTTTTCATAGGTGTCCGAAAATGCCTCATCCAATTTTAACACATAAGGAGTGGTAGTCTTGCCTCGAGGAACTTGCATTATCCACCAGTTTATAATTTTCTCTTCAGTCCATTCTAGTTCACTATCTTTTACCTAGCTAAACAAACCAGGTGGAGGAATCTGATTCTTATATTTTTCTAGATTATATTCGGCCTCCTATTCGTAGCAATCATGCCAGGGTGGGAGCACCATCATGTCTTCAATATGCCAATTCATGTCGGGCCCATCAAAATTATTTTACCTTTTCTCAATATTGGGCTATGGGCAACAATGGAATGACTTGGATTTTATTATTGCCTCCATTATTTAATGTTACCTGCGATATGCTTCGGGTGCCTTTGAAAATCTAGATATTAATGGCAAATACGCTTTTCATTGAATACCTTCTTGCTTTGACCATGGCAACAACAATTACTTTTATCCCTAGTGAAAACACTTAAAAACCACATCACTTGCCTTTTAAAATCGCATTCACCCCCAAAAGGGGTGCCAAAGACCATCACCCTTCCTTTGGGGCAAACGTGACATTAAATATTCAATGTTGCCACAACCCGTTCGATGTATTCGTTCAATATTCATACCCTACCAACGTGTTCATGTGACTTTTTTCCTAGGAGGACATTCATCCATGGGAGGGTAAAATAGGGCATTCACCCCTCAACATGGGTGAACACGATGTTGACCATTCAGTCACGTGCACCATTGAATTTCCTTCTTCCACCACCCGTCACACTTTTATATTACATTATTCCCAAAGTGGGGCAAACATAGCTTTCACCTCATCCTTGGGGTGAACACATTCTATCACCAAAATAATCTCTTAAATATGGGTGGGCACACGTTAACTCCAATATAGAAAGACGTTCACCCCAAAGTAAGCGAACGGAGTCTTCACCCCAACTTTGGGGTGAACGCACTTTTTCAAAACTTCTCCTCGGGTATTTTCACTTCTTTCAATTCTTTGCCATTTTTAATGTTTTTTTATTTTGCCTTTGGCTATGTGCAGGGCTGAACACATTTTCAATTTGCAGTGAGCTTTCGAATGATGCAACTTGAATTTTCAATATCATTTTCAACTTCTCCCTTTAAACATTCATCACTTCCAAACTAAAAGAGTATATATATAAATAAAACAAAAATATGAAACAACTACAACATATAAAATTGGCCCCAAAATATTGTATTAGGAATAATGTTTGTTGTCGTATTACAATAAAAATGCTCCATTAAAAGAAAATCAAAATCCCAATGTGGTGAAGTGAAAAACTGCCAACATTTATAGTGATTCATAGGGTATCTAGCTCGCATGGATGCAAATGATACTAGGAATTTATCCATTGGGATGCTATGGAGTCTTTTTTCTAGCTTCCTTGGCTATCACTTTCATTGTAGATGCCTTCCAACACGTCACTTCTTCAGCTTTCTCCTTAGCTTCAGCTTTAGTCGCTACTTTGAGGACTTTAGTATTTTTTGCTTCTTCTGCTACTTTCTCTGCCACCGTGCACTCTGTCATTGCCCACTCTGCCTGCTATTTGAGGTTATTAGAGGTAACCTCATAAACTATAACAACTTCTTCCTAAGCATGGGTGGTGAATAATTTGGGTGTACTCAAGGATTCATAGACAAAGCATAGTTTTTGAACATCCTCCAAGCTGAGGTGCTTTTCTCTCTGAGCCAACTAATATAATGATAACTCTAAGCGCGTATATTTCTACATTAGAGGAAATACTTGCAATTCTATGATGGGCTCCTCCCATGCATCTATCTTTGAGGTATCCTCTATGAACTTCCTCCAAGTAGTAGTCAATTTTTCCTTAGGAAGAGGCTCACCCCATTTGTTAGTGAAGTCTGGGAATCCCAAATCGGTAAGAGTATCAAAATGAGTTATGGAAATAGTATGCTCTCACTCTATGGTATTAAGGATTTTTTATCCCTCTCTCACTAGGTCCATTATTTGAAAATAACTGCATAGAGTGACTTTAGCAGTGGACCAAGTGTGATCAATTTTGCTTAGGGGGTGAATGTGAATGCTAGAATTAGCCAGAGCTTGAATATTTACTGCCATCTCCATAAATGGCTCTAGCATTTCGTCCATGTTATCAATCAATTGTTGTACCAGTTGAATCTGTATGCTAGCCATCCATATATAGTGCAATACCTGAACTGCTTGTTCAGCCAGATTCTCATAGTTTTGGGTTGAGCGAAGGTGCACTTGTTTAATATTCTTCAAAGAAAATCTTGCAACCTATGTAGCCTTCTCGGCCAGTTGATTCTGGAAAGCCTCTAACTATTTTCAAAGTGAATGCATCTCTATCCTGGTTGCATCTCTTTCCTTTAAGTGCACTCCGACCTGTCGATGCAAGTGTTCATTTTCTATGGTAGTTATTTCTTCTTGCACTCTACTCTTAGCTAGGGCATTTTTGAGCTTGATAATTTTATTTTCATTCTCAAAATATTTCTTCTTGTAGTATTCACCATGCAAATATACCGACCTCATATCAACATATATGTTACCCATTTTCTCTGTTGGATCAATCCTGGTGAGATCTTTAGTTATAGTCTCATAGACATAATCACTTGGTAACATTTCACCTTGTGGATTTTGGACTAATGGAGTGATTCTAGTCATGTGAGACTCCATGGTGACTGGGTCGAGGGTAACCTTACTGATCAGTTGAGCTAGAGCCAAGGCCTCCTTTCACATCTTGCTCTTCAACCACTATGAAGAACTCAGGTGCACCTGATTAATTTTTTGCACGTCAGGCTATTTTCACACTACTTGAACTTCGGGTAATGCTTGTATTTGTAAAAATGGAGTGAATGGAATTACAACTTCTAAGCGGGTAGGATCAAAATAAGTAGTTGTGATGGTTATAAGCAGGGTAATTGAAATGGCGAAATGGATGGAAGAACCTAGTTCAGTTGTAGTTATGCTCACTCTAGGAGGAGCTTGCATAATTACAGCATCAATGGTAGTGGTGGCGGCAAAGGAAGGGGATGGGCACAAAAATGGGTTTGGTCCAAATGCATATGAACTAAAATAAAGGGAGGCCAAAGAAAGAGGAAGATAATAGGGAGCAGTAGTAACTTCAGGAGGGGAAGATGAAGGAAGAAAAATAGATACAGAGGGTATACCAAAGGGTGGAGAAATGGATATGAAACTAATGGGAGTGAATAGGAAGTCGCTACATGCTTCAAAGAAGGGGGAAAAGAAGACGTACCTATGGGCGTGGGCATCATGTGATGCGGTGACGAAAGTGACTATGAAATAACTTCCTATTTTTCCTTTGCTCTCTCCCCAACATTCACATTATCCATGACGTCCATGAATTCCACCTGAGAACTTTTGGACTGATGGTTCTCCCCTTGTTCTTGATTTATTGGAAACATTTGTGCAACCATGGTCGGAACCTCTATCACTAGTGAAGGATTGACAATTACCACTGAAACAACATGAAATGAAGTAACTGTAGCAACTAAAATCTCAATAGTAGAGGATGAAATGGTGCCAGTCCTTGGCCTCTTTTTCACTTTGGGAAATGGGGGTGCATCCCAAAAATTTTGCTTCTCTAATGCACGTGCCTCTATTTTTCGCTTTATTTGTTGTGACCTTCGCCTGAACGCATACTTTTGTTCCTCCTCTTTTGGAAAATCTTATTCAACCAAAGGGTGTTCACTTTTGTTTCTAATTTTACCACTATCAAAATGATGGAGACTCCAGGGAAAAATCTTATCAAAAGCAATAGGTTGATAGGAGTCAACGAATTCATCATAGGTGTCCAAAAATGCCTCATCCAATTTCAACCCATAAGGAGTGGTAGTCTTCCCTCGGTGAACTTGCATTATCCACCAGTTTGTGATTTTCTCTTCAGTCCATTCGAGTTCACTATATTTTACCTGGCTAAACAAACCAGGTGGAGGAATATGATTCTTATATTTTGTTGGATTATATTCGACCTCCTATTCATTGTAATCATGCCAGGGTGGGAGCACCGTCATGTCTTCAATATGCCAATCCATGTCAGGTCCGTCAAAATTATTTTTTCTTTTCTCAATATTGGTTCACGGGAAATAATGGAACAACATGGCTTTTATTATTGCTATAAAATTTCCCAATGGGTTGTATCTCCATCACTGCGGCATTTCTATTAAGCCCAAATCTTGCAACGTCACCGTGAATAATCGATTTTGCCCTACTTGGCTCACTTCTATACTACCAAATTTGAGTGGCCTATTACAAATTGTTTTCTTTTCATGCCCAACTCCATATACATAATTTACATTGTCGAACCGACGCACCACTTCCATAGTGAAAACATTCTTGATGGCAAAATAAGGCAACAAAAATGTCTTACCTGTAAAGCCAAAAATCCTCACGACAATGCCTTGAGTGAGCAAAAAAATATCCCATTTCTCTCCGTTAACCACTGATTCTCTCAAATCTAGTGGCACCCTCTCGCATGAACCATAGAGTAATTCTATCACAGGTCCCAAAAATAAACTGTTGAAACTATAAAATGACCCCCTAGTTGTCAAAACTAAATTCCACATGTATACTAGTAGAAGTTCATCTCTTTCATCCATCTGTCTTACCGTGATGAAAGGGAAACACTATTGCAAGTGAAAAAAGAAATACCATACCAAGAAAGAGGTATGTCTAAAAGACGTCTCCTCCCTAGTTTGCAACTTATCCAACTGAAAAATCATTCTTCTAGAAATAAAATTAGCCCAATTGAAGAAAATTGGATTGGTATCTTTCCTCATAGCCGACGAAGAGTAAAATTTAGTTCGGCAAATACATTGTGCTAGGGCCACCTGCCACTTATGAACAGTAGAGTCTGTAGGAAAACCCGCCACCCATGCCAACATGGAATAAATATCCAAATTTTTAAATTCTGTGAGTGGCTTCGGTAAATTCGAAAGATGCCCCATCGATGGCTCCTTAATTAGTTGTGTCTCCATAAATTAATGAATGGTTACAATGGATACATATCTATATTTTTGCTCATGGGTATGCAGTTTTTTAGAAACTACATAAGAAGGAGACTTAAAACCGTAAGCAAATGCTTCTATTACTTCATCTAGGGTGATTGTAAACAATATTTTTCTCTTAGAATTTCTTACTGCTCTTGTGAATGGGTTGAAAAATTGAGCAATCAACTTTACTATCTTCGAACAAGGGTGTACGGGTGGACATAGGTACCAAAATAACAGCGAGTGATATGATACTATCAGAAAGCTTTGTGATGTCACCCCTTGATTTACTGTAGCTTCCATCATATTTTCGTAATCTTTCCACACCTTTGTGTGTTATCACACAGTCTTCAATTTCTTCCATCGTGTTAGCATATGGGTCTAAATCCACATTTTCATTTCTTCGAGCCTTCTTGGATTTAGACCCTCCTATTTTTTGTGACCTCTTAGACTCTACAACTTCTGTAACATATTGAGTTTCTTTACATCGCTTACCCATCATATCTTTATTTTAAAAAATACTTTAAAACTCTCTAAAAATTCTTCTGAAATTTTTTGCAGTAATAGTTCTAAACAAAGCAGCAATAAAAAACTTAGAAAAATAAACTACGTGCTTTTACTTGTTCCTTTATATAGAGCATGCTGCAAACTGTCATAATAAATTTTGAGTTACCCTAGGCACTTTTGGGAGAATGTGTGTATTGGTTCACTCACTTGGCTCCACTCCTAATGCTTTAATGGTATTGCATTTGATTCACTGCCAAATTGTCCTAGGAAAAATGCCCTTCTTCACCAGGTATATTTATTGTAAAATGTACCCCAATCATTGAAGTCTTCTTGGGAAAAACAAAGCAGCCACCAGAAACCAATGATATATATTTTTGTTGCTTGGGAAGACAAAATTCTCCTCTTGTGCAAATTTGGGCGCATGTTCAAATTAAGTGACTTCAGCATGCTCTCCAACTTGCATGCATGCTTCCCAATACCTACCACGCATTCAAGGTGACACTTCTCCTGCAAGCGCGCTCCCGAAAAGAAATGGGGCAAAAACAATTTTAGGGCACACTCATTTTCCCTCTTTAACCTTTTCTCTTTCACTTCAAAATGTTGTTGCCTCGTCTGTTAAATTTCTAGTGCGTACAACCTCCCTTTAAAGCATTCTCATTCTTCTTTTCTATCTGTATTTATAAAACTTGCTTTCCTTAGAAAAAGAAAAAATAAAACTGCTTTTCGAGATTTTATTTTTAGACTTCTTTTTTTTCTCTTTTGACACTTATGTTTTTTTCACACATTCACCCTATTTGGGGGTGAACGATCGTTTTGCCCCCTTCTAGGGGTGAATGTGTAACCAGCAAAAAGGCTCTTGCTGTCTAATCTATCTATTGCAATTCATGAAATAAGCACAAATGGGAAAACATAAGTTGACAACAAGAAATGAAACAAATATAAAGAGTCCCTTTATTAATTTCAATGAAGACAAGTTATAGATTCGTCCCTCTTAGCGATACCCATTTGATACATCAATTACAATAGAGTTTCAAATCCCTCTCAAGGGTAGATGCAATAAAAATGCCTTTCAGGATGACACGAACTACTCTAGGGTGTCGATGACCCTCTTCTCCATGATTAGAGGCATTTGTTGCCTTGCATCCCAAAACTATGTTAGTCCTGCGTGCAATAAACAACAAGAAACATTAAAAACAAAAGAGGCCTCTCTTGATGAGGATTTAAAAGGATATTTGCACAAAAGATAACATGATAATCAAAAAATAAAGAAAGTGATTTAATGCATGTAAATTGATCTAAAACATGATAATCTACCATTGGAAACATAAAAGAAACTAAGATAAATCTATCTAAGCTCCTAATAACCAATTGAAGATGTGAAAGCATGAAAAAGATTCGTTATGCCTAAACTACTATAATAAAGGGAAATTGCAATTAACTCCTAATATGTTGATCAAATGTCTTTAGAATACTGAATTAAACCTAAAGAATGATTAATATAACCTAATTAAATAAAATACAAAGCAAAGAACAAGGAAACCAGGGATCACCTATTGATCACGGGTTCTTCAAGCGACGGACACTGTTCACCGTGGCTGACAACCATGGTGGATACTGAAGTAAGTTTACCCTCAAAATCAAGGTCAATTATCTGATTCTCCTTGCCAAATTGATGATTAAGGGTCACCTCTGCGTCCTCTAATATATTTTGTAGTTGAATTGCTCAGTGAGTGCATGGATTGCATAGATTAGTGTTTCTTGGCTCTCCTATCCTCCTAGGACCTCCATGGCAATGTGATCTCCAATTGGGAAGCAAAATTATTCCTATCAATGCATATGAATGAGTATGCAATTCGATAGGGCTTAACTACTCAATTGATTATATTTCTCTCTTTTCCCCAATTTGAAGGGGGATTATATAGCAATTTAAAAGGGCTAGGGGTAGCGTCATGAGGAAGATAAGATCAATATTGGGTGGTTGAGCATGTTGGATGGAAGGATTCAGAACCTTCCTCACTCAAACCACTCCAATCCACAACCAATTGGCCATTGCAATTGATTTTGGGTCGGATGAAGGTCAACTGACTCTGAGTGCTGACTACAGATGACAGGCGTAGTGAGCACTTGTAACCGTGGGTGTCAGCAACGACTAGCATTGAATAGGAAAAGGTGCACAATTTAGTGGTAAAAACCACTGCTATACCTTGGAATCTATCCAAGGTCTTCCATATGGTCTTCTAGCATGTCCCATATGAGTAGTCACATTGGTATGATGCATTTTAGGTGTCTACAATTGCCCCTTTTGAGATGTGTTGTGAGATCGAACAACGCTGAGCAAAAATAGACCTCCTGAAACCAGGGTTATGCATAGTGGCGAATATTCACAAATTGGGTGAATATTAGGATTTTCAAAATTAAAAATTGGTGAATATGAGGATCCTCGACGTCGGCCTATTCGCCTAAATTTTTTAGGACCAATTGTTTTTTAAGGTGAATTCACCACAATATATATCTAAACATAGGCATATTTGTACTCATTGGAAATCTCTTTTCAAGACTAATATAATGGTGGTTTTTTTTATGAAGTTCTAAGATGATTTAATAGGCCAAAAGTGGCCCCAAAGTTGACCTTAAATTTTAGGGCTTAAAATATCCTAAATTTTGGTATGAAGATGCTCGATTTGATTTTCTTAGGATTCCCCATGATTCACCTTGATTTTTATTAGGATTCACCATGTTTCTACAAGTACATTTTGAGTCCAAACCCTTATGCATAACCCTACCTGAAATAATGTCGTAGGTTGCATGATGATCATTAGTCTGATCAATAATAGATGCCCAAGTCCTGTGAATAGGATGCACATCCTAGAATCATTGCTTTCAACTCGGTGAAAGGCTTAATTTGAAAGGGTTTACACTCATCATCAGGCATTCGGGTAGCTTTGGTGCTACAATAGGAGTTAGGCCTATATAACTGAAAGGAGGAGAGCTACAAAAAAACTATCATATATGTTATTTACCCCTAGTAGAAGGGTAATCTTATGATAGTTTTTAGCAATGATTCATAAGACAAATACAATTTTGACAAGATCTAGGGATTCACGATCAAGGGTATTCTGTTGACTTTGATTATGATTTGATAGTATGACTATCCCCTCAAGTGACGAGTTGATGAGGGTAATGACAATAAATGAAGCAATGAGGTGGTAAGACCCCAAGGTATTACTATAAAATTATTAACAAATTAATGTAAATGTAATCGCAGGCCACTCAAAGGGGGCTCCCTTGAAATCGCTTTGCCACTATAGGGGGCTCCCTCCTTAGAATCTATTATTATTATTCTTCTTCTTGGATGATTTGATATGGATGGCCAACCTAATATATATATCTACCCTAAAGCTACATTGGTGAAGAGACATGATGGTTCACGTATGAAGAGACGTGATGGTTCACGTCATGAAGGGTTGTGATGGTTCACTTTATAAGTTAATAATATAATAATTAAATGATTAATAATACTAACTAATACTAACTAATAATGTTAGGATTGAGGATCCTAACATGCCACCCTCCTTAAAAAGATATTTGTCCTCAAAGCTCAAAGTGAGAAGCTTTGTCCTTTGTTTTCCAAGAAGGATTTGTGTAAGTTCTTGGACTCTTTTAATGGTATCCTTTCGTAGGCAGGGATATCGAGAAGGATGAAGCATTAGCGGGGGGTTGCCAAGAACAATAGTAGAATCTTCCTTAGGAAAATCATGATGACGATTGGAGGGCAACCCTTGGGGTTCCTCAAATACTTCAGAATGATGCATCAAAAGTGATGGTAATGATTTCATATCCTTTTTTGGTTCCTTGGTAGAGCCAACGGAGAAGGAGTGTGTAGTCACTCTACGTTGGTTCCGAATAGGTTTGGTCATATGGCAAGAACACACTATTGGTGAGGAAGGTATCTTTAGGTCTTGTAGAGTGCATTTTTGGCTAGCATTGATCACTTTGGGTATGTTTACCTCATCCTTGCTTGGTACATCAATCAATTCTTGCACATCGACCTCATTGTCTTCATTGTGGTGAGTAGGTGCACTGGTTTCTTTGGACACAACTACCTCATATGCTTGCTCTATGGAGATACAGGGATGAAATTCCTTCAATAAATACAATGTTAGTGTAGCACATTTATGGTGGGGTTCAAATTGTTCATCACAATTATCACAGAGTCCTTTTGCTCATCATTCTTTCATCTCCTCAAAGCTAAGATGTTTAATTCATAAAGTTCGGTTAGATTTGGGGGTTTTGTAAGTGCTTTGTGCCCTTCCATTATGCATAGGTTTGGGAGCGATGTAAGTGGTCGACAATTTTTCCATAAGTGGTTTTCCTAATCGTTGTTGTGCATTGATTTTATCTTTAGCTAATTTTGCCAATCCATAGGTTTGCATCATTGTATAGGGATTGAACCTTGTCACCTCCATTCTAATTTCCTCTTTTAATCCCCTAATGAAGCCACTTATGAGAATTGATTCATCCAATATTGTGTTGTGTTTGGTGATATTTCAAACCGAGTTTGATACTCATGTATAGAAGTGATTTGATGAAGATCTTTGAGCAATTCCCACATGACTGGGTCCCACATGGCTCTGATACCAAATGGTAAGACCCCAAGGTCTTACTATAAAATTATTAACAAATTAATGTAAATGTAATAGCAGGCCACTCAAAGGGGCTCCCTTGTAATCGCTTTGCCACTATAGGGGGCTCCCTCTTTAGAATATATTCTTATTATTCTTCTTCTTGGATGATTTGATATGGATGGCCAACCTAATATATATATATATACCCTAAAGCTACGTTGGTGAAGAGACATGATGGTTCATGTATGAAGAGACATGATGGTTCACGTTATGAAGGGTTGTGATGGTTCACTTTATAAGTTAATAATATAATAATTAAATGATTAATAATACTAACTAATACTAACTAGTAATGTTAGGATTGAGGATCCTAACACGATGTCGCTTTACCACTATGAATGATCTTGAACAAATTAAGATTTAGCATTTGAATACTTGGCAAGGCCTAATAAACTATGATTGCAACTATTAATATTAATTACCTATTTTTATCCTATGGAGCGGTCCAACAACGAAGGCCTTCTTAGGGAATTGAAATGAAAGTAATCCTTATTAGGCATGTGTTGAATCATATTGTCGATGATATGCTAAAAATATCATAGGAGAATTGCGATGAGTATCTCATTCCCTTGGAGTAGTCTGAATGTTAGGGCCTTCTTAGGGATTGAAATGAAGCATAACAATTCCACAATGGTGAATTTTCCCCAAATGTCCTTATGGAAATTTACTCATCTTTCCAAATTACATGGATCACAAGTTATTGCAACCGCTAAATGTATAGGGTAAATGACTGAATACGAGTCACATGCGACTTTTGATTTATTCAATTTTTTTGTTAATTTTGAAGTGAATTTATTTTATTGGTTGGAAGGTGTAGCGTTCTAAGGAAGGATTTCCATAGCGATGACCTCGGTTGAATGTACTTTGTAATCTCAACTAGTTATTATGTTTTGCCTTATAATGACATTTTTCCAATGTCATGCTTTATTTGGCTCATTTTGCTTATTTTATATTTTCTAATGCACTTTTGGTCTGATGAACAATTTTATTTTGACCTTTTAAGGCTATCCACGATGGGAATTAGGAGCATTTATTGCATCTTGTTGATCATGCTTTTCAATTGTGAGCAATTTGCTTGATCGTGGCTCGATGCCACGACCGCAAAACCCTAATTTGGGGACTACGGTTGTCAATCATGGGTCGACCCAAATTCAAAAAGTATAAATAAGGTTTTTCTTTTGAAAAATTCATTATTTACTTGACATTGGCAATAAATTTAAGAGCTCTGAGAGGTAAATATTAAAATTTACCTAGGACACTACCGAAAACTCGACCCATTTTGCATATTCCATACGCATGGCCGACCAACCAGAGGCTTCAACTAGTGGAGGAGTCGGTACCTTGAAGGTAACTCAAAAATTGAGACCATGCTTGTACATTACTAGATTAAAATTAACCACACTAATTAAATGGTAAATGAACCTCATTAAACTACCAATAACGAACCTCACCCTAGCTAGGCTTAGCATAGGTTAGTTTAGGGGGTGGGTTTAATTTTTTTAGGGTTTATTTTGGGAGGACGAGGCCAAAAAAGGGTCTCGCTCATTAGTTGCGGGTGGAAAATGCGAATCGCAATTGGCAAATTGGGGTCGCGGTTGTCAGTCATAGTGGGATTTAAATCCCAATGGTCACTTTTTTGACCATTGTGCTGACTGTGGTTAGGACCCATGACACACAAACTTTAGGAAATTTTTCCTAATTTTTTATTTTTTTTGGATTTTCTTGGCAATTAATGCCATTTAATGCATTATTTAAATTCTTTGTTGATTTTTTTTTTTAATTTTTAATTATGTTTTTGCATTTTTATGAGATTTTATGATCTGTTTATCATTTTTTAGTTGTTTTTTAATTGTTTTTCATTTTTACTTTATTGTTGTCACTCAGGCCTTGACTAATAGAGAGAGGGATATTGATCTCCTTTGCAAACTACGCCACACTCTTACTGGAATGAAGTAGGATTGGTTTGCTATGGTGGGGTTCAGTTACGCCTTGGACCTCCCCACAATTAGAGTTGACCAGTCTTACCTAACTACCTTGGCCCATTGCTGGGATGCGCTGACCAATATATTTCACCTGCCTATGGGTGAAATGACTGTGACTTTGGAGGATGTCTACCACATATTCTACTTGCCTATCGATGGCGAGGCCATCACTCCTCCCCTATTATGATGTGGAGGGTTTTTTTTTATGTGATATTTGGCCAGTGGAGCCATGATGCACATGGTTGAATCGACCATGGAGGCATCCACATCCAAGAGTGGTTCTAGGTTAGCTTTTTCTCATAGTGGGAGGCTGTGTTTATGCATCTTATCAGTTAGATAGTCCTCCTAGGCTCTTTAGGTGTGAGGTTCCCGTGGAACCTCTTAGCTAGGACTAAAGAGGTGATGGTGAGGTCTACAGAGAGGCCCCTCATTTTGGTGTAAGGGAGCATGCTACTAGCACAGCTCTACCACGAGTTTTTTTAGATCATGCATCACAAAAGGGTGGGCATCAGTTGCAACATATTTCTATATATTTGGAGTTGGCATCATATTATGATAGAGCATCCTCTCGACTTGCCCCTGGAGATCACTGCCATTCCTTTCAAGCGACAATGTTACATAGCTTACTGGCCTTGGTATCAGGAGGGCTTACATAGTATGTCTCATGTAGGAGACCTAGATCACTACATCGATTGCATCGCTCAGCTTCACCCTAAGCATATACGATGGTGACCCTACATGGATTGCCCACCCTAGATAAAGGAAGATAGATAACTATGTCGAGCATATAGAGATAGGTGGATCATCGATCGAAAGGATAATATATGTGAGTACCAGTTCTACTCTCACATCCTGAGGTAGTTTGGGATCCAACAAGATGTCCTAGAGATGCTGACAATCTACAAATGTCTGGTTCTAGAGAGGGACCTAACCTGGCCCTAGATTAGTTCACTAGGGGATGTTGATGATGATTTTCAAGATTCAGGCCTGGCAAATGTAGGCACTATAGTAGACTATGATGGTTGGTGGTCATACTTTCAATGACACAGAGAGGGTCCACTAGGTCGGATAGCTGATGGATTCATAGCAGAGGGTGCAGAGGATGTAGAGGTATATCCTCATGGGAGAAGGACCCACCAATGGATAGAGGGCACATGGGGAATAGGGGCCACAGTAGAGGAGGGCCCATAGGTAGAGGCAAAGGAGGAGGTCTTCAAGGAGGGTGATTTAGCTCTAGACAATGAGGTAGGGTAGTTGAGAGCACTGGTTGCCAACCTATAAATCTAGGTGCAGAGACTTCGTACCCAGATCCTACATAGGGACACCTCTATCACCACTCTAGAGGTGAATCTAGCTCATGGACAAAGGTAGTGGCATGAATATGAGAAGGAGAGGACATCTCTCCAGGCATAGGTGATCGTAACAAACACTCAGATTATATAGCTCACTAGCAAGCATGATCTGGAATAGGCACAACTGAGTACAGTGACCCTGGAGTGGGATCTACTTAGGGTGGTAAGGGGAGATTCCTCATCATCACAAGCTATCATGGCACTTCCTAAAACACCATCTAATTTAGTGCTAGTAGGGTTGGATCCTATGGTCAAGATAAAGCGACTACATACCCTTATGGATGAGGGTAATGATAAACACATAGTGGCTATAGCCCATAATGCCCAGCTGGAGGACATCATCAGGTTGTTTGATGAACAGGTTCTAGAGAGGACCACTACCACAGGGTCACACCAGATCAGGACCAGGGAGACAGGGTAGTCATTGACTAGCTCTAGTCACAGGATGCACATGTCTAATAGGACTCATGGTAGCAACTCATAGAGGAGCCACAGGGATGGTAGAGGCAATGGAGGTGCCTCACATACTGGGTGTGTAGGTCCTATTTAGTACAAATCTTTGGAGATGCTATTGAACCATTTTGAGTGTAAGGTCAAGGACCTACACGTATGTAGCCTACGGGCATTTTAATTGTACCCCCCATGATGTAAATTTGACACATATATATGATATGACATTTCATCTCATTACATGTGTACTTTATTTTTTGGTATTTTATGTTTTATGTTATGCATATGGATGCAATGCATTATTGATTAGATGATATATGATGTGATGTATGGATGACATGCACTAGATAACTATGTGATAGATGATTAGATGTTATGAGTTATGTATGTAGATATACTACTTATGATGAATGCATTATGAATGTCATATTTTGATGTTACATGCATGTATATATTTGCTTTACTTGTATGTATTTAGTTTACATTGCTATGACATAATTTATGCCATGTATGTACTACATGTATTTATTTGTTTCTTTGATAATGTGTTTGTAAAATGGACATGTATGCTTTAATCACTTAAAACATAATGTATGCAATGTGATTTTTAATAAATCTAATGGATGGCACCACAAAATGTATAACAATCATTTATTGTAGTTGCTTTATCTCTTTATGAAAGATAGTATACCCATATTGAGATATAATTATTTATTGTTTTCTGTTCATAAGCTTTTGTAAATTAAAAGAATATGGATAACATAGTTAGTGGTAATCTAAACATCATTTCTGACATCTATCCAGTATCTAACATATATTACAAATAGTTCTAATAAACAAACTCTCATAAAATAAATTGGCGTTTTGATGATTGCATTGAAAATTGGTTGTTGCTATTTGGGAATTTTTGAGGTTTACCATGAGACTCAAACACCCTAGTTGACTGATCAAAAGTTGTATACTAACCATACTAGACTTCTAAAATGTAATTCTTTCGATAGGATATGCCCTAAATATTCATTATCCCTGTGTGTGCAAATTATATTAAGATAAGGCATAAGCATACCCCGATGTCAGGTGGGATTCTTTCAGCCCATTGCTAAGATTGGGGGTCCACAAATTTTTATCCAATCTTAGGTTTAGATTTTAGTTGGACTAGACCACTAGGTGATATAAGACACCTAAAGCTAGCTCTTCCACATTCAAACATTGGTCTGCACAAAAGCAAAATGCTAATGTATCAGATATATCGTCATGCGTAAGGTACAGTAGTGTTGACAATTCTAGGGATTCAAGTTTGCTCCCTTATTTTATTCAATTTTTAGGGGATACTTGCTCATATAAAGTGATAACAATCACTGTTTATTTTTGTACTATAGTGACAAGAATCATTGTTTATTTTTTACTTTCCTTAATTTTCCTTGAGCAAGGGATTTGATACTAATTTTTATTTTCTTTGTATAACTTGATCTTCATTTGATCTGACTTTTTGGGATTTACATTTGATAATTTGCTTCAAAAAATTTCTTTGGGGCTTTTACTTTGGGGAACTATTCCTCAGATATCGATCTAGGATATTTATCTTATGATATCAATATGGGATATCAATCTAGGATGTCGATCTATGATATCGATATAGGGTATCAATCTGGAGGACTGATATAGGATATCACTCTGGGATATTGCTAATTTTAATGTAAGCAAGGGATTATGGATAGGGAATAAACTTATCCTTTTACCAATTACCAAAATTTCATGTACCATATGCACAGAGGGATAAGCAAGAATAATTTTTTTGCCTCAGGATACCTGGTCCTGCTTCATAGCTTTCATCTTCTCCTAGTCCTTATTAGGATTGTTTAATTTTTTGATTAGTGGTAGAATTTTGATATGCTAAGGGCTATACTAACTAGACCTCAACTACAAAAGCAAAGCAGGCTTTCTATCAACTTTGGAGAAGACCTCTAGGTATGGTTGAATGACCGACAAACCCTAGTATATTCTTCATAGCAACAAGATGGATTGTGTTAAAAAACACAATTACTCACAAGGGTGATAAATGGATGAAGATGATAGTGCATAGATGCATGATTAAAATACAAATGTGGTGTCATTTATAATATTGTAAACACAATTTATTCTAATGCAAGTACAACGGATGGATATACCTAATGCAATGCAAAGGTGAAATGCATGTGGAAAATGAGATGCATTATACCAAATGCAATTCACTGATGTGAATGAAATGTAAATGTTTTTTATTTTGATATTTTTCCATTTTTTTTATTTTTTTATGGATTTCAAAGAGCTTACAGACACCTTTGGAGCCTTTTTACTAGGATGACCAAAGAGCTTATAGGTGCATTTGGGGCCTTTTAGGATTGACCAAGCGGTTTTGAGAAACCCTTTCAGCATTTCTGATTGACCAAGCGGTTTTGAGAAACCCTTGGAGACTTTTGGGATTGACCAAGCGGTTTTGGGAAACCCTTGGAGCCTTTTGGGATTGACCAAGTAGTTTTAGGAAACCCTTGGAGCCTTTTGGGATTGACCAAGTGGTTTTGAGAAACCCTTGGAGCCTTTTGGGATTTAGGCATAAAAATATTTAAGATGAAGGATATTGAGAGTTTCAGGCTCTTCAAATCCTCCAAGTGATGTCAAGTGATATATCCTAGGTCCAATATTCTTGGAGATCATATAAGGACCCAACCAGTTAGCCATAAATTTATCTCGTATTTTTTGCAATAAATTTAAGTTATGTTGGTTCTCTTTCAGTACAATATCACCAACCTCAAATTTTCTTAGATGGAATTTGCAATTGTAAGATCATTTTAAGTGCTCTTGATAAACGTGGAGGTGCTCAAGGGCATTTAGGTGATGTTCATCAAGTAGCGTCAGTTGATCTAGGCGAGCCTACCATGCAATGTCATCATCAATGAACTCTTTCAATGCAATGCATAGCATTGGAATATCCAACTCTAAGGGCATAATGGCCTCAGTGCCATATACTAATAAAAATGGAGTTGCCCCAATGGGCGTCCGAATACTAGTCCTGTAAGCCCATAATGCAAGGGGCAACTAGATGTGCCAATATTTGTGGTGCTCTTGTACTGTCTTTTTCAAGATGGAGACCACTATCTTATTTGAAGCTTCAGCTTATCCGTTTGCTTACGGATAATATGGAGTCACAAAACTATGTTTGATTCTATACTTAGATGTCAAAGCTCTCACTGTTTTGTTCTTAAATGATGTTCCATTATCCAAAATTATCTTGGATGGTATCCCAAAATGACTTATGATATTAGTGAGTATGAACTCAGCAATACATGCTCTAGTTGTCGTTGTTAAGGGAATGGCTTCCACCCACTTAGTGAAATACTTAGTAGCCATAATAATAAAAGTATTTCATCCTGATGATGGAGGAGATATCTTACCAATGAGATCAAGTCCCCATTGAGAAAATGGCCAAGCCACTTGAATGGGTTGTAAGGCTTGTGATGGCAAGTGCGTAAGATTAGCATGATGTTGAAATTTAACACATTTCCTGACATACACATTGTAATCCTTCTCCATAGTGGGCCAATAATAACCCATACGAAGGATGCACTTGATGATAGCCATACCATTGAAATGGCCACCGCATGTACCATCGTGAGCTTGCAAAATTGCCCAAGATGACTCTTGGGGCTCAAGACAATGAAGGAGAACTCCATCATAGCTTCTACGATATAGGATGTCTGCTAACAAGACATATTTTGTCACTTTCTATTTAAATGTGCATTTTACGGCACACGATAATCCCTGAGGGATTACACCAATTATAAGGAATTCATTTATCTATGACGTCCAGTTATGATAAGCTTCAACTTTGACTGACAAGACAACATGTTCCCCTTATGGTTCTACACTTGCAAATGCAGACTGGAAAACAACCTTATGGTGAATGGTAATACCACTCCCCGTCAGATCCTACGAGATCAAAGACCCCCAGGATGCTCTCTTGAGAAAGTCTCTAGCTCTGTAGAACCACTCATGGTTTGGTTCTACATGAATCATGTTGATTGACTCTTTATTATCCAATGCTTCGTGCTGCACAGTAGCATGTGACAATGTTTTTACATGGATGGTAGTGAAATCGACAGATGGATTCTGAGGGATTAGAGATCCCAAATATGTCATTGTGTCTTCAAATCTATTGGATGAAGGAGGGATTGCCTCGATGTCATACCATTCCAATCGAGCTAGATAAATGTCAATAAGATCCTTGTAAGCTTTCAATACTGGACATCAACATTGAAATAATCCCTTAACTTGGTTCATAATGAGAAGGGAATCACCAAAGATATTTAACCTTTTTATCTTCATGGAGATAGCTATTTGGAGACCCAAAATTAGGGCTTCGTATTCGGTATTGTTGTTAGTGCAAGGAAAGTCCAAATTGAATGAAAAGGGCATTAGAGCTCCTTGTGGTGTGAACAACACTATTCTTGCACCACCCCCTTGCTCACACTTTGAACCATCGAAGAACAAGGTCATATCGGCTTTGTTGTCTAGTTCCTCAGGTTTGGGTGCTTTTGATAAGGCAAATACTACATCATTAGGAAGCTCTATGGTGAGGGGCCTACTATTTTTGAGAGGCACCTTAGCTAGTTGATCTGCTATGACTTGTCCCTTAATGGAATTTTGGCTTATGAATTCCAAATAAAATTCTATCAGTAGCATGATCCACTTCATAGTACATGTATTATGATATGTCTTGCTCATCATATACTACAAAGGATTTTGTTTGGATATGACATATATCATATGACTCAACATATAGTGTTGCAATTTCTTTGTAGCGAACACTACTGCTAAACACTAATTTTCCACATATGCATATTCCAACTCATAACTCACCAAGGTTTGGCTAATATAATATATGGCCTATTCTTTGTCTTGCATATTATTTTGGGCTAACATGGTTCCCAGTGCAAATTCGGTTGCCAATATATATAGCAAAAATGGCACATCTGGCCTTGGTGGAGCTAGCACTGGTGGCATCACCAGGTATTTCTTAATCTCATCAAAGGCTACTCGACAGTCCTCATCCCAATTGAATGGGACCCCCTTGTGTAGTAGTCGATTCATGGGTCAACATTTATCCAATAATTATACGATAAATCACTTTATGGATGCTACTTTGCCCTGAAGGCTTCTTAATTCTTTGATGTTTGTGGGGGGACGCATTTCTAAGATAGCCTTGACCTTTGCTGGGTCAACTTCGATGCCTCATTTTGAAATGATGAATCCTAAGATATTTCTTGAAGTTACGCCAAATACACACTTCTTAGGATTCAACTTGACATTATGCTCTATCAAGTGATCGAAGACCTTCCTCAGGACCTCCACATGCTCAGAATGCAATAATGACTTTGCCAATAAGTCATCAATGTAATCCTCTAGGATCTTATGCATATAGTCATGAAAGATATATGTCATAGCCCGCTGATATGTGGCACCAACATTTTTAAGGCCAAATGGCATAAATTTATAGCAAAATATCCCCCATGGTGTTATAAACATGGTTTTATGCTGGTCTTTAGGCTTAATCCAAATTTGATTGTAACCAGAAAAACCATCCATTAAGGAGAGCATCTCATGACCTACAGTGGCATCTATAAGAGCATCAATATTCAACAATGGAAATGAATCCTTTGGTGTTGCCTTATTTAGGTCTCTGAAATACATACAGATATGGATCCTTCCATCAGGTTTTCCTACAGGCACCATATTGGATACCCATTTTGGATAGTCGATGGAGATTACAAACTCTACATCCAACAACTTTTGCAACTCATCCTTAACCATTAAGGCTACTGTTGGATGCATCTTCCTGAGTTTCTTCTTGACTAGCTTCTTTGATAGATCTAGTGAAAGGTTATGAGTAACCAATTTCGGATCTAGACCTGACATGTCTTTGTAAGTCCAAGAAAAGAGATCAGGTCTCTCTCTCAGTAGAGGGATGAGGTTGGCATGCTCATCAGGAGTCAAAGTCTCCCCAAATTTAACCTTCCTTGGATTGGTGGGATCATTACTGATATCCACTTTGAAGGTTTCCTCTATTGACATATGGGATCCCTCCTCAAGCTGATGAGGCGTAGGGATCAAGTGGATGTCATCTGCTAGGTTTATAGGTTCCTCATTGGAAGCATCCTCAGCATGATAGACATCATGTGCACAGCCTAGCGCAAAATGGAAAGGTTGCAGCATTTCTTTGTTAGGGAAGAAATATTTAGGCTCTAGAGGTGAATCAACGTGATCCCAATCGATAGCATCTACATTTAGAGGCAATGGTTTGGATGGATCAGTTGGATTGTGGAGTGGAGTGGTCAAATCAATGGAGATCATGTTGATGAAATGGATCATGTCTCTAGGACCACGTGCAAGTGACTCAACATTAGCAAAAATTCCATCCTCAAGATGTGGTTCTAGGGGTATGGGGATCTCTGGATCTGGTCTATGAACAGATGGTCGGATGGGATCATTGGACTCAAGGAGCTCCATGTACATCGGTGGATCAGGAAACACCATATGATAAATCACATTAAGACTCAATGGCTATATCCCTCAGGAGGAGAGGATGGAGATTGATCTCTCTGTGCAAATCCTCCATAGTGTAAGGTGCATTATGATGGCGTAAGTACAGAGGTCCTAAATAGGCTCTCTCTATCTCATCTTCTTCATCACTATCGTAATACAAACACTCACCTCTACCTAATGGAATCGGGTGATGCTCTTCATGAGGCCTCATGTAGGCTATCTCTTGATAGTCGTCATCATCATCGAGAGGGCCTTCGCTCGTAGTCATTGATTCCAAAGGTAAAAGATGATGCAGGAGTGTGGGGTCCAAATAGGCCAACTCGATTTCATCCTCTGATTGCTCATTGTTTAAGGATAACTCAATGTCAACTATTCCAAAATCATAATTTGGTCCATCACTCTTGATGATGGATACTGCATGAACATCCTCAGAAGCAACTTTTGATTCGGTGTCTATAGCTATGTCTAGATTCTAAAAATGCATACCAATGTCATTGGTAGCTCCATAACTTTGATTGTCCAAGTTGGCTCTTGGAATGGGTTCTAGGCCGGTCTCCACCAAGATGTTCGCATGATATCTCTCGGGTGGCTCTATAGTGACATAGGTCACTAGCCGATTATCCCTCTAAAATGTAGAAGGATTAGGGTGATAAGGATTGAAGTCAACTTCACCCTCTAGACTGAGGTACAGGTGGTCTAAATATGCCATGAGGAGTTCAGCCTATCCTCCACTATAAAATCCCAACCCAAACCTATCAGTAGGTAACTGATACTATGGTTCTATAGGCCTCTTATGCCCCTGCTCAAATAGTTCGAGACCGTAACCATACCAATGGTAATGCTCAAAGTATCGTATGGCATAGTCTGGGTTAGAAATATAATGAACATTCACGGTGAATGGTTCATTATCATCCTCATCCATGGGTGTGGAAGATGTAATTTGGTCTAACCCTCCATAGATGAAGTTGGTTTGGTTAGGTGGTACCCCCAATGGTTCCACTGTCCCTATGGGAAGGCGATGGGCTCGCGGTTGGCCCATGTCCTATGCAGTCTCGATAATTGGTGTGAACGTCACATTCTACACAATGTATTCCCCTAACTCGGGATTAACCAAATGGATGGTCACCTACGGTGTAGATGACCCTGCTAAAGACATAGGCGAAGTAGGCTGAGGTGCCTCTTCGACTCCTCCTTGAACTTCCTCTACTTCCATGGGATTAGGGGCTTCAATGATAACTGGTTTGGGTATTTGCTTTATCTTCTTTTCGCCCACCTTTTCTTTCAACTTCCTATCATCCCGTTGTATCATGGATGTAGTCGGTCTAATAGAAGTAGTTGTCATGTGCTCCGATCATTGAGATATGGATGTTGTAGGTCTAGCACACACTTATTTGATCTTACCTCTTGGATATTTGATTGGTGATGTTGGTCGCACATCTAGGTGCATTGAGGGGAGCACAAAGTCCCTCGGTAAATCTTTTAGATTCACGTATTTAAAGGGTTCTTCATCCAAAGGCACCATGTGAACCTATCCCTCATGAATATATTTGATACATTGGTGTAGAATAGAAGGGATGCAATGCATTTCTTTGATCCAAGGTCTCCCTAGAAGTATATTATACTGCATAGCACCTTTGATTATGTGACACATCACCGGGATGGTCTTCAGTCCTACCTAGATAGGTAAAACTATAGTATCGACTATCGAGCATAATGCATCATTGAAAGCTCTCAACGTGAAGGTAGAAGGGATGATATGCATCTTGGGTAACTTCAAGTGAGTTAACACCTTGGTAGTTATGATATTGATTGATGAACCTATGTCAATAAAAACCAGCTTGAATGGTTTGTGATTCACACATGCAATAATATGTAGCAACGGGTCTACTATAATAGTGGAAACCATCTTGACTTCATGGTCATGAAATTGAATGACCGGTTCTTGACACTATTGCACATGCCCCATGAAGTGTGTAAATGCTTTGAGATCCTAAGGCTGCACTTCTATGGACCTTAAAATGTCCATGAGCATCTCCTTATGCTTAGGAGACTGCTGAATTAGCTCATAAATTGACAACTTTTCTGGAGTTATCTATAGGTTTTGGACCAACCTACTTCTGATGGTCACCACCGGTCTAGTTGGTGGGCCATGCACATACTAGGCTGGTCTTGGAGGAGGCGCAGCTTGAACTCTAATAGGCATTGGAGGTTTATTCAGTTGTTCATACCTCATGTTTCTTGTGACAATATTGACCATACCAATAAACCCCTGGGTTGGTGGTTTGATGCAAACTTGGTTGACCTGGCCAACATTATTCTTTGGAGCCTCATGATTTGGTAGAGGATTTTTGTAAATCCCCATATTTTGATTGTCAGGCGCTTGTGGGTTGTTGACAAGAAGTGTACCTCTCTCGATCATATTTTGCACAAGATGTTTGAAAGACCAACATACCTCGATGTTGTGGCCTTTTGATTGGTGAAAGATACAATAATGATCATCTTTATAGCCTTTAGGCTTAGGTTGATTAGGATCCACCATCTTGACTTTGGGTAAGTTTATAGCCTTAGCCTCACATAACTGGTGAAAAATCAAAGCCAAGGACTTTGATAACTGAGTGAATATGCGAGGTGGGCGTTGTTCCTTATTTTTACCCTTGTAATTGTTGTTGCACTACTCATAATGCAGGTAGAGGTTGGGCTTGATAATTTTTCTTTTGCTACCCTTTTTCTCCTTTTTGAAGGTTCAACACCACCTAATTAACATGGGTTGGCTTGGCCTGTTGTCTCTTAGTGATTTTCTTATGTCCTTCCTTCTTATTCCTAAGCTTCAAGTTACCCTCCTATAACTTGATGTTCTCAATCACCTTGGCTTGTGCCAAAGCCTCTTTGAATGTCTGGTATTGATACAACTATAGCAATAACAAAATGTGCTTGACACAACTCCTCATGAAAATTCATGTTAATTAAAAGGATAGGATGGAGAATGGTAGCTTTGCCATCATTTTCCTCCATTATTTTCTATAATCCATCACTGGATCATCATCATGTTGCATTAGAGTGGCCAGGTTGGATAATTTTACCTTCTTCTTGACATCAAAGGAGAAGCATTCAAGAAATGCATCAACTAATTGTTTAAAACTAGTAATATTGTGCCTCTTTAATTGGTTGAACCACTCTCGAGCTGGGCCTAAGAGGGTCATGATGAAAGTGCGTAGGAGCAAAGCATCGTTTCTCTCAATATGAAAGCACATATCTAGAAAAATAGTCACGTGCTCATGTACGTCTTCCTCTCCTTGAAACTTTTCTAGTCTAGGCATCTTGAAATGCTCAGGATATGCTGGAATAGGCATTGACGTGCATAGAGGTTCATTGTAAATTTTGTTCAAGGTAGGCTTCTGATAAGCTCTTCCTTACTTCTCTATGGCTTGGACCTTCTTTGGTAAGGTCTTTTAGGCTTATGAGGAAAGAAAATCCTCCTCTCGAGATTGCCTTGGAGGTGCCTTCGAGGGCATATTCTTCCTCGATCGAGGTGGGGGACTAGGCTCACCCTCTTCCTTGAATTGGGAGATTTTTGGATATTCTTGTTCTAATTCCTCTCCCACTTCTTCCTCATACTACCTATGCTCATATTGTTCGGACACTGGACATCGATATCTATGTTGAGCTGCATGGCGAGTATGTGAGTCTATGTGCTCAGGGTGTAACTCGGGTTGTGAAGCCACTCGTCTATTAACACCCTCCTTGATCTCACTGCAAGGAGGTAAACCGGTGGTATCCAATCGATCCTCTCTCTCCACACACTCCTTCTGATTGAGGATGCATTGTTCATGCATGCACTATTTATATAATTGTTTCTTGATGAACCTCTACCTCTAAGTATTCTCATTTTTGAGGTATTCTTTCTCCACATGAACATCCTCCAGTTGGTCTTGGAGAATCTACCGTCTCTGCTCTAAGATCAGTCTATGAGCCCTATCAACATGATCGGTTGTCTGAGGCCTCTAGGGAGTGCACTCTATTTGAGCGACTTTATGGGTATGTCCTCTAATGGATTGATCTACCACACTCTTGCCTTGGTCTATAAAGATAGTATTCGTATCAGGTTATCTCCTATACTTAGTGCCTACATGCGATGCAGGAGCACGCATATCTCAAGAATACTTGGAGCACTCTCCATGTTCTCAGGAAGTCCTAATGGTGCTTTTGCTACACACGCTCATAGGACGAGAAGGTGCAGGCGTAGACTTATATCCTAGATGCCCTAGGACTCTATCTAGACCATCCAACTATTTGCTACACCATGGCTCATGAGGCGGCATACCATTTATCCCAACTTTGGATATATCTATTGTAAACATGGTGGGTTCACCCCTATAGGGAGTCAGTGTGGGCCTATGCTTGGAAGAAGCCCTCTTAGTTCACCCATGAATGGATGGATCTTGGACTTATCTATGCTCTAATGGTGGAGGTCGTGAGCCTCCCTTAGATATAGGTTGAAGGGGTACCAATATGGATCCCTCGATGACATATTATTTGGTAGAACCCGTGGATCCACGTGGAATGCGGTCATGGTAAATGCTACCATATGCAAAACCCCCATGCTAGGAAGTCCCATGTTCTGATATGTGTCTAGAGGGATGTCTGGTACTTCCTATAATTGGGGTATTCTCAAAAAAATCCCCTCATGTAGAATTATCTCCTCTAATGCTCACTAAATGACATCCAGGAGGATTCTGTGATTAAGGGTGTTCTACATCATGTTGTGCACTAGGTGGAGCTTGGTCTTCGATCTCGGGTCTATGCCCGGATCGACCTCTCCGTGTTTGCACCATTGTGTATCCTATGAATAGATTTAAATTTTATTAACATGCAAAGAATACAATTATGATTATATCTTTTTATAATTTTAAAATTAGCCCTAAATTGTTTGATGTGTTTTCAATTTGTTGTATTAGTAAAGTAACTCTTGTCGTGTTTTGTAAAATTTTGATGATTTTCTCAAATTTTTAATGGCTTTCACCTGTATGCTCACAGCTCGACAACTTGGCTATGAACTCTAGGTCATGTAATCCCCCCAAAGTGTAGCAATGAAAGTCCACACCCAGGTAGGGAGCACAGGTCCTCCCAGATCCTCACCCATTTTCACCCAGTCAGCGTCATACCCTCCGAAGAGGAGTATATGCAAATTTTCTAGGCTACGAAAGGTTCTTGGATCCGGTATTGGTCTAGAACATAGGGTACGTGGGAGTTGGGCCAATGGATGGAAATCACCTCCATCATCATTGAAACCCTACTAGTGGTTGGATGTGACTCCCAACTCACTAGCGTTTAAATGCATCATGGTGTGTGTGGGTTATTTTTAATTTACACAAAGGAAAGATGCATAATATAGCATTAACATGATCATTTCCTATATGATATGCAATAAAGAACGTTTGATATTTAGAGGTATATGCACACTATGCTACATGATGTTCAGATAATGCAACTAGTATGAGTAATTGGCCACTAATTGGGCCTCATGCAAGCAAAATCTAACATTCAGATCACCTAGACCACTGGAGACTAGGGCGGGCTGCACTCAGAGACCCATTGTTCCTAGCAGTGACTAGTAGAAGCATCAAATAAAAACCCCAAGGACCTAATTCATTTTATTGTTCTTTTTATCCTTGTCCTAGCTAGGTTTCATTTTTGATGTTCTGGAAAAATACAAAGATAGAAAATAGACATAGAGGGTGTCAGAAGGGCCTACCTCAAGTCCTCATCTAATTTAGCTTTTTAATCCTACTCTGTGGTTGGTCTATTTCTAACCATGGCTCTGATGCGTGACTATGACTGTTGCCCATTTGTCAATCATGGGCTAAATTTTTGACCACGGCTATCACTCGTGGTGAGTACCTACCACAAAAACATAGACCAGAGTTAGTAAATCATGGCTAAAAATATGGAGTTCCACCGTGATCGCCTTCTGTAACCATCAAAAAGGCTCTTGCTATCTAATCTATCTATTGCAATTCATGAAATAAGCACAAATGGGAAAACATAAGTTGACAACAAGAAATGAAACAAATATAAAGAATCCATTTATTAATTTCAATGAAGCCAAGTTATAGATTCATCCCTCTTAGGGATACCCATTTGATACATCAATTACAATAGAGTTTCAAATACCTCTCAAGGGTAGATGCAATCAAAATACCTTTTAGGATGACACGAACTACTCTAGGGTGTCGATGACCCTCTTCTCCATGATTAGAGGCATTTTTTGCCTTGCATCCCAAAACCCTGTTAGTCCTATGTGCAATAAACAACAAGAAACATTAAAAACAAAGGAGGCCTCTCTTGATGAGGCTTTAAAAGGATATTTGCACAAAAGATAACATGATAATCAAGAAATCAAGAAAGTGATTTAATGCATGTAAATTGATCTAAAACATGATAATATGCCATTAGAAACATGAAATAAACTAAGATAAATCTATCTAAGCTCCTAATTAACCAATTGAAGACGTGAAAGCATGAAAAAGATTCGTTATGCCTACACTACTATAATGAAGGAAAATTGTAATTAACTCCTAATTTGTCGATCAAATATCTCTAGAATACTGAATTAAACCTACAACATGATTAATCTAACCTAGTTAAACAAACTGTAAATCAAAGAACAAGGAAATCAAGGATCACCTACTGACCACGGGTCCTTCACACGATGGGCACTATTCACCATAGTTGATAGCCGTGGTGGAGACTAAAATATGTTTGCCCTCCAAATTAATGTCAATTCTCTGATTCTCCTTTCCAAATTGATGGTCAAGGGTCACCTCTGTGTCCTCTGATAGATTTTGTGGTTGAATTGCTCAGTGAGTACATGGATTGCACGAATTAGCATTTCTTGGCTCTCCTATCCTCCTAGGACCTCCATGGCAATGTGATCTCCAATTGGGTAGCAAAAGTATTCCTATAAATGCATGTGAGTGGTTATGCAATTCGATAGGGCTTCACTACTCAATTGATTATATTTCTCTCTTTTCCCCAATTTAGAGGGGGATTATATAGTAATTGCCAAGGGCTAGGAGTAGCTTCATGAGGAAGCTAAGATCAATATTTGGGTGGTTGAGCTTGTTGGATGGAAGGATCCAAAACCTTACTCACTCAAACCACTCCAATCCACAACCAATTGGTTATTGCAACCGATTTTGGGTCGGATGAAGGCCAACTGATTCTGAGTGCTGACCATGGATGACAGACACGGTGAGCACTGCTAACCGTGGGTGTCAGTAGTGACTAGCACTGACTAGGCAAAGGTGCCCAAATTGAGTGGTAAAAACCATTGCTATACCTTGGAATCTATCCAAGGTCTTGGTCTTCTAGCATATCCCATATGAGTAGTCACCTTGGAATGATGTGTTTTAGGTGTCTACAGAATGAGATATTGACCCTTCTTGCAGTGCATTGACCCGGTGCTTTCCTCCACCTATTTTGTTCATTCATCCTCAAAAATTTTTAAGGCCTTGCGCTCTTCTCTTGGGCGAAAATGCCTAAAGGCCTCTTTATTTTAAATTATGAATCCATTGTTTGAGAGGGGCGAAAGTGCTTCTGATTTTACTCATGTATCACCTATATTTTATATTGACGCCTTCTTTTCTAGGAACTTTGTAACACTATATCCTTAGCCCAATTTTTTTAAATATATAAATAAATTTGGGACAACACTAATTTAAAAAGCAACACTTTTCTCTCATTTTTTTCTTTTCCTTTCTTTTTTCCCCTTTTTTTATTTTTATTTTTTATATATATATATAAAGCAAATAAAATGCTAGAAAAATATATACATATTTACAAGATGGTACCTCTTTAAAATCAACTCATTGGATATAAGCCTTCAAATGAAGGCCATTCACTGGAATAGGAAGGTCCCATCCCTCCATGTCATGAAGATGATATGCATTGGTAGAATTCACTGCAAAAATATGAAAAGGGCCTTCCCAGATTGCATCAAACTTATGGTGTTTCCCTGGCTTGGCTTTATTTTCGTTCCATTTGAGAACTAAATCTCCCACCTGAAATCTGCGCTTAGTAGTTTTCTTTCCAAACCACCTCTGCATCTCTTTAGTGTGATCGATGAATGCTTGATAAGCCTTTTCTCTATCCTCCTCCAACTACAAAAGTTGTGCCAATCTAGCACTCATCGGATCATATTCCTCATCTTCATCTTTAAACAACTGCAATGTTTGGAGCATTGGAAGCTCAATGTGGGTGGGCAGGATCACTTCTTTCCCATACACCAAAGCATACAGAGAAGTCTTAATAGATTTTTTCATAGATATACGGTCTACCCAAAGAGCTTGGTTCAACAGCAGGTGCCAACTCCTTTTATTATTTTTGAGTGTCCTTTTCAAAATTCATAGCAAATTTTTATTGGTAGATTCGGCCAAGCCATTCCCTTGTGGGTAATAATTGGATGACGTCTTGAGATAAATTCCATATTTGCTAGTGAACTCAGTAATTTTGGCTCCAATAAATAGAGTTCCATTATCTATTACAATTAAATATGGGACACCAAAACGAGTAATGAGTCCTTCCAGGAAAGAGATGACAGTCGTCTGATCAGCCTTTTTGGTAGGGATAGCCTCTGCCCACCTGGTGAAATAATCAGTCACCATTAAAATGTATTTATGCTCTATGGAGGAATGTGGATCAATAACTCCAATGAAGTCAAGACCCCATTGCTAAAAGGGTGCTTCTACTTGAATTGGGCATAGGGGCAGTGCTCCTTTCCTAGTCCTGCCAACATACCACTGATAGCTATCATAGTGTTGACTCACTTTATGAGTGTCGATGAACAAAGTAGGCCAAAAGTAACCAGCTCGGATGATTTTCAAGGCCATAGGTCTTCCTACGTAATGGCCACCAGAGAGTCCAGAATGAAACTCTTCCAGTATTTTCTCTTTTTTAGACTCCTTCACACATCTGAGGAGAACTCCATCAATATTCTTGTGAAACAATCCATTAGGCAACAAAACATATTTGAGCACTTGCAACCTAAACCTCCAATGTTGGGAAGCATCAAGGTGTGGTGGACACTTCCTAGAAGTAAAGAAGTCAATAAGCTCTTCTGTCCAGTCACGATTGCTTGTAGTATGAATTGCACAAATGCTTTCGCCAACTTCTTCTTCTTGCATTATAGCCAATGATTTTGATGTTGCACTTTTAGCCAATTCTTGACAAAGAGCTCGTCCACGAACTAATTTTATCGATTGGATCTCCACGTCATATTCTTGAATTTTTGAGACCCAGCCTGCTCTTTTGTCACCTAGTTCTCCTTGGAGTATGAAGTTTCAAACATCGGGATGTATAACATAAACAACAGTTTTGCTCTGGGAAACAAAGTGTCGAAACTTCTTCAATGATTTCATCACCGCGTACACCTGTTTCTCAATGAAATTGTACTTCTCTTGGTGAGGCGCAATGACTTGGCTCAAGAAGGCAATTGGCTTCTCATCTCCATCTTCTTGCTTCTATGTCAAAACTACAACATAGCTCTCTTGCTCACCTACTACATAGAGAATGAAGTCCTTTGAATAGTCAGGATTAATCAACACTGGAGCCTAGGTGATTCTTTCCTTGATCTCCTAAAAATCTTGTCTTCTGGCTTCTATCCATTTAAACTCGGTATTCTTCTTTAAGAGCTCAGTCATGGGTTTCACAACCTGAGCAAAGTCAGCAATGAACTTGCGAATGAAATTTATTTGGCCAAAGAAATATTGTAGGTCCTTTTTGTTAGCAGGAAATGGTAGCTTCAAGAGTGCTTCAGCTCTTGTAGGATCAATTGCCAATCCTTCTTGTGAAATCACGTGACCCAATAATTTTCCTTCTTTAACAACAAATATTGATTTCTTCAGATTAATAGAAATTTTGAACTCATGATATTTTTTGAACACCTACCTCAAATGAGAAACATGGTCTTCTCTATGATGTGAAAACATAGTCATGTCATCAAGATAGATTACAATAATTCTATTCAATAACTCATCGAAAGTGATGTCCATGGCCCTTTGGAAAGTAGCACCAATATTTGAGAGTCCAAATGGCATCCTTTGATAGGCAAATGTGCCCCACTTCGTAGTGAACATCATTTTATGTTGGTCCTCATCCTTCACCCATATCTGATTATAACTAGAGAAGCCATCTAATAATGAAAATATCTGTGCATCGACAACCACATGAAGGATTTGATCAATCTATGGTAGAGGGTAATGATATTTTAATGATGCCTGGTTCAGGTTGCAAAAATCAACACACAATCGAATATCTTCGTTCTTCTTTCGTACTGGCACTAGATTCGCCACCCATGTTGAGTGCTTAATTGGGTATATTATCTTTACCTCTAGCATCTTCAATAATTTCACCTTCATGAGTACTTCTATCTTGGGATTGATGGGCCGTTGTTTCTACCGAAAGGGTTTTACTCCCTCCTATAGCTCAATGGTGTGTTGGATCATGTTCTTGTCATATCCCTTCAAATCTTGATAGCTCCATGCAATGATGTCGGGGTACTCATAGCACAAGTTCTTAATGTCTTCCAATTCTTCTAGCATGCAATTAGTTCTAATTTTGATGATCTTCTCAGGTTCTAGCTGCAACTCCTTATACTCCTTGGCATCCACCTTGATCCTGTGCTTTTTAGCCCTATCATTTTGATCAAATAAACTTTCCAATGAAATCAGTCCCCTAGGAATGTGATTGTTCTTCAATTGTATCATCCCCTCCATCTCTTCTTCAACAAGCTTTCTATCATCTACGCTTGCAACTTCCTTGATCAAAAAATTGACTATTTGCTCGTCATTGTCGAATACTTGCCAATAGATGTTCTTGTCAGGGATTGAGGGTCTATAGATCACCCTGATAGTCTTGGGCTTTCTGACTATTTTCTCCATGGGAGAATAATTCACACCAAGAGAGGCTAAAATATCTGCGTGTTTGTTTTGCTCATGGGAAATCGCTTGAATGTTCAAGGTTGTGAAGGACTCAAACAAATCCCACACTTTGTTGTGATAGGCTTTCAGGTAATGTTTCTTAGACACACATTTATTTATGGTTTGATTGACAATGAGTTCAGAGTCACCAAAAATTTGTAGCTGTTTAATGCCCAACTTTTTAGCCTTCTTCAATCCGAGGCACAATGCTTCATATTCGGCTACATTATTTGTGCAACTCCAAGTCAGTCTATAAGAATAAGTCTTCTGTAACCCTATGGAGAGATCAAAATAATACCAGCTCCTACACCATTCTTACATCTAGCACCATCAAAATATAGCTTCCATAATTGATCTGTGATAGGGTCCAGGGAATCAGGGACTTTTTCTTCAATCTGCTCTGGTTTGGTTATCGTATAACAACCAATGTCTGTTTCAATCATTGCATTGAAATCTATGAGTGAGAATTCATCTTCAAGGTGAAGTTCACCAAGCGCTTCTTCCATCAAGTCAACCTCTCCTAATTCTTCAGTCATCATGTTAACTATGCCTAGAGACTTTTCTTCCTCCTCCAACTTCTCAATATGAAAATTTGATGGCTTTTCATTATATATGTGAATTCTCTTTCCTTTAAATGGAATCTCCAAATGCGAGTAGTCCAAGGAAAGGTATCCTCCTAGTTTCATTGTGAACTCCCTTGAGAGGCACATGCTAAAGTATGGCTCTAGGTCAACCACTACTACTTCTTGGATGATAGTAATTTATGGTATGCTATGTAGAACAATAGGAATATCTTTGATTACTCCCATAGTTTTGATCGGAGTTCCATCCAACTACAACACTCTAGGGCTACTTCTTGTGTATTCCATCCCCATCACTTTGCATACTACCTTTGGCATGACAGTAGTTGCAGCATCGAAATCAATCATACAATTGTGTACTATCCACCCCTCCATTCTGAGTGACAAATAGAAGGGGGCAGCCTATTATTTCTGGTGGCTAAAGTTGGTAGTGCTTGCACCAACACTATTTGAGAAGGACTTTTATTTTGGTCTTTAGCAGTCTTAAGAGATTCTTGCAATAGGTCAACTTGTCCAGGCAACTGTAGTGCATCATATAGGCTCACTTTCATAGGTATCTTCTTCATTTCTTCCACAATGTTATAATTTGAGATGGTCGGAGCCTTTTCTTCTATAACCCACTCATACTTGTCCTGGTACTATTGAGTAGCTTCTACCCTTTATCTCTTTTTCAATGATGGGTACTTGAGGTACTCTTTGGCCTGCTCCTTTACCTCATTCTATGTTTGAGCAGCTGTTATGGGCTGTGACGTGGATGCCTTCATTTGTGTCTTTTCTTGAGCTTGCTTAGGTAGTAAATATTTTAACATGATAGAATCCTGTTGCTTAGTCATTGCACTAGGTGCTTTTGCTGGAGGTTACCCCTTTTCATTTTGCACCTTTGGTTTCGTAGGCACCTTCAAGGGTTCAAGCTCAGCTGGATCTATAGTTACTGGCTTCTTTCTGGACCTCGTAAGAACCAAAACTTGTTCCAAGGATGGCATCATAAAATTATGATCAACCTCCTTGATCATGTTGACTTGTTCTCCAACTAAAATTTCTGCAAGCGTCTGCACATAGTTCATATGCACCATGCAGGTTTCTTCTCCATGAGGATCGTTGCATGTTGAACACCAGTACGCCTTTTCTGTCGTGCTAGTCTCTTCATTTGCTAACATAGTTGTGCTCCTCTCAGGGCCTCTACTAGTAGATGCTTGCTCTCGAGTAATCGATGGAGTTTGAAATCTCCTTGACCAAAATTCAGCCTCGGCTTGCTTCTTCCTTACTATCGTAAGCTCATTTGATATTGTCCTTAAGGCTGAGTTATTAGATTTCACCTCTTGTAATAATGTCATGAATGGATCAGGGTTAGAAGGTGCGGGGGCTATCGATAAAGGTAGAGGAGCTGATGGAGTAGGTAATGGTAGTGGAACCGGTGGCACTAGCAATGCTAGGAAAGGAATGGGTGCTGGAAATTATGGCACTATCGGAGCAGGCAATTATGGAAAACTTGGAGCAGGAAGTTGTGGGATGGGAATCGGAGCGATTTGAGGTGGACCTGAGCTCCATGAGGGAACTGGGTACATGGAAGGCATGGGTTATGAAAATGCACTTGAATACAAATGTTGTGGGAGATCAGGAAGAATAGGCATCATCATTTTTGGAGGAAGCTTGCCTATGGCGATCAAGTCAGATTCAGCTTTCTGGGCTTGCGTATACAGATCAGGGAAGGTATTCACATTGGTTTACCAAAAAGCCATGCCAATGTCAGTGTTGAATACCCTGAGGTAATAGAATGCAACTTGTTCATGCATGGGCTGCAAGCCATCAGGAACTCTTTGCCAACTTTGGGTAAACCTGATATTGAAATCAACTATCTCCTCTTGTGGATGTCTTTGGATCATTGTAAACTGATGCAACAAGGAGTATGGGTCGGCTTGTTCATGGAAATTTTTTATCAACAACTCCACCAACTGATCCCATGAGGTAATAGTACCAGGTTGCAATGATCGGTACCAATACAACAACTTTCCTCTCAATGATAATACCAGTAATTTTACCATTACATCTTTATCCGTTATTCCATGGATCGTAGCCAAAGAAGCTACATCCTGAATATGTTCATAGGTCATTTTACCAGTGCCATCATAGGTCGGTAAAGCCTTCAAAGTTGCTTGAGGCACTAGATTTTGTGCTTGTAAGTTCAAGGTCCCTGAGCTATTCCATGCTGGGAACTACCTTGGTGGTTGTGGCTATTGTGGTGGTGGGTTCTGAGCCATGTGAATTGGTGTGTGAGGTGGAGCTCGAGGAATGCTAGTGGCAGTACTAACTGGACTTGTGGGAGCAAAAAATACACCGGCTAGTCATGAGGATGTGGCGGATGATATATGGGATGTATAAGGTAATGATGATGTACGACGTAAAGTGGTTAATTGAGGATGCTCCCCTAACCTTTGGATATCAAGCTCGTAGAACTCAATGGGATTTTTAGGATTTTTGGCCTTCGATCTTGTATTCATGAGACACAACTTTCGTTGTCCTCACGTTTGGAGGTTTTTGGGTATAATCGAGTCGCCAGATGTTCTAACTATACAACACGAAGGTGAACATCAAACCTTAATACTATCGAAAGTGGAACTTTCGGGGTCCCACCGAGCGTGCCAAAAACTGTTGGTCAAATATCTGCCTAATCAACAAAACTATGTTTGTGCACCCTAGACATGGCCAACATTGAATGACTAGAGGAAAGAAATGTCCTCCATGTCAATCTCTAGAGAGGGCTGGCTCCCAAGCTAAATCCTACACTGGTTGAAGACTAGAGTTGTAGGAAAGAAATTAGAAATTGTAGAAAGAAATAGGAAATATGGCCACAGGCCAAAGGTGTAGGATTCGGGGTAGACTAACAGTAGGAAATTCACCCAAGCATGAAATAGCATATAACAAAAGAATGGTAGTAGAATTTACTTATAAACTTGCAATAACAACCTCCAAAGTAACACTCCAACACTCACTCCCTCATTAGCAACATTTAAATTCAGATACAAAATTCAAATCTAACAACAAATAAGGCACATGAATGTAAAATAGAAGTGCATGAATATAGAAGGAAATTGCACACAAGATCACTTGCAAATTCATAAGCCTGGTGTCTTCTATATTGATGTAGAGAACTTGGAGAGTTTTCTCGCAAAGTGTCTAACCTCCTTTTACAATGAGAATTCAGTAGTATTTATAGAGGATTTTGCCTCTTTCATTAAATGCACATAGAGACAAAATGATCACAGATCTGGAACCATAGTGAGGAAATTCCTCCTTGGAAATATTCAAAGCTTGTTGTCTTGAAACAACGATCCGGTTTACAAGGACACCTCTCCATGAAATCTACACTTCTGGATTCGGTGCACAAAAAATTAAGAGACATTCGCTATCTTGAAAATGTGCTCCTACTTCAAAAATCATGAAAATCCTCCTGTATTTTTAATACGACTTTATTCTTTGCTCGGGATCCATGATTTGAGTTACCCCCTACCTCCATTATTTAATGTTACCTATGATCTACTTCGGGTGCCTTTGAAAATCTGGATATTAATGGCGAATACACTTTTCATTGACTACCTTCCTGCCTTGACCATGGCGACAACAATTCCTTTTATCCTTGGAAAAAATACTTAACAGTCATGTCACTTGCCTTTAAAAATCATGTTCACCCCCAAAAGGGGTGCCAAAGATAGTCGCCCTCCCTTTGGGGTGAACGCGATGTTGACTATTCAACGTCACCTCAACCCTCTTGACGCATTCGCCCAATATTCCATTCTCTAGCGCGTTCATGTGACTCTGTTCCTAGGAGGACGTTCACCCATGGGAGGGGTGAACGGGGCGTTCGCCCCTCAACCTGGGTGAACGCGATGTTGACCATTCGGTCATGCGCCATTGAATTTCCTTCTTTTGTCATGCTTTACATTACGTTCACCCCAAAGTGGGGTGAATGGAGCTTTCACCCCATCCTTGGGGTGAACGCGATCCTTAGCCAAAATAATTTTCTTTATAATGGTGAGCACGCATTTTTACAAACTTTTGTAAAGACGTTCACCCCAAAGTGGGGTGAATGGAGTCTTCGCCCCATCTTTGGGGTGAATGCACTCTTTCAAGACTTATCCTCGGGTGCTTTCACTCCTTTCAATTATTTTGCATTTTTTAATATTTTCTCTTTTTCCTTTGGCTGTGTACAGGGCCAAACGTATTTCCAATTTGCAATGAGCTTTTGAATGACGCAACTTGAATTTCCAATGTCGTTTTCAACTTCTCCCCTTAAACATTCATCACTTCCAAGCTAAAAGAGTATATATACAAATAAAATAGAAAGATGAAATAACTGCAACATATAAAATCGGCCCAAAATATTATATTAGGATTAATGTATGTCGTCGTATTACAATCAAAATGCTCCATTAAAATAAAACCAAAATCCCAATGTGGCAAAGTGCAAAACTGCCAACAGAAATCATGTAAAGCTTTGAAATTACAAAATTCCTTTTAAAATGTGAACTTTATGTGAAATTTTAGAATTTTAAATTTCCTTTAATAAAAGAGAAATTACTCAGAATAAGAATTTAAAGCTTAATATTGGAATCTATGTATATATATTTTTTTTTTTAATTTGATGAATTTAAAAAAAATGAAAAAGGATAGGGTTAGAGAAGTAAATGAAAATAAAGCAAGTCACTGTAACTTTGAAATTTCACATCGACCTAGTAACATTAATATCCTACATCAAACCAGCATTAATGTGACCCATATTCATGCAATCCAACATTCAATGAGGTGCAATATTCTAAGGAAAAAGGTGCAATATATTAAAAATAATAGATGAGTCTACCATTAACATGCATAAAAAATCACTAAATTTCTAATATATTGGCAACATAAATATTTTTAAAATCAACTACATATGCAGAATACCATGCTTAAATGGCTTCCAATGGTGAAATGGTGCAGTCCAGCAACTTGGGAGGAGAAATATCTTCCACGTCAATCCAGTTTTCAACATGCACTTCTTGCCAAAATTCTTCAACCCTATTTCCAGAGTTTGAATGGATATTTAATTTTTTTGAAGAAAACTCTTCGTTTCATTTCCCCCCCTTGGCTTGGCTTCGAAACATTTTCCCTTCTCCAACTCTTGGTTTTCACATTTCCTCCTCCTGAGTCTCGTTCAATATCATTTTCTTCCTTTGGCTCATGATGCTTCCCTTTTTTTCTTTTATCCCTTTGTTAACACTTTCAAATTTTGAACCCTTCGTTTGGCCTAGATTCATAACACCTCCTTTGTAATCACCAACTATTATTTATTTGCATTAGTCCATACGTATATTCAATATAATGAAAAAGAATCACAACTTTCCATTAATTAGTTTCTAATTGCCATGCTTTCCTTTGACGTCTCCAAGTTTGTTCACACTTTTCCCTTATAGTTTTTTGAGAAACGTGGATGAGATATTTTGATGCCTTACCCCCTATACAAGTAATTTTCCAAATAATAAATTAAGCACACTTATGAATCCTATATTTGTGCTTAGACTTTGGCATTGGCATTTTAATTTTGGATACACTTTTTAGAACAAACAATGCTTTAGAGTTTGTAGAATAGTCTTTGCTTATGGGACTATGCATTCTATAGGGGCTTCTTATCCTCACCATGATCTTGTGCCAAGTCTCGTACTGTTTATCCCGTATGCTCCATTCACCACCATGCTTGGAGGCAAGATATGTCTGAGTACTCGTTGACAATTTTGTCACATTGCATAGAGGGGTAGAAAAATCAAAATTTTGTAAAGTATTTCTTTTAATTTCATGAATTTGTTCCCTTGTTTTTTTTAGAAACAACATTTTCAAGCATTGCAGCAATTTTGGCTTCTATTGCCACCCCCTTTGTATATAGAATGGAGATGCAAGAGCTTTGCTACCGAGCAAGCTAAGGAAAAAAGCTTCGCGAGAAAAGGGAAATAGCTTCACCAAAAGAAAGAAGTAGAGGTTGAAAAGAGCTTCGCACCCGAAGCATTTCAAGCAGCTACTTCGAGCAAAGTTTTGTGAAGCGGCATTCAAAGAACCTCAAACGCTAAAAAATAGCTCCGTCGAAGAAGGAAGACAAGAAAGGCGTGAAAAGAGCTTCACACCCGAAGCGTTTCAAGCAGTTGCTTCGGGCGAAAATCTTGCAAAGCGGAATTTGGAGGAGTGAAAACATTGAAAACTACTTCGCCAAAAAATTAGCGAAGCACCCGCTTCGGGCCTCCCTACCGGTGAACCATTTTCACTTCATCGAAAGTCATCGTGAAGCATCTGCTTCAGCTAGCTTTCATGCGAAGCGCTTTCACCCAAAGTGGTAGTAGCCCATGAAGAAGCAGAACATTTTTCGGAGGCAAGAATGCACTTCGGTCGAAACCCTATCGAACCACGGTTTTGAAGGAGGTTCGCAGCGAAGTATTTTGATGGCCCATCAACGAAGCATCCACTTTGGGCGAAGAACCTCAGTGAAGCAGTTTTGACACGCTTTTCCAGCAAAGCGGCAAGAAAGCGAAAGCCATCTTGAGGAGGGATACTTACTTTGGCATTTCATATCTCCGAAGCCATCTCGTGAAGCACATTCGTGTGAAGTGCATAATCAAGAAGGAGAATCTGCTTCGGCTCTAATCCATCGTGAAGTGGAGTTGCAAACTAAAATTTGGTGAAGCACTTCGAAGGCACGCACTCCAAGTCGGGTATTTTCTCGAGGTGATCAAGTGCCTCATAAATGAACTTTTACGTGCCCGGTGAACTCGCTGCTCATTTTTAGCAATTGGAAAAGAGGTATCGGTCTCAGAAACAGAGCCCGACGGACACGACGGCCACTCGAGCTCCGCACCCAGAAGCCCAGGACGAGTCAGGCGGCTCATAATGTGAATTTCCCTAGCTGACCCGGTCATGGTTGCCAGTTATGGGAAAATATTTGAGAGCTCAGTCACGAGAGCTGCGGGAGCCGACTTCTCATATTTTCGAGAATGTACTCCTCCATTTTGTGCATTAATGGCTCAGAGGGTTGGGTCCTCTATAAAAACCTAGGCATTGTAATGTAAAAAGGGGGGAAACTTTCTGCTAGAAAGCTGCTGTAACTTGAATTCCTGCGATTAATATTAAAGAGCTTTGGGCTCAATTCCTCTCTTGTATGCTGCCTTCTGTGATTATTTATGTTATCTTTTCTTCATTTGCATACTATAATTCTGCATTCTGGATTTAGGTGTGTGATTGGGGATAGACCCCTAAAATTTTCTCGAAGGATACATAGGGGAGGAAAATGTTGTATTAGCTTTCTTTTATGCTGCCTGTGGATAGTGTTTCTGTTATATTCACTTTTTCCTGGTCGCCGTAATTCTGAACTCTGGATTTTGACGTAAGGGGAAGGGTAATCCTGGAACTCGTCCAGAGGATACATAGGGGGGTTAATACCGTGTTCATTTCATTTTATTCTTGGTATTCCTTGCTGTTGTTTTAAGTTACTAGCTAGCGATCGTGCTTCTGGTTCTTTCCCACTTTAAATCATTGACATTTCTTCCCTTACCCTATTTATTTCTTTCCTGCACCCTTACTCTTTTCTATTTCTTTCCTGCACCCCTACTCTTTTATCTCTTTCCTGCACTCTTGTCTTAAAACATCGAAGTAGTTTAGTAAAGGAGCCGGCATTTCTCTAGAGATTGGCATGAGGGGCATCTCTTCCCTTTGGCCTTTCAATGTTGGTCCAGGTCTAGGGCACGTACACTACCCAAAATCCTTTCCTTGGCAGATTTGATGACCAACAGTTTTTGGCATGCCGGTGGGACCCGGTTAGTCTCACCTTGTGAGTGGTAGTGAGAGTCGATGCTCGTCTCATTACCGAAAGACTCTTAGCATCTGGCGACTCTGTTTAACCAAGAATCTTTAAGTCATAGAGACCGGTACCTAAGTTTGTGCCTTCATGCAAACAATATGGAGAGTTAGGAATAGAGGAGAGGAAACTAAGTTATTTGAGCTCGATATTAATGCCTTCGGGGAACGCTCTAGGTTGGTCACCCCCGAGTCGCTGTTACGGGGAACATCCTTGCAAGAGGCTGCTTTTGATGAAAAAGGACTAACTTTGAATAGTACAACAACTAGCTTTCCTCCTAATCCTCCCAACTCACCGAAGCATCCTAGTGCCTCCATTCACATTAGTCGTCCTATTAGCAACCAAGGAGGAGCTTCGAGAATTCTTGTTTCTCAAAATCCAGGAGCAAATATGGCACAAAAACAACAACAACAAATGTAGCAGTAGTAACAACCACCGCCCAGACTGTTCTCGGCATGGAATTCTTCGGGACCGCTAAATCTAGCGGGACAAGGGCAAGTTCTGCCTACTGCTATGAAGAAGATCCCTACGTTCGATGGAACTGGGAAGACTGCTCTGGAGCATATCCAGGACATAGTTTCTCTAGCGGTGATTCATGACATCACAGAGGAGTGAGTTATGGTAAAGCTTCTGGTTCTATCTCTTAGAGGGAAGCTCCTCTACTGGTATAGATCTTTACCACCCGATACTATAACGGGATGGGACCAGTTAGCCGGATAATTGATGAGAAGCTTCAATGAGTCCACCGATCCATCTTCTCTCCTGCATCAATTCACAATGATTCAGAGACATCCACAAGAGGAGATCATTGATTTCAATGTTAGGTTCGCTCGAACCTGGCAAAGGATACTAGTTGGACTTCGGCCAACTAGCGAAGCTGCAGCATACTATTTCCTTCGAGATTTTAACCCTGATATCAGTGTCATGGTAAGGTATTCGAACATTAATACCTTCCCCGAGTTATATGAGTTAGCCCAGAGAGCGAAGATGGATTTAATAGCTGTGGGCAAGCTTCCCCAAAGGATGTCAATGCCCATACTTCTCGATTTCCCTCAATCCCAGTATGCGAGCACAATCGCTTTGCAGATCTCTGCAACCCCTGCATACCCGATCTCATCTTGGAACCCGAATCCCATTGTATCATAGATTGCTACTCCACAAATCCATTTTCCCACATTCTCGGTAGCATAGCCCACTATCTCTTCGACATTCCCTATATTGCTAGCACCACCTCAACACCCCGCCTTACCTCCAATACCAACGATGGCTCCATTGCCACCTATTCCTAAAGCCGAAGATATGCAAGCCAAAATACTACAAGAAGTTTAGTCCTTGAACTCCATAGTACAAACTCTATCCAATGATATGACCATTATGAAGAAGAAGCAAGTGCAGCATGAGTTTCTATCGAGAAGGTCGTATCCTACACCTACGCTTACCAAAGATCAAGCAGTCCAGCAAGGGAGAGCATCGACAAGAAATGTCATGATTGACGAAGCTCCGAGCACTTTCGATTACATACATTGGTGCTCCACGTGTAATGACCCTCATGAAGAAAATACCTGCATGCTGCACCAACATTATGTGCAAACGTTGGCGAGTAGTAGTCATGGTGGTCAGGTCAACATCATCAGGCAATTGGATCAGAACCTGGTAATTGGTGAAGAAGAACAAGTTGTAGTCCTTACCAGAGGAGGGAAAAGGTCAATAGAGGTAGCTACTAAACAAATGGCTCCCTTAAAGGTGCATGCCCACCATGAGAAGGGGCAGCAACCTTCTCAGGCCTCGAGCAAACCTCCTCAGCCTACACCAGTCAAGGAGAAGGCCCAACAGGCCCCTACAAATCCACCTCAGGTGGAAACTAAAGAACAAGCTAGAGAGAAGCTCAAGCTTCCTTCATTGACCAAGCGACAAAGGGTCAAAGCTATGGAGTAGTATCGCACCAGGTACGAGGTGAAAAGAGAACCTGAGGTGCCTAACTCCCTAGCCTACAATATTGTAGATGAGCTGAAGAAGATTCCAGCCAAGATTAGCCTATATGACGCACTATAGTTGCCTGGTCAAGTGGACCTACTGCAAGAATCATTGAAGACTACTAAGGCGAGGAAGTTAGCACCGCTCGCTCTAGTGCAGACCCTATCCACGTCCATTACGGGGAAGAATCGACCACCTCCATTCTACCTATCTCTACAAATGGAAGGGTATGTTGTACACAACTGTATGATAGACTCTGGGGCCACGACGATAGTCATGCCCAAAGTAGTGTGCGAGGAAATAGGAATGGAGTACACCCGAAGTAGCCATGACGTGCTCCAGTTGGATGGTACTCCCATGAAGACTATAGGAGTGATTAAAGATATACCTATTCGACTACACAAGATGCCTCAAATCATAGTTATACAAGAGGTGGTGGTCATCAACTTGGAGCCATATTTTAGTATGTGCTTGTCGAGAGAGTTTACGGTGAAGCTGGGAGGATATCTATCTATGGATTACTCGCACTTGGAGATTCCATTCAAAGGGAAGAAGGTAAAAATCTACAATGAGAATCCTTCTACTTTCCTTGTATAGAAGGTGTCCGAAGAAGAAATCAACGATCCCATGCATACAATAGTGGAAGGGATAGAGCAGGTGGACCTGGTCGAGGAATCCCTTGCACAGTTAAGTTGTGAAGATGAGTTTTCATTGGCAGAATTTAATGCCATGATAGAAATGAAGATGGGATGTTATGTCATCACCAAGCCTGAGAAACACATCAAGTCAAAAGATAAGATCTTTGCCCAAGAAGGACTATGGAAGTTGTTCTTCGATGGTGCCCGATGCAAAAATAGCGTCGGTGTAGGGATTCTTTTAGTATCCCCTTCTAGAGATCAGAAGGAATATTGTTACCGATTGGTGTGGAGTTACACCAACAATGCAACAGAATATGAAGCATTATGCCTAGGACTCAAAAAAGCAGAAAAGTTAGGCATAAAGCATCTCCAAATATTTGGAGACTCAGAATTGGTATGCAATCAAGTCACAAACAAGTGCACTTCAAAGAAGCACTATCTCAATTCATACCGTAACAGGATATGGGACTTGTTTGACCAGTTTGAATCTCTCAATCTGTAGTCTATTCCACGAGAAAAGAATCGACATGTCGATGTTCTAGCATCTATCGCAGCCAAGTACTCTCCAGTAGAAGACATGGTGCATAATCCTAAAGCTGTGAGGATGATTTATAGGCCCTCTGTCCCAGACAGGGATCTGCATTGGCAAGTTTTTGATAGTGATGAGCAGATTGTGAATTTTATGATTCAAGAAGCAACCACAATTGAAAGAAGAAGCCCAAATGATGAGGAATATGAAGGGCTAGTTCATTTGAAGAATAATCATGTACCCAAGGGATTAATTACTCTTGAAAGCCTCTTTGATCAGAATGATCGAGCAGTTTCTCATAGGATCAAAGTTAATGCAAAGTAGTATTAGGATCTAGAGCTTGAACCTAGAAAAGCAATAAAATTTGGAACAGATTGCACTTCGAAGGAGCTAGAATAGATTCGATCTCTATGCAGAAGGTATCCCGACATCGTGGTGTGGTCTTATCAAGACCTAAAGGGATACGATCAACAACTGATCCAACATACAATCGAGTTGTAGGAGGGGATCAAACCCTTTCGATAGAAGCAAAGGCCTATCAATCCAAAGATCGAGGTCCTGATGAAGGCCGAGCTCCTGAAAATGCTCAAGGCAAAGATAATTTATCCCATCAAGCATTCCTCTTGGGTGGCGAATCTAGTCCCTGTCAGAAAGAAGAACGGAGATATACGACTATGCGTGGACTTTCGCAACCTGAACCAGGCTTCGCTCAAAGATCACTACCCTCTCCCATAGATAGATCAGATCTTGCATTCAATGGCTAGGGCTCAGCGCTTCTCCCTACTCGATGGCTTCTCTAGATATAATTAGATATGGGTTAGGGATGAAGATCAGCATAAAATTGCATTCACTACTAAGTGGGGAACATTTGCTTACCAACGAATGCCATTTGGCCTTTCGAATGCGGGGGCCACTTTTCAGAGGGCCATGGATTTAGCTTTTGGCGAGCTTTTGAATAAGGTTATTGTTATCTACTTAGATGACATGACCATTTTCTCTCGAAGAAGAGAGGATCACCCTTTGCACCTACAACAGGTATTCGAAAAATGCTAAGAATTTGGCATTTCAATCAATCCAAAGAAGTCCATATTCACAGTCAGTGAAGGGAAGTTATTGGGACATGTGATATCCGAGAAGGGTCTCACCGTAGATCCTGATAGAGTTGAGGCTCTCTTGAAGCTCCCACTCCCATTGAACAAGAAAGGACTTCAATCCTTTTTCAGCCAGATCAACTTCGTGAGGAAGTTTGTTCTAGATTTCTCCCAGGTCATCAAGCCAATGTCCAAACTTTTAAAGAAGGGCACCGAATTCATCTGGACGAAGGAGAGAAAAGAGGCATTTGAAGAGATCAAGGCCCGAGTCGCTCAGGCACCAGTCCTGACCAACCCTGATTACAACCAGGATTTCATCCTATATGCCATAGGAGAACCTGAGAGCTATGCTGCAGTCCTAACACAAAAGGGGGAAGATGGCGAAGAATGCCCCATCGCGTTTCTAAGCCAGGTGATACACCCCCATGAAGAAAAATACAATTTCATAGAAAGGCAGGTGCATGTAGTAATGAAATCTCTTAGGAAATTCAAGCAATTCATTTCCCAAAGTTGGGTTACAGTCTTTGTCATACACCCCGATGTACGCAATTTCATTATCCAAGGAGAATTGGGAAGCAAAAGAGTCGGTTGGGTCAGCAAGATACAAGAGTTTGATGTCAAAATTAGACCCACAAAACTGGTTTGCGGTCACGCGTTATGTCAAGAGCTAGCAAAGAGCGTAGCGATCAAAGTGACAGCTTGTTAGTGGGACGACTCAATAGCAGAAGGATGCTTCACAAACCAAGAAGAGGACGAGAAGGATTGGGTCGATGAGATAGTTGAATACTTCAACACCGGTAGATGTCCTTCGCATCTAAATGCTTCACAGCGAAGGCACTTCAGGATGTGGTCCCTCCGATACACATTGCACCCCGAAGGCCTATTTTTTAGAAACATTGATGACGTTCTTCTCAGGTGCATAAAATAAGATGATAAGAAGAGAGTCCTGGGAGAATTCCATTCAGGGTTATCTGGAGGTCACTTTGTAGGAAGAACAATGACATTGAAGATAATTAAGGCGGGTTATTATTGGCCCACACTCTTCGTCGATGCCTTTGCGGTCTGTCGCAAATGCGAGCAATGTCAGAATTTCACCGGCCAAAGTAGAAGTGCTCCTATGCCTCTCCGATCGATATAGGTAGAAATGCCCTTTCAACAATGGGGGTTGGATTTCATAGGGGTTATATCTTTGAACTCTTCCATGGGGTATAAGTTCATCTTTACCGCAAATGACTACTTCACCAGATGGGCCGAAGCAGTACCCACGAAGCATGTTGATCAGGAGACTGTAATCGCCTTCCTAGAAGGTTTGATCACCCGATTTGGCATCCCAAAAGCAATCATTATGGACAATGGTCCTGGCTTCGCAGGCACCAAAATCAATGAGTTCCTCTACAAATATGGGATATATCATAAAGTCTCCTCCAATTACTATCCACAGGGTAACAGATTGGTAGAATCCACCAACAAGACTCTGTTAAGGGTGCTAAGAAAGCTCATCGAGAAAAACAAAAGAGCTTGGCACCTCCTTCTAGATCGGGCCTTGTGGGCTGATCGGATTTATGTCAAGAAGTCAATTAAGACATCACCTTACGCCCTAGTGTATGGCAAGGAGACCATCTTACCTACCCATGTAGAGATCCCTGTGTTACAGCTATTAGATGAGGAAGATGAAGTTAATCCAATGGAAAATAGACTGGCTCAGCTACTGTAGCTAGAGGAAGATCGCGAGAAGGCTTACCAGAGCTTCACTAAGCATGCTCAGATCACCCGAGACTGGTTCAAGAAAAAATCTTTCGATCGCACGTTCAAAGTGGGAGATCTGGTATGGAAGTGGGACTCCTAGAAGGCCAAGCTTGGGAATCACGATAAGTTGGACGCTTTCTGGGATGGACCGTTCAAAATTGTGAAGGTAAAATCATCTAACTCTTTCATCCTCAAGGATGCAGATGGCCAGGTATTGCCAATTTCTGTCAATGGTCTTCATCTGAAGACTTTTCTTCGTTAAGACGAAACAACAAAAAAAAAATGTTCAAGTTTTACCTTGTATATAATTTTTCATTTCTGTATATACACCCTGTTTCAAAATCTCAGAGAGGTTAAGTATCACACCACCGTAGTGACGAATTCCCGCTTCGCTAAAGCCTAGTGAGAATCTCCTTCGAGAACTTTTGATGTGAAGTGGCCGATGCAAAGTGGTTCACAGCGAAGCACTTTGGCCTGGAAGGAGTCCTCAAAAGGTCAAACAAGAGCATGATGAAGGCATAGAAAATGCTTCGCAAAAGAAACATGAGCGAAGTAGTTTTCAAAGAAAATCTAGCGAACCATTTCTCGAAAGGGATGAACTTCGGAGATGGCTTTTAGTGAAGCCAAGTGATAACACGATGAGGTAAAACTACTTCGGGCCCGAAGCATAGAAAATCAGCACGCACCGGAGGTTCACCGTGAAGCATCTTCGACATCGATTTCCACTTTGCCAACCCAATGGCGCGTGAGACAAGAAGCATTTAAAACGTGTCTTGGGAGATGCACCAACGGCAACCTAGGGGAATGTTTGGGGCAAACGATTTTAATGCCAAGGTGGTGGAGCACATCCTGAGAGAATTCTATTGTGAGAAAAGCTCATGCCCGGGTATGAGGTGGCAGAAGGTTAAGTTCCTGATGCAGGGCAAATCATTGAACCACATGGGCCCGCGTACCACACCATTGCGAAGCCAATCAAAGGGCACGACAACCTTCCTCATCCGAGTTGTAAATTTAATTATGGCAGGTGCCATAAATAGAGGTAGTTGCCTTCTAAGGCTATAAAACTCAAGCCTCAATGGTAAAGAAGGATGTTTGCCAACTGGTTCATGCAATATTAAGAACCCCATCGTTGATAGCCTACATTTCCTCTACCCTTTGCATCGAAATCCTTCGCATTGAAGTCTTCTGCACCGTAAACTCTGCTATCGTAAACATCCAATGGGGAAGAAAAATTCTAAAGAGAAGGGGAAGGAGCCTGAGGTAGCAGCCCCGAAGAAAATGAAAAGGGGAAAAGAAGAGCAAAAACATAGACCTAAGAAGATCAACCTCAATCCCTACCCAAAAAAGCAACCGGTGGAGGAAGGAGAGGATTCTGAAGAGGAGCAACTTGAAGAGCCACCAATTGATGGATGGGAGAAAATTTGGGACACTGAACTCTCAAAGAGCATGGCCGAGCTCCGATATACTATTGAGTTTATGACAAGCAGACTCACCCCGGAGAACAAGAGAGCCGCTGCATATTATTCATAGATTTATCGGTATCTGACCCCACCCATGCACCATTGTCCCGAGTTAATATGTGCCATCACGTAGAATTACCAGCCCTCCTCCAGACAAGTGCTAGATGCCACTGGCCATAAATTGTTTTCAATTTTGAAAGAAGATGTGCAAGTAGCCTTCACACCGAAGCAAGGGCCGCCCAAAGGCTATTCCATTCGCAATGTCATCCTAAGCGAACAAATGGAGAGGTTCACTACCTCCACCTATATTTTGAAATTTCTAAGAGAGAACCTTAAGGGCGGGCTCCCTTCAGGAAAGCTGCCCCAAATGCCCCTTCCCTTGATAGATTTTAAGAGCACAGACATCTTCTCAATCATTGCATGGGTGGCGGGCCTGTCAACCGATGCTTCGGTGCACCCCTGGCAGGTGTCTTTGGCCGAATGTATTTCTAGAGGGGAGTTTTATGCCCCCGATGCTTCAAGGCCGAACACCAACCCAGTCTTCTTTGATTAGGCAGAATGGGTGGCCCGAACCTTGCACACATGACTTACCAGCATGAAGAATTCTGGGACGGGCCAGTACTTCGCACCCTGCTCTTTCCTAGTTTGGTTGTTTTTCTACCATGTACATAAGAATTTCCCCCACATCGCCATTTCTTCAAGTGGCAAGGATGGAACTCCTCTACCTGTTTACCATTGGACTCCCCTCTTGGCGAGGACGAAGTCATATTATTCTTTTAATCAACAATTCTTGGGACCTACCATCCATTTATTGAAGGGTTCCTGCCCTCGGGTGCCCCTCAGTTTAAGAGATAGAGTGGTGATGGAGAAGAAGGGAGACGTCTTCCAACTAACACAAGGACTTGTGGTTCACCTGTTTGGCTTCACGGGAAAGCCCTTCCTACTTCCTATCTACAAGTTTGTATTAGAGGTCGCTCGATAGAGCGACGCAACAAATGTCGTCTATGGCCACGGTCAAAAATGGGCACACACTTGTGACTTCCCCTTCAAAATGGGGGTAATTGAAGTATTTGCCCTGAAGCAACACGTTTTCCTGGAGGAGAAGCTTGCCAGCTTTGGTCTGCTCCAGATTCCTCAAAGGTGGCTCTACGATCCCTTGGGAGTGATGAGGGACCACCTCAGATTCAAGAATTTTCATGTCTGCCCCCACCCAAAAATCATGGAGCAAAGAAATAACCCCAATGGGAGGGACCTGGAGTGGCATATAGAAAGGATGAAGACCTTGCCTCCCTGGCATGAATTCTACCCTATGGAAGTTGAGTTTGATCCTGTTCAGCATCCTTTCCCAAGCCCAGACTCCACTTTTTGGAGGAAGATGAAAGACGAGCTGAGGGAGGAGTTGAAGGACTGGGGTGTAGAACAATTAAAGGAGTGGTGGAAAATGAGAGTTCATCGACAGAAGATGAAATCATACGGACTCTTGGAGGTGGATAAGGACTTCATGGTTGTTTATGAAGCCAATGCTGGGACTTGGAAGCCCACCTCCTTCACCGACTTCATTCCCCCAAGTGCCCCAGGTTCGGGCGAAATCCCAAGGAGAGATGATGATGCTTCGAAAGAAGAAGAAGAGGAAGAGGCAGAATTTGCACTAGAAGAACTGCCTCAGGAACCTGCAGAAATCCATGACACCAGTGCTACGGGATCATCGCAACCATCAGAGAAGAAGAAAATAAAGAGACAGGAGCAAGCTCAAGTGCCTCCAACCCACCCGAAGTGACCACGCACAAAGCTTCCAGGTGCTTCTATCGGACAACCTACGATCGGCCCAACCAAAGCAAATATCGAAGGGATGGCATCACCAAGAGCCGAAGCAACCCCGAACGTGGATGTCATCGATGTGGAGGAACTCCTCCAACAAGAAGGGGTCCCCAAAGAAGAAGTGGAGGTCAAAAGTACCGAGGTTCAAAAGGAACAAGAGCCAATCACACAGGAAGTCACTATTGCTACTCTGCCAAGAGGGCACGTAGGTACATACTCTCCACCCTTTGCCCTGGTTTCTCAAGATGTATCCACCACGGTCCCGGCCGTGAGTCCCCAACAGTCTCTCTCTTCCCCACAAAGTCAATCACCCTCTCGCATGTTGCCCTTCGCTACTTCGAGTTTGTCTCACAATCCCGTTAGCCCCACTCACATGTCCACTCCATTCGAGTCATCTGGTCGGGACAAGTCTGTCGATACTACTTCGCTCGCCCATGCCACCATTCCCTTGGTCCTCAGTCAGGGTGAAGGTAGTACTCCAATGCTGAACCCCATTCCCCACTCCCCTATTACACACGACATCGTTCCTCTCGCCGAATCTCCTATCACACCCATCGCCAAACCTACTGGTGAGGCATCCCCTGTCCATTCTTTGTATTTGTTCACCCCTTCGGCTGGAGATCCAGCCTCATTCAAAATTGAGTTATCCATGATAAAGGAATGCCCTCTGGCTAAAAAGCTACTCCAAGCCTAGAAAAACATTGATAAAATGCTAAAGGAGGCCAGGAAAAGGAGGGGGCGCTCTCTAGCCAAAGTAGAAAAATGCACCATTTTTGACTTGAAATGCGAAAAGTTGCATAAGGTGAAAAAGGTCCCCAAAGTCCAGAAACCTCTGGATGAGATGACTCCAGCAGATTACGACTATCAAGAGAAGACTAAGGACCTGGAGCACTTAAATGTAGATAATGAATCTGCATCCATGCATGTAAGAATTGAAACTTTTCGCGTGCATGCAAACATCGCCAATCAGCGCAGATTTGAAGCAGAGAACGCCAACATCAAGTTGGAAGAAGAGCTAGCCAGGGTTCGCTCCAAGCTAGAGGACGTAGAGAAGCAGTGTGATCTAATGAAGAAGGAAGCGAATGCCCTGAAATAGCAAGTAAGACAACTATAGAGTGCAACTAAAACCCAAAGCCAGATACAGGCCGAAGCTGATCTAAAGGCCAAAGAATTTGAAAGCAAGATCTTGCAAATGCAGCAGCAGTTGTATGAAAAATAAAGTCTAGAGTTGTTTGATAGGGGCCGAATAAAAGAAATTCGCTCACACTTGCTCAAGAACTTCAGATCTTGGGCCTCCAGTGCCCTATCAATTTTGACCTACATCATCGAAGCCCAGTATGTTGCTGCTCAAGAAGGGCCAAAAATAGATGAGGTCATCTAGAAGATTCAAAGACGACTCAAACTAGATTTTGAGGTCCAAAGTATCAAATATCAGGACCTGCAGGTTGCTACGATGAGTCGGACGGCTAGGGATTGGTCTACAGCCCAAGCCACAGTTCGTGCCTTCTTCTCTAAGGTGAGGAAAGCACAGAAGGTGAAAGACCTCCTGGATATATTTGAGCATGAGCAGTGCACATCACTGGGCTACTTTCAAGACCTCTCTTCTTTAGGTTTCCCAAGTTTCATGGATGATGATGGGAACCTTCTGACCAAGGAAGAGCTCAAGCCGGTATGGCTTCATTTTGAAGGTGATGTCTCAGATATAGACGAGTGGGCGGAGCCGATTACAGAAAGACAGGTCACAGATTTCATTCTGAGACACTGCAAGATCGTGACCTACCTGAATGACCTAAGCACAAGAGCCAAACATGCTGACATCAGGCAGATTGATCGGTTCCATGTTTTGGTCAAGGCACTTGAAGACCAAGAGCCATTTTAGAAGGGTTCCTGGGCTCACATCCATAGAACCATGGAACGCATCCACGATCGCCTTCCCCCACTGCCGCAACAGGAAGCCTCGCCAGAAGAGGAAGAAGAAGAACAAGCTGTGGAAGCGCCCCCAAAAATGGAAAAAGGAGAAGGGTCTGGAGGTAACTCTGGCCCAACGGATCAAGGCTGAGGGTTCTTCCATCGAGATGAGCTCATTGCCCCACGAGCCGCCAAGAATGTTGACAATTTTGTCACATTGCATAGAGGGGTAGAAAAATCAAATTTTTGTAAAGTATTTCTTTTAATTTCATGAATTTGTTCCCTTGTTTTTTTTAGAAACAACATTTTCAAGCATTGCAGCAATTTTGGCTTCTATTGCCACCCCCTTTGTATATAGAATGGAGATGCAAGAGCTTCGCTATCGAGCAAGCTAAGGAAAAAAGCTTCGCGAGAAAAGGGAAATAGCTTCGCCAAAAGAAAGAAGTAGAGGTTGAAAAGAGCTTCGCACCCGAAGCATTTCAAGCAGCTACTTCGAGAAAAGTTTTACGAAGCGGCATTCAAAGAACCTCAAACGCTAAAAAATAGCTTCGCTGAAGAAGGAAGACAAGAAAGGCGTGAAAAGAGCTTCACACCCGAAGCGCTTCAAGCAGTTCCTTCGGGCGAAAAACTAGAGAAGCAAAATTTGGAGGAGTGAAAACATTGAAAACTACTTCGCCAAAAAATCAACGAAGCACCCGCTTCGGGCCTCCCTACCGGTGAACCATTTTCACTTCACCGAAAGTCATCGCGAAGCATCTGCTTCGGCTAGCTTTCATGCGAAGTGCTTTCACCCGAAGTGGTAGTAGCCCATGAAGAAGCAAAACATTTTTTGGAGGCAAGAATGCACTTCGGCCGAAACCCTGCCGAACCGCGGTTTTGAAGGAGGTTTGCAGCGAAGTATTTTGATGGCCCATCAGCGAAGCATCCACTTTGGGCGAAGAACCTCAGCGAAGCAGTTTTGACACGCTTTTCTAGCAAAGCGGCAAGAAAGCAAAAGCCATCTTGAGGAGGGATACTTACTTCGACATTTCATATCTTCGAAGCTGTCTCACGAAGAACATTCGTGTGAAGTGCATAATCAAGAAGGAGAATTTGCTTCAGATCTAATCCATTGCAAATCAGAGTTGTGAACTAAAATTTGGCAAAGCACTTCGAAGGCATGCACTCCAAGTCAAGTATTTTCCTGAGGTGATCAAGTGCCTCATAAATGAACTTTTACGTGCCCGGTGAACTCGTTGCTCATTTTTAGCAATTGGAAAAGAGGTATCGGTCTCATAAATAGATCCCGACGGACATGAGGGCCACTCGAGCTCCACACCCAGAAGCCTAGGACGAGTCAGGTGGCTCATAATGTGAATTTCCCTAGCTGACCCGATCATGGTTTCCAGTTATGGGAAAATATTTGAGAGCTCAGTCACGAGAGCTGCGGGAGCCAACTTCTCATATTTTTGAGAATGTACTCCTCCATTTTGTGCATTAATGGCTCATAAGGTCGGGTCCTTTATAAAAACCTAGGCATTGTAATGTAATAAAGGGGGGGGAACTTTCTACTAGAAATCTGCTGTAGCTTGAATTCCTGCGATTAATATTAAAGAGCTTTGGGCTCAATTCCTCTCTTGTATGCTACCTTCTATGATTATTTTTGTTATCTTTTCTTCATTTGCATACTATAATTCTACATTCTGGATTTAGGTGTGCGATTGGGGACAGGCCCCTATAATTTTACCGAAGGATACATAGGGGAGTAAAACGTTGTATTAGCTTTTTTTTATGCTGCTTGTGGATAGTGTTTCTATTATATTCACTTTTTCTTGGTCACCATAATTCTAAACTCTGGATTTCGACGTAAGGGGAAGGGTAATCCTGGAACTCATCCAGAGGATACATGTTGTGTGGATATTTTTCCCTATAGCAAAATGATCACCACAACTAGAGTCTCAAATAGGAAACTCTCTCCTGCAAAGAAATCAAGTAGCATTATTCATTTCTTCAAGGTTCTTGTGAACAAACATTCATGTGCATGTAATCAATCAAGACTTAAAGCAAATAAATGAATGTATGTTAGAATAACCTAAACCATGCAAGTAACAGTTAACAAGGGCCCTTTAATGATTCAAATGAGTACTTTGCAACCATAATCCATTAAATCGACCAAATGTGAAGATAGCTTCTTTTAATGTTTCTGAGATTAAAGTGATCTACCTAAAACCTAGTTAGTAACCTATTTTATCTTCAGCTTAAAAGGATTCCAAATGAGAAAGTGTGTGGTATAAACCACTTCATTTTAAACTTCGTGCCTTTAACATGAGGTTCATTTTTAGAATTAGCGGATTCGTTTTATCTTCATTTAAAAGTGTTCCACTATCCCTATGTTAGCATTTGGTGTTAGTAAAGTTAGTAAGTTAGAAAATTAGGATTCATTTACTTAATCTGATTTAATGTGCATTTGGAATTAGTAGCCCTCCTAAACCCACATCTTATCTAAAAATTAGATGAAGGTGTTTGGAGATGCAAGAAATTCTGGAACGGACCAGAATCAGAAAAGCAGATTTTAAGACGAGGTTAATCCAAATATCAAAAAATGAAACATAAACATTATCTACAACAGTTAGCTGGAAAATAGGACATTAATTTTGTTAGCTTAGTTTCAATCTCATTTTGATTTCACACACAAGAGTTGCTCTTGCCAAAAAAAAATTCCTTTATTTTGAAAGATAGTCTTTGTTTTTTTTCTACAATTTCCAGCCCCTTTCTGGACTCTATGAACGGTGTATTTAAAATTTTCAGGAAGCTCTTCATTTCATTTTCCAATGGCTATTCATTTCACCTTCCCTCTGCATGCATGTGCTTTGATTTCCAAAAATACTTTTCATTTCTATTCTATGGCCCTTCATTTCATTTCCATGGTTTCGTTTCATTTTTCGTTTGATTTCGAAAGAACGTTTCCTTTTCTCCACATGGGCTTGCGTCCATTTCCTTCCAAGTGTAACGGCCATATTAAATTATTTCAAATCATTAAATATTCCTTATGTAACATTTTGTCTTATTCATTGGATTTTGTCCTTATGTCCACGTCACTATTATCAGATGCACTGTCAACTGCTCTGTTGCCTTGGCAAAAATTGGACATGTCGCGATATCACGACACTTCTTGGTTCTCTGCTTTCCTGCCCCTTTTGAATCATGAAAATACAACATGTCATGATATCGTGACACTTCTTGCTTCTCTGCTTGCCTACCCCTTTTGAATCGTGAAAATATAACATGTCGCGATATCGCAACACTTTTTCTCTTTTGGCCGCGACAATGCAACATGTTGCGATATCGTGACACTTCTTGCTTCTCTGCTTGCCTGCCCCTTTTGAATCACGAAAATACAACATGTCGTGATATCGTGACACTTCTTACTTCTTTGCTTGCCTACCCCTTTTGAATCACAAAAATACAACATGTCGCGATATCGCGACACTTTTCTCTTTTGGCCGCAACAATGCAACATGTCGCGATATCGCGAAACTTTTCTTCTTTTGGCCGTGACAATGCAACATGTCACGATATCGTGACACTTTTCTTCTTTTGGCCATGACAATGCAAAATGTCGCGATATCACAACACTTTTCTTCTTTTGGCCGTGACAATGCAACATGTCGCGATATCGTGACACTTTTCTTCTTTTGGACGTGACAATGCAACATGTCACGATAACGCAACACTTTTCTTCTTTTCGCCGTGACAATGCAACATGTCGCAATATCGTGACACTTTTTTCTCTTTTTCTTTCTTTTCTCGTTTGGTCACAAAAATGCAACAAGTCGCGATATCGTGACACTTTTCTTTCTTTTTCCTTCTTTTCTCGTTTGGTCGCAAAAATGCAACAAGTCGTGATATCGCGACACTTTTCTTTCTTGTTCTTTCTTTTCTCGTTTTGTCATGAAAATGCAACATGTCGCGATATCGCGACACTTTTCTTTCTTGTTCTTTCTTTTCTTGTTTTATCATGAAAATGCAATATGTCACGATATCGCGACACTTTTCTTTCTTCTTACCGTGACCATGCAACATGTCGCAATATCGTGACACTTTTTCTCTTCTGGCCACATAATGCAACATGTCGCGATATCGTGACACTTTTCCTCCTTTGGCCACGACAATTCAACATGTCGCGATATCGTGACACTTTTTCTCTTTTCTTCTTTCTTTGATCTTTAGCCTGTGGGCTACTTCGGTCTTCCTAGAAAACATGCAAAAAGGTGGGTCCCCAATTTTGGGGTACGTTGTGGAGCAACCATAACAAATTGTGACTCTGCTGGGAAATGCTCCTGAGTATTTCGGTGAGAAACCCAACCTGGAAACCTGCAACTCAACTACAAGCATTAGCATATATCCAAAGAATATAAATAAACCAGAAATACATGAAACATTAGAATTATTCAGCACCCACTCAATGTGTGCATAGTGATTCATTCTTTATCGTTTGAAATAGTTCCCCATTCTATTTCCAATTTCACATGAATGCATATAATGAATCATGGAGGGTCTATGCAAGATCGAATGTACTGCCAGCATAATGAATTATGGCTGACCTGATTTACCAGGACTCCTAACTTTAGTAGCATGAGCACAAACATTAAAACTATCAAACCCTATCAGGACCAATCATGCATGAATTGAGTTCATATACCCAATATCAAGGTTGGTTATGCGCCACTCCATATTGAATCAATGTGCATGTGTAAGTGAAATCATAGCTTTGGGGAATCAGATTCTCAACCTAAGTGAGATGAGAATTTAACCCTATCCTTACTACTCTGATTTGAGTTCATTACCTCATCTTAAGCAAAATTATTAAACCTATTATGGATAACTTCCAGGCTAGCCTATTCGTGTGAGTGGTCAGAGGTCTTGCTTTTAAATGAGACATGTCACCACGCATGAACCTACTCCACTGCTAGTCATGCGTTTATAGCCCTGGTGGAGATTAGCCCCATAGTCCAGGCATTGGCTTTGGCTTTCTTGAATTTTAGGGATAACTATCCATCCTTGTGAGGGACACGTAGTACGATCCTTCCAACTCAAGTGATGTTATGGAGGTGGAGTGATAATGGCTTCCTTGAATCTTAGGGATGACTACTCATCCTTATGAGGGACACGTAGTACGATCCTTCCAACTCAAGTGATGTTATGGAGATGGAGAAGTAATGGCTTCCTTGAATCTTAGGGATGACTACTCATCCTTATGAGGGACACGTAGTACGATCCTTTCAATCCAAGTGATGTTATGGAGGTGGAGTGGTGAAAATCACTGTTTCATGGACTATGTTTTGCATGATGGAACAGACAAGAAACATTATTTTCGCCTCACTTTTCTTCCAAGTAAGGTTTCAACCATTTTGCCCAAGATGTTCTTTATATGTGCAGAACGTGTTTAATTCAAGACAATGCAGCATCAATTTCCAACCCCAAGACCTTACTTAATGTTTATTGTGCAATGATCCTAAGAGGGTCTGACATGCTTTTGGTGGTTGTTTTTGAAATATGGAATGGAATGAGACTCGAGGATATTATGCAATGCATCCTAAACACAAATGGGTAAGTTGGATTATACAAAAATGCTTCACCCTATCTTGCAAAATTGACAACTTTCATGTATCCCAAATTTCAAACGATATTCTTTAATGTGTTTGTAGTGTTCGTGGAGCTTTTTGTAAAAAAATTTTGTTGTTTCATTAACTTCTAGTTTTAGAACATTGTTATGGATACACACTAACCACTTTGATATATACATATATATATATATATATATATATATATATATATATATATATATATTTTAAACTGGTCCCATGACCAACACACTAAGCTAAGAAAAGAACAATGCAATCGAAATGCCTCCAAAACCTTGTTCAAAACAATCTCCTCATGCTAAAATAAAGGTTGAATGCAAAAAACCTAACACACACCTAAGAAAATCAAATCTGCACACGCAAGAAAATCAAATCTACACACGCAAAAACAAAGCATGACATATTTACATATAATACAAGGCCTTGCCATTTCAGGCCTAGAAATAGTGCTTTAAATGCAGCCCATTGACGGGTAAAGCCAAATATTTTTCGTCCAGGGTTTTTAATCTAAAACTATTTTCACCTAGGAATTTTGAAATTTGGTAAGGACCCAACCATAAGTAATCAAATTTATCATGATATCCTTTCCTCTCATGTCTCTTATCCCACAAAAACACTAAATCTGAAACTTTAAATGTTTTGACTCTAGACTTTTTATCAAACCACCTTTTTACTACATCTTGGTGTTTACTGAAGTGAAGAATAGCCTCATCCCTCTTTTCATCCAGATGCATCAATTGTGTTAGTCTAGCTTCAAGTTTATTATCAGTTCCAAGGTAATCTTTCATGAAATGTAATGTTTGTGACTTAAGATTTGTGGGAAAAATAGGATCTTGTCCATAAACTAAGTGGTAAGGAGATGTTCCTAATGATTCCTTGATTCTGATTCTATCAGCCCAAAGAGCCAACTTAAGTTTGTTATGCCAATCTCTAGGATTTCTTTCAAGCAACTTTTTAATGACACATAACAAGTTCTTATTGGAAGACTTAGCCAATCCATTACCTTGTGGATAATAATTTGAAGAAAACTTCAAACTTACCATGTTGTCGAATGCCCAATTTGCAAATTCCAGAGAGGAGAAAGCGGAACCGTTGTCACTTACAATAGAGTTAGGCATTCCGAATCGAGTGACAATGTTATCCTCTAAGAATTTAATAACAACTTCTGAAGTGGCATTTTTAGTGGGAATAGCTTCCGTCCACCTTGTGCAATAATCTATAGCCGTGAGAATGTATTTATGGGAATTAGATGAATTGGGACTGATGATCCCAACAAAATCCAAACCCCATTGTGCAAAAGGTCTAGACTCGATTACAGATTGTAATGGCATAGAGGCACCCCTTTCTCTATTTGCCATGATTTGACAAGTATGACATGACCTCACATGAGCATGAGCATCTTTAAACACTTGAGGCCAATAGTAACCAGCTCTAAGGATTTGATGGGTTGTGGCATTAGCAGACCCATGTCCTATCCCATACTTACTGTGGAATTCCTCGAGTACTTGTGCTACCTCTTTTCGATCAACGCAACGAAGGTAAATTCCTTCATGGTTTTTCTTGTATAATGCAACGGATATGATTAGAAAATTAGTAGATTTTAAATGCAAGGATCTTCGTTGAGTAGAATTTAAATGTGGTGAACACTTACCATTCAGTAAAAAATACACAACATCTATGTACCACTCATCTTTAGTTATATCTGCTATTTCATAATGCTAATAGGAAATTAAGGGATCAATTTTTGCTATGGCCTTAACCAACCCTTGTCCCTACACTATCTTCATAGGTTGAATTTCAAGATCAAATTATTGAAGAGTTGAGATCCACTTACCTCACATTTCACCCAGTTCATTTTGTATAAACATGGCTTTAACTGCAGGATCTAGGACTATAGCAAACACCCTACTGTGGACTATATAATGTCTAAATTTTTTTACAGTCTTAAATAGGGCATACATTTGGTTGTCCAAGATGGAATATCTCAATTTTGCATCTTTGAGAGGAGTACTAAGGAAGGCAATGGGATTTTCAATGTTGCGTTCACTATTCTGAGTTAGAACACTCGCAAAGGAATGGTCTGAAGCAAATGTGTAAATGTAGAAAGGCTTCGCATAGTCAGGACTCGCTAAAATTGGGGCTCTAGAAATCGCATCCTTGATTCTTTGGAAAGCATCTATGTTTTCATTCGTCCATTTGATTTGGGCCTCTTTCTTCAACATATCGTTCAAGGGTTTTACAATTTTTGAAAAAATTGAAATAAATTTTCTAACAAAATTAATATTCCCAAAAAATGATCTCAACTCTTTTTTGCTATTGGGAAAAGGAATTTGTTGTATGGCATCTATTCTTTCAGGATCAATGGAAATTACATATTTGGATATTACATGTCCCAATAATTTTCCTTTCGTTACCCCAAAAATGCACTTCTTTGGGTTGAGTGAAATGCCATGTTACCTACACCTTTGGAGAACTTCCTTAGATCCTTGACATGGTTCTCCCTATTCTTAGAAAATACGGGAATATCATCTACATAGACAATAATTCACTTACTGATGAGCCCCTTAAAGGCAAAGTCCATGGCTCATTGGAATGTGGCACCTGCATTCAATAATCCAAAAGGCATTCTCCTATATGCAATCGTGCCCCATTTTGTTGTGAATGCGGTTTTCATCCTATAATTAGGATGGATGAGGACTTGATTGTATCCTAAATAGCCATCTAGGAATGACATCATTTCTGACCCATTTACCTTTTGAAAGATTTCGTCAATGGTAGGTAAAGGGTAATTGTCCTTTTGTGAGGCCTTATTTAGATTTCTAAAATCAATACATAGCCTTATCTCTCCACTCTTTTTCCTCATAGGGACCAAGTTAGCAACCCATGTGGAATGCCTAACAGGAAATATGATTTTAGCTTCTAATAGTCGTTTTACCTCATTTTCTATCAAGGGCTCTAGTAACAGATTGACTGGCCTCTGTCTTTGCCTAAAGGGTTTGGAGTCTAGTTTCAAAGGGGTCGTATGCATTATAACATTCTGATCATAAGTCCTTAAATCCTTATAGCTCCAATCTATGAAATCTATGTATTCCTTCAATGTATTGGCAATGGAATTCTTTTCATGTTCGGTACATGCCTTTGCAATGAGTATTTCGCAAGGGTTTTCTGCACTTCCAATATTGACTGAGTCACAACCTTCATTGGGAGGTGGAAATTTTCTCCCTCCTTTCGGTTGGTATCCAATATCAAACATTTTCTCTAATGAGGCCATCCCATTTGGAATCTCATTCCATTTTCTAGTAGCGTCCATTTTCAATCCCGCCTCTTCTTGCCCCCTCTCGTCTTCATCAATAACCTGATTTTCAAAGATACCAGAATTAGCGACAAAATTGAATATATGTCTGTCACTATCAAAGACTTGGAAATTCATTATGTTATCAGGTATCGAGGGGCAAGGGACTAGTTCTATGGAAAATTTTTTGCATTTCTTGTGATCCACTGGTTTAAGCATGCTAGCAGCTATGGCTAAGGAATCTTCCAAATGATTGCATTTTCTAGAGATTAGAGATATGTTAAAAGAATCAAATTCATTTATTAAATCTCTAAATCTGGTTCGGTAAAGGCTGAGCTGCTTGTTCTTACATACATATTGTCCTTTAACTTGTTTTACCACCAATTCAGAATCACCTAAGACCTTGATACATTTGATTTTATTTCGAAGGGCTAATTGAAGCCCAAAAATCAAGGCCTCATATTCTGCCACATTGTTGGTGGCTGGAAACTGTAATCTATATGCAACCAACATAGGTTTTCTGTCTAGACATGAAAGTTCAATACCAGCTCCTGCCCCTTATTTGGACTTGGATCCATCAAATCTTAAAGTCCAAACCTTATGGTGTTCTTCAGAATCATTGCATCCAATCCTTCCATTTTGAGAATTCTCAAGAATTTTTACGTCCAAGCAATAGGCTCCTAATTCAGTTTCAATATATTGAATCTCATTAGGTTTATTGTTTTCTGTTATCATTTCCTTGAGCCTAGGTTCACTATCAATTCGAATTTGGTTGGCCACTCCTCTCCAAGGCAACCACATATGTGAAGAGTCTGTTACAATGTATCCATTTAAGTTCTTGCTCCAATATCTTCCCAACACCATGCCATATTTGATATTAATGTTAAGAATCAATATATCTATATTATGTTGAACCCTAGGTTCTGAGTTGACCTGAATAAGAATATCCCTTAATTATCCCTCCACCTCCATGGTCGATCTGTCCAGTTGCACCACCTTGATTTTAGAATGTTTTGGTGTAAGTCCCAATTTTTGACAGATTTCCAAGGGCATAATGCTAGCAGAGGCCCCTGAATCTATTAGACAATTGTGTAGATTTCTACCAGCAATTCTAATGGTTATGAGAAACGGGGGCACATCTCATTTTTACCCTTTCCAAACCAATTGGGATTCAATACCCTTAGCCTCATGAACTTGGGTAGGTGGATCCAAATATTTTGGTGGACTTACTTCTTGGCCTAAAAGTTGGGACATATCATACATTGAGACATTGGCCTTAGTTTTCTTCATGTCTTCTATCAAGTCATAAGTGGGTTTTTCCAAATTTGACATGTTTTGCACCAACTTAGACTTCTCTACCATTTATGGAGGAGGTGGATTAACATATCCTTTGAAATCGGGAGGGAGTAATGGGTTGTTTGGAGGGGTAGAGGAAGTTTTGGGATCCCTAGAACTCCTTGTGTAATACTTGTGATTTCCTTTCCCAAAATGTTTATTGGCATGAACTTCTAATGTTTCTTCATCTTCTTTTCCAAAAAAATCCACACCCTCCTCTTCTTCACTTTCTTGGTAATATATAACTCCAGTCAATATAGACTCCTACTTCCCATGGCAACAGTGCGGGCAATCATTATCATAAGATCCTGATTCTCCAAAATATTCTGAGACATCTGCTTGATTGGCTATGGGATTGGGTACTCGTCCATTATTAGGATGTGTGTTGTATGTTCCTTTTCCCCTATGGTTATGAGGTCGGTTATGACCCATGACTTGGTCAACTTTTTTATTAACATTTCCCACAGTAACCAAAACTTTGGCCAATGTTTCCTTCATGTCTTCTATCACGAATTCAGGCCCATGTGGTTGGGGCATTGTAATTTTGGGCCCAAATGTATTTGATGCATTAGCCACCTTTGGAATGAGTACAATGGCTTGGGTCTGGGCACTTTGATTCCATATTTGGTTCACACTTTGAATAGGAGTGATTGTTGGATAAGTCATTGGGCGTGGCATACTAATTGGAGTGAACCTCGATATGGTCAACAAGTTATTGCTCATACTGAACCCAGGTAAGGTCATCAGGTTATTTGGAATTAATGCTTGTGTTGCAACAGAGGCATTAGGATAAGTGGGAAATGATGCAACTTAATATGGCTGTTGGAAATTGTTCATTGTTGGAACTTGTGGTGCCATCAATTGATTCATCATGGCGAATTGACTGTATGGACCATATTGTCCCATCCCAGTCAATTGAGACAACCCTACTCTTGGTAAATTCATTTATTGTTCAAGGGTCATTATCTTCACATAAGCTAATGCAAGCGTCGTAACCTAAGGATTCCTTCTAGTCAACAAAGATGTTAACGGATCTAAAGCTCCAAAGTACAGTTGTAGGGCCACCGTAGGATCTACTGCAAAGTGGTGAGTCAAATTTGTATACAACTTTTGGAACCTCTGATTGAATGTTCTTATGGGCTCATTGGGTAACCTTTTGCATGATACAAATAAATTATAAATTATAGAAGGATCCAACAACATTCAAAATTGGCTAATAAAGGTAGTTTCTAATTGGGCCCATGAAGTAATGGACCCTGTGAGAAGATTCCTGTACCATTCATTCGTCGTACTGTCTAGACTAGCAGGGAAGATTCGACAAGCGATATCTTCATGGGTAACCCCTTATCTAAACATGTAATCCTTGTAAATTTGGACATGTTCTTCGGTTGTTAGGTAATCCCCTTTCAATATTTCTAGGCAAGTCATGGACTACCCCAGGGATATCCAAGGGCGAACTTTGTGCACCATACCAAAGGGCAAGTGGTTGTTGTTGTTGTTGGGCCATGTTATTCAAAGGTATCGACCCTACAGGAACAATGGTGACACTTGTAATGATGGGTATAGACACACTTGGTATAGCTATCACATTTGAAATCATGGGCTCAGGCCCACTAGACGTACTTGAGTCTAAAGAAGCTCCTAACTCAAGTACACTGGGTGGTATTTTGATCTCTAATGTTTTGTTTCTCAGCTTCCTACCAATGGGATAGAGGCTCTGTAAAATAGTTTCCCCTATGGTTTTGGACCTAGTAGCTATGTACTCAGGTTGGGCTAGCTTGAAAACTCTAGAACTCTAAAAGACTTCTCTCAGTTCACTTGTAAAATGAAACAAATAAATTTTATACCTGCAAGCACAATAGATGGAAACAAAACTACCCACATTAATCATTAGAATAGATCGTAATCACAAAGCAATAAAGAAGGCCCTCATTCTAGCGCCAAAATTTTGTGTGGATATTTTGCCCTATAGCAAAATGATCACCACAACTAGAGTCTCAAACAGGAAACTCTCTCTTGCAAAGAAATCAAGTAGCATTATTCATTTCTTCAAGGTTCTTGTGAACAAACATTCATGTGCATGTAATCAATCAAGACTTAAAGAAAATAAATGAATGTATGCCAGAATAACCTAAACCATGCAAGTAACAGTTAACAAGGGGCTTTAATGATTCGAATGAGTACTTTGCGACCATAATCCATTAAATCGACCAAATGTGAAGATAGCTTCTTTTAATGTTTCTAAGATTAAAGTGATCTTCCCAAAACCTAGTTAGTAACCTCTTTTATCTTCAGCTTAAAAGGATTCCAAATTAGAAAGTGTGTGGTATAAACCACTTCATTTTAAGCTCTGTGCCTTTAACATGAGGTTTATTTTTAGAATTAGCAGATTTGTTTTATCTTCATTTAAAAGTGTTCCTCTATCCCTATGTTAGCATTTGGTGTTAGTAAATTTAGTAAGTTAGAAAATTAGGATTCATTTACTTAATCTGATTTAATGTGCATTTGGAATTAGTAGCCCTCCTAAACCCACATCTTATCTGAAAATTAGATGAAGGTTTTTGGAGATGCAAGAAATTTTGGAACGGACCAGAATTAGAAAAGCAGATTTTAAGATGAATTTAATCCAAATATCAAAAAATGAAACATAAACATTATCTACAACATTTAGCTGGAAAAACAAAACAGGACATTAATTTGGTTAGCAATCTCCTCCCTACAAAACCCCAAGTTATGAGATGAAATTCTAAGAGTACCTGACCTAACAGACCTGTAACATAAACACAGTCAGATTAGATTAGATGCAAGACTCTAAGGAAACAAATAATTGCATCATTCCATCATTCACCTATCGTAACCCACTTTATGGCGTCAACGAATAGATACAAGAAGCAATAATGCAAAGGAAATATTTATAGAAATAGCAGCAATATTAGTTTCAATCTCTTTTTGATTTCACACACAAGAGTTGCTCTTGCCAAAAAGAAACTCCTTTATTTTGAAAGATAGTCTTTGTTTTTTTTCTACAATTTCTAGCTCCTTTCTGGCCTCTGTGAACGACATATTTAAAATTTTTAGGAAGCTCTTCATTTCATTTTCCAATGGTTGTTCATTTCACCTTCCCTCTGCATGCATGTGCTTTGATTTCCAAAAAGACTTTTCGTTTCTATTATGTGGCCCTTTGTTTCATTTCCATGGTTTGGTTTCACTTTTTTTTTTTTTTTTGAAAGAATGTTTCCTTTTCTCCACATGGGCTTGCATCCATTTCCTTCCGAGTGTAACGACCATCTTAAATGATTTCAAATCATTAAATATTCCTTATGTAACATTTTTTCTTATTCATTGGATTTTGTCCTTATGTCCACGTCACTATTATCAGACGCACTGTCAACTGCTCTGTTGCCTTGGCAAAAATCGGACATGTCGCGATATCATGACACTTCTTGGTTCTCTGCTTGCCTGCCCCTTTTGAATCATGAAAATATAACATGTCGTGATATCATGACACTTCTTGCTTCTCTGCTTGCCTGCCCCTTTTGAATTGCAAAAATATAACATGTCACGATATCGCGACACTTTTTCTCTTTTGGCCATGACAATGCAACATGTCGCGATATCGTGACACTTTTCTTCTTTTGGCCACGACAATGCAACATGTCATGATATCATGACACTTTTCTTCTTTTGGCCACAACAATGCAACATGTCATGATATCGCGAAACTTTTCTTCTTTTGGTCGCAACAATGCAACATGTTGCGATATCGCGACACTTTTCTTCTTTTGGCCGCGACAATGCAACATGTCATGATATCACGACACTTTTCTTCTTTTGGCCGTGACAATGCAACATGTCGTGATATCGCGACACTTTTTTCTCTTTTTCTTTCTTTTCTCATTTGGTCACGAAAATGCAACATGTCGTGATATCGTGACACTTTTCTTTCTTGTTCCTTATTTTTTTGTTTGGTCGTGAAAATGCAACATGTTGCAATATCATGACACTTTTCTTTCTTGTTCTTTCTTTTCTTGTTTTGTCACAAAAATGCAACATGTCACGATATCGTGACACTTTTCTTTCTCGTTCTTTCTTTTCTCGTTTTGTCGCAAAAATGCAACATGTCGCAATATCGCGACACTTTTCTTTCTTCTGGTCGTGACCATGCAACATGTCATGATATCGTGACACTTTTTCTCTTTTGGTTGCGATAATGCAACATGTCATGATATCGTGACACTTTTTCCTCCTTTAGCCATGACAATGCAACATGTCACGATATTGCGACACTTTTCTCTTTTCTTATTTCTTTGATCTTTAGCCTGTGGGCCACTTCGGTCTTCTTGGAGAACATGCAAAAAGGTGGGTCCCCAATTTTGGGATACATTATGGAGCAGCCACAAAAATACATAGGGGGGTTAATACCGTGTTCATTTCATTTTATTCTTGATATTCCATGCTACTGTTTTAAGTTACTAGCTAGCGATCGTGCTTCTGGTTCTTTCCCACTTTAAATCATTGACATTTCTTCCCTTACCCTGTTTATTTCTTTCCTACACCCTTAATCTTTTCTATTTCTTTCCTGCACCCCTACTCTTTTATCTCTTTCCAGCACTCTTGTCTTAAAAAATCAAAGTAGTTTAGTAAAGGAGTCGAAATTTCTCTGGATACTGGCACGAGGGGCATCTCTTCCCTTCGACCTTTCAATGTTGGTCTAGGTCTAGGGCATGTACACTACCTAAAATCCTTTCCTTGGCAGATTTGATGACCAATAAGTACATGCTCCATAATTTAATGTTTCGTTGGATGAGTAATGGATCCTCCAAATTTGATGCCTCAATGAAATACCATGTAGGTAGATGGAACCTACCCTATTGCCTTATCAATATCGACCCTTGTTGTGATACACTATCAGACTTAGGGCCTTATGTTGTCACACACATGGCATACTCTACAATACTGGAATTTGACTCCAAATGAATCATTACTATGCTTGAACCTCCTTACTATCATTTGGATAGATCCCTACAATCTTCAATACACCTGTAGCTCCCATACTCTCCCTAAGCTAAAAGGTATCTTCCAAATCGATGGGTTGACTAAAACATATAGTGAATAGGTATTGTACCTTTCGTTCGTGCTACTGGCAAGCACATATATTGTTACTATGCATACCAAGAAAGCTTATCAAGGGAACTAAACAAAATTTTTCCTTTTAATAAACTTTGTAGTGAGGTATGTTTTGGCTTTGTCCAGAAGGTACATGATCTCTTGTGTATTTTCCTAGTTACCCTTGTAACCTCCAACAACAACCTCTGTACTCCTAGTTTCTTCCACTTGCTTTGGATTATGTGTTATCTGCTTAAAAATTTGATATTTATGCATGCACCTACTTATACTCTATGTTTATACTTTAGAGTTAAACACTTTAACATAATTAGAACACATCATTTCTCAATCCATAACAAATACACCTCTTCTTTGAATGCACACAGGTATAGTCATCACTCAACCTAGAATTCGTGCTATACATCCTTGAGCAATAAATCTCATCATTAACAAAATTTACATGGCATTGTGACGTTGTTGAAGGCTATCCAATATGATGTAACCATCACAGCTTCATCATGCTCCCATGGTATATTGGACTCTCACCTCTCTCATCCGCTATCTTAATGTCATCTGCATAATTGTCCCACATGCACTCGGTAATGACTCCGAAAGTATTTATATTCATCAACATGCTTAGAGTCATACAAATTAGCTAAGCCTCTTGGTGGCAACATTGGAACTCATGCAATGAAACATGCCCTAATGTCCTTGGAAACCCATGCATTGATCACTTTGACCACACTCCAATGCTATGTTTGCTGGTATGGATCAACCTCCACCTCGCAAATCGTGGACATCGTGCTTTTGAGTTCCAACATGAAAGTATCAACAACAAAACTATCAAAATTGACCTTATCAAAACTATAAAATTTAACCTTATCGAACCCCTCATGTAAAAAGATAATGTAAAAAAAATATGCTAGTTCAAATTCAAAATCTAAACCACCATTAACTCAAAAATCTAAACAACCATTAATTCAAAAATATAAACCGCCAAAACGTAGGGGAAGATTAAAGTAAAAGGAATGCTTTTTTGCTTTATTATTATTATTTAATTTATTATTATATTATTATTCCTTAATATAAAAGGAACATTAAAGCGTAAAAAAATGAAACACTTTTTTTTGTATTAATGCATGGGTAATGACTAGGTTGTATTCTGAAATAATTTAATATATAAAATATTAAATTAATCCTAAACCAAAAATCAAACCTACTAGATAAATAATAGGAGAATGCCCCACATGGTCAAGAAAGAGTGACACTAATCATAATGATATCAGGCACAACAATACCCTTTACTAAGACTGTGGAAAACTCCAACAAAACACGCAATGCACACAAAAACTCTCAATAACATCAAAAATAAGGTGGGTCCCCAATTTTTGGGGTGTGTTGTGTGATAGTCACAATAAGTCTCACCCATCAGTTGTGTAATGCTTCAGCTAGATTATCTATTTTTCACCTTTTATAATAATCTCACCCTTATCACAAAGCATTAAATGATATTATTTGTTCAATCGAACTCGAAACCCATGACACCAATGCATTTGTAAATTTCATTGAGAATATACCTTGATGCATACAACCTTTGATTAGATTCCTTGACCATGAGATTATCAAGCTTGTGGACGAGAGATATGATTCTCCATTACATATCCAATAAACCATCAATAACATCACTTACAAGAGTGTCCTCATTGATACTGGTTCTTCCATCAACATCATCTCTACCGCTACCCTCCATCACCTTCACATTCCACCTAATTATTTTGCTACACCTTCACTTGACCTTTGAGCTTTTGATGGTTCCATGCGTCCCACAATAGGCTCCATTATTTTACCCATATGAGTAGGTGTACAAACTATGTCTACCTTATTCCATGTCATTAAAGGTGAGATGTAATACAATATCTTGCTTGGACGACCATGGATCCATGATATGCAATGTGTTCCATCTACCTTGCATCATTTTCTCAAATACATACATAATGGACTAGTCCATTGCATTCTTGTCGATGATGATCCTTTCAAATTTTGTAACATTGCAGATCTTCCACCAGAACCTTCATCATCCTCTACCTGAGTCATTCCTATTCCTTCACATCATCAAGAAGAAGCATCCACTTCCACTCCACCATATACCTCATCCTCACATCCTTCACCTGGGATGCACACACATTATTCTACATCTACTCCCCACATGCCATAATCTTCTTCTATGGATCCCCCTCTTGCTTTTGTATCTTTCTTACCACCTTCTTCATCGCCTCCTGCTCTCACCCATATTCTTCTATGAATCCCCCTCTCTCTTCCACACATTTCTTGCCACCTTCTTTGTGGCCTCCTGCTCCCTCTCACTCATATTCTTCTATGGTTTCTCCTACTTCCATACCTTTTTCACCACCTTCTTCATGGCCTCTCACTCCTTCTCACCTGTATTCATATATAGATCCTCCTATCCTTCCTACTCCTAATACACCCCCACTATCATTCCACCCTTGACCTCGATCTTTCACTTCATCTCACAACGCAAATCCTACTTGCTTTGCATTGTAGTTTCCACATGCTACTCATCCTATCCCTTCCACCATAGCTAAATGTCATGATTGGGAAAAATGAGCCTCCAATTTGGATGCCTAACTATTCCAATCTTCTCATGCCACCATACATGACTCCCAACTCTCTCCTTTACTCACCACCTTGTACACCACCTCATAATTCACCACAGGTATCCATTTTCATGACCAATTTTGGTCTGGGTGAATATAATATTCATGATACTCATGTGCATCCTCCCACAATCCAATCTGCTTGTGAATTTTGTTGCCCTTCTACCTTAGTACTAACCATAGGTATTGTTGTGCCACTTGGTCCACTAAACAATCATACAAACTTCATCTATGTGGGCCTTGATTCGTTACCCTTGCCACCATAATCTAGATTTTGTGGCACCTTAGACCATATATCTAATTCACACTCTGTATTATGCTACCTTTGATATTTTAATTGGCATGGTTTTGGGTTGGGATATTATGGGCAAGGCTTATGAATACCTATTAACCCCTTCGTTCAACTACCTACAGAAAAATCTGGTTTGGGTTATCACCCTACAACCATTCACTCTCTAGAATATGAACTTCTAGACTTCACTATTCACACTTCAATAGTTCCTATGCACTCGTTAGAAGAGGAATTTGAAATTTATGTCCTCTATTATTGTCCCTCCCCTCATTCCACCATCAACATATTGTGTATATTCTTTCAAGAATCACCCATTTTGATGCCACATCTGCTTACTTCATCGATGATCTAGTCGATAGATTTGCTACCCCTACCCTCACTTCTCCCTACTCAAATCATGATTCTTCACCTTTCCCTCCATTACCTATTTATTTGTACATAAATTTACACAATCACCGATAGGTCCACCATTCTATGGCTCAACCCCGCTCTCCACCTATGGTTCTACACCCTCCGTTGAATCTAACATGTCATTTACATCCTTCTAAGTCTTCATCTCCATGCTCTCCATATTCCATAGTCTCATCCACCTTCATTAACATGGCTTCTATCAACTTATTCACCCCACTTCACTAGGCATCTCATCCATATCACACCAATGCACCCAACTTAGACTTCATCAACTTCAATCACATATCACCTATGTCCTTATCGCAAGATTTCTTGTTGTCACCATCCATGTTGCACGTTGCAAATGCTCCTTCATCATCTACTCTACCCCCATATACCTTGGATTAACCATACATATGTATATCTAGATGATGATTTTGACCTACCCAAGGCTATCGATGACCTCCATCTCATCCCCATTCCTGCTCAACTCCAATATGGTTCCCACATATTTGTGGAAGATACTATCGATGTTGACAATGGTGATGATCCTACCAACCCCCTATATCGTTAAACTCACTACCAACCTCTCCTTAGAGGAGTTCACCTTGTTTACCTCCTTTCTTAAGGAGTACATCAAGGTATTTGCTTGGTCCTACATGGACATGCCTGGACTTGACCCATCACTAGTCGTCCACAACCTTATACTTGATGAGGGTGCCAGGCCCGTCAGGAAAAAATTATGATGCATGCATCCCACAATTGTGTTAATGGTAAAGTCTAAACTCCAAAAGCTTCTTGATGTGGAATTAATACAACCAATCAATTACCCAAAATGGGTGTCCAACATGGTCCTAGTACCAAATCCCACTAGGTATTCTACATATGCACTAAATTTTGGGATCTGAAAAAAGCTTATCCTAAGGATAATTTTCCATTCCCCAACATCGATACATTGGTTGATTCTATAGCAGGTCATGAAATGATATCTCTCATAGATGGATTTTTCATCTATAACCAAATCAAGATCAACCCAGCTGATCAATACAAGATCTCCTTCATGATACCTTGGGGAACCTTTGGTTATAAGGTCATGCCTTTTGGCCTTAAAAATGCTGGTAAAACCTACCAATGTGCTATGAAATACATCTTCCATGACTACATGCACAATATTGTAGAAGATTACATTGATGATCTTATTAACAAATCAAAATAATGTTCACAACATCTCGCAGATCTCTGTAAAATCTTTGATCACCTTCTTGAACACAATGTGTGATTAAATCCAAATAAGTGTATCTTTGGTTTTACTTTAGACAAGATCATGGGATTCATCATATCTCAACAGGGCATTGAATTCAACCCCAATAAATTTAATGCTATCATCAATATGCCTCTCCCTACGAATATCAAGCAGCTACATAGTCTGCAGGGCAAAATATAAGATATGTGTTGCTTTATCATCCAATTGTCTGACAAGTGCAAGCCATTTAACCACCTCTTGGAAAAAGGGGTTTCTTTCAAATGGGATGTTCACTGCCAAAAAGCCTTTGATGCAATAAAACCTTATCTCACCTCACCACCAGTTCTATCTCGACCACATCAGTAATTGTTATTCTTCTTGTACATTTTTGCCATAGATTTTACACTTAAAGTACTATTGGACCAAAATAATATGCTCAACCATGAGAAAGTAGTATACTATATCAGTTGCACTTTGATTATTTATGAGATGTGATATGCTTACATGGAAAAACTATGTCTGGTTTTAGTCTTTGCTACATAAAAGTTACACCATTACATGCTCAACCATACAAACTTCGTAATCACCCGTGATAACCCCTTACGATACATGATGAATAAGAGATATCATAACTCTCATACCACTAAATGGATCATACTCCTTACTGAATTCAACTTCAAATTTATTTCCTAAAAATCCATTAATTGGTAAGTGATTATGGACCAACTTGCTAAAGCCTCGTTACTTGACAACCAACCACTCCTCATTAAGCTTTTCGATGATTCTATTTTCCACAAAACTAAAGCTGAAGAATATGTCAAACAAAAAGCACTAGTTGATCTAACACTATTCTTCGATGGCTCCCATTGTGCACATGTTGGGGTTACTGGGATCATCTTTTTCACTTATGATGGGGAACCACTCCTCTTCTCCTTTAAATTAGGTTTTCCTTGCACAAATAACAATGCTAAATATGAAGCTCTCATTCTTAGCTTAAAGTAAGCACTTTCTATACATATTAAATGTATTCAAATATTTGATGATTCCCTCCTTGTCATCAATCAAGTTAATGAACTATGGAAATTTTGTTACCCTGTACTACAATAGTACAAACAAATTGCTTAACAACTACTCACTCAAATTGAGTGGTATGATATCGAGGCCACTCCATGCTCTTCCAACCATTTTGCTGACACCATGGCTTCTTTGGGCTTTCTAGTACCATAGAACCCACTCTCTAACATGACACATGTGTCCATTTACACCTTATGCCAATCTACTATTTCTCCTTCACCCACGGTTAATGATGATGACATCCATGTCATCCACACCGAGCCACATGATCCTTGGTTTTCTCATATTAAGGATTATATTAAGCTAGATTTTCTCTCTTACGATTTACCACCATAGTCATGATGACATCCTTCTATGTTACCTTGAATCACAGGAAGCTTAGCGAGTGGTTTAATAAACCCATAATGGAACTTTTGGTGGATACTTCAATGGCATGGCCATTACCCAACACATCTTACATATGGGGTACTAATGGCCCAAAATGGAGCATGATTATTGTGAGTATGTTAAATGATGCATCAAGTGTCAGCAACATGCTAATCTCACACACCTACCTTCACAAGCACTACAACCTATCCAATCCATGTGACCCTTCTCACAATGGGGTTTAGATATTATTATAAAAATCAGGTTTGCTTCATCCAGCAACCATAAGTTCATTATTACTACTACTGAGTATTTCACAAAGTGGGTCGAAGCCATCCCACTTTTTCAAACCATGGGGGCTAAAATCATGGCATTCATCACTAAACATATAATATACCATTTTGGAATCCTATCACAAATCATTTTTGATAATGGCATGCAGTTTAAAAATAAGAACATTCATGCATTGTGCACCAAGTTCAACATCCATCATAGCTTCTCTACCCCACACTACCCTCAGGATAATGGACAAGCAAAAGCTACCAACAAAACTATTTGTGCTATCCTTCATAAAATTGTTGCAGTCTCATTATGATTGGCATAATCAAATGTCGTTAGCCTTATGGGCCTATTAGATGTTCATTCACAACTCCACTTGGGAAACACTATTCTTGTTGGTTTATGGTGCTGAAGCCATTATGCCCCTCAAACTTGAGATAACTTCCTTACACATATCCAGGAAAGACTTCATTGATGATGATATCGATCATCAAGCTATACTTGGCCAATTAACCCTCTTGGATGAACACCATATTCATGTCATTTAACACACTCATGTTTACCAAAATCATCTCCATCGTGCCTACAATAGTAAGGTACACCAACAAGAATTCTAGATCGATAACTTGATTCTTAAGAAGAAATAATAGATCACTAGCCAAGCCCACCAGTTGTGTGATAAATTCATGCCTAATTAGCTATGCTCTTATATTATCACCCATAGATTCGATTCTAGGGCATATCGATTGGCTAATCTTGAAGGTTTGGCAAAACCTAAACCCATCAATATCATTCATCTCCATGCATTCAATGCCTAACTATGTTAGGTATAACTCACTCGTCATTGTACATATCATTGTAGTTATATGTATCTATCATTTCACTGGCACACACACTATACACATTACACTAGACACACACCCTCACTTTTTGTTACACAACAAATATATATATATATATATATATATATATATATAGTTTTATGTTGTTTACATCTTTTATATTGCAGGTTTATTATTGTTGGTCATACCACCTTTAGTGGGACACATCACATCAGATTTACATCACGATATATATTCAACCCATCATGCAGGACCTCCTGATGCTCCTCTTGTCCTCCAAAACCTAGCCCAGACATACAAAGCTACCTGACTCTATCCATCTTCATGGTTTGTATTTCTCTTCCCACATAGACCATGACATCCCAATCCTCCCTCCTTTTGATTTTAGAGGTTCTCGTATCTCTCCTCACTTCAATGACAATAATACCACCATATCCTTATTTGCAGATACAGGGGAACATTCCCCCTCCTCCTACCCAAACATGAGAAGTTCATCTCCTCCCACCCTCATCGATGACCAGAATCTATACATGCTTGCTTCATTGGCTTGACACCCTTCCTTTGTCTCCTTTCCCACAAAAAAGGGGAACCCACCTTCTTCCTCTCACTCCTCGAGGTTACCTTCACCCTTGGCCAATGGGATGTTACCCTATGACCAAGACCTTCACCTACATCTTTCCCATTCTGCCCCTTCATGTACATACCCATCTCGACCTTATCGATCCTTATAGTCATCGCGAGTCCCACCTATTATCAGTTTACCTCCAGTCCCATTTTGTGGTACTCATATTTAGCACCCACTACCACCACATCATCATTATCCATATTCACCTTCCTCACCTTATCTGTTCTTGTATCTACACCCATATCCCAACTCACCCATTACATTGGGTTTCTCTTCTCCTCCCACTTCAATTCCATCTCTTCCACCCCTCAATCTATGACATATCCTATCCTGCCTTGACAATCTTGAGTTACAATTAAGTCATTATCAATTCCATTTGCCTACTTACTATTCTGGTATAGCTAATACCTCCTTATCCTCTTCCAATAATGTCCTTCATCCCTGCACGTAGCTTTCACCAGAGCCAAGGTCAATAGTCCACCCACCCAAACCTAACCCACATCCCCTATGACCATCACCATTCATACCTTACATTTACCCCATGTCAATCCTTTTGGAGTCTCTCTCTCACACCTTCAACCAACTACTTCATGTAGGTATCCTCATTTTACCTGAGATCTAACTAAATTACCCACATCACCCAAAACTAAGAGGATATAATGAACGTCAATTTTATGTTTACCATCGTCAGTCGAGATATAACATCAACAAGTGTCACATTTTGAACACCTCATCCACAATATGGTGTATGGGAAATATCCAACACAATTCGAGCAGGCTACCTCTCCCACTAGAGTTTAGAGCATCCCACCTCATCTCATGCCTCACTCCACTCCATCACGTTCATTGTTCACTTCCACACCCCACTACTTCCAGTAGCTACCCAACCACACAACCTATCAAGACACTAGTCACGTTACCACTACACCTAGTCATTCATAACCTGGGATTTGCCACTCCTCACATCCTTAGTTTAGGCCCATAATTCCTTCTTTCCCCTCCCTCCTCCATTCATCTTCTTCTTATTTTTCACACTATTGTATGGTCACACTTCGAGCGGATACATACCTGTGCTAAATTTCCCTTCTATATCTCCCTTCTTGTTATTTTACATTGTTGTATGGTCATGCTTTGAGTGACTGCATACCTATGTTGAATTTCCCTTCTTTATTTCTCTTCTTCTGATAGCATTGCACTGTTGTATGGTCATCCTTTGAGCGGCTACATACTTGTGTTGATTTTCTCATCCTTCCCCTTCTTTTCTTTTTCCTCCCTTTTTTGTTTCCTTCATCTCTTTCAATATACTTCATACCATTTTGCTTTTGTCCATAATCTCTTATGCCTGTCACTCTTCTTGATATTGTCAATCACACACATTCTTGTTTTTCCACTTCCTACACATTTCCCCATGCTAGGAAAATTGCATCTAATGTTCTTTCTTCTCTGTCATCTTCTCTTAGTCTATTCGCCTCTTTCATGACATCTCCCAACCTCATCTTCTTTTATTTCCATGACTTCCTCTTGTACATATTTTCCTCCATGCCCATTTCTTTTGATATGTTCCATCACATATCCACACTTATATCCACTACATCCACATCCCTACTTGTATAGTCTCCTTGTAGAAATTCACCCATAATAGATCAAAACACACACTTGTTAGCATCATCATTTGGATGTCCACTTCCCTTTTCAGGATTATATATTATATAGATTTTTGTGTGATTTGACTATTCACAAGTTCGATCAATCAAACATCACCTCTAGTTGATAATTTCTCATGTTTCTCACAACTTCCCTTGGTTGGTTTGATTTATTTCATGGACCACTCACACATTTCATATCTTAAGCAAATTTTGAGTCTAGGGAAGACAACGCCTTGTGTAGACATCACCATCTAGTGAACGGTATCCCCTACTCATCCTATCATTTCCATGATCAAAATAAAGCCTAGGGATAAACAAAGGGAAAAGCATAAGAAAAAACAAAATATGGGCAGAAAACAAAAGCCAACGCCCACCAAAAAATAAAAAATAAAAGAATACCATGAAAAGAGACTCAAAAGAAATAGGGGTAGAAAAAAAAATGAAATGCCTCCAAGAGTACTATCACATTGCTTGAATACCTTTGGTCCTTCGGTTTAACTTAACATCATGGGATGATTTTCATCACCAACAATAGGGTCCAAGAGCCTACATGGCAGTGGAATAGTCTTACAAGTAGTGACACATTTGTCACATTAGCGACCTTCTCTTGTATAGGTCACTACACCCTTATGGATGAGCTAGCTATTTTGGATAATTTTGCAATAGGTTAGTCCTACCTCCCTCAAAATGGATAAATAAACATCACTCACTACACACACTGGTCCATGATAGATTTCCATTTAGTTATGGTAGTTAAGGATTGTTGTACCTTATTTAGTTTTTTTATGGGTTTTAATTACTACAACTATGATGGTCAAATTTATTGCAAAAATCTTCTTTTTCATCCTACATCTTTGAGATAATAGAATAGATCACATTACCACTAGTCATGCTTAGTCACACGTAGTTGCATGTATTCACCCGTAGTCACATGTAGTCACACGTAATCATGCATAGTCACACATAGTCACAAAACCTATAAAATTGCACTAATCATGCCCAAAACACCTTCTATTCATAAAAGGGCTATCTATAAGCCCCTTTAGACCATCTAAGCCCTTTCCTACACCTAATCATGGTCCCCATGCGACCATCTCCTCCAAAAACCCTAATCATGGTAATCCTTATTCTATTTTGAAAGTCACTTTATCATTAAATTGCACTTTATGACTTAAGTGCGATTAAATAGGGATAATCAACATTAACACTAGTTTTATCCTCACACATGTGTGCACCCATTACCTAGTTAGGATATTTCTAAATATGCTTAACCTAATCACAACCTAACCTAGGATCTACCTAGTCAGGGTTAACCTCAACCCTTGCTCACACATGTGTGCACCTAGGATATTTCTAGATTCCTCTTCAGGGCATATGAAGGAGTGACTCACCTTCCACTTCATAATATTAACCTCACCATGGTTGGAATCTAACCTAGAGTTCATGCAATCTCACAAAGGATACCTCACCCCCTAGCCTTGGCCCACTCTATAAATATATGGCCATTTTCACCATAAAACTCTCTCCTACCCTTTTGGTTTACTTACCAAAACTTTATAGAAATCACTCTAGAATACTCTTTGTCACTTCAACATCCATCATATATCAAGCAATAGTGCTAGGAGCTCATCCAAATAGAAACCCATAGAAATAGTCAACTACAGTAAGATTTGCACACTAATGTGCGAACATTTCCATGCAAACCTAGTTTGCAGCAACCCTATAGCTATAGAACATGTAAATATCACTTGTTTATAGTTTCTATAGCTTTATTTCTATTTTTCTTTCATTTTAATATCATTTTTGTCTTCATAGATATGGGATATGATCAATGATAGGTACCCAAACATACTAATCCATTTTTTGTAGACCCAAATAGGTACAAAAGATATTTTCAAGCATCCAAGTAATGGCACACGCATAAGAAAGCCCATCTACATTGAGGGCACCAAAATACATCAGTAAATGCACCATATTCATATTGAGAACCCCTTTTAAATCAATAAAAAGAGCATTTAGCATATATTTCATTAGTTTTGGAATTGGTGACTTTCGTGTGTTAAAATATTAAAGGAAATGCAACCACAAGATGTAAAATATGTAGGCTCTGATAACTATATGACAATAGCACTAAGAGAATAGAATTCTATAATAACTCAGTAAAATACCATTAATGAAAGCTCATGAAAATAATACAATGCAATATAATAGAGGACTTGAACAATCCATAATTTTAAATGAAGAACTACATTGTACCTACTCACTACTATAATCTACCTCCCTATAGTAACATTGTCTCTCTCTCACTCTATACCTTAAATTCCTATATATAGGAAGATATAAACCTTGGCCTTTACTCTACCCATGACTCTTCATCTATCTATCCTATGAATTATGTACATGTGGACTACATGCACATTTACATCATTGCATATTCTAACACTTGTGCATTTATTACATTGCATGAAGTAACTCAAACCTTTCTCTAAAGTAAACTCCTACTCTAGTTATGTACCCAAGGTGGTACATTAGCATTGTTGGAAAATATGGCTATTACATCATTTAGTTATTTACTAATGTACCCTCATTGGTGCATATTTAGTTTAGGATTATATTAGGAGTTATTATTTTATTAGTTTAATAGAATAAATGCACAAGTGTTAGAATGTGCAATTATGTAAATGTGTGTGTAGTCCACATGTACATAAGTCTTAGGGTTGAGTGAGAGGCAAGTAACCTATATTTCTATATAAAGGTCTCATGATGAGTGATTGTGTGAGATAAAGAGTAGTGCAAAGGTGTGAGCAGTAGTAGTCATAATGTAGCTTCATTTTATTATCATGGAGTTGCAAACTCCATGAGAGGAGCATTATAATTTTTATGAGCTTTCTATATGAGCATTTTTAGAGCTTTGCATCATGTTTTCTATCATATTTTCATGCCTGGTTTTTTTTTTCTATTATCATAGTTGTATCATTGCATGTTTATTTCTATACTTGTGAATTTATTTTCTTTATGTTTAAGGCTCCAAAAGCTAATAGTGGTATCAGATCCATGGTGGATCAAAGGAAATCCACAAGTACTATTATTGAGTATTTGTAAACTGGATCAGCCATAGTGCATTGTTGCATGCAAATACCATCACAATAGATTTTTTGATAAAAGTAGCTCTAGATAGAAGAATAGAAAATAGAGAAAGCCACATGAGAGATTTAGCTAGATTTTTTCCACAAGAGTTGTAACGCTTGTGAATACTAGAACTCAACATTGTTCCACTAGATTGGTAATCTAACTAGTGACATTTATTTCTCATAGAGTCATAGAAATTTTTATATTTTATTGCAAGAGAGAAAAGAATTTTTTAGGAGAACCATTTGGTTACTATCATCTAAGTTTTTCTTGTTTCATAAAATTAACTCTTAGAAGGTGGGAAGCTTCCTACAATAGATAGATAAGAACTTCATCTTCATTGCTTGAAATTCAAATTTACTTTCCTCGTGCATGGATTGATTCTTTATTGCAAAAAAATGAGTATTAAATATCTAGAAGCCTAAGGAGAAAGATCTTATTGTAAAATTTGTATATTGAAGACTCCTAGTTGATAGATCGAGGAGAGATTTAGTGGCCATGGAAGCCACATTGAAGATTGTAAATCTAAGAAGGAGGTCCTAGAAATAAGATGCTATTGAAGATAAAAAAGAATCAAGGAGAAGAGTCCTAGCAAAATATTGAATATTGGTGATCTCCATTGAAGACAAAAAAAAATTGATTGAAGAAAAGGTCAATTGAAGGCATGATTGAAGAAGAGGTCCAATGAAGTTCGTATTGAAGAAAATATCCATTGAAGAATATATTGAATAAGAGGTCCATTGAAGGCCCTATTGAAGAAGATATTTTAGCAACAGTAGATTCAGGAGATCCTAGAAGAAAATCTCATATCCATATTTGAATATTGAAGAGGCCAAGGAAGGTCTCATTGAAGATTTATAAGCTCCAATATTGAGAGCCTTGGAGAGGTCTCATGAAGAAGGCTTGGTGAGCCTCATTGAAGAATTTCATATAAGGACTCATTGATGAAATTACTACCAAAGAAGAAACTAATGAACTGGGACAATCATTGCCATCCGATGACAAGCCCAAAGGAGAAAGTTTGACAAGAAAATTGTCAAATCAAAAAGTAGTATTGAATAGATCTCAAGAGAGATTGTTTGAGGAGGAGATCTACTTTGAAGTCAAAAATTTTCAAGTGAAAATAGATAGAAGAAACACCAAATTTATGATATTTGGGGGCCATTATTGAAGGAGGTTCTTGAGCTATATCTCAGCTATGATTTTGGGAGAATCCTACCAAATTTTTGGGATTCAAGGATAGCATTTTAGTGATGGTATTGACTGCCTTACAATCTAGAAAATTTTCAGATTTGAAGATAAAGAAAAAGGTAGCATATTAACAACACTCAAAGCTACAAAATACAGAGTTCTTGGATAGAAAAAAAGGCATCAAATCAAATAAATTAAAATCAATAGTCAAGTTTGCTTAGTGCTAAAATATTTAGAAATTATGGGCAACATTAGTGATTGCTAAAAAGAAGATTATAGAAGTACATTTTGAAGGATTTTTTGAGCCACCTGTAGACACCTAAAACATGTCATGTTTAAGAGAACTACTCATGTGGGCACATTTATAGACCATGTGACTAAACCTTTGGACCTTCCAAGTGCCAAAAGTGGTTTTCACCACTCATTTGTGGAAGTCTTAGCCCATCCAAGCATGGCTGCTATGAACCAGAGTGGTTGGATCCTAGTCGCTCAAGCCTAGAGTGGCCAAACCTTAGCTACTATAGCCCAGAGTAGCCAAATCCTAACCATTATAGCCCAGAGTGGCCAAACCTTAGTTGTTGCAGATGACAACAACTAAACCCTAAAAAGCAATGTGTTGTCAAATCAACCCAATCATAGGCATAAGTTGTAGTTTGCATGCAATAAATCTGAGTGGGGATAACTTTGCATGATTCCTCATGGAAAATCTACATGAGAGACTCAACTTTAGATTTAGACACCAGTTTAACTGGCCTTCAAGTACAAATAAAGATTAAACTTCTCATGCTAACATCCAGTTTGCATGTAGGATTCAGTCCTAGGGTTTGAACATTGACCTAGGGATTCAAAAAATTTATAAGGTATAAACCTAAGAGCACCAAGGGATCATCACATATCAATATCAGAATTCTAAATAGGTTGGATCATTGAGGAGAGATTTTGGAGACTTGGAGTGCTTCCCTTGGAGATCGACCTTACATAGTGAAGCCCTATCGGATTGGAGATAATATCTAAGCACTCTTAAGGAGCAAAAAACTGCTAGCCATCTGAGAGGTAATCATCTATGCACATACAATAATCATTTAACATTAGTAGCAAACTTAAGCCCATAGCCTTTGGATTAATAGAGACAAATTTCACCTTAGCGACCGTTGTCCTGGACAGTGGCCTGCAACCTAGTCTAGGGTTTTGGTGATAGTTTATTTTATTCTGATTTCTCTTTCATTTCATTAGCATAAGATTTATTTCAATTATTTACATTCATAATACTAGTTTCATTACATTTGTTTTTTTATTCTAATAGCCTCCTCCAGGGAGGCAATCTCGAACATTTAAGCGTGTGTTGTTTCATTGATTTTAGAGCTACAAGTTCATCGAACAAATCTACAAAATACAGGAGCAAGAGGATCCTTATAGTAATTAGACCTGGAGAAGGAGGCATCTGTAATACCTCATACAGTTCCATGTGCATCACTAGGAAGCCTTAAAAAGTGCATCACCTCTTGTAAATGGGATATCACTCATGTGCTACCCTCTTTGTGTAAATCTATGTATCAAATGAAGGGTATCCCTCAGAGGGATGAATGTGTAACCGAATCTTGGAAATATCAATAAAAAGCATTCATTTATTTGTTTCTTTGTATCTCAGCTATGTATTCTTTTTATGTCTTTCATTTAATGCATATTAAACATTAAAATATCATATTAAATTGCAAATAGAGTAGCGGACGATGCGCGATCTCGGGATCACTACAGATGGCGATCATGGTGGGACCCCCACCAATTTTTTGCTTATCAAATTATTGATATTCATGTTTTTACATGTAGGTTCGGCCACTCTGGTCTACAAAAACCATATTTTGGTCGATCTGGTCTATAGTGACCCACAATGTTAGTCTCTCTGGTCTACAACGACCCATAGTATTGGTCGCTCTAGTCTATAGCGGCCATATTTTAGCCGTTCTGGTCTATAGTGGATAATAGAGAAGTGTAGAAGAGGGTATAATTTCTACCATCTAAGTGGGAATCAAGGTTGGTACCCCTTATTGGTATTTCTTTTATTTTATATCTACATTTGATTTCTAGAAACAACAAGCATAAACATAGATTAATTAGGGAAAATAAAAGAAAAAATAAATAAAAACTACATTTTGCATTTCCTAGGTTTCTTTTAGATTTCCTCTAGGCGCTGCTAGGAACAGCGAACCTCTGCCTGTAAGGTCTAACCTAGTCTCCAGCATACTAGTCCATTATGTTTTGGTTTACTTGCATGTGGCCCAATCAGTGGTTGTTTACATCTCAAAATAGGAGAGTGCATTAAAATCATATAGACTAGTTATAGATGCATTTGTCTGAAAATGAAATGTTCTTTTTAGGCATTGTAGGAAAGTATTCATGAATGTTGGTTGATGCATCACATTTTATTTCAAAATATAAAAAGAATCACACACACTTGTATGTATCATTATAAACATTGGTGAGGTTGGATTTTATCACCAACCCCCAATTCAGACCGATGATGTTGGAATTCACCTCCTTCTATTGACTTGTCCCCTAAATATCCTTATATAGAATAGGTAACTCCTTTAAGGAGGTTTTGGTATCTTGTGTTCAAACTTTCTCCCACTATTGGAACAATTATTGGTTCAGAGTGGAAGAGCTAGGCGAACCCCCCACTGGGATTTAAGCGGTGTACCCTAGACTCTTTTGAGAAATCATGTTTGGCACTAGTGTTCCTAATCACCACTATGATTTATTTCTTTCATTCTAAGTCCAAATAAATAGCAACAACAAATCTAAACACACTAAAACCAGTTTTAGGACACACATTTAATCCATAAAAGAGATAATCATATTATCTACTTTGTGTGTTTCTTTGTTATTTGGGACCAAAACCTAACCCTAATTTTTAGGGAAATTTATTGAAAAAAAAATATACTTTTTTATTCTGCATCCAACAGATCGAGAATCATGCAAAACAGAGCTATAACAAAAAAGTTATTTTGGTTTTATTTTTACTCTATTTTCGAGGCTGAAAATAGGGAAAACTGCACTAAAACAGTCATAAAATAGGCTAGACAACTCCGAAAACTATAAAATTTATTTTGTTGTCTTAGTTAGTCCCTGGGGAACCTCTCCCAAAAATTTTAAGTCCTAACTCTTCATGGTTTACAAATTCCTAAAAATTCCTAAAAGTGGGCATTTCCCCACAGGCCCCGATTAGCCAATTATTTCAAAAATACAATATTTTGACTTGAAAGTCACATTTTAGAGTCACAGCCCATTTTTATCATCTCATAAAATTGATCATTTTGATATATGACACTTAAAACCTTTTTTCGAAAGCCAAAAGTTTTATTATGGCCAGGAGACCTCCCATGATGAGCAAGACCTCCAATCTAGAGAGGGAATCAAGTTCCATGACCGTGGGACATATCCAAATCAGTCCATAGGACATGGCAATCCTTTAATGGCATCCCAGGTCTTATCATAACATCAATACCATCCATAATGAGTCAATATTTTGAGGTATCCCTACTAGGGAAGCACCCATAGGCCCTCTAGGAAACCTGCCTAAATTGAACACCTTAAACAGATTCTATATAAGGAACAATCTACACACTGAGGGGCATAATAAGTCAATGTCATAGGGTCACATCCCACCTTGCTCTATACATGAAAAGGATTGAAAATCCAACTAAGTTCATATTATTTACAAGCTCATTATATAGGCTCTAATGGCCCAAAATACATAACCAAACCCACTAAATCATGGATTTGATCCCAAATCCTCAACCATAAGCTACAAAAATGCAAGAAAGAATGCACGTAACTTCTAAGCTAGGAAAGAAGGGAAAAATGCTAACTAGAAGATCCTTTAGCTAACTTGAAGTTCACTCTTCCTACTTTGAGTTCACACTTCCTAACTAACACTCATAAGTGACAACTAGAAGACAACTAGTGCCCACAAGTGTATGTGAGAAGGAGACTCACTTACAATATTAATTTGCAAGAATTAAACTATGCAAACCTAGCTAGGAACTACTAGAGGGGTCATATGAGTGATCAAACATCAATCCTCATCATGCCTCCCCACAATAGAAGCATTGGCCTCCAATGCTTTCAAAAGAGTAGGAAAGTCACGGGACATCTGATGAAAAGAAATCCAACGAGCCTGATGCGGCAACTGTCCTCGTCGAGCCACAAGATATGAGGTGGTAGACCCCTGGCGAGTCTATCGAGTCTTCATGTCATAGATCTGATCGAAATCCAATGGTAACTGAGAATCAGGAACCACGTCCACAGGATGACTGATAGCTGGTGCGGTCTCCAATGTAGAGTCAAAGTACAACTTCAAAAGATCTACATTGATGACGTCATGAATTCCCAAGTGTGCAGGAAGATCAAGGTGAAAAGCATTCTTGGACACCTATTGAAGAATAGTATAAGGCCCATAGCGAATCGGTTTGATTTTACTATGAGTCTTATCAGTAAAACGTCGCTTGTCAAGATGCAACCAAACTTTGTCACCAACCTGAAATGGATGAGGAATTCGATGTCGATCCATGGCCTGTTTCTGCTACTGTTGTGTCTTTTGCAAAATCTCAATCACCTTTGATTGAAGATTGTGCAAGTGCTGAATGAATGAGTGTGCCTTGTCTTGCTCCTTCTGAAGATGTGAAGTGACAGGAGAAGGCAAAGACAAAGGTAACTCATAAGGTGCCAAGGGCTGAAATCCCATACAAACCTCAAAAGGTGAGTGACCTATAGAAGAATGTAGGGCCCTATTGTAGGCATGTTCAATATGAGTGAGACTCAAGTCCCACTTTTCTGGTGAAGCGTGATGATAGATTCGTAAACTTTGCACAAGTGTACGGTTTACCACTTCAGTCTGCCCATCGGATTGTGGATGATAGGCGGTGGAAAAGTTAAGGGAAACTCCCAAAATTTTCCACAAAGAATGCCAAAAGTGACCCACAAAGCGTGAATCATGATCCGATATAATGCTGGTAGGTAGACCAAAGGAGCGCCAAATGTTGTCAAAGAACAATTGGGCTAAGTCTGTTGTAGAACTTGTCTTGCGGCATGGAATAAACTTAGCCATCTTACTGAATCTGTCAACCACCACGAACACACAATCATGTTGTCGCACTGTCATGGGAAAACCACTAACCAAATCCATGGAAATGCTTTCCCAAGGATGGGAAGGAATGGGCAAAGGCATGCCTAAGCCAAAATTCTTGTTAGCTGGTTTTGAACGACAACAAACTGCACATTGTTTGAGAAATCTCAACACATCCCTCTGCATTTTAGGCCAGTAAAAAAATCTTTGCAAGTGATGAAGTGTTTTGTGCTTCCCAAAGTGACCACCATAAAGTGTAGAATGAGCTTCCTTAAGAAGTGACACTCTAGGCTCACAAGGAACACAAACCTTGTCCAATTTGTAAAGAAGTCCTTCTTTGATGTAGAAATCTTGGAAAGGACGCAAATTGGAAGAAGAAGGCTTACTCACTTGCTCAAATATTTTCCCAAAATCAGGATCCTATGAATACTGATTAGGCCAAGTCTTAAATCCCAAGTGTGAAGTGGACATAACTGTTAAGGCAAGAGCGACAGGAGGCCTACTTAAACAATCAGCAACAGTATTACTCTTCCCCTTTTTGTACTTGATCACCAAGTGAAATTGTTGGAGGTAAGAGGCCCACTTCATATGTCTTGATTCTTCAATTTTACTTTGAGATTGTAAAAACTTGAGAGGCATATGATCAGTGTGTACTACTGTATCTTTTCCCAAAAGATAATGTCTCCAGTACTTGATAGCTTGAACTAATGCATACAACTCTTTGTCATATGTAGAATAGTTCAATTTAGCAGCAAAAAAAGTTTCTGAATGATAAGCAACTGGATGACCATTCTGTTTGAGCACAGCTCCTAAGGCAACTTTAGAGGCATCCGTTTCAATCTCAAAAGGTTGAGAGAGGTCGGGTAAAGTTAACACAGGTGCTGTACAAAGTTTCTTTTTGAGTTTCTCAAAGGCAATCTCTTGGCTTTTCTCCCAATGAAATGGAACTTTAGACTTAGTGAGATAATGCAATGGAGCTGCAAGAGTGGAATATTGAGGAATGAACTTGCGATAAAAATTCGCAAGTCCTAGGAAACTCCTTAACTCGGTGAGAGTTGAAGGAGGGGACCACTTAAGTAAAACATCAACTTTCGTGGGATCTACCTGAATTCCACTTTCACTAATCACATAACCAAGGTAAGAAACTAAAGTATTGCCAAAAGAACACTTGGAAGAATTGGCATATAATTGATTCTTCGCAAGAAGATCAAGTGTATGATGGATATGCCCAAGGTGTTCCTCCCAAGTTTTTGAGAATATCAATATATCATCAAGATATATTATTACAAATTTGTCAAGTACATCACGAAACACATCATTCATCAACCTCATGAAGGTTGCAGGAGCATTAGTAAGACCGAAGGGCATGACCAACCATTCAAAGAGGCCCATCTTCGTCTTAAAAGTTGTCTTCCATGTATCCTCAGCTTGGATACGCACTTGATGATATCCACTTTTGAGATCTATTTTGGAAAAGAACTTAGCTCCTTGGAGCTGATCTAATAAATCATCAATGCGTGGTAGTGGATATCTATTTTTTACAAAAATTTTGTTCAAAGCACGAAAATCAATGCACAATCTCCAAGTGCCATATTTTTTAAGAACTAACAAAATAGGTGATGCACAAGTAGAAGTACTTTCCTTAATGAAACCCTTAGACAACAAATCTTCTATTTGCCTTTTTATTTCTTCATTTTGCAAAATAGATTGTCTATACATGGGTGCATTAGGTAGTGAAGAACCAGGAATGATTTCAATGTTGTGATTAATTGTGCGAATTGGAGGAAGAGACTTTGGCTCCTGAAATATGTGTGGGTAATTTTGCAATATTTTATCCATTGAAGAGTGTTGCTTTGTAATGGATGTGGATGTAGGAGTGTGTTGAGAGCGAATGAAAATTAGAGCAACCTCACCACCCTTTTTAATTGCCTTTTGTGTTTGCTTGGAATTTAGAATGATATTAGGAGTGTTGGTGCTTTTTATGAGGAAGACCTTACCATATTTTTGAAATGTGTAGGTTCTTTTGAAAGCATCATAAACAGCTCTCCTATCATACTGAAAAGGTTGTCCAAGAAAAATCCCACAACAATCCATAGGAGTCACATCACAAGTGACTTGATCTATGAACTGTGGGCCAAGTGCAAATTTTAATGTGCAAGTGTGAGTGATTTCTGAGCCTCTTCCACTATCCTTCCAACCCAAAGAATAAGGTTGAGGATGAGGCTCCATAGGTAACTTCAATCGCTCGACAATGGACCTCGCAATTAGATTTTTCTACGAGCCATTATCCACTATACAATCTGTTGCAAAATTATGGAGCAAATGAGCTCGAGTGATGAACAAAGCATCACGAGCGCCCCCGGATGAACTTACATTTACCAAGGTAACCTCATTGAGCTTACCTCGTAATTCCGTGTATACTCTACTTTCTCCTACTGACTCAAGGGGACCTTTGGAAGCATCCTGTTCTTGAGTAGTGATGACTAAACTTTTCTTCTTAAGCTTAAAACAATCTGCTTTTTCATGACCTTTTTTCTTACAATAGTTACAAAACTTTTTAGAAGAAGAAGGTTTGGAAGAAGAAGAAGAAGGAGTAGAAGCGGAAGGAGAAGGAGAAGAAGGAGATGGAGAAGAAACATTCTTCTTTTGAGCAAAATTCTTCTTTTGTGAGAAAGAACTATTCCCTTTTGATGAGTTTGCAACCACTTGAGTAGCAGGTGCGTGGAATGCCTACGAATGTGCCTTAAACTTGTCCTCCGCAAGTTGCGCCTGGTTGAAAATTGAATCCAATGTTTCGATAGAAACAAACATAATTTCCCTATACAAATGCTCCAACAAGCCACTTTGAAATTTGAGAATTAAAGCTTTAATATCTTCCTCCACATTCAAAAGTATCCTGTACCTGTTGAATTGAAAGATATATTCTTGCACAATCATATTAGGACCTTGTCGAAATCGAAACCACTTAATTACCAATTCCTTAGAATAATTGGAAGGATAAAAATTGGTCTTAAGACAGTCTACAAGCTCATCCCAAGAGATGAGTTCATCATGACCTTTTTTTCTTTCAACAAGTACTTTAGCTAAACCAAAAAGTTTTAGCTTAGCATATGGAACCATATCCTCATCTGAAAGTTGAGTGTAAGAAAACCAAGAACTCATGTCAAGAATCCAACTATTCAAGACTTCGGGGTTTCGGGATCCATCATAAAGTGGCACTTCACAACGAACTCTCAGGCGAGAATCATGAGCAGAAGTTGAAGCATTGTGGACAAAAATGTCATTTACCTTCATTGCAAGGTTACCGAGGACTTCTGCCATGGTAGTATCATTAGCTTTATCGGCTAAAGCATTCACAACATGTGCAAGTTCTGCCACTTGGGCAGCCAAGTCAGAAGCCATGTGAAACCGGGTATAAGCCAAAAGTAACAAGGACAAAAACACTTAAAAATCAGGGTAAAATCTGAAAATACCCTGTTACAATGCAATGCCTTGAAAATTACCCCTAAGGCTAAATAAAAAAATTTAACTTAACCTAAGGTTTAAAAATGTCTTTTATAATTTATTAATTTAAAAATAACTTAATTAAAAATTGAAATTAATTAATCAAAAAGATTAATTAAATTTAATTAAGATATTTAAAGATAAATTAATAAATAAATAAAAACAATTACATGTAATTCTAAACCTTAGATAAAGTAAAATTTAAATAACTGAAATTACCCTGTCATGTCCAAGTTAACCTGTCACTGCACTCCCTGTTAGCCTGCATGAAAATTTGCAAACTATTGTTTGCACGGTTTTCGAGGAGCTAAAATGCATGAACTGCAAGGTAAAAGGCAGTTTTGTTCTTCAAGGGGGAAAATCCAGCAACTCCTCCTGAGGCTGGATGCAAGGCAGCCCCAACGAGGCTAACCGATGCAGCCCTTAGGCTACGTGCAGGCTACAGCCTGCTCGGCCAAACAATTACGAGCGGGGCACCGACGCCTATCGGATTCGGCAGGCGTGACAGCGCTGCCGATGTTGGCTCGTGATGCGACACAACCAACGTCCCATCGGTTGTGTGGTGCATCGTCATCCGTGCCTGCATTTCTTGCAGGCGAACGGACAGGACGCGATAGGCCCAGCACGTGCTGGAGCTTGTCAGAGTCGGCAGGCGGGACAGCGCCTGCCGGGCTGTCGACCTATGACGTGACACAACCGACGTCCCGTCGGCTATGTTGAACGTCGATCGACGTCCGTCGACAGCCGACAGTCAATGTCTGTCGGTCGACGGACGTCCGGTGGCCGACGTCGACAGGCATCGGCGCTGCGTCGATCGATACGCCTATAAATATTGGCCCTCGGCTCCTGTTGAGATGGGGCCGAGGGGCCAAAAATTTATATATTTTTTTTTTTCTCTTATTTTTCAATAAAAATAAATATATAAATTTATGAAAATAAATAAATATATATATATAAATATATATATATATATATATATATATATTTATATATTTAAATTTTAAATAAAAATTTAAATAACTTAATTGTTATTTTAAAAATTAAAAATTTAAATTTTACAATGATTTCAAAGAACTAAGGTAATTTGCCCTAAGAAATTTCAAGAAATTTTGTAAATTTTTCTTCAAACCAGTAGCAGGATTGAAAATCTTGCTATTCTTGACTTCAGTAGCACTCCTTTCAAGATCTAGTCGACACACGACCTGGTATAGATGCTCCTCAGTCTTCAAGACTCCTCAATGGCAGGAACAAATGGCTCCCTAATGCGCATTTCACCGTAGGAGTAGTCCAAACCTGCCAAGGGATTTTTGTAAGAGAGGAATCGGGGTAAAATTTTCCTATACCTCTTGAGCATAAGTAAAAAGTTGGAACGAGGAGTTTGACGCCTAAGGAACTTCCTTCTGCGAATGGTTTTCAAGCTCCCCTTGAGCTTGAACCGAGTCCTCAATGAGAAAGAATTTCTCATGAAAAAAAATCTATCTCCTTCCCTCTCACCTCACAAGCCCTAGTGCAAACATAAACTAGGCTCTGATACCAATGAAAAGGATTGAAAATCCAACTAAGTTCATATTATTTACAAGCTCATTATATAGGCTCTAATGGCCCAAAATACATAACCAAACCCACTAAATCATGGATTTGATCCCAAATCCTCAACCATAAGCTACAAAAATGCAAGAAAGAATGCACGTAACTTCTAAGCTAGGAAAGAAGGGAAAAATGCTAACTAGAAGATCCTTTAGCTAACTTGAAGTTCACTCTTCCTACTTTGAGTTCACACTTCCTAACTAACACTCATAAGTGACAACTAGAAGACAACTAGTGCCCACAAGTGTATGTGAGAAGGAGACTCACTTACAATATTAATTTGCAAGAATTAAACTATGCAAACCTAGCTAGGAACTACTAGAGGGGTCATATGAGTGATCAAACATCAATCCTCATCAATACATCAATAAGAAAATGAAAATGAGGGTACACCATGGCCTAGACTTGGGGAACAAACCACCCGGGTTGATCAAGAAAGCCATCTTCCTACTCCTCATAGAGAGCATTCTACATATACACATTCTACTTCTATGCAGTCATAATACACGGAGCTTACATCTAAGTCTAAATATGTGTCCTTCCTCACAGATGAGGAAGAGGACTTAAGTCATAATCCTACTCCTTGTGAAGAGTACATGTGGTAGTCACATTGCATGTCTACATTGTCAGACTATACATATTCCATTTATAGCCCAAAGTATCAGGCTAATGCAACCTTTAAAGAACATAGAAAATAACTAATAGTTCCTTCTAGGGGACAAAGATATGACAAAACCATTCGTATTTCTAATATGAGGGTACATAGCCCCTATACAACTGAACAATGAAATCATACACATCAGGCACTAAGGCCACAACTTTCCCAACAACGATGCATGGATCAACAACAATTAAATCAATAATGGGTGGACTCGCAACAAACACACCAACAAAGGGTGTATCAACAAAATACACATGAACAAAAAAGTATGCAACAATGCATAAAGCATCGAGGGTGATCTCATAATATGCCCCCTCGACCATGCAAAAATAGTGTTCAACATCAAAGGTCATTATCTGGTTATCACCAAGAACCTCATACTCCTCAACAATACCAAGATCAATATGATGAGGAATCATATGAAGAGTCCCAATGGGAACATCAAGAATAAGTGGATGCTTACTCCAAATTTAGTTATGATGAGGTATCTAATGATTATAATTATCATCCAACTCAACATCAAAAGCAACCTCCTCAACCTAATCAAGGGCAGCAACTGGAAGATCAAATCATTTCATTGAGGCCATACAAAGTGCTAGTTGATCGAATGAACAAATTTGAAAAGCAAAATCAAAGGTTGGTTTATCAAAAACCTACACTAAAGAAGCTTAGCAATCAACCTTTGCATCCATCAGTGTCATAACCAACATACTTATTGAATTTTAGGATGCCTCAACTTGAAATATTCAAAGATGATGAAGATTCACAAGAGCACGTGACAATATTCATCAATACATGCTTCCAATTTCAAGACAATGACCCCTTTATGCTGAGAGTTTTTCTTACAATTCTAGTTTGGGATGCTTTGGAATGGTATAATCATCTACCCCATCATAGCATAAACACCTTTGAGCAACTGGCTGAGTTATTCCTAGAATGCTTTGCCTCTAATGCTGAGAAAATGATAAACTTTATTGAATTGACAAGCCTTTGTCAACTTGATAACAATACAGTCATGGAGTATGGCAAAAAATGGAGAAAGACGATATCAAAATTACCTTTCACCATACCAAAAATAGAGCTTATTCAGATGTTTACTAGAAGTTGCTCAAAATAAATCTCGCTTCTCCTACAATTACAACAGTATCAAACATTTGAGGAGGCCTTGATGCAAGCCAAGGTCATTGAAGACATCAAGATAGAGGAGGGTGAAATCCACAAGGGGCAATGGTCAAACAAGAATATCAAAGATGAAAAAAACCAAAAAAAGGTACCCCTAGTTAATCAAGTTATTCTGAGTAGCTCGAAATCCTCAAATAAGGTGGCACCACCTCTAATAGTGGGGCATAATTACCAAGCTCATCCTCCTCTGGCCCAAGATCATATGCAACAAAATCAAATAAAGGGCCAACAACGTAGGCCACAATGACAATATACTAATTTTCTAGAGACATTAGCATCGCTCTTTGATCGATTATATGAGGCATGAAGAATCATTCTTCCAGAGATCCATTCGCTAAAGCCTAATAAGCATAGATCAAAGGCACATAGAGAAGAGCTATTTTGTGTGTACCATCGACAAAGGGGTCATGACATCCAAACATGTCATCCCTTTAGATATTTAGTGTAGGATATGATCGAGAGGCAAGAGCTTTAGATAAGAGTCCTCCAAGACCCCTTGCCTACACACGAAGCAAACATAGCACTTAACAATCAAGTTGAGCATGTCAATAAGGTGCACATAGCCCCGCTTGATGAGGGTTTTATCGGTATGATAAATACTACAATAGGAAGTAAAATATGCCTTGATCAACCCAACATACCAAAATATTCAATTGAAGGTAATAATTTATCATGGTCCACACCAACAATGAATTCACTTCACTTACAAAAGGACCCTATGATCACTTTTTACAAACAGTAGATTGAGCAAATATCTAAAGATAAACCTGATCCTCCACTACACATCATAGCAAGTATCAATCAAATTTTGTATAAGAGAGTATTGATTGATATTGGGTCAGGTATCAACATCATCATAGATATAGCTTTGAAGCATTTAAATCTACCACCTTCATGCATTAAGGATGTAAGATTCACATTAAGAGCCTTAAATGATGCCACTTCCTCAACAATTAGCACAATAATCTTACCTATATAGGTTGGGATTAAGACGATACCTACATTGTGCCATATCTTGGGGGGTGAGAAGCAATATAACATGTTTCTATGCAGACCATGTATGAGGGATATGGGATTTATGCCTTCCATAGTGCACCAGAATCTAAAATTCACACACCAAGGACAAGTGTACGTGGTCCCCAAGATCCTGAGCCATTCAAGTATTACAAGAAGTTTTATGATCCATAAGCATCTCTAGTGATATGCAAGACTCCAAAAATTCATATAGATAAAATCACCAAACATTCAATGGAGGCTTGCATCGAGAAGTCGCTACCTCCTCTCATCACCAAAAATCACGATATCATATTACCTTATGAGGAGAAGAGGACATTAGTGAACATGACTAAAGCATCTTCAACTGGTCCAAAAGATAAAGCACCTTCTCAAGAGTTCATGGCAATGGTTGACGTTAAGTCATATGACCAAGTGACTCTAAAGCAGACAAAATAGGAAATAGTGCATCATCATGAAACATCCACATCAGCTCAAATGAATGAAAGGGATGATTTACTTTCAGATTGTAAATATTTAACATCAACTCTTTCACCCAAGTCAATCTGTGATGATATTCCAATCTCATTGCTAGATGTGCACATAAAATATTTGCCAATCATGTATTCCATCCTGGATCATATAGATAGAATGAAGGACCAAATGAATGAGCAAAATGAGGCATTGCAATACATCATGAACAAACTCAAGAACCAAGATCTACAAGAGCAACCCTCATCTAAAGTCAAATTGCCCCTTATGCAGCCACAAGAAAAACCTCAACCAAAGTAAACACCAATTCGGTCGCCTCAAAATTTGAACAAGCATCCCCCATTGTTTGAGCCTGCAGTAGTGGTTTTCAATCAATTATGTGCTGCAAAAGCTATCAGATTACCTGAGGTTGGCTAGTTAAATCCAAATCACCCAAAACATCAATGGTATGAGGAATAGCTACACTGTCTATACCATAGACAAAATGGCCATGATTTTCAATAATTTTGGGGTTTCAAATCCATAGTATACAACATGCTTAGAAAGGAGCAACTTTGGGTTGTTGATCAATAAATAATTTTAGTCAACAATCCATGTATAGCATCAAAAATACAAGAAGAGCCCCCTAAGCCAGTAAGTGACATACCTAGGGTTCAACATGGTCCTCATACTAGGCCAAAGCATGCTAAGCACTCAAAATAGCAAAAATGCATTTGGAATCCTTTAAATGAGCCTATGTTTATCATCTTGTAAAATCTACTAGATTCTAAGGTCATTATCTTACCAGACATCAACCCGATAGACCCAAATAGAGCTAAACCTAAAGGTTACAGGGAGGACCATCACTGTCTCTATCATCAAATAGAGGGCCATGACATTTGCAATTGCCATAGATTCAAGAATGTGGTCCAAGACATATTAGAACAAAATGAGCTCCATCCAGATGGTTCACTCATTTCTCCTCATTCGGATAGGGTCACCTCACATAGATTAGTGCCCCAATCAGGAGATTTGATTTCCATCACTCTTCCTAAGCATGTTGATTATATTGCAGTGGAAAACATGTGCATTGGGGGTCTTAAAGGTAATGTACCTTCCCCATAAAGTACAATGAGGTAAAGTAAGTATTCTGAAGGTATCACACCTTCCTCACTTCCATTAAATGTTACACACAAAAGGGGTATCTAAGGTCCCATGCCTCCCCATAAAATAACAAAATCACAAAAAAAATCAAATATATCAAAATACAAAAACAATATAAAACATAGAAATACAAACAAATCAGAAAGCAGTAAAATAAAAAACAAAAGTCACGAGGAGCATCTCTAAGCCGCTTGGTCAAATACCATCAAAAGGCACTAGGGACATCTCTAAGCCGCTTGGTCAAAACTCATAAAAAGGCACGAGGGGCATATCTAAGCCGCTTGGTCAAATAAATAAAAAATTCTCCAAGGGTATCCAATCCGCTTGGTCAAGATCAATCAAAATCCCCAAAGGTACAATGAGCCCTTTGGTCAACATAAAGCCAAAAATACAAAAACAATACAAAAATAAAAAGCACAAAAACAATGCAAAAATAAAAAATACAAAAACATTTGCATTTTCCATTTGCATTCAAATAGTTGCATTACATCCATTACATTTTCATATGTTAGGATCACAATCTTGCAAACGATATCACAATTTGTATCACAATCACAATAGTCAAGTCCACCTTCATCCATACCTCCATGTGTGTAACTGGATTTTTCAACACAACCATTTCATGTTGCTATAAGGAATATACTAAGGTTTCCTAGTCACTCAACCATATCTAGTGGTCTTATCAGCTTTTGTAGAAAGCCACCTTGATTAGTAGAGGGTAAGATCTAGTTGTGATAATACCTTGGATATTCAGGATCCCATAACTAATTGAAACACTAAAATCCTAGCTGGTACAAGGGAAATATGAAAGCTGCAAAAGTGGTCTAGGTTACCTTAAGCGAAAAGGATTTTCCTTGCTTATCCCCCTATACGACTGGTTTAAAGGTGTTGATAATTGGAAAAATGACAAGCTTTTCCCTACCCAATTAAATCCCTTGATTAAATCAAAATGAGCAAAATTCTTGAAATAAAGTGCAAATTCAAGATACCAAAAGCACAAATTCAAAGTACTCAAAAGCTCCAAAAACAAATAAAATAGTGATTATCATCACTACATGAATCCATTGCTCAAAAAGAAAAAAATAAATAAAAATAAACAATGATTTGCATCACTAAACATGAGCAAGTATCCCAAATAAAATTAAGAAAAGAAGGGAATGGGACTTGAATCCCTGGAATTCTCAACATTGTACAAAATTGGAAGTTGATCCCCATTACAGATTTGGTGTACAGTCAGCTTGGCAATGGTGGTATCCTTATGCATGATGATATGTCTATCATAATAGTTTCTTGCATTTGTGTAGACCAATGTTTGCATGCGGATGAGCTAGCTTTAGGTAACTCAATACTGCCTATTGGTATAGTCCAACTAAGTCCACTATAAGGATGAGAGGGACACTTGAGAATCCCTAATCTTAGAAATGGGCTGAAAGAATCCCACCTGACATTGAAGGAAATGCTTGAGTTCTATCTCAAAATATATATTCATTTGCACACATAGGGATAATGAATATCCAGGACCAATATGAAATCCTTGCTTTTCAAAAGTCTTGCATGGTCAGTACATAGTTGTTGATAGGGTAACTAGGGTGTTTGAGTCTCATGAAAAATCATTTCATATCACAATCATACATAGCAACAAATCATTTCATCTCACAATCATACATATCACATCATCTCATCTCACATTTGGATGCTTAAATAATTAATTCTTATGCTAAGAGTTATTATTTACATTCATGATTGTTATACGTTTTGTGGTGTCACCCATTAGATTGTTAAACTTATATCATATGCATTCCTTATGATTTAAGTGATTAAAGCATATAGGTTCACTTACATTAGATCAATATCATTTAGATAATGCATTACACACATTGCATTTACCTTATCATAACATAAGTTAGATGCATACAATTAAATCAAAATCAAACATGCATTTAACAAAAAGCACTGCATCCATATACACATACATCATAATCCATCTGTGCATCTCTATCATAACACATAAATCATACATTCACCATCTAAGCATCACATCATCATCATTACATCATCAACATCATATATCATAAAATCATAATTGCATCCAAAAATATATATTTTATAAACATCAACTGGGGCATTGTTGGTATCATACCTCCCTTAATCAGTAATCAAATAGTTAAGCAATCAATTTCAAAAAGCCCCAAAGGCATCATAAGACCTTTGGTAAAAATCACAAAAAGCCCCAAAGGCATCATAAGCCCTTTGGTCAAAATCACTAAAATCTCCAAGGGCATATTCAAGCTACTTGGTCAACCCACTAACATCATCCAAGCGCATATTCATGCCACTTGGTCACCTTAATCAAACATGCTCCAGGGGTATCTTTATGTCGCTTGGTCAAATTCAAAATAAAAATGCTCCAAGGGCATCTTCATGTCGCTTGGTCACCTTAATCAAAAATTCTCCAAGGGCATCTTCATGTTGCTTGGTCAAATAAATAAAAAATGCTCCAAAGACATCCATAAATGCTTTGGCCACCCAAAATGCCCCAATGGCATTTGCTAAGTCCATTGGTCATAATAACAACATGCACAATCAAAATCAACAATTAAATGCTAAATCATTACTAAGTGCGCTTAGTCAAAAGTCATTACTGAAGATACTCATGCACCCCCTTGCTTGGGGCAAATAAGTAAAAGATCAAAATCAAATTCAAGCAAACCAATAAGCTTGTTTCCTATCACCATCAAGGCTGGGATTTGACTTCATGTCACAAAAAACAAATCATATAAACATCCATATGAACATACATCTTATACACATGATAAAGAATCCATCATCAAATCAACTCATAACACATCACATCACATCATCAACAGGTCAATTTCTAGGTTCAAAATACTATGTTATTTTGTCAAAGGTTGTGCCCTTTGCCTTGCATTCATACCATCCACATTGGAAAAAATCCCCTTTTTCTGTTAAGTACAAAGAATAGACACAAATAATTTCATTTTTCAATCGCCACCAAGGCTAGGATTAGACATAGCTTGTCTCCTAAGTGCCACAAGGGCTAGGATTGGACTCAAGCTTGTTTCCTAATCACCACCAAGGCTAGGATTAGACATAGCTTATATCCTAAGTGTCGCAAAGGCTAGGATTAGACTTAAGCTTGTCTCCTAATTGCCACCAAGGCTAGGATTAGACATAGCTTATCTCCTAAGCACCGCAAAGGCTAGGATTGGACTTAAGCTTATCTCTTAATCACCACCAAGGCTAGGATTAGACATAGTTTGTCTCCTAAACACCGCAAAGGCTAGGATTAGACTTAATCTTATCTCCTAATTACCACCAAGGCTAGGATTGGACTTAAGCTTGTCTCCTAATTGCCACCAAGGCTAGGATTTGACTTAATATTATCTCCTAATCACTTCACAAAAGGCTCCAAAGGTACCTTAATACCTTTGGTCACTTCACAAAAGGCTCCAAAGGTACCTTAATACCTTTGGTCACTTCACAAAAGGCTCCAAAGGTACCTTAATACCTTTGGTCACTTCACAAAAGGCTCCAAAGGTACCTTAATACCTTTGGTCACTTCACAAAAGGCTCCAAAGGTACCTTAATACCTTTGGTCACTTCAAAAAAGGCTCCAAAGGTACCTTAATACCTTTGGTCACTTCACAAAATGCTCCAAAGGTACCTTAATACCTTTGGTAACTTCACAAAATTCTCCAAAGGTACCTTAATACCTTTGGTCACTTCACAAGAGGCTCCAATGGCACCTTAATGCCTTTGTTCATAGGATGTACGCCATCTTACATGACTGGGGCATCCGATATTGATTAGATCAATGATCATCATACATCCTGCAAACATGTCAGTCTACATTTTTGCTTCGTGTTGTGTTTTTCCACACAATGCATCACAAAAAGGGGCATCTGTAGACACCTAAAACATGTCATTTTTAGGATAACTACTCATGTGGGCACATTTATAGACCATGTGACTAAACCTTAGGACCTTCCACCACTCATTTAGGGTAGTCTTAGCCCATCCAATCCTGGCTGCTATGAACCAAATTGGCTAGATCATGACCACTCAAGCCTAGAGCAACCAAAAATTAGCCGTTGTAGCCCAAAGTGGCCAAATACTAGTCATTGTAGCCCATAGTGGCCAAACCTTAGCCATTGCAGATAACAGTGGCTAAACCCTCAAAAGCAAATTGTCGTTAAATCGACCCAATCACGGGCAAAAGTTGTAGTTTACATGCAATAAAGTCGAGCGAGGATAACTTTGCATGATTCCTCATGGCCAGTCTACATGAGAGACTCAAGTTCAGATTTAGACACTAGTTTAACTGGCCTTCAAGCACAAATAAAGACAAAACTTCTCATGCTAACATCCAGTTTGCATGTAGGATTCAGTACTAGGGTTTGAACATTGACCTAGGGCTTCAAAAAATTTATAAGGTGCAAACCTAAGAGCACCAAAGGATCATCACATATCAATATCAGAATTCTGAATAGGTTGGATCATTAAGGAGAGCTTTGGAGACTTGGAGCGCTTCCCTTGGAGATCGATCTTACACAGTGAAGCCCTATTGGATTGGAGAGCAGATCTAAGCACCCTTAAGGAGAAATGAAGTGCTAGCCATCTGAGAGGTAATCATCCATGCACACACAGTAATAATTTAACATTAGTAGCAAACTTAAGCCTATAGCCTTTGGATTAATAGAGATAAATTTCACCTTAGCGGCCGCTGTCCTGGACAGTGGCCCGCAACCTAGTCTAGGGTTTTGGTGATAGTTTCTTTTATTATGCTTTCTCTTTCATTTCATTAGCATAAGCTTTATTTCAGTTATTTACATTCATAATACTAGTTTCATTACATTTGTTTTCACTATGCTAATAGCCTCCTCCGGGGAGGCAATCTCGAACATCTAAGCGTGTGTTGTTGTTTCATTGATTTCAGGGCTACAAGTTCATCAGACAGATCTAAAACATATGATAGCAATAGGATCCTTCTAGGAATTAGACCTAGAGAAGGAGACATCTATAATCCCTCATACAGTTTCATGTGCAACACTAGGAAGCCTTCAAAAGTGCAGCACCCCTTGTAAAGGGGATATCACACATCTACTACCCTCTTTGTGTAAATCTATGTATCAAATGAAGGGTATCCCTCAGAGGGATGAATGTGTAACCGAATCTTGGAAATATCAATAAAAAGCATTCATTTATTTGTTTCTTTGTATCTCAGCTATGTCTTCTTTTTATGTCTTTCATTTAATGCATATTAAACATTAAAATATCATATTAAATTGCAAATAGAGTAACAGACAGTGTGGGCTCCCAGGGTCGCTACACCATCGAATTATGAAAATTGATCACATATATATTCTTCAGCAAATGGATATTACATTTTATAGAGCTTGGATAACAAACCAGAGCTCAACATTGCATAAGTTACGTAACAACATCTAAATTTAGACTTATTCTAACCTCTCCTATAATCGCTCTCAACAACAAAATATGCTACCCTAAGCTATGTAATATCTCAATTGCATTCACACTCTAATTACATTCAAGGTTCAACATTCTCCCCCTTAAAGTTGAGAGGGTTGACAAGACAGTCTCTCAGCTTTATATATTGAGCTTTAGCAACTCCTTTGGTGAAGATGTCCGCTATGTTGTCCAAAGTGTTGCAATGTCGTAGCTCAACCACTTGTTTCTCCACCATGTCTCGAATGAAGTGATACTTCATATCAAAGTGCTTTGACCTGCTATGGTGGATAGGATTATGTGCCAATTGGATGGCACTCATATTGTCATAGTACAATCTTGTAGGACCACTTTGTTGTTCTCCAATTTCTTCAAGAACTTTTCTCAACCATAAAGCTTGAGTACTAGCATTTGTGATTGCTATATACTCAGCTTCAATAGATGATAATGCTACAACAGTCTACTTTTTGGAACTCCATGTAATTAGTCCTGACCCAAGACTAAAACAATTCCCTGAAGTAGATTTTCTATCATCTATATTGCTGCCCCAATCACTATCACTAAAGCCAACTAATTTTATAGAATTACATTTGTGGTAATGGATCCCAAAATCCAATGTACCCTTTACATATCTCAAAATCCTTTTAGTTGCTTGTAAATGAAGTTCAGATGGATCAGCCATATACCTTGAAACTAGAGAAACAACATATTGGATATCCGGCCTTGTGTTGGTGAGGAACATTAGACTCCCAACCATGCTCCTGTAAGTGGTCATGTCAACTTTTGGTGCTCCATCATCTTTGCTCAATTGGATCCCATGACCCGTTGGAGTTGCAACAGACTTGCATTGCTCCATAGCAAATTTCTTGATCATATCTTGAGCATATTTGTGTTGACATATGAAGATCCCTTTACCTGTTTGATGTACTTCCATGCCTAGGAAGTAATGCATCAAGCCTAGATATTTCATTTCAAATTATTTCATCATGGAGTTTTTGAACTCCTTATTCATCTTAGCACTACTACCCATGAATATTAGATCATCCACATATAAACATACAATGAGAATATCTTTACCTTGTTTCATGTAGTAGAGAGTAGGTTCACTTTTGCTCCTAGTGAATCCATACCTTTGAAAGTAGCCATCAATGTGTGAGTACCATGCCCTTGGTGCTTGCTTGAGGCCATACAATGCTTTCTTCAATTTGTAGACAAGGTTCTCCTTACCTTGTTCTTCAAATCCTTGAGGTTGTTGCACAAAAACCTCTTCATTCAAGTACCCATTGAGAAAGGCACTTTTAACATCCATGTGCTGAATTTTCCACCCTTTGTGGGCAGCCAAAGAAAGTACTAGTCTGATGGTCTCCTGTCTAGCAATAGGAGCAAAGGTCTCCTCATAGTCAATCCCATACTTCTGAGTGAACCCTTTTGCTACTAGTCTTGCCTTGTGTCTTTCAATGCTTCCATCAACATTGAATTTGGTCTTGTAGACCCATTTGCATCCAACACATTTCTTGCCTTTAGGAAGCTTCACTAGCTCCCAAGTATCATTCTTTTTTATAGAGGTCATTTCCTCTTTCATGGCTTGTTGCCATACATCAAAATTACATGCTTTTTCATAACTAGATGGCTCAAGCTCTACACTAGTCATTAAAGCATAATTTACAACATCTCCCTTAGGCTCTTGGGAGTCATCATCACCATACATGTGCAAATTTTCAAGTCTATTCAAAACTTCATTCATCTCACTAGCTTGACTTCTAGTGTATCTTTTTTGAAAATTCTTATCCAACATTTGAAAAGATGGATGGTGTTGAAGTGTTCTCTTACCTCTTGATGGAGAATCTATATCCATTGGCATTGGAGAAGAACTTACTGATCTTTGTGGAGAAGGACTTGGAGTAGCATCTGTTGTACTTGAAGTAGTACTCATACTTGGGCTTGGAGGACTTCCTTTGCTATTTTTGGGCTGCACTTGCTGCACTTGAGAGGAACTTGCATCATGAGATCCATCATCAACAAAAAGTTTTTGATGACCCCATTCTCCCCCTTCATCAAAAATTACATCCTTGGAGAGTACAATTTTATGTGTTTTGGGATTGTAGAGCCTATATGCTTTGGAAGACTCACAATATCCAACAAAAATACATGCTTGACTTTTGGGGTCAAGTTTCTTTCTTTGCTCATCAGGAATGTGGGCATATGCAAGACAACCAAAAACCTTAAAGTGTTTTACATTTGGCTTTTTGCCATACCATCCTTCATAAGGAGTGATCCCATCTAAACTAGAAGTAGGACTCCTATTCAAAATGTAAACACTAGTTCTAACAACATCAGCCCAATACATGTTACTTAGATGCTTAGTTTGAAGCATTGATCTAGCCATTTCTACTATAGTGCGGTTCTTTCTTTCAGCCACACCATTTTGTTGTGGGGTGTAGGCAGTTGTGAATTGCCTTTTTATTCCACAATATTTACAATATTTTAGAAATGCATTAGATGAATACTCTCCTCCTCTATCAGTCCTTAGACTCTTTACAACAAACTCACTTTGATTCTCTACATTATTTTTGAAATCTATGAAACAATCAAAAGCTTCATCTTTAGTTTTCAAAAAATAAATCCAACACATCCTAGAGAAATCATCAATGAAAGTGAGAAAGTAAGAGTTGTTACCAATGCTTTTGGTTTGCATTGGACCACAAATGTTCGAATGCACCAATTGGAGTGGATGGCTAGCTCTCCATGCTTGTCCTCTTGGAAACTTGGATCTTGAGTGCTTTCCCAAAGCACACCCTTCACACACCTCCTTGTGTTCATCAACTTTCGAAAGTCCACTCACCATAGCTTGAGAAGTCAACATCTTCAAGCTTACAAAATTGAGATGACCATATCTCAAGTGCCAAAGCACACTTGGATTAGAAATAGCTACACTAGCAAGTTGAGCACCTCCTTGTTCCCCAAAATTAAGAGGAAACAACCTATTATTTGTCATAGGTACTTGTGTAATAACTCTATTACAATTGTTCTTATCAAAAATTACACATTTGCCTTCATAAAAAACAAGCCTATAATTTTTCTCCATCATTTGTCCAACACTAAGCAAATTATGTTGGAGTTTGGGGGTGTAATAGATGTCATTTACCTTCTTGGTGCCTTCTTTTGTTGAAACCTCCATGGCTCCAATACCTTCAACTTGTAGTGCTTTGTCATCTCCCAACTTGATCTTTGATTTGTAGGAGGAATCCATAGTAGCAAAAAGCTCTTCTTTGCCACTCATATGATTGGAACAACCAGTATCCAAAATCCAAGTTTCATTAAGATTTTGATCTGATTTTCCATAGGTTAGAAACAAATTTGAAGAACCTTCTTCCTCTCCATAGTTTCCATATTGACCTCTTCCTCCTTGAGAAGTCTTGGACCAACAATCCTTTTTAAAGTGACCAAGCTTACCACAATTGTAACAAGCTTTCTTTGATTTGTCACCTCCTCTTCCTTGATTGCCACCTCTTCCTTGATTGCCACCTCTTGAGCTACTTCTCCCTTTGCCTCTCCTTTGTCCTCTTCCTTGGCTTCCCCTTGGCCTCTTCCTTGTCCTCTTCCTTCACCCTCCTTGGATGAGAAAGCTTTGTCATCACCTCCATAGCTTGTTGAAGTAGAACCCTGTAATATTTCTTCATGAGACATCAAGGAACCAATTAGAGCATCAAAAGATAAAGTAGACAAATCTTTAGACTCTTCAATAATGATAGCAATATGGTTCCATTTATGAAGAAGTGTTCTCAACACTTTCTTCACCATGACTTCAGTTTTGATGTCTTCTCCAAGGGTTTGCATTTTGTTGACAATTGCCTTCACTCTCACACAATAGTCACCTACAGTTTCATTCTCTTGCATTTTGAGATTTTCAAAATCTCTCTTCAAGGTTTGAAGCCTCACTTGCTTCACCTGATCACTACCTTGATAACTATCCTTCAAGGCTTTCCATGCTTCTTGGGCTGATAAACAAGAAGCAATCCTTGGAAATATGCTCTTCTCCAAAGCTTCTTGGAGATGGTAGAGGGCAAAAGAATTGCTCTTTTGGGCATCTTTCTTGTTCTTTTTATCTATTGCACTCAAGGTGGTCCAATCTGAAGGTTCTGCATAACCTTCTTCGACTATATCCCATAGTCCTTTGCCAATGAGTAAGGTCCTCATATTGATGGACCAATACTCATAATCTAGCCCATTAAACTCAGGTATGGGTAGATTATTATTTGTTGCCATTGTTTAAAAAATACTTTGGAAATAAACAAGAAATACCCTTCTCCTTTGAAAAATAAATCTTTTATTCTTCAAGAATGTTCAACTTCCACAAACAAGGCAAGATGCTTACAAACAAGAAGATTACAGATTTAGATCTTGCTCTACTTCCATAGGTTCACCTATCTCTTCATTGATAAAATTGTCAGCTACATAATCACTATCATCACTAACAATTACAATTTCAGGAGAATGTGGTTCTGGCTCCACTAGTTCAACCGAATCACTATCACTGATATGAATGATTTTAGGTACTTGTGGTGCAATATCAATAGATACTGACTGGTTAGATGTGGACTCTTTAGGTTCATAATCTAGATTCTCACTATCACTTGGCATAGGTCCACTATCAAAATAATCGTTATCTTCATAATCACCATCGTAACCAGTGTCAGGTATTCTCTGGTTTGCAATTATAGAATTTTGAAGTTGACTAAAGATGGTATTTAGACCATAGATTCACACTCTTTCATCAAATGCTTTAGGAGTCTCTCTATCTAGAAGAGAATGAAGTGCAAGGTAACATCCATGTGACCTTGTCATAATACTTCTACACTCTGTCTTCTCACTAGAAATAAAAATAGTATATCTCTTTATTTTGAGCTCAACGTCTCCTTACTCAGTGCACGAACTCCAACGTCTCCTTTGTGAATCATGCGTCTTCCACAAACGTAGATCTTGCATCAAATTTTTTCCTTTTCATAAGCTATGCTGGCTATAACAATATATTCCCACCTCTACTGTAAATACGTACTTAAACAAAAAATAATACTAGACGTAGCAAACAACAAACAAAATCATTACCTCCACTTATTAAGATGCCTCCTCCATTGATTAATATGCCTTGGGTCTAATGTCTCCTCCATTTCTCCTTCATGGATAACAATAGCTCTCTAGATTTCGACTTGATTCCTTCACACCAGTAAGATTTGCATCATTTTAAATGCACGTCACCAACAAACATATGTTGTCATCAACGTTATAGTCTTCTCTTTGCAATTTTATCCTAGTGGCCGCTTTCTTCTCTTCGCAATCATCTCAGCAAAAACATATTTACAAACCGTAGGTAATTAGACACAGTGACTCCTCCTTAACTCAAATAGCACATAAATACATATCATATATTTTACGTCTTCTTCAACCAAAGTACATTCCAGGCTTCAAACAATCATTGAATTGTTGTGAATCATAGTGAGATTCAAAACTCCTTTACAATGTCCTTTTTATAGAATGTGATTTTAAAGTCACTTGCACAACATATTCGAACATCATTTCCACATTACGTTACCTCCTCCATGAATCACGTGCATCCGTAATAGACTCCCAACATGCTCACAATAATACATCTCCAATAGTTTTATCACATGAGTGACACATTGTTATCTCCTTCGCATAAGTGAAAGGCTTGTCCATAGCAATCTTCATGGGCTTACAGGAGATGTATGCCAAATTAAACAATGTCACATTAGCTTGGGCAATCTTCATGGGCCTATAGATGACATCATCTTGGTATGCAGTCATAGTTAAACACACACAGGCTCTTCACATTCATCTCAAAATGCTCTTCATGTCTTGCTTAGAAAAATATCACGTCTATCTCAACATGCACAGGCTCTTCATGTCTGCACTGGAAATCACATGAGCTATAACAAATTCACATCAAAATGTTATAGATCTGCAATCGTACATAGACCATGGCTTTATCACATAGTGATTTTTCCATCCTTTCTTATAGAATAACTTCGAGCTCCTCTCAAACACTTTATTGTAATAGAACTAATAGGCTCATTTCCTGTAATTGTAATGACCTCTTATCTAAATCTCACCACTCCAACAATGGTTATGGACTGAAATCACTCAATTGGTGATGAGAAATCCAAATGATGAGATTTCTCTAGCTCTGATACCAAATGTGAAAATTGATCACATGTATATTCTTCAGCAAATGTATATTACATTATATAGAGCTTGGATAACAAACCAGACCTCAACATTGCATAAGTTACATAACAACATCTAATTTTAGACTTATTCTAATCTCTCCTATAATCACTCTCAACAACAAAATATGCTACCCTAAGCTATGTAATATCTCAATTGCATTCATACTCTAATTACATTTAGGGTTCAACAATCAGATTTTAGAGCAACAAATTGATAAGGTATTGAATCTACAAAAATGTGAGCAAAGAGTTGTTTTTGGACAGCATAGAAGAGCTACAAAATCATCCAAAAAAGGAAGCCATTGAGGTGACTTGAATCACCACTATCTCCATCATATACAAGAGGAAAAGGTATGCAAAAATAAGGTGCAAAAATTACATGAGTTGAGCTTTCATATTTGGTTTTATATTAAATTTTATTAAGCACTATTTTCAAAGGATCAAAAGTTGCATAGAATAATTTCATTTCAAGTCTTCAAAATAGTGCAGAAATTATAGTTGACAAGGAGCAAACCTGCACATAGTAGAAAATAAAAGTTAGGCATAGTTCAAGTGAAATAAATATAGCAACATTCTATTGCATATTCTAAAGAAAAGAAGAGTGTAATTGCATAAGTTAGAATACATATTAATACATTGAATAGCTTAGATTTATAGGTGAATGAGTAGCTAAGAAAAGGAGGGCTTTGCCAAGAATTGAAGGCAGCCATAACATCACCCTAGTTCAGCCTAAAACAAGTGGATATAAGGAAAAAAAATTAGACCTTTAGTGAAGGAATTAAAGGTAGAATTTAGTAACTAGAAAACAGCCATCAAGAAGGGTGACACTACCTCCAAAATTGGAGAAGAAAATTAGCACAATATAGTGAGAAAATAACTCAACAAGAAGGGATAAATCCAAGGTTAAAGTGCTGGTTGAGTTTATAGTTCCAAGAGGTATTTCTAGATAGATTTGGAGAAGTACAAAATAGGTTTTGAAGATACTCTTGGATAAAAAAAACAAAGGGCCAAAATAACCAAGTAAAGCCCACATTCCAATCAAGGTAAAAGCAGGTTTTAAAAGCACAGGGAACAATCATATTGTACATTTGTGAGTCATACAAAGGACTCCAAAATTTCTAGAAAAAAGAGTAGGTTTCACAGAAAGAAAAGGTGTAAGAAATTCATAAAAATAGCAGTAAAAAAAACCCTACAAAAGAGTCTTCAAAAAGCAATAGAATGTCCCATTCAAAGAGGTTAAAATTTTGGATTTTTTGAGGTGTCAAAAGACACCAAAAGGAGTGCCATAAACCATCGAAGTTTCTACCCAGATATCAGACCTGCAAAAGAAACAAAACAAGAAAGAAAAATAAGGGTGGAGTTGAAGTCATAGAAGAGGCACCATCCCCATTGAAGCAAGCTGCAAAATAGGTTTTCTCTCATCCAAGAGCACCATTGAAGGAAGAACCAACATACTATCAAAAGGAAACATATGCACCAAGAAGATTTTGTAGAAATAATATGTTGGAAAGTGCCAAAAATCTTTAAGGGAGGTTAAAAATCAAGTTAGAAATCTTCTGCCACATTGCAAATCAATTCTAAGTGCCCAACATTTCAAGTGTAATGTCCTCCAATAACAATGGAGTTTCACACTCCATAGTGTAACGTCCCTCCAAGGTAGAATAAGATGAAAGAGTGCTCAACAAAGGTGCATAAGATAAAATTAGTTTAAATATTCTCCATACATGAGCGCCCAACATGGAGGAAGGAGGTAATAGCTTCCATAATAGCCATCAACCACCAAAGTGTAAGAACTCATGCACCACTTGTCACAGGTGTTGAAAGAAGGAGCTATACCAAACATTTGCAATATTGGAAGGAAAATACAAGAGTCACATGTCATGAGTGCTTCATAAGGTGTAAGAGAAAATATTTTCAAGAAGGATAGTAATACAAGTTCCACTTGGCACTCTCATCCCACATTACACCAAACAAATAAAGCACCCACGTACATAGATACAAATAAGGAGAGCTAAAGGAGTATTAAATAGTGAAGAAAAGGTTGTTTTTTTTGAAGATACGTAGAAACCATAAAAGGGAGACATCCACTCACAAGAGAAAGGTATATTTGAAGAGAATTCAAGCTTCACATAGAACACATAACAACAAAGGACATAGTGGAGAATATTAGTGCACATATTCAACCACTTACAAGAAGGAGAAAAAGGTGCACAAGCAAGGTGAAAGGAAGAAGATTGAAGAACCATATTCAGCCATTCCAAATAGCATTTACTCCAAACAACTTGCAAATAAAAAATCAACATTACAGAGGTGAGAAATATCTGTTACTACATTGCAAGTTTGTTATTAAATTTTATTATATTTTCTAGAGATATTAGTAATAGGAGTTATAAGGTGTTTAAAGACTCTCTAGAAAGACTATTGGTTGTATAGAAGAAAGAGGTAAAAACCTGAAGCATTCAAACCATTTTCATTTGCTTCAAAAGAACATTTGCAAACTCTTAACATAGGGAGATATAAGGAGTAGTAAACAAAATTTAGTTTGCAAACAATTTAATATTTCTAAAACTTCTAATTAGGGAGATATAAGGAATCCTACTTCAAATCAAATTTTAAGAAGTTTAGAAACCAATTATTGCACCAAATCATAGTTATTAAAATATTGAGTGCATAAAAATTTTTAGTTGGAAGATTGATTCAAAAGGACATAGATGATATAACTAAAGATATTGAGCTCCAATATTTGAAATTGCTTTTTAAAAATTTTCTAGAAAAAGAAAAAGTAGTTATATTTGAATATTATTTGGTAAACTATTATCTCAAATATTAGGAGAAGTCCTTTCAAGGTTGATCCTACATAAAAGGAACCTCTATTCGGGAGACACAAGGATGTCTACTCAAAAGGACATATTAAAAATTCTTTTATAAAGAAAATACCAATGTGGTTTAAAGATAAACTGGTCTCAATAGAAAGCATAATTAACAAGTCAAAAAAAGATGAAATTAACAAAGAAGATCAAATTTAATGTAGATCTGAATGTTTGACTGAAGTCTATCCTTCAAAAAAATTTTCCAATGAGACAGTAATCAATATCAAAAAGTCTGAAACAAAGGAACTCATGCAGATTTTTGACAAAGGAAAAGAAGGGATAGCTACAATTGTTCACAAATGGTTTAATCAGATCATCAAAGAAATTAACAAACATGATATTCCTAAAACTAAGGAAATGGAGATACATCTACTTTGTACTCATTGTAACAAACTAGGTCATGAGAAGGAATATTGTTGGAGTCTACACCCATGTAGATATTGTGAAGGAAAATCTCATTCATCCTACTTTTGTTACTACAAGGACAAATACTATAAGAAATTTGAAGAAAATTTAATATTCAGATTACATTGCTTTCTTCAAATTCTTATTTTAGAAATATCTACTAACCACAAATTCAAGCTTTATATTTTTGAAGATCAAAGATACATGTCACATAGAAACTAGAGGAAAGAAAAGAAAACAATCATGATTCTCTCATGACTAGCAAGATTATCAGGTCCTTAGTTCATCAAGGATATCCAAAAGATCTCAAGAAGTTCATCAAGCATTCAGGATCAAAGGGAATATTGGAGAACCACATAAAGATAGAAGTAGCAGATGGAAAATAATTCCATCAAGATGAAGACTACTCAAGAGTCAAAGGTCCACATTGAAGACTAATGTCTTCAAAACCAAATAATGTAATACAGGGGGTGTTGGAAAATATGGCTATTACATCATTTGGTTATTTTCTAATGTACCCTCATGGGTGCATATTTAGTTTAGGATTATATTAGGAGTTATTGCTTTATTAGTGTAATAGAATAAATGCACAAGTGTTAGAATGTGCATGTAGTCCACATGTACATGAGTCTTAGGGTTGAGTGAGAGGCAAGTAACCTATATTTCTATATAAAGGCCTCATTGTGAGTGATTGTGTGAGAGCAAGAGTAGTGCAAAGGTGTGAGTAGTAGTAGTCATAATGTAGCTCCATTTTATTATCATGGAGGAGTTGCAAACTCCATGAGAGGAGCATTGTAATTTTCGTGAGCTTTCTATATGAGCATTTCTAGAGCTTTGTATCAAGTTTTCTATCATATTTTCATGCATGGTTTTTTGTTATTATCATAGTTGTATCATTGCATGTTTATTTCTATACTTGTGAATGCATTCCCTTTATTTTTAAGGCTCCAAAATCTAACAAACATGTACCAAATAATGTAATATAATCTAACACCCCCTTGTATTACATTATTTGGCTATTGAAGACTTTAGTCTTCAATATGGGTCTTCATCCTTTAGATGTTCTTCAGCTTGATTTGGTCCTTTGTATTATCTTTAATTTACCTTGCACTATATTCGTCCTTGATCTGATTCCTCTTCTTCTTCTTCTTTTTCTTCTTTATTCCTATCTTTGGATCCAATTTATGCACTTTCATAAGTGATCTTACTATCACCTATTTCTTCTTCACCTTTTTTTGTCTTATTACAATTCCTATTTTGTACAGAGGCTTCTAAACAAACATTTAAGGCATCGCAATAAGATCTTGAGTTAGTAGAACTTGAAGTATCAATATTGTATGAGGATTGAAATATCTTCTCTAAGACTAATTCATCCATTATTGTTTTCTAAGTGATTCAATCATTCCTTTTTGTTCTACATTCTTGTACTTGTAATATTTGAATGTAAGTAATGTCATATATAATATGCTACCAATATCTAAAGGAATTTGAATATCATTATATCCATTATCAATTGCTTTAGTGAGTCAAGCATGTAGAAAATATTCTAGGGTTTCAAAGTTTTCTTCTAAAGCTTCACTATGAATCACTTTTGAAGTAACATATAAATTTCCTTCAGAATTTATAAGTAAATTCTCAATTCTAATTTTTATAACACTTGTCCTTTTCTTTCTAATGGTGTTGTTAATATCATTGTTCACTGTATTATTTGAGGTTGACATCTTTCTTCCTCCTTAGTTCTAATAGACTATTGTCACTTGTAGACTTTGTATATTTCAATCTGAATTCTAAGCTAAATCAAATCTTGTAGTGTATAATGAATTAATAGAATTATTTTAGCTTTTTGATAGATCCTTTGTAGTAGTCTACCTTATGACTCCCTAGTTTTGAGTATATGCTCAACCTTGCTAAGAATTTTTTAATTTTACAAGTTTTATAAAATGTATTCTATATTGCAAGTGTTTGAATGCACTATGAATCTTGAAAGTATACTTAGTATTAGTTTGAGTTGAATACCTTTTATCTCCCTAATGTTCAAATTTAATATATTGTTTTATTTCTCCCTATTGAATAGTAAGTAGAAAGCTAAAGATCAAATATGATGCACCTTCAATTTTAAATAAGTTATTTTCCTTCAAGAACTTTTAGTTGGATTAATTTCTCAAAAATTAATGTAAGAGGCTAATGCAAAACGCTATTTCCAACTTCTAAGCAATTAATGGTTTTACTCCTTTAACATTCACTTTTCAATGTTTTATTTTTTCTAAATTCCAAGAACCTAAAGTTTGATGTAGTATGCCTTATAACTCCCTAATTTGGAATTTTAGAAAGTATTAATATTTCACTTTTCCAATGTTGAAAACCTTATATCTCCTAATTAATTGTTTGTAAATATTTAATGTTTAAATCTCATGCAATTTGGTAATATCTCTAAAGATGTACACCCTTTGCTAAAATTACCTTCTAACTCTTTAAGGTTGATATTTCAATGCATTAATAAATAAATTTCAACCTTATATTAAGCACCTTATAACTCTCTAAACTTAAGGAAAGTGAATATTAAATAATATATCTTTTACCTTTCTTGCAAAGTGTATTGTGTGTGTTGATTGGTCTATGGAGTGACTCTTTAATCCAAGCATTGTATTTCCTGGTCTCTTGTGTATGGCAGAGATTATTTAATGATCATGGGTGCCTTCTCCTCCTCCTTAATTGCACTTTGACTCCACTCTTGATGCTTGACTGTGTGCTTTCAATTTTTTGCACTCTCCTTCAATATTGGGCACTTAAATATGCTTTGATGCTCCTTGAGACTCTAGCCACGTGGTGCTTTGGGGGTTACATTCTTTATGGGCATTGGTTTATATGCCTTCAATATCAATATCTCTCTTATATGATGAGCTATGATGATTATGTCTTCTAACCTCCAAATTATGCTTTTCAATGCTCAAAAATTAGGTGTTACTTTCTCATGAGTGCTTCTTTCCTATGTAGGCATTAAAGGAATATATGGTCACCTTATTTTATTGTGCCAAGTGGCACAAGATGCCTTGGATCTAAGTTGCAAGTGGTACTCATTTCCCTTACATGTAATACTACCTTCAATATCTCTTATTTCTTGTATACTTCTTTCCCATGAATGCACTATGTGTATTATCTTCAATGCTTTCTCTCAGGTGAATGGTGATGCTACTCTCTTCAATGAGAAATGGTGGTTCTATGGTGCTGAAATGGTGATGCTTCAAATATCTTCATGCTCAGCTAGCATTTCATCCAAGTTATGCTTGGAATGTATTATCCTTAGTGCTATCATTTTTACATAGGTTTGCAATGGATGATAGGCTCCTTACGTAGACCCTTTGTGCTACAGGTTAATATTGCTTGTAGACACTTGATTTAGTGATGGATTTGATGTCTTTAGAAACATTGAAACTTGACTAATGTGAGCCCTTCATTGGTTCTTTTCCTTAGCTTTAAATTTGCTCCTTTAATATGAAGATATGGCTGCTTTGTAGACATAATAAGCTTGTTTTTTTAGTGTCTTTGAGACACTCTAGATTTATCCCATTTTTTGCATAGGACAAGAGAGATATAGTGCAATAATGTAATGCAAATAGTTAGAATAAAATACTCTAACTTGCACCAAAGTTTTGAATACTTTAAATCTCATTTTTTCAGCTTTCTCTCTTCCTTGATGAGGTGACTCCTTGCTATATTACTTGGTAGAAAACGATGATTTGATGTTGTCTTCCATGTTAGACAACTCTCTCCTTTGGTTGGTTAGCTTAGCAATAATGAATCCAAGCTCTTAACTAATATGCCCTTTTAATTGCACTAATTTTCACCTTAACTTAAATACTTAGTGCACCTTTAATATCTAGTATAGTGCAATAGAAATTTCTCATTATTGCTCCTCTAAATGAACTCTTTAAAATAACTTGAAATATGCACTATAATCTATGCAACTTTCAATTATAGATAATGTCTTCTTTGCTTTTACTAGAAGGTAATATGTTGATATTTTCCTTTCTTTCAAACTATATCTAACTCCTCCTTTTTGTGTGTAGGTTATAACCCTTGTAAATAATATCTTATGCACTCCCTTGAAGACTGTGGGGTGGATAATTTAGCCTCCTTGGCCTAAATCAGATTTGACAAATTCCCACCCCAACTAAGAAGTAAAATCATGTATTGAGTGGGTTATGTGTAAGGCAAAAGTTTTGCTTATGAGAATATCATCTGCCCTATGTAAATCATCACTTAAGCCCTGGTATCAAGATCCAATAAGCGGGCGGGTGTAAATCGTAGGGAATTCCCAAAAATCCTGCCCTACCCATGGTGGAAGTTTAGCATACAAGAAAGGGTGGAGCTATTCCAAAACTCCCATCCCAAATCGGGTGGGTGGTTCAAAGAATTATAAGATTAGGGTCATTTAAAAGGACCCACCCTAGCTTGGAAAGCTATTTTAAAAGCTCCCATGGATATATGTATCCCAAAATGTCGCTCAAATGAAGTGATATGGCTGGAAGGTAAGTTGTCATCCACTAGAAAGCCTCAGAATATCCTGCCCATGGCTAGTACTTGATAAAGAAAGGATATAAGTTTTTAGATCTAATTCTAACCTAGGTTTCAGGCCTATATCTAGAACAATATCATGCATATTTATTGTAGGTTATTATCCTTCAAGAGGTCTACCAAAGCTTCACATTGGAACCCAAGAACAATTTTTCCCACCAATACGCTACAGTCAAAAGAAGGTAAGTTATAGGAAAAATTAATGCTCAACCACCACATCCAAGGCTATAAGTGCAAAATGTAGAGCAGCATTGATGGAGATAGAACTAGGGAGAGGGGATGCAATTAATGAAGACCATCTGATGAAATATTATGTCCCTTGAAGGATCTCATCGAATGCAACGAGATATCAAGAAGATGATTACCCATCGCCCGAGTGGTACATTGTGCATTAATGAAGTTGTCTAGGGGAGGAAGAGGAGGAAACATCTCTTGACTATAAATTAGAAAATGAAAATGATCTAGAGGGTCATCTCTGAGCCATTACAATTTATTTGTAATACTAAAAACATATGAATATAAGTAGAGCATATTTTGGCCTTCCAACCATTTCATGTATGTATGTATTTTCATGTTTGTGCTTTTTTGATAAAATCGATAAATAAATTAGTTGTGATTCTGCAATGTAGATTTTAATTATTGATTTATCAATTCTAAAATTTACAAGCATGTGATGGATGTTAACAATGAAAGTTGAAATGTTTCAGCTGGTCTGTTAGATGGTTTATATATGTGAATGTGTTTCTACCTCTGTCTTGCATATATCTTAATGTAGCTAGTCCACCCCATTTAGTTCAATAATGTTAGCTTAGTTTATTTTCTTTCTTGTTTTCCCTAATCTCTACCAAAATAGTTATCAAGTCATAAGGAATCGGCCTTCTCTGAATATTTGTTGTAGGTTTTCACCATCCTGTGACCTATCAATGTTGATCTAGTTTGCAAGGCACACAATACTTCCATTAGGTGCAGATTATTAACCAAAAGTTTTTGGCATCCTCGGTGGGACCCCAAAAGTCTCACAGTTTGACTAGTATAGATTTAGGAGATTCTCTACTCCACTCAATTATCCAATAATCACCTGGTGACTATGTTGACCCATAAACTCAGAAAGCCTTGCAGTATAAATATTTCATGATTACAAGGCATAAAGCTGATTTGTTTGAGGATCCTATTGAGTTCTTTGAGCTGAATTTCCTAAGATGACAACTACCAGTATCCCCTGAGCCTATCTCATTTTGCACACCCTCAAAGGATCAAGTCTTTTGATTCTAACTTTGAGGAGCCGATTACCCCTATGAAATTTATGGCTCAAAATCAAAACCAAAACCAAAATCTAGGGTACCCCACCTGGAACAATACAGGTCCCCTCAACCTTACTAATCAAAATACCATTCCCCCTATAGCCCTAAAAGCATTACCTACGTATGATGGTATTGGAAAGACTACATTCAAACATTGCCAGGATGTAGCAGCCCTAGACATTGTTCATAATATTGATGAAGAGGATGTCATGATTAGATTATTGGTTATCTCCTTAAAAGGTAAGATGTTATATTGGTATAGAACCCTCCCTAATGGAAGTATCACTTCATGGGTAGTCCTGGAGTAAAGGTTGGTTGCTGAGTTCAATGTGCAGGTTGATCTTTTCTCCTAACTTCCTCAATTCACCACTATATAAAAGAATCCTTAGGAAGAGATAAATAATTTTAATATCAGATTTAATCATTCCTAGCATAGGGTCCCTGAAGGTCTTAGGCCAACCAATGAACAAGCTATGTATTATTATCTAAGAGCCTTTAGTCCAAATTTGAGTCTGATGATAAGGCAAGCCAATGTTCTAACCTTTCCACAGATATTTCAAGAAGCCATAAAAGTTTAAAAGCTCCTAATAGCCATTGGTTAACTACATTCTAAGCCTACTATACCATTTTTTCTTGAGCTACCCAAAATAAGCTGCAATCTATGTCTTCACCACCACTTTACCCCACAAACGTTGCCCTAGTAAATATCCCACAGTGGCCTGCTACTCCAATGACACTTGCTCTCTTATAAATGCTCATATTGCTAGCTCTTCCAGCTCCTCTTGTAGTGCCAACACTCGGTGCACCAGATCCTCAAATGACCATTCTTTTAGACCTACAAAAATCTATGAAAAATATTAATATGGACTTCCACAACTCTATGAATAATATCAACAATGATATGACTCTTATGAAAAGAAGAGAGGCAAAATAAAATCAACCTATAAGATTCCCATATGCATCTCGGTATCAAGCTACTTATACCAGTAAACCCCTTGAAGAACAAGTATCATCCTTACAAATAAAAAATAATAACCCTCCTCTTCCACCTCTTAGTAAAACTATTGGTGCTCTACATGCAATGATCCCCATGCAGAAAATACATGCATGATGCATCAACAGTATGTGTAAAAAGTAGTGATGGAGAGGATGGAGTGACCATAGAAGGATCATGTTAATATGATTCAAGAAATTGAACACAATTTCATGATGTCTTCAGATAAACAAATCTCCATCCTAACTAGGTCTAGAAATAAACCACTACAAGTGGGTCCAGAAGACCTCAATCCCCTCAAGGTACCTGTAGACACCTAAAATTCACACATTGATGTCTCTACATATCCATAGGTAATTCTAGTTATCCCTAGGCTAGTGTATGCTATTGTAGTCATGCATAGTCATGTGTAGTCATACGTAGTCATGTGTAGTCATGTGTAGTCATGCATAGATTGTCGTAGTTTGCCATAGCAGTGTGTAGACTTCAATATACTGCTTCATTAGATTTTAGGTCCAAAACCCTAATAAAACTTCAAAATCACATCCCGTGCATGGGGATATCCTTTGACAGCTTATTTGCACTCAATTGAGACCCCCACAGGCCATTAATTGACAAAAGTAATTATCAAGTCAATTCTTGAAATCTAATTTAATGTTGACTTCACTTAAGTCACCTTTTTGGGGAAAATTTGATTAATTGAACTCTTAATCCTTAATTAACACTAATTGCATCCTCCCACATGTATGCAATTAGGGTTAGCTAAGATATTTTCCTAGGAACCCTAATCAAGCTCTAATTTGACTTAGGACCTCCTAATCCTAATTAGACTTAATCCTTCCTCACACGTGTGAGGATAGGATATTTCCTATGAGGAATGTGAGACCTCCACCTAACAAACCCTAACCTAACTTTGGTTAGATTTTAGCCTAGGGTTAGTTTCCTTAACTCTCCCCCTACACCTTGCCATTTTCTATAAATAGTGGGTCTTAAACCCCTAATTATATCTTTCTCCATTTATGACATAAGCATAAAAACTCTGGTGAATTCAAAACTGAAGTCTGGATAGTCGAATTTTATAGCAAGCAGAAGTATAGCAGTAATCAAGAAGCCTCCCTACCGGAGCATTTCAGCAGAATATCACTTACAGCAGGATTCACCCCCCGCCCTATGAATTTGGTTCTGGTTCACCCCCTGGGTGGCAATTTCAATCTACCAAGCCCAAATCACCTCATATTTGGTAGATAATCTTCCATTTATCATTCCTAAGTGTTTAGCATAATTTATTGCAACTTTCACCATGTTTTTGTGTTGATTTAGTCTTCATAACCAAGGGGCCTGACCAATGCAAGCCCCCCAACCAACTAACCCCATTTTTTAGGTTCTTCACAGGTCAAAATAGGAAGAACACCATCAACTACAACCCAGCGGTGGATCACAAACCCATCTACATTGAGGGACGATAGAAGGCAGTATCAAGACTGTTATCAAGTTTGTTGAAAAAGACATTATGAAAGGGAAACTTGTCTCTATTGTAACCTATGTTATATTTGAATATAAATGAAATATAGCTTTCTTGTTCAACATACTTTTTTTTTATGTTTTTAGAAAAAAAACCACTTTCCACCCGTTTCATTCTGGCATGCTCGGTGGGACCCCCACAATGGATAGTATCAGGCTAAATTTTTCTAATAAATATGATATTATCTTGTATTTTTTTGTTTTGTAGGTACTAACTCTGACTTTAATAGATATTTTAAAAGACCTGGGAACCCTCTCAGACCTTCAGAATAGAGATTTGGAGTCTCTAGACCCAATTCACCCCCTGCCCCATGAATAAGATCTCAATTCACCCCTTGGGTGGTGAAGTCAACCAGATAGCCTCAAAAACCCCCAAAATTATAGGGGTGAGCAATACAAGACCTAATAAGACTATACATAGAATTAGAGTGTAGGTATTTCCCATTTTTATCCCTCTATTGTTTAGATTTTAAAAGCATAAAGTGTTCACTAGCTAAATGGTAATTTCTAGGTGTAAACTCGCCTTCATTTCGAGCTTGTAGGATCGTCAAATTTTTTTGAAGTTACAGAACCTACAACTTTCCAGCAACTTCATTTAATTTAATTTTCAAATAAATTTACATTTCTCCTCTTTGTTTCGCATATAGTATAAGCCTACACTGTTTCCCCCTTTGTTCATAGCATCTCTTGCTAAAAGAAATATGCATTCTAAAAGTTTAAATTAGGGTTTCCTAATCCCCTTCCTCCACACACTTGGATTGCATGTTTCCATAATTTTTAGAATAGACTAGTTTATTTCATAAAGGTATTTAGGGCTAGACTATTTATTTGCAAAGAATACAGTTATATAATCATTTTATTTTGAAAAGGCATTAGGTTAGTCTTTATTTTGAAAAGGCAACTAGTCAGTTTCTTACCTTGAATACACCGTTAGCAAAACACAAACCCACACACAATCACGGGGTATCTAAATAAGTGGTGATATTGGACTTCATCCCCAATCCATCGCTCAAGACTGGTTTGGCAAGAGTTGTAACCTCCACCATCTCAACCCCCTAGACACCTAGCAGCCCCACATGAGCGGTTTTCTAGATTTCATCATCAAAAAATCCCCCACTTTTGCGACTGGGCCCTAGATTTCATCACCAACAGTTACCTATGGAGTGGGATAGGATTAGCACCTTCATCCACAAGGCTAGTATAATTAGTGGAATTAGTAACTGTAATTCTTGACTAATCTTGCCCAAGGGTGAAGTGAAAGCATGGGTATGCCAGTAGCAGGTCTTAGATAGTACCACCTCTCTTTGTGAGAGGAATTTGTGAATTCACTTCAGTATAGTGGTTTCCCCCCTTTTTAGGATATCATTTTATCGCACCTTCCATACAGGTCACCATTCGCACATTGCGATACCATTCTATTATGTGCACCTTTGGGTGTTGCAGGAGGTTTGATATTGATGACATTCTCGATTTGCTAGAGTGTTCACTCCATTACCCGTGATTTTACATAGGGATTATCAATATCGCAACACACAAAAATAAACAAAACACTTATTTTTTTTAGTATTTAGACTTGATTCCATTCTACCATTGTTTGCATGATAATGGACCAGTCTCATCACGTTACACTACATATTGTTTTGCCATACATAGCATGGCACTAGATTTACACTTACATTAGACATAGTTGAGTCTGTATCATATAGGATTTATTTCTAAAACCCTTTCTACACATGCTACTATGCTTGTGGTTACCCATAGTAGAGCACACAAGCAAGCACGCTTTATAGAGTAATGGCCTCCCACTTCCTCTAGTCATTCCACTCTCACTCCTTCGATCATGAAGGGGAAGACCATAGACACATCTGATTCATACATAGAATCTGATGTATAGCTCACACACATGACACATTGTGATGATATGTCAACCTTGAGTGAAGCCCTCTCTACTTCACTCATAAAGGATTCCCTGCCCCATCCTCACCTAATCCATCGACCACATTTTGCGACCATGTGATCTACACAGTTCCAGGACAACCTCATTTGTTATTTACCATAGATAAGGAGGTCATACCATCTACTTGTTGTGGTGCAGTGGTAAATGCCCTGGATGATGGTAGAGGCTGACCCAGGTTCCATTCCCCTTGTCTCCATCCTATAGATATATGATATAGTTAGGAATGTCTTATGTGCTGGTAGAGGTCGACAAAGCTCCATTCCTCCTATGTCCAACCTGTTGAAAGTGGCAGCTCGAGAGGGGTGTTTTCCACTATAAATTAGTTTTACCCAGGTTTTGTAGGTGAGTTGGAGAGGAGATGGAAATCCTCCAAGAGAGGTCCCAGGTTCAAATATCCACCCTACCAAAAAGTTGAATTGGGTATCCAAAACCCAATTGATAATGTTGGTGCGAGTAGGGTTAGGTGCGACTCCCAGGAGACTTTGACAGTGTAGAACCCCTTGTTCGTGGTCTCTCAAACCAAGGCAACCCCACAAGGGATTTTTTGCTTAAAAAAATAAATAAATAAGGATTTCATACCTACTTCTCCCACCTTTACACACCCCTTCTTCCAAAACCTATCTCAATCCCTTTTTGAGAGTGATTCTTCCCTCCTAAACCATACCCATTGAGAGGTCACATCATTCACCCCTATCATAGGAATGGTGTCTGTGATGAGGCCTGAAAATGCCTCATTTTTACACTATGTTTGACATATAAAAATTTTCATATTATTAAGTTAAATGCCAAATAGTTGATTATAATATATATTTGTTAAGTGTTTGCATGATTTTATGTTAGGAGCATTATATCTTTGTTTTTGACTATTTTCAGCATTTTATGCACTATTTTAGTTGATTAAGTAGAAAATAAACACTATAGTAAAATTATATTGTGATGGCATGAACAGATTACTCTTATCAAGAACTACAACTTTGATTTTTGAAGCAAGTCAATCTAAGTTGTAGATAAAAAGTTATGAAGGTTTTATCATGTTCATGCCTCAGTCTTTTTTGGAGTTGTTAACAGGTACAAATCTGCATTAATGGTAACATTGGCAAATCTACTGGGAATTATCCAAAGTGATTTAAGGTACCAAATTCATACCAATAGTACTTCATTGTACATAGAACACATAACCCAAATTTGAAGGCATATGGAAAAGTAATCAGGAAGTTATGGGGTCTGCAAAATGATAGTTTCACACTTTTTGACAACTAGAAATTTTGGTGAAAATCTGTGTTAGAGGCCAACTTGACAGTGATGCTGGAAGCAACTCCTAAAGATTTAAGAGCTAAAAATTGAAACAAGTGCATTTAATACAACCAATAAAACATGGATACAATTTGATATACATTGGAGTTATGAGGAACAATTTATGAGCACTCCAAATGGGTAATTGAGCATGTTTTGATAGCTGGAAAAATAGGATTTTCCATACAAATTCTAGCAAGTTGACATTGAATGGCAAGGCATGGAATTCACACATGGAGAATGATAAAAGCTATTGCAATAAGTTCTTGAGAGATAACCCACCTGAGAAAAGCAGTTGAGATAACTTGAAGACCATATAGTTAGTCAATTCGAAGATCTTTAGATTGAGCAGACATCTTCGGATTGACAAAATGCAGTTTCTTCGAATTGAGCCAATTATCTTCAGATTGACAGCAAAAAGTACTTTTTGAATTTTTGATTATTTTTTATGGTGGAAAAATGGAAAGAAGGTTGAGAAGGTTAAGGAAAAATATCCCCTAGCTATCTTTGTCGTTGTATCGCTCCAAATTTTTCGCATCCCTACCTTCAGGCTATAGGATCCGCGCCCGGAAGGAGGATGGGAAAAGGATGGTGCGGTACTCTCGGACTGAGAGGACTTTGCGAAGGTCCCGCCTCTCAAGGGAGGTGTATTTTGGTGATTTTTCGATGGATGGTGGGTTCACCAGGAAACATTTAGCGGCGCTTTCCACGCCTAGGTTTTGGAATGTGTTTAGATGAGTTCGTTTTAATCTTAAGCATTCATATCCTAGGTTTGGCCGAATGAATCTAAATTAAACTACATGAAAATGCAACTTTCATGAATACAGCAAATAGATTAAAAAAGCAAAAAATAGAGAATTTACAGGAGGAAAATGGGGAATACCTGATCCGGATGTCTGAAGAAGATTCTGACGTTTGAAGCAGTCTGGATCGTCTGGAATTCTACAGAATCACCTGCAACCGACAGATCGTCGTAACGACGGAATCGTCCGAGAGTGACAGACCGAGAATTCGACGAATTCGTCGAGACCCGCAAGACAGAAAATAGATGCAAAATACAAGAAGTCCTACTGTGCTAACAGAGGCAAATTACACCAAATAATAAAATGAATACTGAGCAATAGTTTAAAACAACAATCCTAGCAAATTTTTGTATTTTAACAACAAATCATGAACTTAATGTGCAATCTAAGCTAAATGGGTGAACTCCAAATGCAAAATAATATAAACACTGAGTAAATGATCTAATTTGCAGCATAAAATGACAAAGAAAAGGTTGAGAAAAGCAAACTCTAGGCACTGATTGCCTCGATGTGGACTGCAGTCGAGATCGTCTCGCATCAGTACGAAATCGTCTCGCATTTGACGGGATCGCCTCCGATCTGAACAGGTTCATCGACGACGATGGATGCTGGCTCCGGCTGAAAATCAGTGATGTACCTGCAACAAAATTGCTATGGGACTAGTGCAAAAGCAAGATTAGGATGTTTTGACGCAGAGGGAATCACTTTGCAGAAAATTTCAGCCAGGGGTTGGGGAGGGAAAATCCTAGAGGTTAAATAGGCTTAGGGGGAGTAGTTAGGAGGTTGGAGATCATCCCAATTTGGGAGATCTCCAACGGGGGAGGGTCCCAATGGCGTAGACACGCTTCTGCCTAGATTGGAGACCCGTTGGAACAGATTCCAACTATGCAAATTCAGTTTTGCGACAAGATCGTCTGGACGTCCTAGTCCAGACGAAATCGTCAAATCTGGGGCGATATCGTCTGATCGGCGACGATATCGTCAAACGGTCAAAACAACCTCTAAAAATGGCACGAAAAAGGGGGAAACGGATTTCCCGATGGTTAACGGGCGGTTTGGGAGGTTAAATTTGAATTTAAATTTATTTACTAAGGTGAATGTAAATTTTATAATTTTATCGCGCCAATTTTAGGGTGCTACATTTTGCCCCCTCTTTAGCGAATTTTCTGAAGAAAATGCGTTAAAGATGAGTTCTTCTCGATCTACGAGAAAGCAAAAAATTATACCCATTTTTAGGCGACGATTCTTGGTCGAATCGTACGACAACTTACTATGGTGCCCCCTCCGTGTTTTTACCCAAATCGAACGTTTGAGGTAAAAACGCGGAAAAGCAAAAAAATTATTGTTGAATAAAATTAAGAAAAATAGGGTAAAACCCTAATTCATTTTTACTGTTCATTTTCTCGGTTTTTAGAGCTCTGAAGCATAAATGGTGGAGACAACGCATAGATCGACAGAGGTCCGACGCGGTCTACGGGTAAGAGCCTAGACTTAACTAGAACTGATTTAATTTGATTTTACATGCTTTTTAGGTAGATTTTAGATGAATTTGGAGCATCACGGCCGTTTTTGGGCCGTCGACGTCGTCGGGACGAAATCGTCTCAATTTCGACAATTTCGCCCGAGGGCGAAATCGTCGAAAGGGGGACGATTTCATCAAATTAGAGACGATTTCGAACTACGAAATCGGAGACGATTATGCTCAAATTTGGGACGATATCGTCCAATAGTGGGCGATATCATCAATTGCACAAAATTGATTTTTTTTAATTTGCATTATTGATTACTTGAATTGTTATTAATGATTGTTTATTGTTTTGTTGTTTATGTTTGCAGAGAGGATTACTAAAGAGCAGGGAGTGGAAATATGGAGGATTGAGAGATGACTTGGGCGCTCTGACATAGGCAGAGCGAGATCTGCTGGCACAGGCCGGCTTGCAGCATGTGGCGGAGATGCCACAAGTATCCACAGATATGGGGCTTCTAACAGCCCTAGCAGAGAGATGGTATCCGGGGTCTTCCTATTTTTGGTTATCGATAGGGGAGATGACTCCCACACTAGAGGACGTATGGAGGATTCTGAGAATCCCCATACAAGGACGGATGATCACTCCTACGGCCAATCAGGGCCACGCTATGGGACGACTGTGTGGTGACCCGAGCTTCGCCCTAGAGAAGGGCGAAGTTAATATTGAGGCACTACGCCAGATGCCTGGGGCATCCCGACTCACACGAGTACTAGCTGGAGTGGTTGGTGGACTTCTGCTGTGCCACCAGAGCGGGTGCAGGGTACCATGGATGCTCGTAGATGTGATCTATGATATGCGGGACCATGGGTACAGGTTTTGCTGGGGCAGCTTTGTTCTATGCCGATTGTACAGGATCCTATATGGGGTCGTGTACAAGGGCGGGCGATGTCTGGTGATGACATCGCTCCTACAGGTTTGGTGCTGGGAGCACATTGCAGTGCGGAGGCCGGTAGGGCTTCCACTGACAGGGATTGACGGGGAGAGGCCCCGAGTCTTCTACTGGTGGCTCCAGAGAGGGTCACAATGGCGGATCGACCTGTCGATGTCCCGGAGACTACTGGATGATTTGGTCCCAGACTGGATCACCTGGAGACCATGGAGGGAGCATCCAAGGTGGCCAGAGGATGGACAGAGCTGGCTCGCATCGAGGAGTCTGCTGGCTGAGGATGGAGAGAGGAGAGGTGGAGCTCCACCGCTACGACCGAGTTTTGAGATAGTTCGGTCTATAGCAGGGGATCCCATCTCTCAGAGACTACGAGTTTTCTCGGATAGTCCGGGATAACACTACGGTTAGCGGGGCTCCAGACATGCAACGCTTCTGGAGCCAGGACACAGATGATGCCCCCATCCAGCCAATGGATGGGGACGACGTAGGAGTAGCCGATGGCTATGATGCCTGGTACGTAGGCATCCGCCCTCCATGGATGACGAGGGCATAGGGTCCGATCCACGCGGTTGTGCGTCGGATAGGGAGGCGGCACCAGGCAGCGATAGAGGCGGCCCAGGGTCACGGCGAGAGGGAGCAGAGGAGGCCACAGGCACAGGAGAGGCCACGGTAGCGGGAGAGGAGGGAGGAGAGACCCCCATCTCCACAGAGAGAGAGACCACCATCGCCCGATAAGGGCAAGGGCATGGACACTGGGGAGAGCAGCGAGACAGCGACTCTCCGAGCTGAGGTTGCCCGCTTGCGGGCTCAGGTGCAGACACTACAGGATGAGGCTACACGGCTCAGAGCTCGGGGCGGAGGAGCGAGCACTCGAGATTTAGCATGCGCTATCACCCAGATCACTTTCTATCAGGCTCTATACTACCAGGCGGTGCCAGCGGAGCAGAGGGTGCCATTACCAGCACACATTGCAGAGCCTGTCATGATGGGGTCATCTAGGACATCATCACGATCGGCATCCAGGACTCACGGCACCACACGGACTGCGATGGGGCCACCTCCTCCACCTCGGGGGGGAGGAGATGAGGCGAGAGCTCGAGGGGCTCTCGAGACACTACACATAGGGTATTTGATTGAGTATGCCAAGATATGGATTGTGGCATACCAATCTAGTTGATATGATGTACATATATATTTGTGATATATATAGATGAGATATTTTTGATCATATGACTTGTATTGTGTTATGTATTTTGTGATGCTTATGATGCTTTTATGTTTGATTGATTGATTTGATAATTGGATGTAATTATGTCGTTGGAAATATGATTTGAATGTCATGCTATAACATTGTAAATGAAATAATCTGATGTGACAAAGTGGTTGTTTGTGATGCAATGATTTGATAAAAATAAAAAGGGACTTCTAACAATAATTTCAAAGGACATTGTCGCTATTATAGACCATTTCATGGAGTCGCTGCTCACTCGGTCGTCAAGCTAATCCCAAGATAGAAATATTGTTTAAAAGTAAAAGCGTGCTTAAGAGGCTGTCTTAAGACTTTGGTGCGATGGTGCAAATGATGATGATGATGATTTGGTTTGTTTTCAGAGTTTCATAAAAATAGTATGCATGAAATAATGTTAAAATGATTTTTGCTAGGCATAAATTCCTAAGTGTGATAAAATTTGTGAATAATTCCTTAGGAATTATACCATCATTGCAGAGTTGAAGGTTTGACATAATGACATAAAATAGTGAAAAAATGGGTTTGCTTTTGAAAAGCATAATTTGTGTAACATAATAAATGAAGTCATATGGTTTTTTTTTTTTTTGATAAATGGGGAATAAAAATTGTTACAATGGTTTGCGCTAGGCATAGAATATGTAGGTATAGACTTATACCATCATCGCGAAAATCCAAAAAAATAGTTTTATTGCATGATTGATTTTTGATGAACAGAAAATATGAGAATGAGGACTTGCGCTAGGCATAAAATTCCAATTTTGGTTTTGAAACTATACCATCGTCGCGAAAGTCAACCAGATATATATGATTTGATTTGTGTATTTTGAAAGAAATTTTTGATTTTTTGTTATATAGCTGTCTTTATAGTAAACAACTGTACTTGATTTATTTCAACAAATTGCAAAAATAATATTTCAAAGTATTTTGAAGACAAAAGTTAGATTTATAAGGAATCCCATGTGCATATGTGAATTCATTTCCGATCTTGATTTATCATAATGATAGACAAAATCTCTCAAATACAAATGTGTGTGCAATTGCATTGTTCATTTACCAGTTGTGAGCAAGATACTATGATACAAGTGATTTGAAGAAACCAAATAAGTGTTCATTAACCATGATGTAGATGCATATAACCATATTAGACTACTATGTAGATCGGATTATCAAGAGCTAGCTAATCCATAAGCAGACATAGGTCTGTACAAAAGAAGGTCGCTAATGTGACAGACATATCGCCACGCTAGGAGTTACCCAAGGCCAAGCAGGTTGGGCACAAACCACCTGTTATGGGGCTTACCTCACGTTTTCGAATAATTGAGAATTCCAGGGATTCAAGCTCATCAACCCTTCTTTTCTTTTCAAAGGGTAGGGAAAGGGATTTTATTGCTTTCTTGCTTTCTTTTGAACTTTGCTTATTTTTCTTTTAGTATTTCTTTTGCTTGATAATGCTTGGAACATTGCTGAAATAACATTTTTCTTTTCTCTTCTTTCTTGAATTTTTCTTCTCTTTTTCTTTGCTAGGGATACTTGCTCGGATTAGCTGTAGAGCAAGGGATTTTTATTCTGGGTAGGGGTGAGCTTGTCCTTTTGCCAATTCTCAAAGATTCTAGACCATGTGCATGATAGGATAGCAGGGGAAACTTTTCACTCAAGAAATCACTTCTACTATGTAGCAAAACATGGAAATTACAAATATAATCATTTTATTGTGGAAAGATGTGCTTGGTTTAAGTAAATAACAAGATCAATTCTCTATGCTCAAACTTTATTTAATTAAATTTTGTGAACTTTGATATAAGAGAGATTAGTAATCATGCCAAATAAAATCAAGATATTTATTGTTGTGAGTGTGCAAGTGAGGGATTCCAAATAAATGCTAATTTTATCCAAAATAAGTTGAAACATATAACTGCAATAATTGGAAGAAAAATATAGATATAAATAATTTTAAGAAGTTTTGAGAATGTTGACTCTCTCTTTCTTCTGTATATTGTTTTGGTTTCGAAAGAGTCAAGAATATTGTTGTTTTTATATTTTTGAGCAAAAAATTTAACAACTGCCTTAAATAAATGCAATAGATAGTTTTTGAAGATTTTTGGAGATTTATGAATGTTTTTGGTGTTTTTGAATTTTTTATAAATTGAAAGAAATATAAGATAGTAATTTTGAACAAATATATACATGGATGAAATGACCAAGTTTATGCATAGTAACGTTTAAGATGCAAAATATTCATGGGTTCTTTAAGTTCTTTACCATCTAAGGTAGATAATTTATATGCTCCAGATTCAAATTTAGCAAGTAATAATGTATGGTCCAAGCCGCTTGGGCTCAAATTTACCTTTAAGTTCCTTGGTTGCATTTGTATTTTTTTGATTTTCTTTTAAAACAAGGTCGCCGATCTCAAAGGATCGATGACGAACTTTCTTAGCATATGATCTTTTAAGCTTGTTTTGGTAAGCACGGAGATGCTCCAAAGCATTGATGCATTTTTCATCTAGGAGTTCCAACTGACTGAGTCTGCCAAAGACGATATTCATCTCCTACTTCGGTATCTTGAAGTAGCAGAGCCAAAGAAGGAACTTCCAATTCAAATGGAAAACCGCTTCAAGCACCATATACCAAAACAAATGGTGAAGTGCCCGTCGGGGTTCGAACACTAGTTCGATAAGCCCACAAGGTCGGATATAATTGAATATGCCACTCACGGCCGTTTTATTGACTAATATTTTGAGAATTTTGATTAAAGTTTTGTTAGAAGCTTCTGCTTGACCATTACCCTGAGGATAATAGGGAGTGGACCAGCGATGTTGAATCTTGTATTTTTGGCATAATTTTTTAACATCTTTATTTTTGAAAGGAGTTCCATTGTCAGAGATGAGGTTGGCAGGAATTCCGAACCTGCAAATAATTTGATTAAAAATAAATTTAGAAACTTGTGTGCCAGTGCAGGAAGCTAAAGGCATAGCTTCGACCCACTTCGTGAAATACTCAGTGGCAGTTATGATGAACTTGTGTCCATCAGATGACACAGGATTGATTTTGCCAATAATATCCAAGCCCCATTTAGAAAAGGGCCAAGGAGATGAAATAGCCTGCAACTCTTGTGCAGGCGCATGGACAAGGTCAGCATGTTTTTGACACTTGTCGCAATGGCGCACATACTCATGTGCATCCATTTCCATGGTAGGCCAAAAGTATCCTACCCGAAGGAGCTTTTTAGCAATGGCACTACCACTAAAGTGTCCTCCACAAGATCCATCGTGGGCTTCACTCAAGGCTGATTTAGACTCTTCTAAGTTTAAACATCTTAATAGGATACCTTCAAAAGATCTCCTATATAAAGTATTGCCAATTATTACAAAGCGACTTGCTCGTCGACGTAATAACCGACGCTGGTTTCTATTAGAATTAGCAGGGAAAGTCCCATTTTGGAGAAAATCAAATATGTCTGTATACCAAGGTTCAGGAGTAGTTTCATTGATTAGAAACACATCCAAAGGCTCTAAGCATGACTTATTTGAAGCGGGTTCCTGGAGTCGACGAATAATGATAGTCGCATATTCGTCATCTAACTCCAAGGGCAGGAGAGATGCAGCTGCGGCCATAGCATCAGCTGCACGGTTGCTAGTTCGAGGAATAGCTTCCAAGGTAACTTGATCAAACAAGGACATTAGTTGTAAAACATAGGCCTTATATGGGCGCAGTTTATCATCTCGGGTTTGATAAACTTCATTAATTTGATTTATAACCAATTGGGAATCACCAAAAACTAAAAGGTGTTTAATTTTTAGTGCTAAAGCAGCTCGTAATCCAAGGATTAGAGCCTCATACTCAGCAGTATTGTTGGTGCAAGCAAAGGTCAGTTTGAAGGACAGAGGAATAAGATGTTTTTGCGGAGATATTAAAATAATACCCGCACCAGCCCCACTCATACATCGGGCTCCATCAAAGTATAAGGACCATTGTTCAGGATGGTCTGCCTCTAATTGAAGGCATTCATCTGGAAACTCGATGGTGAGGGGATGAGTAGACTCTAAGGGTGCAGCAGCTAATTGATCTGCTATGATTTGACCCTTAACAGACTTCTGTCCTATGAATGTGAGATCAAACTCGCTTAGAGCAAGAACCCACTTGGCGGTGCGACCCGATAAATAAGGTCGACTCATGAGATACCTTAAGGGATCATATTTGGCAATGACATACGTTTTTTGGCTAAGCATATAATGTCATAATTTTTGCGTAGCAAAAATGACTGCTAGACATAGCTTCTCTAATGTTGTGTAGCGAGTTTCATAACTGATGAAGGTTCGGCTAATGTAATAATTAGCACGTTCTCGTTTTCCATCATCAAGTTGAGCTAACATAGCTCCTAAGGCATAATCTGAAGCTGAAATATATAGGAGAAATGGGCGATCGGATTTAGGCGGTGAAAGCACCGACGGATTAAGGAGGTACTGTTTGAGAAGTTCAAAAGCTTCTCTACATTCTGTGTCCCAATTAAAGGGGACATCCTTCTTAAGGAGTTTAAGAAAGGGACTAGTTTTATCCGCCAGCTTATCAATGAAGCGACGGATAGCTTGAAGTTTACCTTGTAAACTTCGTAATTCAGATATATTAGTAGGTGCGGGCATATCAGTGATAGCCGCAATTTTGAGAGGGTCAATTTCGATACCACGTAAAGAAACTAAAACCCCTAATAGTTTGCCGGATTTAACTCCGAATATGCATTTTGCTGGGTTTAATCGAATGAGATATTCTCGTAATCGATTAAAAACTTTTCGCAAATCATCCAAATGATGATCTTCAATAAGAGAGCGAGCTATAATATCATCCACATAATCATGTAGGATATCATGCATCATATCATGAAAAATGTAGGTCATAGCCCGTTGATAAGTTGCACCGGCGTTCTTTAAGCCAAATGGCATCACTTTCCAACAAAAGGTACCCCAGGGGGTAATAAAGGCTGTTTTAGCCTGGTCTTCAGGAGCTATCCTGATCTGATTATAACCGGAGAATCCATCCATTAAGGACATCATCCCACTTCCGGCAGTGAAGTCAATAATTTGATCCATGTTTGGAAGAGGAAAGTCATCTTTAGGGCATGCAGCGTTGATATCTCTAAAATCGGTGCAAACCCTAACTTTGGTAGCTTCTTTCTTGGTGACTGGAACTACATTTGAGATCCATTCAGGATAATCAATAGCTTGTATAAAGATAACATTCAGGAGTTTTTCTAACTCCCCTTTGACTAGCAGAGCCACTTTGGGATGCATTTTTCTAAGTTTTTGTTTAACCGGTTTAGCATCCGGATGGACCACTAGATGATGCATGACTACGGAAGGGTCTAGACTATATCTTCGTATGTCCAAGCGAAGACATCTTCATACTCTTTAAGGAATGTGATGTATTGTTCTTGTTTTTCTTGACTTAGTTCTGCTCCAATATTGATTATGTGAGGATTGTCCTCAGCTCCAATGTTAATTTTAATGACATTTTCTACCTCCATGTGTAGATCTCTTTCAAAATTAGGTGGGGCGGGTGAAACGCCCAATTCTTGTAATTCTTGTAAGGTTAATTTAGATAATTCATTCTGAGGATCAGTGGCCTCAAGTTGGGCTATAGTTGGTATAGAACCATCAAAATAAAACCCATTGTGTAACATCTCTTCAACAGAGACATCATGGAAGATATCTCCTTCCAACTCTTCATCGGGGTCAGCAATCATTTCAGGGTATGCTATGGATAGCATGTTGCATGAAAATGACTGATTTTTAAGAGGCAAATCAACATGCCTATCCAAATAATCTTGATAGCATATGAGGTGATCATCCTCTTCAAAAGGAAAGGGTTGTCCCTTACTAGGAAATAGGCCCACACCACAGCAGGCAGGCCACGGTTCTACCTCGAAAGGTTCTTTCATGCCATTTTGGAAAGGTCCTAAGCCTTTCCCTTCATATCCCATTTTAAGCATCATGGGTTTAGCTTTAATATAATCATTGGTAAAATAACACCGAGCGTATCCCTCATGATGAGTTTTGATATTCCGAGGGATTCTTCCCCAGTCATATCCTTTATAAATGAAGGCACAACTCCCGACTTGGTAAGTACTTCCCATAGGTTGTGGGAGGCCCAAAGTACGAGGAGATGGCGGCAATTTATTTAAAAGGTTTGAATCTTGCATGAAAGCATTCATTTTTTCTGATATTAAGGTTGTAGATAAATCTGGTAATAGTTCATCAGAAAGGGCATAAGATGTAGAAGGCTTATTACCTATGTCTTGAGATGTGGAAGGTATGATAGATGTATCTAGAGGTTTTGAATTTGTAGGGGTAGTAGTTGAAGGATTGGTTGTAGATTTAAAATCTTTTTGAGGTTCTAGAATAATTTGTTTAGAGGGTTGTTGATCTATATAGGAGGATGAAGTTAATGGAGGAGGAATAGGGGAAGTTATGGGTTTATGTTTCACAGTTTTAGATGAAAAAGAAGAACTAGGATGTGTGGATGACAGAGCAGGGCAAAATTGCACTCCAACTGGTTCTGCCAAAGCACACATATCAAAAGGTCTAGGGTCACCATGAATAGTGACCAACTGATTTTTAAACTCAAATTTAACACATTGGTGTAAAGTTGATGGGACCGCTCGCATGGCGTTGATCCAAGGGCGACCCAAAAGTATATTGTACGATGTCGGGCAATGTACAATAAACACGGTTGTTTCTAGGGTTCTAGGACCAACTTGCAATGGAAGGGTAATAACTCCACACGTTTCTTGTGTTTCGTCATTAAAAGCTTTGATGATCATATCAGTTTTCTTCATTTCATCACTTCTAAAGCCAAATCGTTGGTAGAAGTCAAAGGTGCAAATGTTTAGAGATGAGCCATTATCAATCAAAACTCTTTTGACAACTACATCTCCAATTAAAGCAGTAATGTATAAGGGATTGTCCTTATGTAAACTGTGTTGCGGGATATCTTTATCCCGAAAGTCAATACAATCAATCTCTCGAGTGATGATAGTATTGGCCATAGCTTCAGGTTGAATGTTTTGAGGTACCATCATTTGGCTCAATGTAAGCATCAACTCATCCCTATGGGTGGGAGAGGATCTTAATAAATCTAAAAGGGAAATTCTGGCCGTAGTGTTAGACAATTGCTCATTAATGCTGTAAGGGGGTTTAGATTGGATATTAGGAGCATGATTCCCTTTATGGGGGTTTTTCAGGACGAATGGAGCTGATCCATCATTCTGGTTTGGTTCTTGTTGAGAGTTTTGAGCTTGTTGTCGAGTAACGACTCCAATGGTACCTACAATGTTATAGTGAAGACGTTGAACTGGTCTCGGTTGAGCATTAATGGCTTGTTCATTTGAAAGGAATATATTAGAAGAAGGTCGAGTAGTGACTCTTCTAGGAAACGGTTCTTCTGGAACATTATCATCTGTGACAGGTTGAATAGGATCTGATTCATTTTCAGAACTATTCGATTGGTTTGAAGTAATGTCTAGTTCACTTTCACTATCTGATTCTATATCACTAGAATCAGAAGTTTGAAAATTATGTAAGGGCCTGGTCGTAACTAGGGATAAGGTCGTGTCAAATATTTGAGGATCCCGAATAGGTAATTGTCCGCTAATGGTTCCTACATATCGGGTAGGAGGGGGAACATTATGATGTTCGATTTGATTGGCTACCTCTTTACCATGTCTTGGTAAAGGGTGTTGAAATATGTCTAAAGTTTGATTGGCGTTTTGATTTTGATTTTGGGGAATGGTCTTTTGAGTATTATTAGGAGGGTTTTGTTTAGGTTGGAAGGCTTGCACTTCCATTTCATTATTGTCAATCAAATCTTGTATTTTATGTTTCAATCTCTTACAAGCGTTGGTAGAATGTCCAGGTCCTCTATGGAAATCACAGTGCAAATCAGCTCTATATCCGGGTATACTTGGGTCAGGTTCCCGGATAGCGGGTAATTGGATCAAACCTCTTTCGAGTAATTGAGGTAAAATAGTTGACAAAGGTTGGTTTAATCTAGTGAATTCTCGAGGAGGCTTGTCAGGAGGTTTCAATATGAATTTTTCTGTTGTCTTTGTTGTATTGACATTTGCAACATTCCTGCTGTCAGTGACTCCATCACCGACAACCTGTTTGTTTTTATATTGATTTCTGGATGTTTTCTCATCATCCTTCTTCCTAAGTTGGCCTCTCCTAATGAGGGCATCTTCTACTCTTCGAGCTAAATCTATAGCTTGATCGAAGGTAGTTAGGGTAGCAGTCGATAACTCATAAGATATCTGTTCTTGTAAATTATTGATGAAAATGTCTAACATTTCCCTATAGGGTAGCACAAAGTGCAGTTTTCCTGTCAATTGCCTCCATCTAGCTAAGAAATCGGCAAAGCATTCATCCTTATCTTGTTTTAAATTGTATAGGTCTTTAATAGTTACATGCCTCTCGATGTAGGCACTAAATTGATGGACAAATGATTCAGCTGTTTCTTCGAAGTTTCTTAAAGAATGAGTGGGCAATTGATAGTACCACTCTAATGCCATTCCACCTAAACTTTTGGGGAACATTTTTAGTAATAGCAAGTCGTCATGCGATATGTCGTGACATGCTATCCTAAACATGCGAAGATGCTCTATGGGATCTTCGGTTCCTTTATATATAGGCAGAACAGGCATGGGAAAATGCTTAGGATATGGTTGAGCTACAACTATGGGATCCAAGGGTTGACTACAAATCTCTCGATAATTATACGAGGGATGGTAGGGATCTATTTGGTCCATACGTGAAGCCAATTGTTTCACCATAGCTTCCAGATTACTAGTTTGCCCCCCATATTGGTTTGGTAGGGCATTGACATGAGTGTTATGGGCGTAGGATGGAGGAACATGCAGATTAGATGCCATGTTACTGTTGTGTAAATTATTGGTAGGAAAAGTATTATGGAGGAATTTTGAAGCTGTATTATGTTGTATTCCAGATTGTTGAAAGTTTGTATTTGGCTTTGTTTTAGGTTTCTGTTTATTTAAAGCATTTTGCTCAATAGTTTGGCGGAACAAAGTAGTGAAGGGAATTTTCTTTTGTGCGGGAGTGATTTTAGGTTGAGTAACAAGTTCCTTAGGAGGTTGGGTAACCTCGTTGTTTTGACATGCTTTGGGCTATAGTGACCATATCCGTATTGGATGGTCCACCCTTGTCACTTTCTTGATCAATGAAAGACAAGGGGTTAGTCCGCATATTGCATATATATTCCATGGCCGCTTGAGTTTTACTAATTTGCCCTTTATCAAGGCGAATTGCCACATTAAGGTCATCAATGTTTTCCATGAGAAATCTCTTGAAATGCTCTGCATTGTCAAAGGCAATAGCTCCATTAGGAGCTACTCTAGGGGATGAGGATCCATCCTCTTTAACACTTGCTTCTTGTTCCTTATCTTCCCCTAAGTCTTCATCTGATTGACCTAGGGTTTCTCCTTCCGGATTTGTATCTCCAAGAAGGACATTTGGGTTTTCAGTTGTATCTTGTAACCAATCTTCTCCTTCCCCTAAAGTTTCTTTACCATTCCTAAGTTTAGGCATGGTGCTAAGTTTTGATTTCAGCAAATATATATATATATATATATATATATATATATATATATATATATATTATTTATTTGCAACAAATTAAGAGGTATATATTTACTATATACCTACTACAATATTTTAAAAATGAAATGTTTAAGTTTTTGCTAAGTTTTTTATTTTTAGTTTTTCTTTAATTTTTTTTGAAACAATACAATAAAGAACAAATAACACAATAAATGCAAGAGATAATAAGACTGAAAGTAAATGAGCTAGTTTTCTATGAACAACTTATGAATATCATTAATAGGTTCGAGTTGTTCAGGGGTCATGAAATGTTCTTCTTCAAATTGAAAGTTTTCCTTTAAAAATTTGATGAAAAGGGCTATGGTGATATTGTCTATCTCAGATGTTGGTTGATAATAATAATTCTCACGACAATATTTACAATATAACATAGCTCTAGGAGTTTTGTTCCATCTTCTCCTAATTATAAGATCAGCTTCTAAGGAATCTATATGAACTAGAAATGGGCGCACTATAACTGTGTCTTCGAGATTTTCCTTGAAAGTTAAAAATTTTGAAGATACAAGAGCTCTCCTATAGGCTAACCATCTATGGCAGGCTCTCTGAAGTTCATGATAAAAAACTAGTTGGTGAGGATCCAGGATTCTATCCAAGACTAGCCTCTTAATTTGCTTAAGTTGTGTGGACCTAGATGAGATGAGACTAAGTCTCCTATCAAGTTCGTCCCACAAGGATTGATTCCTACTCGTTTCAGGGATACTAAGGACAGAATTAACTTCTATAGCTGCCAATTGATTTTCTACGTTTATAGTAACTGCTAACCTCTTTTTAGGAGCTACCATCTAAACATGACTTTAAACCTTAAATGTTTTAAAATGCATCTAAGTTTTAGTTGTTCTAATTTTTTTGTTTTTGTTTTTGTTTTTGTTTTCAAAAGGTTATGATGCATTCACGTCGGGTTCACCAAAATGTATCGCTCCAAATTTTTCGCATCCCTACCTTCAGGCTATAGGATCCGCGCCCGAAGGAGGATGGGAAAAGGATGGTGCGGTACCTCGGACTGAGAGGACTTTGCGAAGGTCCCGCCTCTCAAGGGAGGTGTATTTTGGTGATTTTTCGACGGATGGTGGGTTCACCAGGAAACATTTAGCGGCAGTTTCCACGCCTAGGTTTTGGAATGTGTTTAGATGAGTTCGTTTTAATCTTAAGCATTCATATCCTAGGTTTGGCCGAATGAATCTAAATTAAACTACATGAAAATGCAACTTTCATGAATACAGCAAACAGATTAAAAAAGCAAAAAATAGAGAATTTACAGGAGGAAAATGGGGAATACCTGATCCGGATGTCTGAAGAAGATTCTGACGTTTGAAGCAGTCTGGATCATCTGGAATTCTACAGAATCACCTGCAATCTGACAGATCGTCATCGAAATCTCGAGACAAATCATCCGAGATCCGACAATCGTAATGAAATCGTCTAGACCGACGAATCGTCTGAGATCTGACGAATTCATCAGACGAATTGTCGAGACCTGCAAGACAGAAAATAGATGCAAAATACAAGAAGTCCTACTGTGCTAACAGAGGCAAATTACACCAAATAATAAAATGAATACTGAGCAATAGTTTAAAACAACAATCCTAGCAAATTTCTGTATTTTAACAACAAATCATGAACTTAATGTGCAATCTAAGCTAAATGGGTGAACTCCAAATGCAAAATAATATAAACACTGAGTAAATGATCTAATTTGCAGGATAAAATGACAAAGAAAAGGTTGAGAAAAGCAAACTCTAGGCACTGATTGCCTCGATGTGGACAGCAGTCGAGATCGTCTCGCATCAGTACGAAATCGTCTCGCATTTGACGGGATCGCCTCCGATCTGAACAGGTTCATCGACGACGATGGATGCTGGCTCCGACTGAAAAATAGTGATGTACCTGCAACAAAATTGCTATGGGACTAGTGCAAAAGCAAGATTAGGATGTTTTGACGCAGAGGGAATCACTTTGCAGAAAATTTCAGCCAGGGGTTGGGGAGGGAAAATCCTAGAGGTTAAATAGGCTTAGGGGGAGTAGTTAGGAGGTTGGAGATCATCCCAATTTGGGAGATCTCCAACGGGGGAGGGTCCCAACGATGCAGACACGCTTCTGCCCAGATTGGAGACCCGTTGGAACAGATTCCAACTATGCAAATTCAGTTTTGCGACAAGATCGTCTGGACGTCCTAGTCCAGACGAAATCGTCAAATCTGGGGCGATATCGTCTGATCGGCGACGATATCGTCAAACGGTCAAAACAACCTCTAAAAATGGCACGGAAAAGGGGGAAACGGATTTCTCGACGGTTAACGGGCGGTTTGGGAGGTTAAATTTGAATTTAAATTTATTTACTAAGGTGAATGTAAATTTTATAATTTTACTGCGCCAATTTTAGGGTGCTACAGTCGTCCTTGCCATCCAAAAGCCACCATTCATGGGAAAAGATCAATTGATCCTCTTTTAGGATAAAACCAAGAAATGTTACAGCATAATAGGAATTGATCTGCACGATAGAAATAGTATATTTTCTATTTGTAATAAATATTATGTATCTATAAAAGTATAGCTCCCATGTCGGTTGAGCTGAAGGAGAATAAGTAATAGAAAAATAGATAGTTTTCAGCTTTGTAACAATCTGTAGCACCAGAACTGTAATGCCATTTTCAGAGTAATAAATTGCAGTTCTTTTGTTAGATTTTGTTCTGATTTTAAATTAGTTAAGAAGTGTTTTTCACCTCCTTTTATATTAGGAAGTATGGGTGCACTTTCAGATCTAGAAGGAGGGATTTTATGGCAGGTTTTAATCTATAATTTTGCTGTAGCAGAATTAATAGATTGCTTGCCAGATTTCATTTTCTTGTTTTTATTTTGTATTAAGTGATTTATGTGTTTCTATTATGTTTGTGTACAAAATTTGTGTGTATGTCAGATGATAAATTATATTAAGCATTTATTTCTTGTCTCCTTTGCTTTCAATGTTCTCCTATTTTTATGTTTTAGCAACTTTCAATTTCAAGCATATTTCATTTTGCTATCAATTCCTATAGTAGAAGCTTGATGACCTTTTGTGGCAAGGCATTGATAGGTGTTTCATTTCCAAGCATCACTTCCATTCTGCAAGAGTAAAATAGGTTTCAATTTTGCAAGTGTAATTTAGGATTTCATTTCAGCAACATTTCAATTTAGCAATTTCAATTCTGTCATTTCAATTTTGCAAAAGTAGATTAGATTTCAATTTAGCAATTTCAATTCATGCAATTGTAGTTAATTGTTAAATTTTGCAACTTAGATTTAGTTTTCAATTCCTGTAATTTATTTCAGTTTCCATTCTTTAGACTAGGTTTAGTGTGACACCAAAAGGCTAAACCAAAATCTACTTCACCAATAAATGCTTGAAATCTGAATGCCTGAATTGTACTCTGCCCTAGCCTTCTATCGTAGATAGCCTTGGACACCACCTCGGATTGATAAATCATTTATATTAAATGATGAGACTCAATGACACTCATCATGTGGTGGGTGGTTTGTTTTTTTTGTTGTTTTTTGTGTTTTTTTTCGTTTTTGGGTTTTTTTTTTTTTTCTCTCATTATCAAGAAACATAATATCTCTTAAAATATTTAGAAAAGTCATCTGCTAGTAATGCCCTTTTTATATCCATATCATCAGGGTAGTATAAAAAAATTTGTACTAGGTGTTGGGAAGATATCATGGTAGATATACAAGACTATCCCTTGAACAAAATAGCCATATCAACTACCTATAGCATTTGTTCATAGGGACATATCAATGATGAATGCCATTTACTTCCACAACTTAGAGATGCAAAATCTGTTGCCTAGTCTAAATTCTTCTCAAAGAGAGATCCCAACAACAACAAATAGGGCAAGTAAATCAACCACCACCTTCATCCCAACCTGTGGCCAATATGAATAATACAGGACAGGCAAACCCCTGTCTATGTAAGCTGAATCTATTAAAAAAAATCACAAAACTTTTGCATAATCAAAATAGGAGTTTACAACTTAATGGTGATCCTAGAGTTTTCCATTATTACTTAAATATTGTTAGTATTTTACCGTGCTAAACCGCAACCTAGCAATTCTTAGCCTACACAGACAATAGTTGATCTCATTAGAGGTGATCCTACTTGACAAGTAGTTGATCTGCTAAAGTTGTACACTTCTTGTCTTATTGTGCAAACCAAAAATATTTCTTTTTTAGCCCAACTTGTGATCAGTCTGAATAATACAGGATAGGCATCCCCTGTCTATGTAGCTGAATCTGGTAAAAAAAAAACTGCAGGAAATGTTATTGACTGCAGCAACATCCAACTATGCTCAAACAAGAACTTACCTGAGCTTGAAGAGATAAAATTCAATAGAGATACACAAAAACCCTTTAGTCTAGACACATAAATCAGCCTTGGATAAAGGAGAAAAACTAGAAAATATGCACATAGAAAATTTACTTCCATTAAGGATAAATTTTGTCCTCCTAAGAATGAAACAAACTAAAGTACAACCAAGGAAATTCTTGAACATTATTGGTCGGTTGACTTATGAACAAAAAGCAAAATTGTTTGCTGTTTTGAAACAATATTTCAATCCCTTTGCATGGAATTACAAGGGTATGTCAAGATTTCATCTTGATGTATACACTTAACATACTTGAGAATTGGCATTGAATTGTTTCAAGTACAAATTGACAAGATTTTGCAGATTAGGAGGCATGGACAAACACTTGATTGAAGAAATTTTCAGATATGAAGCAGTGTTTATTTCTTCCATTGGTGATTCATAGAGGAATTTAGTGGTGAATGAATATTGCTTTCGGGTATACCATGCACCATTAACTAAGGAGGAGTTCTTGAGGTGAACAATTGGATGTACACAGAATGGAGGAGAATTTCTCTTCCATGTCAGATTCAAAGTGATGATAAAAGTTTGACAAAAAAGAGAAATACAAAAAAAAAATAATAATATTGCTTGTGAACTTCCTTCATGGGCACAAGCAAGACAAGAGAAAAATCTGAAAAAGAGAGAAAAAAAAAAAAAGAGGAAAAAGAGAGAAAAAAAATCAGCAAAAGGCATGTCCCACAAAATGGGGGTACATGAGGATAAGCATCAATTTCAGCATGGAGGAGGAACAATGAATTCAACACTTCATTTCCAGTAATAAGGAGTTAAATTATGACATAAGCAGATTCTTACTACTCATCTAGAAAGGAAGGTTGCATCATTGTTACAAATTTCAACAAAAAAAGATGGTGTTTTCATACAAAGATTGACATGTTTTTGTAGAATAAGGATTTATTATTTATCCAAATAAGAGTGAGAGACATTCTCTCTCATTGTAGCCTCATGAGAGATACTCTTTTATTGAGGCACTTGAAAAAAAAAGAAAAAAGAAAAAAAAATGACAGAAGTTGGTTGAAAACCAGAAATGGCAGCCTCTTCTAATGAAAAAAAGAGATGAAAAAAATGAATAATTCAGTAGTGAAAACCTCCTTGAGGCACTATTGAGTTGGCTTGCATGAAAACTAGTTTTCTGGTATGCATTGCCTTGTTGATCCACCCATCATTGTTCCACCATTGTACAAATCTCACATTGCTCATGTGTATATTTATGTTTTCAGATAGCTTGCTAACAATCATCAGAAGCAGCTTGTAAGGTGCATGATTAATTTTTAGGACAGTAAGGTGTGTGTTTCTTGCATTTAAGTCATAGTAAGCATTTAGAATTTAATGTATGATAATCGGTATTTAGCATAAACTATTCATACAATATTGATAAGTTGAAAATGGAACATGATCAAAATGTCAAGAAACACCCCCTTTTGCCCTTAGTTGCATGAGAATTTCAAAACTATACAAAAACCTGATTTTGGGATAGACATGGCATAAATTCTATCTCAATTAGTAGGGCAGGTTTCAGAAGTAGGACTGCAAGTTTATCTCACAATTGGCTCATAAATTTGAGGAAGAAAATCTGGAAAGTGCACCTAAAGATTCAGTTTTACTACTGTTGCAATAAAATAACAATATACAAAATGAAGAATAACATCTAAACAAAAGGATAGAGAGGGGATTTTTGATGTTATGGAAGGCTTATACACACTAGATATGGGCCCTCAACAGAATCTGTAGCTAACTTTTGCATATGAGGTCATTTTTGCATTTTCTGATGCATCTTCGAAATGAGCAGGATATCTTCGAAATGAGCAAAAACTATACCATAATTGCTAAAAATGTTGTAGAATAGCAAAAATAGTAGGGCACATCAAATATTAAGGTTCCTAAAGCTCAAAATCATCTCACCACAAGTAGTCCATCCCTCCAAAAAGTTTCAAAATCAAAATTTTATCAATTTTGTTCAAAAGGTGCAAACAACAAGAATAGGCATTCAAGTTGAAATATTGTTAAAAATAGAAAATTCCACTAGTAGTAGTGCATCTTCCAAATATGGTTCCACAATAAGGCTATTGTAAGATGAGTCACATGATACCAAGTCTTTAAGAGGTACCTTGCAGCACTAAAACTTGTAGAAGGGCAGAAAAAGAGTTATAATTGCAGTAATTGCAAAAATTGCAATATTTAAGGATGAAAGTGCAGAAGTAAAAAAGTTGCAAGTTGCAAATGAAAAAAAATATGCAAGAAAAAAAAAGAAGTAAAAAAAATTGAAAAAAATTGATTGAAAAAAAAAATTGCAAGGTTGTAGAAAAATGAAATACATGTGCTTAAATTGCAAAATACTTGGTGTAGTGCAGCAAGGAGAAATTTATCAAGTAGTAGAGGGCAAAGGATATTTTTCACAAAGATAAAACCATCATATTACTATGGCCTACTAGGATGCATGAGGGCATGCATCAGTTCAAGCTGGGGGGAATAATGAGGCCTAAAAATGCCTAATTTTTACACTATGTTTGACTAACAAATTACTAAACATGACAAATTTAAATTCCAAATAGTTTATTAGAATATATATTTGTTAAGTGTTTGCATGATTTTATGTTTGGAACATTATACCCCTATTTTTGACTATTTTCAACATTTTATGCACTATTTCGATTGATTAAGTACCAAATAAAAACTATAGTAAAATTACATTGTGATGGCATGAATAGATTCCTCTTATCAAGAACTACAACTTTGCTTTTTGAAGCAAGTCAATCTGAGCTGTAGATAAAAAGTTATGAAGGTTTCATCATGTTCATGCCTTAGTCTTTTCTGGAGTTGTTAACAGGTACAAATATGCATTAATGGTGACATTGGCAAATCTACTGGAAATGATCCAAAGTGATTTAAGGTACGAAATTCATACCAATGGTACTTCATAGTACAGAGAACACATGACCCAAATTTTAAGGCATATGGAAAAGTAATTAGAAAGTTATTGGGCCTACAAAATGACAGTTTCACACTTTTTGACAACTAGAAATTTTGGTGAAAATCTATGTTAGAGGCCAACTTTACAGTGATGCTGGAAGCAACTCCTGAAGATTTAAGAGCTGAAAATTGAACCAAGTGTAGTTAATAAAACCAAGAACATGTGGATACAATTTGATATACATTGGAGTTATGAGGAACAATTTATGAGCACTCCAAAAGGGTAGTTGGGCATGTTTTGACAGCTGGAAAAACAGGATTTTCCATACAAATTCTAGCAAGTTGACATTGAATGGCAAGGCATGGAATTCACACATGGAGAAGGATAAAAGCTATTGCAACCATTTATTAAGAGATAACCCACCTGAGAAAAGCAGCTGAGATAACTTGAAGACCACACAGTTAGTCAATCCGAAGATCTTCGGATTGAGCAGACATCTTCGGATTGACAGAATGCAGTTTCTTCGGATTGAGCCAGTTATCTTCGGATTGATAGCAAAAAGTACTTTTTGAATTTTTGATTGTTTTTTGATGGTGGAAAAAGAGAAATAAGGTTGAGAAGGTTAAGGGAAAATATCCCCCAACTGTCTTTGTCATCCTTGCCATCCAAAATCCACCATTCATGGGAAAAGATCAATTGATCCTCTTCTAGGATAAAACCAAGAAATGTTGCAGCATAATAGGAATTGATCTGCAGGATAGAAATAGTATATTTTCTATTTTCAAATAAATCTTATGCATCTATAAAAGGATAGCTCCCATGTCGATTGAGCTTAAGGAGAATAAGTAATAGAAAAATAGACAGTTTTTAGCTTTGTAACAGTCTGTAGTAGCAGAACTATAATGTCATTTTCAGAGTAATAAATTGTAGTTCTTTTGTCAGATTTTGTTCTGATTTTAAATTAGTTAAGGAGTGTTTTTCACCTCCTTCTAGATCAGGAAGTATGGGCCCACTTTCAGATCTAGAAGGAGGGATTTTATGGCAGGTTTTAATCTGTAATTTTGCTGTAGCAGAATTAATAGATTGCTTGCCAGATTTCATTTTCTTGTTTTTATTTTGTATTATGTGATTGATGTTTTCTATTATGTTTGTGTACAACATTTATGTGTGTGTCAGCTGACAAATTAGATTAAACATTTATTTCTTGTTTCCTTTGCTTTCCATGTTTTGTTATTTTTATGTTTCAGCAGCTTTCAATTTCCAGCAGATTTCATTTTGTTGTCAATTCCTATAGCAGAAGCTTGACGACCTTTTGTGGCAGGGCATTGACAGGTGTTTCATTTCCAAGCATCACTTCCATTCTGTAAGAGTAAACTAGGTTTCAATTTTGCAAGTGTAATTTAGGATTTCATTTTCAACAACATTTCAATTTAGAAATTTCAATTCTATTATTTCAATTATGTAAAAGTAGATTAGATTTCAATTTAGCAATTTCAATTCATGCAATTATAGTTAAATTTAATTTTCTAAACTTAGAATTAGTTTTTATTTCTTGCAAGTTTCCATTCTGTAGATTAGGTTTAGTGTGACACCAAAAGGCTAAACCAAAATTTGCTTCACCAATAAATGCTTGAAATCTGAATGCTTGAATTGCACTCTACCCTAACCTTCTATCGTAGATAGCCTTGGACACCACCCCGGATTGATAAATCATTGAGATTAAATCATGAGATTCAATGACACTCATCAATATGACCCATCCTCATATGTTGTAGGAAATTAGAAGCCATCCTTCCAAACTGCACAACAACTCCCTCCCCAACAGGAACCACAAGCATTTCCTCAAACCTCACACCCGTACTCTTCACAGGAGTCCCAGCCATCGTCCTCCCAAGAGCCATTTTTCACCATATCTGAAGGCATCTCCTAGAATCCCCTTCAGATGCAAGATGCACAAACCCAAGTGGGAGTGTACACATACACCTTCCCCTCGACCCAAGATCCTACTTCGACAGCTTACCCTACCTTTTTGGTAGCTTTTTCGCCAATCTCCCAGGTATCTAGAGTGTACGATACCCAACCTTTAGTGCCACCTTTGTCTGCGATGACTTTTAGGATACCGTCACCTCCTCCTATCCAAGCTCCCACTACCAATCTCTTTCCCACCTATGGATTGAGACTAACAACTTATCCACCCACCCCACCAAGCTATTCCACGTAGTTTAGCTTCCCTACTTCCTACCCTCCAGGATAGAGATAGATCCCATCCTTTGATACCTCATCTCGACCACCCCTAGTACCGGTAGCCCCAACACCTACACCATTACCAGCTGCACCTAGCTTCTTTATGCCTCCTCCATCTTGGTCATCACCACCCATGGCCCAACCATTACAATAGGCTCCAACCCAACAAGTACCTACACCACAACCACATGCCTCCCAGTCACAGTACTATTACCCATAATAGACACCTACCCCACAACCTAGTGTGCCCATAGATACGATAGCACATGTCACCTAGTACCCACCTTACCAGGATCAGGTGCAATAGTATTCTTCACAATACTAGGAAGAGCAACAATACCAATATCCACCACATCCATAGACTCAACCTACCATAGCCCAGTCTCCCACCCCTATGACACCCAAACTTCAACTCTTATGAGATGAAGTCAAAATGTTGAACCTACGCACCTCTAGCTATGGGCCACAAAAGCCCTGTTATGATGAACTATGCAACGAGCTAGTTCACCCATCAGTTCCCATTCCTCCCTACCCCTATCACTTCAAAATACCAAATTTTGACAAGTACAGAGGTAAGGAAGACCCTAGAGAGCATGTGAGCAATTACCGCTCATCCTGCTATCAGCTTCATAGTAGTAATCCCCTCATGTTGCGTACCTTCTCCCTTTCACTCATGGGGCCAGCATTGGATTGGTACAACATGCTCCCATGCCATAGCCTGTATACTTTTGAGTAGCTAGCCAATTCCTTCCTAGAACACTTTTCCATCAACATCAAGAAAAAGACCACATTTTTTGATGTGTACGCCTTACGATAGGCTGATGACGAACCCATCACTGAGTTCGTTGCCAGATGGAGAGTGATTATCCATGACCTCACCCATAGCCTCCCCACTACTGAGCTCGTGACACTCTTTTCCAAGAGTTGCCACAAACACATCTCCACATCCCTCCAACTTCATCAAAGCCACACTTTTGAAGATGCCATTTCACAAGAAAAATTTATTGAAGACATTAAGGTTCAATCTAGGAAAATTAAGTTGAGAACCAAATCCAACTATAACCCCAACTTCCACTTCAATAGGACCACACCAAATCAACCTTACCCTCGACCACCTCAAGCCAACCAAGTCACAACCGCTACCCTAGCACCAACACCGACTCCTCCACCCTATACACCACAGCCACAAGCATTCCATACTAATGCTCCTACTCCACCTAGACCACAACAATACCGAGGCATGCACCCATAGGTTCCACCATGCAACCTCACACCATTATCCAAACCATTACCAATGCTATTTCATATATTGTATGAGGGCAACCATCTCCTCCTACCCGAGATCCACCCATTGGATCCAAATGCACCCAAGCCTCATGGATACAATGAGCAACTCTTTTATCCTTTCCATAGGCAATGTGGCCATGATATCGATTCGTGTCGCTCCTTCTATGGGTAAGTTCAAGACCTAATCGATAGGGGCATCATCCAGGTAGCAAACCCTTTAGCCCCATAGAATCAAAATTTAGGGATTTTTCAAAACCCTCTACCTGATCACAGAGGACCCAATCCTCCTAGACCTCCAAACAATCCCCCAGTGCCACCTCACCAAGTGAACAGTGTCCAACGTGATCCTCCATCACGTGGTGTAGTAGGTATGATCAACCTTACTACGAGGAACCAACGGTACCCATCATGCCAGACAACACCTATTGTTTCCCCGCCAGCCCAGTTCACATCACCACAAGTACCTCAAATGCCTACTACCATACCACCACCACCTCAAAATGTGATTACCATCCATGGTAGCCTAACCCATCAGTTATGTAATGCCCCCACATGGCTATCCATATTTGATCTCCTACAATAGTCTCAACCCCATCACGAGGCATTGAATGACATCCTACGCTCCATTGACCTAGAGACACATGACACAAATACCTTTGTCAATTTTGTAGGAAATATCCCATGATGCCTCCAGCCCTCAATTAGCTTCCATGACCATGAGATAACGAAACTCGTTGGAGAAGGAGCAGATCCCCCTCTCCACATACAAGCCACGATCAATGATATCACCTACAAGTGGGTACTCATTGACATGGGCTCATCCATTAGCATTATATCTACAATAGCTCTACATCACCTGCATATCCCACCAGCCCATTTTGCCACACCTTCCCTTGACCTACGTGCATTCGATGGCTCCATGAGACCTACCATAGGATCCATAGTTTTACCTATCCATGTAGGCATCCATACCATCTCTATCCTCTTTCACATCATCCAAGGGGAAATGCAATACAATATTCTCCTTGGTCACCCATGGATTAGAGACATGCAGTGTGTCCCTTCCACACTACACCATTGCCTCAAGTACATCCACAATGGACTCGTTCACTGTGTCCCAGCCGATGGAGATCCATTCAAGTTTTGCAACATTGTAGACCTTCCCCCTGCACCATCATTTTCATCCTCCCAACTATTCCCCGTGTCCTCTCATCAGTCGGTAGGAGCATCGATATCCTCCCCAACTTCCACCTCAACATCCTAGTGTTCATCAAGAGCACAAGCCTCGATGTCCGCACCATTAGCACCATCTTTCATGGGACCCAAAACCTCTACCATACCTTTCTCATCACCATCCTTATGGCCTCCACAATCATCCCAGCCTCTACCATTCCAATTTCCACCTACGGTACCACAACCACCATCGCCACCCATTACACAACCTATCATGTTACCTCCCCCATCCTTGCCTATGGAAGCCCCTATCCTTCCTATGCCACAAACACCTCCCCTTCCTTTTTGACCATGGCCTAGGACATTCACTTCTCCATGTAGCCTAGTGCCTACGTCGATACCTTCCCCCACATAGACCAAACATCCTATTCAAGCTACAACAACCAAATGTCATGAATAAGAACAACCAACACCCAGTTTAGATGAACAACTCCCACACCCTTCAACCGCTACCATCAGAGAATCTTAGATTTCACCTTCATCATCTGATTTTGACACCCCACCCCAGTCTCCAGATCATGCCACACCATGCATATCCATTTTCATGACAAATGTTGGCCTAGGAGACTATAATGTATATGACGCCCACGTACGTGATCCCCCTATCCAATCTACCCATGATTTTGGTCACCCTACAGCCTCGGTCCTTACCATCGGAACCATCATACAATTAGGAGGTCCCAAAAATCATACCAATTTTGTTTATGCAGGAGTCGACTCTTCGATCCCCCCACCAGCTTCTCCTCCACCATAATCCAACTTTTGTGGTATGCTAGACCACATGGCCAACCCTCACTTCACCTTGCGCTACCTATAATATTTTCATTGGCATGGATTCAAGCTGGGCTACTATGAACAAGGATTACGCACACCTATCGATCCTCGAGTTCAGTCACCGACCGACAAATCTGGTATAGGCTATAATCCAAGAGCAGTTCATACCTTAGAAGATGAACTCCAAGACCTATCCCTCTATCCTACTCCCCTTCCAATGCACACCCTAGAAGAATATGTCAACATGGACATTATGGAGGACACTTCATCACCTCATTCTACCATTGCAGTCCCCTACGACTTCTTTTAGGAATCCTCTATGTCTGACACCTCCTCATTCTATTATGTTGATAGACTGACAAACCAATTCACTACCTTATCCTTAGATGCACCACCAATAGAACCTGATACAGTCCCTCCTGAGTCATCACCGACACACTTAGCCATATTCCCACCTATACATAGGCAACTACAGAGAGCAGTTGCTCATTCTTGTTCACCTCCAGTTGTTCTATGACCTCCCTTGAGTCTTTTAGGGTGCTCACAAACCACCGAGCCCTACTCACCAGATTCTTCCCCACCTACTTCACCTACAACATCGATCAATATGGTTGAGGTAGACTTGTTCTCTCCCCTTCATTACAGTCACCAGCAGACTCAAGATGATACCCCAAATCCAAATTTTATAGATCTCATGCATATATCACCCATACCAGTACCTCGAGATTTCCTTCTTTCACCTCATGTCTTGCAGGTGGCAAATGCTCCTTCCTCATCCACGCCACCCCAAGTCCCTCAAGTATCTCACATGAGCATCTACGTAGATGATGAATATGAGTTCAGAGAGGCCATCGATGACCTTAACCTCATCCCCATACCCGAATAGTTACATGATGGATCTCACATGCTCATTGAAGACACTATCGATGTTGACATTGGTGATGATCCCAAAAATCCCCACATCCTTAAACTAGCCACTAGCCTCTCACCCAAGGAGCGCATTGCCTTCACAAACTTCCTTTGCAAGTACATTCAAGTTTTTGCATGGTCATACAAGGACATGCCAGGACTTGACCCTACCATAGTGGTTCATAATCTCATACTCGATCCTAATGCCAAACTGGTAAGACAAAAGTTATGATGCATGCATCCAACTATCACATTAATAGTGAATTCCAAGCTCCAAAAGCTCCTAGATGTCGATTTCATTGTACCCATCGACTATCCCGAATGGGTATCCAACATGGTCCCTATACCTAAGCCATCTAGTGAAGTTCATGTCTACATGGATTTTCATGATTTAAACAAAGCTTGTCCCAAAGAAAATTTTCCCCTACCTAACATCGACTCCCTTTTCGACTCCATAGTAGGTCATGAGATGATCTCCCTCATGGATGGATTCTCTGGATACAATCAAATCAGGATCAACCCAACCGATCAACACAAAACCTCCTTTACAACACCCTAGGGGACCTTTTGCTATAAAGTCATGCCTTTTGGCCTCAAAAATGCTGGGGCAACCTACCAACATGCAATGACCTATATCTTCCATGACTTGATGCACAAAAATATTGAAGACTATGTAGATGATCTCATCACCAAATCCAAGAAATGTGCAGACCATCTCGAAGATCTCCATCAGATTTTTGATCGATTATTAGAACACAATGTACGCTTGAACCCAAAGAAGTGCGTGTTTGGTGTTACCTCAAGAAAAATACTAGGATTCATTGTCTCCCAATGAGGCATTGAGGTTGATCCTAGTAAGGTGAAAGCCATCATCGAGATGCCCCCTCCTACCACATTGAAGCAATTGCGTAGCCTCCAGGGCAAGATCACTTCTATTCGTAGATTCATAGCACAATTATCTGACAAGTGTCAACCATTCAACCACCTCCTACAAAAGGGAGTAAGCTTCAAATGGGATGATAACTATCAAGGAGCATTTGATGCTATCAAAACCTACCTTACATCACCACTGGTTATGTCACCACCACATCCAAAATTACCATTGATTCTATACATTTTAGCCATAGAATTTGTGCTAGGTACACTTCTAGCTCAAAAGAATGTGCTCAACAAAGAGCAGGCTATCTATTATATTAGTCGTATGCTAGTCAGTTATGAAACAAGATATGGATACATGGAAAAATTATGCCTAGCGGTCGTATTCACCACTCAAAAATTATGCCACTACATGTTAAATCACACAACTTTTGTCATCGCCCGAGATAATCCCCTTCGGTACATGATGAACAAGAGCTATCACAATTCTCGCACATCTAAATGGATCATGCTCTTAACTAAATTCGACCTAGAATTCATTTCCCAAAAATCCATCAAAGGGTAGGTCATCACCGACCAACTAGCTGAAGCCCCTTTGACTGATAATCAACCCCTCCTCATTCAACTTCCAGATGATTCCATCTTCCACATAACCAAAGTTGAAGAATATGTTGAACCCAAAGTCGTAGCTGACCTCACCTTGTTCTTCGATGGTTCTAGATGTCTCCATGTTGGGGGTGCAGGCATTGTCTTCTTCACACCTGAAGGAGAACCACTCCCATTCTCATTCAAACTCGACTTCCCTTGTACCAACAACAATGTAGAATATGAAGCCCTAATCCTAGGACTAAAACAAGCACATTCCATGCATATCAAATGCCTCCACATCATAGGTGATTCACTCCTAATAGTCAATCAAGTGTAGGAACTCTGGCTATGCAATTGCCCAGTCCTCCAACAATATAAGAAAATCGCACAACAACTCTTATCTCAATTTGAGTGGTATGACCTCGAAGCCACTCCATGATCATCAAACCATTTTGTAGATACTATGGCCTCCTTAGGATCCCTCATTCTATAAAACCCAACATCTAACACAACATCCGTATCCATCCATATGCTCACTCGATCTACCATATCACCCACACCTCCTACAGATGATGGTGGTGTGTATGTGGTAAACACTGAACCCCATGACCCATGGTTTTCACAAATTAAAGATTACATCAAGTTAGGTTTCCTACCATGTGATTTACCCCATGCTCAATGTCGAACCTTCAAACAGAGAGCAATCTACTACACCTTGTTGGGGGACATCCTTTATCACCGTAGCTATGATGACATGCTCCTGCGTTGCCTAGAACCACAAGAATCACAATGGGTTGTACAAGAAACCCATGATGGTACTTGTGGTGGCCATTTTAGTGGCATGGCAATCACCAAATGCATCCTTCGTATGGGTTATTACTGGCCCAAAATGGAGCATGACTGCTGTGAGTATGTGAAGTATTGCATCAAATACCAACAACATGTGAACCTAACACATCTCCCATCCCAAGCACTTCAACCTATCCAATCCATGTGGCCTTTCTCCCAATGGGACCTAGATCTAATTGGATAGATTACACCAACTTCCTCAAGCAACCACAAATTTATCATCACTGCCATAGAGTATTTTATAAAGTGGGTCGAAGCCATCCCACTGGTCCAAACCATAGGAGCTAAAATTGCAGCATTCATCATAGACCACATCATATGTCATTTTGGAATTCCCTCCCAAATAATTTTTGATAATGGGAAATCCTTTAAGAACAAAATTATCCGAGCCCTATGTGACAAATTCCACATACATCATAGTTTTTCTACCCCATACTACCCTCAGGGTAATGGCTAGGTAGAAGCCACAAACAAAACCATTTGTTCCATCCTTCATAAAATCGTAGCAGAATCTCATCATGACTGGCATAATCAAATACCCCTAGCCTTGTGGGCATATCGTACGAGCATCCATACTCCTACTGGGGCAACACCTTTTTCACTTGTATACGGGGCTGAAGCTATCATGCCCCTTGAGCTTGAGATACCTTCCTTAAGGATATCTATGAAGGACTTCATTGATGATGACACTACTCACCAAGCTCATTTAGATCAATTAACACTTCTCGATGAACGTCACATTCATGCAATCGAGCACACACGAGTCTATCAAGATCACCTTCATCATGCCTACAATAGTAAGGTACATCAACATGAGTTTAAAATCGATGACCTGGTTCTCAAGGAAAACCAACAAATCATGAGTCAACCTCACCAACAGCGTGACAAGTTTACCCCAAACTGGTTGGGCCCATTCATTATTACACACAAATATGGTTTAGGAGCATATCATCTGGCCAATATTGAAGGCCTTAATGACCCTGAACCCATCAACATCTTGCATCTTCATGCATTCAATGCTTAATACACAAAGGCATCCATCATCACGAGTGCCACACACTACTATTTACAAGTCACTAAGCACATCACCACGTAGATATGCTATTTTGCTTTATTATTTTACTATACATGTACTTTCATCTTTATGTCATTTTTATGCTATGGGTATTTGTTTTTCCTTTTGTAGGATCCACATCATCAGCAGGAGAATACTACAACATCCTCACGCATCACCATGCAGAACCCTCCACCACCACAGTCCGTACCCATTACACTAGCTGACCTAGCCCAACCATTACCTATCATTCACCCTAGGTAGATGTCACATTCACCACACTCGGATCATCACTCACCACCCCACCACATGTCACCTCACCATCGAGGTTCTTCCTACTCACCCCACTCTGGAGATAGCCAGATCTCCATGTCTTCCTTCGATGAGGAGGAGGAAACCTCCAACACCCATCCATGTGGGTCTCCTCCTCATTTATCTAGAGAGGCAAGGAACCCATACTACCCAACCAATTCTCCACATCACCCTAGTGATGCCTATCATCCACCAAATAGAGGATACACTCCTCAAAAAGCCCTCCCTCTAGGCCTACCACCTCCACTCTCAAATGGAGAATCTTCTTACGCCCAAGCCTTGCAAGCCTACATCACCCAAGCTACCCAAGATGGCCATGTGCACATGCCCCCATCCCATTCATGCCGTCATCTAGGACCATCTCCCATGCCACCCATCTTGTAGGCCCCATCTTCACCATTCTGAGGCTTACCACTTCACCAAGCTTTACAACCTCCTAGATCATTTCACCTTGATGTCTCCTCATCATGACCCCATCCATCCATCCCTACCCATCACGATGCCCCTTTCACATTAGAGGCTCATTCACCACCTTCACCAGTTCCATTATCACCTCATCAGGAACTCTAGCATATCCTCACCCATGTGGAAGCCCTAGAGCTCCATATGAGTCACTATTAGTTCCATATTCCTACTCATCGATCGATAACACCACATACATCATCGCCACCTCATAGATCCATTCCTCACCCTAGGGTTTGACCTACATCGGACTCTCGACCCATACCTCCCACATCAGACTTCACTCCACCTCGTACCCCTTCACCCCAACGAGAGTACTATACCTACCATATGACATTTCCACCTACCCCACTATCCGAGATGTTTTACCACCTGATGCACCAAGGCCTTCTGGCTCTCCCAGAGACCCATCCTATAGATCCATCACACCCTAAACCATGCAACTACCATGAGAGTGAATACTACATCTACCACCGCCAGCCAGGCCATGATATCGAAGAGTGCAGATCATTCAAAACCCTGGTACACAACATGCTACATGGTACTCACCCAACATCACTTGAGCCAGCCCCTCGAGCCACCCGACTAATCAGCCCTCCATGCCGCAGCATTCCACAAACTCGACTATCCTAAGAATCCATGATACCACCCTCCCATTACATCCATAATAGGGAAAATTATCCATGCCCCACTATTACTCCATTCTCTCATGTGCATCCTGACCCACACCATTTTTCCCATCAGTAGGTTCTCTTCTATCATCTCCCTTACTTCTTCCTCTACTTCTTCTCACCTCTTCGTGTGGTTGTATGGTCACGCTTTGAGCGGCTACATACCTACATTGATCTAACCCACTTTTCTTCTATCACTCTTTCAACTTTGGTAATCCCCTTTTCTTGTTGGTTACCAAAGTCTATTCTTCTACTATCTTCTTCTAGTTGTACATACTATCTGCAATCCCTTCCTTTGGTTGACATTACCGCATGCATCTAACATATTACAGCTTATACACCTACTACACACACCCCACATGTTGGGGCAACCATTATTATAGCATCATACTTTTTTATCATCATGATACAATATACTCATCTGTAAATAAATTTTCTAAAATTCTCCTTCTAAAACATCATGAATGTCCTCTTGTAGATATTGCATTCCTCCACTTGCATCATTTACATTACATCCATTGCACATATCCATATGTTTTTCATGTTAATTTCATTTCATGTTTGTACATTCTTCCCCAAAAAAAATGCGCCTTGACAAGGAATAATAAATGCACTTGTTAGCATCACCACCTGGATGTCCACTCCCCCTTGTCAGGATTAGGATATACATAGGTGTCGTGTTTAGCTTTGACTACTCCTTAGTTCAGTCAATCAAGTGTCACTCCTAGCTGACAGGTTCTTGCATTCTTCTTATGGTTCTTTCAAATTGGTTCAACTTCTCTCATGGACCACTCACAATAGGTTACACATTAAACAAATTTTGAGTCTAGGAAAGATGACATCTTGAGTAGATGTCACCATCTAGAGAATGGTCTCCCCTGCTCATCCTATCACTTGCATGGTCAACATACGACCTAGGGATAAACAAAGGGATCAAGCATAAGAAAAAGTAAGAAGAATGAGGTAGAAAACAAAATCCAACACCCATAGAATAGAAATAAAGAGAAAAAGAGAATAGAGAAAAAGAGAATAGAAAAAGAAAAAAAAAAAAAGAAAAGAAAAGAAAAAATGAAAAGAGCACCACAATAAATAGGTCAACAATAGATGAGGGGCAGAAAACAAAAGGAAAAGCCTCCTGATATCACCCATGTTATGCTTCATCGCCTTTGGTCCTTAGGTTTAACATAACACCATGGGATGATTTCCATCGCTAGCAATAGGCTCCAAGAGCCTGCCTACCAGTGGAATAGTCTTACAAGTGGCAATATATCTATTGCATTAGCTACCTACTTTTGTATAGATCACTATTCATGTATGGATGAGCTAGCTAGATCGATTATGTCTACAATGGGTTAATCCTACCTATTTCTCAAAATGGATAAATGAACCTCACTCATTTACACACATAGGTCCATGATAGATTTTGAACCAGTCCGATTAGTTATGAGTTGCCACATAAACTCATATAGTTATGGAGTCTGAGATTTGATTATCAAAACTATATTGGTCAAAGTCATTACATATACCTTACACCATCCTACATCCATGAGATAATGGAATGGATAACATCCACATAGGTACATGCCATGATACAAGTACTTCCTTTGCATATTTCATTCCACTCATACATGCATCCATGCATCTATGTCACATAAATTTAGTAAACATTACACATCCCCTTACATGCATCACATTTTACATCATATCATTGCATCCATCCTACATGCATCACATCAAGGAGTACATGATTACATTTACATTGCATACCTCACATCAAATTCTAAATCAAGGCATTCATCATGCATCTACTATCTCATATTCTATCATTTACATTATAGCACTTACTACAAATATCATTTCATATTTTATCACTTCTCATTGCATTCAAAATAAAATCATGCAAGTCTACTCTACAACATATTCACACTACAACATGATAATAAATCTAAATCACAATACACATGCATATCCATTCATTATACATACCCACAAATCATGTCATAATATCTATACAAAAATAAAGAGAACACATTTGCAAACCATAACAATAACACATGTATATATAACAACTAAAATCAAACATGTCTATATATATATCATCCAAAAATACCCATAGGCTACAAACTGGGACCATGCCCATCATCCATCATCCAAAATACCTATAGGCTACAATCATAAGCAATCCTAACTACCACCAGGAGTCTCCCCATGTCCCTCATGGCTCACTCGAACCTCTGATGCTCTACTAGACTCTGCCCTAGCTCCTAGTGCTTGACCCATAGTAGGTGGATCTCCTACCCCAATCCTAGCACCCATCTATCCTACCAAAGTAGCACTATTGACTATGATGTGAAGGTGCTCACACTCATGATCATGACTCAGACTGTGACACCACCTGAGCATAATCTAGGAGAGGAATCCCATGCACCATCAGATAAGTCTCACATAATACCTTCTTCGTAGACTCCAATGCCAACTGATTAGTCAACCTCTCAATAGCTTATGCCTACCTAGCCATCATGGCCCTCATCTACTCCATATCAGCTACTACCTTAGCATATCTAGCCTCGGTAGCCTCCTCCTGTCTATGGAGCTCAGCCTCCAACTCATGAACCCTACCTCCTAGCTCCCATGCCTCCTCCTTCACATCCCACCTCTCTGGGACATCGATAGGGATCCTCTTAAAATCTATGAATACACCAATATCAATGGTATCATCTATATCACCCATAGTAGTAGCTCCACCTCCCTCCTCTACTCCAATATCCTATCCCATAGCCATGTCAACATCCATAGCTACCTCCTCTACTCTCACTCCCTAGGTGCTCGCCACATCACCCAAGCATCACCATGACTCTCTTAGAGGAACCTCCCTCTCATCGCTAGCTACATCCTCTAACCTAGCTCGAGCCCCCTACCAGCTCTCCTCTCTGGTGGAGGTGCCCCAACATCAAGTGCCACCCATCGATCAATCACACCTCTACCAGGCTCCCAACCCTACATCACCCACCAGGCCTCAAACTCTGGAGTCATCCCGACATCCTCCACATTAGGGGTAGCCATAGGTGGGTCCCTCTCCCCAACCTAAGGTAAAACCATAGGATGCTCTCCTCTATCACCTCACCACCTAAAGTAAATAATAGGAGCCCTTGGAATATCCTGTTGTAAGCCAAATTGTCACCTCACTCGATCAAACTAAAAATACTCAGCCTATCGAGTATATCGCCCCACTAACCATCGACCCTATCAAATGGCTCGTAGCTACTCACCATCCTCATCCTAGGTCACTCCACCCAACCAAGGCCTCCACTTAATATCATTAGGTGTCAACTCTCCAAACTTACCCCTCCATAATAACGGATCACCCTCATGAGGTCTCTTAATACCCTGCTCCACCTCTGTACTCCACCTCAAAGCATAGGGTAAATACTCCTTGCCCCTCACATGCATAGGGTGAGGTAATAATGATGGCCTCTCAATAGAAATATGCTCCCATGCCCATACCTGTAACAAGGGAATCGAACTCAACCCCTTGCGTCTAACTCGCACAACATCATGCAACTCCTAGTACACTTGGGCCAATAATGCAGGTGCCCATGCAAATATAACCCTATGCTCCACCATGTCACTCACCACATCTAACATATTCTAGGTGAACAGAACCTCGAAAGTATCAGGCAATGCATAAGTGGAGATCATCATCATGGCTGCACACTACCGATCAGATATCTTCTTCTTCAACCACAACCACTCATAATCCATCTTAGATACATCTATGTCTCTCCACTCCATCCCAAAGAACCACTCCAATATAACCTCCTTACTATCATCAGCTTCTGCTCTCACCGGAACACCCTCGATCGACAACTTATAAATCTGATATATATCCTCCAAGGTGATAGTCATTTCCCTAGTGGGAAAATGAAATGTGTTCCTCTCTGCATCCCACCGCTCACATAATGCGGATACATATGCCCTATTGGCATGTATACTCTTACACTCCCACACACCTCGAAACCATATATCATCTAACCACTTCAGCTCATCAGGTTTATTCATCAACTTATCAAAATCCTCCTTCATTTTTCGTACATGATGACGAGGCTCTAGCATTTTCACCTATTCATCCACAACAAAACACACATTAGCCATCCATATAACAATACAATCAAATAAATTAACACAATTTAATTTGACACACACTTCAAGACATAAAATAGTGCACAAGTCACATGGCAAAACATATCAACAAAATAGTCACATATTTGGATACCCATTTTGTCATTTTATGGTAAAATTTCAAACATATGTGACAAATAATACATATTTGGCTTCCAACAACCAAAAATAAAATCACCCACACATCCACTGTGGCACAAAATTCAAAACACGATCAATTCATCCAACATACAAAAACAAAATACATTTTTGAATACCCATTTGCCCACTTTACGGTAAAAATATCGACAAAATTCAAAAACAACATACAAATCAACACGGATTTCAAGGTCAATTTTACCATACATACACCAAAATGGAACACACATCAAAACACACAATCCAAAAATAATAGTCACATTTTTGAATACCCATTTGCCCACTTCATGGTGAAAGTTCAAACAGATGTGGAAAATAGTATAAATCGGGCTCCCTACAACTCATTTTCAATTTCACACTACCTACATCTTGGCACGCATGGCAAGCCAAATGAAATCATCTACAAAAACAAACTACATTTTTGGATACCCATTTCGCCCTTCTACGGTGAAAAGTATCATCGATTTCCAAAAATACTATCTCTAAGGTGGCAAATTAAATAGTCAAAATTTACTACTTTACACCCAAAAACAACACATTCAGAAATCATGCCAAACGAAGGCAGAAAAATATAACAGTCGCATAACTGGATACCCATTTCCTACTTTTATGGATAAAGTGCAATAACATTCCAAAAATAGTACACCATTGCTTCAAAAATGGACGGTCAAACTTTACACCTACTCTACCCATTACCCGGTCAAATTGGTGCCAAAACAAGTCAAACCTAGAAACAAATTACGTTTTTGGGTACCCATTTGGCTTTTTTTTTAAAATGGGATGAAAACCTCCCCCCCTCATTCACATTTCTCTGGAAAATAAAACAAATTCAAAAAATGAGATAGGTAAGACCACTTACCGATGGATCTCCAAGCCTGTTGCCAGCTCCCGATCGTCCCCTCGTCATCCTATTGTCCAAACTTCCAACCGTCATGCTCGCACGTCATCGAATGCCTCTCTCACATGCTCTCCATCGCTCATCAAATGTCACAATGAGGTCCTTCTCCCTCCAAATTACCTTAAAAATACCCTAAACCCTAATTCACCCTTCGCCTCATGATTTAGGCCTGATTCACCCCTTACCTCGTGAATCAGGATCCAATTCACCCCCTGCCCCATGAATTGAGCATATGACCTCCAAAATCAGTCAAACTACTCCCAAAACCCTAGGAAATTAGGCAAATTTCTTCTAAAACCCTAGGAACTCCCTCAAATTTTCCTCTATCTCTATTTTTTATCATTTTCATCATGCATTGGTATCTTATCAATCGTTGCATCATCAAATCACCACATTTCATTCACCTCATTGTTGATTCCTCGTTTGAGGGGGTATTCATATCCAAAGTCAGCTTTGCATGCAACCACACAACTGAAAATCCAAAAGTGCGAGTAGCACATTTGTCTATGAAATTTTTTGTTGAAGATTATCTTACGAAATAATCTCAATCTCAACTAGACATGGGTTATATCACGAGAGCTATGCGTTTCGATGGAGAAGTCAATCTAGCATTCTTGTACGTCGAGTACATAATGAATGATACATTTGATGTAATCCTAGCGCAACATTTGGAAAATGATCTCATGACCATGCTGAATCTGGTCACATTTGAATAATCCAAATGTCCCTTTAGCTCAAATGGTTTGACACTTATCGCCATGTTCTCATCAATCAATCAACAACAAATATTTAGATAGGCTTTTTTCCTATTCATACTTTTGGACCACGTTGATCTGGTCGCAAAAGCAAAGCAATCAAAAGTTGCCATTCTCAAGCAACTAGTATGGCATTGAAAATGTCATACGGACTCAACAAAATCATAGCATTGCATTCGCAATCATCCATTTCCATTCACCAACATTATTTTTATTTCTTTCCTCTTCTTCTTCTTTCCTTCCTCTCTTCTCTCCCTGGACATCCAGTTAATGTGTATGGTCACACTTCGAGCGACTACATACCTTTGATTGGATTCCATTCCCCTTCTATCCCTTTTCCTCCTGCACAAACCCTTCACATTTTTGTATTAAACTATGTTCCACACAGTATAGTACAAAAAGGGGTAAAATGTAGACACCCAAAAGTCACACATTGTTGTCTCTATGTATCCATAGGTGATTCCAGATATCCCTAGGCTATTGTAGGCTATTTTAGTCATGCGTAGTCATGCGTAGTCATACGTAGTCATGCATAGTCACATGTAGTCATGCGTAGATTGTCATAGTTTGCCATAGCAGTGTGTAGACTTCCATATACCACTTCATCAGCTTTCAGGTCCAAAACCCTAATAAGCCTTCAAAATCACATCCCGTGCATTGGGATATCCTTCGATAGCCTATTTGCACTCAATTGAGGCCCCCACGGGCTATTAATTGACAAAAGTAATTACCAAGTCAATTCTTAAAATCTAATTTAATGTTGACTTCACTTAAGTCACCTTTTTAGGGCAAAATTGATTAATTGAACTCTTAATTCTTAATTAACACTAATTGCATCCTCCCACATGTGTGTAATTAGGGTTAGCTAAGATATTTTCCTACGAACCCTAATCAAGCTCTAATTTGACTTAGGACCTCCTAATCCTGATTAGACTTAATCCTTCCTCACACATGTGTGAGGATAGGATATTTCCTATGAGGAATGTGAGACCTCCACCTCACAAACCCTAACCTAACTTTGGTTAGAATTTAGCCTAGGGTTAGTTTCCTTAACTCTCCCCCCTACACCTTGCCATTTTCTATAAATAGTGGGTCCTAAACCCCTAATTATCTCTCTCTCCATTTATGACATAAGTATAGAAACTCTGTCGAATTCAACAATGAAGTCTGGATAGTCGGATTTTATAGCAAACAGAAGCATAGCAACAACCAAGGAGCCTCCCTATCAGAGCGTTTTAGCAGAATACCACTTACAGCATGATTCACCCCTCGCCCCATGAATCCGATTCTGGTTCACCCCTCGGGTGGTGATTTCAGTCTACAAAGCCCAAATCACCTCAGATTTGGTAGGTAAGCTTCCATTTATCATTTCTAAGTGTTTAACATCATTTATTGCAACTTTCAATATGTTTTTGTGTCGATTTAGTCTTCATAACCAAGGGGCCTGACCAAGGCAAGCCCCCAACCAACTAACCCCATTTTGCAGGTTCTTCACAGATCAAAAGAGGAAGAACACCATCAACTACAACTCGGCGGTGGATCACAAACCCATCTACATTGAGGGATGATAGAAGGCGGTATCAAGATTGTTGTGAAGTTTATTGAAAAATACATTATGAAAGGGAAACTTGTCCCTATTGTAACCTATGTTATCTTTGAATATAAATGAAATACAACTTTCTTGTTTAGCATACTTTGTGTTTATGTTGTTGACCTAATCACGGAGTGTGCACCTAGCTACTATATTGATCTATACCATCATGAAAGCATAAATATTCACACAAGTACATAAATTGAACAAAAACAACGTAAGGTTTCTTGTATTAATCTTTGAATGAGCTTTGATTACAAAAATTCCCTCTTAGGGTCACTTGAAAGATGATATTGATATTACAATTGCCAATGTCCTCAATAGGGTAGGCGCACTTATAGTGCTCTATTGATTAGTCACAAACTGCCTTGGGGTGGAGCTAACCCCCTTCTTCGTGATGTGGAAAGATTATGACATAAGCTCCTCTTGCACATATCTCCCTGTGAACAAGAAACAACAACACATGATTAAAAATATTGATAGCCTCTCATGATGAGGCCCTTTAAGGAAATATGTATGCAAATGCCATTAAACTAGTAAAACAAGAAAACATAAAGGACTTTAAACTATTCTAATTTGATCAAGAATTATACTACAATATGAAGGACATGAACAAGCAAATGATGCATGGATCAAATATCAAGTTAGGAGCAATAAAGTGCATAAAAGATCCAATATAATCCTACTTAATACAATGCATGAAATGACTAATTCCTACGGTCATATTTTATCTAAAATACAATTAAACCTATGAAAAGATTAATATAACTAATCTATGCGGTCAAAAGCAAAGCAAGTAAGGTGATCAGTAACCTATTACAAACTGTGGTTATGGTGGGAGGTCTACACTGAACCGTAGCTGACAGTCACAGTTTAACCTCTGATAGGTTTACCCTCAGAATTAGGGATAGTGGGCTTGACCTCCTTGTCCAAATTTATGTTCAAGGGTCACCTTCGTTGTCCTCAGACTGATTTGGTGGTCAATTCGATGTGAAGGGTCTTCGTTTGCCCGGATTTGCATTTCTTGATCCTCCTAAGCACCTAGGGCATCCATAATGCAATTCATCATGAATGGTGACAAAAGGGTCAAGGATTAAGTGCAATAGCTCTATCTCTTAGTATACTCAATTTGAGTGTACAATTCACCAAGGCTTCGCTACTCAAATATCCAATGCTTGATCTCCCCTTTTTCTCCCCATTTGGAGGGGGTATTTATAACATACCCCTAGGGCTAGGGGTGGCTTCATGGAGAAGCCAAGACCAAGAAGGGTGGTTAGGATAGTTGGGATGGAAGCCTCTAGAATATTTCATCCTTCAACTACCTCCTTCTAGATATTTTGGCCGTTCCAACCGATTTGGCTTGGATGGAAGGCCTAACTGAACTTTAGTTAAGATCGCAAGTCATAGTTGCGGTCCAAACTGTAAACCGCAAGTGTCAACCATGGTTTAGACTAGAGACCGCAGGTTTGGGCTGCGGTTCAGACTTCTTAGGCCAAAATGCCTAAATTGAGTGGTTAGAACCACTGCTCTATCTTGGAGTCTATCCAAGATCCTCCATATGGTTTTGTAGCATGTCCATATGAGTAGTCGCCCTCGACATGATGCATTTTAGGTGTCTACAGATGCCCCTTTTGAGATGTGTTGTGAGATCGAACAATGCTAAGCAAAAATATACATCCTAAAATGATGTCGAAGGTTCTATGATGATCATTAGTATGATCAACATTAGATCCCCTAGGTTTAGCAAAAGGATGTGCATCCTAGAATCATTGCTTCCAAATTGGAAAGGCTTATATTTGAAAAGTCTACACTCGCCATCAGACGTTCAGGTAGCTTTGGTGCTATAATAGGAGTTAGGCCTATACAACCGAAGGATGATAGTTACAAATAAAATTTTATATTTTCTATTTACCCCAAGCAAAGGGGGAAGCTTATGATAGTTGTTAGCAATGATTCGCAAGAATGAATGCAATTTTGACAAGATCAAGGGATCTACGATCTCTAGGATCTTCTATTGATTTTTATTATGACATGAAATTATGACTACCCCCTCAAGCGACGAGTCGATGAGGCTAATGATAATGTATGAAGAAACAAAATCGCTTGACCATAATGAATGATCCTGAACAACTTTATATTTGAGCCTTTTAAAGCCTTAGCTAGGACTGGTCTAGATTATGATTGCAACTCTTAGTAGTATTTGCACATCTCTATCCCATGGAGCAGTCAAGCTATGATAGCCGTCTTAGGGAATCAAAATAATACAAATGCAATTAGACTTGTGTTGAATCATATTGTCGATGATTTGCTAAAAGATGTCATAAAAGAAATGATAAGTTTACCCAAATGTCCTTATGGTGATTTACTCATCTTGTCGGATTGCATGGATCGCAACTCACTGCAATCGCCAATTTTATAGGATGTCATTGAATACAAGGTGCATTTGGTTTTTCATTATTTTATTTATTTTGTTTAATTTTGCATTTATTTGATTGATCTTGGTGCTTTTAACATCACCAAATTTGCAATTTTTATCATTGATTTTGAATTTTTATCCAATGGGAGTCATTAATTTGTCTTTTTAGACCTTCCCACAGTGTGTTTTGAGTGCATTTATTGCTAGTTGTGGATCGTGGGTATGGTCTACGATTTACATTTTCAAATTTTAGGAACCGCAGGTCAGACCTGCGGGTGGAAAACCCTAGTTTTGGAACCGCAGGTGTCAGTTGCAGTCCGTGGAGACTAGGAGGACCTATAAATTGAATTCCCATTTGAAATATTTATTATTTTTCTTACAACTACTAGCAATTTGAGAGCTCTGAGAGAGAGAACATTCCTTGATCCAGAATGCTACCAAACTCTACCGCAATTACACTCATCTACCTCGTTGGCAGATCTTGATCAGCCATCTACTAGCCGAGGCCAGTGTGCGGGCAAGGTAAATCGAAACTGAGACCATGCACTCAATACCAGTAAAATGAACTACATTAAGTAATGCAGAAAATGAACCTCACTAAATTGTTGGTAATGAACCCCACTAGTTTAGGCTAGCTATAGGATTTAATTTTATGCCTTAGTGGTCTAGGAGGGTACCCGAAATGGGTGCCACTCCTAAACTGCAACTGGTAGCTGCGGTTCCCAGTTGGCAAATTGGGAACCATAAGTTTTAGCTATGGTTCCCAATTTGCAAATTGGGGATCGCAGGTTTCAACTACGGTTTGCTATTGCTGATGACATTATGAAGTCTGACCTTATAAAGACTCTCCATAAGGCTTTATCGAATGACGATCGAGCTTGGTTCCGAGCTATCGGGTTCGGTTACATCATGGATTTGCCCACCATTAGGGTAGATCAAGCCTATCTTACTACATTGGCCCAATGATGGAATACATGGACCAACACATTCCACATTCCTCTTGGTGAGATGACTATCACTCTGGAGGATGTCTATAGGATATTCAAGATCCCCATCGATGGTGAGGCTATCATCTCTTTTGCCTCCATGACAAAGGATGCTATCTTTGACACCATCTTCGATGACCAGAGTGTCGATGCACAGGATGATGCTGACCACAGAGGGGTGCACATCAATGACTGGTACTATGATGATGTCTTTCTTGTATGAGAGGCCCTCTTCATGCATCTCATTATGTAGATTGTCCTTCTAGACTCCTCGGGCATGAGGATTCCCTGGAATATGTTAGCCACTACTTTGAGGGTGCTTCAGAGCTCTATAGAGGAGCCTCTATGATTAGCTTGGGGGAGCACCCTATTATGCCAGCTCTATAGAGAGCTATACCAAATCATAGAGTGTAGTCATAAGGGCATCAGTTGTAGTCTTTTGTTATAGATTTGGGGGTGGTAGCACATCTGGATCGAGCATCCTGTGAAGCTACCACTATGCATCACCACCATAGATATCGACCATTAGTGTTACACCGCATGCTAGCCTTATACTGAGGAGGGTATATGTAGTAGGGCTCATGCTGGGAACATTGAGCACTACATCATTAGGTTTGCATCACTTGGACCGAGAGACATTGTCTGGCGTCCCCACATGGATTGCCCTACATGGCCTAAGATGAACGAGTGGCTACAACAGGCCCACTAAGAAAGATGACTTATTTAGCGTAAGCTAGAGGTCAAAGAGTATCAGTTCTTTTATCATGTCTTGCGATAGTTTGGTATGGTGTAGGACATACCAGAGATGCCATTGAGGTACAAACACCTGGATCTAGAGAGGGACCTCCCATTGATAGTTCCTCCACCACTAGGAGATGCACCCGATGACTTCCAAGAGTCGGAGGTTGAGACAGCTAGGACCACTCTAGACTATGATGGGTGGTGGTCCTTATTCATATGGTATGGGATAGGGCCTTTGGGCTAAGAGCCAGCTCAGGCAGAGGTAGAGGCAGATCCTGATGGACACAAGGTGCACCAACGTACAGAGGGTGGTTGGGGTGCAGAGGACACCATTGAGGATACTCTAAAGATTGACCCTAAGGAGGATACTCCAAAGGAGGATGAGATCCCTCCTGACAGCATAAAGGGACGGTTGCTAGCTCAGGTGGCTGACTTGCAGAGTCAGATTGAGCGATTTCACACACAATAGCTCGAGAGAGACACTACCATCACCACTCTAGAGGTGAAGGTGGATGATAGGGAGCAACACATTACTGAGGCACAGGACCAGGTATAGGAGCTCATGACTCGAGCCACAGATGAAGAGTCCTAGGTGTAGAGACTACATACTAGCACAGGCATAACGAACTATAACAGAGGTAGAGCAGGATATTGCTCAGGCATCAAGGGGGGTATGCCACTTCCTTAGGCTACCATAGGGTCTCCTACAACACCAGCAATAGGTACAGTAGCTACACAATATTCGATGACTAAGGTAGAGCGACTACGTGGTATGGTTATGAGGACCAATGAGATTCACACAGCCTGGCTTGCTCGTATTGATCAGCTAATCGGTTACATTAAGATGCACAGTCTACAGTTTCCAAAGGATCCTTTCACATCATAGTCTTAGAGGACCCAGACTAGGACTATTGGATAGTCTACAACGAGCTTGAGTCATAGGACTCACAGGACTGAGAGGACGCATAGGTCCTCTAGCACACACAGTGAGATCATAGGCCAGGACTAAAATTCTAGGGTAGACATCAGGGGCCTCCAGTTAGAGGACTAGTGATGCGTTGTCATTAAGCACATCATTAAATATCAAATATCTTATCAATCCGGGGTGGTTTCCAAGGTTGTCTATGATAGAAGGCTAGGGCAGAGTACAATTTAGGCATTTAGATTTCAAGCATTTATTGGGTGAGACAGATTTGGTTTAGCCTTTTGGTGTCACACTAAACCTAATCTATAGAATGGAAACTTGCAGGAACTAAAAACTAATTCTAAGTTGCATGAATTGAAATCTAACTACAATTGCAGGAATTGGAATTGCTAAATTGAAAGTCTAATCTACTTTTGCAGAATTAAAATAACAAAATTTAAATTGCTAAATTTAAATGTTGCTAAAATGAAATCCTAAGTTACATTTGTAGAATTGAAACCTAGTTACTCTTGCATAATTGAAATTATGCTTGTAAATGAAACTTATGCTAAAAACACTTGTCAATGTCCTACCACAAAAGGTCGTCAAGCTTTTGCTACATGAATTGACAAAAAAATGAAATATGTTGAACATTGAAAGTTTCTAAAACAGGAAAGCAAAGAAAACATGGAAAGCAAAGAAAAAATGCTTAATATAATTTGTCAGCTGACACACACATAAATTCTGTACACAAAAATAATAGAAAACATAAAGAACATTATACAAACTTAAAGTAAGAAAAGTAAACTTGACAAGTAATCTGTTAATTCTGCTGCAACAAAATTACAGATTAAAATCTGCCATAAAAATCCTCCTTCTAGATCTGAAAGTGGGCCCATACTTCCTGATCTAGAAGAAGGTGAAAAGCACTCCTTAACTAATTAACACTCAGAAAATAAAATGATAAAATAACTACACTTTTATTGATGACAAAACATGCTGAAAACTGTTACAAAAAATTACTATACAGTCCTAATTGTTGCTATTGAAAACTCTCCTCTATTCTAATTTCTAACTACTCAACCAAGGAGAGAGATGTGTTATTTATATAAATATTTACAACATATCCCATGCTCAAATCAACCTATGTGCTACTTTACAGTGATTTGCCAATAATTTTGGATCTGAAATAAATGCAAATCTAGACAATTTGTGTTGCAGTAGTAGTCATTGGCCCTTAGAAAGCATCTTCAGTGGTGGGAGTACGTGGGAGGAGTCTAGAAATATCTCACACATATTTCTCCACTTCATAATATGCCATTTTGATCTTGTAAACAACTTCCTATTATGCTATAGTTTTTTTGGGTCTATCATAGAAGAGGATCAAAATTGATCTTTTCCATGAATGGTGGCTTTGGACGGCAAGGACAGCAAATTCAGATGGGAGATATTTTCCTTTAACATTTTCAACCTTCTTTCCCTTTTTCCACCATCAAAAAATAGTCAAAAATTCAAAAAGCACTTTCTGTTCTCATTTCAAAGATAAGTGGCTCATTCCGAAGAGACTGTATTTCTCATTCTAAAGATGTCCGCTCATTTCGAAGAGACTGTATTTCTCATTCCGAAGATGTCTGCTCATTTCAAAGATCTTCAAAATGAAAAACTGTGTGCTCTTCAAGTGATTTCATCTACATTTCTCAGGTGGGTTAGCTCTCAGGATCATATTTCAATAGCCTTCATTCCTCTCCATGTGTGAATTCCATGCCTTGCCATTCATTGGTAGCTTGCTGGAATTTACATGGTAAATTACTGCATTTTCCAACTCTGCTGCACAGTTGTAAAATATTGGTATTTCTTGCAAATTCAAACAAATTAGAACATGGAAAAATTATTCAAATATCAACATGGAGTACATCAAGTTGCTACTGAATTTATACACTTCATTCACCAAGTAACCATGCTGAAATAGTGCAATAGTGCTGCACAATTGTCCCTACTCTATTATACCTTGTTGTTGCCTATTTAGACCATGTGTGAATGCTTCTAAATAGGTCAGATGTCTTATGTAGTCCTTCTAAACTCATTCCATCCATATCCTCATGCTTTGCTTGACAACTTCAAGGTGTTCCTATAAAGTGGCAGCTTGCTTATTTTTATATGGCTATTTTTTTAGATTTTCATATTTATGACAGTCCTAAAATTTTGGTTTCAATGTGGATTTGAAACAAGTTGAAGGGCAGGAAAACATTCAAAAACCATTGAGAAGTTAATGGATATCATCATACCACATTTGGTTAATTGAAATGCATGTTTTTACTTGCTACTTAATCAAACAAAATCAGTCATAAAATGCTGAAAATAGTCAAAAATAGAGATATAGTATTCCTAACATAAAATCATGCAAACACTTAACAAATAGTATATTTTAGTCAACTATTTGGCAATTAACTTATCATATGGTAGCTAAACATTATGAAATAATGAGGCATTTTTGGGCCTCATCATCCCCCCCAACTTGAACTGATGCATGCCCTCATGCATCTTAGTAGGCCATAGTAATATGCAGGTTTTATTTTTGTGAACAACATCCTTTGCTACCTGCTAACTAAGAAATTCCTCCTTGCTGCACTATATCAAGTATTTTGCAATTAAGCACATATATGACTCTTTTTTTGTCTTTCTACTAGTTTTAGTGTTGCAAGGTACCTCTTAAAGGCTTGATATCATGTGATTCATATTGAAATAGTCTTATTGTGGAACCGTATTTGGCAGATGCACTACTACTGATGGAAATTTTTGTTCTTAACAACATTTTAGCCTGAATGCTTATTTCTGTTGTTTGCACCTTTTGAACAAAATTGATAAAAATTTTGGATCTGAAATGCTTAAGGGATGTACTTACTTGTGGTAGAGCCTTATGAACCTCAATATTTGATGTACCCTACTCTTTTTGCTATTCTATAGCATTTTTAGCAATTTTGGTATAGTTTCTACTCATTCCAAAGATATCCTGCTCATTCCGAAGATATGCTTGTTCATTCCGAAGATATGACTGTTCATTCCAAAGATGCATCAAAAAATGCAAAAATGACCTCCTATGCAAAATTTAGCTATAGATTCTATTGTGGGCCCATCTCTAGTGTATAAGCCTTCCATAACATCAAAAATTCCTTCTTCATCCTTTTGTTTAGATGTTATTCTTTGTTTTGTATGTTGTTTTATTCTAGTAGTACTAAAATAGAACATTCAGGTGCATTTTGCTGATTATCCTCCAATTTATCAGACAATTGTGAGATATAAACTTGTAGTTCTCCTTCTGAAACTTGCCCTACAAATTGAAATAGAATTGCTACCATGTCTGTCCGAAAATCAGGTTTTTGCATAGTTTTGGAATTTCCATGCAATTAAGGGCATAAGGGGGTGTTTCTTGACATCTTGAATATGTTCCATTTTCAACTTGCCAATATTGTATGAATAGTTTATGCCAAATACCGATTATCATACACTAAATGCTAAATGTTTACTATGAATTAAATGCAAGAAACACATACCTTACTGTCTTGAAAATTGGTCATGCACCTTACAAGCTATTTTTGATGATTGTTAGCAGCAGGCTATCTGAAAACATAAACATAACACATGTGCAGTGTGAGATTTGTACAATGGTGGAACAATTATGGGTAGATCAAAAAGGCAATGCATGCCAAAAAATCGATTTTCATGCAAGCTAATGAGGCCTGGATAAGCCTCATTTATAGCATGTTTTAAATAGTTAAAACTGCCTAAAACTCTTGTGAATTATCTTATATGCTAGTTAAGTTGATTTAATATGTTGTGTATTAACTGTTTGCATGATTGAAGTGTTAAGGACATTATATTCTGATTTTTAATAGTTCTTGTATAGTTTTATGTTATCTTGTCATGCTTAGGTTGACAACGGCACTTCAGTAGTCTTATTTTGATGATCATTAAGCATTAGTTTCTCTAAATTCAGCAAATAGTACAAAGACTTATTACTATGCAGCAAAAAGCTAGTTTTTCCATATAAATTCCAGCAAGCTTGCCAATGAATGGCAAGGCATGGAATTCACATCCAAGGAAGAATGAAGACTATTGCAATCTGATCCTGAGGGCTAATACACCTGAGAAATGCAGCCAAAACCATTTGGAGTCAACACAGTTGGTCATTCTAAAGATCTTCGAAATGAACACAGTGTCTTCGAAATGAACACAATGTCTTCGAAATGAGAAAACACAGTGTCTTCGAAATGAGCGGATCTTCGGAATGAGAATTGCAGTATCTTCGGAATGAGCGGATCTTCGGAATGAGAATTGCAGTATCTTCGGAATGAGCGGATCTTCGGAATGAGAATTGCAGTATCTTCGAAATGAGCCACTTATCTTCGGAATGAAAATAGAATGTACTTTTTGACTTGTTGACTGACTTTTGGCGGTGGAAAAGGGGATAATAAGGTTGAGAAAGTTAAGGGAAAATATCTCCCATCTAACTTTTCCGTCCTTGCCATCCAAAGCCACCATTTATGGAAAAGATCAAATTTGATCCTCTTCTAGGATAAACCCAGGAAATTCTGCAGGATATCAGGAACAACATATTTTATGTTTGTAATTAGATTTTAGGCATCTATAAAAGATAGCTCCCATATAGGTTGAGCTATTATATTATATTATATATTAGAATATATTAGATTAGATAGAGGAGATAGAAAATAAATAGAGAGATAATAGAATAGTGATTTCAGACCTGTAACAGATTTCAGCAGAATTGTAATTATGTTTCTGAAGCAATAAAAGTGCAGTTTCATTCCATTTATTTTGTTATGTCTGAGTGTGAGTAAGACTTAAAGAAGAATTCAAACCTTCTTCTGAGAAAGGAGGCTGGCCACTTCCAGACCTAGGAGGAGGACTGACAGACAGGTTTTATTCTAATTTTGCTATAGCAGAATAAGTTGTGAACTTGTCATTTTCATTCTTTTGCACAGCTAACATTCCTAGTTGTTTAATTCTTGTTCATAATGTTTTTGTGATATGATTAGTGGTAGATCTGGTTATTCTTTTCATTCCCAACAACTTTCCAATTCATTGCAAATTTCCATTTCCAGCAATTTACAAGTTTTCTGTAATTTCCCTGCATTCTTGTTTTTGTTGTCAAAACCCTACACAGAAGATTGACGACCTTTTGTTATAGAGCATTGACAGGATCTAGTTTTTATGCTTCATTTCAATTATTGCAAGATTAAATAGACTTTCAATTCTGCAACTATAACTAGAGTTTCAATTCTGCAATTTAATTAGATTTCATTCTTGCAACTGTAACTAGGGTTTCATTTATGCAATTAGCAATTAGTTTTCATTCTTGCAAATAGATTAAAGTTCAATTTATGCAATTTAGGGGTAGAAGTGACACAAAACCCCCACACAATCAATTCCACCAATAAGACTTGCTGCTTCCAAATGAACTGAACTACAACCCTGCTTGAACTTTCTCTCGTAAATAGCCTTGGACACCACCCTGGATTGATAAGATCTTTGAGATTTAATGATGTGCTTAATGACAACCCATCATTTTGGCATCGTTTCTGGGGAACACGGTGTTGTTAGAAGGTGAAAAGCAGTCCAATAATTATTAAATATGCTAAGTTGTGAATTTTAGAGTAAAATCTGAATGTAATGACTGGTATAAGTAATTGTTATTGGTAAATTGTATTTCAGTCCATTTAGGAAATAAGCAAGAAACCACAAGAAGAAAAATTTCACAAGAGGTTGAAATTATGTCAAAAATGTCTAAATTTTTTATTTCCAAAAATGTTGGAATTTTCAAAGAATCCCAATCATCCACTTCCGACCTTGCAAGATCCTTTGAGAAATCATTACAAGGAGGAAAATTAAGTAGTTCAACACCATTTTCTCTTGACAAATCCATACAATCAGGAAAATTTGACAAGATTTATAATTGTTTTTGGGAACCTACAATGGAAGGCTCACAAGAGAATCAAGGTAGAGCCAACAATGTGCTCCACCCTAGTGCAACTAGTGCACCTACCAGAACTTTTCAAAATCCCATCCAACTAGATCTTAATCAAAATGCTCCCATGAAGGTCATTTCACCTGCAGTATTACCAACTTTCAAGGGAATTACATCCGAAGATCCTGATATGTTTTTGTTTGAGTTTAAAATTGTATGTCAAGCTCATGATTACACTAATGACAATCAAAAGCTCAAACTATTTCCTTCCACTCTTAAAGAGTTAGCTCTACGATGGTTTATCACCTTAGCACCTGACTCAATTAGAACTTGGGATGAGATGGAAAACATATTCTTGGAGAGATACCAAGAATATTGTCAAGTCAAGAATCAAAATGATGAAATTCTTACAATGAAACAAGAGGAAAATGAAATCTTAGAAGATTATATAGACAGATTTTCTTTTGTTCATAAGAGATGTGGAAGTGTTGAACCTGAAATTTGCAAAGTCATATTCTTAAGGGGACTACAAGATGAATCTAGGGATGCATTGGATATCTTGGGAAGAGGAGATACAAATGCACTTAAATTTCAGGAAATTATTAAACTCTATAAAAATTACTCTCATTCAAGGCATAGAAAACACAGAATTGGTAATGAAAAACATGATTTGAAAGAATGCATGAAAGAGGCTGATATTTTAGTACATGATAGAACATTAGATGAAAAAAATGAATCTACTGAATCTTCAGCCATCTATTGTTCAGAATGTAAAAAGCAACACTCTCTTCATGATTGTCCTTTGAACAAAATATTTATACCTGCTACATGTAGCATTTGTCAATTAGGACACCCCACAGATCAGTGTAGTTTATTGCCAGAACTTAAAAGTGTCTTTGAAAAACAGTCTCAACCTATGAAAAAAACCAATTTTGTAGGACAAGGACAAGGGAATAATTTTCATAAATTTCCATATCAGAATGCTTCTCAATTTCCTGCACATTGGGGAAATAATCCTTGGTATATGCCATGGTCTACTTCAGGTCCACTTCAACAATGTTGGAGTCAACCACCATGGGCATACTCCCAAGCATGGTCTCAACATGGATGGATGCAACAACAATGGAATCAACAACATCCACCATGGTTGCAGCCAAAATTACAGGGATATCAATGGGTACAACATCAAAATCTATACAAAGGGCAGCAACATTGTCAAAAACAAAAATCAAATTTGTTGCCTAATTATATCCATAATTTCTATCGTGGACAACAACAACAAAAATTAAAACAACCTCTGTTTTCAACTCAACCTATGGTCAGTCCAAATCATGTTAAACAGGTAACCCCTGTCTCTATGGTTGAATCAAAAAATACAGCCCTAATAAATGTTAGTGACTATGTTAAAACTTAGTTGTGTTCAGGTGAACCACTGCTTGAACCTATTCCACTTATCAGTGTAGAAAGTGAAGTTAAAAAGAATGAACATGAAAACAAATCCACACTAAAACAACATCAAGAAGAACAAGATACCTCATCAAATAAAGTATCATATTTTGAACAGTCCGAGATATCAAAAATAACATCTTCACAATCAGATTTGATAAAGGAATTAGAACATTTAACTGTTACAATCCCTTTACCTCAAGTTGTACCAATCATTAATAGGATTGTTCAAGAAATGTGTTTTAGAAAACCAAGAAAAAAGAAGAAAGTATATCCTAAAACCATACAAAAAGGTGGAAAATTAGTTAACTTGCTTTCAGGTAAACTTATTACACCTAAGTATGATTGTACAGAAAGCCCACAGTTTCTTAGAACACATAAGGAAAATGAAAAGAATACTTTAGTTTTGGCCTCCATTGGTGTAAATAAAAATGTTTCTCCAAGAACCAATTCAAATAAGCCTGGTACAAAACAAACTAAAACACAGCCAAAACAACCTTTGAACAACAATAGTTGGTTGACTAAAAACCAGGGAGCAAATTTGTTTGATATATTGGTGCAACATCCTAATGCTTTACTAACATTTTATGCATCTTTAGCAGTTGGCATTGAGTTGTTGCAGGTACAAAAAAAACAAATTTTGCAGTTGAATGCATTTGATGAACTTTGGTTGGAAGCACTTCACCAAATAGAGTTCACTCAACAAAAATGGAAAATGTGGCATGATGATCACATTAAGAGCAGCAAGGATGAACCAGGGGAGTTTGAGAATGAAGTTGTTCAACTTTCTTTAGTTGATGATTTAAGGAGGATATTAGTGGTGAATGGACATCTTTTACGGTTGTACCATAAACCACTAACAAAGGTGGAATTTGCTCGGTATTTCACACAGTTACATTTGAGAGAAGAGGCTTCTTCTTATGAAGATTCCAAATGATCATATCTTTGAATCTTAAAAGAAAAATAAAAAAATCAGAAAAAGTAGAAAACAAAAAGATGAATAAATTCTGATTATGAATTCCTTCATGGGCATGATTTCAGGGAAATCATGAAATCCTTCATGGGCATAATCAGAATCAAGAAAAAAAGAGAGAAAAGGAGAGGAAAAAAAAAGGAAACCAAGAAAAAAAAAGAGAGAAAAATGAATAACTCAGTAGTGAAAACCTTTTTCTAAGGCGCTACTGAGTTGGTATGCATGAAAACCAGTTTTATGGCATGCATAACCTTGAAATTTCTGAGTCACCATTGTACAAATTCACCAACTGCACTTGTTTTTGAAGTGTTGCAGGAAGCCTCAACAGAATATCAACATAAGCGAGTCATCTTTCAAAACTTGCATTAACTTGTTTTAACCAGGTATATATGTTTCTTGCACTTTTCTCATTGTAAATATTTGATATATAGTATATGACAATTAACCATTAGTATAAAAGTGTTCATAAGAGTTGGCATAAACAAAACATGCTTGGAGAAAGAGAAAAATGTTGGTTTCTACTATGTCTTCAGAATGACTGTTGTATCTTCAATAACCGTGGTATCTTCGAAATGAAGCCTTTGTCTTTAGAATGAAGGTTTATCTTGGAATGAGGTTATCTTTAGATTAAATGCCTAGCTTAGTCTTCAGAATGAAACATAATCTTTGGAATGAAGATTTAACAGTCTGTTTCCATGTGGCATCCAAGGAGGGAGAAAAAGACATAGTCAGCAGAATTGTTTTACTCCATGTGATCATTGACACATGTCAGCTGGCTTGCAGTTAGATTCATCTCATATTTTGCACCCATCGAGGAAGTATGAGAATCACAAGGAAAATAACCAACAAACATGCCACCACCATTCATTGCTAATAACCACTCATGTGGGAAAATTTGCATGCAGAATGGATGAGCTAAAAATAGTAAAGAAAATTTGATGGCAAGGATGTCCAATGATTGATGGCCAGGTGTTCAGAGCACAGAATAAGGAAGTGTGCCATATTTTCTTTCTGAAGACATATTTGCTAATGATTACAAGGAAAAGTAAAAAAATTAAAAGTTCTTTCTGAAGAAGAACAAGAGCAAACCCTGTAATTCTGTAGAAACCAGAAATCGGTGACCTAGCAGCAGAAGAGAGCAGTCTTCTCAGCATCAGAATAGAGAAATGAAGTGAAAAATAAAAAAGGGCCAGCCTACAAGAACCCTGGAATAACGTAACCACATGGGTTACCAGATTTTTCAACTGTGAAGGGTAGTATGTAATTTTGTCAGGGCATCATTTCAAAAATTTTTCTTAAAAGAAAGTGCTTGGGGAAACCAGGAACAAAGATTTTTTAGAACCATCAACCTCAAGACTGAAGAGAAGGGCTGAAACTGATAGTAAAAAATAAAATAGAAGAGGGTTCATTTTTCTAAAGATGTTATTTATCTATCAGAATAGGAGAGTGAAGTTCCCAGTGAAGAGCCTGAAGCTATCCCTACAGCCCCTGTTACCACAAGAAAATAGGGCAAGAAGAGAAAATATACATTAAGGACTAGGAGGTCTGCAAGACTCCAACAAAAAGAGATAAAAGAACAAATGATTGAAGAGAAGACCAGACAGGATAGCCCTGATGTCATAGAAGTGCAACAAGCCACTGAGAATTTGGATGTAATCATAGATAATTTCATGGAACCTCCTGTACAGGAGTAGGGGTCTGAAGCAGAGGATGAGATCATTGTTGAGCAGCAAACTGCAGTTGATTTGTCAGTATTAGGTTCTGAGTCAAATGAAGAAGAGGAGGTGGACATCACAAAACAACTGAGAGCAGCCAAGAGTGTTATAAAAATACAAATGAGATGGATTGAGGAAAGAAAATATGTTATTGAAAAACATGAAAAGAAAATTAGAGAATTATAGCAGAAAGTGGAGAAACTAAAAAGTAGGTTGTCACAAGTTGACGAACAATCAACTACATCAGATAAAGAGGAGGATTTGGTTCAGTTACTACTTGGATTATCTAGGGAATATGAAGACATAAGTGCTCATTCTGAAGTAGTGCCCCTCCACTTTGAAGTAGTGCCCTTCCATTCTGAGGCATTGCCTTCTCAATCCAGAGAAATACCTTTATGCAACATTATTGGGTAGGTCTCGGATTCGGGCCTCCAACCATCATTACTCTGGTTCCCTCCTATTTTGAAGAGGATTCCCAACCAGATGATCAGTTTGAATAATGACTCAGAAACCTTCATGAGAAATTACACAGGCACTAAATTGTTCTATGAAACATGGAATATGAGTATGGACATTTGTGACTCCATAGCCCACTGCAATGCATGAGGGCATGCATTAATATAAGTTGGGGGGAATGATGAGGCCTGGATAAGCCTCATTTATAGCATGTTTTAAATAGTTAAAACTGCCTAAAACTCTTGTGAATTATCTTATATGCTAGTTAAGTTGATTTAATATGTTGTGTATTAACTGTTTGCATGATTGAAGTGTTAAGGACATTATATTCTGATTTTTAATAGTTCTTGTATAGTTTTATGTTATCTTGTCATGCTTAGGTTGACAGCAGCACTTCAGTAGTCTTATTTTGATGATCATTAAGCATTAGTTTCTCTAAATTCAGCAAATAGTACAAAGACTTATTACTTGTGCAGCAAAAAACTGGTTTTTCCATATAAATTCCAGCAAGTTGCCAATGAATGGCAAGGCATGGAATTCACATCCAAGGAAGAATGAAGACTATTGCAATCTGATCCTGAGGTCTAATCCACCTGAGAAATGCAGCCAAAACCATTTGGAGTCAACACAGTTGGTCATTCTAAAGATCTTCGAAATGAACATAGTGTCTTTGGAATGAACACAGTGTCTTCGAAATGAACAGATATCTTCGGAATGAGAAAACACAGTGTCTTCGAAATGAGTGGATCTTCGAAATGAAAATTGTAGTATCTTCAGAATGAGTGGATCTTCGGAATGAGAATTGCAGTATCTTTGGAATGAGCGGATCTTCGAAATGAGAATTGCAGTATCTTCGGAATGAGCCACTTATCTTCGGAATGAAAACAGAATGTACTTTTTGACTTGTTGACTGACTTTTGGCGGTGGAAAAGGGGATAATAAGGTTGAGAAAGTTAAGGGAAAATATCTCCCATCTAACTTTGCCGTCCTTGCCATCCAAAGCCACCATTTATGGAAAAGATCAAATTGATCTTCTTCTAGGATAAACCCAGGAAATTCTGTAGGATATCAGGAACAACATATTTTATGTTTGTAATTAGATTTTAGGCATCTATAAAAGATAGCTCCCATCTAGGTTGAGCTATTATATTAATTATATATTAAATATATTAGATTAGATAGAGGAGATAGAAAATAAATAGGGAGATGATAGAATAGTGATTTCAGACCTGTAGATTTCAGCAGAATTGTAATTATGTTTCTGAAGCAATAAAAGTGCAGTTTCATTCCATTTATTTTGTTATGTCTGAGTGTGAGTAAGACTTAAAGAAGAATTCAAACCTTCTTCTAAGAAAGGAGGCTGGCCACTTCCAGACCTAGGAGGAGGACTGAGAGACAGGTTTTATTCTGATTTTGCTTTAGCAGAATAAGTTGTGAACTTGTCATTTTCATTCTTTTGCATAGCTAACATTCCTAGTTGTTTAATTCTTGTTCATAATGTTTTTGTGATATGATTAGTGGTAGATCTGGTTATTCTTTTCATTCCCAGCAACTTTCCAATTCACTGCAAATTTCCATTTCCAGCAATTTACAAGTTTTCTGTAATTTCCCTGCATTCTTGTTTTTGCTGTCAAAACCCTGCACAGAAGATTGACGACCTTCTGTTACAGAGCATTGACAGGATCTAGTTTTTATGCTTCATTTCAATTATTGCAAGATTAAATAGACTTTCAATTTTGCAACTATAACTAGAGTTTCAATTATGCAATTTAATTAGATTTCATTCTTGCAACTGTAACTAGGGTTTCATTTATGCAATTAGCAATTAGTTTTCATTCTTGCAAATAGATTAAAGTTCAATTTATGCAATTTAGGGGTAGAAGTGACACAAAACCCCCACACAATCAATTCCACCAATAAGACTTGCTGCTTCCAAATGAACTGAACTACAACCCTGCTTGAACTTTCTCTCGTAAATAGCCTTGGACACCACCCCGGATTGATAAGATCTTTGAGATTTAATGATGTGCTTAACGACAGCCCATCACAAACCAACTTAGTAGCACCTCCAAGAAGGTTTTCACTCCTAAATTTTTTTTTTTTCATCATTTTTTTCTTTTCTTTTTTTCATCTCTTTTTTTTCTTTTTTTTTCATCGAAAGAGGCTACCATTTCTGGTTTTCAACCAACTTCTATCCCCTTTTTTTTTTTCAAGTGCTTCAATGAGAGAGAATATCTCTCACTCTTATTTGGATAAGACCAATCCTTATTATGCAAAAACATGTCAATTTTTGTATGAAAACACCATCTCTTTCTGTTGAAATCTACAACATTGATGCAACCTTCCTTTCTAAATGAGCAGTAAGAATCTTCTTACATCATAATTGCCTCCTTATTGTTAGAAATGAAGTATTGGCCTCATTGTTCCTCTTCCTTTCTGAAATTGATGCTTGTCCCCATGTATCCCCATTTTCTGGGACATGCCTTTGCTGCAATTTTTTTTCTCATTTTTTTTTCTTTTTTTTTCAATTTTTCTTGTCTTACTTGTACCCAAGAAGGAAGTTCACAAACAAGACTATTCTTCTTTTTGCTTTTCTTGTATTTTTTTCTTTTTCTTTTTGTCAAAATTTTTATCATCACTCTGAATCTGATATTGAAAAGAAATTTTCTTCCATTATGTGTACATCCAATGGAATCTCCTTCAAGAACTCCTCCTTAGTTAATGGTGCATGGTATACCCAAAGGCAATGTCCATTCACCACTAACATCCTCCATGAATTACCAATGGGAGAAAGAAGCACTACTCCATATCTAAAAACTTCTTCAATCAAGTGTTGTCAATGCCTCCTAGTCTACAAAATCTTGTCAATATATACTTGAAACAATTAAATACCAATTCCCAAAAGATGTTAAGTGCTTACATCAAGATAAAATCTCGATATACCCTTGTAATTCCATTTAAAGGGATTGAATTATTGTTTCAAAATAGTAACAATTTTGCTTTTTGTTTATAAGTCAGCCAACTAATAATGTTCAAGAATTTTCTTGGTTGCACTTCAATTTGTTTCATTCCTAGGAGGACAGAATTTACCCCTTTGTAATTTCTTACTAAGGAGTTCAATGGAAGTAAATTTTCTATGTGCAGTTTTTCTAGTTTTTCTCCTTTATCCAAGGCTAATTTATGTGTGTTTGGACTAAAGGTTTTATGTGTATCTCCATTGATTTTTGTCTCTTCAAGCTCAGGTAAGTTCTTGTTTGAGCACAGTTGGATGTTGCTGCGAGTCAATAACATTTCCTGTAGGTTTTTTTTTTTTACTAGATTCAGCTACATAGACAAGGGATGCTTATCCTGTATTATTCAGACTGATCACGAGTTGGGTTGAAAAAGACGTATTTTGGTTTACACAATAAGACAAGAAGTGTACAACTTTAGCAGATCAACTACTTGTCAGGTAGTATCACCTCTAATGAGATCAACTATTGTCTGTGTAGGCTAAGAATTGCTAGATTGCGGTTTAGCACGATAAAATCTTAACAATTTTTAAGTAATAATGGAAAACTCTAGGATCACCATTAAGTTGTAAACTCCTATTTTGATTGTGCAAAATTTTTTGTGATTTTTTTAATAGATTCAGCTTACATAGACAAGGGTTGTTTGTCTTGTATTATTCATATTGGCCACAGTTTGGGCTAAAGGTGGTGGTTGATTTACTTGCCCTGTTTGTTGTTGTTGGGATCTCTCTTTGAGAAGAATTCAGACTAGGCAACAAATTTTGCATCTCTGAGTTGTGGAAGTAAATGGCATTCATCAGTGATATGTCCCTGTGAACAAATGCTACAAGTAGTTGATATGATTGTTATGTTCAAGGGATAGTCTTGTATATCTACCATGATGTCTTCCCAACACCTAGTACAAATTTGTTTATACTACCCTGATGATATGGATATAAAAATGGCAGTACTAGCAGATGGCTCCTCTAAGAGATCTTATGTTTCTTGATAATGAGGATGATGAATTCTTTCAATTTTTATCAAGAATTTCAAACATAAGCAATTTAACCCCTAGGTGTGAAGATCACCTCCCTATGGTTGCTTGTTTTCTAAATGGACTAAAATGCAATTTACCAAAAACTGTTACTAATACCAATCATTTATCCATATTTTACTTTGAAGTTCATAATTTAGTATAATTAACAATTATTGGGCTACTTTTACCCTCTAAAAACATCGTGTTCCCCGGAAATAGTGCCAAAATTATGTGTTGTCGTTAAGTCTCATCATTAAATATCAAAGATCTTATTAATCCGGGGTGGTGTCCAAGGCTGTCTATGATAGAAGGCTAGGGCAGAGTACAATTCAGGCATTCAGATTTCAAGCATTTATTGGGTGAGACAGATTTTGGTTTAGCCTTTTGGTGTCACACTAAACCTAATCTATAGAATGGAAACTAAATTACAAGAACTAAAAACTAATTCTAAGTTGCATGAATTGAAATATAACTACAATTTCAAGAATTGAAATTGCTAAATTGAAAGTCTAATCTACTTTTGCATAATTAAAATAACAGAATTTAAATTACTGAATTTAAATGTTGTTGAAATGAAATCCTAAGTTACATTTGCAGAATTGAAACCTAGTTACTCTTACATAATTTAAATAATACTTGTAAATAAAACTTATGCTAAAAACACCTATCAATGCCCTACCACAAAAGGTCGTCAAGCTTCTGCTACAAGAATTGATAGCAAAATGAAATATGTTGAAAATGGAAAGTTGCTAAAATAGAAAAATAGGGAAAACATGGAAAGCAAAGGAAAAATGCTTAATATAATTTGTCAGCTGACACACACACAAATGTTGTACACAAACATAATAGAAACATATAAAGCACATTATACAAAATTAAAACAAGAAAAGTAAACTTGAAAAGTAATCTATTAATTCTACTGCAACAAAATTATAGATTAAAACCTACCATAAAAATCCTCCTTCTAGATCTGAAAGTGGGCCCATACTTCCTGATCTAGAAGGAGGTGAAAAGCACTCCTTAACTAATTAACACTTAAAACATAAAATGATAAAATAGCTGCACTTTTATTGATGACAAAACATGCTAAAAACTGTTACAAAAAATTACTGTACAGTCCTAATTATTGCTATTGAAAACTCTCCTCTATTCTAATTTCTAATTGGCTCAAAAAAGGAGGGAGCTGTGTTATTTATATAAATATTTACAACATATCCCATGCTCAAATTTGCCTATGTGCAACTTTACAGTGATTTTCCAATAATTCTGGATCTGAAATAAATGTAAATCTAGACAGTTTGTGTTGCAGTAGTAGTCATTGGCCCTTAGAAAGCATCTTCAATGGTGGGAGTACGTGGGAGGAGTCTAGAAATATCTCACACATCTTTCTCCACTTCATAATATGCCATTTCTATCTTGCAAACAACTTCCTATTATGCTGCAGTTTTTCTGGGTTTATCCTAGAAGAGGATCAAAATTGATATTTTCCATGAATGGTGGCTTTGGACGACAAGGACGGCAAATTCAGGTGGGAGATATTTTCCTTTAACCTTTTCAACCTTCTTTCCCTTTTTCCACCTTCAAAAAATATTCAAAATTTCAAAAAGCACTTTCTGTTCTCATTCCAAAGATAAGTGGCTCATTCTGAAGAGACTGTATTTCTCATTCTGAAGATGTCCGCTCATTTCGAAGAGACTGTATTTCTCATTCCAAAGATGTCTACTCATTTTGAAGATCTTAAGAATGAAAAAATGTATGCTCTTCAAGTGATTTCATCTGCATTTCTCAGGTGGGTTAGCTCTCAGGATCATATTGCAATAGCCTTCATTCCTCTCCATGTGTGAATTCCATGCCTTGCCATTCATTGGTAGCTTGCTGGAATTTACATGGTAAATTACTGCATTTTTCAACTCTGTTGCACAGTTGTAAAATATTGGCATTTCTTGCAAATTCAAACAAATTAGAACATGGAAAAATTATTCAAATATCAACATGAAGGAGTACATCAAGTTGCTATTGAATTTATACACTTCATTCACCAAGTAACCATGCTGAAATAGTGCAATAGTGTTGCATAATTGTCCCTGCTCTGTTATACCCTATTGTTGCCTATTTAGACCATGTGGGAATGCTTCTAAATAGGTCAGATGTATTTTTTAGTCCTTCTGAACTCATTCCATCCATATCCTCATTCTTTTCTTGACAACTTCAAGGTGTTCCTATAAAGTGACAACTTGCTGATTTTTATATGGCTATTTTTTTAGATTTTCAGATTTATGACAGTCCTAAAATTTTGGCTTCAATGTGGATTTGAAACAAGTTGAAGGGCAGGAAAACATTCAAAAACCATTGAGAAGTTAATGGATATCAGCATACCACATTTGGTTAATTGAAATGCATGTTATTACTTGCTACTTAATCAAACAAAATCAGTCATAAAATGCTGAAAATAGTCAAAAATAGAGATATAGTATTTCTAACATAAAATCATGCAAACACTTAACAAATAGTATATTTTAGTCAACTATTTGGAAATTAACTTATCATATGGTAGTCAAACATTGTGAAATAATGAGGCATTTTTGGGCCTCATCAACTAGCCTGTTACTGCTTCGTGTGATGGGTGTTTAGGCTTTGAAGGGGGGATTAGGGGATCCACGGTGCCGGGTATCCGGAGAGCGGCTCGAGCACGGAAAGGGAGGCGGAGGCTCGCGGTGGGAGCAACCTAGCTGAGTTATAGCGTGTCGACCACATTTTGATATATATTTGGGAAGGTTAAGGACCTACACTTGAGCCTAAGGGTTTGTACTCCCTATGACTTTTTGGACATTTATAATGTTTTTTGCTCTTATGACTGTTTTTTTTTGTTTTTGTTTTTTGATTCTGGATGCAAGGCTAGAAATGCTATGTTATATGATGCGTGATGGATGAAATGCTAGATAGCTTTTTACTTATGATGATGATATGTGATGTTGTGAGATATTATGTATGCATATGGATGCGATATTTATTTTTAAATGTATATTTATTTTTGCTTTGTGGGCATGCATTTATTTTATGCAGTTTATGGTATGCTATGCAATGTATGGTAATGCATTATGTACATAATCATAATCTAATGGAAATGAACTTGTATGCTTTAATCACTTAAAACATAAGGAATGAATGTAAACTGTGTATATCAATTTTTAAAATATGACACCACAAAATGTATAACAATCATGCAAAATAATTGATAATTCTCATTACAAGAACTTAATCAATTAATCACCCATATATGAAATGCAATGAAATGGATTGGTATAATGCTAATGAATGAATATGTCATTCTGTATATTTCTTCTTTGCTGCACTAAATAGTTAGTGGTCGTCTAAACATCATTTCTGATATTCATGAGGTATCTATCCTATATGTTTGATTGTGCTTTGTAACATGCATTTTGATGAATGAATGACTCGTGTTTTTGAAGTCTAATGATATTTGGTATCTTGTTGCTATTGGAGAACTTTTTGGGGTTTTCCTTGAGGCTCAAACACCCTAGTAGACTTCTCCAAAAATCACATACTAATTGTACAAGGCTTTTATTGGACAAGGCTTTTGCCATGACAAACCCAACTATTCATTATCCTTGTGTGTGCATGTGAGTATTTTTAGATAGATCATAAGCATACCCCGTATGTTAGTCGGGACTCTTTCAACCCATATGTGAGATAGGGTTCCTCATACGATCTTACCATCCTTGTTTCAGCTTTTATTAGACTTATACAACTAGAAAACCCTAGGTACCTAGAGCTAGCTCATCTTGCAAATTGATCAGGGCTACCCCTCCAAATGCAGGCGGGACTCTTTCAACCCATTGCTATGTTTGGGGATCACCCAATAGAACTACCCCTCTGATTGCAAGTAGGACTCTTCCAACCCATTGCTGTGATCGAGGATCACTCTATGGCTTTCAAAAGGTGGAAAATCCAAGGATTCAAGTTCTCACCCTTCTTACTTGCTCGTATGTAGTGATAAAAATCATTGTTAGTCCACATGTTACCATTTTCTTTGAGCAAGGGATTTTTATAATGTTTTTGATTCACTATGTCACTTTACATTTTGAACTTGAAATTTGTACCTTTGCACTTTGTAACTTGGGATTTAAAATTTGTGACTTTGGGATTTATAGGGGAAATTCTTGTCCTTTTGCCAAAGTACACCTTTCTAGATCGACTATTTGTAAGATAAGCAGGTCATGAAACCCATCTCTCTAGATACCTAAGACTACTTTCGTAGCTTTCATCCTCTCTCGTCTTAGCAAGATTTTATATTGTTTTGCTTAGTGATGGGATTTTGATATGTTGAAGCACTATCCCAACTAATGACCTTGTCTATAATAGCAAAGCAATATTTCTACAATATCTAAAGAACCCACTAGGTATGGCTGAGTGACTAGAAAACTTAATATGCATACGTATTTCTTTGCAACAGGTATCGTGTATGAATGCAATGAATTATGATAAATGCAAGGGTGCATGATTGACACATAAATGTGTGATCATTTGTAAAATTTTGATAGACACATTATACTCTCCTATGGAATGCAATGGATGACAAATGCCTAAATGCAATATGATGATGTGAATGCATATATGAAAATGCAAAATGCAAAAGCAAATGTTTTTGGATTTTATGCTTTACCAATTTTTTTGTGTTTTTATATATTTTCAAATTTTTATATATTTTTGAGCTTTCATATTTGACCAAACTATGAGTACATGTCCTCGGAGATTTTAAGGATGACCAAATGGTGAGGAACTGCCTTTGGAGCTTTTACTTGACCAAGCTACTCAACAAAGAGCTTGGGGAATTTTGGGATGACCGAGCGGTTGAGACAAAACCCTTGGAGCTTTTGGGTTGACCAAAGGGCTTACAGATGCCTTTGGTGCATTTACTGCCTCCGGATCCTGTTTGGTTGAATCGTTGGGGCCTTTACTACACTCTCAAGCATAGAACGCCTTAAGATGGATGATATTGAGAGGCTCAATCTCTTCCACACCCTCTAGCAATGTTAGTAGATAGGTACCTGGACCAATATTTTTAGATATGATGTAAGGCCCTAGACAATTAGTCATAAATTTGTCTCGCATATCAGGTGATAAATTTGAGTTCTATTGGTTCTCTTTCAGCACAAGATCCCCAAATTCAAAGTCTCTCTGGTGGACTTTGATATTGTAAGCTCATTTTAATCGCTCCTAATAAATGCAAAGATGCTCAAGGGCATTCACACGATGTTCATCGAGCAACATCAATTGATCGAGGCGAGCTTGACGTGCGATGTCATCATCGATGAACTCTTTAAATACGATGCACAGCATTGGAATTTCCAACTCTAAGGGCATAATGTCCTCAGTACCATATACTAGTGAAAATGGCGTTGCCCCAATGGGCATCCGAATTCTAGTCCTGTAAGCCCATAATGCAAGGGGCAATTGTATATGCCAATCCTTGTGGTGTTCTTGCACTATATTTTTCAATATGGCTACCACAGTCTTGTTTGAGGCCTCAGCTTGCCCGTTTTCTTGTGAATAGTATGGAGTTGCAAAACTGTGTTTAATGTGGTATTTAGACGTTAAAGCCCACACAATTTTGTTCTTAAAAGAAGTTCCATTATCCAAAATTATTTTGGATGGTATCCCAAAATGACATATGATATGCTCGAGAATAAATTCTGTGATGCAAGCTCCAGTGGTCATTGTAAGGGGAATGGCTTCCACCCACTTTGTAAAATACTCAGTAGCCATGATAATGAATGTATGTCAGCCTGACGATGGAGGAGAAATCTTGCCAATAAGATCTAGTCCCCACTGAGCAAATGGCCAAGCCGCCTAAATGGGCTGTAAGGCCTATGATGGCAAGTGCGTAAGATTAGCATGATGCTAACATTTAATGCATTTCTTGACATACACATTGCAATCCTTCTCCATAGTGGGCCAATAATAACCCATGTGAAGGATGCATTTTATGACAACCATGTCGCTAAAATGGCCACCGCACGTACCATCGTGAGCTTCTAAAATTGCCCAAGATGACTCTTGGGGCTCAAGACATCGAAGGAGAACTCCTTCATAGCTATGTCGATACAAAATATCTCCTATCAAGACATACTTAGTCACTTTCTATTTGAATGTGCATCTTGCGGCACGTGACAATCCCTTTGGGATCATACCAAGTTTTAAGAAGTCTTGGATTTGCAACATCCAGCTTTGACAAGCCTCAGCTTCGACTGCTAAGACGACTTGCTCCCCCTACGTATTTAACTTTGTAAATGTAGACTGGGAAACAACCTTATGGTGAATGGTAGTACCACTCCCCGTAGGACTCTGAGAAGTCAATGACTCCTAGGGTGCCTACTTAAGAAAGTCTTCCACTCTATGAAACCAATCAGTTGTTGGTTCCACGACAATCATGTTGATTGACTCTTTGTTATCAAAGGTTGCACGCTCCACTGCTAGGTGCGAGAGCGTTCTAACATGGATGGTAGTAAAATCGACGAACGGATTCTGAGGGATCAAGGACCCCAAATATGCCATGGTGTCTATGAACCTATTTGATGAACGAGGGATTGCCTCGATGTCATACCATTCAAATTTAGCCAGATAAGTGGCAACAAGATCTTTGTAGGCTTTAAGTACGGGACATCAACACTGAAAGAGCCCCTTAACTTGGTTAACTATGAGCAAAGAATCACAAAAAATGTTCAATATTTTAATACCCATGGTGATGGTTGCATGGAGGTCCAAAAGTAGGGCTTCGTACTCAGCATTATTGTTGGTGCACAAAAAGTCTAACTTGAATGACAAGGGCATTGGAGCTCCTTGTGGCATGAAAAAAACTATTCCTACACCACCCCCTTGCTCACACTTTGAACCATCGAAGAACAATGTCATATCAGCATTATTCTCTGGTTCTTCGGGTTTGGGAGCTTTAGATATTATGAAGACCGCATCATCTGGAAGCTCAATGGTTAGAGGCCTACTTGTTGGACAGTGGTGCCTCAACCAATTGATCAGCTATGACTTGTCCCTTGATGGAATTTTGGTTGATGAATTGCAAATTGAATTCTTTCAATAGCATGATCCACTTTGCAGTATGTGTGTTATGATATGTCTTGCTCATCATATACTGCAAAGGATTCTATTTTGATATAACATATGTTGTATGACTTAGCATGTAATGCCACAATTTCTTGGTAGTGAACACCACTGCTAAACAAAGCTTCTCAACATATGCATATCCTGACTCATAACTCACCAAGGTGTGATTGATGTAATATATGGCTTGCTCTTTGCCTTGCACATTATTTTGGGCTAACATGGTCCCTAATGCAAAGTTGGTTGCCGATATATATAGTAGAAAAGGCACATATAGCCTTGGTGGAGCTAGTATTGGCGGCGTTTCCAAGTATTGCTTAATCTTAGCAAAGGCTACTTGGCAGTCCTCATCCCAATAAAATGGGACCCCCTTGTGTAGCATTCGATTCATGGGTCGAAATTTATCTGATAATTGAGCGATGAATCACTTTATGGATGCTACTTTGCCCTGAAGGCTTCTTAGTTCTTTGATATTAGTGGGAGGACGCATCTCTAGAATAGCCTTGACCTTTGTTGGGTCTACTTTGATGCCTCATTTAGAAATGATGAATCCCAAGATTTTACCTGAAGTTATGCCAAATACACACTTCTTAGGATTCAACTTGACATTATGCTCTATTAGGCAATCGAAGACCTTCCTTAAGACCTCTGCATGCTCTACTCATAGCAATGACTTAGCTAGTAAGTCATCGATATAATATTCTAAGATTTTATGCATGTAGTCATGAAAGATATATGTCATTACCCGCTAATATGTGGCACCAACATTTTTAAGACCGAATGGCATAACTTTGTAGAAAAATGTCCCCCATGGCATTATAAATACGATTTTATGTTGATCTTCGGGTTTAATCCAAATATGATTGTATCCAAAAAAATCATCCATAAGGGAGAGCATTTTGTGACCTGTAGTAGCATCTACCAGAGCATCGATATTTGGCAACGAAAATGAATCTTTGGGTGTTGCCTTATTGAGATCTCTAAAATTCATACAAATACGGACCCTTCCATCTAGCTTTCCTATGAGCACCATATTGGACACCCATTCTGGATAGTCGATGGAGATGACAAACTCTATGTCCAACAACTTTTGCAACTCGTCTTTCACCATTAAGGCTACTATTGGATGCATTTTTTTGAGTTTTTGCTTGATTGGCTTCTTTGATAGATCTAGCGAAAGGTTATGAGTAACCAATTTCAGATCTAGACCCGGCATGTCTTTTTAAGTCCAAGCAAAGAGATCAGGTCTCTCTTTCAGTAGAGGGATGATGCTATCACGCTCATCCGAAGTGAGACTCTCTCCAAATATAACCTTATTTGGATTGGTGGGATCTTTACTGATATCCACATCGAAGGTTTTCTCTACTGACATATGTGATCCCTCCTCAAGTTGGTGAGGCATAGGAATTAGATGGATGTCATCAGTTGGGTTCACATGTTCCTCGCGGGAAGCACCCTCAGCATGATAAACATCATAAGCACAGCCTAGCGCAAAATGAAATGGTTGCAACATTTATTCATTAGGGAAGAAATCTTCAGGCTAGATCGGTGAGTCAGTGTGATCCCAATCGATAGCATCCATGTTCAAATGTAGCGGTTTGGATGGATCTGTTGGATTGCAGAGTGGAGTGGTCAAATAAATGGAGACCATACTGATGGAATGGAATTGATCTCCAAAACCACATGGACAAAACTCTATATCTAAAGCATAGCTTCTGTACCCAATATCTGGCTCGGATGGTATGGGCACAAATAGATCCTCTTTGTGGGATGCCCATATAACTAGATCCTCCCGGTGCACTAGCTACAAAATGGGATCTCTCAGCTCAAGGAGCTCCACGTACGTAGGCGGATGGGGAAAGAGTTCCTGATACCTCTCTTTGAGCTCTCTTCTTTCCCTCAGGCTATGATGGAGATTAATCTCCCGATGCAAACCTATAGCTGTAATAGGTGGGGGACCTTGAGGTGGAGGCCTATTACATAGGTGATGAGGTCCCAAATAGGCCATCTCCAATGAATCCTCATCATCACTATATAAATACAATCCATCACTTCCCCCCTCTTCTAAGGGGTGACCTACCAGATGTGGCCCCATGTATCTGATTCTATGGTCACTATCATCACTATCCGGATAAATCCGATAAAATGATTGTATATATGATACTACCATGTAAACTGGTGCTGCTTCTTCCTCAGAGTGCTCAGTGTTGGGAGGGACTTCCTCCATAACATGCTTTGATTCCCTAGGCAATAGATATTGTGGATACATGAGCCTAGAATCGGTCCTCTCATCTACATCACTATGGTCACTACCATGGATGGACCACTCTATTATGTCTATGAACAATGGGATATTAGCTGGGTGAGGCCTTAAATAGGCCTCCTTTATTTCATCTTTATAATCACTATCGACTATGAAGCGCTCATTCGTCTCTTCCACTTGTTCCATAGGAAGCATATGGCGTATAAACGCCAGACCTGGAAAGGTCAGCTCGATTTCCTCCTCAGATTGATCATCATTTGAGGACTCATCATCTGCATCATAACTAGGTCCACTCATTTCGGAGGTGGACTCCTCTCCATCATCATCACAAAGATCTCCTAACTCGAGATCACCTACAGTAGTGGGGTTATGCCCCTGCATACCAGTGTCATCGGTAGCACTATGAATTTGGTTACCCAGGTTGCCTCTAGGGTTGTCCTCTAAGGGCCCATCATGATATGAATCGGGTGGCCCTATGGTAACAAATGATACCGTCTAGCGAGTCCTCCAATAGCTAGAAGGATTAGGGTGATATGGATTAAAATCCACATCATCCCCCAGACTCAGGTACATGTAATCTAAGGATGTGGCAAGCAAATCATCATGATCTTGTACCTGTAACCCTAACCCAAACCTATCAGTAGCTAACTGATAATGAGGTTTGAGTGGAGTCCTACGTCCTTGTTCAAAAATACCAAGGTCGTGTCCATGCCAATGATACGACTCAAAAATGTGCATGGCATATTCCGGGTTGGACAGATAGCACACATTCATAGCGAATGGCTCATCATTGTCCTCATCTATAAACATTCTAGTGGGCACTTGATCTAGCCCTACATAGACAAAGTTTTTTTGGTTGGGTGGCTCACCCAATGGCACTACAGATCCAATCAAAAATTGATGGGCGTGCGGTTGGCCCATCTCTTGTGTAGTCTTTAGGATAGGTCCAAAAGTAACATTTTGCACAAGATACTCACCCAACCCTATGCTAGCCAGATGAACGGTCACCTGCGATGTAGATGACCCTACTAAATATGCAGGTGAAGCAGGCTGAGGTGCCTCCTCGACTTTGTCTTGAGGTTCTTCCACATCCATGGGAGTGGGAGTCTCATTGGCGACTAGTCCGAGCATATGATCTTCTACTTTCTCGCCCAATTTCACCTTTAGCTTCTCGTCTTGTTGATGCATTGTCGATGCAGTTGATTTTAGAGAAGTTACAGTCATATGCTCAGATCTACGTGACATAGATGTCGATGGTTGAGCACGGGCTGCTAGTTTACCTCTTGGAATCTTAACTGGTGAAGCAGGCCGGATATCCAAGTGCATCGACGGGAGTACAAAACCCCCATGAAAATTTTCTAGGTTCACAAACTTGAATGGTTCTTCGTCCGAGGACACTACGTGAACCTGTCCCTCATGAATGTACTTCACACATTGATGCAATATCGAGGGGACGCAATACATTTCATGAATCCAAGGTCTTTCGAGCAGAATGTTGTACTGCATGGCACCCTCTATCATGTGACACATCACAAATATGGTCTTGAGTCCCACCTAAATAGGTAGAACAATTGTACCAACCATCGAGCATAGTGCATCGTTAAATGCTCTCAACATAAAGGTGGTAGGCACAATGTGTGATTTGGGTAACTTGAGATGGCTCAATGCCTTGGTCATAATTATATTGATCGAGGACCCAGTGTCGATCAAGACCCTTTTGAAAGGCATGTGGTTAACACACGTGATAATATGTAGCGATGGGTCAGCCATAATAGTAGGAACCATCTTCACTTCATGATCGTAAAATTGTATCGTGGGTTCCTGACACTATTGTACATGTCCCACAAAATTTGTAAATGCATGCGCATCTTGGGACTATACCTCAATGGACCTTAGAATGTCCATAAGAGTCTCCCTGTGTCTAGGGGACTACTAAATAAGCTCATATATTGACAACTTCATAGGAGTTGTCTGCAGGTTTTGAACTAACCTGCTCCTTATGGTCACCATCGGTCTAGTTGGTGGGCCTGGAATGTTTTGAGTTGGTCATTGATCTGGCGTAGCTTGTATTCTAATGGGAGCATGAGGTTGATTCGGTTGATCGTACCTCCCATGTCTAGTAACAATATTGACCATACCTACGAACCCCTAGGTAGGTGGTTCAATTCTCACTTGATTGACCTGGCTGACATTGTTACGAGGTGCCTCATGATTAGGTAGTGGATTCTTGAAAATCCCCATGTTTCTATTGTTGGGTGCCTGTGGATTGCCTGGTACTACAAGCTCTCCTTTTTCTATCATGTTCTACATAATGTGTTTGAAGGACCAACATGTCTCGATGTCATGGCCCTTCGCTCTATGGAATATGTAGAATAGATCGTCTTGATGCCACTTTGACTTTGGCACATTCGGATCTACTAATTTGACCTCAAGAAATCGTATGGCCTTGGCCTCACACAATTGATGGAAAATTGAAGTCATCGATTTCGTCAGAGGTGTGAAGTTGCGAGGTGGGCGCTCTTATCTATTTTTTCCCTTATAGTTGTTTTTGCATGTCTCATAATGCATGTAGGAGGAGGTTGGGCCTGATAATTAGGCTTTTGTTGTCCCTTGTCCTCTCCTCCAAGATTTAGTACTACTTGATTCACGTGGGCCTGCTTGCCCTGTTGCTTTGTAGTACTCTTTTTAAACCCTTCTTTCCTAGTCTTGAGCTTCAAGTTGCCTTCTTGCAACTTGATGTCCTCGATCACCTTGGCTTGTGCCACAACTTCCTCGAATGTAGCATACTACTACAGCTACAATAGTAGCGAGATGTGCTTGGCACAACTCTTTGTAAACATTCAGGTCAGTTCGATTGTAGGAATAGGGAATGGCAACTTTGCCATTATTCTATGCCATCTCTTTTTGTATTGCTCGATGGGCTCGTCATCGCGCTGAGCTAGCACAACCAAATCAAAAAGGTTGGCCTATTTCTTGATGCCAAATGAATAGCGTTCAAGAAATGCATCAACTAACTACTCAAAACTAGTAATATTATGTTTCTTCAGCTGGTTGAACCACTCTCGAGCTAGGCCGGAGAGTGTCATAATGAAGGTGCGCAACAACAAGGCATCATGACTCTCTATCTGGAAATAAGCATCCAAAAAACTTGTAACATGCTCTTGGGCATCCTCATAACCCTTGAATTTTTCTAACCTGGGCATATCAAAATGCTCAGGATATGGAGGCATAGGCACCGAGGGGTCTAGAGGTTCATTGTGTATCTTCCTCAGTGTCGGCTTTTGAATAGCCATGCCTTGCCTCTCTATTGCTTTGACCTTATCGGCCAAAATCTTGTACGCCTCAAAAGACAAAAAGTCCTCCTCCCTAAGCTGACATGGAGGCAGTCTAGGAGGTAATATCTTCTTCGAGGGAGGTGGAGGATGTGGCTCTTCCTCCTCCTCAACTCGATAACTCTTAGGATACTCTTGATCATATCCATATACATCTACATGTTCATGTTGCCTCTATCTAATATCATTGAGTGATGGTAGTCACTCCCTATTTTGGGCACTGACATGAGTACAAGCGTCTCTACGCTCCTCGTGCATATCAGCTAGGGACATAGCCCTCCTATGCACACACTCTCTATGCTCCTTAGGAGGGTATAGGCCAGCCCTGGCTAGCCGATCCTCCTGCTCTATGCACTCCTTCTAAGCTAGAATACGCTCCTTGCGCATGCGTTGCTCATATAATCTCTATCATAGGAGCCTTTGCGCTTGAATATTTTCATCTTTAATATGTTGCCTCTTTAGGCGAGCATCCTCCAATTGATCTTGGAGGAGTTGATGTCTTTTCTCAGACACTAGTCTATGTGATCTGTCGATCTGGTTGGCTATGGGAGGCCTCTGGTGTGTATGCTCTGTGCGAGCTACCTTATGGGTTCTGTACCCATCAAAAAAATGTGCTGATGGTGGATGCATGACATGAGGGCACTTAGAAGCCTCTCCATGCTCTCTAGTGATCTTGATACAACTGTCGCTATGCTCACTCAGAGCACGAGTGGGCGGAGCTATAGGCTTGCAGCCTAGCTACTCAAGAACACTACCTAGACCATCTAACTGTCTAGACCTCCACCACTCATGCGGTGGTGTTCCATTAGCTCCCACCTTTGATATATCAATGGTGATATTGCATGGTGGGCCACACATGGGAGTATGGGTGGACCTATGCTCGAAAGTGAACCTATCCTCTTACCCCTGAATGGGTGGATCTCTGGTCCATCTATACTCTGATTGTGGAGGGTTAGAACCTCCTGTGGACCTAGTACATATGGGAACCAACTTGGTCCCCTACACAACATATTCCTCGGTCGATCCCATGGAGGCGCATGCAGTGCGGTCTCGATAATGGCTTTGGAGTAGAGCATCCTCATGTTGAGAAGCTCTATGCTTAGTCCTATGCCTAGAGGAGTGTACTGAAGCTCCTCTATCGAGGGTCCTCTCAACGGGATCTCCCCATGTCGATTTGTCACCTCTAATGCTCACCGAACGTCGTTCGGTTCGCTCATGTGTATGAGGACTCGACACATGCTACTATGAACCAGTTGGGGGTTGATCATGGGCATCGGTCCTAGACCTTTGCCGATCACCCCGTGTGTTCACCATTTGTGTACCTAATGTCTAGATGTGTTTTATTATGCAAACAAGGTATACAAATGATGATTATCTCCTTTTAAATTTTTATTGTGAGCCCTAAACTATTTTATGTTGTTTTTAGATGTGTTGTATCAGTGTTAGAAACTCTCGCATGTTTTGAAATATTGTTGGATTTTATACTCAGTTAAATTGGCTTTCACCTATATACCCGTAGCTCGACAACTTGGCGATGAAACCCAAGTCACGTAAACCAACCTATAATGTGTGGAAGTGAAGCCCACACACGGTCAGGGGGCACAGGTCCTCCTAGTTCCTCACCCATTTTCCCCCAATCAGTGTCATACCCTCCGAAGAGGAGTATATGCAATTTTTTTAGGGCATAAAATGATCTTGGACCCGGTATGGTCTAGTAACACAAGGTACGTGGGATTTGGGCCAATGGATGGAAATTACACCCACCATCGTTGAACCCTACTAGTGGTTGGAGATGAAGCCCAACTCACTAGCGTTTAAGTGCCAAGTGGTGTGTGTGGTTCCTTTTACTTTGCAAAAATGAAAAATGCATAAAAGAGCATAATGATCATCCCTACATGATATGCATGAAAATAAAGGAATGTTTCAAATTCAAAAAGAATGCATGCTAATGTCCTATATGATATTTTGATGATGCAATTACAATGACATGGCCACTAATTGGGCCTCAAGCATGCAAACGACACTCAATATCTATCAAGGTCGTTGTATTTAGGGGCAGACTGCACTCAGAGGTCCGTTGTTCCCAACAACGCCTTTCTAATGAAAGGAAAACGGAAACAAACTAAGACTTTTTCATTGAATTTTTTTATTTAAGTTCCTAGTTTGCAACAGTTCAATGCTTTCTGGAAAAACACAGAGCAGAAAATTCAAAATAGATAGTGAAATTGGGGCCTACCTTAGCTCCTGCTCTACTACCCACTGAGTTTCTTGCTATCTGCATTTTCCTCTATTAACCATAGGTCCGATCTACGGGCTGCAGTAGTGACCGCAGGTTACAGCCGTGGGCCAAAAAATAACCGTAGCTGAAAGCTACGGTTAGCGCCTGAGATAAGAAAAAGCCAAGAAAATTCAGAACTCGAGGCTAAAATTATGGGGTCCCACCATGATCGCCATCTAACCTAATCACGGAGCGTGCACCTAGCTATTGTATTGATCTATACCATCATGAAAGCATAAATATTCACACAAGTACATAAATTGAACAAAAAAAATGTAAGGTTTCTTGTATTAATCTTTGAATGAGATTTGATTACAAAAATGCCCTCTTAGGGTCACTTGAAAGATGATACTGATATTACAATTGCCAATGCCCTCAATAGGGTAGGTGCACTTATAGTGCTCTATTGATTAGTCACAAACTTCCTTGGGGTGGAGCTGACCCCCTTCTTTGTGATGTGGAAGGATTATGACATAAGCTCCTCTTGCACCTGTCTCCCTACGAACAAGAAACAATAGCACACGATTAAAAATATTGATAGCCTCTTGTGATGAGGCCCTTTAAGGAAATATGTATGCAAATGCCATTAAACTAGTAAAACAAGAAAACATAAAGAAGGACTTTAAACTATTCTAATTTGATCAAGAATTATACTACAATATGAAGGACATGAACAAGCAAATGATGCATGGATCAAATATCAAGTTAGGAGCAATAAAGTGCATAAAAGATCCAATATAATCCTACTTAATACAATGCATGAAATGACTAATTCCTATGGTCATATTTTCTCTAAAATGCAATTAAACCTATGAAAAGATTAATATAACTAATTTATGAGGTCAAAAGTAAAGCAAGTAAGGTGATCAATAACCTGTTGCAAATCGTAGCTATGGTGGGTGGTCTACACTATGAACCATGGCTGACAACCATGGTTTGACCTCTGATAGGTTTACCCTTAGAATTAGGGGTAGTGGGCTTGACCTCCTTGTCCAAATTGATGTTCAAGGGTTGCCTTCGTTGTCCTCAGACTAATTTGGTGGTCAATTCGATGTGAAGGGCATTCGTTTGCCCGAATTTACGTTTCTTGATCCTCCTAAGCACCTAGGGCATCCATAATGCAATTCATCATAAATGGTGACAAAAGGGTCGAGGATTAAGTGCAATAGCTCTATCTCTTAGTATACTCAGTTTGAGTGTACAATTCATCAAGGCTTCACTGCTCAAATCTCCAATGCTTGCTCTCACCTTTTTCTCCCCATTTGGAGGGGGTATTTATAGCATGCCCCTAGGGCTAGGGGTGGCTTCATGGAGAAGCCAAGACCAAGAAGGGTGGTTGGGATAGTTGGGATGGAAGCCTTTGGAATCTTTCATCCTTCAACTGCCTCCTAGATCTTTTGGCCGTTCCAACCGATTTGGCTTGGATGGAAGGCCTAACTGAACTTTAGTTAAGATCGTAGGTCACAGTTGTGGTCTAGACTATAGACCGTAGGTGTCAACCATGGTTTAGACTAGAGACCGTAGGTTTGGGCTGCGGTTTAGACTACTTAGGCCAAAATGCCTAAATTGAGTGGTTAGAACCATTGCTCTATCTTGGAGTCTGTCCAAGATCCTCCATATGGTTTTGTAGCATGTCCATATGAGTAGTCACCCTCGAGATGACACGTTTTAGGTGTCTACAGTTGTTAGACCAAATAAATTTTCACTTGTTTTAGTACCTAATTACAATAAGGAAAAGGAAGAGGCTGGGAGGAAAGTCCCTCAGATAGCTCCTACCCAAAAAATTATCTATTCAAAAGAGGGAAAGTGCACCCAATGCAAACACAGGAGGAGGTCAGGGACAAATTGAAATAACCTTCCCTGATAAAGAGGCAGTGGATAGAAGCTACCTAGGAATATCAAAATAGATATGAATATTACCAAAAGGATAAATAAATATAGTCTGTCACTTCTACTTTTAATATAGTTGAAGAACTAAAAAAGACCCCTTCAAAAGTTAGCATGTTTGATGCCCTGATGATCCCAAGATAGATTGACTTGCTTTAGGTGACACTACAGCTAATAAAAGCTCAAAATAAGTTACCCCCTAAGTAGAATTTGGTTCAAGACACCCCTGTTATGGGGGCGGATAAGAATAGACCCTCTCCATTTTATCTATCCCTAGAAATGGAAGGATGGGTGGTGCACAATTGCATGATAGACTCGGGTGCTACTACCACGGTAATGCCTAAAGTGGTATGTGATATCATGGGTATGGAGTATACAAGAAGCTACCCTGGAGTCCTGCAACTAGATGGCACTCTAGTCAAAATTGTAGGAGTGATCAAGGATATCCCCATGGTGTTACACAGGCTACCTCAAGTTACTATGATACAAGAGATTATCATGGTGGATCTAGAGCCATACTTTGGGATGTGCTTGTCAAGGGAGTTTACCACCAAGATAGGAGGATACCTATCTTTGGATTATTCCCACATGGAGATACCTTTCAAAGGTAGAAGGGTAAAAAATTTCTTAGAAAATCCCTCTTCATTTCATATAGAGAGGTTGGAGGAAGAAGATCAGCAAGCAAAAATAGTGGGCATTGTCACTGAGGAGGAAGACCTGATGGAAGAAGTCCTGGAAGAACTTCAATATGAGGACCAGTTTTCCTTGAAGGATTTTAACGCCATGATAGAAACAAGAATTGGTACCTATTCTATTCAAAAGTCAGATATTGAGAAGCTGGAAAATGTTACCATGCATGCATCGGACCAACTTTGGAAGCTATATTTTGATGGGGCCAGATGTAGAAATGGTGTAGGGGTAGGAGTGGTATTGATTTCACTAGTAGGGGATCAAAATACCTCTTATAGGTTAACCTGGAGCTGCACTAACAATGCAATAGAGTATGAAGCCCTGTGCTTGGGATTAAGAAAGGTTGAGAAGTTGGGAGCTAAGCAACTACAAATATTTGGTGACTCTGAGCTGGTAGTCAATCAGGTTACTGAGAAGTGCGTGAGTAAGCAACACTATCTTAAGGCATATAGAAACCGAGTATGGGATATACTGGAAGCTTTTGAAGCTCTGAATATCAAAGCTATCCCCAGAGACCAGAATACTCATGCTAACACCTTGGAAGCCATAGGAGGAAATTATTGCCCTATATCAAACATCATATACAGACCTAAGGTAGTAAGGTTGATATACCGGCCTTCGGTACTAGATAAAGACACCTTTTGGAAGGTGTTCAAAAATGATGAAAAAATAGTGGATTTTTTAATCTAGGAGATGAATTGCTCTATTGAACATGTGAAATATGAAGATCAGGAAGAAGAGGAAGGATTCCTATAGTTAAAAAATAATCACATCCCAAAAGGATTAATCACTCTGGAAAGCTTGTTTGACAATAATGACCGTCCAACAAGCCGCATGATCAAAATTGATGTTGGAGGATCCAAGAAAATCTCAATAGCCCTAGGAAAATATTTGAAAGTGAGCACAGACTACTCTAAAGAAGAATTAAATTCAATCCAAGAATTATGTAGGAAGTATGATGATATTATAGCTTGGACATATGATGACCTAAAGGTCTATGATAAGAATACCATTCAGCATACCATTGAGTTGGAACCATATTCAAAGCCAGTCCATCAAAAATAGAGGTTGGTTAACCCAAATATTGAAGCTCTGATGAAACAAGAGCTCCTAAAATTTCTTAATACCAAAATAGTTTATCCCATTAAACACTCAACTTGGGTGGCAAATCTAGTCCCAGTCAGAAAAAAGAATGGGGGCATCAGGCTCTGCATCGATTTTCAAAGTCTAAATAAAATATCTATGAAGGATCATTACTCTTTGCCTCAAATTGACCAAATACTACACATGGTAGTAGGATCATAGATATTCTCTCTACTAGATGGCTTCTTAGGTTTCAATCATATTTGGGTCCGAGATGAGGATCAGTACAAAATAGCCTTTACTACTAAATGGGGAACCTTCGCCTATCAATGCATGCCATTCGGATTGTCTAATGTAGGAGCTACTTTCCAAAGAGCAATGGATGTAGCATTTGGTGAACTGGTCAATAAAGTGATTGTTATCTACTTAGATGATATGACAATGTTCTCCCACAAGAAGGAGGAGCATGTAAAACACCTTGCTCAGGTTTTTGAGAAATACAGAGAATTTGGGATATCACTGAATCCAAAGAAATTAGTGTTTTTTGTTCAAGAAGGTAAGTTATTAGGACACGTTGTGTCAAAATAGGGGCTTGCCATTGATCCTGATAGGGTAAAAGCCATCTTGGAATTGCCCCTTCCCATGAATAAGAAAGGACTTCAATCCTTCTTCGAGTAGATCAACTTTGTGCAAAAATTTGTTTTTGACTTTGCTCAGATAATCAAGCCCATGATTGAAATGCTTAAAAATAATGTAGACTTCGAATGGATAGAAGCTCGGTGGGAGGCTTTCAAAGGTATAAAAGAGGTAATTTCAAGAGCCCCAATTTTAATCAACCCATATTACTCTAAAGATTTCATTTTGTATGCATTTGGGGCAGAAGAAAGCTATGCCGCAGTGCTTACTAGAAAGGGGGAGGATGGTGATGAAATACCAATTACCTTCCTTAGTTAGACCCTACAACAACATGAAGAGAAATATAATTTCATTGAAAGATAGGTATATGCCATCATGAAGTCTCTCAAGAAATTTAGGTATTTTCTATCTCAAAGCAAAATATTTGTGTATGTGGTGCATCCAAATGTTAGAAGCTTTATTATACGAGGAGAATTGGGTGAAGGAAGGGTTGGCTAGACTTCAAATATTTAAGAATTTGATGTGGAAATAAAACCAACAAAATTGGTAAGAGGAAGGGCTCTTTGTCAGCATCTAGCTTACTCTATTGTTGAGCACTCAAATGCATTCATAGAAGAGGATAGCCCCACAAGGCAAGAGGGAAGTCAGGAAGTACCTATGACATGGATGGATGAATTGGTGCACTATTTTGATTCTATAAAATACCCAGAAGGATTGACAACCTCACAAAGTAGAAGATACAAATTACAATCGAAGAATTATGTATTGATCGATGATATCCTCTACTATTGGAACTTTAATGGTATACTCCTCAAGTGTGTGTTGCCAGATAGGACTTGGAAAGTCCTCAAGGAATTCCATGGTGGATTCTTGAGGGGTATTATTTAGGATAAACCATAGCCACCAAGATCTTAAGAGATGGATTTTATTGGTCGGTCGTGTTCTTTGATGCATTCAAATGGGTACAGTCATGTGACAAATGTCAAATATTCACTAGAAAATCTAAACATGCTACCATGCCTTTGCAACCAATAGTGGCAGAGGAAAATTTCCACTAGGGATTGGATTTCATTGGTGAAATCAACCCAAACTCATCATTTGGTCACAAGTATGTTCTTATGACCATTGACTACTTCACAAAGTGGACTGAAGTAGAAGCCACTAAACATGTTGATCAACAGATGGTGATAGAATTCCTAGAAATATTGATAACCAGGTTTGGCATCCCTTCCACCATTGTATCTGATAATGGTACTCATTTTATAGGAACCAAAACCATGGATTTTGCCAAAAAATATGGTATCTATTGGAGCACATCTTCAAATTATTATCCATAGGGAAATGGTTTGGCAGAATATACCAACAAAAATATCTTGAAGATAATCAAACACAATATAGAGTGCAATCCCAGAACATGGCACCTCCTGCTTGATCAAGCACTATGGGTGGATAGGATCACACCTAAGAAAGCATTGAAGACTTCACCCTATGCATTGGTATATGGAAAAGAGGTAATCCTTCCAATCAACATAGAACTCCTAGCTCTAAGATTCATGAGTGAGATAGAGGTGAAAGGTTTCCCTACTATGGAAAGGAGGTTGATACAACTGCTCCAACTAGAGGAAGAGTGGAACATGGCATATGATAACCTATGTCATCACCAAAACATAGTCAAGCACTGGTTTGACAAGAAAGCCACACCCAAAACATTTTGTGAAGGGGACCTGGTCCTAAAATGGGATGTTAATCGGGCAAAACCAGGTGCCCATGATAAATTTGATTCCTTCTGGTTGGGCCCATATCTTATCCAAAGCTACAAACATTCAAATGCATACCAGTTACAAGATTTGGAAAGGAGACTACTGCCAATTCCTATAAATGGTCAGCACCTCAAGCACTATGCTTGATCTTAGCCATGCCCAAGAGTGTACATATGTAAATAATATTGCATGTCCTTGTGTTTTGTTCTTAAATAATTTTGGCACCCTTGTATTTTCTTTTTTAAAAATGGCCTAGTATATTTTTTGACTCAAGCCTACACCTAGCCTGTAAATTCATGATTCCAACCAAGTTACAACTATAAATAGTAACTGGTCATTAGGGCGGGTCCAATGAGAAATAATAAATCTTAAAAGGGTCTTGCGAGATGAAAAATGGTAGAATTCATATGATCTACTAGGACAAGAAACCCCACCCACTCTAGGTGAAGAAAATGAAGAGCTAAGAACTTAGGCAGGGCTTAAGAATGTCATCCTGATGAAAGGATTGTAGTGGAATGAGGCAGAAACATATAGCAAGCAAAAGAGAAAATCATTAACAAAAACCCACCCTCGCATGGAGTTGGGCAGATATTTAAGTCATGACCCACTTCCCAAAATATACACAAGTTTCATCACAAATATTTACACCCAACAATATTGGATGATAGTTATCCCTCTCTTTCCAAAATAAATACTGACCCAAAAATTCTACATGCCAATCAAATAATAGGATCGCCTTCACACGCTTCAACTAAAGACTAGTGTCATTAATTTAAAGCATGGGATCATTTATAGTCACGACACCCATAAAAAAGGCCACAACATTTGGATCTGCACCCGAAGACCACTGATGGAATAACAGTTAGAAATATAAGGACTAGCCAAGTGGACAGACTATGGGTACACATCCCGATATGGGTATTGAAGGTATTACAAAGGGGAAGCACACTCCTCCAGGTGAATTGTTGACTGACATGCGTAGTAGATCTTGGGCCTTAATCACCCATAACCAATGAGGTAATGGCAAAATATGGTGGCACAATATACAATAAAAACCTAATTTAGAAGGACGTTCGATCCTCACCACTCCAAGATGACAAAGGAGAAAATTGTTGTCATTTTATTGGCTATTGGCTTGTCTCCCAAAAAACATGGGTGAACACCAACCATCAGAGGAAATTTATCCCAAGAGATTTACTTTGATTTGAGTGAAATCCTTTCAATGGTCCTGTCACCACCTTGCATGTAGCCCCAATCATGTGCTATAAATTAGAAGGTGAAGAGACCGGTCAGCTTATTTCAGTCTTGTCTAATTCTCTAGTGCAGAACCAGGAGAGACAGTAAGGATTGGTTTAAAATTGTGAGTGTCAAAACTTTTTGGCCCTTGATAACTTCATAGTTTCTAAGGAAAAGGCTCTAAGATGAGGAATTTGAAAGTGGAAAAAAAATTGGAGGATTCTTACGAGTAGCTCAGAGATATTAGGATCACAATCAGAGGCAAAATCAAGATTACGAGAGAAGCTATAGTAGTTTTGATGATGAACCAGTACAATAGTGGCCTAGTGGTTGTGTCTTGGAGAAGCCACCTGAGCCCTTTCATGCCATTTCCTATTCATCCTTACCCGGAGCTAGTGCATGAAGTGGCAAGATTCTATGACTCAACCATTGGAGTGGTCTAAGATGTTGAAGCGTGAGTTTTGTTCACTATTAATGCTAATACCATTCGGGAGGCCTTTTTCCCAAAGCCACCATGGCCTAGGAACCTCATAGAACTACAAGAACAAGGATGGTTGATATAGATGAAGGTGAGCAGCGAAATTAGTTACTCAAATATGGTCCTAAGCAATGGATGGTTGAGGCTCTCTATGAGTTACCAAAATATTACATGGACAATCCTCGACCAATGACAGATTTTAGAGAAGAGAACTGGCCCATCTTGTCTTTTCTAGCTGCCCTATTAGGCCTTCCATCAGACAAAGAGGTGTAGCCATATCAAATGGCAATGGGCTACACTATCTCTTGGGCCTATAAGACTTTGAGGTTCAACTAGATAGGGTTTTTGGCCCAAAACATTCAAATACAATTGGCCGAGTATCAAAGCAAAGTGAATAAGGAGTTTCGATATGCATCACATTTGGCTTGGCTATTCTTTCATCACATACCCTATGATAGGTGCTCTGTGTAAATTCAAGATAAAAATTAAAAGGGGTAAATACACCCAATGGTGGAATGGATGCATGCACTCAAGAAGAGCAGATTGTTGTAAATTTGAGGTATTTTATGTTGTCATTGATGTCACATGGATCATTGATGTCACGTGGATCACATTGAGTTTTGGTGTCCAAAGTATTTCATAAATAAGCATTTATGATATTTTGGAAAGCATGGATATATACAGGGTTTTTGTGAAAACCAAGGGAGGCAAACCATGGAAGGCAGATTTGAAATGGGTTTTTCTTAAAACCCAGGTTGGATTTTTGTTTCGTCGAAAAAGGTGCCCCGGTGAAGGAGATATTTAATTTTAAATATTTAAGTTTAAATTTTAAATTATTTAAAATTTAAATTTAAAATTAAAATTAAATTTAATATTTTATTATCGTCGACGTCCAAAAGAATGAAGGTTTGATTATAATCCACCGACATCTTTCGAAGCATTATAATGTGTATATATAATGGTTAAAAACTTTACCTATTGAGAAATGCCAAGGTTGAGAAAATCAGAGAGTAATTCATGCATGGAGGAAGCGGAAGGCAAAAAAATAAAGAAGTCATTTTCGAGGGTTAAATAAAATTGAGGACATCTGGACCGAACGTCATGTTGGATAGGGTAGCGTAGTTGGCAAGAGATAACTTTGGCATAAGGGAGGTTTGCATTTCGAATCCCGCAGGGGTAGAAGTTTTGGTGGAAAATAATTTTTCATCTTAAGAACAATCGAGCACAATTTATACAGCAAGGTTGGGATTTATTTCCAACGCGGGATTCCACCCATGTGGTTGGCGTCTCACAACACTAGCAAGGAGGAACAGAGTTCGACTCTCGTAGGTGTGAAGGCACTCATCATTTTTTGTGAAACATTTTTAAAGGTTAAGGCCACAATTTCAAAATTAAAGGTATTTATCATAAGTGCCTTGCATAGTTGATATTGTGAATGCTTTGGTTGTATGAAAAATATTTTTTTAGAGATAGGGAGTTATAAGGTTTTGTAAGCTTGTTGTTATTTCTAGGAGGAATAAGGGTTGTGATCCACTTTTGAAAAAGAGAAATTTTTGGTGTTTTTCTTTTTAGAAATATATCATATTATATATCGTTGGAAAGCTTATTTCGAGGGCTATTTGATTAACTTATTTAGAGGGAGAAATAAGGTGTATATAAAGAGATACTTTTGTTTTTGTAAAGGGTTTCAAAAGTGAAGGTGTTTAGTTATTTTTCAAAGTTTGTTGAGTGTGGCAGATTTAGTGGACAACCAATAAGGCATCAAAAAGATATGAGAAATATTCTCCATTGACTTTGTTTATGGTGGTTGATTTTTGAAATATCATTGGAGAGAAAAGGATTGATTGTGGTTTCCTTTTCGAAATTCGTTGGTTGAAATGCTTCAAGGTTTTATGGTTTGAGAGTTGTGTTTAAACCTTGTTTTATAAGCATAGTTGTTGAAGCCCATTGGTTATGCAAAAAACATGAAAAGAACATGAGTATCATTGTTATGTGAGATTTATGATTGAGTATTGTTGGAAACATTTGAGTTTATTGATACATGCATGGACTAGGGTTTTGTGAGAAATATTTGTCCCTTGAGATGAATGGTTGAGTTGAATTTATTGTGCCTAGTCAAGTGATTGTGAGAAGTGATTGTTCAAGTTCCATAAAAGAAACTATTCTATATTCTGATTTGAGTTGAGTTGAAGTTGAGAAAGAAATTGAGATTAGAACATATTGAGTCTCTAACAATTCTCCTTATGCTTCTATGAGATTGATTTGAGTTGAGATCATTGTGGATCATAGTTGTCATCTTTTGAAGAGTGTATTACCATTAATTTTTGAGTTCATCTTTGAGCCTTGCCTTCATAGATTTGTGGATGAGATTTAAGTGCTATTTGAGCACATTTGGTTGAGCCTTTGAAAATGCTTTTGGGATAGATTTCTAGACAACATTATGGACAGATTTTGGGACAAATTTAGAGCAAGTTCTTGGTGAGCTTGTTGAGCATATTTATACAAGTTTTGTGTGAGCTTGTTGAGAAGATTTGGACAAGTTCTATGTGAGCTTATTGAGCATATTTGGACAAGTTCTATGTGAGCTTGTTGAGCAGATTTGGACAAGTTCTATGTGAACTTGTTGAGCATGTTTGGACAAGTTCTGTGTGAGCTTGTTGAGCAGGTTTAGACAAGTTCTGTGTGAGCTTGTTGAGTAGATTTTATCAAGTTCTATGTGATATTGTTGAGCATATTTAGACAAGTTTTATGTGAGCTTGTTGACCAGATCAGTGGAGTGCCTAGCTGAGCAAATCATTGGATTGCCTACCTAAGTAATTTAGTGTGTTGCCTAGCTGAGAAGATCAATGGATTACCTACCTGAGCAGATCAGGGTATTGCCTAGCTGAGCAGATCAGTGGATTGCCTACCTCAGTAGATTAGTGTGTTGCCTAGATGAGCAGATTAGTGGATTGCCTACCTAAGTAGATCAATGTGTTGCCTAGCTGAGCATATCAGTGTATTGCCTACCTAAGCAGATCAGTGCATTGCCTAGCTTTGAGCAGATCAAAGTAATCATTTTATTGGATAAGGATCCTTATTTTTGTGTGAAATATTATAAGGAGATTATCTTGTGGAGTACCTCACATTGTGGGAACCACGTTAAATCTTGTGTTTCAATTGTGTGTGGTGACTTGTGCTCTTGCTTACTATTGCTATATGAGTTATTAATGCACATTGCTATATTTGGTTATTTCAATTAAGGACATTAATTGATATTGGTTTGAAAGAAAGTAAAAAGTGGGCGCTATACTGTTCACCCCCTCTCAGTATAATCTTGTGTTCTTCAATTGGAATCAGAGCGGTTTCCTTTGGAAAGGCTAACAACATGAGGGCAAATTCTACAAGAACACAAATGGCTTCACATAATGGATCATCTACAAATAAGGCACCACTATTTGATGGTAACAATTATGCTTTCTGGAGCATGAGAATGAAGAACTACTTGATATCACAGGGATATGAGGTATGGTAGATGGTTGAAAAAGAGTATAAGGTTGAAGGTGATCCCGAGGCAGATAAGACTATCAGGAAATTGGTTGAGATCAATGCAATTGCAATAAATTGTATTTTGAGTGGGCTACGTGAGATAGATTTTGCAAAGGTAATGGTATGTAATTTAGCTAATGAAATGTGGACCAATTTGCAAAATACTTATGAAGGAGATTCCAAGGTAAAGTTGTCAAAACTACAAACTCATAGAAAAATATTTTAGAAATTGAAAATGGAAGATTCTGAAGATATTGCAAATTTTGTACTTTGATTTTATGAGATTACTAACACCATGAGAGGCCTAGGATTTAATATGAAAGAATCAGAAGTTACTCAAAATTATTTGAGATCACTTCCCATGAAGTATGATGTAAAGGTTTTAGAAATAGAAGAAATAATGGATATCAACAAGCTAACAATGGAAGAACTACAAGGAACTCTCACAACTTATGAGATGAGGGTGAGTAAGCATCAGGTTCCAATAAAAGATATTGCATTCAAGGCTTCAGAGAAAGAGAAAGGGAAGGTTCCAAAGATAGATAGATATCTAGTTAATGATGAGGAAGCTAACTTCATAAAAAGGAATAAGGACTCAAGGAATTTTATGTATATGAGGAAAGTTAGATGCTACAACTGTGGTGATCTTGGTCACTATGCACACAAGTATCTACATGAAGAAAATAGTGATGATGAAAAATAGGGTCACAGAAGAAAATAATATGGAAAGCATAAGCATGACAAAGATGACAGATACAAGAAAAACAGGTATGAGAAGAAGAAAATTTTTTGTAAGGTAAAGAAATCTTACTACATTGTAGAAGCAAGTGATAGCTTAGATCACAGTGATAGAGATAAGTCAAATTATGAAAAGGAAGAACATATATTCCTAGGAATAGAAGTTGAAGTAGAACAATGCTTTGTGCATGGTCAAAGATATCACATATTAGGATATTGCAATAGATTTAGTGATAGTGAAGATGAGATGACACATCAAGGAAACAAGCATGGTCAAAGAAAACTTGAGATCTTATTTGCTATAGAAGATTATAATGATCTTAGTGATAGTGAAGATGAAGAAGGGTTTTTCTATGGGATAAAATAAGTAGAAGAAGAACATTCACTCCAAGCAGAAGAAGTTATACAAGATAATATTGTAAGAAATATAGATGTCTCAGCTAAGCTAAAGGAAGACTTCAATAATATTCATGAGCAACTACAAGAGGTTAAGGAGAATCTAAAAGAATTGAGATGTTCCATACGTGAGAATTTTGATCCATCACATGACTCAAAAGTTCAAGATATTTTCACTAAGAAGGAAACATGTATTTCAGAGACAATAAATATGGATGCCAATTTGCTACTTGACACAAATGAAGAGAAAGAAGAGGAAGATTCCAAAGCACCAAAGGTCTCATATTTTAGGTTTGGGGAATCGCACTCAAAAGGAAAGGAAGTTCTAAAATATGAAAGCAAGGAAGCACCTAAGTTTTATGAAGAAAGTTCCAAAGTTCCTATGGCTTCAAATATTCAGTTTGCATCTTGTTTTGAGATAGGTGAATCAAGTTTAAAAGGAAAAGAAATACTTGAAGAGGAAAGCAAGGAAGAAATTAAGGAAAAGGATTTAGATACTACAAATAAGGTTCAAGGATGCAATGCACAAGTTGAAAATGATCATAGGGAAAATGGTCAAGAAAGGTAAGAGGAACTAAGGCATGAACTAAGGGCTTTTCAAGGATATTATTTTTCTTGTAATGGATTTGGACATAGGGCTATACACTGCAGGGTCCATGGATCAAAGAGGTTTGATTTTTATAGAAGAAACTTCAAAGGAAGAAGGTATGGTTTTTAAGGACATTGCTTCTTATGCAACAGGATTGGTCATAGAGCTTATCAATGCAAATAAAATGAGAAAAATGGTTTTGGTTTTAGAGCTACACAATTCAGAAGTCATGGTCATAATGGTCATGAAAACAAAGCTTCACAATACAGAGTTCAAGAAAGGAATGGAAATGGAAATTATTTCAAGAAAGAATTCAATATTTGGGCACCATCCAAAGGCTCTAAAATCAAGTGTTTTAATTGAAATAACTTTGGACATATTGCAAAATAGTGTAGGACTCAATTCCAAACATGCTCAAGGCAAGAAGGACAAAAAGGTTCAAGACAAGAAGATCAAGTAATTCATCAAGAGATGGATATCAGAAAAATATGGAAGGAAATTGATAAATGAAAGAAACAATGTAATATGGGAGTAAAAGTACTCCCAACCCAAAATTAATCACCTCAAGAGATAACTTTGGTAAAAGGGAGGCCTATGTTTTGAATCCCACAGGGGCAGAAGTTTTGGTTGAAAATATTTTTTCGCCTTAAGAACAATCAAGCACAGTTTATACAGTAAGGTTGGGATTTATTTCCAACATGAGATTACACCCACATGGTTATTTTCTCACAGTGCTAGCAAGGAGGAACATAGTTCAACTCCCGCGGGTGTGAAGGCGCTCATCAATTTTTGCAAAACATTTTCAAAGGTTAAGGCCACGATTTCAAAATTAAAGGTATTTATGAGAAGTGCCTTGCATAGTTTTTTTTTGGTTTAAGGTAGAGGTGGTTATAAGGTCCACAAATATTTTACACAGTCAAAATGGGTTGGTTCTAGCATCAAGCCCGTATAAACAAAATACAAAATGGATCTTTCTAAGACCCACATTAAGCCATACTTAGAGTCCACAATCCTAAACTTGTCACTTGACTATTCAGGATAAAACAAAAACCAAACAACACCTAGCACTTACTAATACCACTAAGCTATTGTACTATACACTTATCACCTCCTAGGCCCCAGCAAATGGGATGCCTTTTGTACCTCTTCCTAATTCCATCTGTCGGATTACTCATCATCAACCCCTCTGATCTCTTGATGCTCTAACATGTTTGATCTTAGCTCTTCTCTAGAAGCCAACACCAATAGTTCTTGAGGGAAGTTATCCTTCCAAATTTGCATCTCCCCAATAGAAACTACAATATTTGCCATTAGATCCACTGTTTTGTTCCCTTCTCTGAAGGTGTGTTGGATTTGGGCATTAACCAAATGAGATTTATGAATCTTTGCTTCTAGGATAAGCTCCAAGATGGTCCAGTTGGGGTCTTTATCCTCCTTAATTGCCTTGATTATATTAAGCGAATCCCCTTCAAATATAACTTCCTTATAACCCTCAAGTCTAGCAATTCTCATTGCCTGCATGCAGGCTCGAGCTTCTGCAAAATGATTTGTTTGAGTTCCCAAAGGCTTTGCAAAGGCAAGGACCACTTTTCCTTCCTCATTTCTCAGAACTCCTCCTACTCCTGCAGCCCCCGGATTTCCTTTGGCTACCCCATCAAAATTAAACTTAACCCACTTTTGTGTGGGGGGTATCCACTTGACACCATCCCATGGGCTGGTTGTAATTTCTAGGTCTGGATGTTCCTCTCCCCAGTTCTGCAAAATCCTCCTTTCCCTTAGAGACATGGTCTCATTTTTGAAGTAGAAAGTTTTCCAATTTTCTTTCAAAGCTCTGATTATTTTATTACCACATAACCTGGGATCTTTCTTACATCCTTTAAATACTCTCTCATTTCTCTCATTCCATATCCCCCATAAAAAATGGGGTAAGCTGAGCTTCCAGAGCCAAGTCAAAAGTTTTGCCCAAAAGGGGGAAGCCCACTGTATGTAGAAGTCAGACATGCTATTTGGGCAGACCCAATCTATATGAAATTTGGACAGGATCATTTGGAAGACTGTACAAGAAAATTCACAAGTTAGAAATATATGACTTACAGATTCTATCGCTTTCTCACACAAGATACATCGATTGATGAATTGGAAACCTCTCCTTTGCAGATTATCTATTGTCAGAATATTATTTTGAACTGCCAACCAAAATAAGAAAGCTATTTTTGGGGTTAAATTATTTAACCAAATAATAGAAGTCGGAGTCCAGCCATTGAATCCTGAGTGGATTAACTTATAGGCAGTTTTTATTGAATAGATCCCACTTGTAGTTTTGCCCCAAATCTCCTTGTCTCTTCCTTCCCCAGGAATGATCGGGAACACCCTTAAGGCATCATTGAGTTTGGTTAGGTCCACCTTCTGTTGCTCTAACATATTATGAACTGTGATTTTCTTCCAAGAGGAAGTTTCCTATGCTACAGCAATAAAATCCCCTACTTTTCCTCCCATTTCCTCCAAAAGTTTATGTTGGAGGACCTGAAGGTCTAAGTTATATTTCAGAGGGGCCTCTTCTAACCATGGGTCTTACCAAAAGTCCACTTGTCTTCCATTACCAATTCTCCATCTGATGCATTTCCTGACTACCTCCCAACATTCGATCAAACAATTCCAAAAATAGGATCCTCTAGGGAGATTATCAGCTTTTAGGAAGTCCTGATTATTTTTGATATATTTTGCCTTAAGAAGTTTTACCCATCCCAATTGATCATTATTGATAAATATCCATACATGTTTGCCAATTAGAGCTTGATTCATTTCTTTCATTCTCTTTAGCCCCAGGCCCCCCTGATCTTTGCTTGCACACACCTGATTCCATGCTACCAATGGACCTCTCTTTCTCTCCTTTGAACCTGACCACAAGAAGTTGCATTGAATTTGCTCCAATGTAGCTCGGACCTTTGCAGGAATTCTAAATAGAGACATGCAGTAAATTGGAATGCTCTATAAAGTAGTTTGAACTAATAAGGCTTTTCCTACGGAGCTGAGAAGGTTGCCCTTCCACCCTGTTAAATTTTTGGAGATCTTGTCAATGACTGAGTTCCACAATGTAGCCTTCATTCTTCCTTCAAACATAGGCATGCCTAGATAAGTCGCTGGTAGAAGCTCCTTTCCACAATCGAAGAGGTTAGCTATTCTTTCCTCCCTCCCACCAGGTGTGTTAAATAAATAGATGCTACTCTTCTTATAGTTTATGTATTGTCCTACTTCTGTCTCATACTTGGTTAGAATTCTCTTTAGCTTCCTAGCCTGAGGCACCAAGGCTTTGGACACAATGATCATATCATCCACAAACTGTTGGTGAGACACTGGCTCTGCTATTGAGGCTAGTTTGAAACCTGCCAATTGACCATCTGCCACCACTACTGAAATGTTCCTACCCAATGCTTTCGCTAAAATAATAAACAAGTATGGAGACAAAGGATCTCCTTGTCGCAACCCCTTTTCACTCTTAAAGTAACCGGAGGGTGACCCATTCACCATGATAGAAAATCTTGTAGTAGAGATACAACTAAAAATAAACTTAATCCATTGGGGATAGAAACCAAACTTACCCAAAATCTTGGTGAGGAACCGCCATGAGACCCGGTCGTAGGCTTTATTTATATCAAGATTTAGTAACATACCTGCTTCCTTACTAGCCACCGTTGAATGAATAACCTCATGAATTATGATGATACCATCCAGTATTTGTCACCCTTTCACAAAGCCTCCTTGGTTCATATCAATGATGAAAGGAAGGATAACCTTCAGCCTATTGGTGATTGTTTTTGTGAGAATATTCATCAGAGTGTACATAAACTAATAGGGCAAAAATTGGAAAATTCCATTGCACCCACTAGTTTAGGGATGAGGACTAAAAATGTAGCATTAACTCCTGGGATTTCCATGTCCTTTTGAGCCTCAATTATAGCTTCCACTACATCATTGCCTAGGATATCCCAAAACTTCTGAAAGAAGGCTGCAGGGAAGCCATCCAGTCCTGGGGAGCTGTTACCATCCATGTCAAAAACCATCTTCTTGATTTCCTCCTTTGTGAAAGGACTAAGTAAGAATCCATTAATATTCTCAGTTATGAGGGGTGGAATGGCCACCAACAGAGAGTCCTCTTCTTCAATAGTCGGATTTACATCTTCTAGCAACGATTTAAAGTACTCAACCGCTTCCCTCCTTATGTCTTCCATATCTTTGGTGTTAGACCCATCGGCCATCTTGATCTCCTTAATTTTGTTAGTACTCCTGTGGTGAAGAGTAGAGACATGGAATAACTTTGTATTTCTGTCACCCTCCTTTAACCAACGCAGTCTGGATTTTTGCCTCCAAAAGGTTTCTTCAAATCCTACCACCGAGTGGTATTCAGCTAACAGCTCCCTCTCCTAGTTTCTCAGATCCTCTATAAGCTGCTCCGACTTCAGCTTCTCCTATAGTTCATTGATCTTGTCTTTTAGTTCTGCCTTTTTAAAAAAAATATTGCCAAAGGAAGTTTTGTTCCACTCTCTAATGTTAGCCTTCACATTCCTTAGTTTACATGCCACTTGGGCCAGTTTCGAACCATTATACTTTTTGTCCCACCATTGGGCAACCAGATCCTTGAGATCTTGATGTTGAACCACATAAGTTTGAATCAAAAGGGTCTGATGTATCTTTTCTTATAGTCCTCCCCTATTTCCCACAGAATTGGGTTGTGATCAGACCCGATTCTTGGGAGTGTCATTAACGAAGAGTCCCCAAACCTCTCCAGGCATTCTTTAGAAATAAGAAACCTATCTAATCTGATCTGAATTTGGTTTTCCTTCAGTCTTTTGTTAGACCATGTATAGGAGAATCTACACAGGTCCACATCCATCAACTCATGTTGCTCAACAAAATCTCTAAACTCGTAGATATCAATAGTTATTCTTTGAGAGCCCCCCAATTTATCTGTAGGATTAAGGTAGTAATTGAAATTCCCTACCACAATCCAAGGGTAGTTGGGGACCATCTCCCTCAATTCAGCTAGCTGACTCCAAAGAACCCTTCTCAGTCCCTGTCTAACTGGAGCATATACATTCATTAAGATCCACTCTTCTTGCGCGGTTTTATCCACACATAAGAGACAAATAAACCAAATAGACATCAGAATCAGTCTACTATCAATCACATTCTTGTTCCACATAACCAGCAACCCTCCTTCTGTTCCAGTGGCCTCTTGGCCTACTACATCAGCTTCTTGCCAAGTCCTATTCTTAAAAGGAATAACTCTACTCTCCTCCATTTTATTTTCTTGCAATAAAATCATATCTAGTTTGTGTTCTTGTCTAAGAGCATACAAAGCTCTTATTTTTGTAGGATTACTCTCGCAAATATTCCATGAAATAATCTTCATTTATGGGCTTTGGATCCTCAAGCCTTCACCCCAAAGAGTAATACTGCTTGAGTGCCATCAGCCACTCCTCGCTCTGCTTCTTTCTGCCTTAAGGCGGCATTGCTAGGTTTCCCTCTTCCTACCGAACCATATCCCCATACATCCGCTCTAGGCCGGGGTTCCTTGGGATTCACTTGGCTTCTAGTAACCATCTTGGATAGGTCGGTCTTGGTCTTTGGGGTAACAATATGGCTTTCCGGGTTAAGCTGGTCTTTCCGAAAGTGGAGATGATTCCGTGCTCTTAGATTCTTGATTAGTAGATTCTTTTTTCCCTCGCTTTGGGGTTACACCGATCTTGGTGGTTCACCTCTTCCTCCCGAGTATCCTTGCCTGTATTATTAGTTTCCTGCTCCTTCCTCTGATTTTGCTCCTCTAAATCCTTCTCTTGAGTCTCCTCTACCTCAGATTCCACTTCTTGGCTATCCATCTAATCTCCCTTCAGATGATTTAATGCATCAAAAATATTCTCCACTAGGATGTTGATCTCCTTGGAATTTCTTCCCATAAATTCCTCTGTAGTACATGGGACCACTTCCACCAAGCCTCCATAGGTCTCCCGTATTACCCAATCAAACTTACTTGCCCCAGGGCATTGATATATGGGGTTCTTTCCTTTGTGATTTGGCTCTGAGGCTTGCTGTATCATCTTAGGAGCATGTTGAGCTTGAGGGTTCCCATCAAAGGGACCAGCTCCCCTGTGAGAGGGTTTTGAGGCATAGGTATTTTTTGGAGGAGGGTTATAACGTTGCCTCTTGCTTACAATAGGACGAACAGGGTCTCTGATATTCGGATTTCCAGCTCCATGCCCTTGAGGCCCATGTTGGGTAGGAATGGAGATCTGTGGGGGAGGGATATTATTCTGGGTTTGAGGAGCAGTATTTTGGAGTGGGGGTTGGTTCTTGGAAATGCAGTGGATACCTTGGTGCCCTACCTTCCCACAAACACTACACTTAAAAGACATATTTTCATATTCAAAGACTTGAGTATGAAGGCCAAACATAGACAACAATATAATGGATTTAGGGAGCTCTTTACTCAGGTCCGCAAACACACACATGCGAGCAGAAAGGAGTCTTGTTTTGCTCAAGGTTGCAAGATCAATAGTTATTGGTTCCCCAATCTCTATAGCTATCCTAGCCAAGATTTTTTCATTCCAAAAAAGCAGAGGTAATCCCGACATCTTAACCCAAATAGGAGCCAAATCCAGCACCTGAGTCTGGGGGTTGAAATCGGGGGACCAACGCTTTAGATACAAGCCCCTTTTCCCAAAAAACCAAGGACCTCCTTGAAGAGTCCTTTCCATGTCCTGTTCACATTGAAATGTCACCAAAAGAAAACTCTTGGGTAAAGCCTTAATCATCATACCGGCCCTTGGCTACCATTTTTGGACGGCCCATCTCCTTATGACTTCCAAGTTCAGCCTCACCCCCATAAATTTTGCCACCAAAGATGTTCTGCCCTCCATAGCCACATGTTGAGCTAAGGTATCTAGGACGTGCAACCTACCATTGACAGATTTTAGATTAAAACAAAAGTCGGATAATTTTTGCTTACCTTGAAGAGCATTAAGATATGAAGGTCTCCAGTTGCCAGGTTTCTCTTTGTCTCCTTCCTAGGTCTTCCTTTGATCCTGACACACAGAGTCCTGGTCCCCCTCATAGATATCTTCAACCGCATCCGCCCAATGCCCTTGTATCAGTTCCAATAGAACTTCCTTGTCCACATCCTCTCCCTGGGGGCTTGCTATCTCACTAGAGCCCCCACCTACCGCATCTTTTGATCTACCCTCCGAAGCCCCACACCTAGGGTTTGTCACCCCTAGACCTCCCGCTCCTCCTCCTTGCTGCTCCATCCGTCACAACTTGCTGCCTCAAAAATCTACCATTTTTTTTTTTAGAGCCAAAATTTATGCGGCCGCTATAGTGCATGGGCTACTATAGTGGCGGCTGCTATAGTTCGCAGGCTTCTACAGTGGTGGCTGCTACAGTGCTACCTATTTTAATTTATTTATCCAAAAAGTAAGTGTAAACCCGTTGTGGACGGCAGGATACGAACCTAAAAAAGATATCAATATTGCATAGTTGATATTATGAATGCTTTGGTTTTATGAAAAATATTTTTTTAGAGAGGGATTTATAAGGTTTTATAAGCTTGTTGTTATTTCTAGGAGGAATAAGGGTTGTGATCCACTTTTGAAAAATATAAATTTCTGGTGTTTTTCTTTTTAGAAATATATCATACTATATATCGTTGGAAAGCTTATTTCGAGGGCTATTTGATTAACTTATTTAGAGGGAGAAATAAGGTGTATATAAAGAGATACTTTTGTTTTTGTAAAGGGTTTCAAAAGTGAAGGTGTTTAGTTATTTTTCAAAGTTTGTTGAGTGTGGCAAATTTAGTGGACAACCAATAAGGCATCAAAAAGATATGAGAAATATTCTCCATTGACTTTGTTTATGGTGGTTGATTTTTGAAATATCATTGGAGAGAAAAGGATTGATTGTGGTTTCCTTTTCGAAATTCGTTGGTTGAAATGCTTCAAGGTTTTCTGGTTTGAGAGTTGTGTTTAAACCTTGTTTTATAAGCATAGTTGTTGAAGCCCATTGGTTATGCAAAAAACTTGAAAAGAACATGAGTATCATTGTTATGTGAGATTTATGATTGAGTATTGTTGGAAACATTTGAGTTTATTGATACATGCATGGACTAGGGTTTTGTGAGAAATATTTGTCCCTTGAGATGAATGGTTGAGTTGAATTGATTGTGCCTAGTCAAGTGATTGTGAGAAGTGATTGTTCAAGTTCCATAAAAGAAACTATTCTATATTCTGATTTGAGTTGAGTTGAAGTTGAGAAAGAAATTGAGATTAGAACATATTGAGTCTCTAACAATTCTCCTTATGCTTCTATGAGATTGATTTGAGTTGAGATCATTGTGGATCATAGTTGTCATCTTTTGAAGAGTGTATTACCATTCATTGTTGAGTTCATATTTGAGCCTTACCTTCATAGATTTGTGGATGATATTTGAGTGTTATTTGAGCATATTTGGTTGAGCCTTTGAAAATGCTTTTGGGATAGATTTCTAAAAAACTTTATGGAAAGTTTTTGGGATAGATTTAGAGCAAGTTCTTGGTGAGCAAATTTAGACAAGTTCTGTGTGAGCTTGTTGAGAAGATTTGGACAAGTTCTATGTGAGCTTATTGAGCAGATTTGGACAAGTTGTGTGTGATCTTGTTGAGCATATTTGGACAAGTTCTATGTAAACTTGTTGAGCACGTTTGGACAAGTTCTGTGTGAGCTTGTTGAGCAGGTTTGGACAAGCTATGTGTGAGCTTGTTGAGAAGATTTTAACAAGTTCTGTGTGAGCTTGTTGAGCATATTTAGACAATTTTTATGTGAGCTTGTTGACCATATCAGTGGAGTGCCTAGCTGAGCAAAGACATTTGATTGCCTACCTAAGTAGATCAGTGTGTTGCCTAGCTGAGCAGATCAATGGATTACCTACCTGAGCAAATCAGGGTATTGCCTAGCTGAGCAGATTAGTAGATTACCTACCTAAGCAGATCAGTGTCTGGCCTAGATGAGCATATTAGTGGATTGCCTACCTGAGTAGATCAATGTGTTGCCTAGCTGAGCATATCAATGTATTGCCTACCTAAGCAGATCAGTGCATTGCCTAGCTTTGAGCAGATCAAAGTAATCATTTTATTGGATAAGGATCTTTATTTTTGTGTGAAATATTATAAGGAGATTATCTTGTGGAGTACCTCACATTGGTGGAACCACGTTAAATCTTGTGTTTCAATTGTGTGTGGTGACTTGTGCTCTTGCTTACTATATCTATATGAGTTATTAATGCACACTGCTATATTTGGTTATTTCAATTAAGGACATTAATTGATATTGGTTTGAAAGAAAGTAAAAAGTGGGCACTATACTGTTCACCCCCTCTCAATATAATCTTGTGTTCTTCAATTGGTATCAGAGCAGGTTCCTTTGGAAAGGCTAACAACATGAGGGCAAATTCTACAAGAACACAAATGGCTTCACATAATGGATCATCTACAAATAAGGCACCACTATTTGATGGTAACAATTATGCTTTCTAGAGCATGAGAATGAAGAACTACTTGATATCACAGGGATATGAGGTATAGCAGATGGTTTAAAAAGAGTATAAGGTTGAAGGTGATCCTGAGGTAGATAAGACTATCAAGAAATTGGTTGAGATCAATGCAAGGGCAATAAATTGTATTTTGAGTGGGCTACGTGAGATAGATTTTGCAAAGGTCATGGTATGTAATTTAGCTAATGAAATGTGGACCAAGTTGCGAAATACTTATGAAGGAGATTCCAAGGTAAAGTTGTCAAAACTACAAACTCAAAAAAAAAAATTAGGAATTGAAAATGGAAGATTCTGAAGATATTGCAAAGTTTTTACTTTGATTTGATGAGATTACTAAAACCATGAGAGGCCTAGGATTTAAGATGAAAGAATCAGAAGTTACTCAAAATTATTTGAGATCACTTCCCATGAAGTATGATGCAAAGGTTTCAGCAATAGAATAAATGAAGGATATCAATAAGATAACAATGGAAGAACTACAAGGAACTCTCACAGCTTATGAGATGAGGGTGAGTAAGCATCAGGTTCCAATAAAAGATATTGCATTCAAGGCTTTAGAGAAAGAGAAAAGGAATGTTCCAGAGATAGATAGATATTTAGTTAATGATGAGGAAGCTAACTTCATCAAAAGGAATAATGACTCAAGGAATTCTAGGTATATGAGGAAAGTTAGATGCTACAAGTGTGGTAATCTTGCACACTATGCACACAAGTGTCTACATGAAGAAAATAGTGATGTTGAAAAATAAGGTCACAGAAGAAAGTAATATGGAAAGCATAAGCATGACAAATATGACAGATACAAGAAAAACAAGTATGAGATGAAGAAAAAGTTTCGTAAGGTAAAGAAATCTTACTACATTGTAGAAGCAAGTGATAGCTCAGATCACAATAATAGAGATAAGTCAAATGATGAAAATGAAGAACATATATTCCTAGGAATAGAAGGTGAAAGAGAACAATGCTTTGTGCAAGGTCAAAGAGATCACATATCAGGATATTGCAATAGATTTAGTGATAGAGAAGATGAGATGACACATCAAGGAAACAGACATGGTCAAAGAAAACTTGAGAGCTTATTTGCTATAGAAGATTATAATGATCTTAGTGATAGTGAATATGAAGAAGGGTTTTTCTATGGGATAAAAGAAGTAGAAGAAGAACATATACAAGATAATATTGTAAGAAATATAGATGTCTCAGCTAAGCTAAAGGAAGACTTCAATAATATTCATGAGCAACTACAAGAGGTTACGGAGAATCTAAAAGAATTGATATGTTCCTTACATGAGAAGTTTGATCTATCACATGACTCAAAAGGTCAAGATATTTTCACTAAGAAGGAAACATGTATTTCAGAGACAATAAATATGGATGCCAATTTGCTACTTGACACAAATGAAGAGAAAGAAGAGGAAGATTCCAAAGCACCAAAGGTCTCATATTTTAGGTTTGGGGAATCACACTCAAAAGGAAAGGAAGTTCTAAAATATGAAAGCAAGGAAGCACCTAAGTTTTATGAAGAAAGTTCCAAAGTTCCTATGGATCCAAATATTTAGTTTGGATCTTGTTTTGAGATAGGTGAATCAAGTTCAAAAGGAAAATAAATACTTGAAGAGGAAAGCAAGGAAGAAATTAAGGAAAAGGATTTAGATACTACAAAGAAGGTTCAAGGATGCAATGCACAAGTTGAAAATTATCATAGGGAAAATTGTCAAGAAAGGTACGAGGAACTAAGGCATGAACAAAGGGCTTTTCAAGGATATTGTTTTTCTTGTAATGGATTTGGACACAGGGCTATACACTGCAGGGTCCATGGATCAAAGAAGTTTGATTTTTATAGAAGAAACTTCAAAGGAAGAAGGTATGGTTTTCAGGGACATTGCTTCTTATGCAATAGGATTGGTCATAGAGCTTCTCAATGCAAATAAAATGAGAAAAATGGTTTTGGTTTTAGAGCTACACAATTCAGAAGTCATGGTCATAATGGTCATGAAAACAGAGCTTCACAATACAGGGTTCAAGAAAGGAATGGATATGGAAATTATTTTAAGAAAGAATTCAAGATTTGGGCACCATCCAAAGGCTACAAAATCAAGTGTTTTAATTGCAATAACTTTGGACATATTGCAAAATGGTGTAGGACTCAATTCCAAACATGCTCAAGGCAAGAAGGACAAACAGGTTCAAGACAAGAAGATCAAGTAATTCATCAAGATATGGATATCAGAAAAATATGGAAGGAAATTGATAAAGGAAAGAAACAATGTCATATGGGAGTAAAAGTACTCCCAAACCAAAATTAATCACCTCAAGAGATAACTTTGGCACAAGGGAGGTCTGCATTTCGAATCCCGCAAGGGTAGAAGTTTTGGAGGAAAATATTTTTTTCATCTTAAGAACAATCGAGCACAATTTATACAGCAAGGTTGGGAATTATTTCCAATGTGGGCTTGCACCCATGTAGTTAGCATCTCATAGCGCTAGCAAGGAGGAACAGAGTTCGACTCCCGCAGGTGTGAAGGCACTCATCATTTTTTGTGAAACGTTTTCAAAGGTTAAGGGCACAATCTCAAAATTAAAGGTATTTATGAGAAGCGCCTTGCATAGTTGATATTATGAATGCTTTGGTTTTATGAAAAATATTTCATTAGAGATAGGGATTTATAAGGTTTTGTAAGCTTGTTATTTCTAGGAGGAATAAGGGTTGTGATCCACTTTTGAAAAAGAGAAATTTTCTGGTGTTTTTCTTTTTAGAAATATATCATATTATATATCGTTGGAAAGCTTATTTTGAGGGCTATTTGATTAACTTATTTAGAGGGACAAATAAGGTGTATATAAAGAGATACTTTTTTTTTTTTGTAAAGGGTTTCAAAATTGAAGGTGTTTTGTTCTTTTTCAAATTTTGTTGAGTGTGGCAGATTTAGTGGACAACCAATAAGGCAGCAAAAAGATATGAGAAATATTCTCCATTGACTTTGTTTATGGTGGTTGATTTCTGAAATATCATTGGAGATAAAAGGATTGATTGTGGTTTCCTTTTTGAAAGTGGTTAGTTGAAATTCTTCAAGGTTTTCTGGTTTGAGAGTTGTGTTTAAACCTTGTTTTATAAGCATAGTTTTTGAAGCCCATTGGTTATGCAAAAAACTTGAAAAGAACATGAGTATCATTGTTATGTGAGATTTATGATTGAGCATTGTTGGAAACATTTGATTTTATTGATACATTCATGGACTAGGGTTTTGTGAGAAATATTTGTCCCTTGAGATGAATGGTTGAGTTGAATTGATTGTGCCTAGTCAAGTGATTGTGAGAAGTGATTGTTCAAGTTCCATAAAAGAAACTATTCTATATTCTGATTTGAGTTGAGTTGAAGTTGAGAAAGAAATTGAGATTAGAACATATTGAGTCTCTAACAATTCTACTTATGATTCTATGAGATTGATTTGATTTGAGATCATTGTGGATCATAGTTGTCATCTTTTGAAGAGTGTATTACCATTCATTGTTGAGTTCATATTTGAGCCTTGCCTTCATAGATTTGTGGATGAGATTTGAGTGCCATTTGAGCACATTTGGTTGAGCCTTTGAAAAGGATTTTGGGGTAGATTTCTAGACAACTTTATGGACAGTTTTTGGGACAAATTTAGAGCAAGTTCTTGGTGAGCTTGTTGAGCAGATTTAGACAAGTTTTGTGTGAGCTTGTTGAGAAGATTTGGACAAGTTCTATGTGAGCTTATTGAGCAAATTTGGACAAGTTTTGTGTGAGCTTGTTGAGCATATTTGGACAAGTTCTATGTGAACTTGTTGAGCAGGTTTTGACAAGTTCTATGTGAGCTTGTTGAGCAGGTTTGGACAAGTTATGTGTGAGCTTGTTGAGCAGATTTTAACAAGTTTTGTGTGAGCTTGTTGAGCATATTTAGACAATTTTTATGTGAGCTTGTTGACCAGATCAGTGGAGTGCCTAGCTGAGCAAATCATTGGATTGCCTACCTAAGTAGATTAGTGTGTTGCCTAGCTGAGCAGATCAATGGATTACCTACCTGAGCAAATTAGGGTATTGCCTAGCTGAGCAGATTAGTAGATTGCCTACCTAAGCAGATCAGTGTGTTGCCTATATGAGCATATCAGTGGAATGCCTACCTGAGTAGATCAATGTGTTGCCTAGCTGAGCATATCAGTGTATTGCCTACCTAAGCAGATCAGTGCATTTCCTAGCTTTGAGTAGATCAAAGTAATCATTTTATTGGATAAGGATCCTTATTTTTGTATGAAATATTATAAGGATATTATCTTGTGGAGTACCTCACATTGGGGGAACCACGTTAAATATTGTGTTTCAATTGTGTGTGGTGACTTGTGCTCTTGCTTACTATTGTTATATGTGTTATTAATGCACAATGCTATATTTGGTTATTTCAATTAAGGACATTAATTGATATTGGTTTGAAAGAAAGTAAAAAGTGGGCACTATACTGTTCACCCCCTCTCAGTATAAGCTTGTGTTCTTCAATTGGTATCAGAGTGGGTTCCTTTGGAAAGGCTAACAAATTGAGGGAAAATTCTACAAGAACACAAATGGCTTCACAGAATGGATCATCTACAAATAAGGCACCACTATTTGATGGTAACAATTATGCTTTCTGGAGCATGAGAATGAAGAACTACTTGATATCACAAGGATATGAGGTATGGCAGATGGTTGAAAAAGAGTATAAGGTTGAAGGTGATCCCGAGGTAGATAAGACTATCAGGAAATTGGTTGAGATCAATGAAGTGGCAATAAATTGTATTTTGAGTGGGCTACGTGAGATAAATTTTGCAAAGGTCATGGTATGTAATTTAGCTAATGAAATGTGGACCAAGTTGCGAAATACTTATGAAGGAGATTCCAAGGTAAAGTTGTCAAAACTACAAACTCATAGAAAAATATTTTAGGAATTGAAAATGGAAGATTCTGAAGATATTGCAAAGTTTTTACTTTGATTTTATGAGATTACTAACACCATGAGAGGCCTAGGATTTAAGATGAAAGAATCAAAAGTTACTCAAAAGTATTTGAGATCACTTCCCATGATGTATGATGCAAAGGTTTCAGAAATAGAAGAAACAATGGATATCAACAAGCTAACTATGGAAGAACTACAAGGAACTCTCACAGCTTATGAGATAAGCATCAAGTTCTAATAAAATATATTGCATTCAAGGCTTCAGAGAAAGAGAAAGGGAAAGTTCCAAAGATAGATAGATATCTAGTTAATGATGAGGAAGCTAACTTCATCAAAAGGAATAAGGACTCAAGGAATTTTATGTATATGAGGAAAGTTAGATGCTACAAGTGTGGTAATATTGATCACTATGCACACAAGTGTCTACATGAAGAAAATAGTGATGATGAAAAATAGGGTCATAGAAGAAAATAAGATGGAAAGCATAAGCATGAAAAAGATGACAAATACAAGAAAAACTAGTATGAGAAGAAGAAAAAAAATTTTAAGGTAAAGAAATATTACTACATTGTAGAAGCAAGTGATAGCTCATATCATAGTAATAGAGATAAGTAAAATGATGAAAAGGAAGAACATATATTCCTAGGAATAGAAGGTGAAAGAGAACAATGCTTTGTGCATGGTCAAAGAGATCACATATCAGGATATTGCAATAGATTTAGTGATAGTGAAGATGAGATGACACATCAAGGAAATAGGCATGGTCAAAGAAAACTTGAGAGCTTATTTGCTATAGAAGATTATAATGATCTTAGTGATAGTGAATATGAAGAAGGGTTTTTCTATGGGATAAAAGAAGTAGAAGAAGAACATTCACTCCAAGCAGAAGAAGTTATACAAGATAATATTGTAAGAAAGATAGATGTCTCAGATGAGCTAAAGGGAGACTTAAATAATATTCATGAGCAACTACAAGAGGTTAAGGAGAATCTAAAAGAATTGAGATGTTCCATACGTGAGAAGTTTGATCCATCACATGACTTAAAAGGTCAAGATATTTTCACTAAGAAGAAAACATGTATTTCAAAGACAATAAATATGGATGCCAATTTGCTACTTGACACAAATGAAGAGAAAGAAGAGCAAGATTCCAAAGCACCAAAGGTCTCATACTTTAGGTTTGGGGAATCACACTCAAAAGGAAAGGAAGTTCTAAAATATGAAAGCAAGGAAGCACCTAATTTTTATGAAGAAAGTTCCAAAGTTCTTATGGCTCCAAATATTCAGTTTGGATCTTGTTTTGAGATAGGTGAATCAAGTTCAAAAGGAAAATAAATACTTGAAGAGGAAAGCAAGGAATAAATTAAGGAAAAGAATTTAGATACTATAAAGAAGGTTCAAGGATGCAATGCACTAGTTGAAAATGATCATGGGGAAAATGTTCAAGAAAGGTATGAGGAACTAAGGCATGAACAAAGGGCTTTTCAAGGATATTGATTTTCTTGTAATGGATTTGGACACAGGGCTATACACTGCAGGGTCCATGGATCAAAGAAGTTTGATTTTTATAGAAGAAACTTCAAAGGAATAAGGTATGGTTGTCAGGGACATTGCTTATGATGCAACAGGATTGGTCATAGAGCTTCTCAATGCAAATAAAATGAGAAAAATGGTTTTGGTTTTAGAGCTACACAATTCAGAAGTCATGGTCATAATGGTCATGAAAACAGAGCTTCACAATAGAGGGTTCAACAAAGTAATGGATATCGAAATTATTTCAAGAAAGAATTCAAGATTTGGGCACCATCCAAAGGCTACAAAATCAAGTGTTTTAATTAAAATAACTTCGGACATATCGTAAAATGGTGTAGGACTCAATTCCAAACATGCTCAAGGCAAGAAGGACAAACAGGTTCAACACAAGAAGATCAAGTAATTCATCAAGATATGGATATCAGAAAAAAATGGAAGGAAATTGATAAAGGAAAGAAACAATGTAATATGGGAGTAAAAGTACTCCCAACCCAAAATTAATCACCTCAAGAGATAACTTTGGCACAAGGGAGGTTTGCGTTTCAAATACCGCAGGGGTAGAAGTTTTGGTGGAAAATATTTTGTCATCTTAAGAACAATCGAGCACAATTTATACAACAAGGTTGGGATTTATTTCCAACGCGGGCTTGCACCCACGTGGTTAGCGTCTCACAACACTAGCAAGGAGGAACAGAGTTCGACTCCCACAGGTGTGAAGGCACTCATCATTTTTTGTGAAACATATTCAAAGGTTAAGGCCATAATTTCAAAATTAAAGGTATTTATGAGAAGTGCCTTGGATAGTTGATATTGTGAATGCTTTGGGTGTATGAAAAATATTTTTTTAGAGATAGGGAGTTATAAGGTTTTGTAAGCTTGTTATTTCTAGGAGGAATAAGGGTTGTGATCCACTTTTGAAAAAGAGAAATTTTTGGTGTTTTTATTTTTAGAAATATATCATATTATATATCGTTGGAAAGCTTATTTCGAGGGCTATTTGATTAACTTATTTAGAGAGAAATAAGGTGTATATAAAGAGATGCTTTTTTTGTAAAGGGTTTCAAAAGTGAAGTTGTTTTGTTCTTTTTCAACGTTTGTTGAGTGTGGCAGATTTAGTGGACAACCAATAAGGCATCAAAAAGATATGAGAAATATTCTCCATTGACTTTGTTTATGGTGGTTGATTTCTGAAATATCATTGGAGAGAAAAGGATTGATTGTGGTTTCCTTTTCGAAAGTGGTTGGTTGAAATGCTTCAAGGTTTTCTGGTTTTAGAGTTGTGTTTAAACCTTGTTTTATAAGCATATTTTTTGAAGCCCATTGGTTATGCAAAAAACTTGAAAAGAACATGAGTATCATTGTTATGTGAGATTTATGATTGAGCATTGTTGGAAACATTTGAGTTTATTGATACATGCATGGACTAGGGTTTTGTGAGAAATATTTATCCCTTGAGATGAATGGTTGAGTTGAATTGATTGTGCCTAGTCAAGTAATTGTGAGAAGTGATTGTTCAAGTTCCATAAAAGAAACTATTCTATATTGTGATTTGAGTTGAGTTGAAGTTGAGAAAGAAATTGAGATTAGAACATATTGAGTCTCTAAAAATTCTCCTTATGCTTCTATGACATTGATTTGAGTTGAGATCATTGTGGATCATAGTTGTCATCCTTTGAAGAGTATATTACCATTCATTTTTGAGTTCATCTTTGAGCCTTGACTTCATAGATTTGTGGATGAGATTTGAGTGCTATTTGAGCAAATTTGGTTGAGCCTTTGAAAATTCTTTTGGGATAGATTTCTAGACAACTTTATGGAAAATTTTTGGGACAGATTTAGAGCAAGTTCTTGGTGAGCTTGTTGAGAAGATTTAGACAAGTTCTGTGTGAGCTTGTCGAGAAGATTTGTACAAGTTCTATGTGAGTTTATTTAGCAGATTTGGACAAGTTCTATGTGAGCTTGTTGAGAAGATTTGGACAAGTTTTGTGTGAACTTGTTGAGTAGGTTTGGACAAGTTCAATGTGAGCTTTTTGAGCAAGTTTGGACAAGTTATGTGTGAGCTTGTTGAGCAGATTTTATCAGGTTATGTGTGAGCTTCTTGAGCATATTTAGACAAGTTTTATGTGAGCTTGTTGACCAGATCGATGGAGTGCCCAGCTAAGCAAATCATTGGATTGCCTACCTAAGTAGATCGATGTGTTGCCTAGCTGAGCAGATCAATGGATTACCTACCTGAGCGAGATCGGGGTATTGCCTAGTCGAGCAGATCAGTGGATTGCCTACCTAAGCAGATCAGTGTGTTGCCTAGATGAGTAAATCAGTGGATTGCCTACCTGAGTAGATCAATGTGTTGCCTAGCTGAGCATATCAGTGTATTGCCTACCTGAGCAGATCAGTGCATTGCCTAGCTTTGAGCAGATCAAAGTAATCATTTTATTGGATAAGGATCTTTATTTTTATGTGAAATATAAGGATATTATCTTGTGGAGTACCTAGCATTGTAGAAACCATGTTAAATCTTGTGTTTCAATTGTGTGTGGTGACTTGTGCTCTTGCTTACTATTGCTATATGAGTTATTAATGCACACTACTATATTTGGTTATTTCAATTAAGGACATTAATTGATATTGGTTTAAAAGAAAGTAAAAAGTCGGCACTATACTGTTCACCCCCTCTCAGTATAAGCTTATGTTCTTCAATTGGTATCAGAGCGGTTTCCTTTGGAAAGGCTAACAACTTGAGGGCAGATTCTACAATAACACAAATGGCTTCACAGAATGGATCATATACAAATAAGGCACCACTATTTGATGGTAAAAATTATGCTTTATGGAGCATGATAATGAAGAACTACTTGATATCACAGGGATATGAGGTATGGCAGATGGTTGAAAAAGAGTATAAGGTTGAAGGTGATCCTGAGGTAGATAATACTATCAGGAAATTGGTTGAGATCAATGTAAGGGCAATAAATTGTATTTTGAGTGGGCTACGTGAGATAGATTTTGCAAAGGTCATGGTATGTAATTCAGCTAATGAAATGTGGACCAAGTTGCAGAATACTTATGAAGGAGATTCCAAGGTAAAGTTGTCAAAACTACAAACTCCTAAAAAAATATTTTAGGAATTGAAAATGGAATATTTTGAAGATATTGCAAAGTTTTTACTTTAATTTTATGAGATTACTAACACCATGAGAGGCCTAGGATTTAATATGAAAGAATCAAAAGTTACTAAAAAGTATTTGAGATCATTTCCCATGAAGTATGATGCAAAGGTTTCAGCAATAGAAGAAATAATGGATATCAACAAGCTAACAATGGAAGAACTACAAGGAACTATCATAGCTTATGAGATGAGGGTGAGTAAGCATCAGGTTCCAATAAAAGATATTGCATTCAAGGCTTTAGATAAAGAGAAAGGGAAGGTTCTAGATATAAATAGATATCTAGTTAATGATGAGGAAGCTATCTTCATCAAAAGGAATAAGGACTCAAGGAATTTTAGGTATATGAGGAAAGTTAGATGCTACAACTATGGTGATCTCGGTCACTATTCACACAAGTGTCTACATGAAGAAAATAGTGATGATGAAAAATAGGGTCACAGAAGAAAATAATATGGAAAGCATAAGCATGACAAAGATGACAGATACAAGAAAAACAAGTATGAGAAGAAGAAAAAGTTTCGTAAGGTAAAGAAATCTTATTACAATGTAGAAGCAAGTGATAGCTCAGATCACAGTGATAGAGATAAGTCAAATGATGAAAAGGAAGAACATATATTCCTAGGAATAGAAGGTGAAAGAGAACAATGCTTTGTACATGGTCAAAGAGATCACATATCAGGATATTTCAATATATTTAGTGATAGTGAAGATGAGATGATACATCAAGGAAACAGGCATGGTCAAATAAAACTTGAGAGCTTATTTGCTATAGAAGATTATAATGATCTTAGTGATAGTGAAGATGAGATGAAGAAGGGTTTTTCTATAGGATAAAAGAAGTAGAAGAAGAACATTCACTCCAAGCAGAAGAAGTTATACAAGATAATATTGTAAGAAAGACAAATGTCTCAGCTGAGCTAAAGGAAGACTTCAAAAATATTCATGAGCAACTACAAGAGGTTAAGGAGAATCTAAAAGAATTGAGATGTTCCATACGTGAGAAGTTTGATCCATCACATGACTCAAAAGGTCAAGATATTTTCACTAAGAAGGAAACATGTATTTCAGAGACAATAAATATGGATGCCAATTTGCTACTTGACACAAATGAAGAGAAAGAAGAGGAATATTCCAAAGCACCAAAGGTCTCATATTTTATGTTTGGGCAATCACACTCAAAAGGAAAGGAAGTTCTTAAATATGAAAGCATAAGCATGACAAAGATGACAGATACAAGAAAAATAGGTATGAGAAGAAGAAAAAAAATTGTAAGGTAAAGAAATATTACTACATTGTAGAAGCAAGTGATAGCTCAGATCACAGTGATAGACATAAGTCAAATGATGAAAAGGAAGAACATATATTCCTAGGAATAGAAGGTGAAAGAGAACAATTCTTTGTGCATGGTCAAAGAGATCACATATTAGGATATTGCAATAGATTTAGTGATAGTGAAGATGAGATGACACATCAAGGAAACAGGCATGGTCAAAGAAAAATGGAGATCTTATTTGCTATAGAAGATTATAGTGATCTTAGTGATAGTGAAGATGAATAAGGGTTTTTCTATGCGATAAAATAAGTAGAAGAAGAACATTCACTCCAAGTAGAAGAAGTTATAAAAGATAATATTGTAAGAAAGACATATGTCTTAGCTGAGCTAAAGGGAGACTTCAATAATATTCATGAGCAACTACAACAGGTTAAGGAGAATCTAAAAGAATTGAGATGTTCCATACGTGAGAAGTTTTATCCATCACATGACTCAAAAGGTCAAGATATTTTCACTAAGAAGGAAACATGTATTTCGGAGACAATAAATATGGATGCCAATTTGCTACTTGACACAAATGAAGAGAAAGAAGAGGAAGATTCCAAAGCACCAAAGGTCTCATATTTTAGGTTTGGGGAATCACACTCAAAAGGAAAGGAAATTCTAAAATATGAAAGCAAGGAAGCACCTAAATTTTATGAAGAAAGTTCCAAAGTTCCTATGGCTACAAATATTCAGTTTGGATCTTGTTTTGAGATAGATGAATCAAGTTCAAAAGGAAAATAAATACTTGAAGAGGAAAGCAAGGAAGAAATTAAGGAAAAGGATTTAGATACTACAAAGAAGGTTCAAGGATGCAATGCACAAGTTGAAAATGATCATAAGGAAAATGGTCAAGAAAGGTATGAGGAACTAAGGCATGAACAAAGGGCTTTTCAAGGATATTGTTTTTCTTGTAATGGATTTGGACACAGGGCTATACACTGCAAGGTCCATGGATCAAAGAAGTTTGATTTTTATAGAAGAAAATTCAAAGGAAGAATGTATGGTTTTTAGGGACATTGCTTCTTATGCAACAGGATTGGTCATAGAGCTTCTCAGTGCAAATAAAATGAGAAAAATGGTTTTGGTTTTAGAGCTACACAATTCAGAAGTCATGGTCATAATGGTCATGAAAATAGAGCTTCACAATACAGGGTTCAAGAAAGGAATGGATATGGAAATTATTTCAAGAAAGAATTCAAGATTTGGGCACCATCCAAAGGCTACAATATCAAGTGTTTTAATTGCAATAACTTTGGACATATTTCAAAATGGTGTAGGACTCAATTCCAAACATGCTCAAGGCAAGAAGGACAAACAGGTTCAACACAAGAAGATCAAGTAATTCATCAAGATATGGATATCAAAAAAATATGGAATGAAATTGATAAAGGAAAGAAACAATGTAATATGGGAGCAAAAGTACTCCCAACCCAAAATTAATCACCTCGAGATAACTTTGGCACAAGGGAGGTCTATGTTTCGAATCCTGCAGGAGTACAAGTTTTGGTGGAAAATATTTTTTCATATTAAGAACAATCGAGCACAATTTATACAGCAAGGTTGGGATTTATTTCCAACGTGGGCATGCACCCACATGGTTAGCGTCTCATAGTGCTAGCAAGGAGGAACAGAGTTCGACTCCCACAAGTGTGAAGGCACTCATCATTTTTTATGAAATGTTTTCAAAGGTTAAGGCCACAATTTCAAAATTAAAGGTATTTATGAGAAGTGCCTTGCATAGTTGATATTGTGAATGCTTTGGGTGTATGAAAAAAAAAAATTAGAGATAGGGAGTTATAAGGTTTTGTAAGCTTGTTGTTATTTTTAGGAGGAATAAGGGTTGTGATCCACTTTTGAAAAAGAGAAATTTTTGGTGTTTTTATTTTTAGAAATGTATCATATTATATATCGTTGGAAAGCTTATTTCCAAGGCTATTTGATTAACTTATTTAGAGGGAGAAATAAGGTGTATATAAAGAGATACTTTTGTTTTTGTAAAGGGTTTCAAAATTGAAGGTGTTTTGTTCTTTTTCAAAGTTTGTTGAGTGTGGTAGATTTAGGGGACAACCAATAAGGCATCAAAAAGATATGAGAAATATTCTCCATTGACTTTGTTTGTGGTGGTTGATTTCTGAAATATCATTGGAGAGAAAAGGATTGATTGTGGTTTCCTTTTCGAAAGTCGTTGGTTGAAATGCTTCAAGGTTTTCTATTTTGAGAGTTGTGTTTAAACCTTGTTTTATAAGCATAGTTATTGAAGCCCATTGGTTATGCAAAAAACTTGAAAAGAACATGAGTATCATTGTTATGTGAGATTTATGATTGAGCATTGTTGGAAACATTGGAGTTTATTGATACATGCATGGACTAGGGTTTTGTGAGAAATATTTGTCCCTTGAGATGAATGGTTGAGTTGAATTGATTGTGCCTAGTCAAGTGATTATGAGAAGTGATTGTTCAAGTTCCATAAAAGAAACTATTCTATATTCTTATTTGAGTTGAGTTGAATTTGAGAAAGTAATTGAGATTAGAACATATTGAGTCTCTAACAATTCTCCTTATGCTTCTATGAGATTGATTTGAGTTGAGATCATTGTGAATCATAGTTGTCATCTTTTGAAGAGTGTATTACCATTCATTGTTGAGTTCATATTTGAGCCTTGTCTTCATAGATTTGTGGATGAGATTTGAGTGCTATTTGAGAACATTTGGTTGAGCCTTTGAAAAGGCTTTTGGGATAGATTTCTAGACAACTTTATGGATAGTTTTGGGACAGATTTAGAGCAATTTCTTGGTGAGCTTGTTGAGCAGATTTAGACAAGTTCTGTGTGAGCTTGTTGAGAAGATTTGGACAAGTTCTATGTGAGCTTATTGAGTAGATTTGGACAAGTTATGTGTGAGCTTTTTGAGCAGATTTGGATAAGTTATGTGTCAACTTGTTGAGCAGGTTTAGACAAGTTCTGTGTGAGCTTGGTGAGCAGGTTTGGACAAGTTATGTGTGAGCTTGTTGAGCAGATTTTATCAAGTTTTGTGTGAGCTTGTTGAGCATATTTAGACAAGTTTTATGTGAGCTTGTTGACCAGATCAATGGAGTGCCTAGCTGAGCAAATCATTGGATTGCCTACCTATGTAGATCAGTGTGTTGCCTAGCTGAGCAGATCAATGGATTACCTACCTGAGCAGATCAGGGTATTGCCTAGCTGAGCAGATCAGTGGATTGCCTACCTAAGTAGATCAGTGTGTTGCCCATATGAGCAGATCAGTGGATTGCCTACCTGAGTAGATCAATGTGTTGCCTAGCTGAGCATATCAGTGTATTGCCTACTTGAGCAGATCAGTGCATTGCCTAGCTTTGAGTAGATCAAAGTAATCATTTTATTGGATAAGAATCCTTATTTTTATGTGTAATATTATAAGGATATTATCTTATGGAGTACCTCAAATTGTGGGAACCACGTTAAATCTTGTGTTTCAATTGTGTGTGGTGACTTGTGCTCTTGCTTACTATTTCTATATGAGTAATTAATGCACACTGCTATATTTGGTTATTTCAATTAAGGACATTAATTGATATTGGTTTGAAAGAAAGTAAAAATTGGGAGCTATACTATTCACCCCCTCTCAGTATAAGCTTGTGTTCTTCAATTGGTATCAGACCAGTTTCCTTTGGGAAGGCTAACAACTTGAGGGTAGATTCTACAAGACCACAAATGGCTTCACAGAATGGATCATCTACAAATAAGGCACCACTATTTGATAGTAACAATTATGCTTTTTGGAGCATGAGAATGAAGAACTACTTGATATCATAGGGATATGAGGTATGGAAGATGGTTGAAAAAGAGTATAAGGTTGAAGGTGATCCCGAGGCAGATAATACTATCAGGAAATTGGTTGAGATCAATGCAATGGCAATAAATTATATTTTGAGTGGGCTACGTGAGATAGATTTTACAAAGGTCATGGTATGTAATTCGGCTAATGAAATGTGGACCAAGTTGCGAAATACTTATGAAGGATGTTCCAAGGTAAAGTTGTCAAAACTACAAACTCAAAAAAATATTTTAGGAATTGAAAATGGAAGATTCTGAAGATATTGCAAAGTTTTTACTTTGATTTGATGAGATTACTAACACCATGAGAGGCCTAGGATTTAAGATGAAAGAATCAAAAGTTACTCAAAAGTATTTGAGATCACTTCCCAAGAAGTATGATGCAAATGTTTTAGCAATAGAAGAAATAATGGATATCAACAAGCTAACAATGGAAGAACTACAAGGAACTCTCACAGCTTATGATATGAGGGTGATTAAGCATCAAGTTCCAATAAAAGATATTTCATTCAAGGCTTTAGAGAAAGAGAAAGGGAAGGTTCTAGAGATAGATAGATATCTAGTTAATGATGAGGAAGCTAACTTCATCAAAAGGAATAAGGACTCAAGGAATTTCAGGTATATGAGGAAAGTTAGATGCTACAACTGTGGTGATCTTGGTCACTATGCACATAAGTGTCTACATGAAGAAAATAGTGATGATGAAAAATATGGTTACAGAAGAAAATAATATGGAAATCATAAGCATGACAAAGATGACAGATACAAGAAAAACAAGTATGAGAAGAAGAAAAAAAAAATTAAGGTAAAGAAATCTTACTACATTGTAGAAGCAAGTGATAGCTCAGATCACAGTGATAGATATAATTCAAATGATGAAAAGGAAGAACATATATTCCTAGGAATAGAAGGTGAAAGAGAACAATGCTTTGTGCATGGTCAAAGAGATCACATATCATGATATTGCAATAGATTTAGTGATAGTGAAGATGAGATGACACATCAAGGAAACAGGCATGGTCAAATAAAACTTGAGATCTTATTTGCTAGAGAAGATTATAATGATCTTAGTGATAGTGAAGATGAAGAAGGGTTTTTCTATGGGATAAAAGAAGTAGAAGAAGAACATTCACTCCAATCAGAAGAATTTATACAAGATAATATTGTAAGAAAGACATATGTCTCAGCTGAGCTAAAGGAAGACTTCAATAATATTCATGAGCAACTACAAGAGGTTAATGAGAATCTAAAAGAATTGAGATGTTCCATACGTGAGAAGTTTGATCCATCACATGACTCAAAAGGTCAAGATATTTTCACTAAGAAGGAAACATGTATTTCAGAGACAATAAATATGGATGCCAATTTGCTACTTGACACAAATGAAGAGAAAGAAGAGGAAGATTCCAAAGAACCAAAGGTCTCATATTTTAGGTTTGGGGAATCACACTCAAAAGAAAAGGAAGTTCTAAAATATGAAAGCAAGGAAGCACCTAAGTTTTATGAAGAAATTTCCAAAGTTCCTATGGCTCCAAATATTCAGTTTGGATCTTGTTTTGAGATAGGTGAATCAAGTTCAAAAGGAAAAGAAATACTTGAAGAGGAAAGCAAGGAAGAAATTAAGGAAAAGGATTTAGATACTACAAAGAAGGTTCAAGGATGCAATGCACAAGTTGAAAATGATCATAGGGAAAATGGTCAAGAAAGGTAAGAGTAACTAAGGCATGAACAAATGGTTTTTTAGTGCAAATAAAATGAGAAAAATGGTTTTGGTTTTAGAGCTACACAATTCAGAAGTCATGGTCATAATGGTCATGAAAACAGAGCTTCACAATACAGGGTTCAAGAAATGAATGGATATGGAAATTATTTCAAGAAAGAATTCAAGATTTGGGCACCATCCAAAGGCTACAAAATCAAGTGTTTTAATTGCAATAACTTTGGACATATTGCAAAATGGTGTAGGACTCAATTCCAAACATGCTCAAGGAAAGAAGGACAAACAGGTTCAAAACAAGAAGATCAAGTAATTCATCAAGAAATGGATATGAAAAAAATATGGAAGGAAATTGATAAATTAAATAAACCATGTAATATGTGAGTAAAAGTACTCCCAACCCAAAATTAATCACCTCAAGAGATAACTTTGGTAAAATGGAGGCCTATGTTTCGAATCCCACAGGGGCAAAAGTTTTGGTGGAAAACATTTTTTCGTCTTAAGAACAATCAAGCACAGTTTATACAGTAAGGTTGGGATTTATTTCCAACACGAGATTGCACCCACATGGTTATTGTCTCACAGTGCTAGCAAGGAGGAACATAGTTCAACTCCCGCAGGTGTGAAGGCGCTCATCAATTTTTGCAAAACATTTTCAAAGGTTAAGGCCATGATTTCAAAATTAAAGGTATTTATGAGAAGCGCCTTGCATAGTTGATATTATGAATGCTTTGGTTTTATGAAAAATATTTTTTTAGAGATAGGGAGTTGTAAGGTTTTGTAAGCTTGTTGTTATTTCTAGGAGGAATAAGGGTTGTGAACCACTTTTGAAAAAGATAAATTTTTGGTGTTTTTCTTTTTAGAAATATATCATATTATATATCATTGGAAAGCTTATTTCGAGGGCTATTTGATTAACTTATTTAGAGGGATAAATAAGGTGTATATAAAGAGATAATTTTGTTTTTGTAAAGGGTTTCAAAAGTGAAGGTGTTTTGTTCTTTTTCAAAGTTTGTTGAGTGTGGCAGATTTAGTGGACAACCAATAAGGCATCAAAAAGATATGAGAAATATTCTCCATTGACTTTGTTTATGGTGGTTGATTTCTGAAATATCATTGGAGAGAAAAGGATTGATTGTGGTTTCCCTTTCGAAAGTCGTTGGTTGAAATGCTTCAAGGTTTTCTGGTTTGAGAGTTGTGTTTAAACCTTGTTTTATAAGCATAGTTGTTGACGCCCATTGGTTATGCAAAAAACTTGAAAAGAACATGAGTATCATTGTTATGTGAGATTTATGATTGAGCATTGTTGGAAACATTTGAGTTTATTGATACATGCATGGACTAGGGTTTTGTGAGAAATATTTGTCCCTTGAGATGAATGGTTAAGTTGAATTGATTGTGCCTAGTCAAGTGATTGTGAGAAGTGATTGTGAGAAGTTCCATAAAAGAAACTATTATATATTCTGATTTGAGTTGAGTTGAAGTTGAGAAAGAAATTGAGATTAGAACATATTCAGTCTCTAACAATTCTCCTTATGCTTCAATGAGATTGATTTGAGTTGAGATCATTGTGGATCATAGTTGTTATCTTTTGAAGAGTGTATTACCATTCATTGTTGAGTTCATCTTTGAGCCTTGCCTTCATAGATTTGTGGATGAGATTTAAGTGCTATTTGAGCACATTTGGTTGAGCCTTTCAAAAGGCTTTTTGGATAGATTTCTAGACAACTTTATGGACAGTTTTTGGGACAGATTTAGAGCAAGTTCTTGGTGAGCTTGTTGATCAGATTTATACAAGTTCTGTGTGAGCTTGTTGAGAAGATTTGGACAAGTTCTATGTGAGCTTATTGAGTATATTTGGACAAGTTCTATGTGAGCTTGTTGAGAAGATTTGGACAAGTTCTGTGTGAACTTTTTGAGCAGGTTTGGACAAGTTCTATGTGAGCTTGTGGAGCAGGTTTGGACAAGTTATGTGTGAGCTTGTTGAGCAGATTTTAACAAGTTCTGTGTGATATTGTTGAGCATATTTAGACAAGTTTTATGTGAGCTTGTTGACCAGATCAGTGGAGTGCCTAGCTAAGCAAATCATTGGATTGCCTACCTAAGTAGATCAGTGTGTTGCCTAGCTGAGTAGATCAATGGATTACCTACCTGAGAAGATCAGGGTATTGCCTAGCTGAGCAGATCAGTGGATTGCCTACCTAAGCAGATCAGTGTGTTGCCTAGATGAGTAGATCAATGGATTGCCTACCTGAGTAGATCAATGTTTTGCCTAGTTGAGCATATCAGTGTATTGCCTACCTGAGTATATCAGTGCATTGCCTAAGCCCATTGGTTTTTTGGTTTGAGAGTTGTGTTTAAACCTTGTTTTATAAGCATAGTTGTTGAAGCCCATTGGTTATGCAAAAAACTTGAAAAGAACATGAGTATCATTGTTATGTGATATTTATGGTTGAGCATTGTTGGAAACATTTGAGTTTGTTGATACATGCATGGACTAGGGTTTTGTGAGAAAGAGTTGTCCTTTGAGATGAATGGTTGAGTTGAATTGATTATGCCTAGTCAAGTAATTGTGAGAAGTGATTGTTCAAGTTCCATAAAAGAAACTATTCTATAATCTGATTTGAGTTGAGTTGAAGTTGAGAAATAAATTGAGATTAGAACATATTGAGTCTCTAACAATTCTCCTTATGCTTCTATGAGATTTATTTGAGTTGAGATCATTGTGGATCATAGTTGTCATCCTTTGAAGAGTGTATTACCATTCATTGTTGAGTTCATCTTTGAGCCTTGCCTTCATAGATTTGTGGATGATATTTGAGTGTTATTTGAGCATGTTTGGTTGAGCCTTTAAGAAGGCTTTTGGGATAGATTTTTGGATAGCTTTGTGGAAAATTTTTTGGACAAATTTTTAGCAAGTTCTTGGTGAGCTTGTTGAGCAGATTTGGACAAGTTCTGTGTGAGCTTGTTAAGCAGATTTGGTCAAGTTCTATGTGACCTTTTTGAGCATATTTGGACACTATGTGAGCTTGTTGAGCAGATTTGGACAAGTTCTATGTAAGCTTTTTGAGTATATTTGGACAATTTATGTGTGAACTTGTTTAGCAGGTTTGGACATGTTATGTGTGAGCTTGTTGAGAAGATTTGAACAAGTTTTGGGTGAGCTTGTTGAGCAGATTTGGACAAGTTCTATGTAAGCTTATTGAGCATATTTGGACAAGTTCTGTGTGAGCTTGTTGAATAGATCAATGGAGTGCCTAGCTGAGCAAATTAGTGGATTGCCTACCTGAGAAAATTAGTGGATTGCCTAGCTAAGCAAATCAGTGGATTGCCTACCTGAGTAGATCAGGGTATTGCGTAGATGAGCAGATTAGTGGATTGCCTACCTAAGTAGATCAGTGTGTTGCCTAGATGAGAAAATTAGTGGATTGCCTACCTGAGTAGATCAGTGTGTTGCCTAGCTGAGCAAATCAGTGGATTACCTACCTAAGCAGATAAGTGCATTGCCTATATTTGAGCAAATCAAAGTAATCATTTTATTGGATAAGGATCCTTATTTTTGTGTGAAATATTATAAGGATATTATCTTGTGGAGTACCTCACATTGGAGAAACCATGTTAAATCTTGTGTTTCAATTGTGTGTGGTAACTTGTGCTCTTGCTTACTATTGCTATATGAGTTATTAATGCACACTGCTATATTTGGTTATTTCAATTAAGGACATTAATTGATATTGGTTTGAAATAAAGTAAAAAGTGGGTGTTATACTATTCACCCCCCCTCTCAGTATAAGATTGTATTCTTCATAGATCATACATGGAATTCAACAAGAAATTTCTAGGGCCTACCCTTATGTACATCTATCAATCATATCTACACCTCTCTGAGAGACCAAATAATTTTTTGAGGACCAAGTCTCAAGAAATTGGTGATTATTACTTGTAGTAAGGAACATGCATTCGATTGTACGACTTCTCAGACTTCCCCTATCTCCTTCCTTTCTATGTTACAGATTGGTTCTTTGGCATGGAAGTGTGTTGGCAGATTTGTTATAGTGAGGAGAGATGGGGGCTTGGAACCAAGAAGAGAGTAATTTTTCCATATTCTATATTTATTAAGCCCATCATATTACCCAGAAATGAATGGGCCCTTTTTTACCAATTAGATAAGAAGCTATCCACCTTGGAGATCTTTCTGGTGATGCCTAAATGGCACTATGACCTTGATCATATTTTGTAGGATAAGCTTGCAGATAATAATACACCGTGGTAGTTCAGGCACCATGACAACAAGGGAAACAAGATGGTGTTAAATTATAGGAACCTTCCAGAAGATTAAGTAATTTCCTTTACCAAATCAGATTCAACTCACCAAACCATTCCCTTCATTACTTGGTCCAAGATAACTAAGCAAGTTTGTGAGCTCATTCTAGAATCGCACCCCATCCTTGTATCCTGTAATGCCCTTACCATCATTCTTTACTACTCTAGTCTTTGTACAGGTTACATAGGAAGACTTACCAGAGGTTTACTTTGTGGTAAGGAAGACTCGGGATAATCATAGAAGATGGAAAGATCAATAGTGGTAGGATTTAGTAGAAGAGTGTATACCGATAGTCCCCACAACATACATGGAGTTGGATCCTATAGACGAAATACTTCATGAGATGAAAAATATACCAAAATTCAATAAGGCTCTCATCGATATGGAGCAAAAATATGGGATTTTTAGATAACTTCCAAGGATGTTACAAAAATACCCAAATAAAAGACTCAAAATCCTACATGTACAAGTTGATACGTTATTTTGGCAAAGTAGCAAGGAGGAGAGGGATTTGAAACTAGCTAATAAAAAGATCAATAATCTTGAGGAGTAGATTAGATAGGCGAAGGAAATGCAACGAGCCCTAAAACTCCAAGTGAAGCAACTCCAGGAAGGGTTGAATAAGACCGCCTCCTAGAAGGTGTTACAAGAAAAGGATGAGGAGATCAACACATGGAAAATAAATTTTTTGGTAGCTCAAGAATCATCTAAAAAATAGGATGTTGAAGCTCAAGATAAATCATGGCAACTACAAAATACCTTGGATGATGCTCTGAGCAAGCTTGAAAAGGAGAATAATATGTCTCGCAAATCAAAAATTACAAAAACCTGGATAAGGGATGTCAAGGTATTTTACCTGAATAAGGCAAAAGAGGCAATGATAAAGGTGCTCCTCACCTTTACATTAAGGCTAGTAGATGTAATATCAATTTCCAAGTAGGCGAAGGAAGAGTTAGTTGACAAGGGGAGAGTGGTCCATGGCATGGGTCCTCAGGCATTGGTGATAAAGGCTCTGTTCAGGAGAGTAGATGCTACCCTGATGGCTTACTCAGAGTAGAGAAGAACAATGCCAGACATCATATGAATTGGGTGCTTTTGGTCATGGACCTCTACTATGAGAATAAAGATATTTAGGTAGATTTGAAGAAGGAAGTAGAAAAATGAATGCCATCAATGCAAAGCTTAGGAAACTTGGATCTCCAAGGTTATGGGAGAGCAGTAAATAGTTTCATATGGAGTAGGATCTCATCGATCTATTTGAGACCATAAAATAAGATCATAGTGAGATAAATGTGCTAGATGAGCCTATGGTGGTGGACAAGATGATGGACATTGTTTTGAGGTTCTTAGAACTCTATTCCAAGATAAAGGAAGTAGCAAGGTTCTACTTGAATCTCTCCTATAAAAGCTTGAATCAACTAGAGGACATCAGTGATCAGATTAAGAATGCATCCCTCCCCATACCTAAATTTTGGGAGCACATCTATAATAATATGAATTTTTAAATTCCTATGAGATCAATATCTCAGGTAAAGTCTTTCGGGAGGTAGGAACAGAAGCAAGATAAGTATGTTATTGCGATAGGCTTCTAGGTAAGTTTGAAGGCCCCTATAGGCTTGATATATTTTTATGGTTATCTATTTTTTTGACACTGTAACCCAATGGATAGGTATCAGGGTCAATTTTAACCCAAGTTTTAGTTTCAATATTTTGATCAAGTCAAAGGTTTGGGTTCTTCCCCATTTACAAGTAAAGGGGCATTAAAAGTCACCAGGAATGTGGGGCAGATAATTTAGCCTCCTTGGCATAAATTGGATTTGATAAATCCCTATCCCAGCTAAGAAGCAAAGTCATGTATTGGATGGGTTATGCAAAATGCAGAAGTTTTTCTCATGAAAATATCATCCACCCTATCTAAATCACTGCCCAAGCCCTAGAGGTAAGATTCGATGAGCGGGCAAGCGTAAATCATAGGGAGTTCTTGGAAACCCCCACCCTATCCAGGTTAGGAGTTTGGAAGACAATAAATGGCAAAGCTATTCCAAAGCTCCCACCCCATCTCGATCGGGTGGTTCAAATAATTGTAAGGGCAATGTCATTCATAAGGACCCCCCTAGCTTAGAAAGCTATTTTGAAAGCTCCTAGGGATGGATGTATCCCAAAATACCATCCAAATGAAGTGATATGGATGGAGTGTAAGTTGTCACCCACTAGAAAGCCTTAGAACATCTTGTCCATGGCTAGTACTTTATAATTAAATGAGATGAGTGATCAGAGATAGTGCTAACCTAGATTTTAGGCCTATATCTAGGACAACATCATACACATTTAATGCAGATTATTATCCTTCAAGAGGTCTTCCAAAGCTCCACATTGGAACCCAAGAATAGTGTTTTACACCAATACATTATAGTCAAAATAAGATAAGTTACAGGTGAAATTAATGCTCAGCCACCACAACCAGGGATATAAGTGCAAAAAGTACAATAGCACCGATGGAGATAAAACTAGGGAGAGGGAATGCAATTAATGAAGACCATCCGATGATATATTATGTCCCTTGAAGGGTCTCATCGAATGTAGTAATATATCAATAATATGATTACCCATTTCCCGAGTGGTACATTGTACATTAATGAAGTTGTCTAGTGGAGGAAGAGGAGGAAATATCTCTTGCCTATAAATAATAAAATGGAACCGATCCAGAGGGTCGGCTCTAAGCCATTACAATTTATATGTAAGAATAGAAACATATTAATATAAGCAGAGCATTGTCTGGCCTTCCAACCATTTCATGTATGTATGTATTTTCATGTTTGTGCTTTTCTTCTAAAATATGTAAATGAATTAGTTATGATTCTGCAATCTGAATTTTAATTGTTGATTTATAGATTCTGGAATTTACAAGCATGTGATGGATGTTAATAATGAAAATTGAAATATATTGGTTGGTCTGTTAGATGGTTTGTATATGTGAATGTGTTTCTGCCTATGTCCTACATATATCTTGATGTAGCTAATTTGCCCCATTTAGTTCAATCATGTTAGCTTAGTTTTATTTTATTTCTTATTTTTCCTAAGCTCCATCGAAATAGTTATCAAGTCATAAGGAACCGACCTTCTCCAGATATTGGTTGCAGGGTTTCACCATCCTGTGACTTCTCAATGTTGGTCTAGTCTACAAGGTGCACAATCCTTCCATTAGGTGTAGATTACTGACCAACAAAGACATTAATATGTAACTTTCTCCTTGCAACTTTTAAACTATAATATGGTGCTTAATGAAACTTACTAAAAAACCGAATAACTAAATTTCAAATAATGAACCTTTTGCACCAAAGTTTCTTACCTTCAATGACCTCTAAATATGATGAATAAATTGGTGATTTGAATTCATCAAAATGCTACCTTGTAATTGATGAAATCATAGCTCTTCCTTGTTGTCTAAAATAGCTCTTTAGCTCACCTATTTGCAACTTTGAAACCCTCTAAATTGCTACTCAAAAACTATAGTTTGATGGTTTTAATTTTCCTTTAGAATGTATTCTGTAAATATAAAACTTAGCACCTTAGAAATTTTGCCCTTTTACAGTCACTTTCTCCTTCGAAATTTTTTCAATGAATCTCTTCAAATTTGGTAGGAAACTCCTCCAAATTGCAACTGAGATTTATCTCCTAGAGACCTTCTATCTTCTGTTGTAAATTTAGCAACCTTATTTCTCCAAAATAATCTTCAAGCCTTCAATGGCAACCCCAAATCTCTCATATTTGGTGGCTTCTCTATCTCCTTTCTCCTTAAATCTTCTTCTCAAATATTAGCTTCAATATTGGTCTATCTGATGGCCTTCACTAAAATCTATAGTGAGACTTTCCTAGCCTTCTCCTTCCTCCTCCTTGAGACCTCTTCTCTAGGGTCTTCAATCTCGTAGCTTCTCTGGTCTTATCAATGACACTTTTATTTAATATTCAACTACAAAAAAATTTGCAATGAGATATCCTTCTTGGATCTCTAAAATCTATTACTTCTAGAATCTAGAATAGGACCTTTGCTAGTCCTTCAATATTCTATATTTCTAAACTAGAAGTTCTTCAATGGGACCTCTTATGGGTCTCTTTAAATTCTTGAGTTATTTTCTCTTACTCCTTCAATATGCAATATACAGTCTTCAATATTCAATGGAGATCCACCAACCTCCAATATTCTCCTAGAATCTTCTCTGGGGTCTCTTCTTCCTTCAATGGGGTCTTCTTTCTAGGACCTCCTTGATTTGCAGTTTTCAATCTTCAATGGAAATCACCAGCCTCCAATATTCTCCTGGATTCTTCTTTGGAGTCTCTTCTTCTTCAATCTGCAATAAGGCTCCTCTAGCCTTTTTCTCTCTTCTACAATTTGTAGGTCTACAATATCACGATGGGATATTTTTCTTAGGTCTTCAATTCTTCGATCTTCTGTTTGTTGCTTCAAATACTGGATTGATTCCAAAGAAGATATTATTCCTAGCACTTTGTAGGAATCTTCTCGACTTTATTTGAATATCCTTTTCCTACAACAAATTATTAGGAATTTAATGGAAGAAACTCTAAATATAGATATAATCAATCTTCACTAATTGATTTGTCAATCTAGTGGAATTAATGCTGAGTCCTAGTCTTCAATATTTTTTTTGCAACCCTCTAGAAAAACTCTAACCAAATGCAATTTTAAAAAATTCTAAAATTGATATTTTTGATCTCCTTTCAATCTCTCTTGTGGATCTCCCTATTTCCTATTTGATCTATCGTGGCTCTAATACCACTGTTAGTTTTTCGTGATGTCTATTAAAGGAAATGCAACCACAAGATGTAAAATATACAGGCTATATATGATAATGACACTAAAATATGCAATAAAATAAGTGAATAGACTTCTGCAATAACTCGATAAAATACCATTAATGAAAGCTCATGAAAATAGTACAATGCAATATAATAGAGGACTTGAACACTCCAAAATTTTAAATGAAGAACTACATTGTACCTACTCACTACTATAATCTACCTCTCTATAGTAACATTGTCTCTCTCTCACTCTATACCTTAAAGGCCTATATATAGGAAGATATATGCCTTGGCCTTTACTCTACCCATGACTCTTCATCTACCTATCCTATGACTCATGTACATGTGGACTACATGCACATTTACATCATTGCACATTCTAACACTTGTGCATTTATTACATTGCATGAAGTAACTCAAACCTTACTCTAAAGTAAACTTCTACTCTAGTTATGTACCCAAGGTGGTACATTAGCATGTATCAAATAATGTAATATACTATAATACATAGTAGCTCATGAAGTTATACATTCAATAACTTCAAGAAAAGAGAAGGCGATGATCTTAAAACTTGATACGAGTAAAGCTTATGATAGGTTTAACTAGGATTTTATTTTTATAGTATTAAAAGGTTTGGTTTTGGGAATAAATGGGTTATATGGATTAAAGCTTGTGTTTCTACAGTTTCATATTCAGTGTTGGTCAATGGGTTAGTAATAGAATCTTTTAAAGCTAAGAGAGGTCTTAGACAGGGATATCTTCTATCACCATATTTGTTCATCTTTATGGTTAAGGTTTTAGGTAGGTTGGAGAAGGCTAATGAATATGGGATTATAAGTGGACATAAGGCTAGTAATAACCTTGACAACATCACCGATCAACAATTTATAGATGATACAACCATTTTAGGAGGGCAAGGATAAATGATACTAGAGCTTTGAATAACTTATTAAAGGAATACAAAAGAGCATCAAGGCAAAAATTTAATAGGAAAAAATCCAAAATTTACTTCCTAAAAACTCTAGCTAAAATCAAAGTAGGGATATGTAGGTTACTTCAAATGGAGGCAAATTTACCAACAACTTATCTAGGGATGCCCTTATTTGAGGGTAGAATGAGGATAGATTTATGGAATCCAATTATAATTAAATTTTAGAATAAAATACTGATATCTAAAGGTATATGGTTATCATTATTAGGAAGAGTGTAGCCAATTAAATTAGTCTTACAAGCCATTCCAACTTATTATATGTCATTGTATACTATACCAAAATCAATAGAAAAAAGTTTAATCTATATTATACAATCATTTTTGTGGTTAGGATTACATGATAAAAGGAAATTTCCTTTGGTGAAATGGAGCAAGGTGTGTGATGATAAAACTAGGAGAGGTCTAAGTTTTAGAGTTCTTATAGATGTAAACTTAGATCTTAGGGTAAATTAATCTATATAATGTACAAAGAGAGCCAAAGACAATGGGAAAAAATTCTTCTAACTATGTTGATCCCAATTACCCAAGCTTAATATTGACTGAATTCTCTCTACCAAATGGTTCTACACTTTAGAATGGTTTAAGAAAATCTATAGATCTAGTGATTAAAGTTTTAATATGGGTTGTGGAAACTGGAGAAAAAAATTATATTTGGATGGATACTTTGTGTGATAAAAACCACTCAATCTAGATCCAATTTTGAAACCTTGGATGAGATTACATCAATATGAATATGGTGATAGGGTTCTAAACATTTTGTACGAGGATCGGGAAGGAAGATACAGATGGAAAGAAGATTTTTTACAAGTATACAAGACATTGATGCTAGGAGGCAGTTGAGTAGAAAGATAACAACTATGATTATTCGAATGGGAGCCAAGGATAAATTGATTTGGGAGTTGAATAGCTTAGGAGAATACACAACAAGAAGTGGATATAATGTAAAGCACCAACAAAATAGGAATATCACAAGAATATGGAGAGATATTTAGGATAGACCAAGCATTCCTAATATCAATATATTTGTTTGGCTAGTAGGTCATAGAAGAATTTTATCCTAGGATAACCTTATGAAAAGGGGTTTTCATGACCCCTCTCAATGTGCTCTTTGTAAAAAGGAGGAGGAGAGTATAGGCCATATCTTGGTATATTGCTCCATAGTCTCTAGAAACTGTGGCAATATATTCTTAATGTATTTGGTAAGTGCATGGTAATTAATAGTAAAATTTAAGAATGGTTAAAGTTATGGCAAAGCACTTTTAAAAGTGAGGCTTTACAAATAATTTAAGATATATCAAAAGATACAATACTTTGAACTATATGGTTAGAAAGGAATAGAAGAATATTTAAAGGAAAGGAAAACAATTAGAGGTAATGAAAAGGAAGATATGTTTAGCCATAGAGGAGTCTAATCCAACCCTATCAACTCACCCAATCCCTAATCTAGAAGTAGAGAACCTTGATAGATGGAATCAAGTCATCAAATGGAATTATGATGTTGGGTATAGGAGAAACAAAAAGAAGGCAAAGAATATAAAGTGGAAACCACTATATGTGAAGTTGGTCAAATTGAATTTTGATGGATCATCTAAAGGAAATCCAGGATCCAAAGGAGGAATAATTATAAATAATAGAGGAGAGATTTTGTCTCATTACACTTTCAATAGTGGATTTTAGAAAAAAATGAAGTTGAAGCTTGGGTGCCTTTAGAAGGGTTAAACATATGCAAATAAATGAAATTTAATAGAGTATGGATGAAAGGTGATTCACTCATAGTAATAAATGCAATTTTGAGAAAAATAAAGGCTCCATGGAACATACAAGAGATAATTGTGAAAATTCAATATCTTGCTAAAGAGTTCAAAGAAATTAGGTTTACACATACATTAAGGGAAGGAAACAAATGTGTAGATAGGCTAGCTAATAGAGGGGTTTTAATTGATATTCATGAAGTTTTATTATATTTTCTATGATTAGAGGAAGTAGTAAATTTAGTTGAAGCTGACAAGAAAATGTTGACTGCCTAAATCAAATAATGATTAATATTTACTCTAATGTTTTCCATTGATAATATCTGTTTTATTTTATAACATTAATTTTTTCATATAAACTATTTATTATAATTTTTGTAGTTGCACTTGTTTTTTAGGAAGAAAACTAGAAATCCATATTTGGTAAAGCAAACTATGATAGTGCGATGTTTTGGAAACATTACTCTACTAAGATGTAATGTATAGATATAGTAGAGGTAAGTTTTTGGTATTGTGAAGGTTGATATAGGAAAATGTCAAGAAGGATGTTGAATTCTAGAATATTTTTATTCACACAAAAATTTGAAAATATCCAAAAATGAAAATCAAGAATTCAAATATTTTTATGTAAAATGATGTAGGTTTTTAGCTATAACATATCAATTAATATGAGAAATGAATATATTTATAAAATCTCAAGATCTAAAGAAGATATTTATCATTTTTCAAGGGTGGGGGACCCAAGTACAACCCCTTTTATCTAACGAAAAATAAAAAATAAAGGCCATACCTAGGGGTGGTCTGATATCATCAAGGATTCTATACTAGGTCTTATGGCAATGAATATTGAAATCATCGATGGTCTCCATAAGAGCTCTTTTGATGGTTTTTAGTTGCTCCAGGAGGGACACTCCATCTACCTTCTCTCCAAACCTATCCACAAATAGGTTGATAAGTTAATCCTGATCAATTATTGAATTAGAAGCAAGTGATATATACCATTCACATGTATTTCCTTTAAAGGATGCCACCAATAATCTTAGTGCCACATTCTCCTCCCTAATATTGTATAGAGTACATAGGTTAACCATGTATTGAAGGTGCTCTATTGGTGTGGTTGCATCTTCACCCATGAAATATGGCAAGGAAATTAATGTAAAGGTTGAGATCTTGTCCCACATAGTAGACAGTACCAAGAGTCATAATGGAACTTTGTCATTCTAGGCAAGTAGCCTTATTAGATGCAAGTCCTATGGTATAGCCATATTCTATTTTCAGCCTCTTCTATTATTGTGATTGAGTGGAGGTACCAGTAAATAATAAATTGCCCTTGTGTTGGACCTTGTGATAGGCCTAGAGCTCATAAGTTACTAGATTTGCTCTTTATTAGCATAGTCACCACTTGCTAAGCTCTTCTATCAGGGGAGTTGCTAGGTGAATGTTGGATACACTTCAGTAAGAAAATAGATTAATATTCTTACTATGATATTAGTTCAATATCTCTAATTAACAAGAAAAATGTTAGGATTCATCTTATCGAGTGTGCCATGAAATTTGTTGATTGTTTAGGACATCATGGATATTTTTTATAGTAGTTGGATGCATTCGATGTCCATGCCACATGGAGAGCACATAGTTTTAGAAGTCTTAAGAGCATGAACCATGGCTTAGAGGAAAATCTCTAGGATTTTTTGCAAGGTTGAATTCTTGTTTGGATATTATATTTGACTCTTAGCTCTTTCTAAACTACTCCTAAGCTATCAGGTTTTATCAAGGAAAAAATAAAGAAAAAGGAACATAAAATAAAAAATCCTAAACTAATGGTGGTGATGTGCCAAGATCACAAAAATATTCTATGTGCTAGTGGGATAAATGAATACATGCACATGACAACCAAAGTGAACATGGTTTCAAACTAGTATAATTTAGCCCATTAAACTTATATAATTTAGCCACAACTTCTTATATAAATTAGCATGCATACAAATACTAGGGCAAAAAGAAAGTAGTCACAACTCTTTATATATATGAAGTCTTCAATACATGTATGTCAAATAGAAAAGTTTAAAATTAGGTATTTATACAACTATCTCAAAATTTTGAAATTCAAAATTTCCTCCACTCCACCATAGGTAAGAAGCCTACATCTTACATTAATTTTGGGCTCAAGGTGCCACTCTACATTTATGTTTGGTAGATTTGAATCCAGTCTAGGGTTTTGTCTCATTAAATTCTCCATAGATTGGTAGCTCTTTTCAAATGTAGCATCCATGAGCCTTCCCTATTTTGGAAAATATAGGCTTTGGTGGTGATCATGAAGGTGAATTTTGTTTTCCATGGAAGTCTCTTGCTAATATTAAGTCTATAATTAATCATGTGGACCCCACTCCTTGCTTTCCTTGCTCTCAAAGCATTGTCTTTACTTAGATGTCCTATTAGGTTTGGATGGTGCTTGTTTTTTTTAGCTCTTGTTCATAATCTTGATGATCAATCCTTCACTTGAAATATGGAATTTAGGATGTTTTTGAAACTTCAATTTTTAACATCCCATGGTTTATTTGTGTTTGTACTAGAATTTGTATCCAAACTCCTATGGATTTGATTTTCCTTGCTTTTACAATTTTATTACTTCAATATTTTCTCAAACCTTTAGTTTGAGTAATGACATTGTATTTTTTCCATAAAATTTTGTATGTAGTGAAAATTCACTATAGAATTCAAGGAGAATACAATAGTACAACAATTGTCTTCTCATATATCAAATTTTTGGTGTATCATGCATCCTTATAAATCTTGCAAAAGTTGGATGCAATGCTTAGAACTTTTCTATGACAATGGGGGGAGGAAATCAAATAGAAAAAAGTTCCATTTGGTAAATTGGGAGATTATTACCAAGCCAAAGGAGTAGGGAGGCCTAGGAATCATGAAAAAATATGTTGGGGACTAGATATAACTCCAACCATTACTATGAAATAGTGACCACCTGTTATGGTTGTTGGGTGCATTTGACACCTATGCCTCACATAGAGATTTCAATCTCAAAAGTTTGGGAGGCATGGGACATGGCTCTAAGGACACCTTCAAGGTTTTTTACAAAGGTTGGATTCTTTTTTAAATGTCTTATTGGTGCACTCTTTCCTACTCTATCCTAGATTAGCAACTTCTATGTGGGAAAAGGGTTAGAAGGAAAACAATAAAGAAAGCAAGTAAAACCTATCTAGCCTAGACTAAGGGGTGGAAATGCACTAAGGGTAAGGTCATATATGTAGTGATTGTATTAGTGGATACATGAGCCACCCATGTCAATAAAGTGAACACATCTCATTCCAACTTAAAAATTCTTTCTTATAAAGCCTGCATAAGGAAGGGATAAATACTAGTCATGAGGTTCCCATACAAACTTGCATACACACACAAAATGGGGTAGAAAGCAAATAGCCACAACTCTTATATATATATATATATATATATATATATATATATATATATATATATATATATATATATATATATATATATATTGATATTGATAACTAGTTAATTGCATGTGTTATAATAAAAGGGATCGAAGTGGCCTGTATACCGAATGACTTAGGGTTCGAGTCTAGATCACTACACAAGAGAAGATGAGAGAAAAACTTCTCTTGGACTAGATACTAGGTATGAGGAAGTACTTAATTTTTTCCTACCTTACAATGAAGAAAATATTATTTTTTATAGATAAAAATTGCTAATTCTTCCTTTCCAAAATTCAAAATCCTTTTTCAAAAATATAGCTAGGGTCCTTTCATATTGATTGTGCACAATATTGAGGTATATATATGGATTAATTAATATTTTATGTGGCATGTTTCTTCTAAATGTGGGGCCTTGCTACCCATATTGGAAATATGTAGTGATTAGATGTAGAGATCTCTTGTCATCATTGTTTTCAAGTCCATGGTCGCTCCTCATCAATCTCTAGATTGGTTCCTTTAATGATGTACTTGTTTCTATGAGGTGAATCATACACCCAAAAATGCTAGATACCTCAGCACAACGTGTGGGACCCATGGTCAAGACCTCAGTTGGGGTGTATGCGGGGCCAACAACCCTCAATGTGGGGTTCAAGGGTGGAAGCCCTCGAAGCAAAACTTGACCTCCAATATTCTTGGGGCATGGTTGGAGGTATCCTGACTAAAATTTGGATCATCGCTCTTTTGTGCAAAATCTTAATTTTAATCTTGACTAGACCTCTGATCTTCACTTTTGCACTCTTTATGATTCATTTGGCATCCCTTGTAGCAAAATTTATCTTTAATTTTGTCTAGTGTTTCAATTATTATCATTGGCTTGAGATTACTAGATATTTTGATCTAGTAGGTGTGCCCAAGCCAATTTTATTTCTAGCTCTAATTGTTTTATGCACAACAATATCTCAATATTTTACCAAAGCTTTGGTTAAATAACCTTACTACTAGTTTTAACCTTGGGGGTCTAGTTATCATATTTTTGCATTTGTATTTGTCCAAAATATTTATTGGGAATCTAGTTCATGCACATTCATTCTTGCCTCAATCTCATTTGGACTCAAGGTAGCTTTCTTCCTACTAGAGCATATTTTTTACAAAATTGGCCTAGGCACTATCCTCCCAAGTGTAGTGAGAATTCACTACAAAATTATTGTTAGTAAGGCACTAATTTCTAAGTTGCTTTAGAAACTACTTACTCCACCAAACTCTCCATGGAAGAAAAATCCTAAAATAAAAATATTTGAATAACTCTAAAAAGATCCAACTTCTAAAGAGTGTGAAAATCATAGCAAGATCCTCTCCAATCTGAAAAATATATTATGGAAGCTAAAAATATTATATTAATTCATACCTCCTAGATTTTACGAGATTGTAAACAAATTACTATATGGGATGATCCAATCTTGGGGGGACCTCCAATAATTAAGAATTATTACTCAAATTTAAAAGTGAACCTACAATAGTCAAGTTTTAACTCTCTTGCAAGCTTAAATGAATGGGTGGGCAATCCACCTCTACCACATCTTGACCAAAACTCATGGATAAAATTACACATCCAAACTAAAGGGATTAATATTTCTTACCAAATTCTAGATCAAATTGTATGGGGATATATTAGTGGGTTAGGTGTTTACACAGTCATCCAGGGGGTGTTATTACAAAAATAGGGTCAGTAGAACTCAACCATAGCCAAGGTATGGAATAACAAGGTTTTCACCAAACTTCAAGCCTTTATCTAGTTGGTGTTGTAAAACAATATTCTTACTAAATACTACCTCATCAAGAGTAATATCATGGGGTCTTATATATTCCATAGGTGTCTCAAGAACAATGAAATGGTTTCAAATCTATTCTTTTAGTGCATAGATATATATTATCATTTATATAATATAGGATGAAGATGATTAAGAAACACATAAGGCATTTGAAGAGTATGACATATAGAATTAACTTTTGTTGGAGGAGCCTACCAAAGTCCTAGCCTTTCAAGCCAACAATCCCAAATTTCTAACCCGTAATGGACTATGTACTTTGATGGTGCAAGAATAAGAAATGGGGTAAGTGTTGGAATCTAAATTATCAATCCTCAAGGTGAATCAATAAACTATGCTTACTAATTTTTATTCAATTGCACCAAAAATGTGGCTAAGTATGAAGCTATGTACCAAGTTGATAAAAACTAAAAAATTAGGTGTCAAAAATTTAAATATTTCTGGTGATTCAAACTTAGTCATAAACTAAGTAAATTCAACCTATGCCACCAAATATCAAGAGCTGAAATCCTGCAGGAATCAAGTTTTGTACCTTTTAGAGAGTTGTGACACTTGTGAGATTATAACAATACCAAGAGAAATAAACACCAAAGTAAATGAGTTTGTTACACTAGCTACAAATTGTAACTCTTCTTTAGACATGTGGGTAGGTCTAAATATCTAGAGGTAGTGTTTAGAATTATGGTCCTAGATGATTTTAACTGACAAGCGTAATAATGATGAGTAAGTCATTGAATTCCTAATGAAGAAAGCAAATTATGCTAAAGTAAAATGAGCATGGAGATGGTGTTAAATATGGGGCGATTTAGCACAATACTAATCATTTTTCTAAGGGCTAATTACATTGGAAAGTTTATTCAACCTCAATGATAGCACTACGAAAGCTTAAATTAAAATGAAACCATATTCTTATTAGCATGTCTAGGTGTCCAAAGTGAAGAATCTCTTAATGGGAAGAGAATGCATCTGAGAAGAGGTTCACAAATTTAAGGAGTTGTTTGGCCAATATAATGATGTCATTGCTTGGAGATACAAAGACATTAAACTGAATGATGGAATAATTATTGAACATATGATTGACCTAGAGCCAAGGGTAAAATTATTTTGATAGAAATAGTGACTGATAAGGCCAAATATATAAGTCACAATGAAGAAAGAGCTCCTTAGGGTAGTGCAAGCTAAGATTACTATCTTGATAAAATATTCCACTTGGATCACCAATGTAGTTCCTGTGAGGAATAAGAACAAATACATCATGTTATGTGCCAATTTTACGAATTTGAACATGGCTCTATGAAATACCACTAGCCACTATCATCCATGGATCAACTTCTCCAAAATATGTCAAGTTCATAAATTTTATCATTGCTTTATGGTTTTTAGGATACAACTAGATCTAGGTAAAAATGATGATCAATATCAAACCACCTTAACAACCAAGTGGATAATTCTTGCTTATCAAAAAATACCATTTGTATTATCAAATGTAGGTGGAACATTCCAAAGGACAATGGAAATTGCCTTTGTAGGTCTGATTGATGAGATAATCCTAGTATACTTAGTTGATCTATATTTTTTAAAGATATATCTAGGCACATCAAATATTTGGAGGTAGTATTTAGAGATATAGGAATTTTGGTATACCATTGAACCCTAAGAAATCCATATTTTTCATATAGGAAGAAAATATATTAGGCCATGTGATATCCAAATATGGGCTTACAATTGAACCTAATAGCATTAAATCTACACAAGAATTGCCACTACCATATTTAATCAAGGAAATCAGATCCTTCTTAGGCTAGATCCAATGTATATCCAAATTCATGATAAAATTTACATGGTTGGTCAAACCTATCATTAAGATTTTGAATAAAGATGTTACTTTTTCCTAGACTGGAAAATGGAAAAGAGCATTCTAAGCACTAGTTCTTATCAACCTTGATTTCTCAAAAGACTTTAGACTATACGTATTTGGTAGTAATGAAAGTATAGTTGTGATGTTGACCTAAAAGGATTATAAACATGATGAACATCCCATATCCCTTGTGTGTTAAGTGCTCCATAACTATGAATAACAATATACTTTCATAGAAAATAAGTGTTTTTTATAATGAAAGACAAACAATTTCAAATACTATATATCCCAGAGTAGGACCACTATTTTCGTTGTAAATCCAATTTTTAGGTCTATAATCCTCCATGGTGAACTAGGAGAAAAACAAGTAGGGTGGATAAACAAGATATAAGAATTTAACATTGATATATAACCTATTAAACTAGTGAGAGGAAAACCCATTTGTGATGCCCTAGCCATAGCATGTTCAAGTCGGTACATAACATTAGTCAAAGAGGTTGATTTAAGAGAATTGGCTCAATGGATGGGTAACATCAAGTGATACATGATGATAGAGGATGTACCTATGGGCTTAACAATAAAACAAAGGGATACATTTAGATAAGAGGTCATGAATTACACTTGGCTTGATAAATATGTGTTTGTTATAATGAAAGCCTTAAGAAATTTTAGAGACTATTTATCCTAGAGTAGGACCACTATTTTTTTGTACATCCAAATGTTAGTCTTACATTTTTCCATGGTGAATTAGGAGAAAAAAAACAAGGGTGGATAAACAAGATATAGGAGTTTGATATTGAGATATAGTCTACCAAACTAGTGAAATAGAGATCCCTTTGTGAGATCCTAGCCATGTATTGATCCTAGGAATTATCTTGACTTTTGATCTAAGTGTTGTGCCTCCAAATTTAAGTTCCAACACGGTTGGATGAATTTAACAAATGCTTAAACCAATATATAGATTAAGTTTGGATCCCTATTGTCCTTGTATGTATCTGCAATATAAACTTAAGTGCATGAAAATAAGGTGAGGAAAGGAAAATTGCATAAAAGTAAAGTTCAAAAGGTAAGTTTATAAATTTTAGAGTGTGATAAAGGAAATCAAAAATGGTTGTTATAGCATAGTGAGGAGATTATACAATAAATAAACATATGATAAATCAAATAACATAAATGTCCACCCATGAAATTTATAAGGACCAACAAGATGCGCCAGAAGGATTGTGCCACAACTATCGTGCACTTAGAAAACCAAGAGGGCAATTCCATTGATGGGATACATAAGGACTTGCCAATTTATTACAATATTATGAGGACAAAGCACAATATGGGTTTCATAAAGTGTATATTTGAGTTCTTACAATAAGGGCCAGGACACTATTTATAGCAAAAGTTTACCCTTGAGTTACCTAGGGTAAAAAATTATTACTCCTAGTTAAAGTAAATATTTAGGGGCAAACTTAGCAAAATGTTGCACCATTAAATATTATGTATATCTAATTATACCTCTAACATGCTTATAAGTCTCTAAAAATGTTTAACGTGCCATAAAATTCCAAAAAGTCACTTTTTAATTTTTTTCCTTATGATCCGTACTATTTTTCATCTTTGCATTTCTTTGAGGGATTTACTCAAATTTGTTAAGTGATTCACTTGCTTTAAATAAGAAAAAGGGTCACCTTTGTCAACTAAATTTCTCCCTTGATACAATCAACACTTTAAATGAGCAAATCACTCCTTTGAGCTAATCAGTATTTTTTTTTAGACAAATCGGTATTTATCAAAATTGAGCCCAATTTTAGGATTTTTTGGGTAATTTTCTACCATCTACCCTCTTGCTATTGCTTATCACTTCAAAAGTTGATAAGATTTCCAAATGTAATTTTGAGGTATTACATTTATGGTTAATTCATGGGATTTCAAGCTATATTGGCATAAGATCCCAAATCCTACCTCTATCCCTAGACATAGAATCTATAAAATTGGGATTCACACTACAAACCTGATAAAAAAAATTATTTCTGCCTCTAGCTGATATTTGGTAATAGAAATCCTAGCAACTTATATTATTCATTATTTTTTTGCATTTGTACTATCTTAAGATCTTGTGCCTCCCCCATTAGATCTTCAAATGGATTTCTAAATAGCTCTTCCCCTTTGACAATTAGCTTTTTTAACTTGTCATGAATAGGCTTCAATTTCTCATATATTTTGTTTGCATTCCCTTGAAAAGTACGATCATTTTCTTCTTCAATCATAGTACTCATGATATTTTCATCTAGGACATGCTTCCTATCATTGAATATGTTGATAATTTCAATAGAAATTAACTCTAGAATCTTTTTATCCATTTTTTGTACTTGGGATTTGAAGGATGTCATGTTATCTTTGCAAGTTTGTAGGTTCCTTTGGATGTCTAGGATCTTTCTTATTTTCTTAACCATATTCTTATAATATATCTTGTGGTGTTATGTATATGCTATAGTTATCTATGTAAGAATTTTTAGAACTTCCTAATGTTCACCCCTTGTATAAAGTTGATCATCCACTTATTTGATGGTCTTCTTGACCTATTACAATCTCTCCTTTATGATGGATGTTAGTAAAAAATATAACTATACATTTTTTATTTTCTCTTTGATTGGTTCCATATGGTATTGACCATCTAAATGTCTTGCACCACTTTAGTGTCTACCTTCATTTATTTGGGCCTTGAGGCTTCCAACTCCTTGATTTGCTAATCCTTTTGTTCTAAGTTTATAAGAATTTTGCTTTGTTCCTCCATCATCTCTTGTTGGAGTTCTTCATATTCAACAAGTTGTAATTTGAGGCCCTCTACTTGCTTCTTAAATGATCCTTTTTAGTGACTTTCATTTTTAGTCTTTCATTCTCTTGCTAGATATGGTCCTTTTTTGCCTTTAACTGAGTCAAAATTACTTTTGATTTTTTATTCTTGATCTGGGTTTGCTTCATCTTCAACTATTATCAAGTAATATTTCATTGTCATGACAAGTGTGATCTAGTTTTCCAACTTCTATCTTATCTAGATCCAACTATGACACAATAGTAGTTAAGTTAGCAGGAGCTTATGTTATCTTAGAGGGTTCAATTTCATATGACTAAGCAAAGTACACTTTATCTCCCTTCTACAATAAATTTAAGTGAAATTTCACAAAGCCTTGGAGGTCTTCCTATTGAATTTCTTGTACTCTTTTTTCCATCTATAGACACCCAATTTTGAGTGCATCGCTAATATTTAAGTTTGCTAATCTCTTTATCAATCAGACAATCAATCAACAAAATTGAATCAAATATCCTTATGCCCAAGTTTAGAGCACTTATTTCTCCAAAATTTAAATCATAGGAGCATGAGTGAAATTTCCTCTAGTTCTTTCACTCCCTAAGAAGTGATTTCACCAATTTTGACTTTATTGCTTTTCTCACCCAAACTTGACCTCCAACAGTTATGTTAGCGAAAGCATCATCTCAAAAGTGCTGCCAGAATTTTACCCACTAGAACTTTTGACTATCATGCACCAAAAAATAATTTTTTGTACCTTTCAAGATGCCCAACCATTAATTAATTTGATCACCAAGATCCCATTTATAGCTCCCAATAAAAATCCCAAATCCAAGATTTACAATTTTCAATCTTCCTCTATTAAAATCATCTTGATCCTATTTCAAATTATTACCATATCCAATCCTATTAACTTTAATGCAATCATTCCCCCAAGAAGACATGGATTCCCATAAAACCAACACTTGGGGTGACCAATTCATATCATATTGCATGGCAAGAAATGTTTTCCAAAATATCTCTACCAATTCATAAAAATTCATCTTCATGCATGGCAAGGTTATGCCAAAATTTGATATAATCTTGTGAAGGCCATCCTTCAAGCATCTAAGTGTTTAAGTCTCCAAGAATTCAATATCAAGATCTCAAGTTTCCATAAGCAAATAAATAAGCTTCAATTAATATTCCACAAACAAGGGGCAAACAACTCTGTTGTGGGTGATCCACAACACACCCCAAAATTGGGGACCCACCTTTTCGTTTTGATATCCGGGTGTTGGCATTTCATTTTTAGTGTCTAATCCTTCGTTTTGTCATAGGTTTTGCAATTGTTGTCGGTTCTTGTTGGCAGTATTTTCTTGTCGACGATATTTTATTGTCGACAATTTTTTCTTGTCGACGATATTTTATTGTCGACAACTTTTTCTTGTCGACAATATTTTCTTGTCGACAGCTTTTATTTGTTCATTTTGGTTGACAATTTTTTATCGTCATTGTTGTTGGTGATTTTTACGATTAATTTTGTGTTAACTTTTATGTGAAAGTTTAAAATGAAAAGTAAAAAAATAAATAATAAAAATAATAATAATAATAAAAAGGAAGGTAAAATTTCATATATATATATATATAAAGCCTTTGCTTTTGATTTTAATGAAAGTATTTTAACTTTGTCTAATGCGCAGGTCTCGCAGTGAAGAACAGGAGACGCTCGGCCATGGACGTGTTAATGGAAATATATACCCGAAACCTGCGATGTGACACTTTGGTAGCAATACAATTCGAATATCATGGCAGATAGCAGTCACCATTAGACCTAGATGGTGGATATTCTCATTAGCTTACACGATGACAGCGAGTAACGGACACCCTGGATGAACAGGGACCTGACAAACGGTTCAACGTGGCAATGTCGTCAATTAAGGGTATTTCATGACAAAAAAAAAAATGAGACTAGACTGCCCAGAGGATAGACGGATCTTCAACATCGACGAAGTCAGGGAATCTCAGCGGCGTTACAGCAGCAGCAGCGTGGGTAAACAAGCTCAAAAGCAGAAGCAGCGCTATCTGTTCCCTGTCATCGCTCGTTCAAACATAACGCCGAATAATCTGGTACAGGGCCTACTCTAGACAGCTCACAATAAAAGCTTAACCATAGAGTTGCATGATCCGTCATTGTATTCACATCTTCAGGGAGGGGAGATAATGTTAGAGCCGAAGGCGGAGCCTTGCATCGTGTGCGACATCAACAGCAGCAGCTACGGATCCATTGTTTTTTTTTCTCGCTCGGGGAAGCCATAGTTTAATTAATATATTTTATAAAGCCAAAAGTTTATAAAATATATTAGTAAGTCATTAAAACTTAATCGCATGATATTTTGAAGTCCATAAAAATGGAATGAACGTGCATTTGTCTTCATCCTAATGAAATAGACGAAACGGTTATGTGGGCTATTATTCTAATCATCATGTCAATTGCCAAAGGAAGTAAAATGAAGACGTTACGCCAAATAAATAAAAATTTACGAAGCCATGTGGAAAAAGGAAACGAAATAGGAGCAGCAGCAAAAGACAGCGAAACGAAAGGCGTGTTGAAATCAAACGAAAGGGCAGAAAACCAGAGAGCGAAAACCAAGCATCAATGGAAAAGGAAGTGAAAGGTCTTTCGAAAATGAAGGCGAAGGGGTGCAATGGGAAAACTGTAAATACCCATCGAAATGCATGCATACAGGGGGAACGAAAATGGTGGCATGGCCAAATGGGAACTTTGGGCATGGCCACATTTGTAAAACAGGGATTTTAATTTGAATGTGAAAGCTTTTCTTCAGAAATTTCAGGCCTTGTTAGCAAGAAAGAATGAGAAATTTTCTGCATGCTTCATTTTAATTGTTCTATTTTTCTCCTTTCAGATTTCAGACTTGTATGTGAAATTGATGCCATTATTTTGGGTTATTTCATGTGAATGTCTGCAATCTGGAAATTATTTAAAACCCTAGGAACCAGCACCTAGTTTACTTTGATTGTGTTTATTTTGCAGGTCAAATAAGCTAGGTTGCATGTACGAAACTCTCACGTATTCGGTTTTGCAGGACGGGGTGCTATCAAACTGAAGGAGCTTTTGCATTGCTGTGTTTTCAGCAATTATTTTGATGCAAACTTTAATTTTCTGTTTCCAAAAATTTTAATTTCAGAATTTTTTTTCCTATTTTCAGACATTAAAATAAACATTAAAAAAATTTCAAAATCTAAAAATGATTTCACCATTGCGGAGATTATAATTCAGACTTCAAATACGCACTTTGAAATTTCATTTTCGGACTTGTTTAGTATTTTTAAAAATTCATCGAAGTTGATGTTTTGCTACGGATTTTAAAATTCCGAAAATAGAAATTTTCCATTTTAAAGTCAAATTTCATTTTTCCAGTTTTGTTTTGCATTCATGAGCCTATGATGACATTCCCTTCATGGAAATTCCAATTTCATTGAAGGGGTTATGTTTTATGGCATTTTCACAAATTTCCATTTTGGGCCTAAAATTACCCTTTCTTCATAAAAATTCCAATTTTACGAAAGAGGGGTAATTTGAGTACTACATTGAAGGTCTTTTCCTTAAAGCACTTAATTGTTCATCTTGATGAAAATTTGATTTCATTTAAGAGGGATAAGTTAAAGTGACATTTTGAAGTTACATTTGAAGACCCTATTCATCATTGAGGATTTAATGCAAGATAAAATCTATCTTAAAACCATCAAGATAAAAGGAATTAAAGCATTACATCGTGGTCATATGAGGGCCAACTCACATTTACTTTATAAGGGTTCAATGAACAATCATTAAATTTTCATAGTAAAAATAAACCAACAGTGCCCCTTGTTTTCAGTTACTTGCAATCACTAAGGTGTTCCAAGCATTTTAATTTAATATCTTTCTTTGATACACATAGTGCAAAATGCTAACATAACAGGAACCTTGGAGAAGTTACATGTTTAATTTCTTTGCAAGCAGAGGATTTAGAACCCAAATCCTATCGGAGAGTGTGTTTTCACAATCGGGTGAAAATACCACTCAACAGATTGGCGCTAGAAGGAGGGCATGAAACGGTTTATTTCATCATGATTTTAAATGCTTAAAATTGCTTAAGAGCTTTACAACACATTTGGATTGTTCATACAGAAATTAAAGTGATTTGATTTAATTTTTCAGAATTTTGGTCTCATGCAATTACTTTTCATTTGATTTTAATGAATACATCTCTTAGTTGATGCTAACTTGATTTCTGTTTTATATTGCAAGTTGAATATTCAATAGATTTGGTTCTAAAATTACATTTTAAGTTCACTAATGGCAACACTTGAGGAGCAAAGGGTATCCCTGAGAGCTGAAATAACATCTCTAAGAGAGAGAATGGTATTAATAATAGAGGATCATTATAAGGGTTTGTCTATACCTATGGTACCATATCATGTTCCTAAAATGTTATTGGATTTTTTACGGTGTTTTAATCAAGAGGTACCACTAGGATACTTGCAAAAGCTGCATGTCTACAAGAATGCATTATGTCAATTCCAGATTTTCTATGAGGAGGTGGCTTGTAAGTTATTTGCATACATTTTGGATGATAGACCATTCTTTTGGTATAGCCAACTACCCATGGAGGTTAGGACTTCTTGGATACAACTAGAAGCAGCCTATCTTAATCATTTTGGTAATCAGGCTGACTTAGAAATATTGAAAAATCAGTTTACCTCCATATGTAAAGAGTCTAATGAATCCTTGAGTCAATTCAATGGAAGATTTCATGAGTTGCACTCCCAAATGTGGGAAAATTTTAACACATTGGAAGAAGAAGCCATGGAAGTATACCTAGGAGCCATACACCCCACACTTGCTTCACTCATTGAGGAAAAACTGAGTGGTTTGTCCCTAGAGAGAATCCATGAGATCTTAGAAGAGATAGAACGACAAGGTCTTGAAGAAGAAAAGGCACAACATATTCACATGAGAGATTGTTCTTTTGATGCCAACCTACACCAACCATCAAACATAGCACCCTCCACTCCAATGATATCTAAGGTAAATGATCAAGGGGATGAATTTGAATACCCAAATTTTATGACCACCTTAGATGTAGTCCAAGAGGAGGTGCAAATTGCTAAGACAACATCCACTAGTGAGGATCATGTAGAGATACATGATTATCTAGATGAAGGGGTTCTAAATTCAACAATGTTTGATATATGTGAATGGATGGAACCCACCATAGAATTGAATGAAGTGGTTGAAAGAGAAATGGAAAGAAAATCAATAAATAAATTTGAAGATATGATAGAATTTCACCACTTGTTCTTGGAAGATACTATTGATGAAATGTGTAAAATTAAAGATCAAGAAATTCTTCACCCTCCAAATTATGATAATGAATCATGGGTTACTAATTTGGACAATGATAGCCTTATAAATTTGAATTCAAGAAATAACCCACTTTTGGAAATAATTGAACCATCTAAGGAAGGTGAAGATGAATTTGATGAGAAACACATTGATGAATTGGAAGATGTTGAAGAAATAGTTGAACGTCACCACTTGATTTTGAAAGATGATTATTATGATGCTTGGAAGAAGTGGGAAGACTTCACTCTTTCCAAAGCTACTAATGAAACTTGTGTGCCAATTGATATGCAAGGACAACATAATTGCCTACTCAAAGGAAGATATTACAACTCCTGTACAATTTGAGGATGTTTTGGAAGAGGGTTTCAAATCTCATCAAATTTTGGAAGATTATAATGATCCTATTGCCAAGAACAAAGAAAGAAGAGAATCTATGAATGAATCAAAAGATCATGTCACAAATATCATGGAGTTTCATCTCACGGATTTGGATGACGATTTTTACAATGGTTGGGGAAGGTATGGTAATGCATTCTTTTCTCACATCCCTATAGATGAAACTCATATTTCACTTGACATGCAGGATGGTGAGCCTTCTACATCATACGAAGATCTCATATTCGCAAGATTTGAAAAGGGGACAAAATATAAATTCATTGAAAGTGTGGATGCAAGTTTACATGATGATTTGGAGGATTCAAATGAAGAGATGCCATGGATAGTGAACAAAGAATTAGAACCAAATGATAAAGAGATGGATCAATTGGAAGCAACTCAAATAAGTGATCATCAAAGCAGATTACTTGACATACACTTTGACCAAGAGTGTTTGAGGATTGAAAAGGATGACCATATTTTGAATTTAAATAATTTGAATGATGAAATGTCACTAAAGGTAAATGAAAAACAAGGTATAATTTTTAATCACACCTTTAATAACATGGTTTTAATGAATGGAAAAGAAGTTGATGCGCTTGAATTGTTAAACCAAATTCATCAACAATTACTAATTGAATCTAGGATAAAAACTTTTAATGATCCTAATTTAGTAAATATCCTAGATGCTTGTAAATTGTTACACAAATTTGATTGGCCTACAAATTTGGAAAATGATTTGGCTTTGAAATTTGTAGAAATAGGCTACTACTTACAAAATTGCATATTTGAAAAGGATAGCCTAATTCTAAATCAAGGAGGGAATTATGAGGGTTACATTTTAAAGAATAGACATGATAAAATTGAAAATCATTTATTGTCTAATCATTCTAGTAATTTGATGCTCACCTATGGGAGTATTATTGGAACAAAATCAAATTGGTATGGTGAGCATGACAAGTGGAAATTTGTTGCATTGTTTGGTCTAGTCTTGTTTGTGTTGGATTCCCACAACATTTGGCATGCATATTATGTCATATTTTTGTTGAAATGTTCTAATCATGTGTGGGATCCAGGAAAGTGATAAGCTAAGCTTTGCATCATCTTGTATTATAGTGTACATTTGTATATAAATTTTGGTTTTTGGTTTTTGGTTTGTGTTTTCAAATTTTCATTTTTGGGATTGCTATTTGGATTTGAATTTAAAGTTGTGTATTTATTTGACATGTTTTGTTTGTCTATATAAAAAAAAAAAATGATGATGAAAAAGTTGCCTTGAGATGCTAACTTATGTTCTAGATCGGGAGAATATGAAACATTGGAATTGTCTTGTAAAAGCTCCACAAGTAACACAAACAGTTTAATAATATTGTTTGATTTTGTGATGCATGAAAGAGTCAGTTTTGCATGACAAATCATTTTCATTTGCAATTCAAGAGATAATGCATTCATGTTCCATCTCACTTTGCAATACATGCCATCTTAGTTGCAAATGCATTTCAAATACAAATCATTAAAGTGTGTCAAATCCTCTTAAGGTTATGCTATCACATAAATAAGAAGAGAATCCTAAGGTTGGAAACCGAGTCTTGAGATATCTAGAACCAAGCACGTCTCATACATTAAAAAGGATCTTGAGCAAAATGATCAAAACCTAACTTGGAAGGAAAGGTTGGGCGAAAGAAGTATTTCATGTCTATCCTATTTATGCAGCATGATCCTTAAAACAGTGGTTTTGACCACTTCCATAGAGCTTAAAGCCTAAAATTAGAGTAGTAAGGATAGGGTTAAATTCTCATCTCGCTTAGGTTGAGGATCCAATTCCCCAAAGCTTTGATTTGACCTACATGGAGTAGTAAGGATAGGGCATAAATTCTCATCTCGCTTAGGTTGAGAATCTGATTCCCCAAAGCTCTTATGTCTCATTTCATAATAAATCTTGGATTGTAAGGATCGTACTACTTGTCCTCTGCAAAGGATGGGTAGTCATCCCCAAGGTCTAAGCAACAAAATTAATATTTTCCATTTACATCTAAATTTTGGATTGGAAGGATCGTACTACTTGTCCCTAGCAAGGATGGGTAGTCATCCCTAAGGTCCAAGAAGTAAAAAATAAATTTTTCCCATCTCATCTTTATATTGGATTGGAAGGATCGTACTACTTGTCCTCTGCAAAGGATGGGTAGTCATCCCCAAGGTCCAAAGAAATGAAGATAAGTTTTGGATTGTGGGGTTAAGTATGCCCATGCATGGCAACATGTCTTGTCTAAAAAACAAGACCACTGATTGTCCAAAGGGTTAGACTAGCATGACCATTTCTTTCATAATTGGTTAAATTATTTTGCTCAAAGTGAGGTAATGAATTCTAAATCGAATAGTAAGGATAGGGTTAAACTCTCATCTCGGTTGGTTGGGAGTCTGATTCCCCAAAGTTCTGATTTCACTTTCACTTGCACATGGGTTCAAGATAGTAGGGACTCATAACCAACTTTGGGATATATAATAAAGCAATTCATATAGTTGATCCTAAGAGGGTTTGGCAATCTTGAATGTTTGTGTATGATAATAGAAGAATGACTATGCCTTTTACAAAAGCAAAATCTCTTAGCATATTCATTAGGGTACACAAATCATTCACCATCTCACATATGCATTCATGCAAAACTGATAATGGAGTGTGGATCAATTTCAAACGATAGGAAAAGAAATCCATTGCACACACTGAGCTAATACTTGATGATTCTAATGATTCATGTACTTCTGATCTTTGGGCATTTGTTATATTGCTTATGTGCTAATGCATGTTTTTGAGTTTATATAAGCTTGTATATTTTAGGTTGGGTTCTCACCAAAATGCTCAGGAGCATTTGACAGCAGAGTCGCCATTTGTTGTGGGTGATCCACAACACACCCCAAAATTGGGGACCCACCTTTTCGTTTTGATATCCGGGTGTTGGCATTTCATTTTTAGTGTCTAATCCTTCGTTTTGTCGTAGGTTTTGCAATTGTTGTCGGTTCTTGTTGGCAGTATTTTCTTGTCGACGATATTTTATTGTCGACAACTTTTTCTTGTCGACAATATTTTATTGTCGACAACTTTTTCTTGTCGACAATATTTTATTGTCGACAACTTTTTCTTGTTCATTTTGGTTGACAATTTTTTATCGTCATTGTTGTTGGTGATTTTTATGATTAATTTTGTGTTAACTTTTATGTGAAAGTTTAAAATGAAAAGTAAAAAAATAAATAATAAAAAAAGAATAAAATCTATATATATATATATATATATATATATATATATATATATATATCCTTTGCTTTTGATTTTAATGAAAGTATTTTAACTTTGTCTAATGCGCAGGTCTCGCAGTGAAGAACAGGAGACGCTCGGCCATGGACGTGTTAATGGAAATATATACCCGAAACCTGCGATGTGACACTCTGGTAGCAAGACAATTCGAATATCACGACAGATAGCAGTCACCATTAGACCTAGACGGCGGATATTCTCATTAGCTTACACGATGACAACGGGTAACGGACACCCTGGATGAACAGGGACCTGACAAGCGGTTCAACGTGGCAATGTCGTCAATTAAGGGTATTTCATGACAAAACAAAAAATGGGACTAGACTGCCCAGAGGATAGACGGATTTTCAACATCGACGAAGTTAGGGAATCTCAACGGCATTACAGCAGCAGTAACATGGGTAAACAAGCTCAAAAGCGGAAGCAACGCTGTCTGTTCCTTATCATCGCTCGTTCAAACATAACGCCGAATAATCTGGTACAGGGCCTGCTCTAGACAGCTCATAATAAAAGCTTAACCATAGAGTTGCATGATCCGTCATTGTATTCACATCTTCAGGGAGGGGAGATAATGTTAGAGCCGAAGGCGGAGCCTTGCATCGTGTGCGACATCAACGGTAGCAGCGACGGATCCATTGTTTTTTTTTCTCGCTCGGGGAAGCCATAGTTTAATTAATATATTTTATAAAGCCAAAAGTTTATAAAATATATTAGTAAGTCATTAAAACTTAATCGCATGATATTTTGAAGTCCATAAAAATGGAATGAACGTGCATTTGTCTTCATCCTAATGAAATAGACGAAACGGTTATGTGGGCTATTATTCTAATCATCATGTCAATTGCCAAAGGCAGTAAAATGAAGACGTTACGCCAAATAAATAAAAATTTACGAAGCCATGTGGAAAAAGGAAACGAGATAGGAGTAGCAGCAAAAGACAGCGAAACGAAAGGCATGTTGAAATCAAACGAAAGGGCAGAAAACCAGAGAGCGAAAACCAAGCATCAATGGAAAAGGAAGTGAAAGGTCTTTCGAAAATGAAGGCGAAGGGGTGCAATGGGAAAACTGTAAATACCTCATCGAAATGAGAAAACAGGGGGAACGAAAATGGTGGCGTGGCCAAACGGGAACTTTGGGCATGGCCACATTTGTAAAACAGGGATTTTAATTTGAATGTGAAAGCTTCTCTTCAGAAATTTCAGGCCTTGTTAGCAAGAAAGAATGAGAAATTTTCTGCATGCTTTATTTTAATTGTTCCATTTTTCTCCTTTCAGATTTCAGATTTGTATGTGAAATTGATGCCATTATTTTGGGTTATTTCATGTGAATGTCTGCAATCTGGAAATTATTTAGAACTCTAGGAGCCAGCACCTAGTTTACTTTGATTGTGTTTATTTTGCAGGTCAAATAAGCTAGGTTGCATGTACGAAACTCTCACGTATTCGGTTTTGCAGGACGGGGTGCTATCAAACTGAAGGAGATTTTGCATTACTGTGTTTTCAGCAATTATTTTGATGCAAACTTTAATTTTCTATTTCCAAAAATTTTAATTTCAGAATTTTTTTCCTATTTTCAGACATTAAAATAAACATTAAAAAAATTTCAAAATCTAAAAATGATTTCACCATTGCGGAGATTATAATTCAGACTTCAAATACGCACTTTGAAATTTCATTTTTGGACTTGTTTAGTATTTTTAAAAATTCATCGAAGTTGTTGTTTTGCTACAGATTTTAAAATTTCGAAAATAGAAATTTTCCATTTTAAAGTCAAATTTTTTTTTTTCAGTTTTGTTTTGCATTCATGAGCCTATGATGACATTCCCTTCATGGAAATTCCAATTTCATTGAAGGGGTTATGTTTTATGGCATTTTCACAAATTTCATTTTGGGCCTAAAATTACCCTTTCTTCATAAAAATTCCAATTTTACGAAAGAGGGGTAGTTTGAGTACTACATTGAAAGTCTTTTCCTTAAAGCACTTAATTGTTCATCTTGATGAAAATTTGATTTCATTTAAGAGGGATAAGTTAAAGTGACATTTTGAAGTTACATTTGAAGACCCTATTCATCATTGAGGATTTAATGCAAGATAAAATCTATCTTAAAAACCATCAAGATAAAAGGAATTAAAGCATTACATCGTGGTCATATGAGGGCCAAATCACATTTGTTTTATAAGGGTTCAATGAACAATCATTTATTTCATAGTAAAATAAACCACAGTGCCCCTTGTTTTCAGTTACTTGCAATCACTAAGGTGTTCCAAGCATTTTAATTTAATATCTTTCATACACAAGTGCAAAATGCTCACATAACAGGAACCTTGGAGAAGTTACATGTTTAATTTCTTTGCAAGCAGAGGATTTAGAACCCAAATCCTATCGGAGAGTGTGTTTTCACAATCGGGTGAAAATACCACTCAACACAACCTTAACATATTGAGTTGTGCTCTTTTTCCTTACTTACTTTTAGTACATTCTTGGCTTTGCAGCTCCAAGAGTTAATATTTTTGCATACAAGCTAGCTTTGCATATATAATTTACATCTAGTTTGGCATCTCATATTGTCATAATTAATATTTACTTTAGGTAATAAATATCTATTTTCTATCATTTAGGATATTGTTTGTACCTCTTGGTTGGAGATCTCCATTATATCAATCATTAAAGCATTCAATCTTGCATTTAATATTGCTATGCTACTCTCTAAAGTGAAAAAATTGCCATATTGTAGGCCTAGTGGTTCTATAACTCTCTCATTTTATACAAACACAGAGAGTGAAAGCACTTTCATGAGGCAAAATCATTGATAGCATTGTTGCCATCCTTATGGTGCTTTTACCAATAATCATTTAATCTATCATCAATAATTTTAGCTATTTTCATATCTTAGCTAAATAGGGGCTTGATGTTGGAAAATGGAGTCCGACATGCTTCTCTAGCTTAGGCATATCCCTTTTTTACTAACCCAATATTTTCTATCTATATTATTAGAAGGTGAAAGTGCCATCAGCAAGCAAAAGCATTGGTGGTATTTTTTTTGCTATGCTAGAAATAGTTTTTTTGCTCCATAACCCCTATCATTATATTATTTAGGACTTAATTCTATTATTGTTTGCTAAATTAATTTATGCTTTCTGTTTACTTGTTAAAATAAGCAAAATGAAAATAGTGAACTAGTTAGTCTTTAATCGTTTAGAGGACCAACTAAATATTCAAGATTTAGAATTAAATCAAAATTGCATTTAGTTGCATCTAGGACTTATTTTTTACATTCTTATTTCACCCTTACTTCTTTTTTCTTTTTTTGTGGAAAACATCCCAAAAGGGATGCCACTTTCGGGTAAGACCCAAGGAGGCAGGGGTATCCATTCCGCCAAAAACACCCAAGACTCGGACCTGGCCTACCACCTTTGACATACTCAAGGAGCAAACAAACACACAAAATCAATTTAAAAATAAGTAAATAACAACAAAAATAATAAAATAAAATAAAAAACATGCTCCTTGAGTGTGTAAAAACAAAAGCACAACCAAAAACGCACAATAAGAAAAAGAAACCACAACACGAACCACATAGAAAAACACAAGAACCACATAACAAAACACAAACAAGACAAAAACAATAGAACACTACAAAGACATAACCCAAAAAAAACATGAAAAATAAACACAACCAAAACCTAAAAAATTAAAAAAATATAAAAATAAAAAACAACCAACATCAAACAATAAACAAAAACAAAAAACATAGAAAACACTCACACATAAAAACACGAACTAACACAAACAAAGAGAAACCCAAGAACAAGAACGAAAAAAACACAAGAACAATAACAAAAAACATATAAAAAAAAAACACAAAACAACAAAAACACAAGAAAAACAAAAAACAACACAAAGAACACAAAAACAAAACAAAAAAAAGAACCCACCCACCTTAAAAAACTAAACAAAAAAAACAAAAAATAAAAAATAAAAAATAAAATTGAACATAACAATGACCTATCTAGACTAGAAGACTATTAAGGCAAGAATCAACAGAGGAAACAAAATAAAGAATAGAATGAGCTAGGAAACTAAAAAAACTGAATGAACCAAAGAGAAGCAAAAAAAAAAAAGGCAAGAAGAAACTAGGTACCTTCAGAACTGGAGCCATCCAAAGAAATGATAGAAAGAAGAGCTTCTCTAATTTGAGAAGCCCATCATCTATGAGGGTGGCCATAACAAGTAAGATCACCTTTGTCCAAAGCCCAATTAGCTAAAGCATCAACACTCTTGTTTTGATCTCTGACCACATGATTGTAATCAACTTTCAAAAATCCCATCTGGATTAATTGAATCTTCTCAATAATTCTTTTTATTCTCCAATCCACCTTATGATTCTTAGAAGGAGTCTTCAAGAGATTAATCATAAGTTGAGATTCGGACTCAACTAACACCTTTTCCCATCCAACCTTAGTAGCCTCCTGAAGGCCTCTGAGGATACCATACCCCTCAACAAGGTTATTGAAAAGAATACCCAAATTCTTAGCAAAAGTAAAAACCAGGGAGCCATATGAATGTCTACCAATTCCTCCCACACTGGCTTTTCCAGGGTTCCCTCTAGAGGCTCCATCAGTATTGACTTTTCCAAAATCCTTAGGAGGAAGTTGCCAATTTCTTGTCCTATCCATCTTACCCTTAGAAGATTTAATCTTCAATATTTGCATCACTTGATCCCATATTTGGTGGGAGTTTTGGGGGTGATTAAGGAGTTGATGGATTGATTCAACTAAGTTGGATATGGTCTTTTGCCAAATATAGTGAATATCCTTCCTATCTTGATTAAATATTCAGTTGTTCCTTTCATTCCAAATATTCCAAAGAAGAATGGTAGAACCCATCCAAACTAACTGCCTAATAAAATGATCAACACCCTCTTGATTAGGCCAATTCCTCCAAAGTTGTTCAAAAGTAAAACAATTGGACCACTGTAAGCCAAGTAAAGTGGCCATTTTCCTCCATAGCTCAGAGGCTAAAGTACACTCAATAAAAATATGGTTGAGAGTTTCTACATTCTCTTCACACATTTCACATCTAAAGGGGCCATGAAAACCACACTTCATAAGTTGGTCACCAGTAAGCACCCTACGATGCAATAGAATCCAATTAAAGAACCTCACCTTAGGCCAGAGATTTTAAGCCCACAATCAATAAAATATATTAGAAGAATGGTTGGGATTATTATGGCATAAGGTCAAATAACCTTGAGCAACTGAATGTTCACCCTTAGTAGTGTTGTTCCACCCAAAACAATCTTTTTCATGGGACCAAGAGAGGTATGAAGGATGCCTTGGATATCTTGTCTTTGCCTTTCTAGGATTTGAATAGGCCAGTCCTCAATAGGGATCCAATATCTACCAACCTTTGAATTACCAGTATGGTACCGACAGTAATTAGCCACCTTTATCCAATTAGCTCGATGAAGCTCCTCTATCCAAGGCCTCCAATCGAGAAACTGAGTAATCAAAGGCTTGTGACCATCCCAAGAATCTGTCCAAAAATTTGCCTATTGACCATTATGAATGATCCAAAATAATTTTTTCTTTATCAAATCCTCACCAGTCATAATAACTGCTAAAATAGGAGAACCTTTGGTAGGAAGTTGATAGCGAACAAGGTCTTCAAGACTTTTGTTCTCAACATATTTAGCACGGAGATTATTGGCCCAAAGAGCATTGGGATTATGCAACATCCTCCAATATAATTTAGCAGCTAAAGCTTTGGTGTTATTAATAGAAGATCGGAATCCTAACCCCCCTTCACTCTTAGGAAGACATAAAGTATCCCATTTCACCAAGGCCCATTTTCTTTTCTTCGTAGTACCACTCCAAATGAAACGATAGCTGATTTGATCCAATTCTCGAAGAACAACCTTTGGAATATTCAAAATGGAAGAAATATAAATAGGAATAGCTTGAAGGACTGATTTTACCAAGGTGATTCTACCCCCAGAATAAAGCCACCTGTTGGTCCACTTTCCAATTTTCTTCTTGACTTTGTCCAACAACCAATTCCAATATTTATTTTTCTGCCTTTGAATATTTATGGGAATACCTAAATAAGTGATTGGAAGGGAGGTATTATTATATCTTAATTTATCCAAGACCATGGATTCCTGTCTAGCAGAGCAGTGAAAGAAAATAACTTTAGATTTATCTTCATTTATCAATTGCCCAGTAGCCTTAGAAAAGCAGCTAATGATTTGCTTAAAATTAGAAGCTTCCTTAACTGTAGCTTTACCTAAAAGAGTAGAATCATCCACAAATTGAAGATGAGAGATAGGTCTAGCTCCATGAGCAATGGTAACTCCCTCAAGGGTTTTTTTTCCCTCTTTTTGGTTATAGTCCTACCCAAGCATTCAACAAGAATGATGAATAAATAAGGGGATAGCGGGTCACCTTGCCTAATACCTCTGGAAGCTGGGAATGACTGAGAATGCCTGCAATTGATAAGAACTAAGTAGGAAACTAAAGATATACATCCCATAATCCAATCCATCCAATCCTTAGAGAAACCAAATTGCCTCAAAACTTTGATAAGGAAGTGTCAATCCACTCTATCATAATCTTTGGATAAGTCTAACCGAATGAACAGGAGATTTTTGCATATCCATGGAATGGATAGCTTCCTGAGCAAGAACTATCTCATTTACTATTTGATGTTCTTCCACATAACCCCCTTGCTTTGGAGAAATAATCTTATGCAAAAGAGGCTTCAACCTTTCTGTCATGATTTTAGTAATGATTTTGATAAGAACATTACATAAAGCAATAGGTCTAAAAGCTGAGATATGATCAACCTCTTGAGCTTTTGGAACAAGAGTAATAAGTTTTATTGATAACCTTAAAAATTTCTTTGGCTTTCCTGGCTTCTTCCACCACCTCTAATAAATCAACATGAAGGATATCCCAGAACTCTTGGTAGAACTCAATGGGAAAACCATCAGGACCTTGGGTTTTCCCTTTTTGCATTTTAAAAACTACTTGTTGAAGCTTATTGATAGTAACAGGAGCAGTCAAAATAGAGTTCTCCTCAGAAGTGATAAGAGAAGGGATTGCTTGAAGAAAATTTTGTTGTGAAACTGAGTCAAGAGGAGTAGTAGAAAAAAAATTGGAAAAGTACTCAACAACAATAGAGTTCATGCCATCCCAAGTATAAACAACATCTCCATAATCTGATTTTAAGGAAGAAATAAATTTGTGAGATATTCGAGCTAGAAGATATTTGTGGAAGAAATTTGTGTTTCGATCTCCTTCTTTGAGCCATTGAATTCTAGATTTTTGCTTCCATAAGATTTTTTCTCTTTTTTCCCATTCCTCTAACTGAGTTGTGAGTTTAATTTCATCTGTACTTCTCTTCTCTGTGAGGCCATCTAAACGTATTTTATTATTCAAATTTTCAAGATGAGCAATAACTTCATGTTTTTTTTTATGAACATCCCCAAACTCTTTCCAGCTTCCAAGTCTTGATTTTGGATTTAATGTATTGCGGTCTTTTGGCAAAATAGAACATCTTAGTCCCATGCCTAGGTTTACCTTCCTTCCACCATTGTTGCACACGAGGTCTGAAGGAAATGTCTCTAAGCCACATTAATTGAAAACGAAAAGGAGAGAAACTCACATTGTTTTTCCACATTTCCACCATGATCGGCCAATGATCCGAACCAACATTATTAAGAGTCTTCACTTTAGGAATGTGACCATGGATTAAGAAATTTTTAGAGAGAAAAAACCTATCCAATCTCTCCATTATACAAGCTAAGCCTTGCCTTCTGTTAGACCAAGTCATAAGGCCATTATCTGGTTGGATATCCACAATATGGAGGTTTGCAATATATTTGCTCATGACGTCAGTGATTTTGTCTAAATTTTCATTTCCCCCCCTTTTCTCATCTAGAGAGGGGATGGTATTGAAATCTCCTCCAATCAAGATCCAAGCTTCAGGAAAATGAGAGATAATATGAGTAATATCCTTCCACTATCTTCTTTTTTCCTCCAAAGAAGTTGGAGCATAAATAGTAATGCAGAGCATAATTTGGTTGGAATGTCTACTTTGAATAGCTATAGCCAACAAACCCCAACTACCAACCATATGGTGAATAACAACCTCTTTTGGGTCCCAAAGACAAGCAATGCCACCATAAGTCCCTCGGGAACTGAGGGAAACCACTTTTCCAACTAGCCAAATTTTACTGGAAATTGAGTCCATATCCTCCATTGACATCTTTGTTTCTTGAAGAAAAACAAGATGTGGATGATTTATCTAAATCATTCTTCTAATTTAATTTTGTTTTGAAAGACTCTCTTTGAGTCCTCTAATATTCCAAGTGATGATCTTCATTAATACCAGGGCTAAAAAAGTTGGGAAGGGCATTAATCTTACCTTCCTCTACAAGATTTTCACCTTCTTTTACCATATGATATTTATTGGTCTTACGACCTGCTTTTTGATTAGAATCCATATTCAATTTTTTTCCTTGTTTCTTGACTTATTCCAATTGAATCTGAGATGGCTTCTAACCTTGAATAATGCTTGTACACAGCCAAAATTTTACTAGATGGTTCAACGGAGTCTATATTGGGACCTACTGTATCGCTCCAAATTTTTTGCACCCTTACTTTTAGGCTATAGGATCCATGCCCGAAAGGAGGATGTGAAAAGGATGGGACAATACCTCGGACTGAGAGGCCCTTTGAAGGTCCCGCCTCTCGGGGGAGGGGTATTAAGGTGATTTTTCGACGAATGGTGGGGTTCACCAGGAAAATTTTGAATGGCAGTTTCCACGCCTAAGTTGGGAATGTGTTTGATGTGTTCAGTTTTAACTTTAATCATCCAAGTCCTAAGTTTGGCCAAATGAATCTAAGCTAAGCTATATGAAATGTTGATTATATGAATACATAAAATAGAATTAAACAAAAAATATAGGAAATATACTAGATTAGAAAAGTCATACCTGATCCGGATGTCTGATGGAGGTTCTGACTTTTGAAGCAGTCCAGATCATCTGGAATTTGACAGGATCGTCTTTGATCTGACAGGATCGTCCATGATCTACTGATCTGACAAGATCGTCTCTAATCTGACAAGATCATCTCTAATCTGATGAAATCATCTCTAATCTAATGAAATCGTCAGATAATTTTTTCAGAGACCTGCAACTACAGAAATGGATACCAAGAACAAAAAATACAATTGCAAAAACAAGGGAAAATGATAGAAATGAAAGTATGAATGTTAGAATGACAACTTTAGATAACAAATTAAGTAAAATGCATTGTTTTAATGACCAAATTTGACTCTATCATGCATCTATGCTACATGAGGTGAACTCCAAGATGCAAAATAGAAATAAATCTAACTAATGCAAAGCAAAACAGTAGATAATGGATAGAGAACGCAAACTCAGGGCATGGATTTGCCCCCAACGTTGGTTGTAGTCGAAATCGTCTACAAAATACATAATCATCTTGAATTGTGGCATGATCGTCCGAGATCATACAGGATCATCTGCGATGATCTGAGCTTGCTCCAGCTGAAGAATGACAAAGTTCCTGCAAGAAATTTTGAAAAGGGACAAAGGCAAACAGTAGTCTAAGACATTCTAATGCATGTAAAACTCGAAGTGCAATAAAATTCAGCCAGGGGAAGGTCAAGGGGGGGGGCCTAAGATTAAATAGGCATAGGAAGGAGGTTGGGAGGTTGGAGATCATCCCAATTTGGGAGATCTCCAACGGGGAGGTCTCTAACCGCGCAGACACACTTTTGCCCAGGTTAGAGATGTCGTTGAAACATAAGCTAATTTTGAAAAATCAGTTTTGGGATGAAATCGTCTGGACATTCTTCTCCAGATGAATTCATCCGATCTGAGGCGATATCGTCTGATCAACGACGATATCGTCCAATGATCACAACAAATCCTAAAAATGGCACAAAAAACAAGGGGAGCGGTTTAACAGGTGGTTAACGGGCGTTCGGGATTGAAATTTGAATTTGAATTATTACTAAAGTAATTTTAATTATTTGTTAAGGTTTTACTGTGCCAATTTTAGGGTGCTACACCTGCATTATTTAAATTTTTGACATTTGAAAGATTGTTTTTCTTGTGTAAATTTTCTCCCTTTTTTTCTGTTGAAAACCTTTGATTTGTTGGTTTGTCTTTGAGTTCTTCCCTTCATATTTAAATTGTGTTTCTAAGATTTCAGTTTCCATTATTTCCTCTTCCTCACTTGGGACATCATTTTTGGAAAGGATTTCAAACATATTAGCAGATTACTTTGATTGATCCTTCATAACTAGTTTTTTCTAGTGTTCTTATTCTTAGGTATTTGGAAACCTACTGAGTTTATATCTTCTTTATTTTGATCAAGAATTTTATTTGGGCAAGCACTGTCCAAATGACCATATTCATGGCAAATTCTACAATGAAAAGGAATGTTCTCATAGTCCACTACTTGCTCCCAAGTGTCTTCCCCAAATTGTAATGTGATCTTTTTAGGTAGGGGTTTGTCAAAATCCATTAAAACACAAATCCGAGCATAAATAATATGTTCAAAATTTTGAGTACAATCAGCAGTCATCATAAAATTTCCTAAAGAGTTTCCAATTGAAGAAAAAATAGTAGGATTCCAAAATTCAATAGGGAGGCCAAAGAGTCTAACCCAAACGGGAGCTATAGAAGGCATCTCTTCTTCAACTTTAAATTTAGTATGCCAGGGCTTCATGAAAAGCCCCGACCTTCCAAAAAACCAAGGACACCCTTGAAAATTTTTCTCTCTATCTTCATTATTAGCAAATAAAACAAGAAAATAACCATTTGGATAAATAGAGATTTGTAACTCACCTTTAGGTTTCTAGCTTTTTGCAGCCCAGACTTTGAAAGCAGATAGACTCGGACGAAAACCCAGGAACCGACAAATTAGTCCTCTTTTTTCCAAATCTTCAATGCCAATCTGAATGTTACCCATATCAAGCTTAACAATAGGAGTTCCATCAGCTGCTTTAATACATCTTGACTCCATTTTCCTTGGATCAATCTTAGGTATTCTTAGAGGTTTATGGGAAGACCTAATATTGATATTAGCATTGGGCTGAGGCTGTCCACCATGAAGGGCATCCCTAAAATTTATTTTTGGGGCCGAGTCTTCAAAATTCTTACCCTTGACAGGGGTTTTCATAGTAGAATTATTTTTTGGGTGCACCTTAGCACCAGATTCACTTGAGATATTAGCCATTTTTTTATCAACTGCTTGAAACTTGTTTTGTGATCTCTTTAATCCTTTCCCTAGACGTCATGGAAAGGTATGGTTTTCACTTTTCTTTTTTGCAGCAAATTGGAAGTCGTTGTCACTCAAGTTCACAGTATGATCTGTTGAAAGACAAATTTCTAACCCATATTGGATCCCCTGCAACATTTCTTGCTAAAATATTGAGCATAAACCACAAAAATATTAGCCACTAGGGCCTGAAGGCCCTAAAAACCAACCTCTAGAGTTGCTTGCACTCAACCCAGATGAAACCCTCGCATAGCCACTTGCCAAATATCTCGTTCACACATAGGGATGCATTAGGATCTGTTTTACTCCAAATGATATGAAAATTGGAGGAGATGTTTTAGGGTTTTTCAGGCATCTACCCTCAAAATTTTAGCTCAATTCGAGTTTGGATGAGTGAGATATGGTCGAAACGAGTTTGATAGTTTGGGCAGTCCTGTGAAAAACGTCCCTCCACCCTTTATCAGACCAAATGTTATACATAATAAATACCCCAAAAGTTAATATATTTTCTCTTTCACCCATACTTTAAAAAAGGAAAAATTATCATTTATTTAATTCTCAAAAAAGAATTCATTTTAGTTCTAGGACTTCTTATTAGGGCTAGATAAGGGTTAAGCTTAATAAAATAAATTCTTAGGAGAAATGTAGGTGTTCTTCAATCAATCCATCAAACACAAATTTCTAAGCTCACAAAATACCCCTATGCTTGAGGTGATGAGGTGAGAAGAAAACATCACAAAGAGGTCTTTCATGATACCAATCTCATTTCCCCTTCTCACAGTTTGGTGAATCCAATATGGACACCATCGTGGGTCCCAAGATCTTCTTTAAGCAAGCTAAATATTTATCAAACAAATATTTATCAAACTTTAGTCAAGACCACTCAATATTATTTTTTTAGATTATATTACATTAAATCTAGATAACAAGAAGATAAAAAATTACTAGTCCTACTAAGGGTCTTCATGATCCTTTGATTAACTATCATGCAAGCTACTAGGCTATATTGGGTATATAGAAAGCCTAGGCTACCAACCACCCACATAGGGTCTTGCACATACTTATACCTAGTAAGGAGTATATTATCATGGGCTAGTGGGATTCATAAGGATTCATACTATTACCCCTCACATACAATCTTGGCTATGTATCCAAGTGGTCACTTACATGTATCATTGGCAACCCACATATCAATTTTCTCTCATGTATTAATGGGTATATAAAGGAATTCAGGTATATTGAAACCTTCAGTATATAGGGAGGCCTTTGAGATATATAGGTTAGATTCAATATATCAAGGTAAGGGGATATAAGGTTGCTAAAACATCTTCTCTTTCTTATTTAATCAACTCTATAAATTTTAGAACTTAATTAATCTTTCTTTTCCTTCCAAACCAATGACCAAGAAATGATATCTAACCCATAGCATTGTTCAACAGTTGGCCATTAATCCTAAAACTATTATGGAGGGTCATGATGACCAACCCAACCCAACATTTGTGATATAAGAGGAGGTTTATATACCTTTATATTCTCTAATACCTATCCATGATGAGGTAGGAAGGTTTTCCAATCCACTACTCACATGGCTTAATTCTTACAAAAACATAGGGAGGTTATGGAATCCTTTATTAGGGAATATTATGACACATTAGGTGTCTTTGTAGGGGAGGTTTACTCTTGGATTATTCCCATTAACCTGGATCCTCTAAATCAACTTAACCCACCCTTTGGGTCTATAAGTGCAAACCTTAATGCATCAACTTCTAATTTCATTGATTCAAATTCTCCTATCATCACCACTTCCATGGATGTTAGGGGATAAACTCTCTCATCTTCTTTGGGATGTCACTCATATTTTTCTACTCTTGAATAATTGTTACAAGGTAATTTAAGTTGTCCTATATATCAACAAGAAAATGCAATCTATGCTCCTAACTAGAGTGTAACATAAATTATCCTAATCTCTAATCCTAATGTCAAAAACCTCACAAATGTGATTATGGTTTTCACACAAAATAATAATCCTTCAATCTTTCATCCTTCATCCTTTAATCCTTTCATATCAAATACCTTAGGAACAAATCATGCAATGTCAACTTCAATATCATACATCCAAGTGTATCAACCACCTTCTTATATCAATTATCAACTTCCTCTTGTCTCTTAGAAAATACCTTTTTTGCCATTGTTGGTCCAAAATCTTCCACAGGAAAGGATTTTACAAGTGTGCCCTAGACCCGGCCAACATTGAAAGGCTGGAAGCAAGAAATGGCTCCCAGACCAATCTCCAGAGTGGGCTGGTTCCCTCTACTATTCTAAAATTGGTTTAAGATAAGGGTTGCTGGAAAGAAATTGAAAAATTACAGAAAGAAATGGGAAATATGGCCGTAGCCGAAGTGATAATGATCGGGATAACAACAGCAGGAAACTTAAAGGACAACAACAGCAAGTAACGGAAAGCATTAACTTAACTCTCGCATGATGCATGCAGAAAAAAACCCTCCAAAATTACATTCCAGGAATCATACCTTAACGACAGTATTTAAATCCAATTATGCAGAATTTAAATGCAACAGCCATTAAAAATATAAATGCTATTAGAAATGCGAAAGGATAGAAAGGAAAATCATCCACACAACACTTGAGAAATTAGAAGCCAACACTTTTTATTCCTACAAATGCGCTTCCAGTTTCTAGCAGAAAAACTCCCAACCCCCGTAAATGAAAATTACATTGGTTTTTATAGAGGTCCGTCCTCTTTGCAGCATTTAATGTTTGAAACTGACCATATCGTGATCTACAATTGTGCCTTGGAAACCAAGAACATGACCCCTTGATTACAGCCTCGAAGAAACAAAAATTAAATGCAATGAAACGTTCGCGGTCCTTCATTAAATTTGATTCTTCGAACATGTGCATGAAACCGTTAAAATAGACCACGACCAGCCACTTCGAACAAATAAATCTTTAATTTTGGAAGCCTGGGCGGTTCTTCGACCTTGACCGCATTGGAAATCCGTGAATCATTTAATTCGGGTCAGCATTAAATCATCGAAAATCAAAAATCTCCTCGGGCGTTCATACTATGTTCTGGCGGGAAACTGTCGCAGGTCACGAAAACGCGATGGGTCACGAAATCGCGACGTCTTTTTATGCCGTACGCTTTGGCTGCTCACACCCGCGAAAATGGCACCTGTAGCGATATCGCTACACATTTTGGTCTTTGGCTCTTTCCTCCGCTCTGCCCCGCGAAAACGGAACATGTAGCGATTTCGCTACACATTCGTCTTGCTCAACCTTATCGCCAAAAGTGTAGCGATTTCGCTACAACTTTGCCCTTCCGTACCATTTGCCATTTTCTCGTCGCGATGCGCTGCATCTTTGCCTTGCAAGAACCCTTCCTAAAAAAGTGCAGCGATGCGCTGCAACTTTTCACCTTTGAATGTCTTCGACCTTCTCTTGTCGCGATTTCGCTGCATATTCATCTCGCTCAGCCCTGTCATCAAAATTGCAGCGAATTGCTACAACTTTCATTTCTTTTGTTTTCGGATCAAAATGACCGCGATTTGAGAACGTGCAGCGCATCGCTGCAACTTTTTGCCTAGACTCACTTCTCAACAAAGACCGCGCGATTTTGCAACGTGCAGCGATTCGCTGCACATTTTAGACTTAAGGCTTTTGGAGCCACTACTCCGCGAAAATGAAACGTTAGCGCGTCGCTGCAATTTTACCACTTGAGCCTTTTGAAACAACTGCATCACGAAAATAAGACGTCAGCGCGTCGCTGCAAGTTTTGCTTTGTGTCTTCGGCTGGACTTTTTGTCGCGATTTCGCGACATTTTGTCGCTGCTCCTCTTTTGCCTTTCGAAAGTCGCAAAAATGGAACACGTCGCGATATCACGATGGTTCCGCCCAACCTGCCTGCGTTGACCGCGTTGACCGTGATTCTCGCGACATGTCAGCGAATCGCTGTAGTTTTTAGACTTAGCCATTTTCTACTCAATTTCGCTCCTTTTTTGCTTCAAAGCCGCATCAAAGCCTGTATAAACGTTAGATTTGCAATAATGTATACATTAATACTTCAATGAAAATCAATGTGGCAAAAATGCCAACATTCTTGGCGGCTCGCGGGGTATACAGCTCGCTGTATGCAAGAACCCAGGCCTTAATCCATTGGGCACAAAGTCATATCCGAACAGGAGGTCGGCTGCTGTAATACATATCAGGGGACTGCCGCAAAACTTCTCTGCTGAAGAGCTAAAACTGGAAGGACCTGCAACTTGTTGTGAAATGAAACAAATGGAATGGAAATGGAATGAGCTCTTGCGGTTGCGCAAGCGGTGAATGCAATGGAATGATGATAATAATGGAATGATGGAGTGAGCAAATGATGTGGTAGACATAACAACAAAAGCTATTATACTGCCATCTGCAATGGATGGAATGAAAGTGAACGAACGGATGAAATGGAAATGGCAATATGGAAAGTGTGGAATGAAAAATAAAAAACTGTAAATAAATGCGTAAATTGACATAACTTAGAAGAAAGGGATAAGAAGGGACGGGGAAAAACAGAAAAAGGGAAAAGAAACAACAGCCGTGGCTTATTTTTGTAACTGCAGAAGAAAAAGAAGTAAAAGAAGGAAGATGAAGAAGGGAAAGGAAATAAAAAGGGAAGGGAAAGGAAGAATTTTCTAGAAAGCCACCAACTGCTGGGAAAGGAGGAGACAAACGGAAAAAAACAAGCACCTACAGCTCGTAGACAACAAAAGAGCTGAGATGAACAGTAAAAAAAATTTTTTTTTTTTTTTTCTCTTCTTTTCTATTTTTTTTTTATACTATATACAATAGTTCACGACATGATTGGCATGTCGCCACCAGACATCCAATCTCATAATGTTATCTGGTAAATCTGCAATGTCCTGACCAGATCTGATCATACTTAAGTCGGTCCTTGAAATTGGGCTGGCTCCTTCCTGAAGTTCTCCATGGTGCAAATAGGATACAATGCGGCAGATTATCCTTCTTACTAGTACCCACATGGAGGACTTCTTCGAGTACTTGGATGTAGTGGCTGGAACCAACACCACCACTTTGCGGACTTTCTTGGTCGTGGGCTGAGTACGAGCCCCTCTAACTCCTGGATGTGATCACAGGGCTCTTCAAGTGAGAAATCTGATTCTGGGATCTCCTCAGGTTCTGGAATTTGAACTTGTTCTTCTACTTGGCCCATCTCTTGATGAAAACTACAAGCAACCATATTGTTCATTGCTGGAAAATTTCTTGCATGTTCCAATCCTTGACTTTGGACGAGATCTGTCCCTTGAACTCCACATGACTGCATCTCAGGTTTCTGCTCAGTATAAGGGATCTGGCATGAAAAGTACTGTGCAGGGTAGACAAGAGCAGCAACCACTAGAGAAGATAATGGAGTTTCTCCCCATGGTAACTTTCTCGATAAGAGCAAAAGTTGTTCCGCTTGCACTGCTTCCTCAAAGATTTGTGGGAACCGTTGTTCACCTGACTGCAGCAAAAAGAGACCTATGTCAGAATTAAAAGCTCGAACATAAAAGAGGTGGGCTTGGGTGGGTGATGGACGGATCTTCTCTGGAATTCTCTTCCAACTTATCAAGAATTGGACATTGAAGTTCGTGATGCTTTCTTGAGGTGTTCTCTTGATGTACATGAAAAATTGGTAGAGATCCAAAGAACTGTAGAAAGGATCTTCGTCAAATCTTTTGATCAGTGCCCCCGCTAGATCGTCCCATGAGCTGATGCTTTGACGTTTGAGCAATCTGTACCACTGCAATGCTCTTCCTTCCAAAGACTGAACTAGAAGTCGGATCATGACATCTTCGTGTTCTATGACATGGATCATGGATAGAGTAGCAATGTCATCAATATGCGCTGCGAGCCATACCTTCGGTACCATCATATTTTGCCAGGTTCTTCAGGGCACCTTCGGGAATTTCATGTCGAACTTGGAGATTCAGAGGGCCAGGATCATCCCATCTAGAAAAAACCCTCACCTTTGTGGCAGTGGTCTGCGGAATCACGACCATCGCCATTAAGTCAGAGTCGCCAGACGAACATTCTTTGAATTTAAAAAAAAATAGGCGTCCACGAACAGATCTTCAACTCAGCAAAGTCGCCAGATGAACTTACAAATCTCCGCTATGAGGCCAAGACAGCTCATCAAAATCTTGAGACCTCCGAGTGTTTAAACAAATGTGGATTTTTGTGAGACAGAAATAGTCTGTCCCACCGGGCGTGCCAAAACTGTTGGCACCGGTGGGTTTATCACTTTGGAAAATTATGCATATCCCACCGATTATGAATTCTTGGAGACAGAAACAGTCTGTCCCACCGGGCGTGCCAAAAACTGTTGGCACCGGTGGGGTTATCACTTTGGAAAATTATGCTTATCCCACCGATTATGAATTCTTGGAGACAAAAATAGTCTGTCCCACCGGGCGTGCCAAAAACTGTTGGTCCAAAATCTGCCACAGGAAAGGATTTTACAAGTGCGCCCTAGACCCGGCCAACATTGAAAGGCTGGAAGCAAGAAATGGCTCCCAGACCAATCTCCAGAGTGGGCTGGTTCCCTCTACTATTCTAAAATTGGTTTAAGATAAGGGTTGCTGGAAAGAAATTGAAAAATTGCAGAAAGAAATGGGAAATATGGCCGTAGCCGAAGTGATAATGATCGGGATAACAACAGTAGGAAACTTAAAGGACAACAACAGCAAGTAACAGAAAGCGTTAACTTAACTCTCACATGATGCATGCAGAAAAAAACCCTCCAAAATTACATTCCAGGAATCATACCTTAACAGCAGTATTTAAATCCAATTATGCAGAATTTAAATGCAACAGCCATTAAAAATATAAATGCTATTAGAAATGTGAAAGGACAGAAAGGAAAATCATCCACACAACACTTGAGAAATTAGAAGCCAACACTTTTTATTCCTGCAAATGCGCTTCCAGTTTCTAGCAGAAAAACTCCCAACCCCCGTAAATGAAAATTACATTGGTTTTTATAGAGGTTCGTCCTCTTTGCAGCATTTAATGTTTGAAACTGACCATATCGTGATCTACAATTGTGCCTTGGAAACCAAGAACACGACCCCTTGATTACAGCCTCGAAGAAACAAAAATTAAATGCAATGAAACGTTCGCGGTCCTTCATTAAATTTGATTCTTCGAACATGTGCATGAAACCGTTAAAATAGACCACGACCAGCCACTTCGAACAAATAAATCTTTAATTTTGGAAGCCTGGGCGGTTCTTCGACCTTGAATGCCTTGGAAATCCGTGAATCATTTAATTCGGGTCAGCATTAAATCATCGAAAATCAAAAAAAATCTCCTCGGGCGTTCATACTATGTTCTGGCGGGAAACTGTCGCAGGTCACGAAAACGCGACGGGTCACGAAATCGCGACGTCTTTTTATGCCGTACGCTTTGGCTGCTCACACCCGCGAAAATGGCACCTGTAGCGATATCGCTACACATTTCGGTCTTTGGCTCTTTCCTCCGCTCTGCCCCGCGAAAACGGAACATGTAGCGATTTCGCTACACATTCGTCTTGCTCAACCTTATCGCCAAAAGTGTAGCGATTTCGCTACAACTTTTCCCTTCCGTACCATTTGCCATTTTCCGTCGCGATGCGCTGCATCTTTGCCTTGCAGGAACCCTTCCTAAAAAAGTGCAGCGATGCGCTGCAACTTTTCACCTTTGAATGTCTTCGACCTTCTCTTGTCACGATTTCGCTGCATATTCATCTCGCTCAGCCCTGTCATCAAAATTGCAGCGAATCGCTACAACTTTCATTTCTTTTGTTTTCGGACCAAAACGACCGCGATTTGAGAACGTGCAGCGCATCGCTGCAACTTTTTGCCTAGACTCACTTCTCAACAAAGACCGCACGATTTTGCAACGTGCAGCGATTCGCTGCACATTTTAGACTTAAGGCTTTTGGAGCCACTACTCCGCAAAAATGAAACGTTAGCGCGTCGCTGCAATTTTACCACTTGAGCCTTTTGAAACAACTGCATCGCGAAAATAAGACGTCAGCGCGTCGCTGCAAGTTTTGCTTTGTGTCTTCGGCTGGACTTTTTGTCGTGATTTCGTGACATTTTGTCGCTGCTCCTCTTTTGCCTTCCGAAAGTCATGAAAATGGAACACGTCGCGATATCGCGACGGTTCTGCCCAACCTGCCTGCGTTGACCGCGTTGACCGTGATTCTGCGACATGTCAGCGAATCGCTGTAGTTTTTAGACTTAGCCATTTTCTACTCAATTTCGCTCCTTTTTTGCTTCAAAGCCGCATCAAAGCCTGTATAAACGTTAGATTTGCAATAATGTATACATTAATACTTCAATGAAAATCAATGTGGCAAAAATGCCAACAGCCATCAAATCCTAATTCTTCTAAAATTTAGACTTCAACTTCACAACTAGAGCTATTAAAACAACAAATGGTCATCATCCAAGGGTCTTATTCTAGTCATAAGTACTCTTATGATGACTTGTGCAACCAACCATTCGATATTTTTGGATCTAGTCATCCTTTTCCTCCCAACTTTAAAAATTCCTAAGTTTTAAATATACAAAAGGAAGAAATATCCAATCAATCACCTTAGGTTGTTCAGAACCATTTGTAACAATATTTCTTATGATAAAATATTACTACTCAAAATCTTTCCTAAGAGCCTTAATGGCCTTGCCTTGGAATAGTACTATAAAATACCAAGACATTCCTTCAAAAGCTTTAGAGACCTTTTTGAGATGTTTGTCAAGAAAATCTCTATCTATATTGATAAAAAGGTTATGATTAGTGACCTATATCAGCTAAATCAATCTAAAGACGATAATTTTACCAAATTTTTAGCAATATGGCTAGCCCTAGTGAGGATAATTTGATATTTCCCTCCACCTAGAGACCTTCTCGACATATTTATAGGTAACCTTAATGAGCAATGGGTCTTCTACTTAGATACAACCAACATATCTTCTTTCAAAGACATGATTTACATTCCCAAGATGGTAGAGAACACCCTTGTAAAAAGAGGGTAATTAATAACCAAATCCTATGAGGAAGATAAGTCTTCGTCGAACCCAAAGGGGTAGTACAAGAACAAACACATTATAGGCAATGGAGTCACAAACTCACACTAGGCCATCAATGTTAGTGTTGTAGAAAATCTTCAAACACTTGTTCTAAGAAATCTATAACAACAAAAACCTATGATGAAGTACCCCTAATTGGATGAACCTCTTTCATCCATCCTAGATCAACTCTTGAAATCCAAAATGGTAGAGCTTCCACCCATCAAGAATCTTGAACCCTAAAGGAAAAAGGCTCATTGGTTTCATCCTAATGAGCAATGTGTCTTCCAAAACATCAATAGCCATGTGATTGATATATGCATGAGCCTTAGAAACTTGATACAAGACCTATTTTACAAAGGTCAAGATGTTCTCAATAGCTTTGATTCTCAATCTTCTTCTAATCAAGATCTTAGAATCTTCTAAAATATATTACCTAATCATAAGTAGAATCAAAACATAGAAAATAACATTCACTACACAAGTGTCTCACCTTTAAACCAAATAATGGTTGGAACACTCCATTCTTTTGATCATATCTCTCACATTTTTTTTATAACTAGACAACAACATAAAATCTATCATTTGATCAACCTTTTAGACCTTCCTTAGTCCATACAAAAATAAATTCTCCCCATAAGGGACCTACATTAATCTTCTAATTAATATCTAAGGCTAAGGGAACTTTTTATTTGCTTCACTAACTCAATATTACATCAACCAAAATCTTCCTTGAGCTTCTCAGGACCTCTCTGATCCATAGGGATGTCTTACTCAAGTTTTGAGTGAACAAGTTGTTCCTCAAGATCTCAAACTGAATGATCTTAATTTTATGGTGGTATCCATTGGGGTTAACCATAAGACTATATCATTCCATTAGGGCAATATCCCTTATCCTCTATGGTCAAATATCTCCCATTATACGCCATAGGCCATATTGATGACAAAGTTATCAAGTGAATATTAGTTGATAATGGTTTTGGTCTCAATGTTTGTAGCCTAAGATTCATCGGTTATTTTGGTCTAACCAAATAAGACTTGAAGAAATCTTATCTTTATTATCAAGGATTTCATTAATGGGGAACATGAGGCTAGTGGTACTATAGTCTAACCCCTCAAAGTCAAACCCCATACTCTTAACACTCTCTTATATATCATACCCTGTTATCTAACCTACAACATTATCTTGGAAGGTTATGGATCCATGAGATTCAAGTTGTCCTTTATGATGGCATTTTAAGCCTTAATACTACCATAAATATCAAATGATTGAATATAATGTAGCCATAACATAATAAGGTCAAACATAATTATATGAGTAGAATAATATGAGCAAATTAATATGTTGATCAAGGCTTATAATAACTCAAATAACATTGAATAATAAGATAAACTATGAATTAAATAGCCTAAATAAACATGTACAAAGAATATAATACAACTTACAATATTAATTGCTCAAAATGTATACAATATTTATTGTTTCTTCTTTCTCTTACAAAATTATATGATAGTAATGATCGTGACTGATTGTGACGCTTGCTTATGGAGTATTGCCTCCATAATATATCCATAGTAGTGTGACTCTTTGGATACTTGACTATTCCTTTCCATATGCCAAGTCTCATGACTCTTGGCTTATCTACTTGACACTTGCATACATGATGAACACTTGACACTATATTGTATACACACCTAAACATGACTCTTACACTTCTATAACTTGCACACTCTAATATAAGACACTTATGCACATATTTACATTACATATTTGATCTCATACATACAAGACACTTGTGCACATAGACTCAACTCACATGACACTTGTGCATTTCTTACACATTAGAACTTTACATGACACATGTATTTCTTGCACATACACACTTACATAAAAAGGGAAATATAACTCACACTCTAAACTATGACTTAACTCTAATATATTATTTACAAATGTACCATGAAAGTACCATGGGGATACATTAGCATGTACCAAATAATGTAATACACTCCAACACACCCATGTATTACATTATTTAGTTATTGAAGACTTTAGTCTTCAATCATGGTCTTCATCTTCATCTTAAATCTTCAAGTGACCTTGCAATGCATGTGATCTTCTGGTTTTCTCATATTTGTTTCAATATCTTAAACTTTATATTCACCCAATGCTTGTGTTTATAGAAAGGCCATTGCAACCAATTTCCTATATTTTGTCTTTTAGAACACTCAACTAATTTATCAACCATTTCATATTGAAAAATAAGCTCTTCAGAAAAATCAATTGAATCTAAAGCATATATTTCATTTTGTATATATCTTGTAACCTTTGTTATATTTTGATTCTTGATAATGCATTTATTTTGCTCATTTATACATTTGAATTCAATTGATCTCACTTTCAACCAATTTAGTAATTGAAATGAGATTGGTTGATAATCCTAGAACATACATAACATCTTCTAGTACAAAGTCTGAAAATGGTATACTAGGTGTTACACTACCACTTCCATGAACTAGATATATCTTATCATCTGCAATATTTAAATAAAAATTATCCTTGACTTCTAGACATTCAAACCATTACAAATTACCAATCATATGATGACTAGCTCTTGAATCTATATACCAAATATATTTTTCTATTTGAACTATTTGATTAGATTCACTTGATACTATCTTGCATCTTTGACAAGAGTTTTGAAGAGTATGATGTTGCCCATTAAATAGATTTTGTTTTTGAACTTTTTCTTTTATGAAATATGGCTTTGTGTATTGATAATGCCTCCTATGTTGAAAATTTCCTCTTGATAACTTATCCATTTTTGTTCCTTTAAGTTAAAAATAACAAACTTCCTAGATTTAATTTGATTCCTTTGATGTAGACTACCTCATATCTCTCTAAGTTTAAATAATTCAAAATTTCTAAATTAATTCCTATGAAGTAGTAAACCTTATGTCTCCCTGGTTTTAGAAAATAATAAATCTTTGTAAATTTATGTTTTCCTAATATTTGAAGTTGAATACCTTTTTCCTATTTAAAAAAAGTTGAAGACCTTTTTATCTCCCAAATAAATAAATTTGCAAAAATTCAATATTTTCAAATTTTAAAAAATAGAACTTCAAAAAATCAAACTTATAAAAACTTCAAACAAACTTCTCACTCCAAACTTTTAAAAAATTTCAAAAATTAACTATAAAACCTTATTACTCCTAATCTTATAAAACAACTTTTCAAACAAAAAAAAAAAAAACTTTTAAATAAATCCTCTAATTGACTTCCTTATCACTCCATTCTAATAACTTTAAAAACTTCAAAAAACTATATTAATCCAATTAACTTATTACTCCAACTTAATAAATAAATCAATAACCCTAAAATATTAATTATACCTTATATCTCCTATTATCTTTTACAAAACTCTAAAAATAAATTGCTAACCTTCACTTTCTAACTTGGCAACATCTCAATTCTACAACACACATTCTCTAGATTGTTGTGCTCATTCGTACAAGTGGATTTCTTAATCCATTGGGGCATTAGCAATGTGGATATTGCATAAAACATTACCTCCTCTTGAAGAATGTATCACTTCTACCAATTGCACCTAGCACTTGCACCGTTGTAACTTTTCTGCTTTTGCCTTCGAACATTCGATCGTTACTTAGACTGATGCTTCAACGCAGGTTGGTGTTTGGTGCTTCAAAATTGAAACTTGGTGCTTGATGCTTGATTGATGTTTAATGCTTGGTCCTTCAATGCTTAGTAAATTTTTTCTTCCAAATCTTATTATTATCCCTCAAACATTTGTATCTCTTGTTGTTTTGACTTCCAAAACTGATTCATCTTCTTCACTGGTCGTTGGGCTCTGGTTTTGCTATGAATGAGTGTGATGTTGCTTTGAAGTTTCTCCTTCTTTTATTTTGCTTTCCTCACTATGTTGTTTGTATTGCAGGTTTAGGTTTTAGACTGTGAAATATAGCTAGTGTTGGTGCTTCTCACTTGCACCTTATCTAATAGCTTATACCTTTATGCTTTTTATGAAACTTTTAACCCGTAACCTTCTCTATCTATTGGAAATATTAAGCATATTGAGTTGTCATTGATGTCAAAGGGTACATGAGGCAGAAATATTTTTATGTCAAAGGTGCATGGTTGTCAGGGCAAAAATATTCCCCATGGTTTTGATAGCAAGCAATGAACAAAAATCAATGCAAAAGAAGTTATTTTTCTAAGAGAAGGGTTATAATATTTAAATGTCAAATTTAAATATTATGAAGAAAGATAAAAGTTTAAAAGGCTTGGGATTAAATATTGCAAGAAAATGACAAGGTTTTATTTGCTTGAAAAACATTTAAATACCACAAAGGGAGGCAAAAGGTTAAAAGCTATTATTATAATTTTTAAATATTATAATATAAACAAGTGTAAGGCTAAAAAACGCCAATGTAAAATCAAAAAAATAAAATATAGCATCGAAATTTCCAAGGAGTAATCGAAATGCATATTTAAATGAGGGCAAATAATTCATTGAGCTAAGGTTTTGTATGTGCGCCAATCAAAATTCATTTGCACAAATTTTGTAGAGGGTAGAAGAAAAGAAAGGGGAAGTGTGCACATCATTTGAGGCAAAGCTAAAATCGAAGACAAATAGAATACAACGCGTTCATAGTTCCATATGGGTGGCTAGCCCAGACGGTAGGTCGTCCTTGTGCTAAGACATGGGCAAGAAGGAGGTCATGGGGTCAATTTGCAGCAGCTTTGTTTTGGTTGAAATTTTGGTCAAATAAATTGTAGAAGATGTTGAAGAGGCTATTCGCGTGCTTTAAGTTTCATGTGGGCAACTAGTTCAAGTGGTAGCCTAGCTTGCGCTAGGGCGTGGGAAAGCAAGATGTGGCAGGTTTGATTCACGGTAGCTATGTGTTGGTAAGGGTAAAATTTTGATTAAAATTTATTTTAGGAGTTATAAGGTATGCACCGTGTTTGATTATGTTAGGGAGTCATAAGGTGTTCTAGAATTAATTATATTTTGCATATTGCTTGGAGTCATATGGTATATAGTGATTAATTGAAAATTGCATTTCAGATATTGTGTAAGGGAGTATAAAGTTAAATTTATTTTGTGCATTAGTAACGGAGATATAAGGTGTATGAGGTTGAATTAAAAGTTGTCATTTGCACATTATGTTATTGGGTGTTATAAAGTATTTTGGGGTGTATTGAAAATTATTTTTGTGTTTTGTGAAAGTAGGAGTTATAAGGTTTGATTATGGTTTATTTGTTGATTGTATTCTTTGCATGATAGAAAAGAGAAAATTTGAGGGCTTTTGTTCATTATTGAAAGTTTTATTTTGGAGACTAAAAAGGAGTTATTATTTTCAAGTGTTATTGTGGACATATTTTTGAGAAGGAATTTAATGTAGATGATTTGAAAAAGAGATTTGCTAACTAGTTTTTGAAGTGGGACAAGAAAGGGAAATTATTTTGAAGCAGTTTTTGAAGGCACATCATCATCAAGATAGTTTAGAGGTATATTGATTTAATTCCTTCTTAAGGTGGTTGAGTTGTCATATGTTTAGAGAAATAAGGATCGATTGAGTGTGAATTGCTTTGATAGAAATTGGAAATAAGAGTGCAAGGGTTTGAAAGTAAATTTGATGTGTATTAGTGATTGATTGAAGTTGGGAGTAATTGTGAATTATTTTTGAATGAAATTGGAAATATATGTTCTAGGGTTTGAGAACAAAGTTGTGCATTATTGTTGAATGGAATTGAAAATGAACTTGCAAGGGTTATAGACCAATCTTGTAAAGCAAACCTATGCATTGATTTTGAGAGGATTTGGGAATGCATGTGCAAGTATAATAGATCAGATTTGTGAAACAAATTTGTGCATCTTCATGATTTTTTTTGGGAATAGATGAAAAAGGTAAACTTGTGCATTGTGATTGGTTTTGGAGTGAAGGTGTAAATCAACAATTACCAGGTCAATATTCAAGTCCTAGACTGGAGCTACCTTTAAAATGAAATAAATGTGATACATGTGAAAGCGACAGACTTAATGAATATGAAGAACATATTGAGCATTTGTTAGTGCATATCATTCTCTATATGTTCAAGAGGTTAAACAAATTTTGGGTAGAATATGTCTAAACTGCTTTAGTTGAAGAAAGCACATTGAAGATTAGTTAAAGTACTTGATGACATCATTATATAGATGAACATTGTTTATATGCAATATTTGGGAAAGATATGAGCATTGTTTGTATGCAATATTTGGGAAAGTTATGAGCAGGTTGGAGAAGATTTGAGTAGGTCTTCGTGAGTAGATTTGAGCAAGCCTTGTGTGTAGTCTTGGAGCATATTTGAGAAGGTTTTGATGAGTAGATTTCAGCAAAGTCTTGGAGCAGATTTGAGCAGGTTTTGGTGAGCATATTTAAGCAAGCCTTGTGTGTAGGCTTGGAGTAAATTTGAGTAGGTTTTGATGAGTAGATTTGAGAAAGCCTTGTGTGTAGGCTTAGAGCAGATTTAAGCAGGTTTTGATGACCAGATTTGAGCAAGCCTTGTGTGTAGGTTTGGAACATATTTTATCGATTTTTTGTGGGAAGATTTGAGCAAGCCTTATGTGTATGTTTGGAGTAATTTTTATCAAGATTTGGATCAAACCAGAGTAGAGGGGATTGATGTCTCTGTGGAGTGGTTTCCACAAATCTTGAAGTAGAGGGGATTGGTATCCTATGGAGTGGTGTCCACAAAACCTAAATCAAAGAGGATTTGTGTCTCTTGTGGAGTGGTATCCACAACACCTAAAGTAGAGGGGATTAGTGTCTCATGTGGAGTTGTGCCCACAAAACCAGAAGTAGATGGGATTGGTATCTCTTGTGAAGTGGTGTCCACAAAACCTAAAGTAGAGAGGATTGGTGTCTCTTGTGGAGTGGTGTCCACAAAACTAGATTTGAGGGGATTGGTGTTTTTTGTGGAGTGGTGTCCATGAACTTGAGAGGGGATTGGTCTCACCTTTGGGTTGGTACCCATAAAAATTGTAATAGGGATTTGGTTCCCAAGATATTTGTTGAGAAAATTTATAAGAAATATTTTCTCCATGGACGTAACCCACATTGGGTGAACCATGTTAAATTAGTGTCTCTTATGTGTGTGATGATATGTGCATTGTCTCATTATTGCAATTTATAATATTGGATAAATACTTCTTTGGAAACAAATTAAAAAGTGTTATCTTATACTGTTCACCCCCCTCTTAGTATAAGCTTATGTTCTTCACTATCTACATACTGTGTTTGCCTAGCATGAGAGTTGGACTTTATATTTGCTTATATTGGTCTTTCCTTTTCTTCTTACTTATCTTAGCCTTAGAAATAACTCAACCTTTACCTCTAAGATATGCAACTTGGCCCTATATGCTTTGTATAGTTTAATCTCTATCTGCCTCTAAGCTTTGACCTTTGTATTGTGTAGTTTGATCTCCACCTCTATGCTTTGGCCTTTGTGCTATGATATTTGCATGTTTTTATACTTTAGTTTATGCTTTATGATATTTGCTTTCTGCTATGATTAGGCCTCTATAATGACGTAACTTGTCTTGATGTTCTGAGTTATATAACTTGGCCTTTTACCTTAAATTTTTGCACTATCTTGGCCTATGAATTTATGATTCTCTAATGGCTCTTTGTTGTTTATATGATGGCACTTTGCTACCTTATATGTTGGTGTTATATTGCCTTATATAAAGCCTCTATATTCAATATTATAATCAATTAGCTTTCAACTTTGTACAGGCCTATTTTCTTATTCTATAAGGGCCTCTCTTTATCCTAAATCATGGCATCTTTCCTTAAGGGCTTCTTCTTCTATATGGACCTCTTTTCTACAAGGATCTCTATCTATTCTTCAATATCAAAAATTTGAATCTACTTAATATGCAACTTCTTATCCAATGTAAATATTAATCAAATACTTGAAGTAAGTTTACTTTATATTACTTCAAGAATGATATATTTATCTCAATACTGATGTATCTGTCTCAAGACGTCATATATATATATTTCTTCGTTCTTTCTTTGTAGCTATTCTTTATCTTAGGAAGCTTTGAATGTTTCTCAATCCACTGCTATATTTTCTTTCAATATGCTTTCTCTGCACTTAGAAGTTGAAACTCTTCTCTATCCTTTGTAGGAAGCTTCTCACATTTCTATTGCTTAATATCTATCAGTTTCAAGGTGACTTGAATGTCCCTGATTCCTCTATCAATGTCAAGGTGACTTGAATGTCCTTGATTCCTCTATTAATATCAAGGGTTGGAAATATCCCTAAATGATTATCTTAAAGTTGATTTTCCTATCTATATAGTTGATTCTTAGTCTTCACTGGTTATTCTTTAATTGTGGAAATACCCTAGCCTATCTACTCAATATGACCTTCAAATAGAGTCTAAGTCTTATTTCCTTCAAAGTAGACAAACTCCTAATCAATCTTATCAAACTAGATAAAATAAAATTTTAATAAGTGGCTACTTAACTCTATCAATATTGATAGAGTCTGGTGGTAGCTATGATACCATTGATGGATTTTTAAGCCTTAATGCTACCACAAATATCACAGGTTAAATATCATAGGATTAAATATAATGTAATCACAATATAATAAGGTCAAATATAATGATATGAGTAGAATAATATAAGCAAATTAATATGTAGATCAAGGCTTATGATAACTCAAATAATATTCAATAATAAGCTAAAATATGAATGTAATAACTTGAATAAACATGTACAAAGCATGTAATACAACTTACAATATTAATTGCTCAAAATGTTTACAATATTTATTGCTTCTTCTTTCTCTTATAAAAGTATATGATAGTAATTATTGTGACTGATTGTTATGCTTGTTTATGGAATATTGCCTCCATAATATATCCATAGTAGTATGACTCTTTGGATACTTGATTATTCCTTTTCATATACCAAGTCTCATGACTCTTGGCTTATTTACTTGACACTTGCATGCATGATGAACACTTGACACTATATTGTATGCACACCTAAAAATAACTCTTACACTTCTATAACTTGCACACTCTAACATAAGATACTTGTGCATATATTTACATTATATAGTTTATCTCATACATACAAAACACTTATGCACGTAGACTTAACTTACACTTACACACTAACTCACATGACACTTGTGCATTTCCTACACATACACACATAAAAGGGGAAATATAACTCACACTCTAAACTATGACTCAACCTTAATCTATTATTTACAAATGTACCATGAGGATACCATGGGGGTACATTAGCATGTATTAAATAATGTAATACACTCCAACACTTTCAACTCTTTGTTAGTGCCTTAAATATGAATATAATTCAAGATTTACCATATTCCAGTTGGCCCCAAACCCTTCACCTACTACCAAGTGATCAAGGTTCAGAACCCTAAAGCACATATTTTCCCTTCTCTCAACTCATCTCCTTCTTCGTAGCTTATAATCTCTGATACATTGTGTAGACACCTAAAACGCACCATGTCGAGGGCGACTACTCATATGGACATTCTACAAAACCATATGAAGGATCTTGGGTAGACTCCAAGATAGAGCAGTGGTTCTAACCACTCAATTTAGGCATTCTACCCTAAGTAGTCTAAACCACATCCCAGACCTGCGGTCTCTAGTCTGAACCGTGGTTGACACCTGCGGTCTCCAGTTTGGACCATAGTTTTGACCTATAGTTTGAACTGGAGTTCAGTTAGGCCTTCCATCCGAGCCAAATCGGTTGGAATGGCCAAGAGATCTAGAAGGAGGTAGTTGGAAGATGGAAGATTACAAAGGCTTCCATCCTAACTGACCTAACCAACCTTCTTGATATTGGCTTCTCCATGAAGCCACCCCTAGCCCTAGGGGCATGCTATAAGTACCCCCATTTTTCAATGGGGAAGATAGGACTAAGAAGAGATAATTTGCATAGCGAAGCGCTATCAAATTTTTGAGCAAACTAGTTGATCAAGAGAGCAGCGAAGCCTTGTCAAATTGCATAACGACCTTATGCATTTGGGAGCCCCTTTGCTATCCATTCAACAATCAATTAGCCATGGATGCCCTAGGTGCCTAGGAGGATGAAGAAAGCAAATTCGGGTGAACAAAGGCCCTTCATAGCAATTTGACTGCCAAATCTATTAGAAGACAACAAAGGCGATCCTTGAACATCAATTCGAATAAGGAGGTCAAGCCCACTGCCCCTAATTTTGAGGGTAAACACATCAGAGGTCAAACTGTGGCTGTCAGCCACGGTTTATAGTATAGATCACACCTCACAGCTACGGTTTACAATAGGTTAGAGATCACCTTACTCAATATGCTTTTTACTGCATAGGTTAGTCAGATTAGTTATTTCATAGGTTAAATTGCACTTTTAGAGAAACTCTGACCGTAGGAATTAGGCATTTTATGTATTGTAGTGGTTAGAAGTACATTGAATATTTTTGATGCTTTATTGCTTTCAATTCAATATTTGTTCAATGCATCATGTTTTTATTCATGTTTTGTATATTGTAGTGTAATTCTTGATACAATTAGAATAGCATAGAACCTTTCTTTATGCTTTTTTGTTTCATTAGTTTGATGGCATTTACATGTATAATCCTTTAAAGGGCCTCATCACGAGAGGCTATCAATCTATATAATCATGCATTGTTGTTTCTTGTTCGTAGGGAGACAGGTGCAGAAAGGAGCCTATATCATAATCCTTCCACATCACGGAGAAGGGGGTTAGCTCTACCCCGAGGCATTTTGTGTCACCCTGAGGGGTATTTTGATCACACCTACCCTTAAGAGGGAAACAATTACACACTCCTATTGTAATATTGTATCAAGATGATTATCCCTAAGAGGGATGTACTTGTAATTTGATTTTGACTTTGAATATAATGGAATAAAGCGTGTTTTATTGATTCATCTATTGTCAATTTCTTGTTCTTGTATCCATGTTATGCTTTTGTCAATTATTACCATAGGAAATCAATAGGTGTGAGCCTTTTTGGTGGTCACATATGGCGATCACAATGGCACCCCACAATTTTAGCCTCAAATTCTAACTATTCTTGGCTTTTTATGTCCACAGGTGCTAACCACAGCTTTCAACGATGGTTATTTTTTAGCCCGTGGCTGTAACCTGCGGTCTCCACTACAGCCCGCAGGTCGGACCTGCAATTCACAGAGGAAGAAGTAGACAACAAAGAAATTAGTGGGCAACAGAGCAAGAGTTGAGGTAGGTCCTAATTTCACCTTCTATATTCAAATTTCTGCTCTGTATCTTTCCAGAGATCATCGAATCGTTGCAAATTAGGAACAAAAGATAAGGGGCAAACGAATAAGTCCTAATTTGCATTTGATTTCCATTCAGTGGGAAGGCGTTATTGGGAATAGCAGACCTCTGAGTGCAGTCTGCACCTAAAGTATTGTGTGTCATTTGCATGCTTGAGGTCCAATCAGCGACCATGTCATTATAATTGCATCGTCAAAATATCATGTAGGACATTAGCATGCATTATTTTTGAATGCAAAACGTTCCTTTTTCCTTTCGTGTACATCATGTAGGAATGGTCATTGTGCTCTGTGATGCATTTGTCATTTTTGCAAAATAAAAAGAACCACACACACCACGTATCATTTAAACATTAGTGGCATTGGGCTCTCACATCCAACCCGATTGATCAAGACCAAAAGTGGATGTTATTACCACTTGGTTGGCTCATTTGAAATTGTACTATAGGGACCCACTCATTGCCAAGGCCAACCCAAGAACTGTCCTATTCATGCAAAATAGCATGCACTCTTCCTCGAAAGGGTGTATCGTTGCGTACGGTGTGTTGGGTGAGGGTTGGTAGTACCTATGCTACTTTTTTGAGTATGGATGTCATTACCATATTCGACTTGTGCGAGTATATAGGTGAAAGCCAATTTAACTGGGTTTAAAATCCAACAATCTTTCAAAACATACAAAGAGTTTCCAACAATGATACAACACATCTAAAAACAACATCAAACAGTTTAGGGCTCACAATCAAACATTTAAAAGAGATAAGCATCATTTTTTTACATTATCTGCATAATAAAATACATCTAGACATCAAGAACACAAATGGTGAACACACGGGGTGATCGACAAAGGTCTAGGACCAATGCCCATGATCAACCCCCAACTAGTTCACAGCAGCATGTGTCGAGTCCTCATACACATGAGCGAACCGAACGACGTTCGGCTAGCATTAGAGGTGACAACTCGACACGGGGAGATCCCATTGAGCAAACCCTCAATAGAGGAGCTTCAGTACACTCCTCCAGGCACAAGACTGAGCGTGGAGCTTCTTAGCATGAGGATGCTCTGCCCCAAAGCCATTATCGAGACTGCACTGCACATGCATCCACGGGATCGGTCAAGGAATATGTGGTGCAGGGGACCAAGTTGGTTCCCATATGTACTAGGTCCACAAGAGGTTCTAACCCTCCATCGTCAGAGTATAGACGAGTCAGAGATCCACCCATTTAGGGGTAGGAGGACATGCTCATTTTTGAGCATAGGTCCACCCATACTCCTACGCGTGGCTCACCATGCAAGATCACCATTGATATATCAAAGGTGGGAGCTAATGGAACACTAACGCATGAGCTATGGAGGTCTAGACAACTAGATGGTCTAGGTAGTGTTCTTGAGCAACTAGGCTGCAAGCCTATAGCTCTACCCACTCGTGCTTTGAGTGAGCATAGCGACAGTTGTATCAAGATCACTAGAGAGCATGGAGAGGCTTCTAAGCACCCTCATGTCACATGTCCATCGTCCACACATCTGTTTTATGGGTACAAAACCCATAAGGTAGCTCGCATAGAGCACACACATTGGAGGCCTCCTACGACTGACCAGATCGACAGATCACACAGAATGATGTCCGAGCAAAGATGTCAGCTACTCCAAGATCAATTGGATGATGCTCGCCTAGAGAGGCAGCATATTGAAGGTGAAAATCTTCAAGCGCAAAGGCTCTTACGACAAAGATTATATGAGCAGCACATGTGCAAAGAGTGTTTTCTAGCTTAGAAGGAGCACATAGAGCAGGAGGATCAGCTAGCCAGGGCTAGCCTATACCCTCTCGAGGACCATAGAGAGCGTGTGCATAGAAGGGTTGTGTCCCTAGTTGATATGCATGAGGAGCGAAGAGACACTCATACTCATGCTAGTGCCCAATAGAGGGAGCAGCTACCATCACTCAATGATCTTAGACAAAGGCAGCATGAGCACATAGATGCAGACAGATACGATCAGGGCTACCTTGAGAGTTCTCGGGTTGAGGAGGAGGAAGAGCCATGTCCTCCACCTCCCCCAAAGAAGGCATTACCTCCTAGACCACCTCCATGGTAGCTTAGGGAGGAGGACTTTTTATCTTCTAAGGCATACAAGGTTTTGGCCGATAAGGTCAAAGCAATAGAGAGGCAAGGCATGGCTATGCAAAAGCCGACACTAAGGAAGATACACAATGAACCTCTAGACCCCTTGGTGCCTACACCTCCATATCCCAAGCATTTTGATATGCCTCGGTTGGAAAAATTCAAGGGTGATGAGGATGCACAAGAGCATGTTACGAGTTTTTTGGACACGTATTTCCAGATAGAGAGTCAGGATGCCTTATTGTTGCACACTTTCATTACGACACTTTCCAGCCCGACCTGAGAGTGGTTCAACCAACTAAAGAAACACAGTATTACTGGTTTCGAATAGTTGGTCGATGCATTTCTTGAATGCTATTCATTTGACATCAAGAAACAAGACAACCTTTTCAATTTGGCTACGCTAGCTTAGCATGACAATGAGCCCATCAAGCAATATGGAAAGAGATGGCGTAGAATAATGGTAAAGCTACCATTCCCTATTCCTGTGGCCAAACTGACCTGAATGTTTACAAAGAGTTGTTCCAAGCACATATCGCTATTGTTGCGGCTGCAGTAGTACCCTACATTCGAGGAAGTCATGGCGCAAGCCAGGGTGATCGAGGACATCAAGTTGCAAGAAGGCAACTTGAAGCTCAAAACCAAGAAAGAGGGGTTTAAAAAGAGTACTACAAAACAACAGGGCAAGCAGGCTCACATGAATCAAGTAGTGATAAATCTCAGAGGAGAAGACAAGGGACAGCAGAAGCCTAATTATCAAGCTCAACCTCCTCCTGCACGTTACGAGACATGCAAAAACAACTATAAGGGTAAAAATAAAGAGGAGCACCCACCTTGCCAGTTCACACCCTTTACGAAATTGATGACTTCAATTTTTCATCAACTGTGCGAGGCTAAGGCCATACGATTGCCTGAGGTCAAATTAGTAGATCCAAATGTGCCAAAATAAAAGTGGCATCAAGACGATATGTTCTGCATATTCCATAGAGTGAAAGGTCACGATATCGAGACATGTTGGTATTTCAAACACATCATTAAGAACATGATAGAAAAAGGAGATCTGGTAGTACCAGGCAACCCACAAGCGCCCGACAATAGAAACATGGGGATTTTCAAGAATTCGCTACCTAATCATGATGCGCCTCATAACAATGCCAACCAGGTCAATCAAGTGGGAATCAAACCGCCTACCCAGGGGTTCGTAGGCATGGTCAATATTGTTACTAGACATGGGAGGTACAACCAATCGAATCGACTTCATGCTCCCATTAGAATACAAGCCATGCCAGATCAACGACCGGCTCATAACATTCCAGGCCCACCAACTAGACCGATGGTGACCATAAGGAGCAAGTTGGTTTAGAACCTGCCCACCCAACACTCACACAAAACTCAAATCACAAAAAATTTAGAATAAACACAACATCTAATATTATTTAAATGAAATGAAAATACAGAATCAGAGTTACAATGCTATGGCCACAAGGCCGATTTTATCACAAATAAAATCAACTTGAAATCTGCAAGTTGGAGCTACGATCTGTATTCCTCTAGACTGCCTTTCAATGATCCCTCTTCCCCATTTAATAACTTCCATAGAACATTTTGGAAAGCATAACTCCCCTTTTCTCGCCCAAGAAGATATTCATCTGAAATTTGAATTTTTATTTTCTACCCAAAAAGATATTCAAATTTGAATTTCAGTGGCACAGCTTCCCGAAACCGTAACTTTTGACTTGGGTGTCCAATTGGCTATTATAATATATCATTGGAAAGCTTGCAAAGGGATATACAATACTAAAATAACTAAAGTTCATTTTGTCAAATTTTCATCCTTCATCGGGGCCTCTAATATCTTCAAATTTTATTTTTAAACCTTATTGGCAAGATTTCTCGAGATAGAAATTTTAATATCTCTCAAACCATTCAGGTTATTGGGGTGATTCTTTCACCACCGGATACATTTTTCAATCTCGCTCCTTGGGGTAAATTTTTAAATCCATATGTGCCCATTTAGGCTAACTTAATAAAAATAGTCGATGTTTATTTTTTGCCTTTTTGGAATTCTGACTGACTTATAACTCCCAAGTGTCATCATGGACTCGAAAACAACTTAAGAAACTTACGATCGGAAGAGAAATACAATTTCTTTATTTTTTATGATGCAAAATTTCTCTTGCACCCTAGATTCTCCTGCATCAGACACCCAAGGTAAATTGAGAAGTGACCTTCACTTCTCTAGTGTTGGAGGAAAACCGAGATAGTCAACATATGCCTTAGACAACCATGAGGAATCTTCAACTGGCCTTCCTTTCCACTTAACCAGGTATTCTTCATACTACTTATTTCTTGTACTTCTACCCACACAACTATCCAATATTTCTTCTATCTCTTCTTTCTCTAGAGTAGATGTTGGAATGTTCCATCGTCCTTCTACTGGTCCATCCTCATTGTTCCTTTCATGATACTCTTTCAAGTCAAAAATATTAAACGCAAGTGATATATTAATTTCACTTGGTAATTTCACCTCATATGCATTTCCTGAATCATGTTTCTTTATGATCTTGCATGGTCCAAAATTCTTCATTTTCAACTTGTTATATGTCTTAATAGGAAATATTTCTTTTCTCAGGTGAACCATAACTTCATCTTCAACCTAGAATTCCTTAAACCCCCACTTTTGGTATACCTTTGCCTTGTACGGAGTATCCATATTATTAATATGCTTCCTTACCTCTTCATGCAAGTTCTTCAAGTGCTCTGCAAAGTCCTCGGATTTGACACTACTCTTTTCTCATTTGTCCATCTGCCTCAACTCAGAAGCATTCCTTGGGCTTCTCCCATATATAATCTAGAATGGGGATTTACCAGTACTCCTTTTGATAGAATTTTTGTAAAAAAATTATGTCTGTGGTAAAATAAAATCCTATCCTTTGGGCTTGTCTCCTACTAAGCATCTCAACAGGTTGCCCAAACTCCTATTCACCACCTTTGTTTTTCCATCAGTTTGTAGATGGTGTGTAAAATTGAACTTCAAATCTATCTTCAGCTTCTTCCATAAGGTCCTCTAAAAATAACCAACAAACTTGGTATCTCTGTATAAAACTATACTCTTTGGTAGACCATGTAGTCGTACCACCTCTTTGAAAAACAACTCTGCAATGTGCACTACATCACTAGTTTTATGGCAGGGAATGAAATGTGTCATCTTAGAAAACCTGTCAACCACCACAAATATTAAGTCATGTCCTCTCTATGTCCTTGGTAATACAAGAATGAAATCCATGCTAATATCTTCCCATTGTTTCTCTAGTACATGTAATGGATGATATAGCCCAGTGTTCTATCTTACACCTTTGGCCATCTAGCATACTCTGCAAATTTGTACAAACTTCTTCACATCTTGTTGTAACTATGGCCAATAATAGTTCTCACTAACAAGAGCAATGGTATTATCCTGATCAAAGTATCCATCCAACCCTCCACTATGCTTCTTCTTGATCAAGTTATCTCTCATAGAACTCCTTGGAATGCACAACTAGTTTCTTCTAAACAAAATTCCATCTTGGATTAAGAAATCCAACCATTTTTTTCTATTCAAAGTAACAGGTTCCAAGCAGGATCTCCAAGCTTCTATAAAATCTGGATCTTTAGGGTACAAACTCTTGAGTTCGTCAAACCCAACAACCTCCACCTTCATCTCTATCAATAAATTTTGACTTCTACTTAAGGCATTTGCAACTCTGTTTGACTTTCCACTCCTATGCTTCAATACAAAAGTATAACTCTGCAAAAACTTAACCCATTTTAAGTGCCTTTGATTTAACTTTTCTTAACTATTAATATACTGCAAGGTCTGATGAGCAATACATAAAACAAAATCTTTTGGAAACAAATAGTGTCTCCATTTCTTAAAAGCCTGAACTATGGCATAAAACACCTGATCATAGAATAATTTTTCCTAGCATCATTAAGCTTCTCACTAAAATAGGTAACGAGCTTACCTTCTTGACTCAAAACAACTCCTATGGTGCTACCACTAGCATCACAATCTACCTAAAATACCTTATTGAAATCTAGAAGTGCCAAAATAGGTTGCTCTATGACTTTCTTCTTCAACATATCAAAACTCCTAGTTGCTCTTGTAGTCCACTTAAACTCCTTTATATCCCCTCTCATTATCTCTGTTAGGGGTGTACAAATACTACTAAAATTCTTAATAATTTTTTTGTAAAAACTTGCTAGACCATGGAATGATCTTACCTTTGTAATACTCCTCAGTGTAGGCCATTCAATGATAACCTTCACTTTTTTTGGGTCTATTTTAAGACCTTCAGTTGAGATAACAAATCCCAGATACACCAAATTTCTTCACAAAATTGTATTTCTTCAGATTAATTAACAATTTCTCCTCCCTTAGCTTCTCAAAACTCTTCGAATATGCATCAAGTGATCCTCCAATGTCTTATTGAAAATTAAATTGTCATCCAAATAAACAATAGCAAAATTTCCTAAAAATTATTTCAATACCTCATTCATAAGCCGCATAAATATGCTTGATGCATTGGTTAGCCCAAATGGCATGACTAACCACTCGTACAAGCCCTCTTTAGTCTTGAAGGTTGTCTTCCACTCATATCCTTATTTGATATGGATCTGATGATACCCACTCTTAAGGTCAATCTTTGTGAAGTACTTCGCTCCACTCAAACAATCCATAAGGTCATCTATCCTTGGTAATGGAAATATGCATTTGATTGTAATATTGTTAATGGCTCGATAGTCTGTACACATTCTTCATTCTCTATATTTCTTTGGTGCTAGTACTGTAGGTACTGTACATGGACTAAAAATATCCTGAATCAATCCTTTCTTCAATAGCTCTTGAACTTATCTGTTCAACTCCTCATTCTCTGCAGGAGTCATTCTATGGGTTGCCTTATTTGGCAAACTGGCTCCTAGTATCAAATCCATCTGGTGACTAATTTTCCTCACTGGTGGAAAACCTTCAGGTACATTATCTGATACAATATCTTAGAATTTCCCCAGTAGATCTGAGACTTCTACTGATACATCTTCACATTTTTCTTCACTAACTCTAGGAATCAATGCATAGCATATATGTTCGTGCTTCATACCATCCAGAAACTTTCTACCATCAACTAAAAAAAATCTTGCACTACTACATACCTTTTTTTCCACCTCCTTCAGGAGCTTCAAATTGTGGTTAACTCCATCCATTGTGAGGGAATAAGTGTTGGCATGTCCATCATGTACTGCACGTCGAACAAATTGCCATGGCCTCTCCTATAGCACATGACAAGAATCCATGGGCATGATGTCCCACAATACCTCATTATGGTAATTTCCAATATTGAACTTCACTAAACACTGCTCATTGACCAAATCTCTATGGTCCTTTTGCAACCATACAATCCAATATGGATGTGGATGTCTTCTTCTATCCAAATGTAATTTGTTAACCATCCCTTCTAAAACTAGATTATCAATACTACCATTATCAATGATAAATTGGATCTTTCTCCTCATTTAGCAAGGCTCTCCTTGTGACAAGAATTTCTCCTCATTTTTCCTCTTCAAAATGGTCAGATTTAGCATCTTCATCTTCATCTACATAGGCAGCTCGTGCATTACCTTTAGGTCACTTATTTTTCCTTCCTTGATTTTGTGGACACTCGAATGCTCGATCTCCCTCTTCTCCACATTGGAAACAGGTTCCACGAAATCCTCCTCTTCCAAACCTTCCTCTTCCTCTTCCTCTTTGGTCACCATTATTTTGCACATGAGGGCGGTAGGCATTATCCCCTTTCTGGTTTTGACTGCTGCTAACTTCTTCGTTCTTCTTTTGATCTTCATTTCATCCTCCATGCGGTCTTCCACCAGTCCTTCCACCATGACCTTTTTATCTTTGCTTGCTTTCAAATCTTCGCTTCTCTTCTACCTTCAAGGCAAACTAATAAGCATCTTCTATGGTAGTCATTATGACCAAACTTAGATCATCTTGAATACTTGGCTTCAATCCATTTATATAACAGGCTACCTTCTCCTTGGCCTCAAAATGGCTCATTTTGATCATGACCTTGTAGAACTCTTATGTATACTCTTTGACAGATTTACCTATCTGCCTCAAACCCTACATTTTCTTCAACAGATCTAACTCATAGTCAACTGGAATGAACTATCTCTTTAACTTTTCCACCATCCGATCCCATCTTGTTATTCTTTATTTTCCTCTTCTATTTCTATCTAGTTGTACTCCCTTCCACAAAATATTAGCATGACCCTTCAATTTGGTCTTTGCAAATTTGATCCTCTCAGGATCTTCCACTTCCTCATACTCAAAGTACTCCTCCATCTCATTGATCCAATCAATCAATTATTTTGGGTTAAGATTCCCAAAAAATTTAGAAACATCAATCTTCGACCTTTTTCCAATCTTAGAGATGGCCTTAAATAATATGACTTTCTTAGGATCTACGACCTTCTGTTCTTCTTCTAGCTGGGACTCTTCTTCAACTTTGTCTTCATTTTCCTCTTCTCTTCTCAACTCAAACCCTCTACGTAGTTCCTCTTGCAGTCCTTGAACTTGTCTCTAGAGGGCTCTAAAACCCTCTCTTGTAACCACAATATTTCTTCATGGAGGTATTTTCATCACTTTTCTCACAACCTCAACCCTAGGTCCTGGTGCAAACTGCCTCACGTTCAATGATATGTCTACACACTCAGGAACTCCTGCTCTGATACCACTTTATGAAGGGCTAATCTACCTAACACTCACACAAAACTCAAATCACAAAAAAAATTAGAATAAATACAACATCTGATATTATTTCAATGAAATGCAAATACAAAATCAGAGTTACAATGCTACATCCACAAGGTCGATTTTATCACAAAGAAAATCGACTCGAAATCTATAAGCTGGAGCTACGATCTGTCTTCGCCCAGACTGTCTTTTCATGATCCCTCTTCCCCCTTTAATAACTTCCATAGAACATTCTAGAAAGCATAAATCCCCTTTTTTCGCCCAAGAAGATATTCATCTGAAATTTCAATTTTTATTTTTCGCCCAAAAAGATATTCAAATTTGAATTTCAGTGGCACAACTTCTCGAAACCGTAACTTTTGACTCGGGTGTTCGATTGGCTATTATAATATATCGTTGGAAAGTTTGCGAAGGGATCTACAACATCAAAATAACTAAAGTTCATTTTATAAAATTTCATCCTTATTTGGGGCCTCTAAGATCTTCAAATTTTATTTTTAAACCTTATTGGAAAAATTTATTAGGACAATTTTTTTAATATCTCTCAAACCATTTAGGTTGTTGGGGCGATTATTTTATCGCTGGATACACTTTTCAATACCGCTTCTTGGAGTAAATTTTCAAATCCATATGTACCCATTTAGGCTAACTTACTAAAAATAGTTGGTGTCTATTTTTTACCTTTTTGGACTTCTGACTGACTTATACCTCCCAAGTGTCATTATGGACTCGAAAACAACTAAAGAAACTACCGAAAGATAAATACAACTTCTTTCTTTTTGGTGATGCAAGATTACCCTTACACAACTGGATGCTCCTGCATCACTATGTAATATGACTTATAAGATTATTTCTAAAGTGATGGCGAATAAATTAAAGCCATTTTTAGACAAAATCATTTCAGAAGAGCAAGGAGGATTTGTGAAAGGGAGACAAATTTTGGATGGGATCATAGTAGCTCATGAAGTTATACATTCAGTAGCTTCAAGAAAAGAGAAAGCTATGATCTTAAAACTTGATATGAGTAAAGCCTATGATAGGGTTAAATGGGATTTTCTTTTTGAAGTTTTAAATAAGTTTGGTTTTGGGAAGAAATGGGTTATATGGATTAAAGCTTGTGTCTCTACAGTTTTTTATTCAGTGTTGGTCAATGGGTTAGTGACAGAATATTTTAAATCCAAGAGAGACCTTAGACAAGGAGATCCTCTATCTCCTTATTTGTTCATTATTATGGCATAAGTTTTGAGTAGGAACTTAAAGAAGGCTTACAAATATGGGCTTATAAGTGGACTTAAGATTAGTAATAGCATCGATAACATCAACCATCAACTGTTTATAGATGATACAACCCTTTTTGGAAAGGTAAGGATAAGTGAGGCTAGAGCTTTGAATAACTTTTTAAAAAAGTACAAAAGAGCTTCAGGGTAAAAAGTTAATAGGACTAAATCCAAAATTTACTTCCTTAACACTACTACTAATATTAAAGCAAGAATTTACAAGTTGCTTCAAATGGAGGAGGCAAAATTACCAACAACTTATCTAGGGATGCATTTATTTGAGGGGAAAATGAGGATAAATTTATGGAATCTAGTTATTAGTAAAGTTCAAAATAAACTTCCAGCTTGGAAAGGTAGATGGTTATCATTAGCATGAAGAGTGTAGTTAATTAAGTCAATCTTACAAGCCATTCCAACATATTATGTCATTGTATTTTATGCCAAAATCAAGAAAAAAGTTTAATCTATATTATGTGATCCTTTTTATGGTCATGTTTACATGATAAAAGGAAATTTCCTTTGGTGAAATGGAGCAAGTTGTGTGATGACAAAACTAGGGAAGGTCTTGTTTTAAGAGCTCTTACAGGTGCAAACTGAGATCTTAGGGGAAATGTTATCTAGATATTGTACAAAGAGATTCAAAGACAATGGGCAAGAATTCTTCTAAGTATGCTGATCTCAATGACCCAAGTTTAATATTTACTACATTCTCTCTTCCAAATGGTTCTGCTCTTTGCAATGGTTTAAAAAAATCTATTGATCTTATGATTAAAGGTTCTAAGATTGATGGTGGGAACTAGAGAAAAAAATTATATTTGGATGGATACTTGGTGTAATAAAAAACCACTCAATTCAGATATAGTTTTGAAACCTTGGATGAGATTGCTTCAAGACAAATACGGTGATAGGGTTTCAAATATTTTGTACAAGGATCAAGAAGGAAGATACAAATGGAAAGAATATTTTTTTACAAGTATACAAGATATTGATGCTAGGAGGCAATTGAGAAGAAAGATAACAACTGTGATTATTTCGAGGGGTGCCAAGGATAAATTGACTTGGGAGTTGAATATCTCGGGAGAATACCCAACAAGAAGTGGATATAATATTCAACACCAACATAATAATAATATCACTAGAATTTGGAGAGATATTTGGGATAGCTCAAGCATTCCTAAAGTCAAAATTTTGTTTGGCTATTAGGTCATAGAAGAATTTTATCCTGGGATAATCTTATGAAAAGGGGTTTTCATGGCCCCTCTCAATGTGTTTTCTGTAATAAGGAGGAAAATGTTGACCATCTCTTGGGACATTGCTCAATAGTTTGGAATCTATGGCAATGGATTCTTAATATGTTTGGTAAATGCATGGTGATGAATATAAGAATTGAAGATTAGTTAAAGCAATGGCAGAGCACTTATAAAAGTGAGGCTTTACAAACAATATGGGATATATAAAGAGATATAATACTTTGGACTATATGGCTAGAAAGGAATATAATAATATTTAAAGGAAAGGAAAAAAGTTTAGAGGTAATGAAAAAGAAGATATTTTTAGCCATAGAGGAGTCTAAACCAACCCTATCAACTCACCCAATCCCTAATTTGGAAGCAGAGAGTCTTGATAGATGGAGTCAAGTTATTAAATGGAATTATGATGTTGGGTACAAGAGAAGAAAAAATAAGGTAAATAATATAAAGTGGAAACCACCATATGTGGATTTGGTTAAATTGAATCTTGATGGAGCATCTAAAATAAACTAGGACCAGCAGGAGGAGGAGGAATGATTAGAAATAATAGAGGAGAGATTTTATCTCATTATGCTTTCAATAGTGGATTTAAGACAAATAATGAAGCTGAAGCTTTGGGTAAATTTAGAAGGGTTAAAAATATGTAAACAAATGAAATGGAATAGAGTTTGGATGGAAGGTGATTCTCTCATAGTAATAAATGCAATTTTGAGAAAAGCAAAGGCTCCATGGAACATACAAGAGATAATTGTGGAAATTCAAGATCTTGCTAAAGAGTTTGAAGATATCAGGTTTACACATATATTAAGGGAAGGAAACAAATGTGCAAATAATCTAGCCAATATAGGGGTTTTGATTAAGTATTGTGAAGTTAAACTCTCCTTTCCATGGTTAGAGGAAGTAGAAAGTTTAGTTGAAGCTGAAAAAAATATTGATTACTTAAATCAATTAATTATTAAGATTTACTTTAATGTTTTCCATTGGTAATATTTGTTTTATTTTGTAATAATAATGTGTTTTCAATTAGACTATTTATTTTAAATTTTGTGGTTGCACTTGTGTTTCAGGAAGGAAACTAGCAATCTAGATTTGGTAAAGCAGACTATGATAGTGCGATGTTTAGGAAATATTACTCTACTAAGATGCAAGGCATAAATAGTAGAGGTGAAATTTTGGCATTGTGAAGGTTGGTATAGGAAAATATCAAGAAAGATGCTAAATTATGGAGTAATTGTATTCATACAGATATTTGAAAAGATCTAGAAAATGAAAATCAAGAATTCAAACATTTTATGTAAAATAATGTAGATTTCTAGCTATAGAATCTCAATTGAGATGAGAAAGGTATCTATTTGTAAACTCTCAAGATCTAAATAAGAGAGATGTAATTTGTCAAGGGTGGGGAACCCGAGTACAACCCCTTATTATCAAGCAAAAAAAAATATATTAAATATTAAATATTAAGTTACCATATCACTCCTTATAAACCTTAGCAAAACCCTAAATTAAAATTACCTTATCAATCTTGTTAAGCATGCTCTAAAAAATTTCGGGCGTTATAACCTACCTTGAGATGACTTCTAATCCACTCGTGCAAAGAACTATATTAGGCGTTCCTTGAGATGTTATATTTCAGTCCTGTGTTAGACGTTTCACTTGGTATTATACCTTGAGGACATTTGACTTGCACATGGCACTAATATATGCCAATATCACTTGAATGTTCTGCCAATATTACTTGATGTTTTATCATTCCTACTTGAACATTCCTCCAATCGATGCGAATAATAACTCAAAATGTTATATTTTTTCCAAGGATTAATTAAACTCACTTGTCCTTTGATGTTTGCTTGTCTTTGTTGGCTTTCTCTTGCCTATCCCATTGGCATTTTGTATTTCACTTGCTTGTCCCTTTGACAATTCAACTATCCTCTTATCCCTTTGATGCTTTGTTTACTCTTGCTCCTTTTGTGCTTCGTATGCTCATTGTCTTTGGTGCTTCGTATGCTCATTGTTTGTGCAATAATTCTACATGTGTTGCTTCTACCTATGTTAACATTGCTCTGTCTACATTACTTATACCTACATTACTTCTTCCTATGCAAATGTTGCTCTGCCTGTTATTTAGGTTAAGAATGAGTGCAATTGGCTCTCTAATTACTTGGAGCTTTATGTTATTCTATTTTTCATTCTAATAGCTTGTCTCCTTTTTTTGGTATAGATGCAGGTGTTCTTATGCTTTCAACATTTGTGGCTTACCTTAGACTTAAACTTAATTTGTTTTAATGCTTTCTTGCAAAAGCATTCATCAATTCTTCTTTAAAATAGACACACTTAGATTCAATCTCTCTTGATGACTATGGCTCCTTTTTAAAAACAATAGTTTTGCTTCCATCCAATTCTTTCTCTTTAGGTGGCATCCATATTATATTTTATCATTCCTATAGCTTCTATGTTGTCCTACTTTGCTAACTACTTTGTATCTTTGGCTTATATTTTCAAACCTTATTTCTCTAGTCTTTGAGTATTTTTTTCTCCAACGATTTACGCCTATGTATTTTATTTGTATCTTTGTCTTCTCCTTCTTCTTTGGAATTCTATCTTCTACCTTCTTTGAAATTTTGTTTTCTCCCGTAGATGGATTCAATGTTGCTTGTTGCAATTAGGCTCTTTCTTTCTCGAGCCTTCTTACTTTAATATTTTTGTCCTATATAACTCGACATCTTTTCCATGAAGAGTCTCAAACTTTAATATCGGTTTCTAGCCTCTTTCTATGTTTCTATGCAAATTACATCTCATATATTCAAGCCTTCTTTATTTCTTGTAATATGGGGCTTATATATTATATATGGCCTCTTTTCTTTTCACCAATCAGGGCCACAAAAATTCATAATGGACCTCTTTTGCTTAAGGGTCTCAATTCTCTAGTATTGACCTCTCTCTTAGACCAATCGTCAATGTCTATATGAACTGAAATATTCTCTATCTCTGATTTACCAAAACTTGTATATGGTTGTCAATGTCAAGCCAATTATCAAGGTCTATCTTCAAGACTTGAATCATTTTCTCTGTCAAGGTCTGCCTTCAAGACCTTAATCCTTCTTTGTCAAGGTCTGTCTTCAAGACCTAAATCTTCTTGTAGACTGCCTTCTATTTCGAATAGAATCTTCGAATAGGTAACCTCAATATATCTTTATCAAGGTCTACCTTCAAGACCTTAATCCTTTTCTATAAAGGTCTATCTTCAAGACATAAATCTTCTTGTAGACTACCTTCTATAGACTACAACTTGAATCAATCCTTGCTTGGTGAGAGCTCTCTGAATTCTCTTGCACTTGAAGACGGTCTTATTTATCTATTGTAGGAAACTTCTCACTTCTTTGAAGATCAATCTCTACTTGCAGCAATGTCTTAGGTCAATTTGACTTGAATCCAAATATGATTCTCCTCCTTACTAGAGAACCCAATATCAATGTCAAGGTGACTATAAAATTCCCTGATGCTCCAAACAAGATAGCTTGATTGTACCAACTTCTTTAACTTTCTTCTGAGTGTTGATAGAAATCAATTGTCATGAATTTGTCTATGTCCCTAAAATCCTTTATCAATTTTTGGGTTGGTTATTTCCCTAAATAATCAATTTTCTTCAAGTTGATTCACCCAAATATGGGTCCTAGTCTTCATTGGTTATTCTTCAACCTAGTGGAAAGACCCTAGTTGAGTCCTAGTCTTCACTAGCTATTTTGTAACTATGGAAAGACCCTAACTTTCTACTTTCTTCAACTTTGACCTTACAAAAGAGTCGAGGTCTATATCCCTTTAAAGTAGACAAACTCTAACCAATTTTGTCACATTGGATACAAATTAATTTTGTAGCTAAACAATTCTTGTGCAAGAAACTTCTTGTTGTAGCTCTGATACCACTGATGGCTTTTGAAGCCTTAATATTAATGTAAACTCATAGGATCAAATATATGATAGCCACAATATAATATGATCAAGATAATAATGTAACTAGAATAATATGAGCCAACTAATATGTAAAATCAAGGCTAATAATATATCAACTAACATTCATTAATAAGCAACAATATGAATGTAATAGCCTAAATCATACATGTACAAAGCATGTAGCAAAACTTACAATATTAGTTGCTCAAATGTATGCAATATTTATTACTCCTCTTTCTCTTACAATGTATCATAAATCTCTCATATAATAACAATGCGTTCTATACTATGTAGACATTGTAGGCTATATCAGTGATGTAGATGATGTAGGTGATGTCAATGATATCTCTTTATGACTCTCCATGGGGTAATTTATAGCCATTGTAGGATGACTCTTGGGTTGCTTGACTCTTCCTTTTCTTATGTCAAGTATCATGACTCTTGGCTTCTTTACTTGACACTTGCATACACATGACTCTATCTTGTATGCACACTTGGACATGACTCTTCACATAACACTTCTTAATCTAAGAACACTTGTGCACACTTACATATGAGACACTTGTGCACATCTACACACATTATGCTTGCACACTTGTGCATTTTTTGTACATTATTGCAATACATTAAATATTTTATCATAATCTAATCTAGGACACAACCCTAATCTAATATTTACAAGATGTACCAAGTGGGTACATTAGCTTGTACAAAATAACATAATATTCTCCAAAATTTTCCCACTCAAATTTGACTTCCAATAGTCATGCAAGCAAAAGCGTTATTTCAAAAATGCCACTAGTGCTTTTGCCTGCTAGCACTTTTCACTTTCATGCGTAAAAACCAAAAAACTTGACTACTTGTACCTTTCAAGCTACCCACCATTAATGGATTCAATTCACAACTTCCAACAAAAATCCCAAGTCCAAGATTTACCATTTTAAATTTTCTCCATTAATGATATCTTCATCCCCTTTCAAATTATTACTCATGCTTATACTCATTGCTGCACTTACTCCCACATCACACTCGCACTCACTGCTACACTTACTCCTGGCTTGTGCTCTCACTCGTTGCTGCACTTACTCTCAGCTCATGCTTGCACTTATTGTTGCACTTACTCCCAGCTCACGCTCTTACTTACTGATGCACTTACTCCTAGCTCACGCTCTCACTCACTGCTGCACTTACTCTCTGCTTCATTATCATTTGCTATATTAGTTTTTATTTTCTGTTTATTTGTTAAAATAAGAAAAAAGAAAGAGAAGGAACTAGTTTAGTTTTTAACCATTTAAGGGACCAACTAAATCTTTAAGCTTTTGCATTAAATCAAATTTACATTTAGGACTTGTTTGCTACATTCTTCTTGCACCCTTTGTTTTAAAAAGAAAAAAATACCATTTATTTTGTCATAAAAAAACAACAAGGTATTTTAATTCTAGGCCTTGTTGCATTAGAGCTAGATTAGGGTTAAGCTTAGTCAAAGATAATCTTAGGAGAAATGTAGGTGTTCTTCAATCATTCCATCAAACACTAAGCTCTAAGCTCATAAAATACCCTTGTTCTCGAGGTGAGAAGAAGAATGGAAAGCGTCACCAAAGAGGTCCTTTGTGATACCTTCCTCATTTTCCCTTATCACACCATCATTTCTGATGGGGAGCCAAAATTAACAACAAGAGAAAACTCAATTTTATTCAGAGAACATGGAAATATTATAAAGTACAGAAGGGAAATACAATGCAATCTCAATCTACATCTTTCCAGCCTGTCGAATCCTTCGAAAAAATCTCCTTTTACAATCACGGCTTCTGGCTGCAATCGTCATTCGTAACCGTCTTAATGGCTTCTGGAACTGCCACATGGAATGACCTTAACGGCTTCTAGAATTGCCAACTGTCGTTTTGCAACAGTTCATAAAAAACTCGTCTTCTCCTTCTTAGCCAAGTCGCGAAAACGTGACATGTCACGATTTTGCGACACTTTTCTGCCCTTGGCTCTCTTTCTCCAATGTGTCACGATATCGCGACACTTTTCTGCCTTTGGCTTTCTTTCTCCAATGTGTCGCGATATCGCGACACTTTTCTACTTTTGGCTCTCTCTCGCAAATGTGTCGCGATATCGCGACACTTTTCTGCTTTTGGCTCTCTCTCGCAAATTTGTCGCGATATCTTGACACTTTTCTGCTTTTGGCTCTCTTTCGCCAAAGTGTCGCGACACTTCTTCGACTTTTGGCTTTGTTTGCCAAAGTGTGTGTCACGATTTCGTGACACTTTTTCGATTTTTGGCTTTGCTTGCCAAAGTGTCGCGATATCGCGACACTTCTTTGGCTTTTGGCTTTGCTTGCCAAAGCATCGCGATATCGCGACACTTCTTTGGCTTTTGGCTTTGTTTGCCAAAGTGTCGCGATATCGCGACACTTCTTTGGCTTTTGGCTTTGGCTGCCAAAGTGTCGCGATATCGCGACACTTTATTTTGTGCCCGTCATTTTGCTGTTGGTGTCGCGATATCGCGACAACTTTTATGTCGCGATATCGCGACCAGTTATTTTGCGCTCGCCACGGTTCTAAATACGTCGTGATATCACGATGACTTTTGTGTCGCAATATCGCGACCAGTTATTTTGCGCTCGCCACAGTTCTAAATACATCGTGATATTACGACGACTTTTGTGTCGTGATATCGCGACCAGTTGTAACACTTAGAAATTTCTTTCAAACTTAGAATTTTTTTTCTTGTTTCTTTTGTTTGTATTTTTTTTCGATGATGCAAGATTGCTGTGCTGCCCTGGATGCTCCTGCATCAGACACCCGAGGTAGATTTTTAGAAGTGATCCTCACTTCTGGGTGGTCAGAGGAAAACCCAGACGATCAACCTTTGATTTGGACAACCATGTGGCATCTTCGACAGGTCGGTTCTTCCACTTGACCAAATACTTCAAATATTGCCTGTTTCGGGTACTTCTGCCTTCACGAGTGTCGAGTATGTCTTCAATTTATTCTTTATCTGGAGTGGATGCAGGAATGTTCCACAGATCCGGACTGGGTGGTTCACTACAACTTCTTGCATGATATTCAACCAAGTCTGAAATATTGAAGATAGGTGAAATATTCAGCTCACTTGGTAGATCAACTTCATAGGCATTGCCTGAATCTCGTTTACCTATGATCCGACATGGTCCAAACTTCTTCATCTTCAACTTATTGTAAGTTTTTCTAGGAAAACGTTCCTTACGCAAGTGAACCATGACTTCATCCCCTACTTGGAATTCTTTGAAACATCGCTTTTGATCTGCTCTGGCTTTGTATGTAGCATTCATTTGAATGATATGCTACTGTACCTCTTCATGTAAAGTCTTCATGTGTGCTGTAAAGTCTTTAGATTCAGCACTGCACTTGTCTGCTTTATCCATTGGTCTTAACTCAGAAGCGTTTCTCGGGTTGTACCCATGCACAATCTGGAATGGTGATTTACCAGTACTGTGATTGACAAAATTATTGTAAGCAAACTCTGCCTGTGGTAAAATCAGATCCCATACCTTAGGTTTATCTCCTACCAGACATCATAGAATATTACCCAAACTTCTGTTGACTACTTCGGTCTGTCCATCGATCTGCGGGTGGTACGCAGAACTGAATTTCAAGTCTGTTTTCATCTTCTTCCATAGGGTTCTTCAGAAATAACCGACAAATTTGGTATCTCTATCCGAGACAATGCTTTTAGGTAGACCATGAAGTCATACTACCTCCTTTAAGAACAAGCCAGCAATGTGAACCGCATCACTTGTCTTCTGACATGGAATAAAATGGGCCATTTTTGAAAACCTGTCAACAACAACAAAAATGGCGTCATTTCCACGTGTTCTTGGCAGACCAAGAATAAAATCCATGTCGATGTCCTCCCACGGTCTCTCTGGTACAGGCAATGGCTGGTACATTCCTGTATTCTGGCTGACACCTTTTGCCATCTAGCACACTCTGCAACCCTGCACAAATCTAGTCACATCCTACTGCAACTGCGGCCAATGGTAATTCTCACTAACGAGAGCAATGGTCTTATCTCGACCAAAATGCCCTGCTAGTCCTCCACTATGTTTCTCTTTGATCAAATTTTCCCTCATGGAACTTCATGGAATGCACAACTGGTTCTTCCGGAACAACATCCCATCTTGGATCATGAAATCCAACCACTTAGTGCGATCCACAGTAGTAGGAGACACACATGCTGTCCATGCCTCTGCAAAATCTGGATCTACTGGGTATAAACTCTTGAGTTCATCAAACCCAACAACCTGCACTCTCATTTCTATCAACAAATTCTGCCTTCTACTCAAGGCATCTGCAACTCTATTAGATTTGCCACTTCTATGCTTTAGTACAAAGGTATAACTCTGTAGGAATTCAACCCACTTCAAATGCCGTTGGTTAAGTTTACCTTGACTATTTATATACTGCAAAGCTTGATGGTCAGTATATAAAACAAACTCTTTGGTTAGCAAATAATGTCTCCATTTCTTAAGAGCCCGAATTATAGCATAGAATTCTTGATCATAAATAGAGTATTTCTTTCTAGCATCATTCAATTTTTCACTAAAGTATGCAACAGGTTTACCTTCTTGGCTCAACACGGCTCCAATGGCACTACCACTGGCATCACAGTCAACCTGAAACACTTTATTAAAATCTAGAAGTGCCAGAATGGGTTGTTCTGTCACTTTCTTCTTCAATATGTTCATACTTGGTATTTGCCTTGGCGATCCACTTAAATTCTCTCTTATCCCCTCTCATAGTTTCGTTAGGGGTGCACAAATACTGCTAAAGTCTCTAATAAACTTTCTATAGAAACTTGCAAGACCGTGAAATGATCTTACCTCTGTTACATTCCTTGGGGCGAGGCCATTCAAGGATAGCCTTCACTTTCTCAGGATCCATTTTCGGACCCTCCTCTCGAGATGACAAATCCCGGGTATATCAACTCTTTCTGTACAAAACCGCACTTCTGTATATTTATCAATAACTGCTCCTCACACAGTTTTTCAAAAACCGTCCGAACATGCAACAAATGTTCGTCCAATGTTTTACTAAAAATCAGAATATCATCCGGATAAACTATCATGAACTTTTCCAGGAAGTCATGCAATACCTCGTTCATCAGCCTCATAAATGTACTGGGTGCATTAGTCAATCCAAATGACATAACTAACCACTCATACAAACCCTCTCTGGTTTTAAAGGCTGTCTTCCATTCATCACCCTCTCTAACACGTATCTGATGATATCCGCTCTTCAAATCAATCGTAGTGAAGTATTTAGCTCCACTCGAGCAATCCATTATATCGTCCATTCTGGGTAATGGAAAGCGATATTTAATGGTAATTTTATTAATGGCTCAGAAATCAGTGCACATTCGCCATTCGCCATTCTTCTTTGGTGTAAGTACTACTGGTACTACACAAGGGCTCAAACTTGCTCGAATCAAACCCTTCCTCAATAATTTCTAAACCTGGCAGTTCAACTCTTCATTCTCTACATGAGACATTCTATGGGCTGCCTTGTTGGGTAAGCTAGATCCTGGCATTAATTCAATCTGATGACTAATCTTTCTCATTGGTGGCAAACCCTCAGGCACATTGTCTGAAATAATATCAAGAAATTTTGTTAATAGATGTTCAACTTCTGTTGGAATGTTAGTAGTATCTTCTCTTTTTACAGTAGGAATTAATGCATAACACATTGAATCCCTCTTTAAACCATCCAAATTTTTTTTGTCATCTACTAAACAAATTCTAGCATTATTGCATACCTTTTTCTCAACCTCCTTCAATGGCTTCAGTTTGTGGCGTACTCCGTATTTTGTCAGGGAATAGGTATTTGCATGTCCATCATGTGCTGCACGTCTATCAAATTGCCATGGTATTCCAAGCAACAAATGGCAAGCATCCATCGACAAAATATCACACAGGACCTCATCTTGGTATCTTCCAATTTGAAACTTGACCAAGCATTGTTCACTGACCAATGCTCTATGATCCTTCTGCAACCACGCAATCCGGTATGGATGCGGGTGTCGTCTTCTTTTAGCTTTAACTTAGCTACCATTTCCTCAAAAACCAAATTATCTCGTACTACCATTATCAATAATAATATTATAGATTTTACCTAAACATTTGCACCTCGTGCGAAATAGGCTTTTCTGTTGATCTGGTTCCTTCTCTTCATTCAACAAGGTTCTCCTTGTGATCATCACTTCTTCGTGCTCTGCTTCTTCAGAGTGCTCAAACTCAACACCATCCTCAACAACTGCAGCTCTGGCATTACCTTCAGGCCTTCTGTTCGGTGTTTCTTGGTGTTTGGGACACTCATATGATCAATGCCCCTCTTCTTCGTAATTGAAACAGGTTCCACAGAATCTTCCTCTGCCATATCTACATCCACCTCTACCTCGTCCCCTTTGATAATCATTGTTTTGATTACGGGGTCGGTAAGCATTCTCCTCCTATTCCTGGCGATTGCTGGTTTCACCAGTCATTTTTGATCATCATATTTACCTCCATTGGTTCTTCCACCAGTTCTTCCACCACGACCTCTTCCTCTTTGCTTGCTGTCAAATCTGCAGTTCAGTTTCTCTTCCACTTTTAGAGCAAACTGATAAGCATCTTCATTGTTGTTCATTCAAACCAGACTCAATTCTTCTTGCACGCTAGTTCTCAACTCATTAATGTAACAGGCTACTCTCTCTTTATTTGCTTTCGTATGACCGGTTCTAATAGAAATTTTAAAAAAATTCTTCTGTATACTCTTTAACAGATTTGCTGGACTGGCGCACACTCTACATTTTTCTCAGCAGATCTAATTCGTAATCTGTCGAAATAAACTGCCGTTTCAGTTTTTCCACCATTCGATCCCACTTGGTGATCTTTTATTTTCCTCTCTGGTTTCTTTCCAGTTGCACTCCTTTCCACCATATGCCAGCATGGCCTTTCAATTTTGTTCTGGAAAATTTAATTCGATTTGGATCTTCAACTTCCTCATATTCAAAATATTCCTCCATGTCATTAATTCAGTCGATTAATTCTTCGGGGTTTAAATTTCTAGAATATGTTGATACATCTAGCTTCGGCCTTTTCCTAATTTGAGAAATAGCTTTAATCATTTGCGATTCTACGACACTCATTGCTTCTTCTTCTTCTTCAGACGGGTCTTCAACTCTGTCATCATCGTTGTGGTCTTCTCCTCTTGGCTCTACTCCTCTACGCAATTCTTCCTGCAAGGCCAACACTTGTCTCTGCAATGCTCGGAAGTCTCCTTTAGGAACCACGTTCCTTCCAGCACCACGATTTCTTCGCGACAACATTCTGCTTCACTGTTTCTCAAAACCCGTAACCCCAGATCCTGGTGCAAGCTGCCTCACGTTCGATGCTCTACTCACACACTCAGAATCTTGCGGCTATGATACCACTTGATGGGGAGCCAAAATTAACAACAAGAGAAAACTCAATTTTATTCAGAAAACATGGAAAGATTACAAAGTACAGAAGGGAAATACAATGCAGTCTCAATCTACGTCTTTTCAGCCTGTCAAATCCTTAAAAAAATCCCCTTTTATAATCACGGCTTCTTGCTGCAACCACCGTTCGTAACCGTCTTAACGGCTTCTGGAACTGCCACATGGAACGACCTTAACGGCTTCTGAACTGCCACTTGGAACTGCCTTAACGACTTCTGGAATCGCCAACTATTGTTCTGCAACAGTCCGTGAAAAACTCGTCTTCTCCTTCTTAGCCAGGTCACGAAAACGCGACATGTCACGATTTCGCGACACTTTTCTGCCCTTGGCTCTCTTTCTCCAATGTGTCGCGATATTGCGACACTTTTCTGCCTTTGGCTCTCTTTCTCCAATGTGTCGCGATATCGTGACACTTTTCTGCTTTTGGCTCTCTCTCGCCAATGTGTCGCGATATCGCGACACTTTTTTGCTTTTGGCTCTCTCTCGCCAATGGTCTACCAACAAAGACACTACTAAGTAATCTGCATGCGTGTGGTCTACCAACGACGACGCTACTTGCATTATCGATGATGAGACTTGAGTTGTGTGGTCTACCAATAAGGACACTACTAAGTAATTTGCATGTGTGTGGTCTACCAACAAGGACGCTACTTGCATTATCGATGATAAGACTTGAGTTCAACTCCACCGCAAATGTGATAAGAAGTATTGATTTAAAAAAAAACAATATGTAGCATATTTTAAAACTAGTTCAACATCAATTTTTTTTAAAATGATTTTAAAATATTTGTAAATTATCCAAACATGGCATTTGACACTTAACATTGAAGTATAAGAAATATTGATTTAAAAAAAAAACACTAAATAGCAGATTTTAAAACTAATTCAACATCAATTTTTTTAAAGTGATTTAAAATATTTGTAAATTTTCCAAACACGACACATGACACTGAATTTCAAAAAGAAAAATAAAAGGAGAAATTTGACTTTTGTTGACAGCATTTTTTCCATCGTCTTTTTTTTACTTCTCGACGTTTCTCTGTCCTTGTGGATGTTTGGAGCGTGTAGGGTTTCACGATGTTTTTTCTTTTGCAGCGTGTAGGGTTTCACAACGTTTTCTCTGTGTCTCCACACTCTTGAAATCTTTGTTGTGGATTTGGGGCGGCGGTTAAGAGTCTCCAGAAATTTCCGTTATTTTAAAATTTCTGGTGGAAATCGTTTGTTCGGTGCTAGAAGGATCTCAAGCGTCAATACACGGTAATAAGATGCCTATGCAGCAAAGTCTTGTAAGGAAGAGGAAAAGCGGTGCCTAATAGGTGAGCGGTACTTCTGCGTAAAGAAAACTTTCATGTGTTTTTTGAGTTTTTCATTTTGCGGCAGAGGAGTTTGAAACGCGGTTCTCAGCGTGTTTAGAGGTGCAACTGTTCAGGAATTTACCTTACCAGAGGTGGTTTTTGCCTTAAAGAAAGACAGGAAGTGAAGTCTTGGCCAGAAGTGGTTTGAAAGAGGTAAGCAATTTTTTCTTTCAAGAAGCGATGTATAATACTCGTTTATTTTGTTTTCTTTTTGTTGAAAATGAGTATAAATGTTTTCTTTCTGTTGATAATGAGTATAAATGGCGGTATTGAAGAAGTATGTATGGTTTGGTAAGATAGCTTTGAAATCTTCTGTTTAGAGGATGAACACTCCAGGAAATAGCATAGTATTTGTTCTGTTAGCAGTATTTTTGTGCAGAAAAAAATTGTTGCCCGCGGTCAAACGCGATTTTTAAAGAATAATGCCTAAATTTGTCTGATATATTATATATTAGTGCAAGAAGAAAGACAAATTTTATTATATGGAGGGAAACAATGTTGCAGGACCGATTTGGTGGCGGCGGAAAAGAGGGCTGCGAGAAGGAAAGAGCCCGAAAACCAGAATTGCAGGTGGAGAAACAGAATTCACAGAAATCAAATTATCATACAGACACGAAGAACAGAATTTAGAGAAGGAAAAGCTTTAGAACTCAAATTCGACGGCAAATAACGATATTAAGAGAAGGAAAAGTTCCAAATTTCATCAGTTCTTGTTGAACCAAAGCCAAAAGGCCTGCAAAAATGGATTCAAGCTTTTTTCAGCCCGTTGGACCCGGATGGCCAAGACTTGTAGGTCCAGTTGGCGGTGAGATGGGAGGTTTTCCTAATCCTCCACTTGATCCTGCAACACAGTTCCGAATCAATATGAAAGGAACACCTAGAGAACGGGATGTGCGCCACAAGGTAACCTGGTCCAGAGCAATAAAAAAAAAATCAATGGAACAGAAAGCAGAAATAGCAAGGGCACGACCTATGGATCAATATGTGGCCACAACCAAGCCTTTAAGAGTTGAAAAAGAGCCTGGCAAGCCTGAAAGCCCTCGTTCGCCTGATCTTGCCGCTGCATTTGATGCCCTTGAGTTCTCATCACGGAAGTACTTGCTGGGAGATGGGGTTGATGACAGGAGTCCTGGAAAAATGGCTCGTGCACAGGGGCAGTACTCATCACCGAAGTACTTGCTGGGAGATGGGGCTGAGAACAAGAGTCCTTTAAATTTGGCTCGTGCACAGGGGCGGATAGAGCACATGGAGACAGGAAATGAGGTAAATGAAGCACTTGGAAGTCTGGAGAACACTTTCATGGCAGAATCGGAGCCCTCGCCTGGAGAATCCGTGGCACAAGTGAAGCCTAACCCTGTCAAATAGGTGCGGTATCTAAATCATAAGATCCATTTCAGACTTTTTTGGCAAGAGAGGGTTACTATTTTTTGTATACTTGCATAGTGTGTTGAAGATGTAGTTGAAGTTTGTATATAGTTTGGAATGTTAGTTGATATATGTGTTTAGGTAGGTTGGAACATTGGAATTTGATAGCCAAATGGTACTTACATGTTTTGATCAAGACAACCATGTGGAGATTGAAGCATAGTGTGTTGAGGATGTCGTTGAAGTTTGTATATAGTTTGGAATTTTAGTTGATATATGTGTTTAGGTAGGTTGGAACTTGGAATTTGATGGCCAAATTGTTTATACAAGCTATTAGATTTGGCAAGGCATTGGAGGGTGGATGGCATCTCTCTTGTATATCTGGTTGCGATGGACAGTTATTCCAACAATAAAATAGTGAAGTTGTAAATATTTGTGGTCTGGACTGTTTATGTTCCAATATGAACAGTTTGGAGACCTTGAGTTGTAGGGGTCTGTAGAGAATCTAGATGTTTTGGGTTTAAGAAAGTTTCTGATTTCAATCAAAGGGATGAGTAATATGTGGGAGCTTAGAAAAACATTTTTGTTCATATGGAGAATCTTTGACAAGACTCTACTGGTGTAAATAGTTTGGAAAACAAACTTTTATGAAAATGTAGATTTTGTTTACGAATGGCTTGTTATTAGCTGCAAGTAATGGTTTTTGTGTGAACACTGAAAGCTATTGATTTACTTATATTTGCAATTTATGTGCTTTATTGTATGTTCTTTGTGTGCAAGAACTTTCTGGTCTGTTTACTATCTTCTGTGTGTCCAATTATTGATTTATTATGTAAGCAAGCAAGAGGATCCTGGATACGCATAGTACTGGAATTGATGTGCTTTTCTTCGATGGGTTTTGTGGTAGTGTTTATTATTTTGTTATTCACCTGTTTCATTCAAGTACTGTTCTATTAGGCAATCAAGCAAGTTTTGTTTTGTTAGCGTATAGTAGTTGTATTCCCTTATTTGGTTTATTCCTATATCGCGAGTTGTTACGTTGTTATAACAACTCGTTTATTATTAGGGATAGTTGTTATTGGCTAACAATAGTCACTCGTTTGTATTATTTATACTATAGTGTATAATGCAAATATTACTTCGTTTCCTAACATGGTATCAGAGCGGGTTTCGCTCTCGCTCTGTTGGGTTGGGACCTAATGTTGCGGATCTAAGGCAGAGGTCCTGCAACCAGTCATCTGATTGACTGGTGGTTCAAGCAGCAAATTAGTGGGTGACACTCCTGCTAGCTGCAAACGTGCTAACCTAATGGTTGTCAAACAGGAGTATCTGACCTGGACACCGGACACGGGGAAGTAGACTGCTGACATCTTAGACCTAAGCGGACCACCAGCGATTTGACCCCTAGACGCTATGCTGACGGGACCTACTGGCGAGGTGATCTAGACGCAACCCTAGACAAGCGACCGCTAACTAGCGGCCATGTTGACCGCCACTGGACGTGATTGACTAGCCGCACGATGATAGGACCTGGCTGCTGACAGCCGCTCAGCAGCTAGACGGAGTACGCGTGGAAGGAGGAGCCTCCGCGGACGTGACAGCCTTCGCACCGTTGGACATTGATGAGATGGATACTCCTAGGAGTTCTAGGGGGAGAACATGGATTACCTAAGGACGGGGACGTGACACGCTACGGACTAGACAACAACTTCATTGCTATCGACAGACTTGAACAAAAGCCGTTTACACCAACATGTGGCATGATGCGATAAGACAGAGACGACTGCGTGTTGAGAGGTTGGGTATAGTCTACCCGATGGTAGACATTGTTTAAGGCATATGTTTTTCTTTTTAAACAATGAAAATGCCCTCCATCGGTCCCATGCGGGATAATTGATTTTCTTCTTCCGATGTTCTCTTTTTCAACGTAGTCTCTGCTTTCGCATTGATAACATTAGCAGACATGATTTTTGCCGATTTCGTTGAGAGACAAGGCGCGACTCAAATCGTGAATCAAATCGACGATTATTCCACTGCAAGCCAGCAGATGTGCTTTCGGGGAAGTGATGAGGATCAGTGTCGGAGTGATTCGGTTTACACAGCAATCTCATAGCGATTTTGCAGACTAGATACACCGGCGTTGCGTAGACGACCTAGATCCGGACTCTAGCAGACAAAGAACGCCATTGAAGTTTGTGTTTCTTCTGGTCGCAGTTAATCAGAGTTGCAGACAAGGAGATAAAACGCGTCGATTGCTGAGTTTCAGCGGTACAAACGACGTTTTCCTGCCTGATGATTTTGCGCATCTAAGCGCCGCTAGAAGGACATCCAAAGTTAACGTTGAGATCACCGTGTGCTTGATTCTGTCACACGGTGCATCAGACTAGCTCTTTCATCATTTTTCAGACGCGTTTACAACAGTCTAGGGGGGCGTTGAATCAGTTTACCCATCTCGCCAGCAGATCGAGCACTGTACCATGTTTGTTTTTCCTTTGACTGCATTGACCAACCCGCCTGAACGCAGGATTTGTGGTTTTACATACCAGCACTGTTATTGTGAATTGGAGGAGCGGAGTGAGGAGACCGCGTCACCCCGACGTCTTCAAAGAGGGGTTCAACCCTTTTCCTCACCACCGGTAGTGATATCCAGGGTGGTTTGGTGCAAACAGCTAAGGCGCAGCCCATTAGCGGCTCGGGGGTTCATATCCCACCGACAACCCCAAAGGTATAAAACAATTTTTTTTTAATTTTTGTTTGATTAGTTTTAAATATTTTTTTAATGTTTCAATTATTTATTTATTTAAATATTTGTTTTCTTAATTAAATTTAAACCAAACCTCTAAATTTAATTAAGAAACCTTTATTTAAAACTAGAATTGTCTCGTTAATCATTTATTTTTTTACTTTCAAACTTAAATTAAAAAAAATACCTTTGAGGTCAAATTTTCCATCCTAAGAATATTTTGCAACAAGAGGGGATCAAACATTTATTTCTTACCTCACATTGTACCAGCCTTTATGGCTTTCTAAGTTGCAATTTTTTGCCCTAAGGGGGGATAAAATATAATTTTGCAAAAACAAGGGGGTATCCTTGTAAAGGTGCATTTTCGGCAGCGACCGACACCTTAGACATTATTTTTGCAAAATTTCATTGTAAAAGGTGCATTTTCGGCAGAGATCGACACCTTAAAAATGGGCAGATCAAAGAAAAAGCAAGCCCCTAAACAAATTGATGTTGTTGAATCAGTTAAAGGTTCTTACTTTCCACCAGAGATGGAAGGAATGGATTTTTATGAGGATGAAAAATATTCTACACTACGCAGTGGTGTAAAATCCATTCCCAAAGATTTTGAAGGTTATGAAGATCTTCAGAAGAATGGTGTTCAAATCCCTATAGGCGTCATAAGGGCAGTCTACATATCATTGTTTTCTCTTGATATTGCCCAATGTAAAATCTACAGGGACTTTAGTGAGGAAACAAAGGTCAATCCCCTAATGGTCGATGCTTGTAGTGACACAAGTGACCTTCAACCCATGGTGGCGAATGCTTCTTGTGATACAAGCGACCTCATGCCTATGTTGGCAGATATCAGTTGTAGCACAAGTGATCTCATTTCAGTAGCAGATTTTGCTTGCGACACTAGTGACTTAAAAACTGAACCTCCTAAAGAACTCCATAATCTCATCAATAGTGACAAATGCCATATTGTTAAACACATTGATGAAGATGATGAAATTGGATGTTACGAAAAACACACCAAAGGATTTGGTTCCAAAATGATGAAGAAAATGGGATTCAATGGTGAGAGATTAGGTAAACAGGAACAAGGCATTAAAACTCCTATAATGCTAAATGTCAGGGCAAAGAATGAAGGCCTTGGCTATCCTGGACATACAAGTACCAGTAATTCAATGTTTGTAAAACCTAAATCTCCTCCATCTCCTAAAAAGCATTGTTGCAGTCGTTGTGGAAAGGCAGGACATGTTGCAGCTAAGTGTTGGAGATTACATCCTTGTGATTTTTGTGGATGTACTAATCACTCTTCTTCACGATGTTGGCATAAAATGAAAATGGCCAACAAGGTTCATATTGATTGTGGATGGACATATTTCACACAATGGACCATGATGAAAGAAATTTTGTATGGGTTCTACCGAAAAGGTAAAACCTATGGTAGACCCCGAGGCAAATCCAGTGACAGACCGAGTGGCAGTCCCAGAGACAGACCTAAAGACAGACCCAGAGACAAAGTGCCAGAGGCAGATCTATAGGCAGATCTAGAGGCAGATTCACCGGTAGATCCAGAGATAGACCCAGAGGTACAAATCCAGAGGTATGCTTAGAGCTCGAGCCAGAGCCAAAGCCGAAGACAAAGCACGAGCCACCATTATTTCATTTATCTTCTTCTTCACTGTATTGGGGCAGTTATATACTTTACCCAAATATTGTTGTATGGGGGGATAATAGTGTAGCTAGTAGTTATATTATTACCCAAATAATGTAATAAGGGGGGATGTTAGCGTATAGTAGTTGTATTCCCTTATTTGGTTTATTCCTATATCGCGAGTTGTTACGTTGTTATAACAACTTGTTTATTATTAGGGATAGTTGTTATTGGCTAACAATAGTCACTCATTTGTATTATTTATACTATAGTGTATAATGCAAATATTATACACTAGTATCAATATTATTGATAAGTATCTTCTCCATGTTAAGTGGAACGTATATTATTATTGATGATAAAGATTTATTTATACAAAGCTTAGGCTAGGAATAGCCTAACTCGTTACCATGAAGATAGGTAACAAACTAACACTAATCTACTAACAATATATGCGCTAACACTATATTGTTAGCGTAACTAACCTAGGGTAGGAATAATAACCAAATAGGGTAATAATATAGTTACCATAAGATGGTAACTCTGTTTTGTAAGGTTTTTGGTAACTTTAACCTTTATGGTTATATGATGAGCTTAATTTTATATATAGACTTTGTTGTTTATTGTTTTCCTTTTTAAAGTTCCTCTTATGTGATTTCTTTTGGACCACTAAGCTACCCTATTGTATCTTCTTGGAGGCAAAGAGTGAAATAAAACTTATTGTTTTTTATTACTCTACCCTTGAAATCAAAGTTTGGTTTATAATTCAATATTTGTATGATAGAAAGGAGAAAGACTTGGGGATCCACATGGATGATAATATAAAAAAGTGTCTCCCACTGTTTGTGAATACATTCTAAACTTGCAGTTGACGGTTGGACATGTTGAGTGGTGTTTTCACCTAGCTGTGAAAGTACAACTCTCCTTTAGGATTTGGGTCCCAAATCCCCTCTTGCAAAGAAGTCAAACAAACAACTTCTCCAAGGTCTCCGCTGTATTAGCATTTGCAACTGTGTATTAGTAATCTCAAATAAAGATAATCAATTTAAATGCTTGGAACACCTTAGTGATTGCAAGTAACTGTAAACAAGGGGCAATGTTGGTTTATTTCACCATGAAACTTTAGTGATTGTTCATTTTTTTTTTTTAGATTTTGTAATTTTTAAATGTTCATTTTAAATAAATTAAACCTTCGGGAAAAATAAAATAAAATGAAAAAGAAATGCAGAAAATTAAAAATAGAACACATTCGATCTGATGCTATCATGTTCCGACAAAACCGAAGATATGAGGTTTCCATGCATGCAACCTAACCTATTGGACCCGCAAAACATGCACAATCCTGATAAGCTAAGTGCTGGTTCCTAAGGATTTGAATGAGGTTTTTAGATTTAAGCATTCGCATGCAGCAACCAACGAAAAATTGTATCAACTACATTTACAAGCCTAAAATCTGAAAAGGGAAAATAAACATTTAATCTTGCATGCAGAAAATGACTCCTTCTTTCTTGCCCATAAGATGCAAATTTCTGAAATAAGATCTGCATTAAATATATCTCATTTTACAATAGCAGAATCTCTGGTTTTTTTTTCAAACCAGTCTGTGGAAGAGAAACAACTCAAACAGGCCCAGAATGGCTTATCACCCTCAGCTTCTGTAACACTGCTCCAGCGGTTTTCGACCCCTGTGCCTGTCTTCGCTTGTGCCTTTAAACTTTCTGCTACGACTCTCTGTTTCGCCTTGTGACGCTTCGTTTCATCTTTCCGATCGATTCGTTTCGTTTCCCGCTCTTCATTATTCTGACTTTTGTTCGAGCGTCGAAACGTTTGATTTTCTTGCTAATTGTAACCGCTTCTGTAGCCCTTACACTTTTATGCCACGTGTTCCGCGCTTTTCTGCATGTTCCATAATTGCCCCCTGTAAATCGCGACCAAAAATAGCATGTCGCGATATCGCGACGTTTTTCTGCATGCAGCTTTGCTCTTCTACCTGTATCGTGAAAATAAGACATGTCGCGAAATCGCGACAATTTTCTGCCCGCAACCTTGTCTGCCTTCATGCACAGCGAAAATAAGACATGTCGCAAAATCGCGACAATTTTCTGTCAACGGGCCGCGCAAATACAACATGTCGCGAAATCGCGACGCTTTTCTGTTTCGGGCTATCTCGGTGTAACTTGTCGCGAAATCGCGACGTTTTTCTTTTTCGGGCTGCGCAGATGCAACTTGTTGCGAAATCGCGACGCCTTTTCATTTTGCTGTGTTTTGCTCTACCTGCCGCAAAAACGCGACATGTCGCGAAATCGCGACACCCTTTTCATTCCGTACCATCTCGCTATTTCCTGTCGCGAAATCGCGACACCCTTTCATTCCGTACACATTTGCTGCTTTCTGTCGCGAAATCGCGACACTTTTTCGTTCGGGTTGTCTCGTTGCTTTCTGTCGCGAAATCGCGACGCTTTTCTCTTTTGCACCATCTCGCTGCTTTCTGTCGCGAAATCGCGACGCTTTTCTCTTTTGCACCATCTCGCTGCTTTTTGTCGCGAAATCACGACAATTTTTCTTTCCGTACCACTTGTTTGCTTTCTGTCGCGAAATCGCGATGCTTTTCATCTTCGCCCTTCATCTCGTCTTCAGGTCGCGAAATGGCGACATGTCGCGATATCGTGACAACTTTTCATTCCGTACACTTTGGCTACTTTCTGTCGCGAAATCGCGACGCTTTTCTATTTCGGGCTGTGCAGATGCAATCTGTCGCGAAATCGCAACACTTTTTCATTCTGTACCACTTTGCTTGTCTCAGCCGCGAAAACGCGACATGTCGCGATATCGTGACAACTTTTCATTTCTGGCCGCGACGGAGAGACATGTCGCGATATCATAACAACTTTTCATTTCTGGCCGCGACGGAGCGACATGTCGCGATATCGCGACACTTTTCTCTTTTGTGAAATTTTTGCTTTTTCCTTGATTTTTTTTTAGCATCTGGGCTACTGCAGTTTTCTTTGAAAGCATGCAAAAAAGGTGGGTCCCCAATTTTGGGGTGTGTTGTGGATCAACCACAACAGGACATTCAACCACGGGTCATATTTAGTTAAAAGTTAAATTATAGATACCCACTTTTTGACACAAAATGGGTATGGAATGTTGGGCTGGAAAAAGATTTGCTTTGTGAGGGCCATCTAGAAGAGGGACTGGTCACCCATTAGTTGCTACGTTGTCCTATGCAGGCGCATCTAGCAAAAATCAAAGCGGGAATACTTAAAGTTGCTAAATGCTTTAGGAACCCTAAAAAGCTAAAGAGACCTTAAAGTTGCTAAATGCTTTAGGAACCCTAAAAAGCTAAAGAGACCTTAAAACGACCATGAAATAAAACTTTGGGAAAGTGGGTTAGGTGCAAGCACAGGGAAGCTAAAAGATAAGCACCATCAGATCAAGCAAGAAGTGAAGAATCAATTAAATAGAGAAGATATTTGTACAATTTTGATGGTGCTTCTAGGGGTAATTCCAAACATGAAGTTGTGGGCATTTAGGGTATTGGAATGGAGAATTATTACTTATTCGATAGATACATATGTCAAGGGCAATGAATGATTATGCAGAGGAATTGGTGATTACTATTATAAACAGTGATTGACAACAACTTTTGCCATGTCTTTAAAAACCAGTGGGTGTCTATTACTATAGAAAGTTATAGTAATTAAAGTTGGGAGGAAATGAGGGTGTGATGGATGAAGTACAGTCCTATAAGTGAGGCCGAAGAGTCTTGTTGACTTTGACAATGCCTATGAGGCCCTTACAAACTCCTAATGATATTTGGATTAAAAATAATATTTTTTTTATGACCTTTACACTTGCAACATTCTCTTCACTATAAGTGAGGCCGAAGAGTCTTGTTGACTTTGACAATGCCTATGAGGCCCTTACAAACTCCTAATGATATTTGGATTAAAAATAATATTTTTTTTATGACCTTTACACTTGCAACATTCTCTTCAAGAACGCCATCAAAGTAAGTTTAGCCTACCAATGTTATTTTTTTATAGGATTGAAATAAGTCTTTATAAGAAATATTTTTATGATAAAATTGTAAATGTTTATTTGGAAAGAGATTATAATTATAGCAAATCTTTAGTGAATGCATCTTTGCTAGTGATTTGACAAGGGTTTTCGTAGTCATGAGTGAGCGGAGTATAAGCTTTAAAGAAGAAATTCCAAGTGAAATTAGAAGTGACAATGTCTTAAAATTCCCCAATTTGAGGTTCAATGGTTTATGAATGACACAAGCAAAGAATGGATGATTTTCAAGAAAATTTAATAATAAAATAGATTGAGCAAATGAATTGCATATTTAAATTAATTGCTAATAAAAGATTTAGGTAATGGATTGACAAAGAATCACATACTAGAACTAAGTTGTGAATAAGAGACATCTAAATGTTTAACGAGAGTTAAGGAGGCAATTGGTAATATGTGTATGACAAATGGTAAATAAAAGTAACATTTATGTAATGTAGATTGATAGAAGCAACTCATTGGCCTATAAAGTAGGGACTATAAAAGTCGGTCAATGTGTGCTTAAATAGTTGGTTGGTTAATTTTTTTAAAGGATTTGGTAAAATGGATTGGGTAATGGCAATTTGCACATTCCATATTAAAGTAATTTAATATATCAAATGGATTATTCCATATTATAGCGACTAATATCTCAAATGGATTGAGTAATGATACCTAAAGTGAACCATGCTTGTGGAATGACCACATCCGTTACTTTGAACGTGGGTGTCACCCTCACCCAACTGAAATGAGAGGAGCCACAATAAACAAATGAGCCATCAAAAGTGAGTAGGAGCAAGACGTGAACTATCAATCACTTCAACCTAAATGACTTAAAACATACACAAAGGCCAACACAACCATACTATTAGTGATGAGGGAGACAAAGCCTCTCGAAGAAAACTCTTTTCCTTTTCTATCCCTATATATATGTCTGCATTAGGATATCCTTACAACGACAAAATGAAAGGAATACAAGACTAAACCCATGACATCCTAGCCATAAAATTCCAAATACTCATGTTTTGACCAAGCCAACTTGCCACGCTACGAGGAGAAAAGATAGAGGTAACAAGACTAATCCCATGACATCCTAGTCATAAAACTCCAAATACTCATGTTTTGACCAAGCCAGTTCGCCACGCTATAAGGAGAAAAGATAGAGATGGTCCTTAGAGACGAACTCTGGTTATGTCAAACCTTGCATCCCTTTGTAGCAAAAGAGGTCGAGGATGGAGTCAAACCCATGACCTCCTATCCATAAGGGCCCTCGTACAAAATCCAACATCACATCGCTTATGTTGAGTATTGGGAAGAAAAATAGGGTTGTCACCTTGATGATCAACTGTCAACCCCACCAACCTTCCAAATGCATAAACATACCCTTGGGAGTGGAATGGAATATGATATGAGGGACTCGCAAACATAGGTAGAGATCCAAATGATCCAAGCATAGACGCATCTCCTATTTTGACACCCAAAAAAAACCCTTCATTTCTCAAAAGTTCCAAAATTTTAAAAATTTCCTTCGAATTTTTTTTTTTTTTTTAATAAATTGTGTGGCTTCTATTTTTATTGGAACCAACAATTATATTCAATAAAAAATAAGAGAGGTTACAATAAAAAGGGAGCTGGAAAAATCACAGCTCGGGGCACAAGGCCACCCAAACAATCAACATCGTAGAGACCTGAGGCCAAAAACAAAACCAACCCCTAAAAGGGTGAATAAACAGAATAACTAAACAAAGGGAGCCACTCCAAGAGGAGACCGAGCCCTACTGTGGGCACTGACAGAACAACCTGATGCTAGAAAATGTCACCCCCTCAACCTGCTACGTCGAGGCCTCAAAGAAATAGAGGGACCTTAAGGCGGAAGGAGGTTAGGTGAAGCCATGTTGATAGTGCACGGAGCCTCGCGCCAGAACCTGACAAGATTTATCAAATGCGCCAACTCATGAGTCAACTTGGAAGCCTACGAATGGAGTTGAACAATAACAATAGAAAATACTGTAATCTTTTCATGCAAGGAAAATTGACTAGAAATTGAATCTCCAGAATAGACAACAACATTCCTAGCTTTCCAAAGTTGAAACAAAATAATAGCATGAAAGAAATTCCACAGAGCAACAATATAGGCAGGCCAACAATTGTTATCTCCAAAAAAGATCATCTGCCATCTGAAAAATTCAGGATGAAAGGGCTTGAACAATGAGTGAATCCAGGACCAAGCAGACTGAGCACGAGGGCAGAACCAAAATAGATGTTTGAAAGTCTCAAAATGACCACAAGATGGACACTTAGGATTAGGAAGACCAACCCTACTAAGTCTCTCTCCCATAGGAAGCCCTTGATAAATAAGAGACCAGAGAAAAAAGGTAATCTTGGGTTCAAGTTTAGACTGCCAGATATGGTTCAGACGAGCAATCCAAGTATAGGAGGTAGAATGAGTCTGCCATCTCTCATTAAGTTTATCAACACCAGGGGAAACAGGACTAAGAAGTTGATAAATCAAGGAAGAAGAGTAGTTCTTGAAAGGAGTATCCACATTCCAGCGCCAATCCCTCCACCAGGCACTTGGGGGTTGAAGGTCGAGCTTATGAAGCATGACATCAGGTATGAGCTCTTGAATCTTAAGAATAGAAGGAAGATCTGAATTCTGAAGATTAAATTTTTGTTTGAGATCAGGCCAAGGAATCCAGTCTCGAGAGTGCACTAAATCATTAATATAGCAGATGCCCTTGCGAAACAACCTCAAAGCTTTAATCCCTGGCATATCAACAAGAAGAACTGAAGAGTTAGACAGAATAGGAGACCACCAGATATTCTGAGAATTGAATGAAAGACCATTACGAAAACCATCACCAATCCAATGAAGATGAGGTTTCACCGCCTCAAAAGCTCACCAAATACTTTTAACAACAAAGGAACCCTGAATCTTAACTGGAGCAGAAGTAATGATGAGAGTATGGAGGCCAATATTAGCCCAAGCTTTGCGCCCATAAGGTAGCCTTGAAGAAATACAATGATGAATCAAAACCTTCCAGGCTTCAGGGCCTTCAATAGCTTTAACCACCCACTTAGCACACAGAGAAATGCTTTACCTATAAATGTCAATGATGCCCATCCCACCCTTATCAGTAGGCGTGCAACAAATATCCCAAGCAACTCGATGAAAACCACGTGAATTCTTTCCCTTGGCCCAAAGAAAATCCCTAAGGAGTCTGGCCAACTTATTATAAGAATTCTTAGAGGGGGCCCAACAGGAAGAGTAATAAACATGGGTGGCAGCAAGAATCTTTGTGCAAACCTGAAACTTACCGGCAAGAGAAAGGGGATGCGAGGCCCAACAAGAAATCTTCTTTTCAATTCTATCAATGACATACTGCCAGAGTTCAGAGGGTGAGCTATCAAAAGCAAAGGGGATTCCTAAGAACTTAAAACGCTCACCCCTTTGAAGCCAATGCCATGAAAAATATCTAAGCCAAGCAGGCATAGAAGAAGAAGCAAGGCGAAAACAAAGGGACTTAGACCATTTGATGTTGGATCCCGAGGCCTTACAAAAAGTGTCCAAACAAACCAAAGTAGTTGAAACTGAAACCTCATCCTCATTGATAGTGAGAAAAGAATCATCCGCAAAGTGCCCATTAATAAGTTGGGTGGACATATCAGGCAAAAGAATACCTTTGATCAACCCCTTAGATGCTTGATTGGCAAGAAGATAACCAAAAGCTTCAGCAACAAGGATGTAAAGTGAGGGGGCCAAAGGACAGCCCTGGCGAATAGAATGAAACAAACCAAAATCCTCTGACCTAAGTCCATTAATAGTAAGACAAGTTGAAGCATCAACAAACAACATACTGACAACCCTGATAAAAAAGGGGCCAAAGCCGAGAGCTTGGAGCATGGCAAGAATGAAAGGCCACTCAATACGATCATAAGCTTTCTCAAAGTCTAGTTTAAGGAAAAGGGGCTTTTGGCCAGAGATACGAGCCCATTCTAAACCTTCCCAGACAACAATAAGATTATCCAAGATGTAACACCCTTTAATGAAGCCCGTTTGCTCTAGTCTGATAATCACAGGGAGAATGTTGCGAATACGGAGAGCTAAAGCTTTAGCCAAAATCTTGTAAGAGACATTAAGCAGAGTAATAGGTCTCCAACTGGTGATAAGCTCAGGATTACCCACTTTAGGAATAAATTTAATGTTTCCACGATTGATAATATTACCCAAAGAATTATTGGCTAACGCTTCATTGTAGACATTGAGCAGATCAGGCCCAGTAAACTTCCAAGTGGCTTTATAAAATTCACATGGAAAGCCATCAAGACCAGGGGACTTGTCATCTGACATAGTCATAAGAGCATTATGAAGCTCATCAAGTGAAAGAGGAGCCTCACAAAGAAGTTTGTCATAAGCAGACAACTTAGCAGGAACAACATCAAGACACTGTTGGAGCGCCATCTGACGTTCTAGAGAATCCTGTTGAGCTTGAAAAACAAGCTTATAATGATCCACAAAGGCTGAAGCAATATCAGGAAGAGAAGTCAGCCTACCATGAGAGACTTGAATAGCCTTGATCTGAATCCTGGCCTGCCTGGAATGAAGAGACTTGAAAAAGGCTTTGGATGGGCGATCACCAACCCTCAGCCAGTGCAGACGAGCCCGAATCTGAGCCCCCTGGCTTCATGTCGTTCATGGACTATAAGCTGGTGGCGAAGACCAACAACCCTGGTTTGCAACTGTCGATCATACGGATCATTTTCCAGCAATCATAAATTTCGTTGATACTCCTTCGTAACAGCCAAATGAGCACGCTTTCTGACATGTGCCACCTGTTTTCCAAAATACCGCATGAAAGAGGTAGTACGGGCAATTGCTTCATTCCACCAAGAAATCCAACTGATAGAGTGAGGAGGTCGAGGTAATAAATTCTAGATTCGCTCAATCGCAACAATGGTGCCAGGGTGTTGCAATAAAGAAGTATTTAAATAAAATTGCTTGCATGGAAAATTAAATTGGCGACCACTCCACTCAATCTGAAAGGAAATTGGAAAATGATCTGATAACAGGAATTGATCCCAGACTGTCACAATCTTGTTATTGATGGAGGAGAATAAAAAAATTGTTGCTCTGACATCATAACTCGATCAAGGCGCTTGCAGACTCTATCATTACCCGCACAAAAATTGGACCATGTGAACCAGGGTGGAGGCGTGCAATTATGCTGACAAAAAAGGGGATAAAAAAGACCCCATATGCGTTTAAGAAAAAACCAGGCCTCACGCTCTCCAACACACCAACGCATCGGGAGGCGACCAACTTTATCTTCAGCATGCTCAACCATATTAAAATCACCACAAAAAATCCAATATGCCATCGGTAGGTGATCAACCAGGTACCACCAAAGGGCAGAGCGACTAGGCCCATCATTAGGTGCATAAATGTTGGCAATGCCCAGGGTGTTCCCATTAATATTCAACAAAATCCAGACCACATGATGAGAAGGATCCTCGCCAGATCCAAGCAGACAATCCTCAAGTTTGGAGGAGATAGAAATAGAAGCACCACCCCGACCATCTTCATGGTGAGTAGTGAAGTGCATAAAAGAACCTGCAATACAGTTGAGAGAAACATCTAACAAAAAACCAAAAATCTTAACTTCTTGTAAACAAATAACATCAACATGGCCAATACTTTGCAGAGCAGATCGAACAGAAAATTTTCTTGAGGACTCTGTAAGTCCTCGAACATTCCACGAAAGGAAATTCATGGAGGAGGAATATCCATGGAGTCATCTCCCATAGGGCTACCCCCACTATCAGCCAACATCGAAGAATTATTAAATGCAAAAGTCTGAGAAGGTTGAAGTAAATCACCAACAAACGAGGGACTGCCCACACTATCGACCAGTACCAAAAACCTATTAAATAAAGAGGTCTGAGAAGGTTGAAATATATCACCAATAGTCGAAAGACGACGCTTAGCCTCCTGGCTTCCCCTCGATGATGGTGAGCCATCCCGAGATGGACTACGCGAACGCCTAGAGGGTGGAGGTATTGTCAGTGAATTCCCTTCTTCTGAGGTTGATTTATGCTCGAGAGGTTTCTCAGCAGGTGGAGCCTGAGGAGCCAAAATAGGATGAACAAGAACAATAGGAGGCTGAGATGGTGGCTTCACAACCTTATCTCCATTAGAAAGCATCGACTTAGGGTTGGTCACCCCCTTCTTATTAGAAACTGTAATCCAATCACCCTCAATAGAGGGTTTGGAAGGTGCAGGCACAATATGAGGAGCAGGAGCAACTACCGAAGGTTTTCGAGCAACCAACGGATAATCCTTGATACGATGCATGGTGGATTGGCACCAAAAACAAGTATTAGGTAAATTATAGTAAACAATTTTTTGCATAAAATGCTCTGTTCCAACCTGAATGTCCACAAATTCTTTGAGATCTTGTGTGAGGTCAACCTCAACACAGACTCTCTTATTAGGTCATGCTGAGAAGAATCGCTCTTGTTCCCGATAGACCACCCGACCAATGGGTTTAACAATATCATCAATAAACTCCCATAAGGGCAATGGAAGACCAGGGAGTTCAAGCCAAACCGACACTTTCAAGGCAACTTGATCTGAAACTCGAAAAGGAGTCCAAGGAGAGACGACCATCAAAGTATTGCGAAGAAACCAACAACTGGACTTAGCAACCACAGTTTGCACTTGTGAGGGTTCTTTAAAGGAAAGCAAAAAAAAATCCTTAGTAATATTGCGAATACCCACAACCACAATGCCATAAGCTTCCCAGTGAAGTTTCAACCAATTTTGAAAATATTCTTGTGACGAGATTCGACCAACAAAATAAGCTATAAGACAATGATTCTCATACCATTTTACAACTGGAGAAACAACATCAAGAGAGAGCACAACATCTGGAGAAGAATCATTACCTCGTCCACCACTTTCAGAACAAACTTTCGAGCTCGCTTCGATGCCATGAGTTCCACTATCTGTAACACCCGTTACATCTGCGGATGGTGAAGCCATAAAAAAGGAGAGCGACCATCGAATTGGCGGTAATATCAGTATCCAAAACCAAAGCAACCGAATTTACGAATGGCAGCAGACCCAAACCCTAGCAGAGCAACTTTCCTCATCAAAAAACCTTTTTTTATCTTGTGTGGCTTCTATTGGGGGCCACTCCCATTAAAATAACAAAACATTACATTACTACCAAGTTAATTAAACCATATCCAACTTGCAATTCTATCAAATATATTCTTCATTTGCCTTTTTATCAAATATGTTAGCCATCTTCCTCAAATTTCTAAGTTTCGACAATCAACTTCTTATATCATTTTTAATTAGAGATAAAATCTCTCATACAATTGCCTTCTAATATTTAATTTTTGTTAAGATGAAATTCAACATCGCGAATGGCTAAAATATTTGCTACCCAATTTCCATATCTATAAATATATTGTCTATAAATTTCTTAATACTTTTTTATAGGGTCCTTATTCATGCACCTAATACTCCATGATATCATTTTCATAATCACTTTTTTTTTTTATTTGTGGGGTTAGCCTTACTTCTTGTTAACACTTGCAATATTTGCTTTTGTTTTCCTGTATCAATATACCCTTGAGTTCCTTTTTCTCTTTATTTTTGCTTCTTGGGTCTTCCTCTCTTTTTTCATTCGCATCAATGCTTTCATATTTTTCAATCTCTTTAATCTTCTCACACTGCTCATAGTAAGACTTATCATCTATAGGTTTGTCTTGCTATAAAGGATCCAAAGTGCACGAAATAACCTCAAAAGCCCATTCTTCTTTATGTTGCCTTGGAAAAGTGCAAGGACTCTCTTCCATAACAATTACCTTCTTATGCTGCCCTAAAAACCCTAAATTGCTATGGATTTCCTCCATTGTCATTTCTTTATTATGCTACTGAAACCCTAAAATGCAGGGGATACATCTCTACACCACTTTCATTTTTATTACGAGAGGATTCTATACCACTAGAGGAAAATGAAGACGATTGACTTGGAAATGAACTTGACCTCTTATGTTGTCTTTATTTTAGAATTTTCCTCCACTTCTTCCTTTGCTTCTTTAATCCTCCTAAACTTGCACATAGTACTTTTTCATCCCTTATATCCTTTGTTTCTTCTAACGTTTGGTCCAAGTCAGCTATGGTGGCCTTTGCCATAGGATGGTTCAGATAAACTTTTTGGAGTGGAATATCATTGATATGATCCTTCTATTATGATATGATTTCTTTACTTCGTCTTGAAGTATATCTCATATTTTCACTTTGAAATCTCTTATCATGCATTCATTTTCAAAACAATTGTGGCATCAATATGCAATATTTTCATAATCCACTTAATGATCTTATTCTCTTGATTTAGATTTAATCTTAATCGATTGTGGCAAAGGTTTTGAAATATCAATAGCAACACATATTCAGGTATATATAGCATGCTCTCACTCCTTAATAGTTAGTCCCTTTTGATGAATTCCTCAAGGGCATTTTGAATATTCTTCAAAACATCCTTATTGATAAGTTGATATGGAAGTCCAAAAAGCTTAAGCCACATTGAAAGCTTCTTAATAGTTTTTGTCTTGATAGAATTTTTTTCACTCCATGGTCTTAAATAAAGGGCATCTCTCCCCCTAAACCATGGGTTATTACCAATTATTTTATCCCTGATTTTCAAACCGAAAAAGATGACGAGGAAAAACCTTTAGAAAGAAAAGTCACAAAGTAATTTGAATTAAATCTCCACTTTCACTTGATCCAATTTTGAATCTCTAAAAACTTTGGCCAGTATCCATGGAACTTGCATATTAACCCTCTACTTTTAAGAATTTTTACATCATGGTCGATCATCTCATCATCGATAATCAGTTTCAGTATAACATTTGCTACTTGGATCCAACTTGCCATATATTTACTCTTTTGATTATCTCCAACTTGGGCATCCATAATTCCAATTATGACATTTTTATTTCTATATAGGGCATCTTGACTTCTTATTGGGGCTTTCAACTATGACTTTCCTTCCATACTACCTAGCGGGGCTTGCTTCTAGCTTGCACTCACTTCCGAATCGTAGATTGTGCAAACAAACCTTCTAAATTTTGGATTTTATTTCTATAGCTTATGTAAATAAAATGTTTGAATGGATTAACCCCTACGAAATTGTATAAACAAAAACAATATCTTTTAGAGTGTCAAAATATAAGTTTGTAAAATACTATATACTTCCTTACTGCGCAAAGAACATGTCTTGATCTATGTTGTTAATATTTGCATGTGAACTGTAATGCATTGTGGTGTTGAGATAAAGAAGATAATTAACCTTTGTCCTTTTGTCGTTTCAACTTGAAATGATTTATGAATCCCTACATAGGATAATTTGCTCTATTATTAGAAAGAATAATGGAGGATCCCAAGAGAAATGCTTTCACATGATCAAGCAATGACACTTCAAACCCTCTTTGATACCATATCTTTCACAATAAATGTTTGAAACAAACAAAAACATCACATTATCCAAAAGGAAAGAGAATAAAAAAGAAATTAAAATGAGAGGAAGAAATGAAAATGAGAGGATGCCCTTGGGTACCCAACACTAATGATACAATGGATTGGTAGAAGAGGTGCATCGATCCCTCTATTAATTACATAGTCCTTTTATTAATTACATAATAATTATGTAAACCTTTAAGTGATATTTTTAAGGTTAGGATATAAAGTTCATTTTACAAGGTGTACCATAGGCTTTTAAGCTTACAATAAACCCTAGATCACATTACACAATGTTTTCTCATAGATTGTACAACTATTTATATTATTTTATGTTGACCTTGGCTAATGAAAAAGTTTAAACAATCAGTAGTTGTCCCATTCTTTTTGGGCCTTGATTATATTTTTGATACTCTATCAATAATGATCATAAGAGAATTTGGATATGATATTATAGTTTTTTATTTTTATATTTCATTATTGGAGATTAGTTGCAACATTTTTTAATAGACAACTAATTGTTTTTGTTTAGACACATGTTGGGATTTGAGGAAAGCGATACGAAGAGAGTAGTTTCACAAAGTAGGTTAAAGGTTCCAATATCATGGGTGACCCTTATTAAAAATCAAATAGCATGAGCACACATTGTTAAAAACGTGGGCTTTCAAGGTAGAGTTTGAGGTTTAAATTTTGTCTAGCAATAGTTGCATTATTGCCAAATATGACAATATTGTTTGTTGAATGCAAAAATATGATCATGACAAAGTACTGTTGGGGTCTGTTTTAATGTTATATAATCAATTAATAAATAAAAATATAAATAAATTTTTTATATAGAGATTTGATTTTAAGTTGTTAATATCTTTTAATTTTAGACTAACATTTTATTTTTTCTAAAGTTTTTTTTCAATATCGTGTTCTAGTTATAGAGATTACCTCATGCCTTTCAATGTTATGGTGATATAAGGGTGATTGTGTTATGGAACAACTTCAAGAAATACTTAATGATAACAATAATTTAGATCCAATTGCTAGAAAATTAAATATGCAATAATCAAATCCTAGATTCAAATAAATGCAAATCCTTAGCCACTTAAAGAGGGTGAAGTTTCTTATCCATTTGGAGAGGGTGAAGTCTCACATGCACAACAATCACTATTAAGACTCAAATATGAAAGATGATCCCAACTACACCTAATTCTTCCTATTTATAGACTAAATCAATCATCAACCCTAACCCTAATGATTAAGGGATGACTATCCAAACCTAGTGCCTAAGCTAATAAAAATAAAGATAATCGACATGGCTATATTAGATTCATTACATAGCTCTCCCCTCAAAAAGCTTTATCGTCAAATCTGAAAAAGACTAGAAAATGCTCTCAAGCTCCAAGGTAGCATCTTCTTTTGGAAGGTCCTGTTGCCAATTTTGTCACATTGTTACTATTTTTTGTTTTGCATACAGTTTGGAATCATTCATTGTGAAACTTCTCTTTTTCCCATTAAGAATGGTTAAAGTGTTGTTCTATTATTGCGCTTCCACCAATTGTCTCTTCTGTAAAATCTGTATGCAATGAATTTCTTGGTTTCCTATCTTCTCTGTAGATTTTATAAGTTTCTATATCTTTCCTGATATATTGCATGCAAAATTGTAAATGTTTTAGCATGGGCAATCCACTGATAACTTCTTCCTTGGTGTTTGAAAAATATTTCTTTCCATAGAGTTGTATTTCCCAGTTTTTATTGACTTAGGAAGATTTTCTTTAAAAAAAAAAAAAAATTGTGTTTGGACAACGCCAAGCAATCGAAGAGTGAAAGTTGGAAAAATGGCTAAGTATAAAAATAATGGTAAAAGCGCTCCATATGGGAGTGCTCAAGTGGAAAGTGCTCCACAAGGGAGCGCTTTGTTGAAAAGCGCTCCACATGGGAGCGCTCAAGTGGAAAGCGCTCCACAAGGGAAAGCGTTCCACATGGGAGCGCTCAAGTGGAAAGTGCTCCACAAGGGAGCGCTTCGTTGAAAAGCGCTCCACATGGGAGCGCTCAAGTGGAAAGCACTCCACAAGGGAGCAATTTTTTGAAAAGTGCTCCACATGAGAGCACTCAAGTGGAAAGTGCTCCACGAGGGAGCTCTTAAGGCAAAAGCGCTCCACAAAGGAGCGCTTCGGTGGAAAGCGCTCCACAAGAGAGCGCTTCTTCAAGAGCAAAAGATAAATCAAGTAAGAGGAATCAAAAGGAGGAAGAGGGGGCCCATTCAGCATCTGCTGGTTACACCGCTCCCAAGCTGCACTCTAGACCGTCCGATTGTAGATCGTTATCGAAAGCTTCTGGCTTCAATGTCAAGTTACCTGTGAGTCCGAATTGACTGTTTCAGGTCATTGCCAGAACCTTTTGTTTTCAATGCTACCTTATCAGTAAGGCTAAAACTGACTATTTTTGGCTATCGTCGGGATTGAATCTACTCATATATGAAGTGGTTAGGTATTAATATCTTAAAGCGATAGATTTCTTCTATAAAAGCTGACTTCTTTTCTGTAATTGAGATGGATAACTTCTGCTAGAAAAGCAGCTATGTACTTCAAATCTGTTTCCAAAATAAAGTCTTCTGGCTTCGGTTCAAGTTCTTTATCTCTGTGTATGACTTCTATTATGTGATTTCTATTAAATTAGTGTCTTTACTATACAGTTTAATTTTTGTTTTGGATTTTGTTGTTGATAGAATACTAATCCTTGGAATACTTGCTGGAGTTTACATAGTTCTAAGGATTTTATATTGGTTTCTGTTAAAAGTCATTGCTTTGATTGTTGTTGGTTCAAATAACTAAGTTGTCTATCGTGCTTCCGGTCCATCACCCTTAATTTTTGGTCTTTGGCCATTTCCCATTCCTTTTCGTAATTTCCCATATCTTTCAATATCTTCCTAACCCTTATCTCCAAACCCCCATTTTTATTTTCGAAACCAGCCCTAATAGAGATTGCCACGGAGGACATTCCTTTCCTTCGGGAATTCAATTATTAGCAACGGGCCTAGGGCGTTGTAGACCTAGAAAACCTGTATCTAGGCCAGTTCGATTACCAACAGTTTTTGGCACGCCCAATGGGACACAAACATTCCATGTTTTATCAGTATTAAGAAGTGATGCTCATCTTAGTATTGTTCAATCTGAACATCTGGTGACTCTACTAAACTAAAATACCTCCGAATCTTGTAGACCAATGTAAAAACTCATGCCTTCATGCGTATGAGGTGGAGAGCTAGAAATACAGAAGAAGAAACATAGTTCTATGAGCTTGACATCGACGCTTTAGGAGAACATCCTAGGGTGGTCGGGTCAAACATTTTATTTGTCGGAACATCATCACAAGAAGCTGTTATTGATTCACAGAATCTAACTCCTGACAACACAATGACCAGCTTGCCTTTGAATCCACCCAATTTCTTGGATCATTAGTAAACTCTAGCTCCATCGAACGCTCAATTAGGTGCTCCAAGTGTTCCAATTTTTCTGACTCAAGTTCTACCAACTCTGCCACTTCATACCAATCCACATCCCCACATGGCGCAATCGGCTCTACCCAGGCAGTTCACATTCTGGAATCATACATGACCGCTTGCCTTGTAGGCTCAACACACAATGCCACTCGTATCTTTGAAAACCTTGCCTACTTACAACGAAACTGAAAATATGACACAATAATACATCCAAGACATCGCAGGACTGGTGACCATCCATCAAATCACCAATGAAGACGTCATGGTGAAGCTGCTGGTTCTTTCGTTGAGAGGTAAGCTTCTTTACTGGTATCGGTCACTCTCGCCCAACACCATTACTACATGGGATCAACTAGATGGACAACTGATAAGGGGATTCAATGAACAAGCCGACCCCTTCTCTCTGTTACACCAGTTTACTACTATTCAAAGGCATCCCCAGGAAGAGATAGCCGACTTCAATGTTAGGTTCGCAAGAACCTGGAAAAGAGTCATAAATGGCCTTCGGCCCACTCCTGAGCAGGCCACATTTTATTTCTTAAGGGATTTCACTTAGATATCAGCATGACCATCCGACATGCTAACATCAATACATTCCCCACCCTCTATGAGTACGCCTAGAAGGCAGAGGTCGACTTAATAGCTATTAGGAAGTTACCCCCCAAGGCGACAATCTCGATTTATTCAACTTTTTTACAAAATATGTACCCGAGTGCATCTGCTCCACCTACATCTTAGAAATACCCTAACCAACCATGGAATCCATCCTATCAATACTAAACTACGTCCGCCTCACAACTCCAAACACCCATGCTACAGTATCAAGTACCTTTCGCCCCCCAATTATCACCTCCTATCCAGTACCCGACGCTACCTGCACCGCTGACTCCATTACCAGTATCTACAAGTCAGACCATTGTCAACCAGGAAAACTGTGAATGAGACATAGGCCAAAGAGCTACAATAAGTGAAGGTATACATGAAGACTATGACGAATTAGATGACCGTCATGAGGAGAATATAGGATGACCAAGGCTTTCGACACAAAAGATTCCCTCCTCCTCCGATCACAAAAGAGCAGGCATCATCCACCCGCCGACAACCTGAAAGAAATTTAGCTGTAATGAGCAGTGAAGAGGCCGATGCCTCATACCCGACATATTGGTGCACTACATGTAACGAACCACACGGTGAAGAAACCTGCGTAGTACACCTCAATTATGTTCAGATACTATACGGTGGCGCTTATGAGCAAGTCAATATAATCTGATAAGCTGATAAAAATTTCATGATTTCTTCTAACGAGCAAGTCTCGATCCTCACCAGAGCTGGTAAGAAAGCTATTGAAGTAGATCTGGCTTAGATGGATCCATTAAAGGTACCAGTGCCACCTAAGCCATAAAGTCAAAGGGGCAGCCTTCGGTAAAAGCTTCCAATCTAGCAGCGACGTCAGAGCCACCTGAACTCCCAAAGGACTACTTATCACATCGCGCTAGGAATAAAAATGTGTTTCAGCTTAGAACACCAACATCCCAGCTGCAAGCAGACACACAAGATGAGGCTAGAGAAAAATTCAAATATCTCTCGTTGACTAAGCGCTAGTAGGTTGATGCCACACAATAGTATCGAAAGACCTACAAACCTGCGAAGAGGGTAGAATTGAGCACATTGATGTATAGCATTGTCGAAGAAATGAAGAAGTTCTCGGCTAAGGTAAGTCTCTACGATGCCCTCTAGCTCCCGGGTCAAGTTGACCTTTTGCAGGGATCCCTTAAATCCTTAAAGGACAAAGGGAGTAAGCCAACACATATAATGTTTTCATCTCCACTGACAACCTCAGCCACAGGAAAAAATCAACCCCCACCATTTTACCTTTCTCTTTGCATGGAAGGGTGGGTCATGCATAACTGCATGATCGACTCGGGCGTCACCACGACCGTCATGCCCAAAGCAGTATGTGAAATCATGGGCTTGGAGTACACTCGAAGCAGCCCTGGAGTGCTGCAGCTAGATGGGACCCCCATAAAGATGGTAGGAGTTATCAAAGATGTTCCCATCCAACTCCATAAGATGCCACAAGTTACTATTATCCAAGAGATCGTAGTAGTCGACTTAGAGCCATACTTTAGTATGTGCCTCTCGTGAGAATTCATAGCTAAGTTGGGAGGCTATCTCTCCCTCGACTACTTGCACTTGGAGATCCCATTCAAGGAAAAGAGGTTCAAGCTCTACAATGATAAGCCTACCACTTTTCACATCAAAAAACTTGAAGACGAGGAAAAGAGCTCGGTATCTGTCAACCTAATGTTGGAGGAAATACAAATAGTAGATCTGGTAGAGGCATACCTTGGCGATCTTCGAGTCGAAGAAGATTTTCTATGACAGACTTTAATGATGTTATTGGGATTGATTTGGGCTGTTACTCATTGAAAAAACCGTAAAATATTGAAATAACAACACCCACAGAGGAGTCCCCTGCACATGATCAGCTATGGAAGTTGTACTTTGATGGTGCCCGTTGCAAGAATGGCGCAAGAGCTGGTATCACGCTCATTTACCCATCAGGAAAGCAGAAGACTTATTCGTACAGGCTCACATGGAGCTATATGAATAACGCAATAGAATATGAGGCTCTATGCCTCAGACTCAAGAAAGCCAAAAATCTTGGTATAAAAAAATTGCAGATATTCAAAGATTCTGAATTAATTTGCAACCAGGTTACCAGTAAGTGCATCTCCAAGCAACACTACTTAAAAGCGTACCGCAACAAGGTATGGGATTTGCTCGAATCCTTCATGGCACTCAACATCAAGTCAATTTCATGAGAGCGAAACAAACTTGCAAACATATTAACCTCCATTGGTTCTCGATTTTCACTAGCGGACGATATGATGCACAAGCTGAAGATAGTGAGGCTGATCTGTAGATCTTCTGTTCCTGATAAAAAACTTCATTGGCAGGTATTCGACAATTATGAGCAGCTGGTCAATTTTTTGGTAAGCAAAGAATCCTCCATCGAAGAGCGGACCCTCAACGAAGAATATCACAAGGGATTAATCCAGCTGAAAAACAATCACATCCCGAAGGGCCTGATTATGCTGGAGAGCTTACTCGATCGGAATGACAGGTCTATCGACCATAAGATCAAGGTGGACTAGAAAGAGTTCATGGGCCTGGAGTTACAACTAGGAAATATTATCAAGGTAGGGGTCGACTTCACAACCAAAGAGCTTTAGAAGGTTCGTGCCCTATGCAAGGAATACCCTGAAATCATTGCTTGGTGCTACCAAGACCTAAAGGGGTATGATAAGAATATCATCCAGCACACCATTAAGCTAGAGGAGGGAGTCAAACCATTCAGATAGAAGCAACAACCCGTTAATCCAAAAATTGAAATACTAATGAGGGCTGAGCTTCTGAAAATGCTTGAAGCTAAGATAATTTATTTGATCAAGCATTCCTACTGGGTGGCCAACCTGGTTCCAATATGAAAGAATAATGGCAATATCCACTTATGCATTGATTTTTGAAATCTCAACCAAGCGTTGCTCAAATATCACTACCCGCTATCCTAGATAAATCAAATTCTTCACATGGTGGCAGGAGCATAGAGGTTTTCCTTGCTGGATGGTTTCTCCAGCTACAACCAGATTTGGGTCAAGGATGAAGACCAACATAAGATCGCGTTCACCACTAAGTGGGGAACATTCACCTACCGACGAATGCCCTTTGGGCTTTCAAACACTGGAGAAACTTTCCAGAGGGCGATGGACCTTGCCTTTGGTGAACTGTTTAATCATGTCATCGTAATTTACTTAGATGACATGATGGTCTTCTCCCATAAGAGGGAGGAGCATGGTGTACATTTACGACAAGTTTTTGAAAAATCCCAGGAGTTCGAGGTCTCCATCAACCCCAAGAAGTCTATCTTCGCAGTGAAATAAGGAAAGCTACTCAGTCATGCGATCTTTGAAAAGGGGTTAACTGTTGATCCGACTCAAGCTGAGGTGCTCTTCCACCTTCCACTACCAAAAAATAAAAAGGCACTTCAGTCCTTTTTTGGACAGATAAACTTTTTTAGAAAGTTCATAGCTGACTTTGCCCAAGTAATAAAGTCGATGGCCGAACTCCTAAAGAAGGATGTCGAATTCAGGTGGACTTATGAAAGAAGACGGGATTTTCAGGAAATTAAGGAGCGGGTCATCCAGGCTCCCATCCTCATCAATCTCGACTATTCACGAGATTTTATCCTATACGTAGTCGGGAGCCAGAGAGCTATGCTATTGTGTTAACACAAAAGTACGAATATGGAGATGAGCGCCCAATAGCGTTCCTCAACCAAATCATCCAGCCACACAAGGAAAATTTCAATTTTATTGAACGACAGGTGCACGCGGTAATGAGGTCTCTTCAAAAATTTTGGCATTTCGTCTCTCAGAGTAAGACAATAGTGTACATAATTCACCCAAACATTTATAATTTTATCATTCAAGGTGATCTGAGAAATAAAATAGCCAGATGGGTGACCAAGATCCAAGAGTTTGACATTGAGATACGCCCACCAAGCTAGTAAGAGGCAAAGTGCTATGCCAAGAGTTGGCCAAAAATACCGCGGTTGGAGCTGCGAATCCCAACTTAGACAACCTCACCCCTGACCACAATCTCGCTAATTCATTAGTCAGCAGTCCATATTGGGAAAACGATCTAGTCAGGTACTTTGACATGGGCAGATGCCCGTCTCACTTCAATGCTTTGTAGAGAAGAAGATTTCATCTACAAGCTAGTAGGTACGTTCCAACGCCCAATGGATTGTTTTATCAGAACATCGATGGAGTTCTCTTGAGATGTATTAAAGAATAGAAGAAGGCAAAAATACTAGAGGAGTTTCACTCTAGAATTTTGGGAGGACATTTCACGGGCAGATCGATGGTACTGAAGATCATCAAAGCAGGCTACTATTGGCCTACCCTTTTTTCAGATGCCTTCAAAATCAGTCAGCACTGTGATAGTTGTCAGCGCTACTCGGGAAGGACTAGGAATGCATCCTTCCTCTCCACCCCATACAAGTGGAATATTCCTTCCAACAGTGTGGTCTAGACTTTATTGGGGTCATCAATCCCAACTCCTCCATTGGCCACAAGTACTTTTTGACCGCCACAGACTACTTCACTCGATGGTTGGAGGTAATTTTGACTAAGCTGACTAATCAGGACGTGGTTATCTCCTTTCTCGAAGGGCTGATCACTCACTTCGGTGTACCTGAAGCCATTGTGTCTGATAATGGCTCCCCTTTTACCGATGCAAATATCTGCGAGTTCACAACCAAATATGGGATCTATTTAAAATCCTCATCCAACTATTACCCGCAGGGTAATGGGCTGGTAGAATCCACAAACAAAAACCTACTGTGGATATTGAAGAGGACGTTGTTGGAAAATAAGCGAAGCTAGCATCTAGAAGCTACCATGTAATATTTTCTCAAGACGGTGCTTTGAGGTAAAGCGTCCTACTTTCAGGTTCTCTAACAAAAAAAGAAGGGCGAATTGCGCTAGTTTTGAAGGGCGAGTTGCACTAGTTTTCTACATCAGACATGGGCAAAGAGAGCAAAAGGGCAGAGAAAAAGGAGAAAAAAAAGAGAGAATCCAAAGAAAAGGCGACGCAGACGGAGGTTTCCAGTTTAAAAAAATTAAAGAAGACATGGAAGCAGGAAAATAAGGTAGTCGAATTAATAGCACCGCAACATCCTCTATTTCGGTATCGGGATTGCTTGGTCACCCACAAGGATGTTGAGCTTTTGCACTCAAAAGTTGAAGAAGTGCACAAAGAGGTTCTGACCATGAATCCACTATCAGCTATTTACCACTCGCATATGTATTTTTACACATGCATGCCGGTACATCACTGCCCAAAATTCATAAAGGTCGTGTCGCTGTTCTATGATGCCTAATTGAGAATGGTCTGGAATGCTCAGGCAAAACCATTATTTGCCATTACAACTAACTCTATCCGAGAAGCTTTTTCCTGTGGGAGGAAGCACTCGTTTGAGTTCATTTCGAGAAAAATACACACAGATGAAGAAAGTGAAAGATACCAATCAACACCAGAGATACAACATTTCACAAGGGGACAGCTAGGGAGCACCGTAACTGCAGGTGAATTTCCCTGGCTTCTGAAACCCTTGGCTGAGTTCACGCACCCTAAAATGTTTTCCATCCTAGCGTATGTATCAAGTCTACCAATAGATGAGTGGGTGTATGACTGATAGGTTTCTATGGCGCAGACCATACTGAAAAATGATATTTATTTTCCTTCCAAAGTGAGGCCAGGTGCTATTCCAATATTTTATGACTGGGTAGAGTTCTTGGCGCAGCAATTGCATGGATGTTTAGCTCATATTCGGTGTTCTAACCCTAAGGACGAACAATTTTTACTCTCGTCCCTCTTGGTATGGTATTTCTTCTAGCATATGCACGAAAAGTTCCACAACATAGCGAAGAATCAGAAGGACGAAGAGGGCAATCCTTTGCCAATCTATCTCTGGACGAACAACCTGTACAGAAATGCGTCTTACTATGTCTTCAATCAGATTTTCCTCGGGCCAGGGTTGAAGATAGTATACGACCAGTGTGAGCTGGTTTCGATGGAGTTAACGAACCAATTGGTAGATGAGTAGTTGGGGGACACTTTTTTACTCACCAGGGCCTGGTTGTTAGAGTCTACGAGTTTATAGAAAAGCCTTTTCTATTGTTCTATTATACCACACCCTATCTTTTCTCCTTAGAGGGTGCCCGCCAACTCGACCACACTAATGAAGAATACGAAAAAGGCCAAGGGAGGAGGGTGATAGTCTCTACTCCTTTCGAGTTTGGAGTCTTTAAGATAATGCAGTGTGGTCAGAATGCTGTTCTGACGATATCACTTTTAGACTACGGACTGATTGAGCTTCTCCATCGTTGGAAGTGGGACCCATGGGACATCATTTAGAGAAACCTCCATGTCAAATATTTTCACTCTTGCTCCAATTACGATATGGAGAGCCAATATAATAATCCATTGGATCTAGAGCTAGAATGACATGTAGATAAGATGATGCTTTACCCCCGTGGCTCGAGTTCTACACTATGGAGACTGAGTACAATCCAGTCCCCAATCATGAGCAGAGACTGTCCAGGGCTATTATTTCCAAAATGAAGGTCAAGCACCCATATTGGACATATCATAAAATCCAGCAATGGTGGATCATGAGGGTCCACAATGATAAGAAGTCCTCGGATGGCGCACTGGCGATTGATGATAAATTCTCATCCGATTATGACAAAAACATCAATACTTATCAGCCTTTCTCGTTCCCTGATATAATACCCCCTGGCAGATACAACCTCAAAGAAGTTGATGACTTGGAGCATCCCAGACAAGTGTAGGGTAAATGCAAAGCCGTCTTAGGGGCATCATTATATAATGAAGAAAAAAGCCCAATATCTCCACAAATGGCAAGTGCCCCTTTAAAGAGAAAGTTGGAGGCCCATTTTTCATCGCCAGTTGCAAAAAGGTCACGCATTGGTTCTCAGAAGCCTTTTGGGTCGATTTTCCAGGCTACTTCTAAGACTTCCCAAGAAGAATCTACTGAAACAACTATACCCTCAGCCAAAATGGCTGTGGCCACGGAGGTTAAGGAATGCGAAGACAGGAATGAAGAGCGCCTCACCACACATGAGGAGCAGGTAGACGAAGATGTTGGCCATGTAAGCATCGATGCACTAGACGTGGAAGAAAATGCGAAAGGGAAGGAGAAAATGCTTGATACATCTTCCATGACCCCCTTGATCACAGGGCCCCAAGGTATGCATTTATCTCTTTTTTGTTTTTTTTCCTCATCCCCATTGTCAGATTTTTCTAACCCTTGTGTGCGCTTGTTCGGTGTCTGGGAAATACTGCCACATTACCAGCCCCAATGGTTCCTGTATCAAGTGTACTTCCACTACCTGAGTCCACCCTTCCTAGTTCTTCAGCCGTCCCGACACTAACTCTTCCCTCATATGGAATATTTATGCCTTTTGGTGGAGCCCCGATGCCTTTGCAGTCCCTTCCTCTTTTAGCTTCCCTATTTTTGGTTCGTCCGAGCACATCACTGACATCTTTGACACCAAGGAGCTCAATCTGCTTTTAATACCTTCCTATTCTACGAGTTTCTTGGTGCCCCAGCCCACCATTTCTACTATGGCTACCCAAGCGCCTCTGAGGGTGAGCACAGTCGCTTCCCCTTTAGATTCCCAGGTAATGAAAAGTTTCGAATCTGGTCTTCCACTCCTCCCATTTACTCCAATCCTTGGTATTGGAGTCTAGGAACCATTGGAATCTAAGCTGGAGATAGCTTAGCAGTTCACAACAACATAGAGTATCTGAAGAGCTCGTTCCAACACGATGCATAATTTGAGAGATCAAAATAAGAGGGAGTTGCAGGTCTTGGTGCAAACTCAAAAGGCTTGCATAATTGATCCAGATACAATGAAACTACACACCATTGAAAAATAACACTGGTGCAAAAACCTTTGGGAGAGATGACCCCACTTGATTATGCTATCCGCCACATTGAGGAGGATGTTACCAAGATGGACACTGCACAAAAAATGGGTGATGTGCAGGTTGGTATGGGCTTCATCTATGCTCATGGTGATTATTACAAGAGATGATTTTTTGGAGCACAGTCCAAAATTGATGAACTTGAAGAAACCCTGGTTGTGGCAAAGTGACAAAATGAGGTGTTAGAAGCACATTACAAAAATAGGTTAAAGCCCTGGAAGCTGAGATCGAAGAATTAAAAGATAAAATTCCAGTACTTGAATATGAGAGCGAGCAATCATCCAAATCACACGATCATCACATCAGGGATATCGCCAAATCAAACCAAGAAATATAGGTGCATACTATCCAAAGGATTGACTTACAGACACAGTTGTCTAAGAAAAATGAGCAGCCTGTTCTTCCTTCTAGGGAGCGCCTCAAGGAGACGCGCCTGGACTTCTTATAGGATTTACCGGCGAGAGCAGAAAAGGGGATTACAGTCTTGGCATTCTTAAGAGAAGCACATGAGGCAATGGTTGTCGATAGAAATATCCTAGAATCTGCCTAGGCCGATGTTAACTATTAGCTAGATCTAGCCACCCAGCTCAGGAAGATCGAAGATGTTTCTATTCTCCTTACCCCTATGAGCGACTTGGCTCAGTCGTTGGTGATAGCAAAAACCACTTTGCACTATTTCTTCACCAAGGTAGAACTGGCAAAGAAAACACACCTGCTCTCAGATTCCATTATGCAGTAGCGTGACATATCATTGCGATATTTCTATACCTTGGTTAAAATTGGTGTCCCAAGGTTCGTGGATCCAAAAGGCCTATTACATCAATTAGGAGTTGGAACCCTTGTGGAACTCTTTCGTGGATAATGCCTCAGAAATCGACGCTTTGGAAGCCTCCAGCTCTAACACTCAGGTAATCCTCCTCATGGCCAAATATGCCCAGATTTAATCTTGCTTGACAAAGTTTGATAAAATACTGGAATTTGCTGATGTCAAGCACATTGAAACATTACGCTACCTGATCCAAGAGCTAGAAAAGTAGTCAAATTTTCCTTTGTAGATATGGGCTGATGCTTCAGCTGTATATGAGCATGTATTCAAAATATCACTGAAACAATATCTCTTTCAACTAGACATGCAGAATGAGGAAAAGAGAACAGATAGTGCTACTGATTCAGAAATTGGGAAGACTGGTTCTGAGATCGAAGAAACATACAGTGAGGCCAATTCAAAATCCAAAGAGTCTGGGAGTTCAGATGAAGAGGGCAGTAGCAATGATAAAACTTTGAGAAGAAGGGAGACTCTGATGCCCAAGGATGAAGGCTGGGATCCCTACATTGAGACGGGCTCAATGCCCTGCGAGCCGCCAGATGTGTTGCTAATTTTGTCACACTGTTACTATTTTTTGTTTTGCATACAGTTTGGAATAATTCATTGTAAAACTTCTCTTTTTCCCATTAAGAATGATTAAAGTGTTGTTCTATTATTGCGCTTCCACCAACTGTCTCTTATGTAAAAGTTGTATGCAATGAATTGCTTGGTTTCCTATCTTCTTTGTATTTTTTCTAAGTTTCTATATCTTTCCTGATATGTTGCATGCAAAATTGTAAATATTTTAGCATGGGAAATCCAATGATAAATTCTTCCTTGGTGTTTGAAACATATTTCTTTCCATACAGCTGTATTTCCCAGTTTTTATTGACTTAGGAAGATTTTCCTTTTTAAAAAAAAAAAATGTGTTCAGACAATGCTAAGTAGCCGAAGAGTGAAAGTTGGAAAATGGCTAAGTATAAAAAATAATGGTAAAAGCACTCCACAAGCGAGCACTTTATTGAAAAGTGCTCCACATTGGAGAGCTCAAGTGGAAAGCGCTCCACAAGGGAGCGCTTTGTTGAAAAGCGCTCCACATGGGAGCACTCAAGTGGAAAGTGCTCCATAAGGGAGTGCTTTGTTGAAAAGCGCTCCACATAGGAGGGCTCTGACATCAAGATGGTTCTCGCCTGACCCTCAATTAATATGATCTTATCTGTAAGGGATTTCTTCGTGTCTATAAAATGAGATCTTGGTAATATAGAAAGGCATATTTTACATTTCAAATTCATTTCCATATCATTGGTATGAGAGCAGTTCAATCTAGTCCTATGAGAGGGAATTACCCTATTGGCAATTTCCCTTTCCACTTTGTCTTCTTACTCCTTTGTGTGGTTCTTGTTTTCTATGGATGTAACCATATGTTGAATAGAGTATTTATTTTATTGATATTCCTCTTGTTTCCACTAATGTTGAAGCTCTCTGCCTATACCCTATATACAATTATAATGTTATGCCTACTTATATATGTGCAATTGTAAACGATAAAAACAATTGGCAAAAGGATTTGACGAACTATTTGTAGTTGTGAAAAAATAATCAACATGTTCTGGTTTTGACCAAACTTGAAAAATAATTAGGAGGCCCATGATGGTGACGATGGCCACCCAAACCAACAAGCAACACCGACAATTGGAAAATGGCGTAGAGTATTTCTACAAAAATATTTGATATAGGTTTTCTCCATTCCACTTTTTAGCCAAGCCTTTGCAATCTCCAAAAACATAGGAATGTTAGACGCAATCGTTCCAAATTTTTCTCTAGAAGGAATGTCAAGATGAAATTTAGCTATAGAGAATCCTTTAGGCTATTGTGTCCCACTAAAGAAAAACCACCTACTACATCACATCCAACAACCTCGCTTACTAGCTTCGACCATTGGTAGCCCTCGTCCATCGTCACTTCATCTTCAGTCCTGGCCTCACTTAATCATATCAATTCATGATGATCAATGATTTACCACAACTACTCATCACTTGTGCACTTCCTACCACCACGAGTGACTCATATTGGAAATTTTGAGTATAGCGTTGTCATTGATGTCAAAGGATTGTTGTCATTGATGTCAAAGGATTGTTATCATTGATGTCAAAGGTGAAAAGGTTGAGTTTTGTCTTCAAGGTTGAAATAATAAATGCAAAGGAATTTTTCATGGTTGTGAAAGCAAGCACAGAGAATTTTGAAGAAAAGGATTATAATATTTAAATATTATTAAGAGAGTTTGAAAGTAACAAGGGCTTCATTGAGAAAGGTTCATTATTTGCAAAGTTGAAGAAGATCCCAAGGCAAAAGACAAAGGTTCTAAGAATATTAATTATAATATTTAATTTAAAAAATTAAATATTATAATAATATTTTAAATTACCTATGGCACCAAAATTAAAATTGTTTTTGAAAAGTTCCGACATCATTTTACCCTAAGTCAAAATGCATATAAAAGGTGGATTAAAAATCGTTTGGAATTCGAATCTCCTCTGCATCCCATTCAAGAGTATAGCGCATGGTGATCGATCGAGAGAAAGGAGGGAAGAGACGCACGTTTCTCTTGCAAGTGGATGATGCAACACAATGAAGGGAGAGCACACCCATTCGTTGACATCATCCGCCCGTGTAGACCAGATGGTGCTTGGCTTTGCGCTAAGGCTTTGTGTGGAGTTGGTTTGCGGTTCGAATCACATGAGCTCCATTTTTATTGAGGTTTTTGATTTTTGGAAATCACAAATGCACTGAGACAAAAATAATATCAAGTGGAACCTCTTTTGGTTCCAAGTGGTACGATAGAGCAGTTGGTTAGGGTGCTTGTGAAAGCGCTGTTGTAGTAGATGTTTGCGGGTCGAATCCTGTCGAGTGCATTTTGTTTGCAGAGCGCACGACATTTTTGAGTAAGGTAAATAAAATAATTTTTTATATTATTTCTAAGGTTGCTGGTGTTGGCAGGGCATACGATATCGTTTGAGCAAAGGTAATAAAATAATCTTGATCTTTATAAGGTTAGGAGATATAAGGGCATTTAAGATAATAAATATTTGCATTGAGATTTGTGATTTGACATTAGGGTGTGTTGAATGTTTATTAGCTAGGAGAAATAAGGTGTGACAAAGGTTATGTGTTTATATAATTTATGCTTGGTATGTTGAATATTATTCTGCAAGCATAGGAGTAATAAGGTGTCATAGTGGCTTAATATTGTATTGTAAATCTTGCATGGTAAAAGGACAAATATGAGAGGTTGTTGTTGTATGATGATGCTTTGTTTATGAAGACATAAGGAGGGTCATAAAGAAACATTTTCAGATTTCATTGTGCACATCTTTTTGAGAAGAAAAGTTCATGTGGATGTTTTGAGAAAATATTTTGCTAACCCTTGAAGTGGCACTAGAAAAATCAGTTGTTTGTGAGATAGGTTTTTGAAGACATATCTCCATAAGAGCAATTAAGAGGTATGGGCACATCATTCCTTGTTTAAAGTATTTTGTTGAGTGAATGTTTTGGAACATAAGGTGGAGTTAAAAGGGTTTTTTGGTAAGCATTGTTGAAAATAATTGAGTTAAGGTTTGTGGTTCTTGTTTAAAGTGTTTTGTCAATTGTTGAGAGAAAGTGGAAACAATTGTATTAGGTATTGTAATTCATTGTTGAATGGTTTTGGAAATATTTGGGATAGAATTTGAGAACAAGTGTGCTTCCATTATTGAAAGAGATTGATACATTTGTGCTAGAGATTGTGAACTACTTGTGTTAGGTTTAAAGACAAGTTTGTGAATCATTGTGAAACTTTTTGAGCATGTGTTATAAGCAGTTTTGAGCATGTGTTATGAGCAGTTTTTGTTTTGGTAGGTAATTTTTTTTTATTTATTGTTCGGGTTAAAGGGACTCATCCCTATTATAGTAGGCATACTTAGAGCCAACACTACACTATCGATAAGAACAATAAAAAACCATTTGGGACTTATCCCCCTACTATCTAGCCCATCCAAATCTGGGACCAACAAAAACATGACTAGGACAAAAACACTACATTCACAGGCAATCCAGATGCTTGCAAGACAACTTACCAGGACTACTTGTTGCAAGTGTGAACAGGACTTAGCTTGAAACAGGCTTAGAAAAATCTAGTTTTTCTAAGCCCAGTGTGAACACACTTACCTTTTGTCGGCTAATCTTGTCGGATGGTCGGCATGATTTTTCCTTCTCCCTTTCCTTCATTTTCTCCTTATCCCTCCATTCTCCTTCCTCCTTTCCTGCCGTCCATTTTCCCTTATCACTCCACTCCCTTCCTCTCCCCACGCTCGCTGCCACCTCCCACTCCACTTCCTACTCCTCCGTTCTCTCTAAACTCCCCGATCTTCCTCCACCTTCCCTTCCCTACTATTGCGCATGTTCTAAGCCTATATAAGGTTTAAGTTAATGTATGTTTCATCTGGTTATTTTAATAAATTTTCGGCTTTAATTATTCGTGTCATTTTATTACCTTTGGCCTAATGTTAATCTAAGGTTAATTGAATCTTAGAATCACACTGGTATCAGAGTCGAGGGGGCACGGATCTCGAGGGCCGAGGTAAGGCACGGAAGTTGAAGCGCATGGATCTCGAGGAGCGATGGAGAAGCTGTCGCATGGATCTCGAGGAGCGGTGGAGAAGTGGAGGATCTCGAGGAGCGATGGAGTGGCTGTCGCACGGATCTCAAGGAGCACATGGATCTCGAGGAGCGACGGATCCGAGGATCTAGAGGAAGGGAGGGATGTGGAAAAGGACATGGCGGCGGAGCGGGACGTGGATCAAGGCGATGTGGCGATGGAGCCGGAAAGTGGATCGAGGCTGAGGAGGCGACATGAGTGATGTGGACGACTGCGACGTGGTCGGTGGCGTGGATGACGTGGACGTGGTTGGCGACGTGGACGAGAGCTCCGGTGTGTGCCACATGGCGACGTTTGATTGGTCATCTGACGGGCAAAAGGTTGGCAGATCGATTGCCTGAAGGCAATCGACCTAACTATGTTTGCAAGCTTTGATAAAGCCTTGAAATTCGTCGCCCACTAATGTGGGACTAATTTTAAAAAAATGTTTTATCATTTTAAATATAATCTTCCTCCTTTTTCCGTCCGTCTAGCGTGGTCTAGCGGTGAAAGTCCCCGCCTTGCAGAGCAGAGACCCGGGGTCGAATCCTGTCGGGGTAAATTTTTTTTTTTTTGTCTTTGCGAATTATGGAGGTTTAAATATTTTTTTGTTTCCTTGCTACCATCCGAAGCTGCGTGGTGCAGCGGCTAAGATCGTCGGGTAGACAGCGGAGGTTACCAGTTCGAATCCCAGTGGGGGTTTAAAAAAAGGTTAAATTTTTAATTAAATTTTTATTATTTGTTTTTTTAAAGTTTTTAAAAATTATAATTTCTATATATAGTTTTTTATTATTGTTTTTTAAATATCCATTTCATTTAAAAATAATAATTAAAAATATATATAGGATATTGTTAATTTTTTTAAAAAGTCTTTATTAAAACAAATTTTAGAAAAAAAAAATTAAAAAAAAGGGTGCAAAGATATTTTGATATAATTTTTTTTTTTGGCATCATACTAAGTTGTAACCCAGTTCATACGGTGTGATTATGGGTAGATGATCCGGTCAACCGGATGCTATAATGCATTACTCTCTCTTTGAGAAGAGAGACTCTTGATTCCTTTGACGGGAAAGTCCAGCGGTATGGACTTCATACGAGTGTTTTGCCAATTAGAGAATCAAGTGATTGCTCATCTGAGGAAACCAGATTTTGGCTACGAGGCAGATTCTGAAGATAATATCTTCGGGCAAAGGATAGTTGAATCCGAGACGGTTGAAATAGTACCTGAAGGACAGTCAAGTGACAGTTATACACCTGCAGTGCCTGAAGTAGAAACAAGTGAGAGCTATACACCACGCTCTCCTGATTCAGAACCAGAAGAAGAAGAAGAAGAAGAAGAAGAGGAAGAAGAACCAGTGGAGGTGAAACCTACAATTGAAGAACGAAATGTTCTCAAAAGAAGTTATGAACCAACAGCCACACATGAAGTCATTATAATTAGTGACGACGAAGCTGACAATTTCACCTTTCCAGTTTTGGGTGATCCTCGAGAAGAAGAACGCCAAATCAGTGAGCATATTAAGAAAGCTAGATTTGATTTAAATCAGTAAATCAGTGATCTATTTTGTACTTCTTTGTACTACTTGTTTGAAGTTGCAATAAAGTTTGCTTTCTAATATGGCTTCCAATACTAGTCTACCAATCCCTGAGTTCAATGGTGGTGATTACGAGTATTGGTCAATTAAAATGAAAACTCTTTTGATAGGCAAAGGTCTTTGGGATGTGATTGAAGAGGGATATACTAAACCTACTGTTGCTGAATGGGCAGCTTTGAATGTGGTTGATAAAAGGGCTAGAAAGGAAGCACAGAAGAATAATTCTTCCGCCCTTTATCATATCCAAGCCGCCCTTGATAGAAGTATTTTCCCTAGAATAGCTTCTTTTATAACTGCTGAATCTGCTTGGAATGCTTTAAAAGAAAGTTATAGGGGTAGTGACCAAGTCAAACAAGTTAAACTACAAACCTTGAAACGAGAGTTTGAGACTCTTAAAATGCAAGAGAGTGAAAAGGTTGGTGATTACTGCATGCGTGTGAAAGCCGTAGTAGATAAGATGGTCACTTTAGGAGAAGATGTAAAGCCTGAAGTTATAGTGAAGAAAGTGTTGAGGACACTTCTTCCTAAGTGGAATTCAGTTGCCATAATTATAGAAGAATCCAAAGACCTAACTTCTCTGTCTTTTGAATCCCTAATTGGCTCACTTCTCTCACATGAAGAGAGGTTACAACAAACTCCTTCCACAAGTTACGGAGGAGATGATAAAGCCTTTGCTTCACAAGAAGGCAGAGGTAGAGGCCGTGGCAGAGGACAGAATAGAGGTAGAGGCAGAAATAATCAGAGAGGTGGAACTCCTAACAGAGGAGGAAATCAGAACAGAGGAGGATTCTCAAACAGAGGTGAACAACAGAATAGAGGAGGACAACAAAATAGAGGAAAACAATCAGGCAGAGGCAAAGGAGGAGATAAGTCAAAACAATCTTGCTACAATTATGGCAAACTTGGCCATTATGCTCGTGACTAGTTGGACAAAGACTTCACAAGGAACTAGTAGCAGCCAGAGCAGTCAGTTTGGAAATTTTGGAGAAGAGGAAGAGGCCACAAATCTCTTTCTCTCTTATGGTCAGGCAGATCAGAACATGAATGATACATGGATCTTGGACACTGGGTGTTCAAACCATATGAGTGGCAAAGAAGGGCTCTTTGCTACTCTAAACTCCTCATACAAATCCAACATCAAATTGGGAGATGATAAATCATTGGCAGTTGAAGGCATTGGAGCAATGGCAGTTCCAACTAAAGAAGGCGTCAAACATGTAAGTGATATCTATTACACACCCCATCTTCAACACAATATTTTAAGTGTTGGTCAAATGTTAGAAAAGAACTACAAGTTGCTTTTTGATGAGGGTAAATGCACTATTTTTGATAAAAATAACAGTAATAGAATCATTACACAAGTGCCAATGTCAAAGAATAGATTGTTTCCTTTAAAGTTTGGCCAGCCAGGGGGAGATAAGTTAGCAAATGTTGCTATTTCCAATCCAAGTGTCCTATGGCACTTGAGATATGGTCATTTGAATTCAGCTAGTTTGAAAATGCTAACTTCACAAGCGATGGTAACCGGACTTCCTAAAGTTCAGGATAGTAAGGAAGTCTGTGAAGGGTGTGCTCTTGGGAAGCATGCCAGATCAAAATTTCCTCATGGACAAGCATGGCGGGCCAGCTATCCACTCCAGCTAGTGCATACAGACATCCGTGGTCCGATGCAGACCAAGAGTCTTGGTAACAACTCTTACTTCCTACTCTTCATTGATGATATTACTAGAATGTGCTGGGATATATTTTTTGAAATATAAGGATGAAGCATTTGAATGCTTTGTCGATTTCAAAACAAGAGTTGAAAGTGAGAGTAGATATTTTGTAAAATGTCTTAGATCAGATAGGGGAGGAGAATACTCCTCTAATGAGTTCTTGAATTTCTGTAAGCAACATGGCATTAAGAGGCAGTTCACAGCTGCCTACACTCCATAGCAGAATGGTGTCGTGAGAGAGGAAGAATCGCACCATTGTGGAGATGGCAAGGTCTATGCTTCAGACGAAGCATTTGACTAATTCATATTGGGCAGATGCAGCCAGGACCAGCGTACATATCTTGAACAGAAGTCCTACTGCAAGTTTGGAAGGACAGACACCTTACCAAGCTTGGTATGGTAAAAAGCCAAATGTTAAGTATTTTAGAGTGTTTGGCTCGCTGGCATATTCTCACATTCCTGATGAGCTAAGAAAGAAGCTCGATCCAAAGAGTCAGGCATGCATCTTTGTAGGATATTGTGAGAATACAAAAGCTTACAGACTCTACAATCCCAGGATTAGAAAGTTTGTGCTTTCCAGGGATGTGATTTTTGATGAAGGGGAGAATGGGGTAAGCCTCAGATTTTTAGTGATGATGAATCTAGTGATGTAGGTTCTAAGCAGGTGCAACAACAGACACCACAGAAAAGTAAGCAGTCTCCTCCCAGAGATCCAGGTTCATCTTCTGATTCAACTTCTTCACCAAGTCCTTCTCCGTAGAGATCAGTAAGTTCCTCACCAATGGACATCGATTCTCCATCCAGAGGTAAGAGAACTCTACAGAATCATCCATCATATCAGATGTTGGATAAGAATTTTTCAAAAAGATACACTAGGAGTCAAGCTAGTGAAATGAATTATGTTCTACAAAGATTAGAAAATATGCACTTGTATGGTGATGATGTTTCCCAGCGGGAACCTAGGGGAGATTTAGTTAACTATGCTTTGTTAACTAATACACAACTTGAACCTTCTAGTTATGAGAAGGCTTGTACTCAAAATATTTGGCAAGATGCCATGAAAGAGGAGATCACCTCTATAAAAAACAATGACACTTGGGAGCTGGTGAAGCTTCCTAAAGGAAAGAAACGTGTTGGATGTAAGTGGGTCTACAAGACCAAGTTTAATGCTGATGGTAGCATTGAGAGGCACAAGGCGAGATTAGTTGCAAAGGGATTTACTCAGAAATATGGAATTGATTATGAAGAGACTTTTGCTCCTGTAGCCAGACAGGAGACTATCAAAACAGTTCTTGCCTTAGCTGCACACAAGGGATGGACAGTCCAACACATGGATGTAAAGAGTGCATTTCTAAATGGTTACTTGACAGAAGAAGTGTATGTTGAGCAACCACAGGGATTTGAAGAGAAAGACAAGGAACATCTTGTTTACAAACTGAAGAAGGCTCTTTATGGCCTCAAGCAGGCACCGAGAGCTTGGTACTCACGCATTGATGGGTACTTTAAAGATTATGGGTTCATCGAAGCAAAAATGAACCCACGCTCTACTACTGAATCAAGGAAATGACATCCTCATAGTTTGTTTGTATGTGGATGATCTCATTTTTATGGGTAGTAATGAAAAAGTTAACATGGAGTTCAAGCACTCCATGATGCAGGAATTTGAGATGAAGGATCTTGGCTTGATGAAATACTTTCTTGGAATGGAAGTACATCAGACAGATTCAGGGATCTTCATCTGTCAACTTAAGTATGCTCGAGATATGATTCAAAAGTTTGCTATGGAGCAATGCAAATCAGTTGCAACTCCAATTGGACATGGGATCCAATTAAGCAAGGATGATGGAGCACCGAAAGTTGATGTGACCACTTTCAGAAGCATTGTTGGGAGTTTGATGTTTCTCGCCAACACCAGACCGGACATTCAGTATGTTGTATCTCTTGTTTCTAGATTTATGTCTAATCCATCCGAGCTGCATTTGCGAGGCAGCTAAAAGGATTTTGAGATATGTGAAGGGTACATTGGATTTTGGAATCCAATACTACAAAAGTGATACTATCAAGCTTGAAGGCTTTAGTGATAGTGATTGGGGCAGCAATATTGATGATAGAAAATCCACATCGGGTAACTGTTTTAGTCTTGGTTCGGGCCTAATAACTTGGAGTTCCAAGAAGCAGACAATAGTAGCACTATCTTCAACAGAAGCTGAGTATATAGCGGTGACTCATGCTAGTACTCAAGCTCTATGGCTCCGAAAGGTATTAGAAGAGATTGGAGAGCAGCAAAGTGGTCCAACTCGAATATTCTGTGACAACATCAGTGCCATTCAGTTGGCATACAATCCTGTCCACCATAGTAGATCAAAGCATTTTGATATGAAGTACCACTTCATCCGAGATATGGTGGAAACTGATATTGTTGAGCTTCACTATTGCCACACTTTGGAGAACGTCGCTGACATCTTCACCAAGGCGCTGGCTAAAGCTCAATTTGTAAAGCTGAGAGACTGTATAGTCAGTTCTCTCAACTTTAAGGGGGAGAATGTTGCAAGTGTGAATAGGACTTAGCTTGAAACAGGCTTAGAAAAATCTAGTTTTTCTAAGCCCAGTGTGAACACACTTACCTTTTGTCGGCTAATCTTGTTGGATGGTCGGCATGATTTTTCCTTCTCCCTTTCCTTCATTTTCTCCTTATCCCTCCATTCTCCTTCCTCCTTTCCTGCCGTCCATTTTCCCTTATCACTCCACTCCCTTCCTCTCCCCACGCTCGCTGCCACCTCCCACTCCACTTCCTACTCCTCCGTTCTCTCTAAACTCCCCGATCTTCCTCCACCTTCCCTTCCCTACTATAGCGCATGTTCTAAGCCTATATAAGGTTTAAGTTAATGTATGTTTCATCTGGTTATTTTAATGAATATTTTTGGCTTTAATTATTCGTGTCATTTATTACCTTTGGCCTAATGTTAATCTAAGGTTAATTGAAACTTAGACTCACACTACTAGGAATCCTTGTTCTAGTCCTGTTGAACTTCGTCATTCTGATCATGATACATGAGGACATTGAGTAGAGCAGGGAGATACTGTAGTTTATTAATTGCATTTGCGAGGAGGGTACGACCTTCCCGGTAGATGTTAGCGATCGATACAAATGGTCTATCACTTCACTGACTCGATTAAGGGCCACCGAGCGAAGCTTGTCCTTAGCTTTGATGGTCTGAACCTCGTCTTCATTGCTAATTATCTCTGGATATGGGCATTGGTTGCTCATTTTTTGAGGCTTCAACCTACTAGATTTTCTTCTTTTCTGGGAAGGCCTGACCGATTTTTTCTTGAATATTGGACGCTTACCAGTGGGAATATCGACCTTGGGAATGGAGGCAGGGGGTACTTCTTCCTTATCACAACATTGGGATGGAGGGGATGGAGGGGGGCCAGTAGGGGGTTTGGAAATAGTGGGGGGAACAATAGGGTTGGACGATGGGGGAGGGTTGGGAGCAGCATTGCGGGTGGACCTAGAAGAGTGCTTAGGGCTAGGGGAATGGGAAGGGATTCCCCCTTGACTTGGTGGGCAAGAGCATACCTATAAAGCACAAGAAAGAGACTCTGGTGGTGAGGTGTCTTTGAGGATTTGCACTCCCTAAAATTGTTGATGGTAATGATGATCGAATGGAGGAAATCAGGGACGTTAATGAGTCTAACGTCATGGAGGTGATTAACGAAGGTGAGGCTATAGGTACATAGAGGGCTATTGGGGTTGTCGATAGAGATATATTGAATGAAAAGAACAATGACAGTGTCATAAGATAGAGGCAAGGAAGACCGCATAATGCCTTTATTTTCCCAGACCAGATCCTTTCCCTTGTCGGGGAATTGGTCTATTTCTTCCTTAAAATTGTGTTTATCCCTATGTACTACCCTACCAACAGGAGATATGCGAGAGACTTGAGCGATAGATTGTACACTTACCTCGAATCGTAGTCCTCAAACCTAAACATCTCCCTCATCCCATGATTCAACAAAGTCTTTGGTGACTTGTTCATTTATCCCAAAGAACAATTTTAAGAAGTTGATTTTTTTGGCATCTAGTAGGGCTGCGATCCCTGGCTCGATCTGAAAATTAGCTGGCTTGGTGTAAGCCATGGTTTTGCGTAGACTAGGGTAAACAGAGCTGGGGGGCCAACTTTTGTTGTCGTCTTTGGATTGCTTCTAATGAATGATCTCCAAAATCACAGAGTAGATATTAAAAGGCCTAGTGGGGCGAAGGGAGCACCAACCGAAGGTCACAGGATTGATATTGAGGAATAGAGGTGATGGTAGTTTATTTGGCATGGCTCATGAAAAATAGGCCAAAGTGGACCGAAGTTGGGGGGAGGCCAAAAAGGGCAGCGTGAGGAGTAGGGGAGGGAAATTGGAGGAAGTGAGGCGAATGGGCATTGCTCAAGGGGTGAAAATGAGGCAACACGAGCTGGTGGTTTACAAAGGAGGCCTATTGGGCTAGCGGGGGGAGATGACATGAGCTAAGCACCTTGCATTGAAATCCGTACTGGCATTGATTTGAAGAATGATGGAGGTGGTGGAGTTCCAAAGGTTTATGGTGTTAAGAGAAAACACTCGTGGTGTTGACAAAACACCCTTATGGTGGCAAGAGCCACCTTTTGTGGTTTTATTCCGAAGAGTGTTGGCATTAAAAACAAACATCGTTGGTATTGATAGAATACCTTCACGGTGGCTAACGCTGCATATTGCAACTGTGTTCCACATCTTGATTGGCTTTAGTGATGACATCTTGAGGTAAGTATTTTTCCCATATGGTCAGGGTGGTTTGGTTGACTGCTATGTTGTCTAGGAGGTCAACTATCTTATTCGCTTCCTGAAACACATGGTTGATCATGTTTTTGGGATGATGACTAAGGGAGGATTGGCACTCCTAAATGATGTTCTGGATGTTCCATCCTCCTTTACTGTTGTTGGTGATGTGGCCAACTAAAACAGTTGAATATCCTTTGAAGATGATTGGTCTGGGTAAGGCTTTGCTTACCTCAATGCATCTCCACAGCACACGGGCTTCTACGTAATTATTTTTTTTGGACCCTATATTTTTGAAAAATCCAGTATGATGCTGCTGAAATGGTCTCTAATTACACCTCCAGCCCCTGCGTTCCCTGGGTTACCCTTAGACGCTCCATCAAAGTTGGCCTTGAGCCATACCATGGGGGGAGGGGTCCATTTGGCATTGGTCCTGGAGCTGGGGGAATTCTGAGCTTTGGAGCAATATGAGGGAATTCCAAGGGAGACAAACAGAAGAGATTCAATCTCAAATGTTGGGATGTCAGTGCAGGGGATGAGGCTACTATTCTCAATGGCAAAGGACAGAGCTCTAGTGGCAACAACATCCGAATTTCTTGGGCTCTCATTAAAAATGCGATTGTTGCACTCCAACCATATTTGCCACGCTGCATGGTGAAGCAAGGAATTCTAAAGAAAGCCAAGTCTTGGATTTCTGAAGACCATGGACCATTGGATGAATAGGTCCAAGATAGACTTGGGCCATACCCAGTTGACCTAGAATCTCCTGATCAAGGATGAGAAGATTTCCCATGCAAAGGGCACTCAAGAAGGATGTTTTGGGTGGATTCCCACACCTAGGTGCATAAGTAACATCTATTAGGAACTATAATACCCCTTTGAATCAAATTATCCATGGTCAGGATTCTGTTATGGAATGCAAGCCAGCAGAAGTGTGCCACTTTTAGAATCAAATGCTTAAGCCAAATAATCCTTGCTAAGGCCTGGCTATTGATGGTCTTGGGATTCTTAGGGGAGCATTCCATAATCTGCGCTACATATCTAATGGTGAACAACCCATCACTAGACCCTTTCCAACACAACTCGTCTTTCTTTTGGGATTGTGGAATGAAGTTTACCTTGAGGATAACCTAAAGAGATTCCAAGGCTCTGTTAATGACTGCATTTTTGAATATGAATTGGATCTATTTCCATCATTGGTTCCCCTGTTCTGTGATGATGAAATTAGCTACTCTAGGACCAAAATTATTATCTGTGAGGTGTTTGACAACAGCCACTTCAGGATCTTTGATGAGGGGATCATTTCTGGCCCAAGAGTCATTCCAGAAGTCTATGTCAAAACCATCACCCATCTGCCACTTTGAACCACGTTGGAGAAGTTTCTTGGTGTGGGTTATGGACTTCCAAAAGTGGGAGCCATTGCAGGGGATCCCTTCATCCATGAATGAGTGATGTTGCAAGTACTTTCTTTTGACAATAGACACCCATTCTAGGTTGGCATTGGTGGTAACCTTCCATGCCTATTTGGCCAAAAGGGCCTAGTTCATGAGACTTATTCGATGCAGTCCCAGCCCACCTCTATTTTTTGGTGTATAGACCTTGTCCCATGCCACCAGGTGGAACTTCCTTTGGTTATCATTCCTTGCCCATAGGAAGTGCTTTTGTATTTTTCTATGGCTTCTCCTAAAGCAACTAGGATTTTGAAGATGAATAGGAAGTACACTGGGATATCTGGAGGATCAACTTAACCAAGGTTTCTTTACCTTCTTGGGAAAGGAGAGCCCCTTTCCAACCTGCCAATTTATTGTGGATTTTTTTGTGACACTGTTCCACATAGCCTTGATTGATCTTTCTCTGAACATTGGGAGACCCGGGGAGGTGGTCGGGAGTTCAGCAATGGTACAACCCAAAATGCCTATGATTTTGCCCTATCGCTTGATGAGGGTGTTGATGAAGTAAAGTTTTCTCTTTGTGAAGTTGATATTCTGACTAACAACTTCCTCGTAGAGGGTGAGGATGGACTTTATGACTTTGGCCTTGGAAATGAAGGTAGTAGTGGCCAGAAGAGTATCATCCACAAAATGTTGGTGTGTGGAAGGAGGGAGGCCGATGGCAGCCTTGATTTTGGAGATCAGATTTTTGGTGCAGGCACATTTGATGCTCTTCTTAGAATTTCAGCTAGGATGATGAAGAGAATGGGGGAGAGGGGATACCTATGTCTTAGACCTTTTGTGCTAGGGAAATACCTGGTTGTTGACCCATTGACAAGGATAAAGAACCAAGAGGAGGAGATGCAGTTTGATATCAGGTTAAACCAGTTTTTGTCAAAGCCATACTTGAGGAGGATTTTAGTTAGGAACTCTCGGTTAACTCTATCGAAGGATTTATTCATATCGAGCTTGAGAAAGAAGGCAGAGGAGTTGGAGTTGTGGGCTGAATGAATAAGCTCATGGACCATGATGATACTGTCAAGAATATTTTGCCCCTTGATCGTACTACCCTGGCAGGGGTCGATAATGGAGGGGAGGATCTTAGTGAGTCTAGGGCTTTGGATAAAATTTGTAGATGACATTACACATGCTGATGGGGCGATAGTAAAAAAGGGACTAGGAATTTGACCCTTTGGTAATCAGGGTCAAGAAAGTAGAATTATAATCTATGGAAATGCTTCTAGTGTGTTGCATTTTAGCAATGGCATGTCATAGGTCAAGGCCAACAATGTCCCAATAGGTTTGGAAGAACCTTGGGGAGAAATCATCGAGGCCTAGGGCTTTGTCAGGCTGCATAGAAAACAGGGCTTGATGGATTTCCTTGTGGGAAAGAGGACTAAGGAGCAGATTATTCATAGCCTCGGAGATGGATCTGGGGATATTATTAAGGAGGAAATCCATATATTTATTGGGTAATGAGAGGGGGGCAAGGATATTCTCAAAATGGTAGATCACTTCGTCCTGAATCTGGTGGATGTCGGAGGTGAAAGACCCGTATTTTATGATGAGACGTTTAATACTGTTAGCTCCCCTATGTTTGAGAGTGGATATATGAAAAAACTTGGAGTTGGAGTCACATTCCTTGAGCCAAAGCTACTATGAATTTTGGAACCAAAATATTTCTTCTTTGCGAAGGGTATTATGATAGTCTGAAAGTAGCCTTCGCTCCTCATCCCTGAGACTGTCATCCCCTGCCCTTTCTAAAATTTGTCCTCTATCTGTTCAAGCTTGGTTTTGAGGTTATGCTTATTTTTAAAGACCCATATTGTCTTATGAGACCTTTAATACTGTTAATTCCCCTATGTTTGAGAGTGGAGATATGAAAAAACTTGGAGTTGGAGTCGCCTTCCTTGAGCCAAAGCTGCCTTGACTTTTGGCACCAAAACATTTCTTCTTTATGAAGGATATTATGATAGTCTGAAAGCAGCATTTGCTCCTCATCCCTGATACTGTCATCCCCTTACCTTTTTGAAATATGTCCTCTATCTATTCAAGCTTGGTTTTGATGTTATGCTTATTTTTAAAGATATTCCCTAAGGTTTCTCTATTCCACACTTTCAAATTTTCCTTGACCAACCAAATTTTTTGCATTACCTGATTGGTGAAAGTCAGGGAATTTTCTATTCCACCACTAAACAATCTTGTTTTTGAGGTCAGGGCGTTGAGTCCACATTGACTCAAAATGGAAAGGTATCTTGAACTGAGACATGCTAATAGTTTTTAAAATGAGTGGGTTGTGGTCTGAGCCTATATTCAAGAGGACTTGAAGGCTGGTATTTCCAAAGAGGGGAAGAGCCTCTTGTGATATCATAACTTGGTTAAGGTGCTCTTGGATGAGGTTATCTCCCTTTATTCTGTTCCTCCATGTGAATTGGGAGCACCGTAGCTGGACATCCATAAGAGCATTGGAATCTATGAACTGCCCCAAATCATTTGTTAATTTATGGGTTATGGAATTTCCTCCTCTCTTTTCTAAAAGGTGCAAGGAAGAAGAAATCCCCTGCTAAAACCCACGGGATGTTGACAAAATCTTACCTCATCTGAGTGATGGTATTCCACAAAGCCAATCTACCCTGCGGAGTGTTAAGGGCGTAAACATTGGTCATGACCCAAGAGAGCTGGGAATTGAGATCATGAAATAGGATGTTGGACAATTTATCTTGTCCTGAGATGAATCTGCCTTTGACTTTGGTTGGGTTCCATAGGAAGAAGAGGCCAACTTAGGAGCCAAAAGCCATTGAGTAGACAAATTCACATTTTTCCAGATGATCTTGGCAACCCTTGATGATCACTGGTCATCTAATTTGGTTTCTTGGATGAGAAATATTGTGGGGCTAGAGTCTTTCCTCATGACGACAACCAGCCTTTGTTTGGCTCCCTATTCAGTCCTCTCGCATTCCAGGAGAGGACTTTAATTTGGAACTTTTGGAGGGTTTTTTTCTCCCTTTGCCTTGCTGCATGGGGGGTTTGGGTTTTCTGCTTTCTTCCTTGATGATGTTTCTAATTTCTTGGAACAAGGTTTTCTATGTTCCATTGGCTATGTACTCGACAGTGTCACAACTTCATTTTGTGCTAGAAGGTCTGCCTTTCTTTCTATCACCTCCTACATCAATCTCGAACTTTTTGAAGCTTTGGGTTTGTTTTGGGCTCTAGTGATTGGGGGATTCTTGGGCAGACTCCTCGCTATCAAACTCAACGAAGTTTGTTTTGGTCAGGGAGGTGGGGGATTCATTTCCAAAAGGTGGGGGCGATGAGGACAGGGGGGTGGAGGGTCGAGATGGTCTGGTAGGTGGGCTTCGATAGACGATGCTAGTAGAGGGGGGGTGATGGGCGTAGAGGGGGAGGGGGAAGGAAATTTCCTTGGGAGAGCTGGCGCTAGGGCACGGTTGGAGGACTAGGTTTGGACCAAGGAAACCCTCGACAAGGAGCTCGCCTTCCTCGATCATCTCAATGGAACCAGAATCATTGAGTAAATTAAAGTTGTTAGAGATAGAGAACAAACTACTTGCCTTTTGTGCATCTTTGGTTGGTGGTGGTCGAATCTATTGTTTGTTCTTGATGTTCATGCTCTATCCTGTACCGGTTTTAATCTTCTATTTGTCAGGTTGGTCTGGACAAACCATGGTCTAGATTTTAGACTTTGTAATTTTACTTTTCGGACACTAGGACAGGAGATGCCCATGGTTTTGGCACTTCAAGTAGAAAGCGGGCTTAATCTCGAACACAAGCGGCTGTCTTCATTTAAAAGCTCCATAGATTAGGTTGAGGTGATTTGGAAGCTAAGATTCCAAATTCACATTAATGCAAATGCAGGCTTGGGTAAGGCAGGTCCTGGTGTGGGTAGCTGGGTCTATGGCGACTAATTCCCTGAGTGCATGGGCTAATCCTTAGAGTGCGTCCTTGTAGAAGAAGTGGGCAGGGAGATTTGGGAGCCGGACCCATATGGGAGCATAGTTAATGCTCTGGGTCTCTGGGTCGAACTCTGGTTCCCATATTCTAAGAAAAAGGCTTCACCTTTTGAAAAACCAAGGACCCCCTAACAAAATGCATTTTGCATCTTCCTGTGTGTTGAGTTGGATCATAAATAATCCCCTAGACATTGCGGACAGTTCTAGACTTCCTAGGGTTTTCCATTTGGCTACCGCCCAACATCATATTGAGTCCATTTTGAGCGCCCCCCTATGAATTTCCCTACTAGGGAGAAGGAATATCGGGTGGCATACCCATTCATGAGTTGTTTAGGGCATAAAACATCGTATCCCTGGATTACAAAGTTACTTAGAGCAGTTGAAGTTTGTCTAGGTTTGCTCTGGAGGAGCTCTGCATAGGTGGTTTGGCTACATTTTTCCTCGCTATCACCTGGCTTGTCAAGGGGGTCCTTCCCCTTGACGATCCCACTTTGGATACTTCCTATCCTGGTGAGCAGATTGTCCTCATCATCGTTTACCTCTGCGTGAGGGTTGGTTACACTGCATGATTACACACAGCTCCCCGACCGATCAATAGCTTTGTTCTGCTTTTCATCTACTGCTAAGGCATCGCTCGATAGTTTGCTCGCCATCACTCCATCCTCGGAGTCCCAAATTTTATTCACTTTTCAGTTATGAGCAATTTTTGAGCATGTGATAGAGTAGAATTGAGCAGTAATAGAGAGCAGGTTTAAAATAGTGTTGTGAGCAGATTGGATCAGACTTGTGAGCAGGTTTGAGGTAGACTTGTGAGTAGTTTTGAGATAGACTTGTGAGCAAGTTATGATAGTATTGTGAGCAAATTGGATTAGAGTTGTGAGCATATTTGATCAGAGTTAAGTAGAGTAGATGAGATGGAGTTATCTTGTGAAGAGATATCCACAAACTAGAGTAGAGGGGATAGATTTTTCTTGTGGAAAGAGATCCACAAACCAGAACAATGGGGACAGAGGTCTCCTGTGGATAGAGATCCAAAAATTTGAGCATAGGGGATTGGTGTCTCATTTGAATAGAGGTCTATAAACATTATAATAGGGATTTGATTCCCAAAATATTCATTGAGAAAATTTATAAAGAATATTTTCTTCGTGGACATAACCCACATTGGGTGAACCACGTTAAATCATGTCTCTCATGTGTGTGATGAAGTGTGCATTGTTTACAACTTTGATATTATTGATGTTATCATTTGGATTAAAAAGTAAAAAAATTATCTTATAATGTTCACACCCCCTCTCAGTATAAGCTTATGTTCTTCACCTTCATGCCCTCCTATTCAACAACCAAAAAAGACCTTTAAAATTAGTTGACAACACCACCCTGCATTCCTTGCACACTAGATTATGTCCTGTGTAGCACATATTGTCCAATTATGACAAGGAGAGAAAAGAATAGCCATGTATTGGAGTTTTATTGTGATGCATATTTATTAGAACACCATAAAAGCATCTATCCTACCTTGGATTCCATCCCTATCGTCATTGAGCCCTGCCACTACTCTTGACCAACACTTGTGTCAACAAACCCAAATATACCCACCTTGCACTCTAGCATACCTCTGTTAGTTTTGGTGTGCACATCTTAGAAAAATACCCTTGCTTGTTCTATTGCTCGACCCCAATCCATGATCTTCACATTATTAGTTTAACAGACCAACTCCATTTCTTCTCTTTAGTTACTTTACAGATATTCGAGTGCCCATCATCTTCAAGCTTTCATAACTTTGCTAATGGCTTTGATCCATATATGGGATCTACACACCAATTGGCCGTTAGCGATGGATCATAGAACTAAATTAAAAGAAGTTAAAAAATGTAATACAATGGATTATGAATTAGATCAACTTTGAGTGCCCCTTGTGCCAATGGAGCAAACCGCAAACACGGGTAGCTTCTTTTATTTTTTCACCATCGCATTGCTCAACATGACCCTAAATCTGCCATAGGGAGGACATATGTGGCTTCCTCATGATGCATCAAATGGCACATATTCAAATTCAATATCCCACATGTCATGTGGGTGGACTCATTAAAGTCCATTTAATTTATTTTGTTCTTATAATTTCATGTAAGTGAAATAGGAGGCCATGTAATATTTTAAACCTACCAGAATATTTTAAAGAATATTTTGTGACACCCTTTGTTGGAGGAAAAATCATCCCACATTTTATTTTTCTTGGTGAGAATTTGTCTTTCTCATGATTTGAGGCATCAATTGCTTTCCAAGTATAGTCTTATATATACTCATTGGAAAGCATTTTCCAAGGTCGATCTAGTGTCAACATAATTTTACATTTTTGTAACCATCTACTATGTCTTGTATTGCATAAAAGTCCTCATTTCCAAAACTACTTTCAAACATTGTTGTATCATGGAGTGCATTCTCACTAGTACCTGACACTCCTCAAAACAATGCGAGTGAACCTCATAAATAATTACCTACTGATGAGGCCTGGAAATGCCTCAATCATAACATGTTTTGAACACTGAAATTGCCTATAAAATCTTATGTTTAATCTAATATGCTAGTTAAGTTAATTCAATATGTTGTATATTAACTATTTGCATGATGAATGTATCTGAAATACTATATTTTGATTTTTACAGCTTTTTGTATAAGTTTTATGTTGTTTTGTTATGACTTTCTAAATGAGATATGCTTATATTGATAGCAGCATTTCACTAATCATGTTTTGATATGTCTCAAGCATTCATTTTACCTAAATATGGCAACAGTTCAAGAAAACTATTACTATGCAGCAAAAACTAGGTTTTCCCATGTAAATTCCAGCCAGCTGCCAATGAATGGCAAGGCATGGAATTCACATGTGGAAAGATATGAAGACCATTGGAATCTGATCCTGAGAAGTAACCCACATGAGAAATACAGAAGAAATCATTTAAGGAGCCCACATTTGTTCATTCCGAAGTCTCTTTAGAATGAATAGATATCTTCAGAATGAGAATTGTAATATCTTCAAAATGAGCGGATCTTCAGAATGAGAACTGTAATATCTTCAGAATGAGCGGATCTTCGGAATGAGAACTGTAGTATCTTCGAAATGAGCGGATATTTGGAATGAGAACTGTAGTATCTTCGGAATGAGCCACTTATCTTCGAATGAAAACAGAATGTGCTTTTTGACTTATTGACCAAATTTTGACGTTGGAAAAAGGGAAATAAATATTGAAAAGGGTAAGGGAAAATATCTTAGATCTGACTTTGCCGTCCTTGCTGACCAAAGCCACCATTTATGGAAAGATCAAATTTGATCTTCTTTTTAGGATAAAACCAGGAATTATTGCAGCATAATAGGATTAGATCTTTTGAGATATTCTCAGCTTGTTAGTAGATCTTAGGACATCTATAAATATGGCTCTCGTTCAGGTTGAGCTAGTAGGAGGTAGGAAGTAGAGAGAGTGGAATAGAAGATAGAGAAATCAGAGAATAATAGGTGATAATCAGAAAGTGACTATTACAGTCCTGTAATAGTTTTCAGCAGCATTATTGTAACCATGTTCTTGAATCAATAAAAGTATAATGTTTATATTTTATATTGCTTGTAAATGAGTGTGATTAAGATCTAAAGAGAGAGAGACTCATACCTTCTTCTAGACAAAGAGACTGGCCACTTCCAGACCTAGGAGGAGGACTAACAACAGGTTTTTATTCTGATTTTGCTGCAGCAGAATGAGTTGTAGAACTTGTCCTTTCATTCCTTTGTAAACAACTAATGATATTTGCCATCTTAGCTTATTTTATGTTTTGTGATTAATGATTTGGTTGTAATCTCCACTTTCAGCAAATCTTTCAATTTATTGCAAACTTTCATTTTCAAAATTTACTGTTTTATGTAATTTCCTGCATTTTATGTTTTGTTGTCAACCCCTGCACAAAAGATTGACAACCTTCTGTTATAGAGCCTTGACAGTTTTATTTCCATGTCAGAAGTAGATTTTCATTGCTGCAAAAGTAAATAGATTTCCTTTTTGCAATTAGAATCAGACTTTTAATTCTGCAACTATTATTTCTGCAACATAATTAGGTCTCATTATGCAAATTGTAATTAGGACTTCATTTCTACAGTTAATGATTAGTTTCCAATTCTGCAACTTAGATTAAGGTTTAATTCATGCAATTTAGAGATATGAATGTCCTAAATCCTCCACATAATCAGTTTCACCAATAAGACTTGTTGCTTTAGATTGACCTAAGTTATAACCCTATTCACCCCTTCTTTCATAGATAGCCTTGTACACAGCCCTGGATTGACAAATTCATTGAGAATTAATGATGTGTATAACGACAACGCATCACCTACTCTATTGTACTTGGTGATTGCAATGATTGGTTATCCATGCAATCCTATAGGATGAGAAGGTTCCCTAAGGAAACTTGTAGTTGATCCATGCATGCTCTTCTTCGAGCAATTATATCCTATCAAAATAATCCACCTTCGACATCAGAGACTATTTTGGAAGTAAATTATCCTCTAGACCATAGCCCTTGCATTTGGGTACTCCTACATATGAAGTTGTCTTTGGAGATGTTCATGACCATGACCCTTTTTTTGTAATTAACAAGCATCACAGGGGTACTACAAATGAATTTGTCATTGTCTCTTCCTTCACAAGACCACGATACTTTTATGTGATCAACATACATTACATGGGTACTCTTACAATTGAAGTTGTCTTTGCCCTCTAGCGGCTTGTCTCTCTCAATGGATTTCAGCATTTCTACATTGGCTCATATAATCACAAGTAAGACTCACTGGATCCCTCATCCTTGATTATCTCAAATCTTTTCTTCCTCATATTTTTGAACACATTGGAGTCCAATGATTTTGTTGTTGGGAGGAATTATAGGGAATTTTATGTAAAGTTAATGTAATATATAATTTATAGTACTAACATTAAAATTATAGGTGCATAATATTTATTTTATATGCATCATTCATTTTATTTGACAAACAAATATTGGGAAAAAAAGATATTTAGATTTACAAGAGTGACATTGGGATGGTTCTTGCCTAGCCGTCAATTAATATGATCTTATCTGTAAGGGATTGCTCCATGCCTATAAAATGAGATCTTGGTAATATAGAAAGACATGTTTTGTATTGTAAAATAATTTCCATATCAACCTATTTGAGACAAGATACATGAAAGATAGGATGGATGCGGGACGCTGGTGGAAGCTGCAATTGATATGCCACTTCACCAATGTGATGAACTACTTTGTAGGGTCCATAAAATAGAAGACCCAACTTTTGACTGGACTTGATCTTCAAGGACAATTGCTTATAGAGTTGCAGGTGCAAAAAGACCATATCACATATGATAAATTATAGTTCAAAATTTTGTGAATCCTATTATTGCTTCATGTAGTTTTGGGATTGGGTCAAATTATATTTAAGAAGCTAAAACACAAGCCATCATTTTGTTGAGCAAGGTGCAGCGACAGTATTGTCATTGTTGTCAACACAGTCAAATAGATCGGTTGATGCAGTGGACAAGAGTTCAGAGGTTACTCAGAGTATGTACAGTGATGTTAAATGCTTATGAAGATGTTTACCCACCTTTTTGCATATTTTCCAAGAAGACCGAAGTGGCCCATATGCTAAAGATCAAAGAAAAAGCAAAACACCGCAAAGAAAAAAGTGTCACGATATTGCGACATGTATTTTCGTGGTCCAAAGCAAAGAGAAAGAGCAAGAAGGAAAAAGTGTCGCGATATCGCGACATGTCACATTTTTGTGACTCAAAAAGGGCAGGCAGGCAGAGAAACAAAAGTGTCGCGATATCGTGACATATCGCATTTTTACGACTCAAAAAGGGCAGGCAGGTAGAGAAACAAAAGTGTCGCGATATCGCGACATGTCGCATTTTCGCGACTAAAAAAGGGCAGGCAGCAGAGAAAAAAAAGTGTCGTGATATCGTGACATGTCGCATTTTTGTGACTCAAAAAGGACAGGCAGGCAGAGAAACAAAAGTGTCGTGATATCGCGACATGTTGCATTTTCGCCAAAGGAACAGAGTAGTTGACAATGCGTCTGATATTAGTGATGAACATCGGGATGGTGAAACTGAAGACTGTATAGTGATGTGGACCCATAAGGAATCTTTAATGATTTGAAATCATTTAAGATGGTCGTTACACATGAAAAGAAGCGAACGCATGCCCATGTGGAGAAAAGGAAACGAAGGGCCAAAAAATAGAAACGAAAAGCCTTTTTTGGAAACCAAAACACATGCATGCATAAGGGAAAAAGAAAATGAACAGTCATGCAAGGAGAAAATGAACAATCATGCAAAGAGAAAACGAACAGACATGCAAAGAAAAAATGAACAGTCATGCAAGGAGAAAACGAACAGTCATCGAAGGAGAAAACGAATAGTTATCGAAGGAGAAAACGAACAGTCATGACTGAGAAAATAGTCATGGTAGGAGAATATGGTGTCAATTATTTGCATGTGACGTGTTTGACGAAATGCCTTCTAAATATATACAAAAGGAGTTACATAAAGGAGTTACAATTGACAAGTGGCATATGAGAATATGAAAGAAGGTGTTACAATTGACAAGTGGCGTATGAGAATATGAAAGAAGGAGTTACAATTGAAGTTACAAAGAGAAAGGATAGTTATAAAAGGAGTGTTGCTTGGAGAATTTTAATTAGGGGATTTTATTTTGTGAAGTGTGATAAGTGTGTGTGTTTTGTGAATTGTGGGAGATGTTGGGTAAGCAATAGACCAGTCAGGATCTTGTAAAAGTGAAGGCATTTTTATGTCAATCTTCTAGTTTCAAAATTGAAGTCCAAGTTGGTGCTTGGCATCAGGGGTTGGTGCTCCTTCCAGTTGGTGCTTTGCAAAGGCTAAATTTGGATGGGAGTCCAAACAATCATTTTGAGGAGTAGTCAAATCAGTGAACCTCGGTACATCTTGTGTTGTGTGATTTTATCTTGATATACTTGCTTTATTTGATTTTAAGTTTTCATTGTTTCGGCTTTAAGAGTTGAAGATTTAAGTTTTAAAGAGCTACACTGATTCACCCCCCCTTCTCAGTGTCATTGTGAGACTAACAATTGGTATCAGAGCGAGGTTCCTGAACAAGCTTAACCGGCTAGGGTGATCTTTGAAGTGACATAATGGCAGGTGGTGAAGGCTTCTTATCAAACAAAACAACATTGTTTGACGGAACTAATTACGCATTTTGGAGACTCAGGATGCAGATATATATTTGTGCTTTGGGATACGACATTTGGGATTCAGTAGATAGTGGATACACAATACCCACCACTTCTCCAACCGATGCTGTCGGTAAGAAACTATTTGAGAATAACTCAAAAGCAAAGAATGCTATCATGTGCGGATTAGTGGATAGTGAACTGGTAAAAATTATGAGTTGTAAAACAACAAAAGAAATATGGGACAAACTGAGGAGCATTCATGAAGGAGACGTTAAGATCAAGGAGGCCAAGTTACAAACACATCGAGCTCAGTTCGAAGTATTAAATATGAATGACAATGAGAACATAGAGGCATATATGTTGAGAGTTAATGAAGTCATTAATGCGATTAGAGGACTCGACGAGGAAATCAAAGATTCTGTCATCATGAAAAAGGTATTAAGATATCTTCCCCAAAGATTTAATTCTAAAGTTTCAGCTATAGAAGAAGCTAAAGATCTAAATTCTTTTAGTATGGATGAGATGCATGGTTCTTTGACTGCATATGAGATGAGAATAGGAAAATCTAAACCCATAGATAGAGAAGTTGCTTTTAAAGCCCATAAAAATATGAAAGCAAAACAAGAATCCGAGGAAGAAGAGACATTAGATGAAAAGGAAGCAAATTTTGTTCGAAAAATAAAAAGGAGAAAAAAAAATACAGAGGAAAGTTACCATTTAAATATTTCAATTGTGGAGGCGTTGGGCATTTTGCAGCTAAATGTCCACTTAATGAGAAGAACAAAAGTGATGAAGGATCGCACCAAGAAAGAAGTGACTGGAAGAAAAAAACAAATTTCAAAAAAGACAACTTCAAGAAGAAAAGTTTCATCTCCAAGAATGTCAATTCATCAGAAGACAACTGCGGTGAGGATTCTGAAAAGGAAATAGGTGAAGCTCTTTTCATGGCACTCAAAGAAGAAAAAATAAAAAAATAACAGGAATGTGATGAAGAAGAAATTGATGCAGAAGTAAATTTGGAAGAGGAACTAATTGCAGCTCTGGATGAATTGAAGATAGAAAGAAAAAAGAATAAAGAAATTTCAAGAAAGCTTGAGGATGCAAATGAAATCATAACCAATTTGAAAGTACAGATAGAAGAATCCAAGAAAATATCTGAAGATCTCGAAGTGCAAATAACCATGAAAATAGATTATTGCTACAAGCTAGAAGAAGAGACTATTGGTTTAAGGATGCAGATAGAAGAGATGAATCGTAAAATTAGTTGTCATCACAAACGTGAAGAAAGTTCTAGGAATCTGGATAAGATCATAAATAACCAAAGGACTACAGACATCAAATTTGGTTTGGGCTTTGACGAAGGAGAATCATAAAATGGATCAAAGAATGAAGATAAGAAACAGGTTGATCAAGAAAAATTGACTCATGCAAAAGAAAGCAATAATGCAAGGCACGAAAGGAGAATTGACAATGATGGATTCACCAATGTCACACATCAAAGAAGAAGAAGATTTATGACTCCTACGACAACATGGCAAAGACCATCACCCAGGTTCAATCATCTCTTTTCGGGTTACTTGTTTTAAATGCAATGGTTATGGACATAAGATTTCGTATTGCAAGTATAACGTAGGACCAAGGAATTTTACTAGAAAGAATGTTTTTTCACCTTTGATGGATTATGCAGTAGAATGTTATAACTGTCATAAGTTTGGGCACATTGCAAGAAATTGTCGAAGTATATTTGCATCAAATCAATTTCAGGGAAGAAAATTTCAACCAAATGGAATGAGACAAAATAGAAAATTTCTCAAAAAACATGCACAAGCTACTGAAAAAGAAAAGTCAAAACAAGAGCCCAAAACTGTAATCAAACCAGAGTGGAAAGAAAAAGGTCGATCTAAGGAAGAAAAGGAATCCATGATCATACAAACAACATTTAAAGCACAAAATAAATCTGCACCATGGATACTTGATAGTGGATGCTCCAGTCATATGACAGGTGACAAACAAAAATTTGAGAAGCTACAACAATATGAAGGTGGTTTAGTAAAATTTGGAAATAATGATGGAGCTAAAATAGTTGGCAAAGGATCAGTTAAGATCAGTGATGAAAAAATCAAGTCAAAAGAAGTCTTGTTTGTGGTTGGTCTGAAGCATAACTTGTTGAGCGTAAGTCAGATTTGTGATAGAGGTCATGAAGTGATTTTTAAGGAGCAAGGTTGTGAAGTCTGAAAAGCAAATAGTGGAAAGTTGATAGCAACTAGATCGAGGACATCTGGCAACCTGTACACTCTCTCAGAGACTTCAGAAGGAGCTTGCTTGATTGGACAAGAAGAAGAAAATTGGTTGTGGCACAAGAGGCTCGATCATATCAGTTTTGACAATCTAGTAAAAATCAGCTCAAAAAAGGTAGTGAGAGATATTACCACCATTGGAAAACCATCAAATAGCATTTGTGCTTCATGCCAAAATGGGAAGCAAACTAGAGTCTCATTTAAAATAAAAGAGTACTACACAAGCAAACCTTTGGAACTAATACATACTAATTTATGTGGACCCATGAGAACGCAAAGCATAAATGGTGACAAATATTTTATGTTGTGTATAGATGACTATTACAGGATGACATGGGTACTATTTTTGAAGCATAAATCAGAAGCTTTTGAGATGTTTAAAGTTTTCAAAAACCAAATTGAGAATCAAACAGAAAAATGGATTAAATATTTAAGATCAGATAGAGGAGGAGAGTTCATTTCAGAGGATTTTACAAAGTACTGTGAAAAATGTGGTATTAAAAGACAATTTTCAGCAGCCAGGACACCTCAGTAGAATGGTGTGGTAGAAAGAAAGAACAAGACAGTGCAGGAAATGGCACGAACTATGTTGATTGAGAGCAAAGTAGCAGAAATATTTTGGAAAGAGGCAGTCCATACTGCGGTATACATCCAAAATAGGTGCATGTTGAGGCTGCATGAAAGCAAAACTCCTTATGAGTTGTGGTTTGGTAAAAAGGCAACAGTAAGATACTTTAAAGTTTTTGGCAGCAAGTGTTACATCAAAAGAACTGAAGAAAACCTTGGTAAGTTTGAAGATAGAGCTGATGAAGGTATTTTTCTTGGCTATTCGTCAAAAAGAAAAGCTTACAAATGCTACAACAAGAAGCTAAGGAAAATTATGGATAGTGCCGATGTTAAAGTTGATGAAGATAGGGAACGAGTAATTAGCTATGAAGAGAACTACCCAATTTATGAAGAGGTTATTGAAGGAGATGAGGAAAAGGAAATGAAAAAGAAACAAAAAATTGACTCAGATGATTCAAATAGTGATTCGAAAGTGGAAGAAAATAAGAAATTCAAAATAGGCAACTGGCAGAAAGATCATCCTAGAGAGCAAATAATTGGAGACCCCATAGTTGGTGTTCAGACAAGAAGAAGAGTAGTAAGCAACTACTCTCTATTATCCGGCATTGAGCCCAAAAATGTTGCTGACGCAAGCAAATATGAAAGTTGGATGAAGGCAATAAATGAAGAATTAGATTAGATAGAGAAAAACAAAACTTGGGAGTTAGTACCAAGACCTACAAATAAAAATATAATCGGTACTAAATGGATCTTTCAAAAGAAATTGAATGAATATGGATAGGTAGTCAGGAATAAAGCAAGATTGGTATGTAAAGGCTATGCACAAGTTGAAGGTATTGACTTTGAGGAAACCTTTGCACCTGTGGTTAGACTAGAGGCAATTATAATGTTTTTGGCTTTAGCAGTTTACAAGAATTTCAAAGTTTATCAAATGGATGTGAAATCAACATTTTTGAATGGGAAACTCGAAGAAGAGGTTTATATTGAGCAGCCAGATGGTTTCCAACTTGGTGATGATCCCAAATTGGTTTACAAGTTGAAGAAAGCATTATATGGCTTAAAACAGGCACCTCGAGCATGGTATGTAAGGCTAGACAACTATCTTACTCAACAAGGGTTCAAGAAAGGTATGGTGGATAGTAATTTGTATGTCAAAATAGAAAATGGCCATCTTATTGTTCTTGTTGTATACGTAGATGATATCATATTTGGCAGCAGCAAAGATGAGTCGTGTAAAGATTTAGCAAATAAGATACAAAAAGAATTTGAAATGTCAATGATTAGTGAACTTTCGTATTTCCTCGGGTTGCAAGTTAATCATAATGAAAAGGGCATATTTATTTCTCAAATTAAATATGTGAAAAAGATACTAAAAAAGTTCACAATGGAGGATTGTAAGCCAGTTAGCACTCCCATCATGACAGGTTGCAAGGTGAGCAAGGATGAAAAATCTCCACATGTTGATCAAACCATGTACAAATCTATGATTGGGAGCTTACTGTACTTGACAGCTACCAAACCAGATATTTTGCAGGCAGTACGCATGGTAGCACGATTTCAGGCTAGTCCCAAGGAGACTCATGTGACAGCAGTGAAGAGGATTCTTCGGTACCTCAAGGGTACTATGGAGTATGGGTTATGGTATCCGAAAGGTAAGGACTTCACCCTTATTGCGTATTCAGATGCAGATTGGGCAAGATGTGTAGATGATAGAAAGAGTACTAGTGGAGGTGCATTCTATCTTGGAGACAGGTTGGTTGCGTGGCACAGTAAGAAATAATAGTCAGTCTCCTTATCTACAGTAGAGGCAAAATATATTGCAGCGACAACGTGTTGTACGCAGGTATTATGGATGAAAAAAACCCTGAAAGATCTTGGTATTAACTTTAGTGAGCCAATTTTAGTTAAGTGTGATAACACCAGTGCCATTAACATCTTAAAGAATCCGGTTATGCATGCTCGCACAAAACATATTGCTATCCGATATCACTTTTTGAAGGAGAAAGTTGCGGAAGGTGAGGTTAAGTTGGATTTTGTTCCAACAACAGAGCAAGTAGCGGATATCTTCACAAAACAATTGCCCAAGGAAGTCTTTGAGTACCTTCGCAATAAATTGGGAGTGGTCACACTTCCCAAGAATTGACTAGCTATCGGGACCACAATCTCAGGGGGAGCATTTGTGTATTTGTTTATCTTTTTGCTCATGTTTGTGATTTTTGCTAAGTGTAATAATTTTTGCCTGAGAATGTTGTGCATGGACTCAGGGGGAGTTTGTAGCAGCCCTTTGGTATTGTTGTCAAAGGGGGAGAAGAGTTACAGGAAATTGCACGTGTGTTGCCAACAATTCCAAAGGGGGAGATTGTTGAGCAAGGTGTAGTGACAGTATTGTCATTGTTGTCAACACAGTAAGATAGATCGGTTGATGCAGTGGATAGGAGTTTAGAGGTTACTCAGAGTATGTACAGTGATGTTAAATGCTTATGAGGATGTTTACCCATCTTTTTGCATATATTCCAAGAAGACCGAAGTGGCCCATATGCTAAAGATCAAAGAAAAAATAAAACATCGCAAAGAAAAAAGTGTCGCGATATCACGACATGTATTTTCATGGTCCAAAGCAAAGAGAAAGAGCAAGAAGAAAAAAGTGTCGTGATATCGCGACATTTCGCATTTTCACGACTCAAAAAGTGGAGGCAGGTAGAGAAACAAAAGTGTCGCGATATCGCGACATGTCGCATTTTTGTGACTCAAAAAGGGCAGGCAGACAAAGAAACAAAAGTGTCGCGATATCGCGACATGTCGCATTTTCGTGACTCAAAAAGGGCAGGTAGACAGAGAAACAAAAGTGTCACGATATCTCGACTCAAAAAGGGTAGGCAAGCAGAGAAACAAAAGTGTCACGATATCGGGACATGTTGCATTTTCGCCAAAGGAACAGAGTAGTTGATAGTGCGTCTGATATTAGTGATGAACATCAGGATGGTGAAACTGAAGACTGCATAGTGACGTGGACCCATAAGGAATCTTTAATGATTTGAAATCATTTAAGATGGTCATTACACATGAAAAGAAGCGGACGCATGCCCATGTGGAGAAAAGGAAACGAAGGGCCACAAAATAGAAACGAAAAGCCTTTTTTTGGAAACCAAAACACATGCATGCATAAGGGAAAAAGAAAACGAACAGTCATGCAAAGAGAAGACGAACAGACATGCAAAGAGAAAACAAACAGTCATGCAAGGAGAAAATGAACAGTCATGAAGGAGAAAACGAACAATCATCGAAGGAGAAAACGAACAGTTATCGAAGGAGAAAACAAACAGTCATGAAGGAGAAAAAGAACAGTCATGACCAAGAAAACAAACAGTCATGGTAGGAGAATATGGTGTCAATTATTTGCATGTGACGTGTTTGACGAAATGCCTTCTAAATATATACAAAAGGAGTTACATAAAGGAGTTACAATTGACAAGTGGCGTATGAGAATATGAAAGAAGGTGTTACAATTGACAAGTGGCGTATGAGAATATGAAAGGAGTTACAATTGGAGTTACAAAGAGAAAGGATAGTTATAAAAGGAGTGTTGCTTGGAGAATTTTAATTAGGGGATTTTATTTTGTGAAGTGCGATAAGTGTGTGTGTTTTGTGAATTGTGGGAGATGTTGGGTAATCAATAGACCAGTCAGGGTCTTGTAAAAGTGAAGGCATTTTTATGTCAATCTTCTAGTTTCAAAATTGAAGTCCAAGTTGGTGCTTGGCATCAGGGGTTGGTGCTCCTTCCAGTTGGTGCTGGTAAATCAGCGGTTGATGCTCCTTCTAGTGGGTTCTGGTAAATTAATTATAAAGTTGGTGCTTTGCAAAGGATGGATTTGGATGGGAGTCCAAACAATCATTTTGAGGAGTAGCCAAATCGGTGAACCTCGGTACATATTGTGTTGTGTGATGTTCTCTTGTTATACTTGCTTTATTTGGTTTTAAGTTTTCATTGTTTCGGCTTTAAGAGTTGAAGATTTAAGTTTTAAAGAGCTACACTGATTCACCCCCCCTTCTCAGTGTCATTGTGAGACTAACACATTTCTATAATAAATCATGTAACTAGGCAACCTTGGAGAATCCTAGACATAGTTTACCATTGATGGAGGTTTTTGACCATACAATGCTTCAAATGGGAACATCTTGAGGATGAATGGTAAGAAGTATTGTACCACCATTTAGCTAATGACAGGTAATGAACCCAATGATACTGCTTTTATTGAGCAAAACAATAGAGGCAAGTACCCAAATACTTATTAAAAAATCTTTCTATGACCATCCAATTGAGGGTGATAAGAAGAGGACATACTCAACTACTTACCACTAATATGAAACAATTATTTCCAAAATTTACTAGTGAAGACAAGGTCACGATCACTCACAATGATCTTGGGTATACCTTGTAATTTAAAAACAAAATCAAGAAATACCTTGACCACGTTACTTGCTAAATAGGAATGTTGCAATGTAAAGAAATAAGTATACTTGAAAAGGTAATCTACTACTACAAAGATAATTGTTTTACCTTCAAATTTGGGAAGGCCCTAAATGAAATCCATGGATATATGCTCCTATTGGTGGTCAGGGATAGGCAAGGGTTGCAACAATCCAGTAGATTTAACTATTTTCCCCTTGTTACATTGACACACCTCACAATTGGCCACAAAAGTCTTGATATTTTTAATCTTTTCCAAGAAAAAAATGCTTCACCTGTTGATATATTTTCAAGAATCCTGAATTTCCTACCAAAGGAGATGGATGCAATTCTTAGAGGTCATTTGTCTTAATAGTCAAGGACTAAGTAAGATAAATGTAATCTTTTTTGGGCTAAGCACTCCATCAGTTTATGAGAAACAAGAATGTAGTGATGATCCGTCCTCCATTTCTTGAATGATTCGAGCAGTCTTTGGGTCAAAAAGCCAATACTCATGAAATTGAGAAAGATATGTGGAATAGGACTGGAGATCACATTGACAACAACATATCATATTTGCGAGATAAAACATTAGTCACCACATTATTCTTTCATTTCTTGTATTCATTGATAAAATCATACCCTAAAAGCTTGGCCATCCATTTATTCTATTTAGGGCATGAGATATGTTGCTCTAAGAAATTATTAAGGCCACTATGGTTGGTCTTGATGATGAAGAAACACCTGAACCAATAAGACATTTATTTCTCTACAACATGCAAAACATCTAAGTTTCCTTCTTATAAGTGGATAGTCCTAGATTCTTGCTCGAAGTTCTTTATTTTCAAAGGTTTATGGGGGTCCATATTGCATTAAAACATCTCCAATACCTATTTAGAAGCATCATACTTAATGAAAAAAGGTTTTCTAAAGTCAGGAGTGGCCAAAAAAAGAGTGGTACACATAACTTCTCTAAGGGCTTAGAAGGATTGGGAAGTGACTTCAAACCAAACAAAGGCATATTTTTTAGTGAAAGCAGTGATAGGAGCGAGAATATTGCCATATTCAATGAAAAATTTTGTGTAGTAGCTTGAGTCTTAAAATTCGACAAAGTTTTTTAATAGATTTGGACAAGGACCAATCTTGCATATCTTTGATCTTGTTAGGATCTACTTTGACTCTTTCTTGAATTACTAAATATCCCAAATATTCTAACTCCTAGACCCCAAAGGAACATTTGGACTTTTTGACAATTTTTTTTTCTTTGTAATAGGTGAAATTTGTCCACATAAACTAAATCATCCTCCTAGGACTTGATATAAATTAATCTATCATTAAAGAAAACCATAACAAACTTTCAAAGAAAAGGATGAAATATAGAGTTCATGAGACTTTAGAAAGTGGAAGGAGCATTACATTATGTATCCTACAACTGTAACTCATAGTGGCATATGATATTGTATGTAAAGTGGACCACATATTTAGAAGTGAGCCACATGTTAAGTTAGATATAGGTAGGAGTGTGTGTCATAGAATCATGTATATAATCGCTTTAGAATCATAAATGTAATCATCATAGAATATGTAGTCAAGAATATTGTCATAGAATAGTGTCATAACATATTGTCATGGAATATTAGGAATTATGCTTGTAAATATTATAAAAAGAGAAGGATGTAACCCTCATGGGGCTAGTGAAGAATTTTCATATTTGTAAGGAGGTTGACCTCTTGAAGAGGCTAGCGATAGTAATATTATTTCTCCCAAATTCCTACAATTACTATCATTGTGAAAATTCACTACATGGAAAAGGAATTTTGCCTTGGCTAAATTTTATAAGTTAGCCTTGGTAGAAGGAAGATCAATAGAAGAAGAATATTTAGAGCAATGTGCACCTTCAATTTTATGATCTATAATAGGTGCTAAGTTGGCAAGTAAGGGAGGTGATAAAAGTTTTAAGCAACACATGTCGTCTGATCTTTTGATCAATGATCGATGTTAATTAGAAAGAAGCAAGGTTAAAAAAGCTTTTTAAATATTTACACACCATTAATTAGTTTAATTTAACGATGAGCACTAATTTTGAATTAGAATGAGTTTTGAAAGGAGCAAAGGAGCGCACACTATCGATCTTCTAGATCTACGATATACGTTGATTTAAAAAAAAAATAAAGAAGGAACCTTAGAGTTTTGTGAGTCATTGATTTTCCATCTAATGGCCTATGCCATATCATAAACTACCAACACAGTTGTCATGATAAGATCCCATAATTGTTCAAGACCTAAACATGTGGTAAGCACATTAGCGCCCCATAGAGGAAGTAAAAATTTATCCCATCCAAACCCACATTCAAAAGAGATCCATCATAAATATTGAACAAAATAAGATCTAATGACCCATAGGTATTGGAGGAAGAGGCTGAGATACTTAGATCATAAATCTTAGACAACCACCCGATTTTAGCAATCAACGGTCCGAGGAGGGATACACGAATAGGAAAATGTGCAGGTGGAGCTCTACCACCTATCTAAACAGAGGAGAAACATATTGGGCCAATAGGTCTTAGTTTTGGAAAAGGTAAGAACATTCGTTCAAAGATAACATTCACACACAATCTCCTAGGAGAAGGGCTCATAAATGTAAGTTGTAGAAGAACATTGAGTTTACCTATTGATACTATTTAGTTATGAAATTCTAGGAAAATCAATTGACATCTTAAATATAGCAACGATGAATCTAGAGACCCTAAACTCTTCAACATTGGTGGCTTTAGTTCTAGAGACCTTGAGAACACCAACATTGAATGCATATCAATCTCTTGGTTGACTTGGGGAGGAAATTTTGGGTTACTTGTGTATTTGTTTTAGGGGAAAAAACCCTAGTACTTATATAATAGTGATTTTATTTTCATTGAAGACATTAGAATCTACTCATGCCTAATATATGGTCTTGTGTGTATTTTCCTTTCACCTTTTCATATGTGTATAAGTTGGACTCAAGCCTTGAGTTATTTTGTTAAAGAGCATCAAACCTATTTTGTTCTAGCATCTTCGTAAACAAAAATTTATGGTGAATAAAGAAATTTGTGATTAATTTTGCTTTGTCTTGGTTGTAATATTCATATCATATTGACTACTTAGATGTAATATTGAGATCATGTTCACTTTCTAGCTGTTAGTAAATTATGAATGTGTTCATTTCATTTCGCTTATGCATGAAAGAATATTTGATCTTGGTGCATCACCTCTTGTTAGTAGAATGCAAGTAGTGTAGAAATAGTGCACCCAAGATCATATTCAATAAGGATTCGATCTCAAAAAAATCTTGAAGGTTTCTTTGTGAGTTCTCACACCACTTGCAAATTTTTCCACTATGTTGATCCATGCGAGGTATGAGTGTTTGGTGTGTTTGGCTATCACTGTATATGATCGAGCTATTTTGAGATGATAATAGTTTATTGGCATGCCTGGTGGGATGAGCTTAACACTTTATCCAACACAAAGAAGATATATCACCTCAGTGTAGCAATAATTTTGATTGGCACACCTTGATCAAGTTTGATTGAGATTATGGTGAATATTTTAGTCTATTTGCTTATTGAGGCATAAAAAATTCACTCGATGACTCCACTAAAGAAGAAATACCCAAAAATTTATGAGCACAAGACTCACTATTAGGTCCTACATAAAAGCAAGTATACAAATGCTAGTGCCACCCTTGAACCAAAATCTCAAAAGGAAAATCCAACATCATAACATAATTGGGCAACAAAACCAACCTCCTAGAAGATACCAAGGCTAGAATGACAAAGGCCCTCTAAAACCATCTATTTCTCCTACTACATGGGACCTCATTCTAAACTAGACACTCAAAACATTGCCATACTTCACTAGAGAGGATGCTACCACACCTTTAGAGAATCTACATCACATGGTGAACCTGTGTGCAATCCACAATATTGGAGAGTAGAATGTGGCCCTTATATTTTTGGCTACATATTTTGAAGGGAGAGTGCAAGAGTGGTATATCTGCCTCACACCCCACTTCATTGAAATTTAGGACCAAATCACTCACATGCTAGTGGATAGTTTTAAAGAAAAGGTATATGGTGTTTCTCTCTTGGAGCAATTGAAGAACATAAAGAGAGCATCCATAGAGACAATGGATGATTTTAATGCTTAATTCCATAAGATCTGTATAATCCTTGATGATATTAAAACCCTTTCAAGCATGTATTTTATCTATTGTTTGAAATATTTGAATTCAGATATAGCCATGATGATCAAGTATAGGGGAGGAAACTCTTTGTCTATGGATTATGGAATAGCCATCCAAGCAAATAATTATTAATCCAGATCAAAAGGCTATCTCCTAGACCCCTCATGCCATTGTTTCCCAATATTCGAATGCCATATCATCCACCTCCAATAATCTAGCCTACAATTTTCTAGCCCACTTTTATTATGAATCCTGAAAGCGTTTAGGCTTTTATCCCTACTCCTAGATATCCCTCCACAAGCCCTTATTCCTTCCTAGAATGAGACGATATGAGGAATTTGCTATAGATAGTCTCCAACGAGGTCATATACCTTAAGAGATAATAGAGTGCCCAAAAATTTCAATATCAAAATTATTTGAGACCTCCCTTCTAGCATAATAGCCATGGTTATAGGCCTCCCCTAAATGGATACCATAGATTCCCTCTAACCCAATGAGGGATGGAGTCACCATGAAGAACAACTACATGGAGGACCCTAATGCATGGTATTGCCCCTACCCTAATTCCCATCCTCCCAATACTTATCTCGAAGGAGAACCTTAGTAGACCATGGTTGCATCCATTGAAGTTGTGCATGCCCAACCATCAACCTCTTACTCAAAATTAGATACATAAATACAAAGTGAAACCTCTCCTATCCAACGACCAAATCCTCTCCTTGGTACAAGTTCCTCAACTATAAAGTAAACTCTAATAACCTATGATGAGGAAGAGCTATATGTTGTGTCTAATAGAGCCGGTACTTCAACACCTAACAAGCTACAAGTCGAATCAAACTATATGCCAAAGCTAAGAGGAAGGTAATAGAAGAATGAGGGAAGGTTAGTCAAATAGGTCTAAATGCCTAAATCAAGCTTATGGATCTTGGAAAAGGAGTTTTCTCTTCAGCCATGTCTAATCAGAATGTACAAAACCCTTGACAATCACAAATAAAAATATCTCTAAAGCTCCAAGGTAGCGCACACTGATTCCTGAGCTAGTTAGAGCTCCCCAACTTGTTGTAGAGAGGTCTAGGCCTCAAGGGTGCCAAACACAACTTAAAATATCTACTCTAATGGATCACTCAATGTGGTAGACCATCTAAAGAACTTTACTATGACCATGTATCTCTAGGATATCCTATCGATGCATAAGCAAATGCAAAAATTGGAAGAAGAACTGGAGAGACAAAGTGCACTAGGTAAGTAGAAGCCATCTATGGTCTTAAAGATATATGACCTTAAGGTGAAACAAGCCAATCCTATGTTATTTTACTTAACCTTGATCTATGGTGATAAACTTATTCATAACTACATGGTAGATTCTGGGTCAAGTACCTCAGTCATAATCCAAAGGGTAGCATATGCATTAGGGTTGGCATATGAACCTATCAACAAAGGGATGGTCTAGCTAGATGGAAATCCTATTTAGATTTTTGGACTGGTTTGGAGCCTTCCCCTTGTATTACAAGCTTGTCCCAATATCATAGCCCATTAAGATATAGCGGTGACTGAAATCTCAACTACTTTTGACATATGTCTATCAAGGGACTTCATTGCTAAGATAGGGGCTATTTATCCCTAGATTGGACACACATGCTACTTAGCACTAGATATGGTACCAAGATGAAGATTCCATTAGAACCCCTCCATATTCATCACATGGAGTATATATCATAAATCAAGTTAGATGCTAACCAGACCTACATAGCAGAGGAAGGGCAATCTAAATTGGACATATATATTAATAAAGTCTGATACTCTATTCCTAACGATTAGATGAATTAGTGGAAAATTGGTAATTGGGATCCTAATACCTATGAAGCCTTCAAACAAGCAAGTATGGGCTAAAGAGCTATTTGTCATTGCCTTGTTTTAAAAAATAAGGTTTTTTATTTTGATTTTATGTTTATTTTGTTTTATATGGTAGGTTTCATCTTTAGGTTCTCGAATCCACATTGTTGATTAGGGGCATCCTTTAATTCAAAAATCATGGATCATGGGCTCTTAGGAATTGCAAAAATAACTATAGGTTAATCCAAACCATCAAAGACCATCTATTGATCAAAATCAATGGACCACATGATTCCTAGGTGCCAAACGAAAACTTTTTCTTTTTGGGGTAACGATGGTCATTAGATCACTAAGTTAACAAAATACGTGGTAAGCTCATGCTAAACCATGATCCATCGAGGAAGATACCAACCTCAATTAATGCAATCCATTTAATAAAACCATTGACAAGCGATGATATTTGTTGAAAATAAAGTGCAAATAGACCTCGAGGTTTCAGTAGTCATTAGATCATCAAATATGAAGACACATGACAATCGCACACTAAATAAAAATTATCAAGAAAGACCTAAGTTTGAAATATTGTGAATCATCCAATTAAAACAAATCAATATATGACACAAGTTGCTAAGATATAAAGGACAAAAAAAACAACAAAGCAATGTGAGTTGTTCAATTAAAGCAATCTACGAGCAGTATGACATACATAAGGAACAAACACAAATAACTCCTTGAATCAACAGTAGCCATTGGATCATCAAGGTAAGGACACTTGGTAGACTCACACTCAATAATAGGTTGTGGAAGGACCAAATATAGATTAGCACAAGCCATCTAATTAAATCATCAATGGTCAATGCTATCTAATAAAACAAACAAGGATAGCCTTGGTTTCATGCAAATTTTTAGATCAATAAAGGAAGAGGATTCAAGAATTGTCTAACTTAGAATACTCCCTTGGCGATGCATACCACACTTAGCCAAATTGTATCTTGTAGAAAGCCTCCTACAATCTTCATCAAACATGTGGAAAGCATGTGCTAAGATAAAAAATCACTAGAGAAAATCCTTAGGCCAAGCAAAGATGAACCAACAAATCAAGATAATCAACAAATAGGGATTGTTGTGAGAACAAAAAAGATAAACTATTCATTTGAACAACACAAATTGTTTGAGTGGTCGATAAGGAAAACCCATAACCCATTTGATTAGTGAAAAGGGTAGTACACATTTCTTCATTGACCTTGCATGAAAAATAAAAATGAATCCATATAACATGAGTTAAAATGCAAAAATGTGGCAATGTCTTCTTCCAAATTTGCATGACGTGAATTCATTGCATTGGGAGGAGTGTCAAATCTCTTTGCACTAATTCTTCTAAAAATAGAAATAAATGCACATGATGTAAATTAATTATTGATGAGATGGTGGATTGGTTCCAAAGATAGAAATTTGGTGCTTGAAAATGGTGGCAGTATTTTTTGGATGGATCTATGCAAAAGGGAAAAATAATTTGGATAAGTAGATTTAATACTGAGAAGACGACAAACACTTCTTGCCCACTTTGCAAAGAGATGAAGTGAATTCATGTAATGTGAATTCAATGCGGGTGGTTACTTTGATCATTAAGAAGAAAATCCATAAAATGGTACCTCATATTTATTTTACCTTATTAATCCCTGAGCACTCAAGCACACAAGAGCCTAAGAAGGATGAAGAGAGTAGTTGCAAATATAATCTTGAGAAGACAAGTCCAATGGCATAGAAGTGTTTGAAACACCATGGAGTGTAGGCAGCAAATCCACCTCCCAGAAGAAGAAGAAGTGATCAAAGGGATTTGCTCAATTTTGATAGTTTTGACACAAGTGACAGTTTTCTCAAGTTTTACAAATCGTACAGGTAAGAGCAAACCGTACAGTAAGCGAAAAAACCATACAACTGGAATGGCAAATAATACAAGGCAATGGCAAATCATATAGGGTGCACCAAAATTCATCCAAATGCAAGGGAATGTAATTTCAGAGTGAAATGGCGCATATATTTTCTAGCTAAGGTGTTAAAATTAGTAAAAGCCAAATTAATGTATTTAGTTGTATATGGGCAGTTGTAAATAACTAATTGCCTCAGGAACAACTTTGGAATGACATAGGCAATGTTATATAAGGCCACATTTTCAAAATTAGAGGTATGGTTGCTAGAGTTAAGAGATAGTACTTGTAGTTGTTGATCCTCTGAGTTATTGCAATTACATTGATATATTTTTCCACACTGTAAACGAATCCATAGATATCAATGATCATAATTATGGTTGTGGACGACTGTGTACGATCTTGGTAATGAACAATGATTTGTTGATGAATATGATGTGTTTGTATTTTCTATTGACTGTTATAGATTAGTTTTATTCATTGTTACAATCCTGTGGTAGAATTTGGTACTGGTGAACTCTGGAGAATGATATAGAAGCATGGCAATAGAAAGGAAGATGTATTGAATGATATTGTATGATTTTTGGACATAATTAGACACATGGAATCTCTCAACAACCTGGTTAAGATGTTTTTCCTATTGCAGAGATTGCATTGATTGGTCTATTAAACCCTTACAAAACATCCTAGAGAGAGATTGGAGCAATGGAACATCTAGACTAGCATCAAGTTGTGTCGTTAGTTCATACAAATCATACATCGTTTTCCTTACAAATTATACAAAGCACTTTTATCCGATTTGGTAAAATAGGCGATCGAGAGAAACTTACCCGATTTGGAAGTTTTGGGAAATCGACTTGATCGATTACAAAACTGTGTACGGCAACCCCCAAAACCAAATATATTAGTTTTTCTGTGTGTAATATCGTACCATCTTCGACACTGTACGATTTGGGATCGTACAGTGTAGGCATTTGATGATCGTACAAGGTGATTATAGTTTGTACAAGGGTAGTTCGAGTGGGCATACGACCGTAAGATTTTGTAAGTGAGTTGGGTTTAACCTATTGATCATTCTTAGCCCTGGAAAATACCTCCCCACCAGGAATACTCCACCCCTGTGCTACATGGATAAGAAAAATACCAACACCTTCCCCCAAGCAATTAGATCCGGTCCATCCACTGCTTCTCTCGCAAGAGTGTCTATAATCTCTCCATCCATCTCTAGTCAAGAGACACTAGTCTGAGCTTCCCAAGTCACATCCATTGAGTTATTGAAGGATCTGATGGAGAAAGTCATGGACCTTAATTTATCTAATATGACCAAGAACCTAAGGGAAGGGGTGCTACAAAGGTTCAACCAAAGAGACCCTAAGTCCTTTAGAGCATAAATATAGAGTAGCACCCTTGCGCAATACATGGTGCCCAAGGTGCACAATTGTTATGAAATAGTGGCTACATACATAGAAAACTATGACACCAAGCCCATGAAATCTAGTCACATGATATGAGATTTAGGGTCACCATCACCTCCAATATCATTGAAAATATTCTGATGGTAGAGACAAGAAAGTTGACCATAAATTTGGAAACCATAACCAGATACTATGAAGTTATCTAGGATAACTAGGGGTATCTGCTTAATTAATGCAACATCCATGTCATAACACTGCCAAAGCTTCCCTTAAGCCCTAAAGCCCTAAAAAATAGCACCAAGGATGTTGCAAGTATACTAGCACTTATTTTTGGGTTAGAAAATGACAAGAATGTGGTCCTAGTCCAACTTGGTGTCTTGTACATGATGAGATGGATGCCAAGGAGAGAGAGGATAATTTTTGGTTTTGACGATTTTATTGCCCACCAAATTCATGAAGTATTATCTATATTTAAGGACAGTAATATTTTTAAATTCTCCTCATTCATTGTCCATATGATTCAATTTTGGAACCCTAAGTTTATGTTGAAGCAAGTAGATGATTCTGGTTGGGCACAACTTATTTCCTTTTGGACAAAGGTTCTAATCAAGGCCTATTATAAATTTATAGAGATTTTTTTAGCCTTGATCTTGGCAGCTCTATGGGAGTGTAAGCCAAAGCACCTCTTAATGACCAATATAAATTTTTTGTAATGAAATCATAGAGGGAACTGATACTTCATGGAAGATACCACTATTTTTAGAATGCATCACTTCAACAAGCCTGTCTATCATCAACCCAAGTATGTATCAAAAATGATTTTTGCACTAGAGTTGTTCAGAAAAATGGATTCAATTAAGGCAACCTATGAAAGTAGGTAGGAAAGAAAAATATTTCATAAGATTCCTTTTAGCTTTGATGAAGTAACCCTAACAAAGAGAAAGGTGACCTCCATCTTGGAAAATAAGCTGAGGGACCTAGGACTTGACATGATGCTAGATGAGTGGAATTATGACCCAAAAGGTGCATTTACCACCTGGTTAGCAAGCATCAAGAGTTTGGCTAGGTTTGTAAATGAACCTAGGTTAGATGTTAAAACCACAAAAAACCATTAGAGGAGGTAGGTCTATGATCAACAAAGGTAATTTTCAAACACCTATAGAATCCAAGGTCTTGTGAGACCTTTTATGAGAAGAAGTTCCAAGTGAACTTGTAAATTATGATTAGTTCCAAAGGGAACATATTTTGAGAGAGGAACATTGGAATGAGGTAAAAATATATGTATGGTGGAAATTTCATCAAGAGTTTGGGGACACTACAATGGCTTATGATGACTTAAATAAAGATGAAAAATTTAGTGAATTGTACAACTAAGAACACTTAGACACTGAAAGCACCCCTATGGATGAAGGTAGTGAAGAGGAGATAGGTGGTGAACTACCCCATATAGCTAAAAGGGTGGAGGCAATGATGAAAAAATTGTCCATGTAGAAGATTATCTACCAAGACCTAAAGAATCTCTAGCTATTTCCTCTCATTTGGTACCTCTTGTGATAGTAGAATCATCATAGTCATCTTAGGAGGCATCACCGTAGTGGAAAAATAGATAATAGCTCTATAGAGCAAGTCCTCCACCATCAAATAAGATAAGGGAGGGCACCCAAAAATATAACTACAAGTTGCACCATCCCCAATATCTAGTAGATTCCCCCACATTTTTGTATTTTTAACTGACTACTAGTTAGTGCCCCCTCGTGTCTTCCATTCTATTGGTCTCATTGGAATCCATTCCCAGTGCTATAACCATATGGGCTACTACTACTATTATTTTGGTTCAAATCTCCATTCAGGCATTGTCCTCATTTGTAGCCCCCAAAAAGGTCAGCCCCATTGCTTTAACTCCTACCACCCCATATGTAGGTCCTCAACCCATTCTGTTGGAAGGGCCTTTTCCTCTACTTCTCCACCTTCTTTGATTTTCCTATTATTCAAACCATTGTGCCCATATTTGACTCCATAGGGAAAACTAAAGAGTAAACAAGTTTCTCTTGCTCATGGTGTACTACTACGATTCAAAGAAATTCAAAATAAGACACTACAACACATCTAGAAGAAAGAAACCGAAAGAATTGCACCCACATAAAAAGAGTGAGTAGTCATTTTGATCCCCAAGACACCACAATATACCTTACCCATCTAATCTCAACTATCTTCAATCTAGAAGGGAAAATATAGGAGCAAGATTACAAAGTGGCAACAAAAAAGATCAGTCTGCAAGATGCCCATGCCATGGACAAGGTAGAATTCATGGAGTAAGCTAATAAAGTTGTAAGCCATGACTACCTATCTCTCAAAAGGAGGTTGGTGAAGAAAGAAAAAGAACTTGAGGATGTAAAAACTACCCTTAAGAACTCCTAGTTGGAAGTTAAAGAACTCCTAAACCAGATGGACCAACTGGAAAGTTCTCAAGTGTCAACTTCTCACATGGATGTAGAAAGGAGCAAGAACCAAAGGCTCATTAATCAATTGGCTGCCCAAGAAACCCAACTTGACAAGGAAATGACTGATTTTCAAAAGCAACTTGAGGAGAGAAGGAAGAATGCATAATCGAAGCAATAACTAAGAGAGACCAAGATAATAAGAGAGGTTTGCTGGATATACTGGGATAACATAACCGAAGCCACCTCATCATTGTCCTAGGTGCTTGATTTCATTAATGCAATGGCTACATAAAGTGCCCAAATAAGTTAAGAGGTTGAGAAAACCTCAAAGAGGTTAGATGAAACAAAGAAGTACAAGACAACACTGGACACCTTACCTAACTAGAAGCTATCTTTTATAGGCATTCAATATTGGGAAACAATGGTGTAAAAATTACTAGACGTACTTGATAAAGAACATGATGCATATAAATTGTTTAAGGTATTACATTATTTGGTACCTTGGTTATCTTTGTAAATATTTATATTACATTAATTTAGTCAATAGTATGTATCAAGTTATGAAGTGTAGATATGTGCCATGTAATCAAGTGTGAGTTATGAGTGAAAGGTATTATTTATGTAAGTGAAGAGTTGTGTGAGGTGTCTTGTATGTAAGTGAGAGTTATGAGTGTGAAGTGTCAAGTTTAGAAGTAGGGATTCATGAGTAATCATGAGAGACTTTGTCATTATGTATTATGTGAGATTTAAGAGAAATATGAAAGGTTGCATCTCCTATGAGTTTGAGGAGAGCAAAGGTCAAGAGTCAAGTTCATTGAAGAGTCTTATGTAAATCTATATATTGAAGACAAAGCTCTATGTTATGTAATGAATTAAGAATTGAAGAAGCATTGTTATATGCATGCTTTTGTAGATGAATTATTTCAATAAAAAATTATTTTTAGTGTGGAATATTGTTGTGGTTAAATGAGTTTAGCATTCGTGAGATTATTTGATCCTAAGAATTATTATTCTATAAATCCTTTGGATCCATTTGCTAATAGAAATGTAAATCCTAGATAAGTTTCCTAACTACCATGGTTTCTATCCTAAGGGGTCCCATTGACTCCTTTATTTAGAAGAGTTTGCCCTCCCCTTGGACATTTGATAATAAACTTCTTTTGGAGTATAAATACTTGCTTGAGCAATAGAAAGACAAATAAATTTTTTTAAATGCTCAGATTTCCCCACTCTGACAGATGTAGCATAGGTCATCAGGTCCCTAGAAAAGCTTGAGGTGTGGACATAAGAGGTCAAAAACAAAGTGATGAGCTTTAGTGATTTTATTTTCATGTGACCACCAAATAGAACTCCAAAGATGCTACTACCAGTACCAAAAATTAAAGCTACCCTTAAATGAAGAGTGGGGAGAACTCAAAGCCTTAATAGATAAATCATCCTCCTAGTAGCCCTACATTATTTCTTTAGTTTTTTCAAATCTTTATCTTTTTTCCCATTATTACTTTGATTCCTCCAAATTTTATTCTTTTATTTAACTTCACGTCCAATAGATAAGGCTGGAATTTTTTTGGGATTCTTTATCTTCAACAAGTAGAAGATCCCCTATGAGTCGCCAAGAACTATAGTAAAAATTCACTACACAAAAAAGAAATTTTATCTTATTCAAATTTTGCAAGTCGACCTTGGTAGAAGGTAGATTAGTGAAAGAAGAGTAGGAGTAATGCACATTGTAACCTATGATGAGCACTAAGTTGGCATGTAAGGGAGGCCAAAATTTTGAAACTACACATGTTATCCGATATTTTGATCAACAAATAGCATTGATTAGAAAGAAGCAAGGCCATAATTATTTTTCAAAGCCTCATGCACTATTGATTAGTTTAATCTAATGATAGACACTAATTTCAAATGGAGAATGAGTTATGAAAGGAGCATGCAATGTCAATCTTACAGATCTATGGTGGATAGTAAATATAGACAAAGAGGGAACCTTGGATCTTTATGAGCCATTGATTTGACAACCCATGCCATTTCATAGGACTATCAACAAAGTTGTCAGGATAGGATACCACCATTGGTCAAGACCTGAACACATGGCAAGAATATTAGTGCCCCATGAAAGAAGTAAAAAGTCATCCCATCCAAACCTACATTCAAAAGAGGTCCACCATTGATCTTGAATAAAACAAGATCCAATGACCCATGGGGATTAGAGGAAGAGGTTGATATTCTTAGATCATAAATCTTTGACAACCACTCAATTTTAGCAATCAACGGTTTGGGGAGGGATGCATGAATATGGAAAATTGTGGGTGGAGCTCCACCACCTATCTAAGAAAAGGAAAAACATCTTGGGCCAAAAAGTATTATTTTTTGAAAAGGTGAGAACATTCTTTTAAAGATAGCATCTATGCACAATCTCTTAGGAGAAGGGCAGAAGGGATCATCAATATAAGTTGCAAAAGAACCTTGAGTTCACCTATCAACACCATTTAGGCACAATATTCTAGGAAAATTAGTTGGCATCTTAAAAATAACAATGGTGAATCTAGAGGTTCCAAACCCTTTGGATTTAATGGCTCTATTTCTAGAGACCTCGAGGCCACCAACATTGAATGCATACCTCGATTCAAGGAGGAAAATTTGGGTTACTTGTGTAGTTTTTTTGGGGATAAAACCTAGTCCTTATATATATGTAGTATTTTTCTTTTTGTTGAAGGTATTAGAAACTGCCTACTTGTGCCTAATATATGGCCTTGTGTGTATTTTCCTTTCACCATTTCTTTTGTGTATAAGCTAGACTTGAGCCATGAGTCATTTTGTTAAAAAGCATCAGACCTCTTTTGGTCTAGCATCTCTATAAATGGAAATTTATGGTGGATAAAGGAAGCTATGACTAATTTCAATTTGTCATGGTTTTGATATTCATATCATGCCAGAATACTTAAATGTTTTTTTTTTTTAATTTACATGGTGGAATCGGTAGCCGCCATGAATCTTGGCAGGCTGTCCAGCTTTTTATGGCTGCCATAGTATTCTGCGTTGTCCATCCCGGAAGCCGCCACATAGATCTTCGCACAGTACGCCCCTATAACCACCATGCCACAATCATTTTAAACCTTTTACACCGCTGGAAGCACCAAGAAAGGGACAAGCATTCAGTCCGACGAGCCCCGATATTTGAACCTCGGAAGAATACTTAAATGTTAAATTGAGACCATGTTTAATTTCTAGATATTACCAAATGATGAATGTATTAATTTCAACCCTCTTATGCATGGAAGACTCTTTGATATTGGTGCATCACCTCTTGTTAGATTAGTTTTATTTTAGCATTTTCTTTCTGCATTTTCCTTGGTTGAATGTAAGTAGTGTAGGAACAATACACTAAATATAATATCCAATGAGGATCTATCCTCAAAAAAATACCAAAGGTTTCCTTGTGAATACACACATCACTCGCAAATCTTCCCATTGTGTTGCTCAATGGAAGGCATGAGTGTTTACTACATTTGGCTACCATTGCAAATGGCTGAGACATTCTAATATGACAACTATTATTTTGCATTCTCATGTTTTATTTAATGAATGCATATGTTATTGGATATACAATATTAGTGTTGTATTTATTGATACTATTTGTAATCATAGTCAAAATTATTCTTGAAATTTATTTATTTTATCTCGATATAGATCAAAACTAAGAATTTTGAGGTGAAAGATTCACATGAGAAAAAGAGGCTCATTGCACATTAGTGAGACCAAAAGGTATGACTAGGAACTAATATTGACCCTCATATGTAAGAAATGTAGTCTTAGGGATATCCTCTTATCTAACCCTAATTTTATGAAACGTAAAATGCAAATCTAGTTTTGTAAAGTATCTAGCACCATGCATTTCATCCAACAAATCATCTATAACAGGGTTATGAAACTTATTTTTTATAGTGATATTACTAAGGACACATGCACCATGATTTATTCTTACATAATACCATCACTACTAGAGAGGAGTATGGACTGATGCTTGGATGGATGATTCCTTGCTCTCTCATTTCCTAAACTAACTTCTCAATTTTAGACTTTTAGGGTTTGGGATAGCTGTAAGGATGCACATTAAGAATTTGACTTCTTAAAATAAGGCGGAGATATGATCATGTGTGCTAGTAGAAGGAAGACCTATGGGCTCACTAAAGACCTTATAACAATCCACAAAGTTCAATAAATCCAAAGGAAGAGCTGGAAGAAGTATCTCCAAAGACTAAACCTCCTTGCAATTGACTTGGGTGAAGGATCCACAACCACCTTTGTTAAATATATTTTCCATGCTACGTAAACTAACTACCTTAGATGGAGGGGGTTAGATTCCTTGGAGACAAATGACTCTTCCATTATCCATCCATGACATTTAATTTTGTATATTAATAATAACATCGTTGAACTGAGATGGCTCTTATGCTTCCAAGATGACATTTGCACTACCTAGGTTCATGGGAAAGATATTTCTTGACCAAGTATAATACCCCATTTGGATGTTAACTTTATTTATTCATCCCACACACTGCACGGTACCCCCATTTACAATTAAGACTTGTTATTTATATTGATTTGAATAATTGTTATTCGAGACCAAGGACTTTGTTGTATTACTATCTATGAAGTTATGTGTGCTACTTGAATCAACCAACACATTGACACATTGTTGTTTAATGAATCCTTCTACCTTGATAGTATGGTGAGCTTGGATTCCCATAAGAGAATGATCCAAGATAATAATAGTATCATCCTCATGTTCCACCTAATATAATTTTGCTGGTTTCTTCTATTGCAATGAATCTTCATCTTCATATATCTTCTTCTATTTGAAAATTCATGACATTATTTATAGGCTTGATCTTGAGGATGGTGAAAATGATATTTGAAATAGAAGAATCCCTAGGAACACTCATTATTGTGGTAAGGATATCAAAATTTGAAGTCACATCTATGTTGAGGACTAGAACCTTGGAGTTTATATTTTACCACCAAAGTTATACGTTAAGCATAATCAAAAGTATAGGGGTTGAGAATATCAACATCTTGTCAAATTTTATCCTTAAGACCATGGCCAAAGGCTAAGACCACTGCCACTTGATTCAATTGGTGGGTGTAGGTGATAATACTTGTAAAATTAGTGCAATACTCCTCCATTATTCTTGTTAGCTTTGCTTACATTAGATAGACCACATATGATGTGAAAGATCCTTTTTCAAATATTTGGAGAAATTATTTGAAGTCACACCACAAAATAGGCCCTCCTTATTTGCAAAGATACCACATCAACCATCGATGAGATTGGTTTCCAACTTAGAAGTTACTAATGCGATACTACCTAATTTAGAAATTGTTAGGGTAAAATAAGGTAGTGTATTGCATTACACTACATGGGGTTATTACATTTACTTTTCTATGTAATTACCATGAGATATTTTACCTCATGGTTAAACTAGGTAAGTACCTAAATATCCTATGTCAGATATTTAGGTTAGTGTTATGGTTAGAACTCTCTACCTAGGTTAGTGGTTAGCATCATGCAACTCCCTCCCTATTCTATTGTTAGAGGGTAGTTAGCGAGATTCTCTACACTATTGGTTATTAGTCTATTATTTAAACATAGACTATTGTATTGATAAGGTTAATGTTCAATATATTATTTGCTCTCTCTTATGGGACTTACATTGGTTTCAAAGCTAGGTGGCCTAATGCAAGCTTCGCTTGCTCCACCTTTTATGAACCTATCTGGACTCTGAGGTGCTCCATGGCTAATCTGTTGGCCCTCTGACCCGGTATCCACCCGCAACTGATTTCCAACTCAACCAGCTAGGTTGATCTGGCCCCAGCATGCCGCTCGATGCTCCTTTGGCCCACAGTCAAATTATAGCCCGCTATCGTTGAACTTTGACGCAATCGAGATCAATCAGTCGACCTCCGACATGCGAAGCTCCGATCGACACCCTTGCGCCCGATACTGTTGACCTCTAATGCGTGAACCTCTGACCAACACAGTCGAGCCCGATACTGGCGATCTCCATCACAAGCAGATCCGACGATCAGACACTTTCTCTAGTGACCAAGATATATCCACCCATCGAACTCAGCTGTCGAACCCTTGATCAATCAGCATCTGCCATATGGCACTCATTCATGGTGATATGATTGGCGATCTGATGTGACACGGCTCTGCTGAAGTGGCGATCTGACTGGCGAGCTGACGTGGCATGGCTATGCTGAAGTGGCACCTGGAGCAGTGGGACTGCTAACGTGGATTCATCCATTGGGCTGTTGATGTGGCGGACTCTTTGCCCTGGAGCATGTGATGTGGCAGTCCACGTGGCGACCGACCAACAAAAGGAGGCAACGTGTCGATTTCTCGAAGGCAATCGACTTATGAGGTTGGTGTTCAGAAATTTAAACCACTATCATGCTCCATTTCTAGCGTATGTGGGATTATTCTTTAAGTTTTTTTTTTAAACACCCCGTGCAGTCTTGGTCAATACAAATAAATCCACGCCCAATATTAGTCTCAACGAAGGCTAGCGCCCTCTTGGTTAGGACCTACACTAGATTCCGCTTGGTCTAGAGTTCGAATCTCAGATTTTTTTTTCAAAGTATTTATTTTTTGCGTTAAAAAATAAAATAAAAATATAGAGGTCTGCTTCAAATAGAGTCGGCGCCTGATCAAATGTCAAAGTTGTTCGTAGCCTAGTGGTTGAAGGCTTCAATTTTTTTTTTGCAACAAAACTATAAATTTGCTTTTGTTTTCTCCTTCACCAAGGAGATATAAGACATAACATTGCCAATTGTTTTGTTGTAAACTTGAGAAGAATCTATGTACCTATTTTTGTTCCTTATGATGGAGTGTTGAAGACAAAAACTGGGTCGTGTGTCGACTAGTTCTGGCAGCCTTTCAAACGCGGGTCGTGTGTCGACTTGTCTTGAAAGGAATGCTCAATTTTTTTCAATTTTGTAACACATTAAGGGGGGATAGAAGTCATTTTTTTTGCTTCTATTATTTGCAAAATTGTAAAGAACAAGGGGGGATTCTACAAAACAATAAGAAAGGTGCAATTTCGATTGTACTCGACACCTTTCTCTAAAAATTGAATTTTTACTAGGTGCATTTTCGGTTGAACCCGACACCTATAGTGATAATAATATGGGTTGCTTTCATGTTTTGATTATTTGCACTAACACTCATGTTTATTATGTGCACTTAAATCATTCACAAAACAACATTGGCAGAAGCATTTTTAGAAACCCATATTTCACTCAAAACGTGCTACACTTTGCACAGGTTGAACAACAGTCAATTTTACTTACCCCCTCCAAAGGTCAAAATTCAAAACACACCTTGATTAACTCTCTTTGTTTGGCTTAATTTCCTCCAAACTTCTCATCCTTCTTGAAGGGTGTTAAGGCAGGTGCCATTAAATATCCTAGAGAGAACAATCACAAGTTTGTCAACCAATCCCTTTTTTTCATTTGCTCTATCTTGTTTGGCTTAAATTCCTCAAACTTCTCATCCCTTGTTCAGGGTGTTAAGGCAGGTGCCATTAAATATCTTATAGAGGTGAATTGAAAACAACTTCCATATACTCTTTTGAGGGTATAGTGCAAGATATACAACCATCTTAGTCCTATCAAATTTGAAACCTAAACCATGGCCATGATACACAAGTATCTCACTGAGAGCCAACTGCTCAAAGGTTCAAATTATTCAGCTTGGAAGACTAAGATGAAAGCTATCTTAACTGTAGAGGATTTATGGTCAATAGTGGATGGAAGTGTCACTAGACCTCAATCACCTGGAGCAGATCAAAGAGAATTTGATAAAAAGGATAAAAAACTATCCTTAATGATCTTGCTCGCTATTACTGATGATATCCAACCTCATATCAGTGAAGCTACGACTGGTAAGGCAGCATGGGATGCCTTAAATACCATCTATGAGGGAAATAATCAATCAACGATTCTTAACCTCCAAACACAGCTTCATACTCTACATATGAAATTAGGAGAAACAATAGAGCTATTCCTTTGCAGAGTCGCATAATTGAAAACAAAATTGCAATCCTTAGGAGAGAAAGTGGAAGACCAAGTCTTGAACTCTATCATTTTGAGAGCTCTTCCTGACTCCTATCGAACGTTGATCACTTCACTACAAGTTTATGGTAGGACAATAACTTTTGTTGAGTTGGTAAACATGCTTCAAACAGAAGAAGCTAATCAACTCCAAAGAGATGAGGCATCCAACAATGCTCTTTTCTCAAAAAGACAAGGTGGTAAGACAAAGTGGAATCAACAGAAAGGTTCTTCTTCTAATCAAGAAAAGGGTAAAGCCAAAGAGATTCCAAAGAAGAAGCAGTATTGTAAGATTTGCGACAAAGACACTCATGAAACCAAAAGATGTTGGTTTAAGAACAAAACACCCAATGAACAAGGAAACAAAAAGGGCCAAGGCAAACCTAAGAACAAGAACAAACAACAAAAGGGACACATTGCAGCTAAAGATTCTAGTTCAGATTCTAAGAGAGCACACAAAGTGCTCATGACACATACATATTCCTCCCACAAGGACTCTATGTGGTACATAGACTCAGGCGCTAGTAAACATATGACTGGCGATAAATCTTGGTTTGCAACATTTGAGGCTCGAGAAGGTAGACCGGTCACCATTGCTGATGATCAGACCTATCGATTTCGGGGAGAAGGAAGTGTTTTCGTCTCCCTTCCAGATGGAGAATGTAATATTCAAAAAGTTCTTTATGTACCAGGATTAAAAAATAATCTCTCGTCAGTTCCACAAATCCTAGAAAATAACATGAATGTCAATTTCAAAGTGGACAAAGAAAAGAAACGTTGCTTTATCACTCAAAAGGGAAAACAGATAGCAACAAGTTCATACAAACATGGTTTGTTTGTCTTAGATGCAATTACCTCTACCCATACTGCATTGGCAGTAACCACAAAGGAGGCCACTTCTCTATGGCATAAGAGATTTGGGCATTTGAGTTCAGGATATTTACTAGAGTTGAGTAAATATCAAATGGTGAAAGGACTACCTACTCTTTCATCTACTTTGCTAGTGTGCTCTGATTGCTTGTTAGGAAAGCAACATAGAGTACCTTTTGAACCTAGCTCTTTTCGAGCTAAGGTACCTTTGGAGTTGGTTCACATAGATTTGTGTGGTCCCATGTCTACAAGTTGTGGAGGAAAAAGGTATTTTCAATTGTTTGTCGATGATCACTCACGAAAAATGTGGGTCTTCTTCTTGCAGTTGAAGTCTAAAGCATTTTCCTATTTTCAATAGTTCAAAAAGCTTGTTGAGAAGGAATCATGATGCTTTATTAAGACCCTCCATTCAGATCGAGGGGGGAATACACATCAAAATAATTTTCCTCATTTTTACAGACACATGGGATAAAGAGACAGTTAACAACAACCTATACTCCTCAATCCAATGGGGTTGCTGAGAGAAGAAATCGGTCCATTATGGAAATGGTTCGATGTATTCTTAAAGGGGCCAACCTTGAGCAAACTTACTGGGCTGAAGTTGTTCAAACTGCAGTATATCTTCTGAATAGGGCTCCCACAAGGGCTCTTGAAGGTATGACTCCTCAGGAATCATGGAGTGGTAGGAAACCCTCCATAACTCATCTACGGGTATTTGGGTGTAAGGCATTTATGCATATACCCAAGGAGAAAAGAAAGAAATTAGATGAGAAGTCCCTACCTTGTGTATTTCTTGGATATGATGAATTTTCAAAAGGCTATCGGTTGATAGACCCATTTACCAAGAAGATACATGTCAATAGAGATGTAGTGTTTGATGAAGCTTTCACACCCAACACTACATCAATATACCTAGATGATGAGGAGGAACATCAACTTCCTTCTTCACAATAGAAAAAGCCACCCAAATGGTATACAAGCACAATGAAAGACTCTAAACTCACTTCCCCACCTGATCTTACTCTCAATCGTCCAAAGACAAGAAGCATGACATAGAAATAAAAGAATGAAGCATCCACTTCACTTGATGATCTTTGTGCAGATTTTCAAGATATTTCTATTGATAGAGAGTTACCAAGGGAAGATGAGATGGAAATAGATGAGGAGAGGGTTTACTTGTCAACATGTGATGAGAATGAACCTTCTACAATTGATGAAGCACTTAGACTGCCTCAGTGGAAGGTAGCTATGGATGCAGAATATAACTCCCTCATAAAGAATAAAACATGGAAGCTAGTGGATTTACCTAAAGGAAAGAAACCCATAGGTTGCAAATGGGTTTACAAAGTAAAATATAAGGCAAATGGCACTATAGATAAGCATAAAGCCCATCTTGTGGCGAAGGGCTATGCTCAAAAGGAAGGGCTTGACTATGAGGAAACCTTTGCTCCTACAGCAAGGATGACCACCATTCGAGTGCTTTGTGCTATGGCAACACAGTTTGGATGGAAATTACATTAGATGGATGTAAAGAGCGCCTTTCTTAATGGTGACTTAAAAGAAGAGGTGTACATGACTCAACCTCCTAGATTTACAGAGGTAGGCCATGAGCAACATGTTTGCAAATTGGTCAAATCATTATATGGGCTAAAACAAGCCCCAAGAGCATGGTACATAAAAATGGATAGTCACCTACTACAGCATGGATTTAAGAGAAGTCCATCTGACGCAAATCTCTATATCAAGAACACAGGTTCTGAGATAGTGATTCTTGTGTTATATGTAGATGATCTGATCATCATTGGCAATTCAGAGAACTTGATTAACGCCATGAAAGATGACTTGAAAGAGTCATTTGATATGATAGATCTAGGACTTCTCCACTACTATCTTGGCCTTGAGATAGAACAGAAAGAGAATCATCTTAGGGTGACTCAGACAAAGTATGCCAAGACTTTAGTAGAAAAATATCGTATGACTGATTGTAAACCCAAAGCAACACCGATGGAATCAGGGCTACAGTTATCACGATATGAAGACTCACCACAGGTAGATGGAACACTTTATAGATAGATAATTGGAAGCCTCATCTATCTGACTAATACTAGACCAGATATTACTTATGTTGTAAACTATCTCTCACGGTTCATGCAAGAACCAAAGGTCTCCCATTGGAAAGCAACTAAGAGAGTCCTACACTACATTCAGGGGTAGTGCCGATTATGGTCTAGAGTATAAGAAGAATAACTCATTCTTCTTATAGAGTTACACTGACTCTGATTATGTTGGATCCATAGATGACAGAAAATCAACATCAGGCTATGTTTTTCATCTTGGATCTGGTCCTGTCTCATGGCATAGTAAAAAGCAACAGGTGGTTGCTTTATCTTCAATTGAGGCAAAATATCGCACTGCACGTGGAGCTGTGTGTGAAGCGATATGGCTAAGTCGCATCTTGGCTACCATGGGCCTACCAAAGAAACTTCCTATTCACATGTTTTGCGACAACTCAGGTGTTTTGAACTTGGTCAAGAATCCAGTGCATCATGAATGAACTAAGCATATTGATACAAATTGTCATTTCATTCGTGATGAAGTTCCTAAGCACATAATCAAGCTCCAACACATTCCCACCGATGAACAAAGTTGTAGATATTTTTACAAAGGCACTTGGACGTGTCAAATTTCAACTGTTTCGGAGCAAACTTTGTATATCAAAGTAATGTAATAAAGGGGGGATGTTAGGGTAAAATAAGGTAGTGTATTGCATTACACTACGTGGGGTTATTACATTTACTTTTCTATGTAATTACCATGAGATATTTTACCTCATGGTTAAACTAGGTAAGTACCTAAATATCCTATGTTAGATATTTAGGTTAGTGTTATGGTTAGAACTCTCTACCTAGGTTAGTGGTTAGCATCACGCAACTCCCTCCCTATTCTATTGTTAGAGGGTAGTTAGTGAGATTCTCTACACTATTGGTTATTATTCTATTATTTAAACATAGACTATTGTATTTGATAAGGTTAATTTTCAATATATTATTTGCTCTCTCTTACGGGACTTACAAAAACATGGTATAGGTGCATAAGGCTATCCTAGCTAGCCACCCCCATGGATCGACACCCTCAAAGGTAGTAGGAATATCAATACGAGGAACATGTACTTCATGAGGCCATTCAAGGAAATTAGAAGCATATACTTTCGTGGAATCCATATCAAAATAAAATCCTAGGTCATAACCACCCATTGGAGGAGAAGCTTGGGTAGCATAAGAAGATGAGGTAATTCCTTGGGAATTTGGAGGACTCTAACTAAGTGGCAATTATGGAATAATTGCATTTGGTGATTGATAAATGATTGAATATTGTTGCCCTGTGGTTTGTTATGACTTGTGGACAAGAGAAGGGGTGATAGTGAATATTTGTGCGATTATTTGGATGTTATCTAAGGACTTGGTAATGGAAGTACTTGTCTATTTTTTATTCAAGAGCTATGCATGCATATTAGGATCAATAGTACTAGGAAGAGGATTACCAATTGAAGGTATAATAGGAGTGACTGGGGGGGTTATTGGGAAGAGAAGATGAAGAACCATAGGTGTTGGGAGGAGGTGAAGACATGATGTTTAAGGAATAAATAATACACTGGTCAAAATTACTAATGTTTGGGGGATTGTTGTGATGCTTACCAAGACTTCTAGTTTGGTGTTTTTTTTGCTCATACACATCCTTTGAATTAACAGTAAACTATAGTTGACTATTGACTCCTGATTGACCAATAATGATAGTAGATTTATTCATACACCAAGGAACATTGTAAAACCCAAAGAATACTTGGAATGCTACTCGAAAAAAATGTTGTGAAAATATCTCTTACTTTGATTAGCTTAAAGAAGCGATTGCAGATATAGGTCTATCACAAGGGCCTTGACACAATCACCTTCCAAAAACGTGTTGTTAGAGATATCCCTAATGGTATAGGTCTCTCACAAGGGTCTTGTGATACCTAAAACTTTCTTTTTAAACCAGGTTTGGAAAAAGTAAGTAATAGCAGCAAACTCATAATATTCTAAAAGATAATTACACCAAAATATGGATTGAAAACAATTATGAAAAATTATTGAGAAATAGGTAGCAACAATATTTAGTAGAGATTCTAGGATGGTTCGCATGTCTTTCTGCTACAAATTTTCATCACATAAGGAGTTGAGATCGAAGCTCTAATACCACTTGTTACAAAACAACTTCAAGAAATATAGCAATAACAATGATAAACCAATAATGCACAATTAACAATATTCAATGATAACAATAATTCAGATCCATTTGGTAGAAAATTAAATATGCAATAATCAAATCCTAGATTTAAATCAATGCAAATCCTTAGAAATTAAGAGAGGGCAAAGTATCTTAGCCACTTGGAGAGGGCAAAGTCTCATATGTGCAACAACTACTATTAATATTCAAATATGAAAGATGATCCCATCTACGACATAACTCTTCCTATTTATAGACTAAATCAATCAACCCTAACCCTAATGCTCAAGGGCTGACTATCTAAACCTAGGGCTTAAGCTAATAAAAATAAAGATATTTGACATGGCTATATTGGAGCAATTATAGATTATCTTTGCCTTAAATAAGAAAAAAATGTTACTTTTTAGCCTTAAAATTAATATTAATTTTTTTTTTGATTTGCAATTTTTATAATGGCATACTTATAACTATTTGGTTAGAAGGAGACTATAATAATATTTTTTAATAATCTTGAGCAAATTGATGGTGAATGCATATGTTCTAGCTATTTGATAAGAGTTTATCTCATTAGGAATGAAATGAGTATACATTTTCGAGGAATTCAAACTAAACCAAATAAGGTTATTGAGATGATATAAGATCTTTGTTGAATCTTTTGAAGAGAGATTAGAATAGATAATGTCTTAAAATTCTATATTATGAGGTTCAATAGTTTATAAATGTCACAAACTAAAGAACGAATGACTTTGAAGAAATTTAATAATAAATTGGATTGACAAAATAATCTCATATTAAAAACGAGTTGTTAACAAGAGATGCATAAGTGGTATAGGCATGCCAAAAAGAAGCATTTGTCAATGTTGTACAAAATTACTTGTGTATTGCTGTCACAACCCACCTTGGCAGGACTTATTTATGAGATGGATTGTGCATAGATATGTGATTATTTAATTGCTTACTAGATAGTTATATGAATTTGTTGTTTTGATTATGTTAAACAAGGATATAGTATTGCTCATTTTATATGTGTTTGCAAGACTAGGTACTCTCGTATGTGGACGAGGAAGTTGACCACCGAGAACGAGATACCGAAAAGGGAGATGATGGTCAGTTTAACCGAAGACAACTCCTGGGTAAAATGCTACCCACATATAGTTGCATTCATAATGTTGTGTCTTGAGGTATTCACCAACCATTAAAGCCATCCATAGAAATAAGTTGATAATCTAGAAGTTATGGTAAAATCTTTTGCATAAGGATATGGGCAAATAAGATCGGTGGTATATTACTTCTTTTTATTTATTTGGGTTTGAGTATTGTTTATCTTATAGGAATGATGAATGGATAAGATAAATATTTCTTTGATATAACTATGAGGAAATTATAATAAGATCGTAGTCAAATATTAATAATTGATATTAATATCGATTATTGGTTTATTGAAAAATAATTAGTTTGGTTGCTCTTAATATTAATAAGTTAACATTAGCAAGCTTAATTTATTAAAAAGGGCCATGACCATGTGTTTCTTTTAAATGTTAAGGAAATAAATGAACCTTATTATTGTTGATAGAAAGGTTTCTAATTAAAATAATTATTATTATATTTAAATAAAAATAATAAGAGGAAATTAAAGTGGTTGGGGCAGTTAGAGTTTCGGGTGGCTGAGAGAAGATGTATTTTCTTGTTCTTGGAGGAGAAGGGAGCAAAACTTAGGGGAAGGAAAAAAATGTTGGGCGAGGAAGAACCAAGCGAGTTTGGGCTTGGACACTACAAGACAAGGGCTAAAAACACCATTGTTCACTTTTCATTGATAGTAAATCTTTGTTTTCTAAAACAAAGAGGTATGCTCTCATGTTATCATTTTTATAATAGATTTGCTTAAGAAAATGTTGATGCTTTAGATTGCTTGCAGTTGTATGTATAAATTAGACTCTAGAATGGATATGAGTATATAATTTAATTATTCTTCCTTTACCAAGAAAGTTTAAAATCTGGTGATACATTTCCTTGTGCTCTATGTTGAAAACGATGAGTGGTAAACGTATTTTTCCTCTTGTTTTTATGGTTATTTTGTTCTACCAGACCATACGTGCTTAGCAGAGGAAAATATGTCTTGTATTTAGCTGGTGTGTCTACCCATTCCTTGCTATATTAGAAGACATACTCATTTAGTTGTATCTAGGATTAATTGCTTAGGCTATGTTGGGTTTTGTTTATAAAATTCTGAAGTTGTTTGCATGCTGCTTACACTTTGTAAAAGATGTATAATTTGTGTTGTTTTATTTAAAATAAATTTAATACTTTAATAAATCAAGGCTTGGTTGTAGTACTTAATGTTGAAATTATAACCGAAACCCTACGTAATCCTTAGCGACATTAAGGCGCTAATTATTAAGATGAGCATATTGTCTTAGGACCCTTCTTTTAAACTGTTTTGTGTGACAAGGTTGAACCGACGCTTCGGTTTCCAAACCTGTGCGTGGAGTGGTTTAATTTTTTGTTTATCTAAGGTTCAAGTACAAACTTTTATCTTTCTAATTTTAGCAATAGTTTTCTTTATAAGATAAACCTTCATATAATTTCTAAAGGAAGTCTCTTTCCACTTTTAAAACTACTATTATCTTCTCGATCGTGCACCTATGTTAAAAGTTTTTTAGTGAGGTTGCTTTTTGTATTTAAAAATGTGCTAAGCCATAAACTAAAGGTCTATGTATTGTTTTGAGAAAAATGCTTGATTCTGACTCCGATAACATGTTGCCATTATAGCCACATATTATCAAATTTCATGTTGTATGCAGTTTTGAGACAATCATTGTAAAATTTCTCTTTTTCCATTTGAAAATGGTCAAGATGTTGTTATGTTGCTATGTTTTCACCAACTATCACTTTAAACTTAGGATTGTATTCTTTTACATTTTTTGGTTTCTCTTTTTGGCTGCTCTTTTTCCTATCATGTCGCATGCAAAATTGTAGACATTCTAGTATAGGCGATGTTCTGAATGGGTTTTCTTCCTTACTATTTTTCTGTAACTTAAGTTATTTTTATATCTATGCATATGATAGTGATTTCTAGAACTTAGACATTTTTAGAACATTTTTTCTATCAAAAATGCTATCGCTCCACTAGTGGAGTGAACCTCCCAGTCACTCCACCTATGGAGCGAAAGGCCAGGAAATAACTTGGATAGGTTAAAAGCCTAAGTGCAAAAAATTAAACTTCTAGGTCAAAGGATTTGTCACTCCACCAGTGGAGCAAAAGGACCTATCACTCCACCAGTGGAGCAAAAAGCTCTGTCACTCCACTAGTGGAGCAAAGGGCCAGAAGGGCTTAGAGAGGTGAATATGGCTAAGTGTTTGACAAAAGGTCAAAGTGGTCAAACCTTCAGTCACTCCACCAGTGGATCGAAACTCCTTGTCGCTCCACTACTGGAGCGATGCTCCGAAAAGGTGCACAAAAAAGCATTTAGTGAAGGCAAGTCCCAAAAAATCAAACTTTTAGATCAAAGGGCCTGTCACTCCACCAGTGGAGCAAAAGTCCCTGTCGCTCCACTAGTGGTGCAAAAGTCCCAAATGGTACAAAGCTAAAATGTTGGTAAAGAAAGGGTGCAAGGTAGGTCAAAGTTTGGTCAAAGCACCAAGCGCTCCACTAGTGGAGTGAAAACCAAACAATGATATGCTAAATCAAGTTTTTAGGCTAAGAGCAAAGAGAAATGTCAGACTATCAGTCAAAGGACCTTTCGCTCCACTAGTGGAGCGACATGCCCTGTCGCTCCACCAGTGGAGTGAAGGGCCAGAAGGGCTTAGAGATGAGCAAAAATGAGACTAAGTGCAAAGAGAAGTCAACATCTTGGTCAAAGGGCCAAGCACTTCACCAGTGGAGCGAAGGTCCCAGGCACTCCACTAGTGGAGCGAAAGCTTCTGTCGCTCCACCCAGGGAGCGACAAGCTTGACAAAAGAGTCAAGGTATTCAAAATACCAATCGCTCCACCTAGGGAGTTACACCCAAGATAAAAATACCAAAAAGTTTCTAAGGCATGAAAAGTGCTATCACTCCAGTTATGGAGCGAAGCTCCTGGTGGGCCCCAATCATAGTGCAAACTGCCTAGAACTACCATGGAATACCCAAAACTGATAGGGACTGCCCAGATTCAATAGTGACTAGTTAAAACCAACTTAAAGTTGTACTCTAAGCTATCTGATCATGGTAGATCACCAGAACCTTCTGCCTTCAAGGCTATGTTATCTCATCGAAATCTTCTACCTTCAATGCTGAGTTATCTGCAGGGCCGAATTAAATGTTATAAGTTGGTTATGAACTGAGTCTGCCTGTCACTATTGGGGAAGTGGTTGGAAATTAATATTTTAGGAAGTAGAATTCCCTATAAAGGCTGCTCTTTTCTCTGTAACTAGGATGGACAATCTCTGCTAGAAAAGCAGTTTTACACTTTGAAATCTGCTTCTAAAATCCAAACTTCTGGCTCCAACCTTGAATATTCTATCTTTGTGTATGACTTCTATTATGTTATTTCTGTTAAATTAGTTTCTTTACCACACAACTTGAATTCTATTTTCTGGATTTAGCTATCAGTAGAGGATTAATCCTTGGAATACCCTTGGAGTTTATGTAGTTCTTAAGATTTAATGTTGGTTTCTATTAAAATTCTATTGTTTTGATTGTTGTTGGTTCAAGTGTTAGGCTATCTATCGTGCTTCCTATCCATCACCCTACATTTTAAGCTTTTAGCCTTTTTCCATTCCTTTCAGCAATTTCTCATCTCTTTCAGTATCTTCCTAACCCTTATATCAAAAACCCCCCTTTTTAATTTTTGAAACTAGCCCTATTGGAGATTATCACGGAGGACATTCCTTTCCCTCAGATATTCAATGCTTGGCATCAGGTCTAGGGTGTTGTAGACTTAGAAAATCTATAACTAGGCCGATTCGATTACCAACAATTTTTGGCATGCCTAGTGGGACGCAATCGTACCACATTAAAGTAATATTAAGAAGTGATGTTCATCTTAGTACTATCAAATCTGAACATCTAATAACTCTACTGAACTCGGATACCTCCATGTATTGAAGACCAGTCTAAAATATCACGTCTTCATGTGCACGAGATGGAGAAATAGAAACACAGAAGAAGAAATAAAGTTATACGAGCTTGACATTGATGCTTTGGGAGAACATCCTAGGGTGGTCAGGCCGAATATCTTGCTAGATGGGACATCTTCACAAGAAGCTGTTGTTGCTTCACAAACTTCCACTCTCAATAGCACAACAACTAACTTGCTCCTAAATCCTCCTAATTCCTCAGATCATAAAAATACTCTGGCTCCACCTAACATTCAACTAGGTGCTCCGAGTGTTTCGATATAGCAAGTTATACCAACTCTATCAGCACCAATGGTGCAACAAGCACCACCCAGAATATTCCTAGCCTGGAATAATACATGACCTCTCAACCTACAAGGTTAGCACCAAGTACCTACCGTAGTGCTAAAAGCTTTATCTACATATGACGGTACATGAAAGATGGTACACGAGCATATCCAAGATGTTGCAAGACTAGCAACAATTCATCAAATCATCAAAGAAGATGTTATGGTGAAGTTTTTAGTGCTTTCGCTAAGAGGTAAACTCCTCTACTGGTACTGGTCACTCTCGATCGACACCATCACTTCATGGGATAAACTGGTAGGACAATTAATAAGGGGCTTCAATAAACAAGTAGACCCCTTTTATCTATTGCACCAGATCACTACTATCCAGAGACACCCTCAAGAGGAAATAGCTGACTTCAATGCCAGGTTCACCCGAACCTAGCAAAGAGTCACCAATGGTCTTCGACCCACGTCGAAGCAGACGGGGTTCTATCACCTAAGGGATTTTCATTTGGATATTAGCATGAGCATCCAGTATGCTAATGTCAATACATTCCTTGACTTGTACAAGCAAGCATAGAAGGCGAAAGCCAACTTGATAGCTATCGAGAAGTTGCCTCCCAAGGTAACGACTCTTATTTACCCAAAATTTATGCAAAATATATACCCAAGTGCATTCGCTCTACCTACATTCTAGATGTGTTCTAGTAAACTATGGAATCCTCTAGATCAGTATTAAATGATACCTACACCCTCGTATCAAACGCTCGTTATTCCTCAACTCCCAGCTCCTACCCAATCTCCAGAATTACCTATGCTATTGGCTCCATTGCTATTACCCGTAAACCAGACAGCTACCTCGTTAGGATCCTCAATCCTAACATTATTAGTTAGTATTATTAATCATTTAATTATTATATTATTAACTTATAAAGTGAACCATCACAACCCTTCATAACGTGAACCATCACGTCTCTTCATACGTGAACCATCATGTCTCTTCACCAACGTAGCTTTAGGGTAGATATATATATTAGGTTGGCCATCCATATCAAATCATCCAAGAAGAAGAATAATAAGCATAGATTCTAAGGAGGGAGCCCCCTATAGTGGCAAAGCGATTACAAGGGAGCCCCCTTTGAGTGGCCTGCGATTACATTTACATTAATTTGTTAATAATTTTATAGTAAGACCTTGGGGTCTTACCATTTGGTATCAGAGCCATGTGGGACCCAATCATGTGGGAATTGCTCAAAGATCTTCATCAAATCACTTTTGTGCATGAGTATCAAACTCGGTTTGAGGATATCACCAAACACAACACAATATTGGATGAATCAATTCTCATCAATGGCTTCATTAGGGGATTAAAAGAGGAAATTAGAATGGAGGTGACAAGGTTCAATCCCTATACCATGATGCAGACCTATGGATTGGCAAAATTAGCTGAAGATAAAATCAATGCACAACAACGATTAGGGAAACCACTTATGGAAAAATTGTCGACCACTTACATCGCTCCCAAACCTATGCATAATGGAAGGGCACAAAGCACTTACACAACCCCCAAATCTAACCAAACTTTACGAATTAAACATCTTAGCTTTGAGGAGATGAAGGAACGACGAGCAAAAGGACTCTGTGATAATTGTGATGAACAATTTGGACCCCACCATAAATGTGCTACACTAACATTGTATTTATTGAAGGAAGTTGATCCCTGTCTCTCCATAGAGCAAGCAGATGAGGTAGTTGTGTCCGAAGCGACCAAGTGCACCTACTCACCGCAATGAAGACAATGAGGTCGATGTGCAAGAAGTGATTGATGTACCAAGCAAGGATGAGGTAGACATACCCAAAGTGATCAATGCTAGCCAAACATGCACTCTACAAGACCTACACATACCTTCCTCACCAATAGTGAGTTCTTGCCATATGACCAAACCTATTCGGAACCAACGCAGAGTGACTACACACTCCTTCTCCGTTGGCTCTACCAAGGAACCAAAAAAGGATATGAAATCATTACCATCACTTTTGATGCATCATTCTGAAGTATTTGAGGAACCCCAAGGGTTGCCCTCCCATCGTCATCATGATTTTCCTAAGGAAGATTCTACTATTGTTCTTGGCAACCCCTCGCTAATGCTTCATCCTTCTCGATATCCCTGCCTACGAAAGGATGCCATTAAAAGAGTCCAAGAACTTACACAAATCCTTCTTGGAAAACAAAGGACAAAGCTTCTCACTTTGAGCTTTGAGGACAAAGCTCTTTTTAAGGAGGGTGGCATGTTAGGATCCTCAATCCTAACATTATTAGTTAGTATTATTAATCATTTAATTATTATATTATTAACTTATAAAGTGAACCATCACAACCCTTCATAACGTGAACCATCACGTCTCTTCATACGTGAACCATCATGTCTCTTCACCAACGTAGCTTTAGGGTAGATATATATATTAGGTTGGCCATCCATATCAAATCATCCAAGAAGAAGAATAATAAGCATAGATTCTAAGGAGGGAGCCCCCTATAGTGGCAAAGCGATTACAAGGGAGCCCCCTTTGAGTGGCCTGCGATTACATTTACATTAATTTGTTAATAATTTTATAGTAAGACCTTGGGGTCTTACCACTACCAATCAGGTAGACTCAATGGAAGACTAGGCTAAAGAGTTGCCAGAATTACAGGCATACATGAAGACAATGGAAAATTAGATGAGCATCATGAGGAGGCAAGATGATCAAGGCTTTCAGCAAAGGAGATTTCCTCCTCCCCTGAACAAGAATCTTTCATAGAGAAGAAAATTGCATGGTGCACCTCAATTATGTTTAGACACTGTCCGATGGTGCTTATGAGCAAGTCAATATGATCAGGGAAGCTGGTCATAATTTCATGATGTCTATCACTGATCAAGTCTCAGTCCTCACCAACACTAGGAATAAGTCTATCGAAGTAGACCTAGCCTAGATGGATCCATTGAGATTACCTTCTACACCCAAGACATGGAGCCAAAAGGCCCAGTTGCTGATAAAAGCTCCTAATCTGACAACAACCCACAAAGTAGTATGACTTGCTGAAAGACCACCTACCACATCGCGTTAGAGAAAATATGGTTCAACCTAAAGCTTTGACTACTTAGCAGTAGGCAAAGACACGAGACTAGGCTAGAAAGAAAATATGGTACCCCTCATTGACCAAGTGTTAGAGGATGGATGCCACCCAATAGTACTGGAAAAATTACCACTCTACAAAGGGAGTTGAGTATCCTAGAACTTTGGCATATAACATTGTCAAAGAAATGAAGAAGGCACCCACCAAGGTAAGCCTTTATGATGCTCTCCAACTTTCAAGCCAAGTTGACCTTTTGTAGGAATCCCTCAAGTCTGCTAAGGACAAGGAGAGTAGGCCGACGCAAATGGTGTTCATGCAACCGCTGATGACTTTGGCCATAGGGAAGAATAGGCCCCCACCATTCTACCTTTCCCTTTGGATGGAGGGATGGATCGTGCATAACTGCATGATCGACTCTGATGCCATGACAACTCTCATGCCCAAAGTAGTGTGTGAAATCATGGGTATGGAGTATACCTAGAGCAGCCCCAGAGTTTTGTAGCTAGATGGTACTCCTGTGGAGACAATAGGAGTTATCAAAGATGTTCGATCCAACTCCATAAAATATCGTAGATCATGGTCATCCAAGAGATTGTAGTGGTCGACTTAGAGCCATACTTTAGTATGTGCCTCTCAAGAGAATTTATGGCTAAATTGGGAGGCTATCTCTCCCTTGACTACTCACACTTGAAGAATCTCTTCAAAGGGAGTAAAATTAAACTCTTTAATGAGAAGCCTAATAGTTTTCATGTTGAAAAAATTGAAGATGAGGAGAAAGGCTTGATCACTGTCAACCTGATGACAAAGAAAATGAAAATAGTAGACTTGATGAAATATTATCTTGGCAAGCTTTGAATCGAAGATGAGTTCTCCATAACCGATTTCAATGCTGTTATCGGGACGGATCTGGGATGCTATTCGCTGACAAAGCTTGAAAAGGCTAAAGTAAAGGCACTCACAGAAGAGCCCTTGGTATTTTATCAGCTATGAAAGTTGTACTTTGATGATGCCCGATGTAAGAATGATACATGAGTTGGTATCACTCTCAATTGTCCATCAGGCAAACATAAAAATTATTTGAACAGGCTCGCATGGAGCTGTACGAATAATGTAGCAGAGTATGAGGCTTTGTGACTAAGACTTAAGAAATCCAAAAAGCTCAAAATCAAGCAGTTGCAGATATTCGAGGATTTTGAATTAATCTGCAACCAAGTTACTAACAAGTGCATCTCCAAGCAATACTATCTAAAGGTGTACCACAACAAGGTGTGGGATTTGCTCGAATCCTTCACTACACTGAACATCAAGTCAATTTCATGTGAGTCAAACAAGCTTGTAGATGTTTTAGCCTCCATCGGTGTCCAGTTCTCACGGTAGATGATATTATGCATAAGCCAAAGATAATGGGGCTGATCTACATGCCTTTTATGCCTGATAAAAAACTCCATTGGTAGGTGTTCGACAATGATGAGAAGCTTATCAATTTTATGATGAATGAAGCATCCTCCATTGAAGAACAAAATCTGAATGAAGAAGTGTTGGAAATTTGAGTTAATTTGAGGCTTTTTATGTTTTCATTGATGTCACATGGATCATTGATGTCACATGGATCACTTTGGTTTTGGTGGCAAAAGTACTTCATAGATAATCATCTATGATATTTTGGAGAGCATGGATATATACAGGGTTTTTATGAAAACCAAGGTAGGAAAAATAAAAGGTTTTATTTAAAACCATGGTGGGCTTATGTGGAAAGGGCTTTTCTTAAAATCCAAGGTGGAATTTTGTTTCATCGAAAAAGGACCTCCGGTGATGAAGATATTAAAGTTTAAAGTTTAAGTTTAAATTAATGGAGGGCCGACCTATGTGCAATTAATGGAGGTTGGCATATATATACATGTAAAGGTTTCAATTTATTTTGGAAAGGGGGCATATTATATATCGTCGAAAAGCTTATTTTGAGGGCTATTTGACTAACTTATTTAGAAGGAGAAATAAGGTGTGTGTAAAGAGATATTTATGATTTTGCAAAGGGGTTCCAAAAGTGAAGTTTGCCTTGTTCTTTTTCAAGAGGATTAATTCTTTCATGAGGTGACAAGGTATGCAATATTGTGATTTATTTTATTTTATGGTATAAGTGGTTTTGGGAGTGAAAAGGTTATGCAATGTTTTGATTTATTTTATTTTATGGTACAAGTGGTTTTAGGAGAGATAAGGAAGTTGTGCAATTAAAGGCCTTGGTGATGATTATTGAAAAGTGGAGTAATGTTGATTATTTTGTGATCTACTAACCCTTGTGAAGATTGGAAAAAGAATTTTGTGATTGTGGCAGATTTACAAAGAGGTTTTTTCATCTTCATAAAAGGTATGGGCACATTCTCCTATTGATTGTTTATGGTGGTTGATTTCTGAAATATCATTGGAGGGAAAAGGATTGTTTGTGGTTTCCTTTTCGAAAGTGGTTGGTTGAATGCTTCAAGGTTTTTTGAATTGAGAGTTGTGTTTAAACCTTGTTTTATAAGCATAGTTGTTGAAGCCCATTGGTTGTGAAAGAACTTGAGTTAGAAAAGAACATGAGTATCATTGTTATGTGAGATTTGTGGTTGAGCATTGTTGGAAACATTTGAGTTGGTTGATACATACTTGGACTAGGGTTGTGTGAGAGAGAGTTGTCCCTTGTGGTGATTGGTTGAGTTGAGTTGATTGAGCCTAGTCAAGTGATGTGTGAAGTGATTGTTCAAGTCCTATGAAATAAACTATTCCATTATTCTGATTTGAGTTGAGAGTAAGATTAGAACATATTGAGTCTCTAACAATTCTCTTTATGCTTCTATGAGATTGACTTGAGTTGAGTTGAGATTGATTTGAGTTGAGTTGAGTTGAGATTGAGATTAGAACATATTGAGTCTCTAACAATTCTCTTTATGCTTCTATGAGTTGATTTGAGTTGAGTTGAGGTTGAGATTGAGATTAGAACATATTGAGTCTCTAACAATTCTCTTTATGCTTCTATGAGTTGAGTTGAGTTGAGATCATTGTGGATCATTGTTGTCATCCATTGAAGAGTACATTGCCATTCATTGTTGAGTTCATCTTTGAGCTTTGCCTTGATAGATTTGTGGATGAGATTTGAGTGCTACTTGAGCATGATTGATTGAGCCTTTGAGAAGGCCTTTGGGATAGATTTGAGGACAGTTTTGGGACAGCTTTGTGGACAGTTTTGTGGAGATATTTGGGATAGATTTTGGGCAAGTTCTTGGTGAGCTTGCTAGAGCAGATTTGGGCAAGTTCTTGGTGAGCTTGCTAGAGCATATTTGGGCAAGTTCTTGGTGAGCTTGCTAGAGCATATTTGGGCAAGTTCTTGGTGAGCTTGCTAGAGCAGATTTGGGCAAGTTCTTGGTGAGCTTGCTAGTGCAGATTTTGACAAGTTCTATGTGAGCTTGTTAAGCAGGTTCTGTGTGAGCCTATTGAGCAGGTTCTTAGTGAGCCTATTGATAGAGCTTTGGAGGTGATAGAGTACAGAGGACAGAGTCTCAGTGGATAGAGATCCAACAGCCAGCATAGTTGAAGATAGATCTGAGTGAGGAGTCTTCAAGTGGAGAGAGGTCCACCAGTCAGTGCAACAGAGAGACAAAGTCTTCTAGAAGATCACATAGCCAGAGTAGAAGGGGAAAGAGTTCTCCTATGGAAGAGATCCACGAACTTGAGATTAGGGGATCAACATCTCCTTTGGACAGAGATCCATAAACATTGTAATTGGGAGTGATTCCCAAAGAGATTGATTGAGAAAGTTTTAGTAAAATATTTTCTCCATGGAGTAGCCCACATTGGGTGAACCACGTAAATTGTGGTGTCTCTATTGTGTATGGTTTTTGTGCATTGCTTTGATTACTACTATTGATACTGCTATCTTTACACAACATAATATTGAATTGGAAGAAAAAGTAAAAAGTGGTCTTATATTGTTCACCCCCCTCTCAGTATAAGCTTGTGTTCTTCAATTGGTATCAGAGTGGGTTCCTTCGAAAAGGCTAACAACTTGAGGGCAGATTCTACAAAGAACACAGATGGCTTCACAAAAAGGATTATCTTCAAATAAGGCTCCATTGTTTGATGGTAAAAATTATGCTTTATGGAGCATGAGAATGAAGAACTACTTGATATCACAAGGATATGAGGTATGGAAGATGGTTGAAAAAGAGTATAAGGTTGAAGGTGATCCCGAGGAAGATAAGACTACCAGGAAATTGGTTGAGATCAATGCAAGAGCAATGAATTGTATTTTGAGTGGGCTACGTGAGATAGATTTTGCAAAGGTCATGGTATGTACTTCAGCTAATGAGATGTGGACCAAGTTGAGGAATACTTATGAAGGATATTCCAAGGTAAAGTTGGCAAAACTACAAACTCATAGAAAAATATTTGAGGAATTGAAAATGGAAGATTCTGAAGATATTGCAAAGTTCTTACTTCGAGTTGATGATATTACTAACACTATGAGAGGCCTAGGTTTTGATATGAAAGAATCAAAAGTTACTCAAAAGGTTTTGAGATCACTTCCCATGAAATATGATGCAAAGGTTTTAGCAATAGAAGAAACAATGGATATCAACAAGTTAACAATGGAAGAATTGCAAGGTACTCTCACAACTTATGAGATGAGGGTAAGTAAGCATCAAGCTCCAATAAAAGAGATTGCATTCAAGGCTTCAAAAAAGAGAAAGGGAAATTTTTAGAAACAGATAGAGTTTTAGAAAATGATGAGGAAGCTAACTTCATCAAAAGGAATAAGGACTCAAGGAATTTTAGAGATATAAGGAAAGTCAGATGCTACAAGTGTGGTGATCTTGGTCACTATGCATACAAGTGTCCACATGAAGAAACAAGTGATGATGAAAAATAGGGTCAAAGAAGAAAAGAATATGGAAAGCATAAGCATGACAAAGATGATAGATTCAAGCAAAACAGGTATGAGAAGAAGAAATTTTTTCGTAAGGCAAAGAAATCTTACTACATTGTAGAAGCAAGTGATAGCTCAGATCATAGTGATAGAGACAATTCATATGATGAAAAGGAAGAGCATTTATTCTGTAATAGAAGGTAAGAGAACAATGTTTTGTGTTGAAGAGATCACAAATCAGGATATTCAATGGTTTATGGTAGTGAAGATGAGCACTAGAAATAGCATGGTCAAAGAAATATTGAGAGTTTGTTTGCTATAGAAGATTATAATGATCTTAGTGATAATGAAGATGAAGAAGGGTTTTTATTTGGAATAAGTGAAGAAAAACAAGAACACCTATTCCTAGGTATTGAAGTTAAAGAAGAGGATGTGCCTATTGAAGAAAGACATGAAGAGCTTGCCATAGCCATTGAGCAAGCAGATAGGTACAAGAAAGGTCTAAGAATACTAAAATGCTTCATATGTGGAGATTTTGGGCATATAGATGATGATTGCACATACTACAACAATTGCAACAAGGAAAGTTTATTTGAAGAAGAAAGCAATAGTTCTAGTGACAATTCCAGCAACAGTGATGATGAAGAAGAGAATTCCACAAAACAAGAAAAGAAAATCAGGAGGTTGAAAAAGAAAATCAAGAGGCTTGAAAATAAGGTTCAAGAAAATGAAAAAGTCAATATGATGCTTAATCAACACATTCAAGATTTTGAAAAAGAGCTTCAGAAATCAAAAGAGTTTGGCATCACTATTTCTGAGAAACTAAAGGAGAGGAAAGAAATATGTGATCAGTTAGAAGAAGAAGATCAGAAAAGTTTGGGGACCTACATAAATGAGTTAGCACGATTTCAAAGAAATTCAAAAACACTGGATAATTTTTTGGATTTACAATGAGATCCATTTATAAAGACAGGGCTTGGTTATGAAGAAGGGAAATCAAAAATAAGTACACAAGGTCCTATATTTGTATCAGGAGGTTTCATTTCAGAAATCTATAAGGAAGAACCAGTTCTCAAAGAAAAAGAAGCAGAAAAAATGGATACTTGCATTTCAGAGGCTATAGAGATGTGTGCCAATTTGCTACTTAACACAAATGAAGAAAAAGAAGAGGGAGATTCCAAAGCACCAAAGGTTTCATATTTCAGGTTTGGGGAATCACACTCAAAAGGAAAGGAAGTTCTAAAAGATGAAAGCAAGGAAGCACCTAATATTTGTGAGGAAAGTTCCAAAGTTCCTATGGCTCCAAATATTCAGTTTGGTTCTTGTTTTGAGATAGGTGAATCAAGTTCAAAAGGAAAATAAATTCTTGAAGAGGAAAGCAAGGAAGAAATTAAGGAAGAGGTTTTAGATGCTACAAAGAAGGTTCAAGAATGCAATGCACAAGTTGAAAATGATCATAAGGATAATGGTCAAGAAAGGTATGAGGAACCAAGGCATGAACAAAGGGCTTTTCAAGGATATTGTTTTTCTTGTAATGGATTTGGACACAGGGCTATACATTGCAGGGTCCATGGATCAAAGAAGTTTGATTTTGCTAGAAGAAACTTCAAAGGAAGAAGGTATGGTTTTCAGGGACATTGCTTCTCATGTAACATGATTGGTCATAAAGCTTTTCAGTGCAAAGGAAATGAGCAACATGGTTTTGGTTTTAGAGCTACACATTTCAGAAGTCATGGTCATAATGGTCATGAAAATAGAGCTTCACAATACAGGGTTCAGGAAAGGAATGAATATGGAAATTACTTCAAGAAAGAATTCAGGACATGGGCACCAACCAAAGGCTACAATATCAAATGTTTTAATTGCAATAACTTTGGGCATATTGCAAAATGGTGTAGGACTCAATTCCAAACAGGTTCAAGGCAAGAAGGTCAAACAGGTTCTAGACAAGAAGATCAAGTAATTCATCAAGAGAAGGATATCAAAAAAACATGGAAGGAAGTTGATAGAGGAAAGAAACAAAGTGATATGGGAGTAAAAGTACTCCCACCCCAAAATTAATCACCTCAAAAGAGAAGGTGGTGAGGGGGCTAAGCTTAAGAGTCATATCTTTTAGCCCCATAGGTGTCCCTTTTGCCATTGATGTCAAAGGGGGAGAGATTTGAGTAAGGGGGAGAGATTTGAGTTAGGGGGAGCAGCCTCCAAAGAGAGAATTGAGTTAGGGGGAGCAACCTCCAAAGAGAGTATTGAGTTAGGGGGAGCAACCTCCATAGAGAGTATTGAGATAGGGGGAGCAACTTTGATTCTCAAAGAGTGTAACTGAAGGATGTAGAGAGATCAGGTACAAGTCCTAAAAATATTATCTATTCAAAGTAATTCCACTTCTCCAAAATTCTATCAAAGAAATGGACCTTATTTAATAGACTGAAGGCTTCATAGGATGTCGATTATAGGTTTTGATTAACCAACTTTGAGACAGGGTTGTGAAATCGATCTTATTTAAGAAAAGTGTATCCTTCGAACACAAGCCACACCATCACTGAAGCAACCATTACCAGACACCCTTCACGGGATTCAACCAGAGTCATAGCTCTCATGTATGTGTGTTTTTTTTTGTCGAGGAATGAATGAAGTGTTATTATTTTACTTATAAAAATTAATGGCAGGTATGGGCCCATATCTGAAGTGTGGTTTGATGGAGCGAAAGGAGATAACGTCTCAATGACATACTTATTTCCCAAGTGGTTTTATCTGGTTCACAAGATCTAAATATATGTAAACATTTTCTCAGATGTAGGACCAGACATCAGATGGGTGGGAAATGAAAAGGGGTCTGCAGGGTTAACAATGTGGTCGACCATCAACGGATCTGCCGTCACCATTGGAGAAGCGAACATTGAATGGTAAAAATTAAAAAACTAAAATCAACAAAAGCAAAAATAATTCCATTTTTGGCAAGGGCTCATTGCCTTTGATTTTTCGTTGTGGTCTCATTTTCTTTTCAGGTATCTCAACACAGGAGACCCCAAAGGACCGGATTGGATTCCTGCAGAATGTGACGTATCGATCAGGAAAGGGTGGTTTTGGCACCCAGACGAGAAACCGGTTTAAAGGTGCTGAGAATTCCTGTAGAATATGACGTTTCTAGTTGGTACAAGGGAAAGATAAAAACAACTTAAGTGGTCTAGGTTACCTCAAGTGAAAAGGATCTTCCTTGCTTATCCCCCTGTGCAACCGATTTAAAGGTGCTGAGAATTGGCAAAAGGACAAGTTCTGCCCTACCCAGAAATGAGTGATTATCATCACTACATAAATCCCTTGCTTTCATTAAAACAAGCAAAAATCTAGAAACAAAGCACAAATTTAAAATTCCAGTTTCAATAGTCATATTTCAAAATCCCAAAATAAAAAATTAGTCAAAGTTGAAACAAAAAAGTGAATTTCATCCTTACATAAATACCTTCTCAAGAGAAAAAAATAGTCAAAATAAACAGTGATTTTCATCACTAAGTGTGAGCAAGTATCCCAAATGAAATGAAGAAAAAAAGGGAATAGAGCTTGAATCCCTAGAATTCTCAGCATTGCACAAAACTGAAAGGAGAAATCCTTACGCATGATGATATGTCTATTACATTAGCTTCTAGAATTTGTATAGACAAATGTTTGAATATGGATGAGCTAGCTTAGGTAACCCAATACTGCCTAGTGGTATAGTCCAACTAAGTCCAACATAAGGATGATATAAAACACTTGAGGATCCTTGATCTTAGCAATGAGCTGAAATAATCCCGCTTGACATCGAAGGAAATGCTTGAGTTCTATATAAAAATATATTCATTTGCACACACAAAGATAATGAATATCCAGGTAAAGAGTGAAAGCCTTGATTTTCAAAAGTCTTGTATGGTCAGTACATAGCTGTGGATAGGGTAACTAGAGTGTTTGAAGTCTCAGGAAAAGAACCTCAAAAATAAAATTTCCTACATAGCAACAAATCATATCATCAATAACATTATCAACTTTCTTTATAAGCTTCTGTAAATTAGGGGGTATTAATAAAATAATATTAAACTAGACACCAGATATACGTTAAAAATGATATTTAGACGGCCACTGACTATTTTACATCTTTTAAATTACAGAAGCTTATCCAGAAAATACATACATTCCACACCATTACATTGCACATATAGATGATTTAAATAATTAATTATTATGATTAGAATGATTATTAAACATTCATGGTTGTTATACTTTTTGTGGTATCACCCGTTAAAATTATCAACATCATAGAATATGCATCCATTATGTTTTAAGCGATTAAAACATACAATTTCATTCACATTAGATTACATACTGCATTCACCATATCATAGCATGAGTTAGATGCACACATTGAAATAAAAATCAAACATGCATTATAAAAATAAACATTACATCCATAAATACATAGTTCATAAATCATCCATTTACATCAAAGATCACATCATTGCATTCATCCATACATAGAATCATAAATCCATCATCAAATCAACTCATGATACATCACATCATATCACAGTAATCAAATCATATAAGCATCTACATAAACACATACATAAGCATCCATTTCAAATCCATATCATCATAAATATCATCTATCATCTAACACATGTATATCAACTCATCATAATGCCATCATAACATCGCATAAATAAAACAAAAACATAAGCAATAAATGACACACATACTGCATAAATACAAAGTCTCATATAAATATGTGTCTCAAAGGATGTCTCAGAATGTGTATCTCAAAGTGCATGAATATATAAAATTACCTACAAGCTAAAATCATATAGGTCAAGAAGACCTAAAAAAAAATATAAAATCCAAGTGCATCATCAATCAAACATAGGGTATGTGCCCCCAGCATCACCTCCCCTTGTGGTTGTGTCATGCATAGAGTGATGTGACCCCGCTAGTCTCTCTGTGCGAGTCTAATTCCTCTGACTAGGACGAACATAAGACTACCCAGAGGTGGAGCATCTGCTAACCTGTGAGCCACCTGCACCTGGTGCCTCCCTAGGGACAACTCGTACCTCCTAAGCTGCATCTGGAGAGAAACTATATGGGAGACATGCACCTAAATATGCTCCTCGTACTCATACAATAATGACTATAGGTGTAGAACCTCTACCCCTATGTCTACCCCAGGATCTACCCCGGTATCACACTATGGAACAAAAAACTGCATCCTAGCAACACCACCCTCGATAGTGGCTTACACAACCTAGATCTGTAGCGTGAGCTGCTATATAGTAGCGTCTCACTTGGCTATGGAAGCATCTCGCTACTGTACCTAGATCTTGGTCGACTAAAGCTCAGCCTCGATCTCATGCAACTATGCTCTCAGAGGGGAATATCTCTCCTCGGGATCCAACTCCTCCTCATCCTCCTTAGGAGCCTCCTACTCCTTCGATACCTCTTGATCTACTAGTTGGCCCCATACCTTGGTCCTACATCGAACGTTGCATCCTGCTGGATCTGCACCATCATCCCCGCTATCATTTACATGACCCAAATTGCCCTCACCATGCCACATCATATCCCCCCACCACTGCACAAATGCATCTTTGACTCCCCCAGTGACTCCTGGGTCAACTATTGGGGCATCCTCCTCATCAGAAAGCTCTGTGATCCATAGAGGAGGAAGGTCTCCCTTTACTATGAGACACCGGTATAAAAATGGAACTAGTGGTACATCCTACTGTAGTTCATACTGATGGAGAACTCATGATATTCTCACAATGACACTGAGAGGGGGGGTGAATCAGTGTAGCTAAAAATCTGATCTGCAATCCTTAAAACTGAAGCAAAGAGAACTAGAAAACAGATAAAGCAATAATCACAAGAGAGCACACCACAACACACAATGTAACGAGGTTCACCAATTTGGCTACTCCTCAAGAATGACTACTTGGACTACGGTCCAAATCCAGCCTTTGCAAAACACCAATTTTACAATCTGTTTACCAACACCCACTGGAAGGAGCACCAACCCCCGATTTATCCGCACCTACAGAAAGGAGCACCAACCCCTATCCAAGCACCAACTTGGATCACAGTTTTGAAAGTTATAACAATGACATACAAATGCCTTCACTTTTACAAGACCCTGACTGGTCTCCAATTTATCAAAACACAGTAAATACTCACTGCTCAGCTTGTTGCTCTCTTACAACACTCTTCTCACCCTCTTTCGGTAGCACTTTCACACATTCAACAACAACTATAATCTGTTTGCGACTGTCCTTTTATATTCCTTTTTCACCTTGAGACTATTCGTCTTCTATCGCTTTTGCAATCCTGCATGCAGTCTATTAATATTCTTTTCTGCCACTTGTCAACTATAACTGCTTTTTTCTGTAACTCCTTTCGAATATATATAAAGGGCATTTCGTCGAACACATTACATGCAACAAATACCTTTACTATGACTGTTCGTCTTCTTGGCCATGACTGTTCGAGTTCTTTTCTATGCGTGCATGCATTTTTTGATTCTACTTATGCGACTGTTAGAATTCTTTTTCTATCCGTGCATGCCTTTTTCAATTCTACCTATGCGACTGTTCGTATTCTTTTTCTATCCGTGCATGCCTTTTTTTAATTCTACGTATGCGACTGTTTTTCAAAAAGCTGCATGATTTCTAACTGTCACTGCACTTGTAACTATTGCACAGACTCCAGTTAACTCTTCTTATTTTGGCTCCCTGCTTTTCCTCTACCACTGCCCCTTTAACTGTAGTTCTGTTCCAGTTAACTGTCTGTTATCATGCTGTAGCGACCTGTCATGAAATCGTGACACTTCTATCTCTTTCTGCCCTTCTCGCCTTTTACCCACGAAAATACAACATGTCACGAAATCACGACATTCTCGGCCTCCTTGTTCACTTCTTCGCTTGCAACCGCGAAAACCAGACATGTCACGAAATCGTGACACATTCGCCCTCTCGCTACTCTTCTTGGCTTGCTCTAGCGAAAACCAGACATGTCACGAAATCGTGACACTTTCACCTTCTCGCTACTCTTCTTGGCTTCAACCGGAAAATGGAACATGTCACGAAATCGTGACATCTTTCTCTCCTTGTGCCTTTTCCTTCTAAATTCGTGACATCTTCTTCTTTCCTTTTTCCTTTCTAAGAACATGTCACGAAATCGTGACACTTCTCTTTTTGTAAAATCGTGACACTTTCCTCCTTGTGCCTTTTCTGTCTTTGGCCCACAAAAACACATGTCATGAAATCGTGACACCTTTCTCTATCGGACTCTCTCCTGCATTATGTCACGAAATCGTGACACTTTTTCTCCTTGGCGCTTTTCTTCCCGTCGAGTCGCGAAACCCGACATGTCACGATATCGTGACACTTTTTCTCCTTGGCGCTTCTTCTTGCAACTTGTCATGAAATCGTGACACTTTTTCTCCTTAGCGCTTCTTCTCCAATTTTCCTTCACTTCTTCTAACTTGTCACGAAATCGTGACACTTTTCTCCTTAGCGCTTCTTCTCTGAACATGTCATGAAATCGTGACAGCTTTTCTTCTGCTTTCTTCTCAACATGTCACGAAATCATGACAGCTTTCCTTGCACTTTCTAAACATGTCATGAAATCGTGACAGTTTTCTTACTTGCCTTCTTTGCTTCCAACATGTCGTGAAATCGTGACAGTTTTTCCACTTGGCTTCTTTGCCTGCAACATGTCATGAAATCGTGACAATTTTGTTTGTGCCTTCTCTCTCCTCGTCCATGTCATGAAATCATGACAATTTTGCTTGCGCCTTCTCTCTCCTCCGATATGTCATGAAATCATGACGTTTTTCTTTCTGCCTTCTTTCTTCTCAACCTGTCGTGATATCACGACAGAAAACATGTCGCGATATCACGACAGTTTTCTTACTTGTCTTTTTCTTTGATTTTTTGAATCTGGGTCACTTCTGTTTTCTTGGAATTTCACTGTACATGATCTGACTGACCTCTAAACTCCTGTCCACTGCTTCAACTGCATCAACTGATCTATCTGTCTGTGTTGACAACAATGACAATACTTTTGCTGCACCTTGCTCAACAATCTCCCCCTTTGGAATTGTTGGCAACACTCATGCACTCTCCTCGTAATTCTTCTCCCCCTTTGACAATAATACCAAAGGGCTGCCGCAGACTCCCCCGAGTCTATGCACAACATTCTCAGATACACATTGTTATAGTTAGCAAAAATCATGAATATGAGCAAAACTATAAACATAGGCATAAATACTCCCCCTGAGAATGTGATCCCAATTGATAGTCAGTTCTTGGGAAATGTGACTACTCCCAACTTACTCCGAAGGTACTCAAAAACTTCCTTTGGCAATGGTTTTGTGAATATATCTGCTACTTGCTCTGTAGTTGGAACAAAATCCAATTTGACCTCACCTTCTGCAACTTTATCCTTCAAGAAGTGATACCGGATTGCAATATGTTTGGTTCGAGAATGCATAACCGGATTCTTTGATATGTTTATAGCACTGGTGTTATCACATTTAATTGAAATTGGCTCTTTGAAGTGAATACCAAGATCTTTCAGTGTTTGTCTCATCCATAATATCTGTGTACAGCATGTTGTTGCTGCAATGTATTCTGCCTCTACTGTGGATAGAGAGACTGATTCTTGTTTCTTGCTGTGCCATGCTACCAGCCTGTCTCCAAGATAAAATGCTCCTCCACTGGTACTCTTTCTGTCATCAATACATCCTGCCCAATCTGCATCAGAATATGCAATAAGAGTGAAGTCCTTACCTTTTGGGTACCACAACCCATACTCCATAGTACCCTTGAGGTACCTAAAAATCCTCTTTACAGCTGTCACATGAGTCTCTTTGGGACTAGCCTGAAATCTTGCTACCATGCATACTGCCTGTAATATATCTGGTCTAGTGGCTATCAAATACAGTAGGCTTCCAATCATAGACCTGTACATGGTTTGATCTACATCTGGAGATTTGTCATCCTTGCTCAACTTGCAACCTGTTGTCATGGGAGTGCTGACAGGTTTACTATCCTCCATTGTGAACTTTTTCAAGCATTTCTTTCACATATTTTACTTGAGAGATAAAAATGCCCTTTTCACTTTGATTGACTTGCAGTCCGAGGAAATAAGAAAGTTCACCAATCATTGACATCTCAAATTCTGTCTTCATTTTATTTGCTATGTCTTTACAAGACTTATCATGATTTTTGCCAAAAATGATATCATCTACATAAACAACAAGGACAATAAGATTGCCATTTTCTGTTTTAACATACAGATTGTTGTCCACCAAACCTTTCTTGAACCCTTGTTTAATAAGATAGTTATCCAGCCTTGCATACCATGCTCTGGGTGCCTGTTTCAGACCATACAACGCTTTCTTTAACCTGCAAACAAAATCGGGATTGTCACCGAGTTGGAAGCCATCTGGCTGTTCAATGTAAACCTCTTCTTCCAGCTTTTCCATTCAGAAATGCTGATTTTACGTCCATTTGATATACTTTGAAATTTTTATGGACTGCTAAAGCCAGAAACATTCTAATTGCTTCTAGTCCTGCTATCGGTGCAAAGGTTTCCTCAAAATCAATGCCTTCAACCTGAGCATAGCCTTTACAGACCAATCTTGCCTTATTTCTGACAACCTGTCCATCTTCATTTAATTTATTTCAAAAAATCCATTTAGTACCGATTATGTTTTTATTTGCTGGTCATGGTACTAATTCCCAGGTTTTGTTTTTCTCAATCTGATCTAGTTCTTCATTAATTGCCTTCATCCAACTTTCATCTGTGCTTGGCTTCAACAATATTTTTGGGTTCAATGCTGGATAATAGAGAGTAGTTCCGTATTACTGCTCTTCTTGTCTGAATACCAACTGTTGGGTCCCCAATAATCTGTTCTCTGGGATGATTTTTCTGCCAGCTGCCTGTTTTGAATTTCTTGTTCTCTTCTTCTTCTGAGTCAATTCTTAAATCAGCTGGGTCAATTTTTTGATTTTCTTCTGTTTCCATTTCTTCATCTCCTTCAATGACTTCTTCATAAATAGGATAGTTTTCTTGATAAGTTGTTTCTCGATCTCTACCTTCATCAACTTTAACATCTGCACTCTCCACAATTTTCTTTAGCCTCTTGTTGTAACACGTGTAGGCTTTGCTTTTTGTTGAGTATCCAAGAAAAATACCTTCATCAGCTCTATCTTCAAATTTACCGAGATTATCTTCAGTTCGTTTGATGTAGCACTTGCTGCCGAACACTTTGAAATATCTTGTTGTTGCCTTTCTGCCGAACCACAGCTCATACGGTGTTTTGCTTTCATGTGTTCTTAGCATGCACCTATTTTGAATGTAAACTGCAGTATGTACTGCCTCTTTCCAGAATCTGTCAGCTATTTTGTTCTCAGCCAACATTGTCCGTGCCATTTCTTGCACAGTCCTGTTCTTCCTTTCAACAACACCATTCTGCTGAGGTGTCCTTGCTGCTAAAAACTGTCTTCTAATCCCATATTTTTGATAGTATTCTACAAACTCCTCTGAGATAAACTCTCCTCCTCTGTCTGATCTTAGGCATTTAATTCTTTTTCCAATCTGATTCTCAACCTACTTTTTAAAAATCTTGAACATCTCAAAGGCATCTGATTTAAGCTTTAAAAATAATACCCATGTCATTCTGGAGTAGTCATCTATGAACAGCATAAAGTATTTGTCACCATTTATGCTTTGTGTTCTCATGGGTCCACATAAATCAGTATGTATCAGCTCTAACGGTTTGCTGGTGAAATATTCCTTTGCTTTAAATGTGGATCTGGTTTGCTTCCCTTTTTGGCATGAAGCACAGATGCTATTTACTGGTTTGCCAATGGTAGGTATATCTCTTACTGCTCTTTTTGAACTTATTTTTACCAGATTGTCAAAGCTAATATGACCGAGCCTCTTGTGCCACAGCCAATTTTCATCTTCCTGTCCAATCAAGCATGATCCTTCTGAAGTTTCTGAGAGAGTATATAGATTTCTAGAAGTCCTCGATCCAGTGGCTATTAGCTTCCCACTGTGTGCTTTTCTGACTTCACAGCCCTATTTTTTAAAGATGACTTCATGACCTCTGTCACAGATTTGACTTACGCTCAGTAAGTTGTGCTTCAAACCAACTACAAACAGAACTTCTTTGGAATTTATCTTTCCATCACTTATTTTGACTGATCCTTTGCCAACTATTTTGGCTCCATCATTATTTCCAAACTTTACAGAGCCCCCTTCATATTTCTGTAATTTTTCAAATTTTTGTTTATCTCCTGTCATGTGACTGGAGCATCCACTATCCAATATCCATGGTGCAGGTTTGTTCTGTGCTTTAAATGTTGTCTGTACAATCAAGGATTCCTTTTCTTCCTTGAGTTGCTCTTTTTCTTTCCATTCTGATTTGACTGTAGTTTTGGTCACTTGTTTGGACTTTTCTTTGTCAGTGGCCTATGCATGTTTGTCTAGGAATTTTTTGTTTTGCCTTAAACTGTTTGGTTGAGTTCTTCTTCCCTAAAATTTATTTGCTGCATATGTGCTTCTACAGTTTCTTGCAATGTGTCCAAAGTTATGACAGTTATAGCATTCTACTGCATAATCCATCAAGGGTGAAAATACATTTCTACTGGAAAAATTTCTTTGTCCTATATTATAAATGCAGTCTGAAATCTTATGACCGTAAGTATTGCATTTAAAACAATAACCAGAAAAGGAATGATTGAACCTGGGAGTTGGTCTTTGCCAATTTGTAGTAGGAGCCACAAATTTTCTTCTCCTTTGATGTGTGACTTTTGTGAATCCCTCATTGTCAACAGTCTTCTCGTGCCTGGCATTGTTGCTTTCTTTTGCAAGATTCATTTTTCTTTGGTCAACCTTGATCTTATCCTCTTTCTTTACTGGTTCTATAGTTATGGCCTTTGATCCACTTGATGATTCTCCTTCGACAAACCCCAAGCCAAACTTGATGCCTGTAGTCCTCTGACTATTTATAATCTTTTCAAGCTTTGCAGAACTTCCTTCAAGTTTGTGATAGCAACTCAATTTTTGATTCTTTTCTTCTAGCCGCATTCTTAAAACAACAATCTCTTCTTCTAGTTTGCTGCACTCATCTATTCTCATAGTTAACTGAACTTCAAGTTCTTCAGACATTTTCTTAAATTCTTTTGTCTGTACTTTCAAACTGTTTATTATGTCATTCGCATCCTCAAGCTTTCTTGAGACCTTATTATTCTTTTTCCTTTCTGACTTCAACTCTTTAAGTGCAGCAACCAACTCTCCTTCTAGATAAACTTCAACCTCATCCTTACTTTTTGTATCACCTTCCTATTTTTCTTCTGTTTTTGCTTCTTCAAATGCCATGAACAGAGCTTCACCTATTTCTTCTTCAGAATCTTCACCCGAGCTATCTTCGGAAGAGCTGACATTCTTGGATATGAAACTTTTCTTTTTGAAATTGCTTTTCCTAAAATTTGGTTTCTTCTTCCAGTCACTTCTTTCTTGGTGTGACCCTTCATCACTTTTGGTTTTCTCATTCATTGGACACTTAGCTGCAAAGTGACCGACCCCTCCACAATTGAAACACTTAAAAGGCAACTTTCCTCTATATTTTCCTTTTCCCTTTGTAAGTTTTCGAACAAAGTTGGCTTCCGTTTCATCCGATGTCTCTTCATCCTCAGATTCTTGTTCAGCTTTTGTATTCTTGTGTGCTTTAAAAGCAGCTTCTCTGTCTATGGGCTTAGTTTGTCCTATTCTCATTTCGTATGCAGTCAAGGAACCATGCATCTCGTCCATGCTAAAATTGTTTAGATCTTTAGCCTCTTCTATTGCAGAAACTTTAGAATTAAATCTTTTGTGAAGAGTTCTAAGTACCTTTTTCATGACAACCGCATCTTCGATCTCTTCGTCGAGTCCTCCGATTGCATTAATGACTCCATTGACTCTCAAGCATATAGGCCTCTATGTTCTCTTCGTCATTCATTTGTAATGCCTCGAACTGAGCTCGATGAGTTTGCAGTTTGGCTTCCTTGATCTTGTTGTCTCCTTCATGGATGCTCTTCAGTTTGTCCCATATGTCTTTTGCCGATTTACAGCTCATGACCCTTATCAGTTCACTGTCTACTAGCCCACACATTATGGCATTCTTTGCTTTGGAGTTATTCTCAAACAGTTTCTTATCGACAGTATCTGTTGGAGGAGTAGCGGGTGCTGTGTATCCACTTTCTACTGACTCCCAAATGTCGTATCCTAACGCACTCAGATATGTCTCGCATCCCGAGTCTCCAGAATGAGTAATTAGTTCCATTGAACAAAGGAGCTTTGTTTGATGAGAATCCTTCACTACCTGCCATTGTGTTCCTTCCAAGATCACCTTAGCTGATTAAGCTTGTTCAGGAACCTTGCTCTGATACCAATTGATATTCTCACAATGACACTGAGAGGGGGGGTGAATCAGTGTAGCTAAAAATCTGATCTACAATCCTTAAAACTGAAGCAAAGAGAACTAGAAAATAGATAAAGCAATAATCACAAGAGAGCACACCACAACACACAATGTAACGAGGTTCACCAATTTGGCTACTCCTCAAGAATGACTGCTTGGACTACGGTCCAAATCCAGCCTTTGCAAAACACCAATTTTACAATCTGTTTACCAACACCCACTGGAAGGAGCACCAACCCCTGATTTATCTGCACCTACAGAAAGGAGCACCAACCCCTATCCAAGCACCAACTTGGATCATAGTTTTGAAAGTTATAACAATGACATACAAATGCCTTCACTTTTACAAGACCCTGACTGGTCTCCAATTTATCAAAACATAGTAAATACTCACTGCTCAGCTTGTCGCTCTCTTACAACACTCTTCTCACCCTCTTTCGATAGCACTTTCACACATTCAGCAGCAACTATAATCTGTTTGCGACTGTCCTTTTATATTCCTTTTTCACCTTGAGACTATTCGTCTTCTATCGCTTTTGCAATCCTGCATGCAGTCTATTAATATTCTTTTCTGCCACTTGTCAACTGTAACTACCTTTTTCTGTAACTCCTTTCGAATATATATAAAGGGCATTTCGTCGAACACATTACATGCAACAAATACCTTTACTATGACTGTTCGTCTTCTTGGCCATGACTGTTCGAGTTCTTTTCTATGCGTGCATGCATTTTTTGATTCTACTTATGCGACTGTTAGAATTATTTTTCTATCCGTGCATGCCTTTTTCAATTCTACCTATGCGACTGTTCGTATTCTTTTTCTATCCGTGCATGCCTTTTTTAATTCTACGTATGCGACTATTTTTCAAAAAGTTGCATGATTTCTAACTATCACTGCACTTGTAACTATTGCACAGACTCCAGTTAACTCTTCTTATTTTGGCTCCCTGCTTTTCCTCTACCACTGCCCCTTTAACTGTAGTTCTGTTCCAGTTAACTGTCTGTTATCATGTCGTAGCGACCTGTCACGAAATCGTGACACTTCTATCTCTTTCTGCCCTTCTCGCCTTTTACCCGCGAAAATACAGCATGTCACGAAATCGTGACATTCTCGGCCTCCTTGTTCACTTCTTCGCTTGCAACCGCGAAAACCAGACATGTCACGAAATCGTGACACATTCGCCCTCTCGCTACTCTTCTTGGCTTGCTCTAGCGAAAACAGACATGTCACGAAATCGTGACACTTTCACCTTCTCGCTACTCTTCTTGGCTTGCAACCGTGAAAATGGAACATGTCGCGAAATCGCGACATCTTTCTCTGCCTTGTGCCTTTTCTACCTTCCGCTCGTGAAAATGGAACATGTCACGAAATCGTGACATCTTTCTCCTTGTTCCTTTCTTACATGTCGGCTTTTTTGAAAATGTCACGAAATCGTGACACTTTCGTTGCCTTGTGCATTTTCTGTCTTTGGCTAGCGAAAACACATCATGTCGCAAAATCGTGACACCTTTCTCTATCAGACTCTCTCTCCTGCATTATGTCACGAAATCATGACACTTTTTCTCCTTGGCACTTTTCTTCCCGTCGAGTCGTGAAAACCCGACATGTCACGATATCGTGACACTTTTTCTCCTTGGCGCTTCTTCTTGCAACTTGTCACGAAATCGTGACACTTTTTCTCCTTAGCGCTTCTCTTCTCGAATGTCAAATCGACAACTTTTCTCCTTAAAGCGCTTCTTCTTGCAACATGTCACGAAATCGTGACACTTTTTCTCCTTAGCGCTTCTTCTCCGAACATGTCGTGAAATCGTGACAATTTTCCTTGCTTCTTCTCAACATGTCACGAAATCGTGACAGCTTTTCCTTGCACTTTCTAAACATGTCACAAAATCGTGACAATTTTCTTACTTGCCTTCTTTGCTTCCAACATGTCACGAAATCGTGACAGTGTTTCCACTTGGCTTCTTTGCCTGCAACATGTCGCGAAATCACGACAGTTTTGTTTGCGCCTTCTCTCTCCTCGTCCATGTCATGAAATCATGACAATTTTGCTTGCGCCTTCTCTCTCCTCCGATATGTCATGAAATCACGACGTTTTTCTTTCTGCCTTCTTTCTTCTCAACCTGTCGCGATATCGCGACAGAAAACATGTCGCGATATCGCGACAGTTTTCTTACTTGTCTTTTTCTTTGATTTTTTGAATCTGGGTCACTTCTGTTTTCTTGGAATTTCACTGTACATGATCTGACTGACCTCTGAACTCCTGTCCACTGCTTCAACTGCATCAACTGATCTATCTGTCTGTGTTGACAACAATGACAATACTTTTGCTGCACCTTGCTCAACAACTAAGGAGTATAATAAATACTCCCTGATACCAACCTTGCAGGTGATGAGCCACCGTTCACACTGCATCCTAGCTATGAAACTAGTCGATTCATCCCAAGCCAGGAACTCATGATACAGATGCCACATGATATCTCCGGCCTTCAACCTAGTAAAATTAGTAGTGTAGTGGGAGAGCTCCCCTAAATGAGGATGGCTCTTACGCTCCTCACGCCCTCGAGCCCATCTAGCAGCATAGCACTACATCCGCTCCTCAATAACTATAATCTTAGTAGGAAGACCTCTGGGATGATCTACCTTGATGGGCTCCCATCCCAAAACCTGTAGGAGAAAGCTGCAAGAGATGTCGACATGACCCCACCGATGGATATGGTACAACTCGTCATAACACTAGGCCAACAAAGACCTACCCCACACATAGATGATGGGCTCCTCACTGTCCATCATATTCTGGACCATCGCAAGGAGGTTTCATGGGAACCTCATGCCTGAGCAATCTAGAATAATAATATTACTTATGACCATCAACAATACTGCATGCCTCACCATGAAGATGCATTCCCACTACCAGTGTATAATAGATACACCACTAGATTTGGTGTCCTTAAAGGCATCAACAACATGCCCTCCGAACACCCAAAGAAAGATAACATCACGATCATTAGTGGTCGAAGAGACAATGGCCACTCCATAAAAGGGGATCTAGAATATCCTATACACATCCTTTGACGTGATAGTCATCTCGTCGGTAGGAAGGTGGAAGGTATTATTCCGAGAATCCCATCGATGGACAAAAGCTATAAGGTAAGCCTGATCTGACATGATGTAGGGAAGCTTAGTGATAAACTATAGCCCATGGACCTTGAGCCAGGCCCAGTTTGTAGCACTCAAAAGGGGTAGAAGGTCATTCATGAGCTTTGGGTCACGAGCCCGAGCAGTGAGAATCTAAGAGAAAAAGAGAAAACAAAGCATAACTACAATGCATCTAAGGCATAAATCATAATGAAACATTAAAATGATGCAAATAATGATAGGCTATTCTAAGTCTAAGAAAAAGGAGCAATGAAATGCACCAAATAATACAACAAATTTTATAAAAGAAAGTCAAAAATTAAAAAAAAATAGTTAATCACTGCAAAAGTGCAAGAAAATAAAAAAGTTTTACAAGTGTTCTTAGTCGCTGTCGACTATAGCGGCCATAAATCTGTCACTGAAGCTGAGAGCGGTCAAGTCCCAATGGTCAAAATTTTGACCATTGAGATTCAAATATGGCCATTCTAAGCGACAATAGCCAAACCACAAGCCGAGCTGGCTGCTCTGAGCAGCAGCAACCGACGATCGACGCTATAAAAATGTCTACCCTAGGCCAGAAATGACAAAAAAAATAAAAAAAGCAAAATGGGGGCAAGCCCACCATATAAAATTCTAAACTAAGCCTAACTACGGGTTTAATTTATTATCGACAAGTTTAATGAGGTTCTTGTATCGATTACTTAGTGTAGTTCATTTTACCCAAAAATGAAACATACAGGGTTAAGGTTTTGAAGAGTACCCTAGAAGCTCTGGCTCCTCCGCTCACTGATGCCTCACCCTACGCAACCATGATCCTCCGAATCGCAATAGCACTCCAAATCATAGAAGTCACTTTCACTACAAAGCTCTGAAATGCAAAATGACAACTAGTGAAAGTGAAAGGTCAAAAACCTAGGGTTACTTTTTACATTCTCAAATTATGCCTTGGCCACTGCTGTCATCAGCAACCCAAATTTATTGGCCGCTTAGGACGAGAGCGACCATGAGCAAGCATTTGGGGGTCGCTGGACCTGATAGCGGCCAGCAACCTAAGAAAAAATAGGAGGAATTCTCTCCATGAGAAGCAACAAAAACATTAAATAAACACATTTTGATGACTTATGGTTATCATAATGTCGAAAATAACTACATAAAAATAAATCTCAAGTAAGCCTCTTATCAAGTTACTTACTCTATCAAATCAGTGGTTGGAACAATTTGCACTCCATGCAACTCGATGAGATGAGTAAGTTACCATGAGGTTACCTAGAGAAAAATATTCATTTTGGAATTACGATGTTCCTCCCTCAATCTACAATAAGACCAAGATCATCGGACTACTCCACGGGTATGAAGGAATCATCCTAATTCTCCTATGACACCAAAAACACTGAGCCAAGTGATGCAATACAAATATAAATAGAATCGCTCATCCTAACTCCCTAAGAAGGATATTTATGGCTGGACCGCTCCTTGGGATAGGGATGATTGATTATCATAAATAATTGGAATCACACTTGGATGGGGGTTTACCCATTAAAAGAACAAATACTAGAAAGGAACCAAAGCTAGTCAAAGTGGTCAAGTGATTTGTCGCTTCATTCATTGCCTTTCCCTCATCAATTCATTGTGTGGGGGGTAGTTCAAATCTTCAAATCATCATAATCAAAATCAACAAAAGATCACTCGATCATGTCAAAATTGTGTTCGTCCTATGAATCATTGTACTCAACTCTTACAAAAAATTTCCCCGTTTTCTGAATTCATAAGCAAATAGGACATCTTCAATTTGTAGCTCTCCTCCGGTCGGATCACATTGTAGTGATATAAGCTACCCGATTGTGTTTAAGGAATGAGTGCAAATAGACATGTGCAAGCCCTACGCTAAATTAAGCCTTCAATAAGGTTTAAGCAATGATTCAAGGATGCATGTCGTCTTGCATGATTGGGCCATCCAGCATTGATCAGATCAATGATCATCGTACACCCTACAAACATAGCAGTCTACATTTTTTCTTCGTCTCGTGTCTATAACTTAGTGCATCACAAAGGGGCATCTGTAGACACATAAAATATGTCATGGTCAAGAAGACTACTCACATGGGTACACTCATAGCTCATATGACTAAACCTTGGGACTTTCCAAGTGTCAAAAGTGGTTTTTACCACTCATATGGGGCATTTTCAGCCCATCCAATCCTGGCCACTGTAGACCAAAGCAACCAGAATCCAGCCATTGTAGCTCAGAGTGGCCAAACCTTAGCCATTGTAGATGATATTGGCTAAGCTTTAAATACACTTTGCCACACATCCAGCCTAATATTGGGTGGAAGTGGCAGTCTGCATGCAATAAGGATGAGCGGGGACAACTTTACATTTCTCCTCATAGCCAATATACATGGAAGACTCAAGTCCAAATTTAGACTTCAGTTAAACATAGAAAAACAAAGAGCTTCTCATGCTAACACCTAGTATTCATGAGGGATTCAATCCTAGGGTCGAACATTGACCTAGGGCTTCAAAACACTTTATAAGGAATAAACCTAAAAGCACTAGAGGACTTTCTTTGATCAATATTTTAATCAGAGAGAACATCATACATCAGAACTTTGAATAGGTTGGATCATTGAGGAGAGCTTTTAGAGACTTGTAGAGCTTCCCTTGGAGATCGATTCTTGTAGCAGATCACTATCGAATTGGAGGGCAATTATGAACACATAAGGTAATAATTTTAACATTAGTAGCATAATTGAGCCCATAGCCTTTGGATCAATAGAGAGATTTCACCTTAGCGGTCATTGTCCTCGACAGTGGCCCACGATCTAGTCTAGGGCTTTAGGTGCTAGTTTTTTTTATTCTGCTTTCTCTTTCATTTCATTAGCATAAGATTTATTTTAGTTATTCGCTTGCATAGTACTAGTTTCATTGCATTTATTGAGCTTATTCATTGTTAACAGCCTCATCCAAGGAGGAAATCTCGGACATCTAAGCATGTTTTGTTGTTTCATTTATTTTAGGGCTATAGGTTCAATCAATAAAATCCACAACATACGAGAGCAAGAGGATCCCTCTAGCAATTAGACCTAGAGAAGGAGGCATCTGTAAGCCCTCATACATTTCCATGTGCGTCACCAGGAAGTATGATAAAGTATGCCCCCTGTGCGAGGGGATCTTTTATACATGTGCTGCCCTCTTTGTGTGTAAAATCATGTATCAAACGAAGGGTATCCCTTAGAGGGATTCATATGTAACCAAACCTTGGGGAATATCAATACAAAATTCACTCATTCATTTATTTCTTTGCATTATGGTTATATCTGCTTTATGCCTTTCATTTATTGCATGTTTAACATTAAAGGATTCAATCGAATTGCAAGTAGAGTAGTTAGTGGATGGCGCACCACTTTCTTAGGGTCTCTACACCTTGCTCCCTCATTTCCTAAACTAACTTCTCAATTTTAGACTTTTAGGGTTGGGGATAGTAGTAAGGATGCACATTAAGTAATTTGACTTCTTGAAACAAAGACGAGATATGATCATGTGTGCTAGTAGGATAAAGACCTATGGGCCCACAAAATACCTTATAACAATCCACAAAGTTTAGTAAATCCAAAGGAAGAGCTGGAAGAAGTATCTCCAAAGACTAAACCTCCTTGCAATTGACCTGGGCGAAGGATCCACAACCACCTTTGTTCAATATATTTTCCATGCTACGTGAACTAACTACCTTAGATGGAGGGGGTTAGATTCCTTGGAGACAAATGACTCTTCCATTCTCCATCCATGACCTTTAAATTTGTATATTAATAATAACATCGTTGAACTGAGATGGCTATTATGCTTCCAAGATGACATTTGCACTACCTAGGTTCATGAAAAATATATTTCTTGACCAAGTATAATCTCCCATTTGGATGTTAACTTTATCCATTCATCCCACACACTGCACAGTACCCCCATTTATAATTAAGACTTGAAATTTATCTTGATTTGAAGAATTGATATATGAGACCAAGGACTTTGTTGTATTACTATCTATGAAGTTATGTGTGCTAATTGAATCAACCAACACATTGACACATTATTGTTTAATAAATCCTTCTACCTTGATAATATGGTGAGCTTGTATTCCTATAAGAGCATGATCCAAGATAATAATAGTATCATCCTCATGTTCCACCTAATCTAATTCTATCGGTTGCTTCTATTGCAATGGATCTTCATCTTCATATATCTTCTTCTATCTGAAAATTCATGACATTCTTCATAGGCTTGATCTTGAGGATGGTGAGAATGATATTTGAAATAGAAGAATCCCTAGGAACACTTATGTAAGGATATCAAATTTTGAAGTCACATCTATGTTGGGGACTAGAACCTTGGAGTTTCTATTTTACCACCAAAGTTATACGTTAAGCATCATCAAAAGTATAGGGGTGGAGCATATCAACATCTTGTCGAATTTTATCCTTAAGACCATGGCCAAAGGCTAATACCACCTCCACTTGATTCAATTGGTGAGTGTAGGTGAGAATACTTGTGAACTTAGTGCAATACTCCTTCATTATTCTTGTTAGCTTTGCTTGCATTAGATAGACCACATATGATGTGAAAGATCCTCTTTCAAATATTTAGAGAAATCATTATTTGAAGTCACACCACAAAATAAGCCTCCCTTATTTGTAAAGATACCACATCAACCATCGATGAGATTTATTTCCAACTTAGAAGTTACTAATGCGATACTACCTACTTTAGAAACATGGAATAGTTGCATAAGGCTATCCTAGCTAGCCACACCCATGGATCAACAGTCTTAAAGGTAGGCATATCAATACGAGGAACATGTACTTCATGAGGCCATTCAAAGAATTTAGAAGCATCTACTTTCATGGAATCCATATCAAAAGAAAATCCTTGGTCATAACCACCCATTAGAGGAGAACCTTGGGTAGCATAAGAAGATGAGGGAATTCCTTGAGAATTTGGAGGAATCTGACTAAGTGACAATTGTGGAAGAATTGCATTTTGTGCTTGATAAATGATTGAATATTGTTGCCCTGTGGTTTGTTATGACTTGTAGACAAGAGGAGGGGTGATAGCGAATATTTATAGGATTCTTTGGATGTTATCCAAGGACTTGGTAATAGAAGTACTTGTCTATTTTTTATTAAAGAGCTCTGCATACATATTAGGATCAGCAGTACTAGGAAGAGAATTACCAATTGAAGGCATAATAAGAGTGACTGAGGGAGGGTTATTGGGAAGAGGAGATGAAGAACCATAGGTTTTGGGAGGAGGTGAAGACATTGTGTTTAAGGAATAAATAAGACACTGATCAAAATTACTAATATTTGGGAGATTGTTGTGCTTTTTTTTGCTCATACACATTATTTGAATGAATAGTTCACTACAGTTGACTGTTGACTCCTGATCGACCAATAATGATAGTATATTTATTCATACACCAAGGGAAATTGTAAAACCCAAAGAATACTTGGAATGCTACTCGAATTTTTTTTTGTGAAAATATCTCTTACTTTGATCATATTAAAGAAGCGATTGCAGAGGGTCTTAACACAACCACCTTCCAAAAACGTGTTGTTGGAGATATCCCTAATGGTATAGGTCTCTCACAAGGGTCTAGTGATACCCAAAACTTTCTTTTTAAATAATTTTTGGGAAAAGGAAGTAATAGCAGCGAAATCATTGTATCCTAGAAGATAATTACACCAAAATATGGATTGAAAAAATTACTGAGAAATAGGTAGCAACAATATTTAGTATATATTATGGGATGGTTCTCATGTCTTTTTGCTATAAATTTTCATCACATAAGGAGTTGATATCGAAGCTCTAATACCACTTGTTACAAAACAAATTCAAGAAATATAACAATAGCAATGGCAAACCAATAATGCACAATTAACAATATTCAATGATAGCAATAATTCAGATCCATTTGGTAGAAAATTAAATATGCAATAATCAAATCCTAGATTTAAATCAATGCAAATCCTTATATATTAAGAGAGAGCGAAGTCTCTTAGCCACTTGGAAAGGGCAAAGTCTCATATGTGCAACAACTACTATTAATATTCGAATATGAAAGATGATCCCAACTACCACATAACTCTTCCTATTTATAGACTAAATCAATCAACCCTAACCCTAATGCTCAAGGGCTAACTATCTAAACCTAGGGCTTAAGCTAATAAAAATAAAGATATTTAACATGGCTATATTGGAGCAATTACAAATTATCTTCGCCTTAAATAAGAAAAAATGTTACTTTTTAGCCTTAAAAATTAATATTACTTTTTTTCTTGATTTACAATTTTTATAATGCCATACTTATAACTATTTGGTTAGAAAGAGACTATAATAATATTTTTTAATAACTATTGGAGATGATATAATATCTTTGTTGAATCTTTTGAAGAGATATTAGAATAGATAATGTCTTAAAATTCTATATTATGAGGTTCAATAGTTTATAAATGTCACAAACTAAAGAATGGATGACTTTGAAGAAATTTAATAATAAATTGGATTGACAAAAGAATCTCATATTGAAAACGAGTTGTTAACAAGAGATACATAAGTGCTCTAGGAATGCCAAAAAGAAGCATTTTTCAATGTTGTACAAAATTACTTGTGTATTGCCATCACAACCCACCTTGGCAGGACTCATTTATGAGATGGATTGTGCATAGATATGTGATTATTTATTGCTTACTAGATAGTTATATGTATTTGTTGTTATGATTATGTTAAACAAGGATATGGTATTGCTCATTTTATGCGTGTTTGCAAGACTAGGTACTCTCGTATGTGGATGAGGAAGTTGACCACCGAGAACGAGATATCGAAAAGGGAAATGATGGTCATTTTAACCAAGACAACTCCTGGGTAAAATTCTACCCACATATAGTTGCATTCATAATGTTGTGTCTTGAGGTATTCACCAACCATTAAAGCCATCCATAGCAAGAAGTTGATAATCTAGAAGTTATCGTAAAATATTTTGCATAAGGATATGGGCAAATAATATTGGTGGTATATTACTTCTTTTTGTTTGTTTGGGTTTGAGTATTGTTTATCTTATAGGAATGATGTGCGAATGGATAATATAAACATTTATTTGATATAACTATGAGGAAATTATATTAAGATCATAGTCAAATATTAATAATTGATATTAACATCGATTATTGGTTTATTGAAAAATAATTAGTTTGGTTGCTCTTAATATTAATAAGTTAACATTAGCAAGCTGAATTTATTAAAAAGGGCCACATGTGTTTCTTTTAAATGTTAAGGAAAGAAATGACCCTTATTATTATTGATAGAAAGGTTTCTAGTTAAAATAATTATTATTATATTTAAATAAAAATAATAAGAGGAAATTAAAGTGGTTGGGGCAGTTAGAGTTTCGAGCAGATGAGAGAAGATGTATTTTCTTGTTCTTGGAGGAGAAGGGGGCATAACTTAGGGGAAGGAAAAAAATGTTGGGCGAGGAAGAACCAAGCGAGCTTGCACTTGGAAACTGCAAGACAAGGGCTAAAACCACCATTGTTCACTTTTTATTGATAGTAAATCTTTTTTTTCTAAAACAAAGAGGTATGCTCTCATGTTATCATTTTTTATTATAGATTTGCTTAAGAAAATGTTGATGCTTTAGCTTGCTTGTAGTTGTATGGATAAATTAGACTCTAGAATGGATATGAGTATATAATTTAATTATTCTTCCTTTACCAAGCAAGTTTAAAATCTGGTGATACGTTTCCTTGTGCTCTATGTTGAAAACGATGAGTGGTAAACGTATTTTTTCCTCTTGTTTTAATGGTTCTTTTGTTCTACCAGACCATACATGCTTAGCGGAGAAAAATATGTCTTGTATTTAGCTGGTGTGTCCGCCTATTCCTTTCTGGATTAGAATACATCCTCATTTAGTTGTATCTAGGATTAATTGCTTAGGCTATGTTGGGTTTTGTTTATAAAATTCCGAAGTTGTTTGCATGCTGCTTACACTTTGTAAAAGATGTTGTATAATTTGTGTTGTTTTATTTAAAAGAAATTTAATGCTTTAATCAAGCAAGGCTTGGTTGTAGTCCTTAATGTTGAAACTATAACCGAAACCCTACGTAACCCTTGGTGACATTAAGGCGCTAATGAGTAAGACGAGCACATTGTCTTAGGACCCTTATTTTAAACTGTTTTGTGTGACAAGGTTGAACCGACGCTTCGGTTTTCAAACCTGTGCATGGAGTGGTTTAATTTTTTAGTTTATCTATGGTTAGGGTACAAACTTGTATCTTTCTAATGTTGGAAATAGTTTTCTTTATAAGCTGAACCTTCATATAATTTCTAAAGGAAGTCTCTTTCCAGTTTTAAAACTACTATTATCTTCTCGATCGAGCACCTATGTTAAAAGTTTTTTAGTGAGGTTGCTTTTTGTATTTAAAAATGTGCTAAGCCATAAACTAAAGTTCTATGTATTTCTTTGAGAAAAAGGCTTGATTCTGACTCCGATAGCATGTTGCCATTCTAGCCACATATTATCAAATTTCATGTTGTATGCAGTTTTGAGACAATCATTGTAAAACTTCTCTTTTTCCATTTAAAAATGGTCAAGATGTTGTTATGTTGTGTTTTCACCAACTGTCTCTTTAAACTTAGGACTGTATTCTTTTATATTTTGTGGTTTCTATTTTTGGCTGCACTTTTTCCTATCATGTCGCATGCAAAATTGTAAAACGTTTTAGCATAGGCGATGTTCTGAATGGGTTCTCTTCCTTACTATTTTTATATAACTTAAGTTCTTTTTATATTTACACATATGGTAGTGATTTCTAGCACTTAGGAATTTTTAGAACATGTTTTCTATCAAAAATACTATCGCTCGACTAGTGGAGCGAACCTCCTAGTCGCTCCACCTATGGAGCGAAAGGCCAGGAAATAACTTGGACAGGTTAAAAGCCTAAGTGCAAAAACTCAAACTTCACCAGTGGAGCAAAAGGCCCTATCGCTCCACCAATGGAGCAAAATTCCCTGTCACTCCACCAGTCGAGCAAAGGGCCAGAAGGGCTTAGAGAGGTGAAGATGGCTAAGTGTGTGACAAAAGGTCAAAGTGGTCAAACCTTCAGTCACTCCACCAGTGGAGCGAAACTCCTTGTCGCTCCACCACTGGAGAAATGCTCTGAAAAGGTGCACAATAAAGGGTTTAGCGAAGGCCAGTCCCAAAAAATCAAACTTTTGGATCAAAGGGCATGTTGCTCCACTAGTGGAGCGCAAGTCCCTATTGCTCCACGAGTGGTGCGAAAGTCCCAAATGGTACAAAGCTAAAATTTTGGTAAAGAAAGGGTGCAAGGTAGGTCAGAGTTTGGTCAAAGCACCAAGCGCTCCACCAGTGGAGCGAAAACTAAACAATCACATGCTAAAGCAAGTGTTCAGGCTAAGAGCAAAGAGAAATGTCAGACTATCGATCAAAGGCCCTTTTGCTCCACCAGTGCAGCGACATGCCATGTCGCTTCACCAGTGGAGTGAAGGACCAGAAGGGCTTAGAGATGAGCAAAAATGAGACTAAGTGCAAAGAGAAGTCAACATCTTGGTCAAAGGACCAAGCACTCCACCAGTGGAATGAAGGTCCCAGGCACTCCACTAGTGGAGCGAAAGCTTCTGTCACTCCACCCAGGGAGCGACAAGCTTGACAAAAGAGTCAAGGTAGTCAAAATACCAATTGCTCCACCCAAGGAGTGACACCCAAGACAAAAATACCAAAATGTTTCTAAGGCATGAAAAGTGTTGTCACTTCAATTATGGAGCGAAGCTCCTGGTGGGCCCCAATCATAGTGCAAAATGCCTAAAACTGCCATGGAATACCTGAAACTAACAGGGACTGCCCAGATTCAACATTGACTATTTAAAACCAACTCGAAGTTGCACTCTAAGCCATCCGATTGTGGTAGATCACCAGAACCTTCTGCCTTCAAGGCTATGTTATCTCATCGAAACCTTCTACCTTCAATGCTGAGTTATCTGCAGCATCGAATTAAATGTTGTAAGTCAGTTCTGAACCGATTTTGCCTGTCACTTTTGGAGAAGTGGTTGGACATTAATATTTTAGGAAGTAGAATTACCTATAAAGGCTGCTCTTTTCTCTATAACTAGGATGGACAATCTCTGGTAGAAAAGCAGTTGTACAGTTTGAAATTTACTTCTAAAATACAAACTTCTGGCTTTGACCTTGAATATTCTATGTCTGTGTATGACTTCTATTATGTTATTTCTGTTAAATTAGTTTCTTTACCACACAGCTTGAATTCTATTTTCTAGATTTAGCTATCAGTAGAGGATTAATCCTTGGAATACCACTGGAGTTTATGTAGTTCTTAAGATTTAATGTTGGTTTTTGTTAAAAGTCTATTGTTTTGATTGCTGTTGGTTCAAGTGTTAGGCTGTCTATCATGCTTCCTATCCATCACCCTACATTTTCAAATTTTAGCCTTTTTCCATTCCTTTCAGCAATTTCTCATCTCTTTCAGTATCTTCCTAACCCTTATATCAAAAACCCCCCATTTTTATTTTCGAAACCGGCCCTACTGGAGATTATCACGGAGGACATTCCTTTCCTTCGGATATTCAATGCTTGGCATCGGGTCTAGGGTGTTGTAGACTTAGAAAATATATAACTAGGCCAATTCGATTACCAATAGTTTTTTGCATGCCTAGTGGGATGCAATCGTTCCACATTAAATCAGTATTAAGAAGTGATGTTCATCTTAGTACTATCAAATCTGAACATCTAGTGACTCTACTGAACTCGGATACCTCCAAGTATTGAAGACCAGTCTAAAATATCATGCCTTCATGCGTACAAGATGAAGAACTAGAAACACAGAAGAAGAAATAAAGTTATACGAGCTTGACATTGATGCTTTGGGAGAACATCCTAGGGTGGTCAGGTCGAATATCCTGCTAGATGGGACATCTTCATAAGAAGTTTTTTTGCTTCACAAACTTCCACTCCTGATAGCACAACAACTAGCTTGCTCCCGAATCCTCCTAATTCCTTGGATCATCAAAATACTATCGCTCCACCTAACATTCAACCAGGTGCTCTAAGTGTTCCGATTGTTTTGATCTAGCAAGTTATACAAACTCTGTCAGCACCAATGGTGCAACAAGCACTGTCTAGGATATTCCTAGCCTGGAATCATACATGACCTCTCAACCTACAAGCTTAGCACCAAGTACCTATATTAGTGCTAAAATCTCTACCTACATATGATGGTACGAGAAATATGGTGCATGAGCATATCCAAGATATTGCAGGACTAGCAACCATTCATCAAATCATCAAAGAAGATGTTATGGTGAAGTTTTTGGTGCTTTTGCTAAGAGGTAAATGCTTCTACTGGTACTGGTCACTCTTGATCGACACCATCACATCATGGGATCAACTAGTAGGACAATTAATAAGGGGATTCAATGAACAAGTAGACCCCTTTTATTTGTTGCACTAGTTCACTACTATCCAGAGACACCCTCAAGAGGAAATAGTTGACTTCAATGCCATGTTGACCCGAACCTGGCAAAGAGTCACCGATGGTCTTTGACCCTCGTCGAAGCAGGTGGGGTTCTATCATCTAAAGGATTTTCATTTGGATATTAGCATGAGCATCTGGTATGCTAACGTTAATACATTCCCTAACTTGTACCAGCAAGCATAGAAGTTGAAAGCCAAATTGATAGCTATCGAGAAGTTGCCTCCCAAGGTAATGACTCTGAATTACCCAAAATTTATGCAAAATATGTACCTAAGTGCATCCACTCTACCTACATTCCAGATGTATTCTAGTCAACTATGGAATCCTCTTGATCAGTATTAAAAGATACCTACATCACCATATAAAATGCTCATCATTCCTCAGCTCCTACCCAATATCCAGTATTACCTATGCTATTGGCTCAATTGCCATTACCCATAAACCAGGCAGATACCAATCAGGTAGCCTCAATGGCAGACTGGGCCAAAGAGTTGCAAGAATTATGGGCATACATGAAGACAATGATAAATTAGATGAGCATCATGAGAAGGAGGCAAGATGATCAAGGCTTCCAGAAAATGAGATTCCCTCCTCCCCTGATCATAAAATAAGAAGCATCTTTTAGTGCTCACAGTCCTCTTGAAAGGAACTCAGTTGTAATGAGCAGTGAAGAGGCCAATGCTTTTGATAAAGCGTATTGGTGTACCATATGCAATGATTTGCATAGTGAGGAAACTTGGATGGTGTACCTCAATTATGTCTAGACACTGTCCGATGGTGCTTATGAGCAAGTCAATATGATCAGGAAAGCTGGTCATAATTTCATGATGTCTGTCACTGAGCAAGTCTGAGTCCTCACCAACACTAGAAAGAAGCCTATCAAGGTAGACCTGGCCTAGATGGATCCATTGAGATTACCTACTACATCCAAGCCATGGAGCCAAAAAGGTCCAGTCACCGATAAAAGCTCCCAATCTGACGGTAACCCACAAAGTAGTCCAACTTGCTGAAAGACCACCTACCACCTCGTGTTAGAGAAAAGGTTCTTCAACCTAAAGCTTTGACTTCTTAGCAGCAGGTCAAGACACGAGACTAGGATAGAAGAAAATATGGTACCCCTCATTGACCAAGCGTTAGAGGATGGATGCCACCCAACAATACTAGAAAACTTATGACTCTACAAAGGGAGTTGAATATCCTGGCACTTTGGCATATAAAATTGTCAAAGAAATGAAGAAGGCACCAACCAAGTTAAGCCTTTATGACGCTCTCCAACTTTCAAGCCAAGTTAACGTTTTGCAAGAATCCCTCAATTCCACTAAGGACAAGGAGAGTAGGCTGAAACAAATGGTGTTCATGCAATCGCTGATGACTTTGGCCATAGGGAAGAATAGGCCCCCGCCATTCTACCTTTCCCTTTGGATGGAGGGATGGATTGTGCATAACTGCATGATCAACTTTGATGTCGTGACAATTGTCATGCCCAAAGCAATGTGTGAAATCATAGGCATGGAGTATACCCGAAGTAGCCCTAGAGTGTTGCACCTAGATGGTACTCTCATGAAGACAATAGGAGTTATCAAATATGTTCTGATCCAACTCCATAAAATATTTTAGGTCATGGTCATCCAAGAGATCATAGTGGTCAACTTAGAGCCATACTTCAGTATGTGCCTCTCAAGAGAATTTACGGCTAAGTTGGGAAGCTATCTCTCCCTCGAATACTCACACTTGGAGATTCCATTCAAAGGGAGTAAAATTAAACTCTTCATTGAGAAGCCTAACAGTTTTCATGTTGAAAAAATTGAAGATGAGGAGAAAAGCTTGATCACTGTCAACCTGATGACAAAGCAAATAAAAATAGTATACTTGATGAAATATTCTCTTGGTGAGCTTTGAATCGAAGATGAGTTTTCCATGACTGATTTCAATGCTGTTATTAGGACGGATCTGGGATGCTATTCACTAAAAAAGCCTAAAAATGTTGAAGTAAAGGCACTCACAGAAATGTCGTTGGTATTTGATCAGCTATGAAAGTTGTACTTTGATGATGCCCGATGTAATAATGATGCAGGAGCTAGCGTCACTCTCATTTCCCCATTAGGCGAACATAAAACTTATTTGTACAGGCTCGCATGGAGCTGTATGAATAATGTAGCAGAGTATGAGGCTTTGTGACTAAGACTCAATAAAGCTGAAAAGCTCAGCATCAAGAAGTTGTAGATATTCGAGGATTTCAAATTAATCTGCAACCAAGTTACTAACAAGTGCATCTCCAAGCAATACTATCTAAAGGTGTACCACAATAAGGTGTGGGATTTGCTCGAATCCTTCACTACACTAAACATCAAGTCAATTTCATGAGAGTCAAGCAAGCTTGCAGATGTTTTAGCCTCCATCGATGTTCGGTTCACATGGTAGATGATATGATGTATAAGCCAAATATTGTGAGGCTGATCTACAGGCCTTCTATGCCTCATAAAAAACTCCATTGGTAGGTGTTCGACAATGATGAGTAGCTTATCAATTTTATGGTGAATGAAGCATCCTCCATTGAAGAACAAAATATGAATGAAGAAGACCACGAGGGATTGATTTAACTAAAAAATAACCACATCCTGAAGGGTCTAATCACGTTGGAGAGTCTTTTCGACCAAAATGATAGATCCATCAGACACAAGATCAAAGTGGATCAAAAATAATTCATGGACCTAGAGTTAGAGTCGGTAAAAGTTATCAAGATAGGGGCCGACTACATAGTCAAAGAGCTCTAATAGATTTGTACCCTGTGCAAGGAGTACCTAGACATCATCGCCTGATGCTACCAATATTTAAAGGGGTATGACAAGAATGTCATACAACACACCATTGAGATATAAGAAGGGATCAAACCCTTCAGGAAAAAGCAATGACCTATCAATCCAAAAATCGAAAGGCTAATGAGGGCTGAGCTTCTAAAGATTTTTTAAACAAAGATCATATACTCAATCAAGCACTCCTCCTGGGTGGCCAACCTTATTTTGGTATGAAAGAAGAACGATGACATCCACTTGTGTATTGATTTTTGAAATCTCAACCAAGCGTTGCTTAAGGACCACTACCCACTACCACAGATTGACCAGATTCTACACGTAGTGGTAGGAGCACAGAGGTTCTCCTTTCTAGATGGCTTCTCTGGTTACAACCAGATATGGGTCAAGGATGAAGACCAACATAATACTGCATTCACCACCAAGTGGGTAACCTTCACCTACTAGCATATGCCCTTTGGCCTTTCAAATGTCAGAGTGACTTTTCAAAGGGTAATGGACCTCGCCTTCGATGAACTATTAAATCATGTCATCGTGATCTACTTCGATGACATGACAGTCTTCTCCCATAAGTGAGAGGAACATAACCTACATTTGTGGTAAGTCTTTGAGAAATACTGAGAGTTTGGGGTCTAGATAAACCCTTAAAAATCAATCTTAGCAGTAAAAGAAAGCAAGCTACTTAGGCACACGATCTCTAAAAAGGGATTAATAGTTGATCCTGCTTGAGCTGAAGTGCTTCTATGCCTTCCACTACCATCAAATAATAAAGCCCTGCAGTCATTTTTCAGATAGATAAACTTCATAAGGAAGTTCATAGCCAACTTTGCCTAGGTGGTGAAGACGATGACTAAACTTCTGAAGGACTTTGAATTTAGGTGGACTAAAAAAAGAAAGTAGGCTTTACAAGAAATCAAGGAACAAATCACTCAAGCTCCAATCCTCGTCAATCTTGACTATTCAAAATATTTTATCTTATACGTAGTAGGAAGGCCAGAAAGCTACACAACTGTTCTGATATAGAAGGGGAAAGATGGAGATGAGAACCCGATAGAATTCCTCAGCTAAATCATCCAACCGTACGAATAAAAGTTCAATTTTATCAAAAGACGAGTACATGTGGTGATGAAGTCGCTCCAAAATTTCTGACATTTTGTCTCTTAGAGTAAGACGATAGTGTACATGATACACCTCAACGTATAAAATTTCATCATTCAAGGGAATCTTGGTAATAGGAGAGTTGGATGGGTCACAAATATCTAGGAATTGGACATCGAAGTATACCCTACCAAGTTAGTCTGAGGCAGAATGCTCTGTCAGGAGATGGCTAAAAATACCATAACTAAAATGGTAAGCCCCGACTTAGACAGCCCTGCAGTCCCTACGCCCGAAAGCAACCTTTCCAACCTATCGGTTAATAGTCCAGATTGGACAGATGACCTTTTCAAATACTTCGACATGGGCAGATGTCCTTCTCACTTTAATGCTTTGCAAAGGAGATTTTGCTTGCAGGCTAGCAGGTATGTTTTGATTCCTAACAAATTGTTTTATCAAAACATCGATGGAGTTCTCCTGAGATGTATCAGAGAGTTAGAGAAGGAAAAAGTTATAGAGGAGTTGCAATTTGGAATTTTGGAAGATCATTTTGTAGGTAGGTTGATGGCTCTGAAGATCATCAAAGCGGGCTATTATTGGCCCACCCTTTTCACCGACGCTTTCAAGGTCAGCCAATGCTGCAACAGTTGCCAACGCTACTCAAGTAGAGTATGGAATGCATCTCTTCCTCTTCACCCCATCCAAGCAAAAGCTTCGTTATAGCAGTGGGGCCTAGACTTCATTAGGATCATCAATCCCAACTCCTTCGTTGACCACAAGTACATTTTGACCACCACATACTACTTCACTAGGTGGTCAAAAGCAATTTTGATCAAACAGGCTAACCAAGACATGGTTATCTCTTTTCTCAAAGGGTTGATCACTCTATTAAACATACCTAAAGCCATCGTATCTGATAACAGTTCTCCTTTCATTGGTGTGAGGATCTACGAGTTCGCAGTCATGTATGGAATTTACTTGAAGATCTCATCTAACTATTACCCACAGGGTAATGGACTGGTGGATTCTACAAACAAGAACCTGCTACGGATCTTGAAGAGGTCTCTACAAGAAAATAAATGAAGCTAGCATCTGCTCTTGGACCAGTTGCTTTGGGCTGATCGCATTTTCATCAAACGCTCGATCAAGACGTCACCTTATTCGTTGGTGTACGAGAAAGATGCAATCTTACCCACACACATAGAGCTACACACATTGTAGTTATTCAAGTGGCTTGATAGTAGGGAGGGAAAATTTGACCCGATGGATGCGAGGTTAGCCTAGTTTCTACAGTTGGAGGAGCAAAGAGAGAAAGTGTATGAAGCTTTCACGAAGCCTACCAAATCCACCAAGATCTGGTTTGGAAAAAGACTTCCGACAGAACTTTCAGTGTCAAATACTTGGTCTTGAAGTGGAATGAGAACAAGTCTAAGCTAGGGAACCATGAGAAGTTCGATGCCTTCTGGGAAGACCCATTTCGAGTCTCTAGTATTAATCACATCAACTCTTTCATCCTACAAACCATAGAGGGTTTTACTCTCTCGATTTTAGTGAACGACTTTCTTCTGAAATATTATCATCCACCGAGTTCCAAGGAAAATTATTGATCCACGAGGTATTTTTCATGTATATACATTTCAATAATGCTTATGTATAGTTCGTTGTCGCTCTAGCTTTGGAGCGAAGTTGAGAAAATTAAAGTTAATAAGAGGAGGCTCTCTATAGCTCCACTTGTGGAGCGACAGCCCTCTGTCGCTCCACTTGTGGAGCGACAACTTCCCCTCCATTCAAAAAGAAAAAGAATAAAAAAGAAAAGAAAAAAAGAGAGATAAAAAAGAAAAACTTTTTAAAGTCAAATAAGTGACTTTTGCTCCCTAGTGGAGCGACAGTCCCTGTCACTCCACTAGTGGAGTGACAACCCCTTTCGCTCCGTCTAGGGAGTGAATGTCCCCCCTCCCTTATTTTTTAAAGTTATTTTTTATTTCTTTTATTTCCTACAAAGTCATCCTTATAGAATGTGCCAAGTGTTGCAAAGGGGATAGGTTAATTTTCAAAAAGTTTTTTTCAAACCCTAAGCATAGCATTATAAAGTGGGGCCATCTGGCCCTATCCAATCATATCATTTTCACTTCCTAGCATTTGAAGTGCCCCCCTGACAAGTTCGAGTGAAGCGCTCCTCCCGATAAGCACATGCACCCCAAGGAAGTTTGCCCAGTGTAACTATTTTTTCATCATTTACAAGGCTAGCTACCCACACATGAGCCAATCAGAGGCACACGATTGCGCCCATGATATTCACCTGCATTAACTTCTAATGTGCACATTTAGGGTGGTAGATTTGAAGTTGGAGCTATAAGATGAAGAGTTTACTAGGAGAATTTCCACCACTTAGTTGCAATTATGTTTTACTACTACCCTAGTGCTTGGTATTCTTCCCAAATGTCTCTCTGTTCAAATTCGAGCCATAGCAGTTCATCCGAAAGCCATGGGCAAGAAGAGTGAGGAACCAAAATAGATGGTGCCCAAGGAGAAGGCGATGCCATTAAAGGAGAGCGGCTCAAGGAAGCCATGAAAATGTGAGAAGAAGCCTAATAAATTGATGGTACCCGAAGACAATCTCTTTCGGCTTTGAGATTGCATGATGATGCACAAGGACATGGAACAACTGTGTCAGGATGTTGAGAAGGTGCATGGAGAGAGCTCAACTAGAAATCTACTAACTACAATTTATCATTCACACTTGTTCTTTTACATATGTGCGCCTGTACACCATTACTCAGAGTTTGTGCAGGCGGTATCATATTTCTATGACATTCAAACAAGGACGGTGCATGATGTCGAAGGAAGAACATTGTTTGCCATCACGGTTGATGTTGTTCGAGCGGTCTTCACTTGTGGATAGAAGCCCTTGAAGGATTTCACCCTTAGAAAAATCAACACTTCCAAGAAAAGCACTAGATATCTACCCACGCCCGAGATGTGCCAGTTTATGAGGGAACAGTTAGGGGAGGACGAGTTTCCCCAACTACCCAAGGGCCTGATAGAATTTGTACATCGTGAAATCTATTCAATTTTGGCTTGGATGATGGGAATTTCCACCGATGAGGTAGTCTATGACTGGCAAGTGTCCATGGCACAGTCTATCTTTGAGAACGAGATTTACTTCCCCGCAAATATGAAGCCCGACGTTATCCTAGTTTTCTTCGACTGGGCAAAATTCTTAGTGCGATAGCTGCACGGATCACTGGCCTACCTGCAAAGTAGAAGAGACAACTAGTTCAGGCTATGCTCCATCCTAGTGTGGTATTTATTTTACCACCTACACGATAAGTTCCCCTACATCCCCAAGAACCAAACCGACAGCCAAGGCAAGGCGTTGTCGATTTATCTCTGGACACAGAGCTTGTCTAGAGAGGAACCATACTATGTATTCAACTAGGTTTTCTTGGGGCTAGAACTGGAGATGCTCTACGGCTGCTGTGATAAACTTCCCATGGAGATGCAAGATAGAGTGGTAGACGAAGAGTGGGGGGATGTATTTATGCTCGCCCAAGGTACGATTATCAAGATTTTTGGGTTTACAGAAAAGACATTTTTGTTACCCTTTTATGCCACACCCTATATGTTTTTCCTAGAGGTTGCTGGATAGCGCGATCACACCAATGAAATATATGGTAAGGGCAGGGGGAAGAAGACCTACTACCCTTTACCATTCGAGTTTGAGGACATCAAGATCATGCAGTGCGGTCAGAATGATGTGCTTACAGTTACACTGTTCGATTACATCTTGATTGAGCTTCCCTAGCACTGGAGGTATGACCCATGTAACATCTTTCAAGAGAACCTTGGGGTGAAGTCTTTTCACTACTGCCCTCGCGTCGACATGGTTGAACAACAGAACAATCCTAAGGGACTTGAGTTGGAGTGGCATATTGATGAAATGATGCCTTTGCCCCCGTGGCATGATTTTTACACTATGGAGAGTGAGTATGACCTGCCTGTCAACCCAAAGTAGAAGCTACCTAGGAGTATTTTTGTGGGAATGAAGGTGAATTTGAAGCATTGGTCTAACTACAAAATCAAGTAGTGGTGGATCATGAGGTTCCATAATGACAATATGTCCTCGAACTATCTGTTGATGATAGATGACAAGTTCTCCAAGCACTATGACAAGAACATAAACACCTAACGGGCCCTCTCATTCTCCAAGATTTTGCTCCAAAATGGGTGTAGCCTCAATAAGGTAGACGAACTAGAAGCTTTGAGGCATGTAGAGGGTAAGGGCAAGGCGGTCTTGGGTGACCCATTATCGGTTGGTGAGAAAGGGTTATTTTCCCATAAAAGAAGAGTGCCTTCCAAAAAGAAAGGCTGAGGAGGTGCCTCTCTTGTAGCAAGCGACGAAGAAGCCACATACTAGTGCTCAAAAGCCTTCCAAGGCGAGCTCCCAAGTGGTGATCGAAAATGTGGAAGTTATCAACATAGACATAGCATGCACATCGTAGACTCAACACCCATCATCCCCGAAGTTCCTATGGCTACACAGTTGGAGAAGCAAAAGGTTGAAAACATAGAGGTTGTTGACGTAGACACGCCAGAAGTGAAGGAGAAATAAGAAACATAGACACAATATTCATATTCCTTGGCTCCCTTGATCATAGAGCCCAAAGGTACGCACTTATGTTCACCTCCCTCTCCTTCTCCTCTGTCGCAGTTACTATTTATTCAGTGCCTAAAATTCTTCTTGTAGTTTTTGTTTCCTTAGCACCCGAAATATCTGTCATGGTTTCTACTCCCTTGGTCTCTACTTCTTTCTCTATCCTACTGTCCCACTCAAAAGTTCCCAAATTTTCAATTTTCTTGGTCCTCTTAGTGCCATTATCAGCAGCCTTCACATCTTTTGCTAGTAGCCCCAATGCCTTTGCAATTTTCGAGTTCATTAGCCTTCCATTTTTTGTCATGGAGGACCTTATTAAAAATATTTTGGTTGCTGTAGAAGTAAACTTGTCCTCCATTTCTCCATTCTCTACCACCATGGCATCTACTGCTCCTGATGTTTCAACGCCTATGTCCACTATTTTGGTAGTCCAGACCCAAGCTCCCTTAAGGGTTAGCGCAACTATTTCCCCTTCTGTCTCTCGTGCACTGTCCAATCTTGAGTCACACCTTATCCTTCTTCCTTTCATGTCAATCCTCGAAGTGGGTGTTTAGGAGCTACTTGAGTTAGAGTTAGAAGTGACTCACCAGCTTGATACTACGGAGAGTATCCGCAAGGCACGTCAAAGTTCAATACACTGGTTGAAGAACCGACAAAGGAAGGACGTGCAGGCCCTAGCGTAGTTTGAGAAAAAGTTAATCATTGACCTAAAGAAGATGGAGTTGCACACCATGGAGAAAATACCGCTTGTCTAGAAGCCCTTGGCGGAAATGACTCCTGTTTATTATGTTTTTTGCCATACCATGGAGGACGTCACCAAAATAAATACGACATGAAATATGGGTGACATACAGGTTGACATGGGCTCCATCTATGCTCATGATGAATATTACAAGGAGCGCTTCTTTCAGGAGCAGTCTAAGAACCTTGAGCTTGAGGAGGCCTTAGCAACAGCGAAGAGGCAGATCGAGGCATTGGAATATGAAGCCGCACCACTAAAGCAAAAAATCCTTTCACTAGAGGAAGAGAATGATGAACTTTCCAAGGCATGCAATTGCCACGTGAGGTCACACACCGAGGCCAATCAAGAGATTCAAGCACTCATTGTTCAAAACCATGAATTGTGGGTTGAGTTAGAAGAGAAAGTAGTGAAACCTGTCACCTTCTCTAAGGAGCACCTCAAGGAGATGCGCTTGCAGTTCCTAGTAGATTTATTGACAAGAGTTGTGCGAGGAGTTACCATCTAGATATTTTTTAGGGAGGCTCAGGAGGCGGTTGTAGCTGGCAACTCAAATTTGGAATCCGCCTAAGTAGACGTTAATCATTGGCTAGACTTAGCCACGCAACTTCGAAAAATTGAAGACGTGATCGTTCACCTTACTTCTATGAGCCCTCTACCTCGATCCTTGGCGCTAACAAAGATGTCTCTATGTTCTTTCTTCACGAAGGTTGAATTAGCCAAAAAAGCTCGCCAACTCTTGGATGCCCTCAAGAAAGAAAGAGAGGTTTTACTGTGGTACTTTAATACCCTCGCTAAAATTGGCATCCTCAGCTTCACAGACCCTGAAGGACCCATTTCATCGCTTGAGGAGTTAGAGCCCATATGGTCGACATTTTTTGATAGCCCCTCAGACATTGATGCTTGGGAGGGCCCGATTTCAGATGCTCAAGTGATTATTTTCATGGCTAAATACACCCAAATCGAGTCTTGCTTGTAAGAGTTTGACCGAAGACTAGATTTTGCTGACATTGAGCGCATCAAGACCTACTGTTGCCTAATCTAGGAGCTCCATAAGTAGCCAACTTTCTCCCTTGAATGTTGGATTGACAACAAGCATGTGTTTAAAATCTCCCTGGATACGTTCCTTCCCAACCCACGTGAGCAAGAGGAAGAAAAAGAGAAAAAATGAGCCAGATTCCAAGGCACAAGAATCAAAAGAGCAAGAAGAATAGTCAAAGGCAGATGAAGAAGAAGAGAAATAAAGGCTCGAGGAGGTACCAAGCAGCAACAAAGAACAATATGAAGAGCAATTCGAATATCCTGAGAGCAAAGAGGACTCTAAAACCCAAGGATAAGGCCTGGGATCTTTGCATTGAGGCAGGCTCAATACCTTGCGAGCCACTAGAGATGTTGCCATTCTAGCCACATATTGTCAAATTTCATGTTGTATGCAGTTTTGAGACAATCATTGTAAAAATTCTCTTTTTCCATTTAAAAATGGTCAAGACGTTGTTATGTTGTGTTTTCACCAGCTATCTCTTTAAACTTAGGACCGTATTCTTTTACATTTTATGGTTTCTCATTTTGGATGCTCTTTTTCCTGTCATGTCACATACAAAATTGTAGATGTTTTAGCATGGGCAATGTTTTGAATGGATTCTCTTCCTTACTATTTTTTTACAAGTTAATTTCTTTTCATATCTATGCATATGGTAGTGATTTCCAGCACTTAGACATTTTTAGAACATGTTTTCTATAAAAAATGATGTCGCTCCACTAGTGGAGTGAACCTCCCAGTCGCTCCACTAGTGGAGCGAAAGATTAGGAAAGAACTTGGACGAGTTAAAAGCCTAAGTGCAAAAAGTCAAAAACTTATGGGTCAAAGGATTTGTTGCTCCACCAGTGGAGCGAAAGACCCTGTCGCTCGACCTATGGAGCAAAGGGCGAGAAGGGCTTAGAGAGGTGAAAATGGCTAAGTGTTGTTGTGGCTGCTCCACAACTAGCCCCAAAAATTGGGGACCCACCTTTTTGCTTCAAGTTTGGTTGGAAATGTTGGTTTGATTGTCGGTTTATAGGTGTCCTTCACAAATTTCATATGGGCATCTTGATTGATATTCTTAACTTGCGAACATCTCCATGGGATTGATTTTCTCAAATCATTATTTTGTGATGATACTTGTGGATTGGGTCACCTTAGTCCTTCAATATTTACTTGCATTTGTTCATTTAGTTTGCTTATTTAGGTAGTTTATTTCGTTTTGAGTCTTGAGTGTCTTGTAGGTGGTTTTGATTGTTGATTAGATTTCATTTGTCTCTCTTGTTTGATCAATTTTAAAGCTTAAATTAAATTAATTTAATTTAAACTTTAAAACTGATTCAGATCAATAAAAGTTATAGTTTAAAATCATAAAAATATATATATTATTATCATATATATTTCATATATATATTAATAATAATAATAATAAAATAAAATATTATTTTTTATTTATTTTTTATTTATTTTATTTATTTTTATTTATTTATTTATTTTTTGTTGGTATATAGAAGCAATGGTTACAATCACGATTTTTAGTAACTACCAGCACAACTGGTAGGGTTAAAATAAAATATTATTATTATTATATTTCATATAATAATAATAATTTAAAATTTATATATAAAAAAATTATAAAATAAAAAAATATAAAATAATAATAATAAAATAATGAAATAGGATTCCCAAGATCCTAATTTCACCCTCGTAAGGGCTAAGATCTAGGCCACTTGGTTCTATTTAAAACAAATCCTTAAGGCTTTATTTTCTAATAAGAAAATTTTAATGTTCTTAAGAGCTAATGTAATTTAGTCTTCCTTTGTTCTTGCAGGTAGGGTACGAGGCGGAGATGACTCGGCTTGGATGTTGCCCAGTGGCGTGGTGAGAAAGCCAACAACGCGGATGACATGGAGGATTCAGACCTCGCAATGACGGATGATTGGATAACGAGGTCAATGAGGTTGTGGAGCCCAATGGAGCACCGACAGCAGTTTGGATTCGACGAGGAACGATGTAGATCATGATAGACTAATGAATGCTGGGATTTTTACATATTTCGAAGACCCGAGGTTATGTCGCGTGCAGGTGGAAGAGCACAGTCGGCATCTGAGTGACAACAAGCATCTACCGACGACACGACGGTTTTCTTAGTGACATCGATACAAGGCGTTGACGTGGTTTTACGGGGTGAATACCTAGGTGTCAGTGGCTACAGTAAATTGAAACGACAAATAAAGTTGACATGCATGGCCGAAGAAGTTCCCGACGGGAATGCTGAACATTTTAGAGATTTGGGACCATTTTAAATTTAAGAAAATTAATTCTTCGACTAGCAAATTCACTAGGACGGCGTATGGTATGCATGACGACCATTTCTATATGTTGGGTTCGCTAAAAGGAGGTAATGCGTGTCATCATGCGGCACATCTCAAGAGGTGCAATAATATAATTAAATGTATCCTTCCAGGCCGTTACAAAGTCAAATAAGGGCAGTGTCAGGAACGCGAGGGATTTTCAAAAGGCATAGGAGAAGATTCTACAAAAACATTATGACATGCCCCTTTAATAATAAAAGACAATGATTTGTTAAAATTTACGTGGAAAATTAAAACATAATATTAGAAGATGTGAAGAAAACGTATGCGAACGGAAAGGGGTTTCGAAAGCCAACGAAGGAAAAAGAAGCCAAAAGATCAGGAAAGGAAAGCGAAGAGCCAAGAGCTGGGAGACAATAAAGAGATTTCTAAAATCTTTAAAACCCAGGAGAATGAAAGTGCAAGGGCTGGATCTCTTGGAGACCGCATGCTGCTGAAATGTCAGGGTTGCTGTTCTTTTGGGGAGGCCAGATTTTACTGGAATGAATGTAGAAATAGGGATTGTTTGTGTGTAATTACAAGATTTCTGCACTTTGGAGAAAAATAAGAGGAGAAAATCTCTGAGTGTTCTTGATTTACTGTCTATCTTTCCTTTCTCTATTTTTTGGATTTTTAGGCAATGTTATTGCATTTAAGGGTTCATTGTTGAATGTCCAGGAGTAGGGATTTCTTTTTTTCTTAGAGTCTTACACCCACTTTGTTTCAGGATGTGTAAATGCAGTTTTGGCTGAGTTGGGTTATGCTCAGAAAAATCTCATGTCTCGGATTTTGCATGTTAGGGTAGCATAAAACGTAGTTTTCTGCATCTTATTTCAGTTTTCAGACTTTATTTTTATTTTCTAACTTTTATTTTTAGATTTTTTTTTTTAATTTTCAGACATTAAAATAAAAATTAAAAAAATTTCAAAATCCAAAAATAATTTCACGGCTGCGTAGAATGTACTTCGAAGTTTCATTTTGCACTTAGATGTTTTTGTTCCAGAGTCATTTCGAATTTTTAAAAATTAGTTAAAGTTGCTATTTTATTGCAGATTTTTAAAATTCGAAATTTTAGAATTTTTATTTTAAGGCCAAATCTGATTTTTTCAGTTTTATATTTCAAGTGCAAGCATAAAATGAACTTCCCTTTACGAAAATTTCAATTTCGTCAAAGGGGGGTAAATTTCAATAGCATTTCATAGCTACCATTTCAGAGCCCTAAATTGCCTTCTCTTTATAAAAATTTTGATTTTATGAAAGAGAGGTAATTTGTGCACAACATTGAAGGTTATTATTTCAAAGCATTAAATTATTCTTATGAAAATTTGATTTCATTTAAGAGGGATAATTAAAGTAACATTTTAAAGCCTCTATTTTAAGGCAATAAATTATGGTCTCTTTGTGAAAACTAATTTCACCAAAGAGGGATAATTTATTAATCATATTAAAGGCTACTTAATCTCAATGATAAGAAGCTACATTTGAGGATCCTATTCATCACTTCAAATTTACATTCATAGATAGATTTAATCTTCATTTTCAGGTTTTATAGTGGGATTTAACGCAAGATAAAACTTGAAAAATATCTACTTAATAAGGGAAGATAAAATATATCTTAAAATCCTCAAGATAAAAGGAACTAAGGCTACATCGTGGTCATATGAGGGCCAATTCACATTTACTTTTATTTTGGTTTCATGAACAATCATTAAAGTAGCATGGTAAAATAAACCAACACATGCCCCTTGTTTATAGTTACTTGTAATCACTAAGGTGTTCCTAGTATTGAATTGATATATTTCTATTGAGTTTACTAATACACATATGCAAATTATAATATAGCGGAGACCTTGGAGAAGTTTGTTTAACTTCTTTGCAAGAGAGGGTTTTGGGATCCAAACCCTAAGGGAGAGTGTAATTTCACAATTGGGTAAAATTAACACTCAACAAGTGTGTGATAAGAGGTCAAAGTGGTCATACCTTCAGTCTCTCCACTAGTGGAGTGAAACTCCCTGTCGCTCCACCACTGGAGTGATGCTCTAGAAAGATGTGCAGTAAAGCGTTTAGCGAAGGCAAGTCCCAAAAAGTCAAAATTTTGGGTCAAAGGGCCCATCACTTCACTAGTGGAGTGAAAGTCCATGTCACTCCACCAGTGGAGCGAAGGTCCCAAATGGTACAAAGCTAAAATGTTGGCAAAGAATGGGTGCAAGGCAAGTCAGATTTTGGTCAAAGCACCAAGCGCTCCACTAGTGGAGCAAATCTCCCAAGCGCTCCACCAGTGGAGCGAAAACCAAGCAATGACATATTAAAGCAAGTGTTCAGGCTAAGAGCAAAGAGAAAGGTCAAACTATCGGTCAAAGGTCTTTTTGCTCCAGTAGTGGAGCGACAGGCCCTATCGCTCCACCAGTGGAGCGAAGGGCCATAAGAACTTAGAGATGAGCAAAAATGAGACAGTGTAAAGAGAAGTCAACATCTTAATCAAAGGGCTAAGCGCTCCACCAGTGGAGCGAAGGTCCCAAGTGCTCCACTAGTGGAGTGAAAGCTTTTGTTGCTCCACCTAGGGAGTGACAAGCTTGACAGAAGAGTCAAGGCAATAAAAATACCAATCGCTCTACCTAGGAAGTGACACCCAAGACAAAAATACTAAAAATTTTCTATGGCATGAAAAGTGTTATCACTCAAATTATGGAGTGAAGCTCCTAGCGAGCCCCAATCATAGTGCAAACTACCTAGAACCACCATGGAATGCTTAAAACGAATAGGGACTACTAGGATTCAGTATTGACTAGTTAAAATTAACCTGAAGTTGCGCTCTAAGTCGTTCAATCATGGTAGATCGTCGGAACCTTCTGCTTTCAAGGCTATGTTATCTCATCAGAACCTTCTACCTTCAATGTTGATTTATCTGTAGGGCCGAATTAAATGTTGTAAGTCGGTTTCAAATCGAGTCTGCCTGTCACCATTGGGGAAGTGGTTGGGCATTAATATTTTAGGAAGTAGAATTCCCTATAAAGGCTACTCTTTTATCTGTAACTAAGATGGACAATATTTGCTAGAAAAGCAGTTGTATGCTTTGAAAAATACAGACTTCTAGCTCTGGCCTTGAATCTTCTATCTCTGTGTATGACTTCTATCATGTTATTTTTGTTAAATTAGTTTCTTTACCACACAACTTGAATTCTATTTTTTGGATTTAGTTGTCAGTAAAGGATTAATCCCTGGAATACCCCTAGAGTTTATGCGGTTCTAAATATTTAATGTTGGTTTTTGTTAAAAGTCTATTATTTTGATTATTGTTGGTTCAAGTGTTAGCCTGTCTATCGTGCTTCCTGTCCATCACCCCGTATTTCTAGCTTTTAGCCTTTTCCCATTCCTTTCAGTAATTTCCCATCTCTTTTAGTATCTTCCTAACCCTTACGTCAAAAACCCCCCATTTTTATTTTCAGAACCATCCCTACTGGAGATTGTCATGGAGGACATTCCTTTCCCTTGAACATTCAATGTTTGGCATCAGGTCTAGGGTGCTATAGACTTAGAAAATCTATAACTAGGCTGATTTGATTGTCAACACAACCAATTGGATTCTTTAATGAATTTTAACTTGTTTGTTTTTTTAACATTAAGGATAAAAAAATATTTTATTTTAAAATAAAATAGGGCAATAGAAAAATGCTTTATTATTTTGAGTGTTTATAAAGTGATTTCCATGAAGAAATGCACGCTTATATTGAGATGGAGGATGAACAGTATAAGATAAAACTTTTCCTTCCAAAACAATAACTACAATAATGAATCAATGCATACAACACCTCACACAAAAGATACAAGGATTTTACATGGAAAAACCCTTTCAGGAAAAAACCACGACAAAATTTTGCTTTTATCACTTCAAAAGAGTTCTTAGGAACCAACCCACAGGAGACACCAATCCCCTTATACAAAAACATAGACACCAACCTATGAGAGACACTAATATCCTTGAGGTACAAAATTCGAATAAAGATATGCAAAAAAATTGAGAAATATTCCAGAAGACTGCTTCACAAATCCTGTATAAAACTGCTTAAACACTTCATACAAAATTGATCAACAAAATTACACAGGTCTGCTACAAAACTACTCACAGTTCTGATCAAAAATTTGTATAGGTTTGCTGATAAAAAAGATCGCTCAGGTCTGCTCCAAAATTTGATCATTAAAGGCATCAACTTTTGCTCATAAATTTGATCAAAAACTTTGCTTAGGTCTGCTCCAAAATCTGATCATTAATGGCATCATATTTTGCTCACAAATCTAATCAAAAACTTTGCTCAACTTTGCTCCAAAATTTGATCATTAATGGCATCAACATCTAATTACAATTTCGGCCTTTAATGGCATACATGATTGTTCACAATTTTGGTCTTTAATGACATATAGGACTGTTCACAATTTTAGCCTTTAATTACATACATTACTGCACATAATTCTATCACAAGGTCTTCTTGGATCTGTACTCTAATCTCTACTCATTAAGATATTATAATCCCTGTTGTACCTTCCTTTTACTCTGCTCATGTATATCGAAGACATTCAATGAAATTCATTATTTAGAAATGAATCTGACCTTGTATTTATAGAGGAGGATGCAACTCTTCAAATGCAAATCTTTCTGATTTTGGCACCCAAGAGGTCGGCCCATATACACATCACATTAATATTTAAATATGTCAAACTTTGGCTGTGCATCCCTCATGGGTGGGTTTAAATATTTAAATGATTTAAAATCAAGTAAACCCTTTGATTCCTTATGGGTGGGTTTAAATATTTAAATGTTTTTAAATCAATTAAATCCTTCGATTCCTTATGGGTGGGTTTAAATATTTAAATGTTTTTAAATCAATTAAATCCTTTGATTCCTTATGGGTGGGTTTAAATACTTAAATATTTTAAAATCAAGTAAACCCTTGGATATCACCCAAAATCATATGTAAACCTATAATTAAATCACCCAAGCACACCACCATTTGCCAACAATTAAGTCAACCTTTGACATAAATGACAACTCAATAGTGAATAATTCTAACAATCTCCCACTTTGTCATTGATGGAAACCCTGCAAAGAAACTCTCCTTTACTGCAACAGGATCACAAGCTGCTTCCCTTGACAAGCTGCTCCCCATTATTAAAATTCTCCCCATTTGACATCAATTTCAAAGGCTTCTTGGGGCAACTCCCCATTACTAACTGCTCTAACTAAGAATTTCAATGATTATATGAAAGTGAAACTACTCTCAACTTACCTCTAAGATACTCAAATTCCACCTTTGGAAGTGGCTTGGTAAAGATGTCAACAATTTATTCCTTTCTAGAAATGTACTCCAACTTGAATTTCTAATAAGTCATTTTCTCTCTCAAAAAGTGATACTTGATCGAAATTTGCTTGGTCCTTGAATGCATCACCAGATTCTTTGAAATATTGATGGCACTTGTATTATCACAAAATATGGAGATAGGATGATTATGCTCTACTTTGAAATCAGTCAAGGTTTATTTCGCCTATAGAACTTGTGTGCAACAAGAAACTACTACAATGTACTCCGCATCTACATTAGATAAGGACACTAATGCTTGTTTCTTACTTAGCCAAGAGACCAAACAGTCTCCAAGAAAAAATGCTCCTCCATTTGTGATTTTCCTTTCATCCACACTACATTCCCAATTTGCATCTGTATATGTAGTGAGAGTGAAATTATCACATCTAGGATACCACGGTCTGAAATCCATAGTTCCTTTAAAATACTTGAAGATTTTTTTTACTTCCCGTACATGTGTTTCCTTTGGTACCGCTTGAAATCTTACCAACAATCTGACTGCCTGCATTATATTTAGTCTTGTAGCCATGACATACAGTAAACTTCCAATCATGGATCTATACAAAGTTTGATTAGTCTTAGGAGACTCATCATATTTACTTAACTTACATCCTATAATCATGGGGGTGCTCACAGGATTGCAATCCTCCATCCTAAATTTTTTCAGCATTTCTTTTACATGGTTTGAGAGAGAAATATACCTTTATGTGACTGTGATATTTGCAAACAAGAAAGAAGGATAGCTCACCAAGCATTGACATCTCAAATTCACTTTGCATATATTTTTCAAATTCCTGACACATCTTGTCATGAATACCTCTAAAAATGATGTCATCCACATAGACCACTACAATTAACTTGTCATTTCCTTCATTCTTGATGTATAGGTTGCTATCAATTATACCTTTTCTGAAATCTTATTCTTGGAGGTATTTATCCAACCTTGAGTACCAAGCCTTGGGGGTTTGCTTTAGTCCATAGAGAGTCTTCTTCAATTTTTATACATAGTCAGGCTTTTTTGTCAGGCTGAAACCATCTGGTTGCTTAATGTAGACCTCTTCCTCTAAGTAACCATTAAGAAATACTGATTTTACATCCATTTGGTACACTTTGAAGTTTTTAAAACTACATTCTTATGACCTCAAGATGAGCAATAGTAACAAATGTCTCTTCAAAATCAATTCCCTCAACTTGTGCATAGCCTTTGCACACAAGTCTTACTTTATTTCTGACAACTTGACCATCTTTGTTCAACTTGTTTCTGTAGATCCATTTGGTCCTGATTACATTCTTGTATTTTGGACGTGAAACAAGTTCCCAAGTTTCACTCTTCTCTATTTTATCTAACTCTTCTTCCATTGCCTTAATCCAATATTTATCTTCACTTGCTTCATTGAAATTCTTTGGCTCAACTTTAGATAGTAAAGAGAAGTTGGCATGTTCACCTATACCTATTATTTTCCTCCTTGTTTGTATCTCATCATCTAGATTCCTAATTATCAGATATTACAGATGGCTCTTTTGCACAAATTTGGATGGTGTTTTAGGTGGTGCCTTGGATGGTGTTTTTGGGGGTGTTCTTGAGGGTGTCCACTGTCCTCTGATTCCCAAATTCTTCAGTTTATTCATATTTGCAACATTCTTCTTCTTGATACATGATCTCTTAAGTTGGTTCTCTTAGATATATTTCTTCATCAACTCTTACATTTGCGCTTTCCACAACTTTATGCAATCTTTTATTGTAGCATTTATAGGCTTTGCTATTTGAATAGTATCCAAGGAAGACACCCTCATCACACCTGGAATCAAACTTGCCCAAATCTTCTTCATTTTGTCTAATGTAGCATTTGCTTCCAAAGATTCTGAAATACTTCATAGTAGTTGGTCTTCCCTTCCAAAGCTCATACAGATTTTTGTTGTGATTTACTCTTATTTGAGCTCTATTGATGATATAAACAGCTGTATGGACCGCCTCTCTCCAAAAAGTATCAACAAGTTTAGACTCATTTAGAATGAGTCTAACTACTCCATTCTGCTATGGAGTTCTTGTTGCTGAGTATTATCTTTTGATTCCATGTTGTTCACAGAATTTTTCAAATTATTTTGAAGTGAATTCACCTCCTCTATCTGATATTAGACACTTGATATTTTTACCTGTTTCATTTTCTACAAGTGCCTTGAATGCTTTGAACCTTTCAAGGGCTTCTAATTTTTCTCTTAAGAATTTTACCCAAGTCATTCTAGAATAATCATAAATAAGCAACTTGAAATAATTCTCACCTTGTAAGCTCTGTTCTCGTAGGGTCGCATATATTGGTGTGAATTAGCTCCAAAGGCTTGGATGAAGAGAATTCCTTTGATTTGAAACTTGATATCGTTTGCTTAACATGTTGGTACTATGCACAAATCATGCTTGGGGGTTTGGCTATCTTGGGTAAATCCCTAACAATTTGTTTGTTGCTTGTTTTCACTATGTTATCAAAGTTCAGGTGGCCCATTCTCCTATGCCATAACCAGATCTCATCCTCTTGTGATATAAAGTATTTTTCTCCCTTAATTTTTCTCAACATGTAGATATTGTTTGCAGTTCTACAGGCATTTGCAATAAGTTTTCCTATCTTGGATTTTTTTATCTCACATCCATTTGGGTGAAATATGAGTCTATGCCCTTGATCACATAGTTGGATCACACTTAGAAAATTGTGCTTCAACCCTTCAACATATAACACATTCTCTATCCTTGATCTTCCATTATCCAGGCTCAAGGTTCTCTTTCTAACAATTTTGGCAAAAGCATTATCACCAAATTTCACTGTACCTCCATTTATTTCTTTAGGAGTGAGAAATTTGCTTTTATCATCCGTCATATGGCTTGAACAACCACTGATTTCCTTCATTTTGCACATGAAGAGATGTTTGTACCAACATAGACCTCTCATTTTCTTGTTCTATTTTATTTTTCCAAACTTTGGAGGACATATCCTTTTGAACAGTTTGACCATCCTCCTTCTTACTTGATTTCAAAAGTTTAGGAAACACCATTCTACACCATTTAGTTATATGCCCAAAATTATTACATTTGTAACAAATGATGTTGTAGTCCATGAGAGGTGTAAATGAATTGAAATTCCTCTTGGTGAAGCCAAAATAATTTTTAGCATGGACCCTACAATTTACATCTTTATGACCAAATTGATTACATGAAAAGCAATAACCTCGAAAAGAATATTGAAACTTGTCTGATTGCCTTGGAGGATATGGCCACATGGTTCTCTCATTGTTGTTTCTATGATGGACCTTGGTCCATGATGATGCTTTATTTTCTTCCTTCTTGATGCTTTCACTTCTCAACACATTAGCATAGGTCTTAGGCTCTTCTTTAATTATTTTCTTTGATGCCTTTGTTCCTTTTGAGCTTGAATCCTCCTTTTGTTTCTTTTGAATTTCTTCAAAACCAAGTCCAATTTTTATAAATAGATATCTCTGTTCTTTGATAATATCATCCAAAATTTATGTGCTCTTCTCAAACCTAATATTTTGATGTAGCGTATCATTAGATTTTTCCACTTCCTTCCTTAGAGAGACAATATCATGTTCTAGTTTTTCACATTCTAACATTTTTACCTTAAACTGCTCAGTCATGACTTATTCAATTCCCTTTGCCTATTTAATTTTAACTTTTAAGTTGATGAGATCTTGCGAAAACTTTACCTTTTTCTTCTCATCCTCTTGTACTTGAGTCTTAAATCTTGAGTTCTTCTTTCTAAGCCTCTTTACCTCTTCAAGAGAAAAAACAAGTTTCTCTTCTATGTCAAATATGGATTCCTCTTCATTTTCTAGATCTTTCTCCTTTTCTTGGTTTTCAACAACAGGAGCATCTTCTTTCACTTCCATAGCCATAAATAGGATTTATTCTCTTTCACTATCGGAGAGGCTTTCATCACTACTATTGGAAGAAATGCTTGCTTCTTTAATATAAATACTCTTCTTGTGTCTTCAATAGATCTTCTTCTCATGCTTGCTTTGACCGTGCCTCTTTTTATTTTCATGACGATATTTTTTTCTTCTTTTTCTTGTATTCCTCTTCTTCTTCACTGCTACAACTTCCTGCTTGTGGGCACCTAGCTGCATAGTGACCAATGTTACCATAATTAAAACATTTCAAAGTATACTTACCTTTGTGTTTACTTGATCCCTTATTATTCCTTTGCACAAAGTTGGCTTCTTCTCCGTTGCTCGATCCTTCACTTGACTCTGGTTCCTTTTTATTTGTCTTCTTTGAAAATTTAAATGCGGCCTCTCATTTGGATGTTTGATATTTTTCAGTCCTCATCTCATAGGCTGTAAGAATTTCGTGTAGCTCATCCATGCTTAAACCGTTAAGATCCTTCATTTCTTCAATCGTCGAGACCTTTGCATCAAACCTCATGGGAAATGACCTTAAGACTTTCTGAAAAATAATATGGTCATCAATACTTTCTCCAAGTCCACAAATGGTAATGACAATTCCATTAACCCGAAGCAGATATTTGGCAATATTTTCCTCATCCTTCATCTTTAAATCTACGAACTCCCTACTGTGGAATTATGGCTCTTTTAACAAGTTTGGCTAATACATTAATACAATAATTATGGCTCTTTTAACAAGTTTGAATAATACATTAATACACGGGTCTTAATGATAAAAAATCGACTGTCATAATCCGGTTTGAATAAAAACATACATTATTAACCATGAAAAATCCAACTTGAGAAAACGTTAAATAAGAGTAACTTCACATGGTAAAGGATTGAGCAAGTAACCTAGAAATTAGTATGGCCTTAGCTTTATGTTCAGGACTAGCAAAGTTTTTGACTTAAAGCTCAACATCCTCAACAAACATTGATCTGGAATAACTGGAATTGCTAAGGCAATAAAAAGAGCAAAGCGAGGCTATAACAAGTTGATTTTAATTTTAATCAAGAAAAGAGAGAGACAATATTATTTTAGCCTTTGACATCCATTCAAAGAAGATAAATAAAAAGAACAATTCATTTTCAAAATAGATAACCATAATTTTAATAACATTCAACTAATTCATTCCTCCATTATTCAGTTTTTTTTTAAAGAGAACAAGGAACAAATTAAATTCATAAATAAAATCAAAGAATTGGTCAACTTGATCTACTAGAATTTCTTATATCCTAATTATTCCCTGCTACTCCCGGACAACACTCTCCATGCTATAATTATTTCTTTTTCTTCACGTCTACTCCCCTTTACTCTAGGTTCATTTTCTTTTTATTGAAACATGGAAAACAAGAGGTTTAAATAGGTGGGATGGCATGTAGAAGGACAAATCATTACAACTACTTCTTCTCCATGTGGCCATTCAATATATTTTTAACTTTTGCTCCATGTGGCTATATTAAATTTTAAAAATTATATACTATTATATATTATTTTCTTTTTTGAGCTGCTTAACTCATAATATTTTCATTAATAATGTGATTAACATGATGCACCTTATATATTGAATATGCATCTACATGAATGCATTTATATGGAGTGCCTCATGTACCTTTGGGCCATTGGTGAATATTTCATTGCCAGGGCTATGTTTGCCCTTGGGATACAGGTGAATATTTCACCACCATCATTTTCCATTTTTATCTTTTGAAGGACCTATACCCGCAACATAAAATTCATCAGTAGTATCTTGTCCAAAGCATTAAAACTATAACTTAATGATTATTAATTTGAACAAGTAAGAATTAAAGCATTGCAATATATGAACAAAAGGTCCTTCCGGGGAGGGTTGTTACAATATTAGAAAATGTGAAGTTATTTATGTGCAATCATTAGAGTCTTTGTCTTATGTGGAGATGTAGATTCAATAATAGGTTTATTATTATTTGATATTTCTCCATGATAAATATGAAGTGTTAGATCTCTTGTGTGTGTAAGGTGATAAAAATTTTGTGTAAGTGGAAAGATCAAGGGTTGTGAACGTGAAGAGTCCCATATCCAGTTGTGTATATATTGAAGACAAAGAATTGGAATGAAGTATCAAATAAGTTTTGCAATACATAGTATTGCATTGCTTAGATAGATATATTTACACTTACAATAAAATTATTTTCTATGAGTTTGTTATTGAATTGTTGTGAATATTTTATATAGATTCTATGGAAAGAGTATTTGATTGTTAAAAATAGTATTAGAGCAAGTTGTAAGGCGTTGTGAAGAACTTGTGAGAAGGAATAGTTGCAGATTAAATTTATTATTTGAAGTATAAATATGTATTGGTTTAGGCCATAGGCAATATGTTTCTATCTATCTAGGTGGTAAATTATTGGGTATTGATGTTGCAGAACTTTATTATTATTAATAGAAATCATTTACCAATATGTAGAAATATCAAATTATTCATCCACAACTAATTATACACAATTACAATCCATAAATGAGAGAGAGATAGATAATACCCTTAAGGTAGGGAAACACCAATAATAATCCTTAAGGAAGGAATAACTCCACAAGATCTCCCAAGGTGAGAGGCCACTTCATGGGTATAGACGATTACATAAGATTATTCTCCAATGATGATTACAATGACAAATATCTCTTCTTTATATATCCATCTTCTTATTCTACTTTGGGGAGCCTACTACTAATATAATATTATATTATAATATATATAATATAATATTATAATATAATCAAAATTGGGTTATGTGTTGCCCATGCCAACCTTTATACAATATAATAATATATCTCCAAATATCTATTCCTAGGTACCCTACCATACCACCCTCCTTAAAAAGGTTTCATCCTCGAAACATATGAAGAAACATGATAATATGATTTGCTAAGCAATGTTAGCAACTGGTACCAATCTCGATCATCTATCCATCCAAGTGAAACACGTTGATGTTGGTATGCCATTTTGTTACTTGAGTATCCAAATGTGCTTCGTTGACTCCATGCTTCGGCTACTGTATTTTGATAACTTAAATGATGGGTCCATTTGTTCCTTGATGTTGATGATCCACTTTGAAAACCAGGATCACTATGTTTTATCTACCAAACACTGCCATGGTTGGTGCCCTTATAATTCCATGTGGAACCATAATATTGCTACCTTGATCCATACCTCCAAGAATATTGTTGCTCATGGTGGTGTGGATGGCGATATGGTGCAACCTTTACTTGATGTTCTACCTTATTTGACTTTTCAACCTTTGGATCCATTGTTTTAAATTCTTCTACACATTATTATTTCATGTTCCCTTTGTTTGGTGTGTCCTTGTGCTCTTCTATCAAAGCTTCCTTGGACTCTGTTACTATTGTTTCCATGGAATCAGTTGCTTCTACTTCTTCCATGGACTTTGTTGCTGCTACTACCTTATTGGATTCTATTTTAGGTTCTTCAATTTGTTTCTCTATAACCACTTCTTGATTTTCCTTGGATCCTTGATTCTTAAACTGAGAAATATCCTACAATGTTATCTTATTTTTTTTGTACCATAACTTCATAAACTTCTTTTGCACATTAATTTTAAATGTACCCAAAGAATCTAACCAAGGATAACTAAGAAAAATGTCCTTATCATCCATCTCAATAGCATAGAAATTTGAATGTAAAATATATTTGTCCATGGTGATCTTCAAATATTCAAATATCTGAACATGCTCACCCTCTAGCTGTATGTCCTTAATTTTTTTTGCTTGAACTTGCAACTTCTTAGCCAAAATAATATTAATAAAATTATATCTGCTACTAGGGTCAATGGAAATAATAACCTGTTCCTTTTGAATGCTTCCATGAACCTGCAAAATAGAATTTTTAGCTGAATTTAAACATTTTTTATTTTGCTCTTGATTTTGTAAATCCAACGATGTGCCTATTGTAAAAAGATCAAGGACTGATAGAGGATAAGATTTTTGTTCAAATGCATTTATCAAATATTGTAAAGATTGTGGGATCAAAAGGTAATTAACTACTGCCTACACCCCACAACAAAATGATGTGGATGAAAGGAAGAATTGTACTATTGTAGAAATGGCTAGATCAATGCTTTAAACAAAGAAACTCAGTAACATGTATTGGGCTGATGTTGTTAGGACAAGTGTTTACATTTTGAGTAGGAGTCCCACTTCTAGTTTAGATGGGATAACTCCATATGAGGGATGGTATGGCAAAAATCCAAATGTAATGCACTTCAAAAAAAATTGTTGTCTTGCATATGCACACATTCCTAATGAGACAAGAAAAAAGCTTGACCCCAAAATTCAAGCATGTGTTTTAATTGGGTATTGTGAATCTTCAAAGGCATATAGACTCTACAATCCAAAAATACACAAAGTTGTAATATCTAGAGATGTGATTTTTGATGAAGGGGGAGTATGGGATCATCAAAAAAAATTTGTTGATGATGGATCTCAAGATGCCAGCTCCTCTCAAGTGCAGCCCATTAACAAGAACAGCCATGGAAGTCCTCCAACTCCAAATAAAATTTCTACTCCAAGTACAACAAGTGCTACTCCAACCTTTTCTCCACAAATATCAGCAAGTTTTTCTCCAATACCAATGGAAGTAGATTCACCATCAAGAGTTAATAGAACACTTTAGTAGCATCCCTCCTATCAAATGATGGACAAGAATTTTCAAAGAAGATACACTAGAAGCCAAGCTAGTGAGATGAATGAAGTCTTGAAAAGACTTAAAAATTTGCACATGTATGGTGATGAAGACTGTCAAGAGCCCAAGGGAGATGTTGTAAACTATGCTTTAATGACTAGTGTAGAGATAGAGCCATATAGTTATGAAAAAGCATGTACTCATGATGTATGGAAATAGGCCATGAAAGAGGAAATGACCTCTATAAAAAATAATGACACTTGGGAGCTAGTGGAGCTTCCTAAGGGCAAGAAATATGTTGGATGTAAATGGGTCTATAAGACCAAGTTCAATGCTAGTGGAAGCATTGAAATATATAAGGTAAGGCTAGCAGCAAAAGGGTTTACTCAAAAGTATGGGATTGACTATGAGGAAACCTTTGCTCCTATTGCTAGACAAGAGACCATTAGACTAGTTCTTTCTTTGGTTGCCCACAAAGGGTGGAAAATTCAACACATGGATGTTAAGAGTGCCTTTCTCAATGGATACTTGAATGAGGATGTTTTTGTGCAACAACCTCAAGGATTTTAAGAACAAGGTAAGGAGAACCTTGTCTACAAATTGAAGAAAGCATTGTATGGCCTAAAGCAAGCACCAAGAGCATGGTACTCATGCATTGATGGCTACTTTCAAAAGTATGGATTCACTAGGAGCAAAAGTGAACCTACTCTCTATTACATGAAATAAGGTAAAGATATCCTTATTGTATGCTTATATGTGGATGATCTAATATTCATAGGTAGTAGTGATAAAATGAATGAGGAGTTCAAAAACTCCATGATAAAAGAGTTTGAAATGAAAGATCTAGGTTTGATGCATTACTTTCTTGGAATGGAGGTACATCAAACAGGAAATGAGATCTTCATATGTCAACATAAATATGCTCATGACATGATAAAGAAATTTGCTATGGAGCAATGAAAGTCTGTTGCAACTCCAACAGGTCATGGGATATAATTATGCAAAGAATATGGAGCACCAAAAGTTGACAAGACCACTTACAGAAGCATGGTTGGGAGTCTAATTTTCTTCACCAACACATGATCGAATATTCAATATGTTTTTTCTCTAGTTTCAAGGTATATGGCTGATCCTTTTAAACTTAATCTACAAGCAACTAAAAGAATTTTGAGATATGTAAAGGGTACATTGTATTATGGGATCCATTACCATAAACGTATTGTTGTAAAATTAGTTGGATTTAGTGATAGTGATTGGGGCAGCAATATAGATGATAGGAAATATAATTTAGGAAATTATTTTAGTCTTGGGTCAGGATTAATTACATGGAGTTATAAAAATAAAACTATTGTAGCACTATCATCTACTGAGGTTGAGTACATAGCAATCACAAATGCCAATACCCAAGCCTTATGGTTGAGAAAATTACTTGAAGAAATAGGTGAAAGACAAAATTATCCTACCATATTGTATTATGACAATATGAGTGCCATACAGTTGGCACATAATCCTATCCACCATAGTAGGTCCAAGAAATTCAACATGAATATCACTTCATTAGAGACATGGTGGAGAAACAGGTGGTTGAGCTAAACCATTGGAGCACTTTGGACAACATGGCAGATATATTCACCAAAGGAGTTGCTAAATCTTAGTATATAAATCTGAGAGACTATCTTGTCAACCCTCTCAACTTTAAGGGGGAAAATTTTGGACTTTGATAGAATATATTCTTATCTCCCTACGTAGCTAAGTTTATTTTAGCATTGTTAGCATTGTTGAAAGCATATAGGATGGAAGTTATACTTTGTCTAACTTAAGGTGTTAGTAGATCTTGTTTACGAAAATAATGGTGCTCTAACAATGTTGAGCCTAGATTAGCTTTTCCTCAAACTTATATATTGTAATATTGATTCGCATATCAATTAATAAATGATTTTATGCCTCATTATGCTCTTCAACTTCTAGTAATCCACACACCATAGCTTGTGAAGTCAACAAATTCAAGCTTACAAAATTAAGATGACCATATCTCAAGTGCCAAAGCACACTTGGATTTTCTATGGCCACACTAGCAAGTTGAGCACCTCCTTGTTCCCCAAAATTAAGAGGAAACAACATATTATTTGTCATAGGTACTTGTGTAACAACTCTATTACAATTATTTTTGTCAAAAATTACACATTTTCCATCATCAAAAACAAGCCTATAGTTCTTTTCCATGATTTATCCAAAACTATGCAAATTATATTGGAGTTTGGGGGTGTAATAGATGTTGTTTACCTTCATTTTGCCTTATTTTTTTGGAACCTCCATGGCTCCCATACCTTCAACTTGTAGTGCCTTGTCATCTCCCAATTTTATCTTTAACTTGTAGATGGAATCCATTGTAGCAAATAGCTCTTCTTTGTCACTCATATGATTTGAGCAACCAGTATCCAAAATCCAAGTTTCATTGAGATTTTGATATGATTTTCTTTAGGCGAGGAAAAAATTTGAAGTTCCTTCCTCTTCTCCATAGTTTTCATATTGACCTCTCCCTTCTTGAGAAGTTTTAGACCAACAATCTTTAGAAAAGTGACCAAGCTTACCATAATTGTAACAATATTTCTTCGATTTATCACCTCATCTTCCTCTTCCTTTGTTGCCACCTCTTGATCTACCTATTCCTCTTCCTTTACCTCTCCTTTGGCCTCTTCCTTGTCCTCTTCCTTGTGCATTACCATGAATATCACCTTTTTTAGATGAGAATGTTTTTTTATCACCTCCAAAGCTTGATGATGTAGAACTCTGTAGTCTCTCTTCATGGGACATAAAAGAACCAATTAGTGCATAAAATGTTAGAGTAGACAAATCTTTAGATTCTTCAATAATGATAGGAATATGGTTCCACTTATGAATAAGTGTTCTCAACACTTTCTTCACAACCACTTCAGTTTTGATGTCTTCTCCAAGGGTTTGCATTTGTTTTACAATGGCTTTCACTCTAACACAATAATCACCTACTTTTCATCATCTTGCATTTTGAGATTCTCAAAATCTCTCTTCAAGGTTTGAAGCCTCACTTGGTTCACTTGAGTGCTCCCTTGATAGCTATCTTTCAAGGAAAGATGTTTTTCTCCAAAGCTTCTTGGAGATGGTAGAGAGCAAAGGAGTTCTTTTGGTTATCCTTCTTAGCAGTTTTATCAGCTGCACTTAAAACAGTCCAATCGGCTGGTTTAGTGTAGCCTTCCTCTACTATATCCCATAACCCTTTGCCGATGAGTGAGGTCTTCATATTGATAGACCAATACTCATAATCTAACCCATTAAACTCAGGAATGAGAAGATTATTATTAGCAACCATTGATATCAGTCAACAAAAAATGTATAATAATTAAGCTATTGCACTGTAATATATCCTCAACAAGAAAGATTTACACAAAAAACTTTATTTTATAGATGTAAATTATCTGATAAACTAAAAAAAAAAAATAACTCTATTTTATCTGTAGCAATTCAGCAACACTTCACCAAACTACTCTTTCTCCTGTCTTCTCCTAGTTTTCGTTGCTTTATAAAACTAGCCTCACACGATCTTCTTCTCTACTCCACAAGCAACAAACCAACAAGTTTCTAAAAAATAGGTATACACCATATACCTCTCACGGTCTCACAGTCAACATGCCTTCTTTATCATAACAATTTTAAAAAATAGTTTGGGTGGTGTCTCTCTACGCTCACAAACTCTTAATAGAATTTTAAACTGATCTTGAAAAATGCAAACATCAAAGCTTCGTAACAGAAGTATATCTCATTTCTCCTGTGGCTCTTTCCGCCAATCAGGTGATGGGTTTAACCTTGTAACGTGCTCAGGACGTATGTCAAAAAATACCACTGTCTTATATACCAAAAATTTAGAATATAACAGATCATGCAAATCACCAAAAACACACACAACACCACAACTTTCTCACCACGTCTACGTCTGGGCATAATTTTTTTCTTTTGTTGTGGACCGCAGTCTTGTCCTATTTTGTCTATGCTACGTATCAACAACAGTAGTAACCAAAATACTGAATAGCTTTTGAATCACCGTATCACAATGCGTATTTCGAGATTGTCACACAAATTCTCTAATTGCCAATCGGTAGCTTCTAAAATAGCTTATAATGCGTAGGAGTAAATTTAAAAAACCTCTTATTTTTTTTCAAAACACACCAATTACCATACACAAGATTTGACTATGTTTGTGTGTTCAAGCCCACAGAAGAACGTCCCTTTCGCCTTCCTAATAACAAATTCCCCTTCCTGTTTATGATCGGGTGATTGATCTGATGTTTCACTCACCGCAAAAAGCAACGAATGCTCGACTCGTGGATTGTTGTTAAGCACAGGTCTTTCATGGTGGTGGAGCCTCCTCTCCATGGATCATCCTTCATGTGGCCTTCAGATCACCTCATAGATTTCTTTAGATCACCTCACAGACTTCTTCACGCAGATCTCAGAACGCCTTTCACTCTATTGACATCTTCTTCAATGTCACAAACACAATTTCCACTGCAGCTCTCCTCGGAACAGTGCAGTATCTTATAGCAAAATAAAAAAAATTGATAGCGATTGACTACCTCCATGCAAGACCTTCACATAAGGATTGATAGCAGATTCAACATCAAATGGTAGGGATCAATTTAACTTACGTACAGATTCTCCTTTACGTCACATGACAGTGATCGAATCAACTCGTGTTTTCAACTTTTCTCAAAGCGTTTGATGACTCCCTCTAATCGTAGGCTGCAAATCGTCATGTTCTATTCACAGCATTCTCCCAACACGAGGATATTCGTCATTTGAAACATGCAGTCTCCTTCAACTTATGCTTCGTAACAGAGTCAGGGATCACGTCCCATTTTTTCTCACATCAAACAAGACTCTCCTCACAACATCCTTCACACTTGGCAGTGTCTTTCTCATATAGTATATCTATGATAAGCTTGGCAGCATCACAGCAAACTCTGCAATACACAGATCCCAACACTCTCTGGCTTATGATTTAACAACAACCAATTTCAAAGCACGCCGGACGTCAACTCTAATCGTGACACAACAAAATAGTACATCCACAATCACTCAGTAATTATCTTCAGCATATCCTCTTCCAACACGTAGAACAAGTTTAGCAGACGTCTCCTTCAACGTGCATCAGATCTAAACTCACAAAAATTTTATGATGGGCAGATTTTTCTCTTACATATCATGATGCTTTGATACCAAAATGAGGCATAAATTCATTTGTTAATTGATATGCGAATCAGGAATACAATATATAAGTTTGAGGAAAAGCTAATCTGGGCACCATTATTTTCGTAAACAATATCTTCTAACACCTTAAGTTAGACAAATTCTAACTTCCATCCTATATGCTTTCAACAATGCTAACACTGCTAAACTAAACTTAGCTACGTAGGGAGACAAGAATATATGCTATCAAAGTCTAATAGTGCCTTCTATGTTCCTCTCATTATCTTCCCTAAATTTTTCTTCTTTCTCCTGAGTAATTTTATTTCTTTTTCATAGTATTCATTTTGTTTCTGAAAACTTCCCAATATCCTTTTATTTCATTCCGCTCATTTTGAATTCCTTGTAGTTTCTTTTCAAGGTCTTTGATGACATCCATTAGGCTATCTATATAATATGGGTCCCATTTACTCAAGAATGCATACTCTATTTCATCCCAAGTGTATTCATTATTCCTTTCTTTACAAAAATTTATCCACCAAGTTTCCCCTTTAAGACATATACCAAGGAGGGATTTCCCGAAAGAAATATTACGATATAGAGAGCTAAAAATTTTCCACCATTCTCTAGCATAAATACCATTCTCCCCAGAAAAATATTGTATCTCCATAAGTTCACACCCCAATAATGCAAACTAGGGTTTTATGAACTAGGGTTTCATAGAAATATATATCTTCCCACCAAGTTGTAGCTAAAAATCCACATAGACAACTAGATCTACAATTTTTCTTCCCAAAAATATAAATTGCAACTGATTTGCTTACCCAAAATAAACAAATTTTATCTTTTAAAAAATTCGCTACTTGAAAATTCGTCACTACCTTGTTCCAAATGGATGACTTCAAAAGGTCGTATCTCCCTCAATACTATTCATATTTCTTTATATGACCACTCATTTTAAAGCTCTTCAAATTATGCACAAACTAATCCAAGAATAACCTGAATCAAATAAACTTTCACAAACATATGGCTCTTGAAAGATGGGTCATTTTTCTAAAAAAATTACCCTAATTCTGCAATTTCACACAAAAATATCCACTTTGCCAAAATTGTTGCTCTAATACCACTTATTGCAGAACTTTATTATTATTAATAGAAATCATTCACCAATATGCAAAAATATCAAATCATTCATCCACAACTAATTATCCATAATAACAATCCATAAATGAGAGAGAGATAGATAATACCCTTAAGGTAGGGAAACACCAATAATAATCCTTAAGGAAGGAATAACTCCACAAGATCTCCCAAGGTGAGAGGCCACTTCGTGGGCATAGATGATTACATAAGATTATTCTTCAATGATGATTACAATGACAAATATCTCTTCTTTATATATTCATCTTCTTATTCTACTTTGGGAAGCCTACTACTAATATAATATTATATTATAATATAATATAATATTATAATACAATCAACCTTGGTTTATGTGTGGCCCATGCCAACCCTTATACAATATAATAATATATCCCCAAATATCTATTCCTAGGTACCCTACCAATTGATAAATTTTGAAACTCTCAAAGTCTAGAGTTAAAAGGAAATAAGGTTATGCATGATAGGTTGGGGAAGCTATCCTTTGCACACCATTTGATATTTTTATGTGTTCTACAAAACTTGAAAAGTTTTAAAATGTATTATATTAGAGCATTGTTGTCTTCCCAAGTTAATTTTAAAGGCAAAAAATATGTTGGACATAATGGATATCCTCATAGTTCACAAGTGCCCTTAGTAATCCATAGAAACATCCAAAGAAATTAGCAAATCCTTGTACAAATATGGTCAAAAACTCCTCCAAATAGAAAAATATAGAGCAAATTTAGAGTATGTTATCAATCCTTTTTTATCTTAATCTAAATAATTCCAACAGTTGTTAGAGTCCAAGTATGGAGCAATAGATCCCACTTTAGGTATCCTTGAGGTCCTAGAATCTATTAGAAGAATGAAAGCTATTATTGTGGATGACCCTTTGAAAGACCTTTACAAGTATGTCAAAACAATATCAGATTTTAAAGAGCAGCTAAGGTACATTAAATAGAGCCACCCTACAATGGTAGAGTTCCTAAAAGCAACCATTTAGATTATAGATGAGTGCAAAATATCATATAGTTACAAGATGCATGTATTGAATGAGGTATTGGGAAGTTCAAAGAGGATGGGTCCACAAAGTTTCATGTAAAATGAATCAGGATTGATGGATTTAGCATTGGAAAAACTTGAAGTGACATTCCTTTATGTTCAAATGGAAAATATGTTAGGAACCTTCTAATTAAAATAAGCACATTCACATAAATATTACAATATAAGCATAAATTCATGAAGAACATAATATTGCAATACGAAATGTAAATGTAGAAATATATTAATCTCACAAACACAAAACAGAATCATGTGCCTCTTTGAGGGGGCAACCTCCTTCAGTACTTGCATTTAATATGCAAAAAGATACATTCATTTATGAACCCTTGTATTTTAAATATACACTCCATACAAATCTAACCTAATGCTCAAGAGTTGGCTTACATGCAAAGTGCCACTTGAGCTAGAATCTTCTACCAAACAATAGTTACATTCTTGATAATGATTACATGAAATGGCTCCATTTGTCTAGGCACCTCAATTACCACATACAATTACAAAAAAATCTAAATTATCATTGTAATAGGATCCCCACATTGGAAAGGGGTCATTACATAATAATATGATATATACATAATAATGTTAAGATAGGGTCCCAAAATGCCCTTCTCCTTCAAAAAGCTTTGTAGTCAAAGCTAAAATTGAGGAGATTGGTGTTGTAACTGCTAGAGAGACTCCTAAGTTGCATATTTTGATTGTAATCCATGTCATTGAACAAGAACCTCAGTGATGACACGATTCCAAAAAGTGCATGATCTATGGTCCAAACTTTTTTCAAGTTCAACCAAGATGGAACCCTCTTCATCTAGTTTTGGTAGTATATTGAACTTGTATCTTATTACCCTTGACCTTGAGAGAGAAGACATGAAAGATAGGATGGAGCTTTGATGTAGCTAGAAGGGCCAATTTGTAGGCCATTGCACCAATTCATTGTAAGACCTAGTAGGATCCATAGTATTTGGTAGCTAGATTTTGGCATATGCAGAGCTAGAGTGAGGACTTTATATAAGGTAAAAGGTGGAGGGAACCACATATCCTACTTCATAGCTATACTTAGAATGGTGATGATCAGCTTGTTGGTGCTCATGATTCTAGGCTAATTTCAAACCCATATTTAGTTGATAGAGGATGATGATATGTTGAATGAGTGGTGTCAACAACATGAACCTTGAAGCTTCCTAGAATGTATGAGGAGGATGTTGATGGAGGATGATCGTAAACTGATTCAAAAGAGGTAACCTTGGTTGTGATGTGATATGAAGTATTATACCACCATTCAGCCAAGGGAAGCCACTTTACCCATTGTGTAGGATGTTTAGAGGTAAAGCAATGAAGGTAGATCTCCAAGCATTTGTTATCAATTTTTGTTTGACCATCCATTTGTAGATGATAAGTTGAACTCATTTTGAGTTGAGTTCCCTACAACTTAAACATTTTTTGCTAAAAATAACTAGTGAAGGTAGGGTCTCTATCGGACACAATAAATGTGGGTATGCCTTGAAGGCAAATAATAGAGTCTAGAAATATTTGGGCTGCTACTGAGGCTATGTAGGGATGGGAGAGGAAACAAAAATTAACGCACTTTGTGAGATGATCCACTACCACAAAATGGTTTATTTAACTCTTGACTTAGGTAACCCTTAAATAAAATCCATGAAAATATCTATTCATACTTGTTTTTGAATGGGCAAGGGCTGAAAAGTTCTAGTGGAATGCATCATTTCTCATTTCATTCTCTAGAACATGTCACATTCATCCAAAAAAATTTGAATATCCTTCTTCATTCTCTTCCAGAATAAAGTATGCTTAATCCTTTCATAAGTCTTGAGGAACCCAAAATATCTCGTGGTTGGTGAGGCATACATTTCATTCAAGATGAATTCTTATAGTTGTGAAGTTTAGGGAATAACAAGACAGTCAAGGTATGTAAAATATTGTCTATCCCAAGTCTGTCTTGGGTATGCGTTACGCTCTGTGTGAATTTTGGTAATCAAATTTTGTAATCTTGAGTTCTTGATCATGTCCTCTTTGAGAGAATTAATCTTATGAGGCATGGATGAAGAGATAGCATTTGACATACTTTTATCCTCAAATTATCGAGAGAATGCATCTTCCATGTTGTTTTGATTTCTCTTTTTATATGTAATCTCATAGTCATAGCCCATTATTTAGAGATCCACTTTTGTTGTTTAGGTATGGCAACCCATTGCTCCAGGAAGTACTTGAGACTTTGGTGGTTTATTTTAATGGAAAAATGACACCCATTGAGATAGGGTCTCCAGTGATTAATCACATGCAAAATAGTTAGAATATCCTTTGTATAAGTGGATTTTCCCAAATTTTGGCCTGAAAGTGCTTTAACGGTGATGACCGATGGTCTTTCCTCTTGCATCAACATAATACTGTGCCATTACCCAAAGCATCACTTTCAATTACAAAAGATTTTGAAAAATTTGGTATGGTTAACACTGGAGTGGTTTTCATGGCATACTTTAAGTCAAAGAAAGCCTTCTCATTTGGGCTTGACTAAGTGAAATAATTCTTTTTCAACATGGCTATTAAAGGAACAGTGATTTTTCCATAATTTTTGACAAATTTTTGGTAATACCCTGTGAGTCCCAAAAATCCTCGAAGTCCCTTAAGAGCGTGAATATTTTAGGGTCAACTTTAATGTTGAGGAATATTATATTATTTAGTACATGCAAATGAATCTTCATGGTACATATGTAAATATGTAATAGATTAGGGTTCAGTCAATAGTTTAGATGAGTTATTTATATTTTCCCTTTCATGTAAGTGTTAATGTGCAGGAAATGCACAAGTGTCATGTAAGAGTGAAATGTGCAGGAAATGCACAAGTGTCATGTAAGTTAGAGTGCAAGAGTGTATTGAGAGAATGTGCACAAGTGTCATGTATGTAAGTGTACAAATATATAAATATAGGATGTGCACAAGTGTCTTGTATTAGGAGTGCATGTAGGAGAGTAAGATTCATGTAGAAGTATGCAAGTGTCATATAGTCAAATATGCATGTAAGAAGATAATGAAGAGTCTAGTATGCAAGTGGGAAGATGATAAACCAAAGGTCATGGGTGTTGTCATATGGAGAGCAATATTCAAGTACTTGAAGATTCATATTACTATGGATATATTATGGAGACAATACTCCATAAAAAATTATCCGATTGTAAAAAGAAAGATATAGAAAAGTGAATAAAGCTTGTATACAAATTTTGAGCAATTAATATTGTAAGTATTCTTCATGCATAGTACATGAATTATTTTGGTCATTTACATTCATATTTGATATTATATGTGAATATTATTTTCATTATTATATTGGCCTTGATATATATATTTAATTGCTTATTTATATAATTATAATCTTCATTATTAATATTTAGACCTTTAATATTGTGGCTTCTTCATATTGAGACCTATGATATTCTATGGTAGTAAGGCTTAAACTAATAATCTGAACTGATCCTGTTGGTGAACCATGAAGAGTGTAGGACCTACCATTCTATGAAAATTACATCCATAATTTTACAAATTTCTAAGCTATTGTTCCCATTGTACCTAGCCATTGAGCTCCTAGCACAACATCGCATACTCTAGTTGAAGAGCAAAAATATCAATTTTGAGTTCATAGTCCTCTATATTCAACTTAACATTATGAAATTTGCCTTTACAAAGTAGTGTTCCATCATTTTACACTATAACCTCAAAGGATTTGCAAGCATGTATGTAACTATTTGCTTACTCAACAACTCGGGGATAAATAAAGTTGTGTACGACCTAAATCAATGAGAATTGTAATACGTTGTCATTTGAAAAATCCTACTACCTTCATTGTTTGAGGGGTAGAAAGTCCTACAAGGGCATGGACACAATTTTTTGGTTTTGGTTCTTCTTGTGTTGCACCCTCATCCTTAAGTTGTTCCTTTGATGGTTCTACTTCATCATCTAGTTGTTCACTGCTTACTAATTCCTCTACATCCAACAAAAATAAATTATTTTGGGTGAATTTATGCCCTGGTGAATACTTCTTATCATAATTATAACATAAGACTTGTGCTTGATAGGCATCCATATATTCCATAGTCAAACGCTTGTATGAGGTAGATTTATTATTGATATTTGGTGTGAACTTGGAAGGAAATATGGGTTTAGCCTATGTAAATTTATGTGGTATCCTTTGAGCCAAAACATTTTCTTCTGCTAATATTGCCAATCCTATGGCTTTCATTATAGACCATGGTTTGAACATTTTGATCGGTCTTGATATCATTTTTCAATCAACTAATAAAATAACTCTAAAAAAATCCTTCATTAAATCCCTTGTCCTATTAGCCAGTTTCTCAAATTGGGTATAATAGTCATAAATAGTAGAGATTTGTTTCAATTTGGTTAAGTCTCTTGTAAAGTCCTCATATCAGTAGGGCCAAAAAAAGTGAGTAATTATGACTCAAAATCTTCTCAAGAAGGGTCTATAGTCGTGTTTTGTAACCATTGATGCCATCATGAAATATGCCATGCCAGATTCAAGGTTGAAATATGCCATGGTGACCCACAAATACTTAGGTACATTATGAAGTTTGAAGAACTGATGTACTTGACTTAACCACCCATCAATATCCTTTTCATTGAATGTAGGAAAGTCTAATTTAGACATCTTAAATGAAGGATCTGTGTCAAAAAGAGAACGATAGTCTTATTTCTTCTTATGGACTCCCTTCTCTTTATTGCCTAAATTGCCACCTAATTTTTCAATATTAAGATGCTCAAACACCTTTGGACATTCCTTAATATGTTCTTAACCTCTAAATTTTTTCTTCAAATGCAACTTTGGATCTAATATGGTCACCTCTCATAAGTTATACTTCTTTCCCCATCTATTTAAATTAATTTCCAAGGTTAGTGAGTGTGACACTCATTCACTCCATAAGGTTGCTTTGTCTAACTCCTTTTGGTGTCCTCTATTTCCTCCAACCATTTGGGTATGATTTGAACCACTCCCACTGACTTACTAAAAATAGTATTGTTTCAGGAGTTACAATTTTTAGTAATGGGCTAAAAGAAGTGTTTGGGTGCTTTATATCAAAATGATCAACACAAAAAGACGATGGCAATGGACTAGGTCTCACAATTACATTTTTGACACCCCAATTTTTTTTTCTAGAGGGGTGTTATCTTTAAGTGTTCATTTTTCTCTTTGAGTCCACTCAAAATTTTGATTTTTGTTTGACAACCCCTTACTAGACCCTGCATTATCCGTTACTAACTCTATTCAATCTAACCTTATTTTGTCACTACCGCTGCAACTCACTATCTTTGGTAAATGTCTTAATTGACTTTGTTACTGATAAATTTATTATCTGTTATGGTTCTTGAATGTTATAGGTCACTATTACTGATGTTGATAGACTCTGTCTTGACTATTACTAATTGTTATCTGACTATTATTGATATACTCTATTGTGACTATTATTCTCACCACCAATTTCTTATTGGTTGTTTGTGTTTAATTAATTCTAGGATAGTATAGTCTCCTCAATATGCTCATTTTTATGTAGTTTTTGACATGCAAGATAAATAGAAATATTATAATCTAAGCCAAGGTGTGTGTACTACCCATAGGCCCTTTTTTATATTGTAGTGATGGATGATAGTGCTCATACCAATATTTTAGGCCCCTACTCAAGGAGGATTCCATGCATACCCTTGAGCTCACTATCCACCTCTCTTACAATACAAGAGGGGGATATTCTGAGATATTGTGTCTGATGTACTATGAAGAATACATGGTCAAAAATATTCTAGGGATAAAGGTTTATCCTAATACTTTGGGGTCTCTTGATATACCTAAATATATGTGGGAGCTCAAATTTGTATATGGGTTTTGTCTGAGGCTTGGGTATTGGAGCTTGATTGTCCCTCACTTCACTAGATGCTTTACAAACAATATATCTTAGCCAATAATGACATCTCCTTCGTGATATTTTAAAACCCTCGACACAAGGTTTCTAACCTAATAAACTAATAAAAATGTTGGATTTTCTCTCTTTGTTTGTAATAAGAAAATAGGAAAAAAAATGAAAACACAAAAAAATTATACCTAATAGTCAAAATGGAAGGGCAAGAACTGTTGTAGTCACAATGAAACATGGCCTTGGCAAGGCTTTGATACCACTTGTTAGGAATATTCTAATTAAAATAAGCACATTCATATAATTATTACAATAAAAACATAAATTCATGAACAAAATATTGCAATACAAAATGTAAATGCAAAATATATTAATATCACAAACACAACACAAAACTATGAGCCTCTTCAAGGGGACAACCTCCTTCAATAATTTCATTCAATATGCAAAAATATACATTCATTTATGGACCCTTTTATTTTAAAGATATACTTTATGCAACCCTAACCTAATGCTCAAGAGTTGGCTTACATGTAAAGTGTCACTCGAGCTAGAATCTTCTACCAAATAATAGTTATATATTTTATACAATTACATGAAATGGTCCCACTTGTCTAGGCATCTCAATTACCACATACCATTACAAAATATTACAAAATATAATTATAATGGGATCCTCACATTGGAAAGGGGTCATTACATAATAATATGATAATTATGTAATAATGTTAGGATGGGGTCCTAACAAAATAATGTTCCAAAGGATCTCCATGGTGAGAACCGTGCAAAGAAATATAAATTGGCCTTAACTTTGGATTTTGAGGTTGTTGGATTATTGCAATTAATTTCAAAGAAGTTGAAGGACTTTGCCAGAGATGACATCCCTCTTTGGGAGGATGTCTCACGAAATTTTGTAGGATTAGGGTATCTTTGAAGAACCAAGAAATGCAAGGAAAAGTTCAAAAATATTTACAAGTACTATAAGTAAACAAAACATGGGAGAATTGGATGTCAAGACGGTAAATGCTATAGATTATTTAGCAAAATGGGGATACTCCATAGCAATAATAATGGTGCTAACAATAACACTAATCATGCAATAAATAGTAATAATACTTGGGCAATGAGCTCGGGACTTGGCTCAACCAAGCTAATCCAACCAGCACTAGAACATGCCATGCTTAGTAACACCGCTCATGCTTATGCTAATACAACTTTCAATGATATCTATGAACAATCCTCAATTTCCACATGGAGGATTGTTTCTAAAGATAAGGAGAAACAATTGAGTTGTAGTAGCTATCAATGGCACTAGAAATTCTACCATGTCATTAACATTCAAACTAGAAGAAGAAACCATAATGTCGAAGAATTCAAAGATTAAAAAAATTAATTATTTTTTTGGTAAACTTTTGAAAGAAGGGATTAAATATTTAACAAAGAGATTATTTGAAGAAAAGAAATTTATGATGAAATTATTTTTGGAAGAAAGTTAAATTATTGAAGGAAGTTAAAATTTGAAATTATTAAAGTAAAGAAATATTTTAGGAATAAATATGTGGAGGAGAAAATTAAAGAAAATAGAAATATGTAATAAGGAAAAATATATTATTTATTTATTTAGAATTATTAAAGGAAAATATACTATTTGAAAGATCATTGAAAAAGTATTAAAGGGAGATGTTAAAAACATTGTTGATGATTGAAGAAAATGTTATCTTTTGATGCTTAAAACTTAATGAAAGATCAACCACAATATATAAAATGAGCATGCAATATTAAATATATGATAATGGCAATATTCTAAGCATGTAAAACTCATGAGAAACTTCTATAACTACTCATAAAACAACCATTAATGAAAGCTCACAAAAATATTACATTGATAAAAATGGAGGTTTCAAACTCTTTATTTTTTTTACATGCTCTACATTGTATCTACTACTACTCTACTTGACGCTCTCTACCTTATCTACATCTCTCTCTCCAAATGCTCATAAAAAGGTCAATATATAATGGATGTGACTCTTGGCCTTCCATATTTCTATGACTCTTCATATTCCTATTCTATAGACTCATGTACACATGGACAACATGCACATTTACATCATTGCACATTCTAATAATACTTGTGCATTTATTACATTGCATAAATTAACTACTCAAATCCTAATCTAAGATTCTCTCCTAATCTAAGGATGTACTCATGGTGGTACATTAGCATGTACTAAATAATGTAATATATTCCAACACACCCTGTATTACATTAATTGGTTATTGAAGAATTTCATATTCAATATGGTCTTCATTCTAGTTCTGAAGCTTGAGCTCTTTTTTTCTTGCTTTCTTCATTTTGCTTCCTATCTGTGTCCTAATCAAGTAAATCATTGATATCTTAATAAAATACTATTTTTGTTGTAAGAGCTTTAACTTCATGTTCATCTATAGATTCTTCCAGTTCTTAGATTTTCTAAATATCTTGTACTAAGTGTCCTTTTTGTTTCCCTTCTCTACATTGTAGTTGAGGATAATTGTATTGATTTTGAGAAGTATATGGATGCTGAAATTATTTTTGATGCGAATTATATTGATTCTAATATTTTCTTGGTTAGAATGGCCTATTTTATTGGCTTCCAAAATTTGTTTGATTCCCTTGATATTGATTTCTTGGATTAAATATACAATACTTGGTACTATGTCCTTTATTTCTACATACTTGAAAATATCTATTAATCCATATTGATCTAAAATCTGAGAATGAAGTAACATTTTCTTGTGGATTATATTTTGTGACTAAAACAGTGTTAGTCATTTCATATTTTACTGAATTTTCCACCTCATATTCTTGAAGTATGTTGACTAATTCATCAAATGATGTATCTTTACTTAGAATCTATAAAGATGTGACTATATGCTTATAGCTTTCTGGAAGTGGTCTTTGAAGAACACAAGCTTATACTGAGAGGGGTGGTGAATAGTATAAGACCACTTTTTACTTTTTTCTTCAATTCAACTTTCAATTCAATATTATGTAGTGTATAGATAGCAGAAGCAATAGCAGTATTCAAAGAAATACACAAAACACCATATACAATAGAGACACCACAATTTACGTGGTTCACCCAATGTGGGCTACTCCACGGAGAAAATATTTTACTAAAACTTTCTCAATCAATATCTTTGGGAATACTTCCTAATTACAATGTTTATGGACCTTTGTCTAAAGGATATGTTGATCCCCTAATCTCAAGTTCATGGATATCTTCCATAGGAGAACTCTTTCCCCTTCTGCTCTGGCTAGTGGTCTTCTAGAAGACTTTGTCTCTTTGCTACTCTGACTTGTGGATATCTCTTCACTTGAAGACTCCTCACTCAAATCTATCTTCAATTGTCTGGCTACTGGATCTCTATACTCTGTCACCTCCAAAGCTCTTTCAATAGGTTCAATCATAACCTCCTCAAATTTGCTCAATAGGTTCACTCAAAACCTTCTCAAATATACTCAATAGGCTCACTCATAACCTTCTCAAATCTGCTCAATAGGTTCACTCAGAACCTGCTCAAATATACTCAATAGGCTCACTCAGAACCTGCTCAATAGGCTCACTCAGAACCTGCTTAAATATGCTCAATAGGCTCACTCAAAACCTTCTCAAATCTAATCAATAGGCTCACTCAAAACCTACTCAAATCTGGTCAATAAGTCCTCTCTAGGACTTGCTCAAATATGCATAGCAAGCTTTCACAAAAGCTTACTCAAAATCAGTCCACGAGCATTCTCAAAGACTTACCTCAAATAAGCTTAACAAGCTCACACAGAACTTGTCCAATCTCATAGAATCATAAAGAGAATTGTTAGAGACTCAATATGTTCTAAACTCAATGCTCAATCAATATCTCAATTCAATCTCATAGAAGCATAAAGAGAATTGTTAGAGACTCAATATGTTCTATACTCAAATCCCAATCTCAACTCAAATCAACCTCAACTCAACTCAAATCAATCTCAACTCAACTCAATCTTATAGAAGCATAAAGAGAATTGTTAGAGACTCAATATGTTCTATTCACAAACTCAATTTCTTTCTCAACTCAAATCAACTCAGCTCTTTCTTATAGAAGCATAAAGAGAATTGTTAGAGACTCAATATGTTCTATTCACAAACTCAATTTCTTTCTCAACTCAATCTCAACTCAAATCATAATATAGAATAGTTTGTTTTATGGAACTTGAACAACCACTTCACACATTCACTTGACTAGGTTAAAACAACTCTACTCAACCAATCACCTCTAGGAACAACTTTTTCTCACAAACCCTAGTCCAAGCATGAATCAATCAACTCGAAATGTTTCCAAAAATGCTCAACCACAAATCTCGCATAACAATGATACTCATGTTCTTTTCTAAATCAAGTTCAAGTTCTTTGCTCAACCAATGGGCTTCAACAACAATGCTTATAAAACAAGGTTTAATCACAACTCTCAAACCAGAAAACCTTGAAGCATTAAACCAACACTTTTGAAAAGGAAACCACAATCAATCCTTTTCTCTCCAATGATATTTCAGAAATCAACCACCATAAATAATCAATAGAGAATATTGCCCATACCTTATTAATGCCAAGAAGTTATCCACAAAATTTGCCACACTCAACACAACTTTCCTTTCCAATCTCAATGAGGGTTAGTGGACTTCAAATAATAATCACAAAATAAAGCATAACTCAATTTCCACCTTTTTACTCCAACTCAATAATCACATTCACCAAAGATATATTCAATAACCCTCAAGCAAAATATTTTTCTCAAGAATGTTTCAACAATTAAAAGCACTCTCCAAATAACATCTCAACAATGTGCCAAATAAGTAATAATCCTTATTACTCCTCAAACCACTTATACCCTAAAGAAATTAAAATCTATGCCTACCTAATTATCTCTCCAAAAACCACTTTTACTATAAAATTTATGCATATATTTTAAACTAACTTTTAGCACCCAATAAAACAAAAACAATTGTTTTAGTTTTCTTTTACAACTTTTAATGCATACCTTGGCAAGAATTTCAGAATATCAAACACAACATATAAATCTTGGCAGCATGTGCACGAAAAACCACAACCAGCGCACTATTTCCATTTTACATAGCAAAAGGGAGTTTGTAGGATTCGAACCTGAGTCTTGTAGCTCCTGCATCCTAACGGTGCTTGCGCACCACATGAGCTAGCACTCCACACAAGACCAAAGGCACCTCACTCTCCTTTATCCTCCATGCAACAGCCAACGCAAAACAGATTCCTCCTTTCTCAAGCAAAATGAAGTGCACGCGATTCGAACACTCAACCACTTGCCTCCAAACACCTTTGTGCTGCTCAAGTTGCCAACAAGCCACACTGCCCACAATATCTTTGGATTCGACCACACCTCAACTTATTCATTACCTCTGCCTTTAAACGTTTTTCACAAGAGCTCTTTTCGCTTTCTAATAATCGCATTAACCACAAGAGCAAGGATGAGGAATAATAAACCTTAGTCATCCTTTTATAGTATTCTCCCTCATATTCGACGACATCGATGGATTACTTTTATTTTAATTTTAAAATTAAAATTAAAATTTTAAATAATTTAAAATTTAAACTAAATATTTAAAATTAAATATCTCCATCATCGGGGCACATTTTTCGATGAAACAAAAATCCAACTTGGGTTTTAAGAAAAACCCATTTCAAATCTGTCATCCATAGTTTTAAATAAAACCTTTTATTTTTCCTGCCTTGGTTTTCACAAAAAGACTTTCCTTACACTTTTCACAAAACATAGTGCATGCTATCATAGATCCTTTTGACATAAAATAACCTTTTGACATCAATGACAATATTTTAGCTTAGGGACTCAAAATGTCCAATAGTCTTAGAATTACTTGAATTAGAAACTTGTCTTCTACTATTTCTCCTAAGGTTAACAATTTTCCTTTTATATCTACTACTTTTATTAGAAACAGTTCTATACTTTCACCACTATTAACTTTTAGAGAATGCAATTGAGTTTGAAGATTCAAGATAGTGGTTTTATTCCTTCCTTCAAATATCTTGGCTAAGTTTTTCCAAGCTTATGTAGAATTTGTTGTTGAACTAATATATGGTTGTATTTCATCTGTAATTGCAAATGTTATTATCATTAGTGCTTTTGCTTCATCTTCTTCAAACTTTTGAATCTCTCTATCATATGTAGTAGGTTTAGTTTTTTCTCCTTTAACAATATCCCAAAGCTTTTCAACTATCAATATTGACCTCACTTTGTTTTTCCATGAAGTATAATTAGGTCCTTTAAGAATTTGGGATTCTGAAAGAATGAATTTATTTGTTGTCATGATGATACTTGTAGACTACCTTATATCTCCCTAATGCTTTAATATGGTATTGATAAAATACTTAGCTTTCTAAATTTTCCTTTGAGTTGAATCCCTTTTGTCTCCCTAATGTTTTTATGATAATTTCAATATAATGTTCAACTCCTATTCTTTAAGACAAGCACTTTATTTCTCCTGTAGAAAGCTAAAGATAGTTTTGATGCACTTTCAATTTTGATAAGGTTCTCTATTTTCAAGACCTTTAAGTTGGATTCCTTATGTCTCGTTAATTTAAGCAAGAGACTAATATCAAATGTAATTTTCAACTTTTCAACAAATCTATGTTGTGCTTCAATTTTCAATAGTAAGATTTCTAAATTTCAAAAACCTAAATTGGTGTTAAACTTCTTTAACTCCCTAATTAGAAATTTAGAAAATATAGGTATTTGCAAATTTAATATTTCAATTTTGATGTAGAAAACCTTATTCCTCCAAGTTAAATTATTTGCAAATATTTCTATGCTTGAATTTCAAATAATGCAATTTCAAAAAGCTTTCAAGTTAAATCCTCCTTACTTCAATAGTCTTTCAAATCAATCAATAAATCATCTAAGGTTATAATTTACCAATTCATTTCCTTATATCTCCATTCACTTAATTAATCTTAAGCATAATAGATTAACTTAACCTTAGTATTGATAAACCTTATATCTCCTTGACCTTTATGAAATGCAAATAGATTGAATATTAATATACCTTCTTGGAGATGAAGTGCTACGTAATGGTCTGCTACTCCTTTGACTGCAACTTGCACTCTAATTTTGGTATTGTTCTCTTTTCAATCTTCAATGCTTTACACGATGTCCTTTCACTGCATTTATTGCTCTCCCTTGTATATGGTGCTATTTTAGACTTTGATTATCCTCCTTGTATTTTCTATATGCGCTCTAACTTGTGAATGTTCTTATTATGCATGTTGTAGATTGTTTGGGCTTCTCCAACCTATCTATATTCTTCTTTTCATGTGCCACATGGCACTCAACATCTTCTTTAGAAATTTATTTTGCTATGTTAATTCTACCCATTTTGGTGATGTTATGATAGCATGGGCGTTACCTTTGACAAGTGTCTTCCTTCCTCAAATGTGCTCCTAATTGGCTTGAAGTGTTTTCTTCCCTCAATGACTATTGGTGCTTCCTTTCCTCTACACCAAGTGGCATCCAACTTCTTCTAGGTTCTTAACCAAAGTGCCAAATGGTGGCTACACTTCTCTCAATGCTTGCATTCAATTTTATAATATCTTTGGCACTCAAACTTGCTTGCCCTTCCTTAACACTCACAATATCTTTTGCTACTCGATAGTTGTAACTTCCAATGTACGTACTTTGTAACTCTTCAATGCTTGTTGGCCCTTCTTTACTTCTAATGCTTGGTGGTGGCTCTTCTCTATCAATGGTTGCTCCTCTTCTATGGTGGTGGCTCCTCCTGTGGTGGTGCTTTAGTAACTCTTCCTTGGTGGCATTTTCATCCCTAGCTTCTCAACGTTGTTCGACCAGATATCCAAGCTTTTTCACTTGGGTAAAATCTTTGCTTTTACCTCCTAAAACTTGCACCCTTATCCTTGCTTTGGCTCTATATTTTCTAATGCTTTGTCTTTTCTACGTATGTCCCTTCAATGTCTTAGCTACCTTTGTTTGAAATTGCACTAATGCTTCACTTTCCTTTGTCCTTTGTGAAGCTTGGTTTTAGGTGCTAAACATGGCACACTTCACTTCCCTATGCATGGCTCACAGACTTCTTCTTACTTGACTTGTCTACGTAAATGACACTCTTTGTTTCTATGTTCGACTTGGCTTTGTAAATGGTGCTCTTCTGGGTGCTTAACTTCAATAGAGCTTCATGCTCTTTTGTTGTCATGTCTTGCTGACTTAACGTTACGCTATGGTGCCTTCCTTGATATTGGTAATGGCCCTTTCTCCTTTGCAATGGTGTTGTCTCCTTTGGATGGTGCTTTCTCCCTTTTGCAATGTTGCCTTTACTTGTAGGTTATGGAGTATAATATTGGATATCTTCCTTGCACCTTAAATGAGCAATAATGCTCTTCAATAGCTCTAAAAAATAGATTTTTGTTGCACCAAACTTTCCTTCTATTCGCTGGCTGAATAGAGATGCTTCTCAACATAGTAGTGTTCCTTTGCTATCTTCTTTTGGCTAAAATTTATTCTACCTTCTAATGCTTCTATTTCTCTGTTCAACATTCACTATGTTATATCTCCTTATTACTCCTTTCAAGCAATACTTTTAACTCAACTTTATGTTGTTTGTGTTTTACAGGTTCCAAGATAATAATGATGTCTCCTTCCTTGGCTTGGAGATACTTAACTCAAACTAGCTTTTGCTCCTTAAATAACTCTAATATGGTGCTCTCAAAAACTTTATAATAATACTTAAATAATGAACTTTCATAGCACCACTTTTATGCACCTTTTGACCTCCTTTTTAGCTAGTCTTCTTGGTGATTTGGTTCACCTATTTTCTGCCTCGAATTTGTGAAATTTGTAGCTCTTCCTTTCTATTCAATTTTTGCTTCAAACTTATCAACTTTGTAGCTTCAATTCCTTTTGCTTTGCTGCCCTAAACTCCTCTAATTTGTAGCTTCCAATGTTGCCCTTATTTTTCAATTTTAAATTATTTCCTATTTCTCCTTCAACTATGTTGTCCAAGAATGTATATTTTTGTAGCTATAACGTTGTCCAATATGTTGCCTTCAACTTCTAAAATTTGCAGCACCTTTCTTTGACCAAATGTTGTCCAATGCTCCTTGCAAATCTACCTTAAAATTCTCCAAAATGCAACTATCTTTTCTCCTTTTAATGTTGCCCAATATTGTAGTCCAAATCTCTTGATTTGTTGCTCTCAAAACTCTGATTTCTTCTCCTTATCTTGTTGTCCTATGACTCTTCAATTTCTGCTACAAAATCAGCAATATTCTCTTCTGCAAATCAGCCTTCAAAATTTTAATGGCAGTCTTCAAATTTCTCAAATCTGGTGGCCTCTTCTAGCTCCTTTCTCCTTCAATCTTCTTGTCAAATTCTGACTTCAAATCTAGCCTCTTTCACTGGCCTCTTTCTCAAGAATCTGAATGTCTTGAGGTATTCAAAAATCCTTTCCAAAATTTAGCAAACTTCTTGCCAAATCCTTCTTCTTTTTGGGCTTGTTGTCGGATGGCGATAATTATCCCAAATTCTTTTTTTTAGGAGTTATTCCTTCTTGCAATCTTCTACCTTGAGCTTTCTTCAAATCTTCTCCAATGGCCACTTCTTCAACTTTTTCAATAGGGCTTCTTCTAGCCTTCTTCTTTCTCCTTCCAAGTTTACTTGAGATCTCTTTTCTTGGGTCTTCAAATTTTGCAGCTTCAAATCTTCAATAGGACTTTTCCTAGTCCTCCTCTATCTTCAATCTTCAATATTCTATCTTCCAAATCTAGAAGTTCTTCAATGGGACCTCTTTCTTGGGTCTCCTCCTTCTAGAGTTACTTTCTTCTTTCTTCAATTTGCAATTTGCAATCTTCAATATTCTATGGGGATCTCCTTCTTGGGACTCCTTGATCTCCAATCTTCAATAGGGCTCCTTTGGCCTCTTCCTCTCTTCTCAATCTTCAATCTTCAATTCTACAAATTCTGCAATGGGACCTTTTTCCTTAGGCCTCCAAATTCTTCAATATTTGACTTGTTGCTGCAAGTATTGGATTAATTCCAAAGAAGATATTCTTCCTATCTCTTGTAGGAAGCTTCCCAGCTTTCTTTGAATCAACTCTTCTTTGCAACAAAATATTAGAAGATAATAATGCAAATTCTTCAAATCTAAAAATAATGAACTTCACTAGTTGATTTGTCAAACTAGTGGAATCAATGTTGAGTCCTAGTCTTCACAAGTTTTTCTGCAACTCTGTGGAAAGACTCTAGCCAAAAAGCAATTTCAAAAATTCTAAAAATGAGATCTTCCTATCTCCTCTCAATCTCTCTTGTGGCTCTCCCTATCTCCTATCAATCTACCTTGTGCTCTAATACCACTATTAGCTTTTGATGCTTAATACTTAATGAGAGATCAACCACAAGGTATAAAATGAGCATGCAATATTAAATATATGATAATGACAATATTCTAAGCATGTAAAACTCATGAGAAACTTCTATAACTACTCATAAAATAACCATTAATGAAAGCTCACAAAAATATTACATTGATAAAAATGGAGGTCTCAAACTCTCCATATTTCTTACATGCTCTACATTGTATCTACTACTACTCTACTCAATGCTCTCTACCTTCTCTCTATCTCTCTCCAAATGCTCATACAAAGGCCAATATATAATGGATGTGACTCTTGGCCTTCCATATTCCTATGACTCTTCATCTTCCTATTCTATAGACTCATGTACACATGGACAACATGCACATTTACATCATTGCACATTCTAATAATACTTGTGCATTTATTACATTGCATAAAGTAACTACTCAAACCCTAATCTAATATTCTCTCCTAATCTAAGGATGTACCCATGGTGGTACATTAGCATGTACCAAATAATGTAATATATTCCAACAAGAAAATTATTATTTGAGATGAGGAAATTGTTTGAAGAGAAAATATTAATTTTAGAGTTATAAGTTTGTCAACAATAAAGGAAATTAATTACATTGAAAAAAAATATTGAAAGCACATGAAGGCAAAGGATATTCATACCAAATAATGTAATACGGGGTTATTAATTACATTGAATTGCTTATATAAATATATTTGCATTTATCAATAAAAATATTTTGTGAGTTTGTTATTAAATTGTTGTGAATATTTTATGTAGATCATGTGGAAAGAGTGTTAAATTGCTAACAATGGTATTAGACCAGGTTGTAAGGAGTTTTAAAGAATTTGTGAGAAGATTACCAATTAAATAGAACACTGAAAATTGCAAAATAAAAATATATTATTAGAGAATTGAGGAGAAGTAAGCAACGTTTACCAAGAGCAGCATCTGTAGTGCCCACATGAAAAAATATGTGAAATTTAGTACATTGGAAGTGAGCAACATTTCCTAGTGCCCACGTAAATAATATGGGAGGTTTAGAATATTGGATATTTGTTGAAGGAGAGATTCAGTAAAGAGGTGAAGAGAAGTGAAGTAGAGAATTGAAGAAGAAACACAAAGGTAAGACAAAGTTAACTATTTGAAGTATTTAATATGAAATTTAATGAAGTGAAGAATTATTTTTAAGAGAGATTATTATTAATTGAAGAGAGCATAGTTAATTAATCGGAGAAAATTAGAAGGAAATAGTTACAAATTGAATTTATTATTTGAAGTATAAATATGTATTGAACACCATTTGACATTTTCATGCATTATACAAAATGTGAAAAGCTTTAATATATGTTATACAAAGCATTATTGTCTTCCCAAATTAATTTTGAAAGCAAAAATTATGTTTGATGCAATGGATATCCTCACAACTCGCCAATACCTTCAGCAATCCATAGAAACATCCAAAGAAATTGGAAAATCCTTGCAAAACTTTGGCCAAAAATCCTCCAAACAAAAAAATATGGAGTAAATTTGGAGTATGTTATGAACCTGTTGGCAGTTTTGACACTTTGCCACATTAAAATTTTGTTGAAATTTTATTGATAGTTTTTATTGTAAAAGAAGCGAAATATAATTAATGAAGAATGCAACAATTTCTGTCAGCATATTTTGTTGTAATTAATTTTTGTTTTAATCTTCTTCTTTTGATTTTCATGGACTGGGTGTCATAAAATGGTGAAGTTAAAAGTTTATAGTAATGGAAAAATTAGTGCAGATGGGAGCACCTATAATTAAAAGAAGTTAAAATAATTTCGTCATGATTTCGGGCAAGAAGCAGTAATCAATTTTTAATGGACACGCTCGAAAAGAGTTGTAAGACCTAAAGTCGTAATGTATACAAAGCTTTAGAAAGGCTAAGTATTTTTACCCCAAGTAAGAGGTAAAGATCTCTATCACCCCTCCTTGGGGCGAAACATTTTTATTTATGTAAAGAGTTGCAAAAGATGCCCTGGTAGGGTAATAAGCAGTCAAGGGTGCATTCACCCCTAAGGAGGGGCGAAAGCCCCATTCGCCCCTTTTTGAGGTGAACATCATTTAAAAGGAAGGCGCTGAAACTCAAAAGAAAGTGTCAAAGATATGTTGGAAATTCAAATAGACTTTCACCCCAAAGGAGAGGTGAAAATACCTCTCACCCCTTATTGGGGTGAAACTACATTTCGAAAGATAAAATTGGTGGGCCTGTCATCAAGCAGACAAGGCAAAAGCATAGCAATTTTTGAAAAACACAAGTGCAATGCCTTAGTTGAAAATCCATAACACAAGGTAGAAAGACGTGTGGGGTCCATTTTAAAAAAATTGTGAAACGCAAGAGTTCAAAGCACTTTCACCCCAAGTGAGGGGTGAAAGTCCCATTCGCCTCTCCTTGGGGCGAATGTATTTTAAAAGAAGAAAAAAAACAATAAGAATTGCCAAGATAGCATGGTTGAAAAGTCAAGAAGGGTTTCACCCCAAGTGAGGGGCGACACTCTCTTTCGCCCCTCCTTGGGGTGACAACACATTGCAAAGGTATCCAAAAGCACGTTATGGGACCTGCGCGTAAAATAAATTTTTAAAATAGTTTCACCTCAAAGGTGGAGTGAAATCTCCACACACCTCTCTTTGAGGGTGAATATTACTTTGAATGAAATACATCCCGCAATAGTCAAAGGTGAATATGGTCAATGGATATTTCACTCTAAGTGTGGGGTGAACCTCCCAATCGCTCCTCTTTGATGCAAAAGCATAGATTAAAGGTGTTCAAATATGCAAGGTGAATACAAAACCAATGTTGTTTGGGAATAGGAGTGCGTGTCATAAGCAAGGAATAGTCAAAGGGATGTGGTCAACGATACTTTCACCCCAAATGAGGGGTGAAACTTCCATTCGCCCCTCTTTGGGGTGAAACAATATATATATTAGGGCAAAGCATGACTCAAAGCCAAAGGAGGGGTGAAACTATAAAAGCTACTAGTTTTTTGTGGGTGCTCTCCCCACCTGGAAGCATGGATAAGAAGAAAGTAGAGAAATTTAAATAGAGCGCTTTCACCCATATTCACCTGTTGCTCTATTTTGGGTAAAATTGATTTCAAGCATCAAAGAAGACTTGTCAAAGGTGCTTGGATCAGACAAATGATGAGAATTTAATGATTGAGGTAAAGAATGACTACATTTGCTGATTTCATGCTAAAAAATATGTAGGATTAAATATCACAGGATGATTTTCATGAGTTCCAAGACATTCCCTATTTACTTCACCTCTTTCAGGTTTGGTGGACTTTCTGGACAAGGGTGAATTTCCAAGGAACAAGGGAGGTACCAATTCAATGACCATATTTGCAGTTTTTTGTGCATCGACGTCCAAACTTGCTAATTTCCCAAGAATTTTCTCTTAAAATCTGGATTGTCATTACAAAGGGAAGATTTTTGAATATTTTCGAGAAAGAGATTCCTCTTGCTAGTTTTTGATCCAGGGACATTTTGTTTGTGTATTAAATGAACATAGGTGAAAACCTCTATAAATACTAAACATTTTGATGTAAAAAATGAGGTTAGACACTTTGCATAAAAACACTTCAAATTTTTTGCGTAAATAGAAGGAACCTGGTTTCTGATTCTGCGAACAATTTATGTATGAGATTTCTTTCTACATTAAGCATTTCTATTTTATTTTCATGTCTGTTATCTGCTAAGTTTAAATTATGTATTTGGATTTGAATATTTTTGGTGAGGGAGTGAGTACTCGAATGCAACTCTGAAATTTGTCTTCGTGGAATCGTAAGTGGATTCTTCACCTTCTTTTTATTTTATGCTGCTATAACACTTGATTTGGATTCCTATTGTTAGTCTATCCCCAATCCTACATATTTTTTCCTGTGGTTATATTTTCCATTTCTTTCCTGCAACTCTAAACTTAAAATTGGTGTAGGATTTAGTAAGGGAGCCAGCCCTCTCTGGATATATTGGTTTGGAGGATATTTCTTTCTTTCAACCTTTCAATGTTGGCCGTGTCTAGGGGACATAAACACATGTTTTGTATTTTAGGTAGATATTTGACCAATAGTTTTTGGCACACCCAATGGGACTCATAAGTCTCATATTGAGCAATATATGCAATATTAAGGTCTTGATGTTCACCTTTGTATTGTTAAGTTAGAACATTTGGCAACTCATCTATACCTGAAAGCCTTTGAATGTGAATACAACTAAAGATGTACTTCATGATCACAATATCAAAGGCTAAAAATCCTAAAAACCCCATTGATTTCTTTGAACTTGACACCCAAAAATTAGGAGAATACCCTAGGCTAGTCGCACTAACTCCTACATCACCCGCAACATCCTCATACATAACTAGTATGTTTTCTAGTCCTTCAAGTCCAACTAGTATTGCTACTAGTGTTCCTCCACCTCAAACAAGTCCTTTGATTAATATGGCTCAGAATTCACCACCGCATCCACCAAGGTAGTTTCCAACATGGAATATCTTAGGAGCTTTAAATATGCAAGTGCAAAATACAATCCCTCAAGCAACATTGAAGGCTTTGCCTACCTATGATGGTACAAGTAAGACCTCTTATGAGCATGTCCAAGACATGGCTTCTTTGGCAATAATTCATGGCATCACAAATGAAGATGTTATGGTAATATTGCTTGTGTTATCCCTTAGAAGGAATTTGTTGTATTGGAACCGATCCTTACCACTTTCTACAATTACCACTTGGGACTAGTTGGTAGAATTGTTGATTAAGAACTTTCATGAACAAGCTGAACCTTTTTCCTTGCTACACCAATTTACAAACATCCAAATACATCCACAGGAGGAAATATTTGATTTCAATGTTAGGTTCAATTGAAGTTGGCAGAGAGTTCCTAATGGTCTTTGGCCCACTCATGATCAAGTCATGTTTTACTATCTAAGAGCCTTCAACTTCGACATTGGTATGGAAGTCCAACAAGACAATGTCAATACATTTCCAAATTTGTACACGCAGGCACAAAATTTTGAGGTAGATTTGATTACCATAGTTAAGTTACCTATAAAAGTAACCATACCTATTTTACCTGATCTTCCACAACATCTGTACTCTAGTATATTTTCATAGCCCATGCCTTCTATGTATCCCGTTCCTTCATGGAGCTCGATTCTACCTTAAATTGCAACAGTTCCAGTTTCGTAACTCTCTACTCCAAACATTATGTAATTACCCACACTAGCTATTCCATAGTTTCTAGGCCTAGTTCTATTCCCAGTGCTACCAACTCCACCTGTTCCATTATCATTACCAGCTTTGTCGACGCCCTCAAATCCTGATCTACAAGATAAAGTGTTGAAGGAGATGCAGTCTATTAATTTAGAAGTAATAATAATGTTAAAATAAATCACAACCATTAAGAAGAAGCAAGTTGAGGCTTACTTTCAACCAAGAAGATTTCAAATGTTGTCAATTACTAGAGAGAAACCAACTACTAGCAAAGGTCCTGAAAGAAATACAACTATGTTGGCAAATGAAGAAGATAGTACTCCAGAGCGGACATATTGGTGTTCTACCTTTAATGATATCCATGGTGAAGATACGTGCATGATTCATTTGAAATATGTATAGACATTAGCAAAAAGTTATACTAGTGGATAAATCAATATGATAACATAAGTCAATCATAATTTTATGGTCCCTTCCTTGGAGCAAGTTTTAGTCCTTACGAGGGCTGGAAAAAAGCTGATGATTTTTTATCCAGCAAAAATGGAGCCACTAAAAGTCCTCGCTAAACAAAAAGGACAAGATAAAAATACATAGCCACAAGTGAAAGCACCTGGTGCAAGTACTAAACAGCAAGATTCTATCTTGTTGAAAGATATATTGCCCATACAAGCTCAAGAGAAGTTGTAGGTAAAGGCATCAACTTCACAACCTACAGCTACTCAAGAGCAAACTGAGGTCAAAGAACAAGCCAAATAATGCCTCAAGTACCCATCATTGACTAAGCATCAAAGGGTAGAAGCTACTCAACAATATCGAAACAAATATGAGTCATCTAGTGAAGAAAAGGGCTATGGTACTTCTAACTACAATATCGTTGAAGAAATGAAGAGAATACCTATGAAAGTGAGTTTGTATGATGCATTACAATTACCTAGACAAGTTGACCTGTAGTAGGAGTCTTTAAATTATGTAAAGGATTAAAATAAAAACCTCACCCAAATAGTGTTAGCATAGATACTGACAACCTCCACCACTGGTAAGAATAGACCTCCTCCATTCTATCTATCTTTCAAAATAGAAGGATGGGTCGTGCATAATTGTATGATAAATTTTGGTGTTACAACTACTTTCATGCCAAAGACAGTATGTGAGGTTATAGGGATGGAGTACATGAGGAGTAGTCCAAGCATATTATAGTTGGATGGGACCCTATTCAAGATGGTGGGTGTGATTAAAGATATTCCCATTATTTTGCACAACATTCCATAGATCACTGTCATTCAAGAAGAACTGGTAGTCAACTTGGACCCATATTTTAGCATGTGTCTTTCAATGGAATTTACAACAAATATAGGAGGGTATCTTTCTCTCAATTATTCACATTTGGAGATTCCTTTTAAGGGAAGAAGAATCCAAATTTATAATGAAAATCAATCTACTTTTCACATAGAAAGAATCAAGGAAGAAGAAAATTCCATAGGTGTAGTCAATATGATGATAGAAGAGGTGCAAGAAGTGGATTTAATGGAGAAGGCTCTTGGTGAGCTCCATTTGGAAGATGAATTTTTTTTTATGGATTTCAATGCAATGGTAGAAACTGATATCGGTTGTTACACCATAACCAAACCTGAACAAATTGAATTTGAAGCTTCTGGCTCTCGAGACCCTGTCTCCAATCAGTTATGGAAGTTATACTTTGATGGTGAAAGATGCAAGAATAGCACAAGATCCAGGATTGTTCTTGTTTATCCTTTAGGATTACAAAAAACCTATTCATACCGGTTGACTTGGAGCTGCATGAATAATACCATCGAATATGAAGCATTGTATCTTCATCTAAAGAAAGCAGAAAAATTAGGAATCAAACAGTTATAGATTTTTGGAGATTTTGAGCTTGTCATAAACCAGACTACAAACAAATGTGTGTTAAAGCAACATTATTTGAAGGCCTACCATAACAAGGTATGGTATTTTTTTGAGTCTTTTATATCACCAAATGTTCAAGCAATTTCATAGGAACAAAATAAACATGCAAACATCTTGGCTTTCCTTGGTGCTAATCTCTCTCATGTAGAGCAAGTGGTTAGGAGACCAAAGACCGTGAGAGTAATTTATAGACGTTTGGTCTCCGATAAAAACCTCTATTGGAAGGTGTTCAATAGTTATGAACATATAGTTAATTTCTTAATAATAAAAATTCACTAGTGCAGAAGAAAGAATACTTGTCGAGGAGGAAATGGAAGGGATGATTCAATTGAAGAATAACCACATTCCTAGGGGACTAATTTTGCTTGAGATCTTGTTTGATAAAAATTACAGAGCAGAGAAACACAAGATCAAGGTCGATGTAAAGGAATATAAGGAAATGCAGTTGGAGCTTGATAAATTCATCAAAGTCAGAACAAACAGTATGCCAAAATAACTTGAGGATATTAAGAATTTGTGTTACAAATTTCTTGACATTGTTGCTTGGAGCTATCACGATCTGACAGAAGCAGAGGCCTGTTAATCCAAATATTGAGGTGCTTATAAAAGCAAAGCTACTAAAAATGCTAGAGGTAAAAATAATTTATCCTATCAATCACTCAATGTGAGTGGTGAATTTGATTCCAGTCTGAAAGAATAATAGAGATATTCATCTGTGCATGGACTTTCATAATCTGAACCAAGAATATTGTTGGCAATTTTGGGTACCTTGGGTACATTGCTCTTGCTCTAAGTGTAGTTGTTGTCATTGATGTCAAGAAGGTCTTGAAGCATTTTGGTTTGATGTCAAAGAATGTGTCTTGGTGAAGGTTTGAGCATGGACAGTGAGTTTCCAAGAAGATCAGGGTAGCCCAGTTGCAAAAGATCAAGAAAAATATAAGTTAGAAAAAGTATGTAGGTGGCTGGAAAAACTGTCGCAATTTCGTGACATGTTTTAGGAGAGAGAAAACACTGGCAAAACTGTCATGATTTCGTGACATGTTTGAGGAGAGAGAAAGTTTAGGCAAAACTGTCATGATTTCGTGATATATGGGAAGGCAGAGACGAAGCAGGCAAAACTGTCACGATTTCACGACATGTCGCATTCGTGACTCGGACAGTGCAGGAAGGCAGAGAAAGAAAAGTGTCACGATTTCATGACATTCTGCAAATGAGGTTGTATGGACAAGAAAGTGTCACAATTTTGTGACATGTTGCAGAAGAGAAAATCCGCAGTGTGATCTGTCGCGATTTCGCGACAAGATTAAAAAGAGAGAAAGTGTTTTAGGAACTGTCGTGATTTCACGACATGATGCAAAGTTCTAAGTAAGGGCTGTCGCATTTTCGCAACATGCTGCAGAGGTCGAATTGAATACTGTCACGATTTTGTGACATGCAGCAAAGGAAAGAGTCTAAAAGGAGCAGCGTCGCAATTTCGCGACAGGCAGTGAAGAAAGCATATGGAAGCCAGAAGTGTCACGATTTCGTGACATGCAGCAAAGAGAAGAGCCAGAAGCCATAAGTGTCACGATTTCGTGACATGCAACAAAGAGAAGAGCCAAAAGCCAGAAGTATCATGATTTCACGACAGGCAGTAGAAAAAGATTTTGGAAGCTGAAAGCGTCGCGGTTTCACGACAGGCTACAAAGAAGTTGTACGGATGCAAAAAGTGTCATGATTTTGTGACAGGTTGAGTTGGCAGCTTTCAGTTGGCAAAAATGTCATGATTTCATGATAGAAACTGATAGCAAGTCTTCATCAGAAGAAGCATCATGATTTCGCAACAGGAATGATGATGACGTCAGCAAAAGGAAGGAGTGTCACGATTTCATGACAAAAGCTAAGAAGAAGGCCATAAAGACTAAAGTGTCATGATTTCATGATAGAAGTGAGATGACGTCAGCAAAAGACAAAGGTGTCACGATTTCACGATAGAAGCACAAACAAAGTCGACAAAGGCCAAGGTGTCACGATTTCGCGACAGCAGGCTATAGAAGGTGTACGACAGGCAAAGGTGTCACGATATCGTGACATGTTGAAGTTTCATGCCAGAAGCTACAGGGAGGCAGTGAAGCCGACAGAGTTAAATTTGGGCCGATGCAATGCAAGGTTGTGTAGTCGACATGGTTGAAGGGTAAAACAGTTGACTAAGACCAAGATTTCAATCTTGAAATTGTGAGTATATAAGGAGGGCTGCTTGAAGAGTTTGGCATTGATTAGGTGTGCATTCGAAGTATGATTTGCACAGATAGAGTGCAGGGATAAGTTCAATCACAGAAGTGCATAAGTGGAAGTCTGAGCGATTGTGATGTTTGCATGGAGTGTGCGACTATTGTGCTACTGTGTTTGTGCAGAGGTTGTGAAGACAAGACTGTTGTATTTGCAAATACTATGCTGCTATTTTTGTGAAGAGTGTGCGAATACTGTGTTGCAGTGTTTTCACAAGAAGTGCATAAGTTGATCGAGTGCTGCTGTGTAAGCGCAGACAGTGAAAAGTTGGTTTCAACCAAGTGCGACTGTAACAGAAAAGAACAAAGGAAGAGGACAAATTTGTGCTAGACCGAAGGACTGTGTTTAGTGCAGATTTGAGGACCAGCTTTGCGATGACAAAGTTGAGGACAGAGATCTCCAGCCAGAGCAGGGAAGACAGGTGTCTTCTGTGGATAGAGTTCCACTTGCTAAGGGCAGAGGAGGTAGAGGTCTTCTAGAGGATCACCAGCCAAAGCAGAATTATGGGAAGGTATCTCCTTTGAGCCGTGGCTCATAAACATTGTAATCGGGAAGGATTCCTAGAGGACTTTGATATAACTTTTAGAGGAAAGTTTTATTTGTGGAGTAGCCCATATTGGGTGAACCACGTAAATTGCTGTCACTTTGTGGATGGTGTTTTGTGTATTTTTTTGATTACTGCTATTGATTACTGCTATCTTTATACTGCATAATATTGATTTGAAAGTTGTTTTGAAAGAATAAGTTAAAAGTGGTCTTATACTATTCACCCCTCCCTCTCAGTATAAGCTTGTGTTCTTCAATTAGTATCAGAGCTAGTACCTTCGAAAAGTTTAACAGCTTGAAGGAAAAGCTTGCAAATAACACAATGGATTATTCAAGTGGCAATGCAGCACCTATTCTTGATGGATCGGATTTCGGTCTGTGGAGTGCAAGAATGAAAGTCTATCTAATGGCACTTGGTAATGAGGTATGGGAAGTTATTGAAGATGGATGCACCATTCTTGCAAATGGTCCTTATACTAAAGAAGACAGGCTCCTACATCGCAGCAACTCAAAAGCCATGAAAGCAATCCTGAAGGGTTTACAGAAGGCTGATCTTACCAAAGTTATTCACTGCAAGACAGCTAGTGAAATGTGGAAACAATTGCAGGTTGTTCATATAGGTGATGCAAATGTCCTATTGTGGCTGATCCACAACACACCCCAAAATTGGGGACCCATCTTTTTTGCATGCTTTCAAAAGGAATCTCAGTGACCCAGATGCTAAAATTCAAGAAAAAGGGGCAAAAATGCACAAGTGTAGAAAGTGTCACGAAATCGCGACATGTCGCAAAATCGCGACCTGTCGCGCCATCGCTGTCGAAAAATAGAAAAGTGTCACGAAATCGTGACATGTTGCTCCGTCGCGACCGAAAGAGGAGAGAGAAAGGCAAAATGAAAAAGTGTCATGAAATCGTGACATGTAGCTCCGTCGCGACCAAAAGAGGAGAGAGAAAGGAGAAGCAGAAAGGCGTAGCGAAATCGTGACATGTCACAAAATCGTGATGGGTTGCAGCCAAAGCAGCGTCAAGTGAAAAACGTCGCGAAATCGTGACAAGGTTGCGCAAAGCGATGAGTGAAAAGATGCGAAATCACGACGGGTTGAGCAAAGTGTACGAGTGAAAAACATCGTGAAATCATGACAGGTTGCAGCTAAAGCAGTACGGAGTGAAAAACATCGTGAAATCATGACAGGTTGCGAGTAAAAGGCATGAAGTGTAAAATGGTCGTGAAATCAGGACGGTTGAGGTAAAAGGCATGAAGTGTAAGAAAGTCACGAAATCATGACAAAATCGAGCGAAAGGGTCCGAAGCACAAAAGCGTCATGAAATCATGACAAAAATGAGCGAAAGGGCATAGAATGGAGAAGCATCGTGAAATCGCGACAAGTTGCAGCAAGGCAGTCCGAAAGTGAAAATTGTCGCGATTTCACGACGAAAAATGGGCAAAGGGTACGAAACAAAAAGTGTCATGATTTCACGATAGAAAGTTGCGAAAGAGAAAAGAAACGAAAGGCGTAGCGATTTCACGATGGGTTGTGGTCGAGAGTGTACGGAATAGAAAAGCGTCACGATTTCGTGACATGTCACGTTTTCGCTGAGCAAGAAGGCAAGGAGGCTGTTGGCCGAGAAACGTCGTGATATCGCGACCTGTTTCATTTTTGTTGTGTTAACAGAGGAACAAGCTGCATGCATGAAAACGTCGCGATTTCCATGGGACCGTTACAGAAGGCACAGAAAGCGTGAGACACGTGGCATACAGGTGTCAGAGTTGCAGAAGCGTTACATGCAATGAAATATTTCGAACGTTTCGGCATCGAGCATGAAGTAAAAGCATCGAAAAGGCGAGAATTTGAAAAGACGCATTCTGGGAGGTGAAACGAAGCGACGCAGGTGAACCGAAGAGCCGTGCCAGATAGTATAAAATCGGAAGCACAGATTGAACAGAGGGTTGGAAATTGCTGCTAGCAGAGTTGCAGAGACAAGGGCTGCATGCCATTCTGGGCCTGCACTTGGAGCAATTTCCTTCATTTGTTCTGGATTATTTAAACCTGGAACATTCTGTAAATGTAACTGACATATCATTTAATACAGAAATACAGAGAGTTGGCATCTCATTGATGAGAAAGAAGGAGTTATTTCTGCATGCATGATTTAATGTTTATCTTTCCCTTTCAGATTTTAGGTTTATAGATGGAGTTTAATGCGAGTTCTCTCGGTTGCCTCATGCGAATGCTTAAAATCTGAAATTACAGTAAAACCCTAGAAACCCGCACCTAGCTTATCAGGATTGTGCGAATGTGCAGATTCAATAGGTTAGGTTGCATGTAGAAACCTCATTATCTTCGGTTTCATCGAATTGATGACAGCATTCTGGATGTAGTTTAGTTGTATCTTCTTTTGCATTCCTTTTATTTTCAAACCCTCATTTTAGTTTCTGCATTTTAATTATTCTTATTCAAGTAAAATAACTGAAAATCCACCACAGCCTAAGATCAAATAGATTTATTTCTTACATTTGTTCATTTGGAGTCCATTGCAAATTCAAAGTAAATAAACCACAGTGCCCCTTGTTAACATCCACTTGCAACCCTAAGGTATTCCCAGCATTCAAATTGAAAGCATCATTGGTGAGTGAAGAACTAACACAACAGGAACCTTGGAGAAATTATTCGGTCATAATTTCTTTGCAAGCAGAGGATTTCGGGACTCAGATCCTACCGGAGAGTGTGCTTTCACAATTGGGTGAAAACACCACTCAACAGATTGGCGCTAGAAGGAGGGCCCGAATCGGTTTATTTTATTTTTATTTTTTGTTTAATTTTGAAATCATCTCTTAAATCTCACAAACAGCTAAACTACAGCTTTTGTTTTCTTTTGTTGCAGGTTTTCTTTGAAATAATCGAGGGTTTCATCAGGCAGGCTGGACCCACCGCGTCGTATTGCGACCAGGTCCCAAACAATCGGGGAAACCATTTTTCATGACCTTACGCTCATTGGTACTCCCAAGAATAAAACCAAGCAAGTCGTAAGCTCACCAGTCACAAAAGACCTTTTTTCTCCAGGAACATCGAGTGGACCTACGCCCGTAATATCAGTTGCCACTAGTGTTCCTATTGTCAGTAATATTTCTACTTGCTATTGTAGGGTTGTCTTCATCGATTTTGAGTCAAATGGCTCAAGCTCCAGCAGCTCCTTGGTATGGAGCTAACAATACTCCTTTGAACATTGCTGGGGATATCCATGAAATCCCCAAGAACATTGAAATATTTTTGCCTAAATATAAACCAGATGGCCCAAGAACAACAGAAGAACATATCCAAGCCTATAGGGATGTTTTAATTAGGCTGCAAGTCCAATATGAAGATGTGGCTTGCAGACTTTTCCCCATGAGCTTAGATCCAATAGCATATGAATGGTATATATGCTTACCAACTGGTTCAATCACTTCTTGGACGCAAATGGAAAATGCCTTTGTTAATCAATTTAGGTCACCCTTGGATCCCGCAACCATTTACAATCAGTTTATTACATGCAAAAGGGGCCAGGGGGAACCGATCGGAATGTTTAATCAGAGATTCCAAAAGTGCTATAATAGAGCAATTAGGCATTTTGCCATCGATCCCGCAGTGGCTTTGCAGATATATTTTGGGGCATTGGACCCCATGACAGCCATGTTTGCAAGACGAAATCCTCAAGTCACCACGCTCGCTCTAGCCTATAATGAAGCCATGACTATCGAGAAGCAAATGACACCACAAGGCTACGGGTTTACCCAGATGCCTATGATGGGACAATATGCTCCATATGGTCAAGCTCCCTTGGCAAATCAGATCATGGCACCGCAAATGCCAAGCATGAACGCCTTCCCATACCAGCAACCGTATCCACCAGCACCTGCATATGCACCCATTCCAATCCAACCAATCACATCCATTCCACCTGTTCCCGCATTTTTACAGAATAGTCAATCGACTATGCAAGGAACTAGCCAAGTTAATCCTCAGGCCATAGTTCCTTTTCCAAATCCAACCCCGATTCAAAGTGTCAATCCATACGGGAATCAAATTCCTCAGAACCCGACCCAAATGTTGAATCAAGACCCCATCAATTATGCAAATCCAACGGGGGTTAACAACAATGTGATTCCACCGAAGGAGATTTATTCAGAAGTCGAAGAGCTCAAGAAATTAGTTCATAAACTGAGCAATGACAGGGTTCAACAACAGAAGTATGAGTCCCATGCCCCTCACTCAAATCAAAATTTTAACAATAGAGGGAGACACTGGAACACCAAGCCAAACAATGGGGGAGTTCCCGCTCCCATTGCTAATCAACTAGATACTTCTGCAGGACCTAGCCAATCCAATTCTCTTTTGAATCTTTCAGATTTGGCATGGGAAAGGGGGTGCAGGTTGCACAACACAAAAGAACACAATGAGAGGAATTGTCCTGAAATTGCTAGATACACTCATTGTCTTCAGGCACAAGTTGATGATTTGGAACTGGTATCAAATGAGGGTCCATCGCAACATCAAGATGATAATATTATGGTGATGGAAACCGTATATCATCAAGAAGGTGAGAGTGAGGAAGAAGAAGACGAAATTTTGGAACAGGAGGTGCAAGCTTTTCGAGATTTCAGAAAGGGGAATCATGGATACCATTTGAGAAGTAAATCTAAAGCCCCTAAAACCTCATCAACACCTCCAAACAATTCTATTCTTCCTCCGGGATACTAAGGCAAATAATAATCCTCCTCCCTCCACTCGAAGAGAAATGTCTAATGACGTGCGGAAGACAGTCAAATTCGAAAAACCAAACTATGACATAGTGGAGGATCTAAAGAAGTCCAAATCTAGCCTTTCATTCTTGGACGCGGCTAGATTGCCTGGCCAAAAGGAGGCGTTGATAAAAGCTTTGAACTCACCTGATCAAATGTGGAAGGGAAAAGGAGTTGAGTCCCATCTGATTTTGCGAAAGGAGAGAAGGGATGTCCCGCCATTCTTACTGACTCTGAGAATTGCGGGTAAGAATTTGCATAACTGTTTGGTGGACACGGGTGCCACGAGCAACCTCATGCCTTCGGAGATATGTCAAATGCTTGGGTCTGCAACCTGTTTCATCCAAATGCAATGTCTTGCAATTGGACCGATCAGAGGTAAATGTGGTAGGGACCCTATATGATGTCAAAATTCAATTAAATTCTGAACCCAGGGTCCAACAGGTTGTCGACATTCTGGTTGTTAATATCCCAAGTAGATATGGAATGCTACTTGCGAGAGATTGGATGAAAACTCTGAATGGCTATTTTTCAACAGACTGCTCACATATGTGGCTACCATGGAAAGGAATTGCAAACCAAATCAGAGTGGAAAATGAACCGAGGCTCAAGGAGATCATAACAAAATTTAACAAGCCGAATGAAGTTCAGTTTTCTGAGCCAGAACTGGGGGTTTATGCACTTGATGTTGAGGAAGCTATTGAAGAGCCTAAAGAGGAAACATGTCATGGTGGCTCTTCTGAGGAAAATGATTGCACATGGTTGCTCAGGTTCGATGGATCAAAATCTAGACAGGGAGCAGGAGCTGGAGTCGAGCTCACTGGCCCAGGAGGTAAACCATTATTGGCTGCCTACAGATTGCAATTTCCTTGCACGAACAATGTGGCAGAATATGAAGCATTGATCTTTGGTTTACGTCTAGCATTGAGCAAGCAAGTTAAATGCTTGAAGGTTTTGGGAGATTCTGAGCTGGTAGTCAAGCAGATCAAAGGACAGTATACATGCCGTGACAGGAGACTAAGCCTTTATAGAACTAGGGTTATGGACCTCATTGAGGAGTTTGATGCATTCAATATAGCCCTTATTTCTAGAAAAGGAAATCGAATAGCAGACTCTCTTGCAGTCATCGCGGGCATGTTAAACCCGGTTGATATAAAAAGGTGTAAAAAGTTCTCCATTGAATTGGTTCCTTGTCCATCAATACCCGATAATGTAAAGAATTTCCAGGTTTTTGAAAATGACAGACATATCTTCAAATTTGTCACGAACTCGGGTATTTTTGAAAATCAGGTGATTGATGAGGAACAAAGGTGGCAAGATGAAACAGAAAGTGAGAGTGAAACCGCGTGTCAATCTAACAAAATACCTAAAGATGTGGTTTCATTGGAGAAAATGTTCGACGTGGGATACAAGACCAAAAGAGGAAAAAGAGTCCCACTCCCTAAAGATGCATGTGATTCAATTAATCTAGGGAGTGCAGACAATCCAAAGGAGGTGTACATTGCAAAGGCATGTACAGATGAAGAAAGGAGCAACATAATGCAGGCATTGAAGCATTACATAGATTGCATTGCTTGGAATTACAATGAGCTGAAGACATACAACCAAGACATTATCACACATACCATCCCTTTGAAGCCAGACTCCAAGCCTTTTAGGCAAAGACAACGAGTTGTTAACCCGCTATTGGAGCCTTTAATCGAAAGGGAGGTCAAAATATTATTGGAAGCGAAAATCATTTTTCCTGTTAGGCACTCAACCTGGGTTGCTAACCTCGTTCCAGTAAGGAAAAAGAGTGGAGAGATTAGGTTGTGCATAGATTTTCGAAATCTTAATAAAGCCTCTCAAAAAGATAATTATCCATTGCCATCAATCGATGAAATTCTACAAACGGTAAATGGATCTGAAATGATGTCCTTTCTTGATGGGTATTCTGGATACAACCAAATTCTTATACATCCAAATGACAGGATGAAAACAGCCTTCACCACCAAGTGGGGGACATTTGCATATAAGAGAATGTCGTTCGGATTGTTAAATGCTGGTGCAACTTTTCAACGCGCCATGGATTATGCATTCAAAGGGCTCATAGGCAAATGTATCATCGTGTATGTGGATGATATCCCAGTTTTCTCGAAGAAGAGAGAGGACCATGTCAAAGATTTAAAGAAAGTGCTTCAAAGATGGAGAGAACATGGAATTTCCTTAAATCCCAAAAAGTGCATTTTCGGAGTAACGAGAAGGAAAATTGCTTGGTCACATCATTTCAAAAGAGGGCATATCCATCGACCCGAAAAGGATACAAGCTATCCAAAACTTACCTCTCCCGAGTAGTAAAAAAGAATTGAGATCTTTCTTTGGGCAGGTTAATTTTGTGAGGAAGTTTATCTCTAGCTTTGCTGAGATAGCCAAACCTCTGAACAAGATGCTCAAGAAGGATGTGGATGTAAAATGGAACGAGGAAAGTAGAGTGGCCTTCCAGAACATCAAAGATGCCATTTCCAGAGCCCCTGTCCTCATAAGTCCAGACTACTCCAAGCCTTTCTATATTTATGCTTTTGCATCAGAACACTCTTTTGCGAGTGTCTTAACCCAAAAAGGCGAGGATAGTGCAGAAAAACCCATAGCATTTTTAAGTGCCCCCTTGAAAGATGCTCAATTAAGGTATTCAATCCTTGATAAGCAAATGTACGCACTTTTTAAAACGGTGAAAAAATTTAGGCATTACATTGTGCACAAGCAGAGTTATTGCCATCGTGCTCGACTCTCTGTTAAGACCATGTTTTTACAAAATGAACTAGGTGAGAAAAGAGGGAAATGGATTTCCACCATCCAAGAATTTGATCTCGAAATCCAACCTATGAAACTAGTTCGAGGACAAGGACTGGCGAAGGCGATCGCAGAAAATAATCCGCAAATAACATGCCAATACTCGAACACAGAATACATTGCTAAGGATGACTGGTATGTTGATATTGTGCAATTTTTATTGAATGGTAAGTGTCCTTCTAATCTGAATTCAACCCAGAGAAGAGCTTTAAGGCTTAAGTCTATCAATTATCTGATGAAATCTGGTGTTCTTTACAGGAAGAATCATGAAGGGATCTACCTGAGGTGCCTGAACAAAGAAGAAGCTGCCAGGGTGTTGCAGGAATTTCACGGGAAACATGGAACTGGTCATGGTGCGGCAAATGCTACAGCGCATCAAATCCTGAGAGCAGGATACTACTGGCCACACATTTTCAAAGATGCACATGCCCATGTACGATCTTGTCATATCTGTCAAGTGGCTGCCAATAGAGAAAGAAATGCAGCCATGCCGTTACAACCTGTAGTTGAAATGAGACCATTTGCACAGTGGGGACTAGATTTTATTGGGGTTATTAACCCAAATTCTTCTGATTCCCATAAATTCATATTGACAGCTACAGACTACTGTACAAGGTGGACAAAAGCGATTCCTACTAAACATGCCACCACAGACGTTGTAATAAAATTCCTTGAGGACCATATTATAACAAGATTTGGAATGCCCGATTCTATTGTCAATGACAATGGTAAAGCTTTTATTTCTACACAATTTGCAGATTGGGCATATGACAACAAAGTGAGCTTAAAGTTTGCATCTAATTATTATCCTCAAGGAAATGGCTTGGCCGAATCTTCAAATAAAAATTTGTTGAACACTATTAAGAAGTTGCTGGAAAAGAACCCTCGGGATTGGCACAGCCAATTGAAGTTTGCCCTTTGGGCAGATAGGACCAGAGTGAAGGAATCCATAGGGAATACTCCCTATCATTTGGTCTATGGGCAAGACCCGATATTTCCTACAAATTTGAAGTTGCAGACCTTGCATTTCATACAAGAGTACTTGGGGACGGATGATCAAGTTGAAGCCAGGTTAAGTCATTTGCTGCATCTTGATGAAAAGAGAGAAGAAGCCATGAATCACATGAATAAACACCAGGAAGTTATCAAAAGATGGTTTGATAGAAGGGCCAAAGTTAAGTCATTCAGAATTTCAGATTTGGTATTACTATGGGACAAAAGACATGAGGAAAAAGGGAATCATCAAAAGTTTGATTGTCTTTGGTTAGGCCCCTACCAGATTTCAGAGATTCTTGGGAAGAATACCTTCAGGCTAAAAACTTTAGAAGGGAGAGATTTTATGCTACCGGTTAATGGGCAGATTTTAAAGCATTATTTTAGCCCTTAGGTTGTGAGATTTTGATGTTATTCTTTTCGGTTTTGGTGGGGATTTTCAGATTTTGTTTTTATTGTTTAGGATTGTTAGCCTAGTTAGGATTTTGGTTGTGGATTTGATTTCAATTGACATGTTTTGTTTATTTTGATAAAAAATAAAATAAAAAAATAAAAAATAAAAAAATAAAAATATATATATAATAAAAAAATTGAGATGTCAACTTATGCTTAAGATTAGGAGAATATGAAATATTGGAATTGTCTTGTAAAAGCTCCACAAGTCACACAAACATTTTAAGTTATATCGTTTGATTTTGTGATGCATGAAGTAGTCAGTTTTGCATGACAAGTATTTCATTTGCAATTCAAGAGATAATGCATTCATGTTACATCTCACTTTACATATACATTCCATCTTAGTTGCATATGCATCTTAGGTACAAATCATTAAAGTATGTCAATCCCTCTTAGGGTTGTGTTATAACATAAATGTAAGAAAAAATCCTAAGGTTGGAAACTGAGTCTTGAGATATCTAGAACCAAGCACGTCTCATACATTAAAAAGGATCTTGAGCAAAATGATCAAAACCTAACTTGGAAGAAAAGGTTGGGCGAAAGAAGTTTTTCATGTCTATCCTATTATGCAACATGATCCTTAAAACAGTGGTTTTGACCACTTCCATAGAGCTTAAAGCCTAAAATCAGAGTAGTAAGGATAGGGTTAAATCCTCATCGAACTTAGGTTGAGGATCCAATTCCCCAAAGCTTTGATTTGACCTACATGGAGTAGTAAGGATAGGGCATAAATTCTCATCTCGCTTAGGTTGAGAATCTGATTCCCCAAAGCTCTTATGTCTCATTTCATAATAAATCTTGGATTGGAAGGATCGTACTACTTGTCCTCTGCAAAGGATGGGTAGTCATCCCCAAGGTCTAAGCAATAAAATTAATATTTTCCATTTACATCTAAAGTTTGGATTGGAAGGATCGTACTACATGTCCCTAGCAAGGATGGGTAGTCATCCCTAAGGTCCAAGAAGTAAAAAATAAATTTTTCCCATCTCATATTTATATTGGATTGGAAGGATCGTACTACTTGTCCTCCGCAAATTATGGGTAGTCATCCCCAAGGTCCAAAGAAATGAAGATAAGTTTTGGATTGTGGGGTTAGGTATGCCCATGCATGGCAACATGTCTTGTCTAAAAAACAAGACCACCGATTGTCCAAAGGGTTAGACTAGCATGACCATTTCTTCCATAATTGGTTAAATTATTTTGCTCAAAGTGAGGTAATGAATTCTAAATCAGAATAGTAAGGATAGGGTTAAACTCTCATCTCGGTTGGTTGGGAGTCTGATTCCCCAAAGTTCTGATTTCACATTCACTTGCACATGGGTTCAAGATAGTAGGGACTCATAACCAACTTTGGGATATAATAAGGCAATTAATTAGTGGATCCTAAGAGGGTTTGGCAATCTTGAATGTTTGTACATGATACTAGAAGAAAGACTATGCATTTTATAAAAGCAAGATCTCCTAGCATATTCATTAGGTTACACAAATCATTCACAATCTCATATATGCATTCATGCAAAATTGACAATGGAGTGTGGATCAATTTCAAATGATAGGGAAAGAAATTCATTGCACACACTGAGCTAATACTTGATGATTCTGATGATTCATGTACTTCTGATCTTTGGGCATTTGTTATATTGCTTATGTGCTAACACATGTTTTCGAGTTTGTATATGTTTCAGGTTGGGTTCTCACTAAAATGCTCAAGAGCATTTGACAGTAGAGTCGCCATTTGTTGTGGCTGATCCACAACACACCCCAAAATTGGGGACCCATATTTTTTGCATGCTTTCAAAAGGAATCTCAGTGACCCAGATGCTAAAATTCAAGAAAAAGGGGCAAAAATGCACAAGTGTAGAAAGTGTCACGAAATCGCGACATGTCACAAAATCGTGACCTATCGCGCCATCGCTGTCGAAAAATAGAAAAGTGTCACGAAATCGTGACATGTTGCTCCGTCGCGATCAAAAGAGGAGAGAGAAAGGCAAAATGAAAAAGTGTCACGAAATCGCGACATGTAGCTCCGTCGCGGCCGAAAGAGGAGAGAGAAAAGGAGAAGAGAAAGGCGTAGCGAAATCGTGACATGTCGCAAAATCCAGAGTCAAAGCAGGAGAGTGAAAAGCATCGCGAAATCGTGACAGGTTGCAGCAAAGCAGTCCGAAAGTGAAAAGCATCGTGAAATCATGACGAAAAGTTAGCAAAGTGTACGAAAGTGAAAAACATCATGAAATCGTGATAGGTTGCAGCCAAAGCGGTGCCGAGCGAAAAACATCATGAAATCGTGATAGGTGCGGCTAAGGCATGAAGTGAAAATGGTCATGAAATCGTGACATGAGTAAAAGCATGAAGTGTAAGAAGTGTCACGAAATCATGACAAAATCGAGCGAAAGGGTGAAGAAAAAGCGTCGCGAAATCATGACAAAGAGCGAAAGGGCATAGAATGGAAAAGCTAAAAGTCGTGAAATCGTGACAAGTTGAGAAGGTCAAAAGTGAAAATTGTCACGATTTTGTGATGAAAAACAGGCAAAGGGTATGAAAAGAAAAGTGTCACGATTTCATGATAGAAAGCTGTGAAAGAGAAAAGAAGTGAAAGGCGTAGCGATTTCGTGATGGGTTGTGGCCGAGAGTGTACGGAACAGGAAAGCGTCGCGATTTCGTGACATGTCGCGATTTCGTGACATGTCACATTTTCGCTGAGCAAGAAGGCAAGGAGGCTGTTGGCCGAGAAACGTCGCGATATCGCGACCTGTTTCATTTTCGCTGTGTTAACAGAGGAACAAGCTGCATGCATGAAAACGTCGCGATTTCCATGGGACCGTTACAGAAGGCGCAGAAAGCGTGAGACACGTGGCATACAGGTGTCAGAGTTGCAGAAGCGTTACATGCAACGAAATATTTCGAACGTTTCGGCATCGAGCATGAAGTAAAAGCATCGAAAAGGCAGGAATTTGAAAAGACGCATTCTGGGAGGTGAAACGAAGCGACGCAGGTGAACCGAAGAGCCGTGCCAGACAGTATAAAATCGGAAGCGCAGATTGAACAGAGGGTTGGAAATTGCTGCTAGCAGAGTTGCAGAGACAAGGGCTGCATGCCATTCTGGGCCTGCACTTGGAGCAATTTCCTTCATTTGTTCTAGATTATTTAAACCTGGAACATTCTGTAAATGTAACTGACATATCATTTAATACAGAAATACAGAGAGTTGGCATCTCATTGATGAGAAAGAAGGAGTTATTTCTGCATGCATGATTTAATGTTTATCTTTCCCTTTCAGATTTTAGGTTTATAGATGGAGTTTAATGCGAGTCCTCTCGGTTGCCTCATGCGAACGCTTAAAATCTAAAATTACAGTAAAACCCTAGAAACCCGCACCTAGCTTATCAGGATTGTGCGAATGTGCAGATTCAGTAGGTTAGGTTGCATGTAGAAACCTCATTATCTTCGGTTTCATCGAATTGATGACAGCATTCTGGATGTAGTTTAGTTGTATCTTCTTTTGCATTCCTTTTATTTTCAAACCCTCATTTTAGTTTCTGCATTTTAATTATTCTTATTCAAGTAAAATAACTGAAAATCCACCACAACCTAAGATCAAATAGATTTATTTCTTACATTTGTTCATTTGGAGTCCATTGCAAATTCAAAGTAAATAAACCACGAGTGCCCCTTGTTAACATCCACTTGCAACCCTAAGGTATTCCCAGCATTCAAATTGAAAGCATCATTGGTGAGTGAAGAACTAACACAACAGGAACCTTGGAGAAATTATTCGGTCATAATTTCTTTGCAAGCAGAGGATTTCGGGACTCAGATCCTACCGGAGAGTGTGCTTTCACAATTGGGTGAAAACACCACTCAACATGTCCGAAAGGCCAAGTTGAGACACTTCAAAGGTATGTTTGAACAGCTCAAGATGAATGATGATGAAAATATTAGTGACTACATGCTCCGTATGGATGAAGTTGTTAATTCTATGAAAGACTTAGGTCTTGAACTTGCTAAAAATGATGTGTGTGATAAGATTTTAATATCTCTTCCTAATAGATTTAGTGAAAATATTTTTGCTATTGAGGAAGCTAAATATTTAGATAAGTTGAAAAAGGATGAGCTCCATAGTATTCTTGTAGCATTTGAGCTGAGAACTCAAGTGAAGGTTGATGTCAAGAAAGAGGCAGCTTTCAAAGCTACCAAGAAATCAAAATGCAAACAGGTTCAAGAGAGTGATGAGTCTTCTAGTGAGGAAGAGGCCTATTACAGCAAGAAAGGCAAGTTCTCTAGAAAGCACAAAAGCAAGAAAAATATAAGATGTTTCAACTATGGAAAATTTGGTCATTATGCTACTGACTGTACTGTTTCCAAGAATGAAAGTGATGAATATATACAGGATGTTAAGAGCAAGGATTCTAAAAAGCACAGGTATTACAGAAAGAAAAAATATGAGCACAACAATCAAGGAAAGAGGTATTCACACAAGAACAAGAAGAGCTTCTATCTGGACAAAGCAAGTAAGTGTTCTAGCAGTGATAGTGAAAGCTCTTCCAATGATAATGAAAATGAGATGTTGTTCATTTTAGAAAAGGAGGAAGAACCGAAACATTAATTCACTGTCATGAAATGTTTTAGATGTGGAAATTTTGGGCACCTGGAGGATGACTGCACAAATAATGAATTGGTTGCTAGTATGTATGAGGATGCTTTAGAAAATGATAAGGAAAATGTGTGTATGGTTTTTGAAAAGGGTAGCACCTCTAGTGTTAAGAAATCTGAAAAAGGCCTTGATAATTCAAAGTGCAATCAAATAGAGGAAGTATAGAGGAAGGTGAAGATCTTGAATGTGAACTCAATAATGCTCTTAGTGTTTTGAAAAAGGAAAGAAAGAAGAATGATAGACTCAATATTAAGTTAGATGAATGTTGTATGGAGAGAGACGATCTTATAGAAAGTCTTGACTTCTCTATAGCTAAAACATAGGAACTCAAGGATGAGTTAGAGTCTAAGATTCTTGAGTATAATGAGTTAGAGCAGAAAATGGCTTCTTTGAAAGAAGAAAATAAAGAGTACAAGGATAAGCTCTACAGATTTCAGGATAGCTCCAAGAAGGTTAAATCTCTCATCAAAGGACAAAGAAATCCAACAGATAAAACAGGTCTTGGATTTGTTAAACCGCTCAAAGAACAGGTCGGGGAATCTAGCAAGAGATTCCAAAAGGAAGAGAGTTCTGATGATGAAAGTACTTCAGAACATAATTCCATGAGTGATCGATGCACAGAAATAGAAAACGAAATTCAGAATGCGAAGAAAAAGTTTTCAGGATCCAAGAGGTCATATAAAAGAAAATTTCATGGCAGATGTTTTGCGTGTTACAGGTTTGGACACATGGCTGCACATTGCATGTCTCAAATGAAGAGGTTTAACAATAATTTCAGAAGTGTAAATTTCTTCCAAGGGTATTGTTACTCTTGCAATCAATTTGGGCATAAAGCAATTTTTTGCAATGCAAATATCAGGAACTGGGTTAGTCAAAACAAGCGGATTCAAAGAACAGTTATGCCTGAAAGAAATAATATTGTTACTTGCTATAAGTGCAACAATACAGGTCACATAGCCAGACAGTGCAGAGCTGATCTTCCAAGGTACAGGAATAGTGATATAAACAGGTCCAAGAATCAAGGTGTGGACAAGAAAAGAGATGAGAACAAGAACAAGAAATGTGTCAAGAACAGAAACATTGACAAAAATCTCAAGAGAAGGCCTGGCAAAGAATTTGTAGACACTGATGATGATGAGTGTCTAATGGGAGTCTCACTCCCAACCCTGTTTTAAATCACCTCATTAGGAGGTGGGGGAGGGACTAAGCTAAGAGACTCATTCTTAGTCTCGAGCCCCAAAGGTGACCCTTTGCCATTGATGACAAAGGGGGAGAGATATGAGTAAGGGGGAGATCTTCATAGTGAAGAAGAGAGCTTCAAGTTAGGGGGAGCAAAAACTTCAAAGGCATATTCTCAGTTGTTGGATCAGTTGTTTTCAATTTTGGCTCTTAAGTAGTGTTTTTCAGTTAAGGGTTGTCATCAATGACAAAGGGGGAGATTGTTGGCAATTTTGGGTACCTTGGGTACATTGCTCTTGCTCTAAGTGTAGTTGTTGTCATTGATGTCAAGAAGGTCTTGAAGCATTTTGGTTTGATGTCAAAGAATGTGTCTTGATGAAGGTTTCAGCATGGATAGTGAGTTTCCAAGAAGATCAGGGCAGCCCAGTTGCAAAAGATCAAGAAAAAGATAAGTTATAAAAAGTGTGTAGGCGGCTGGAAAAACTGTTGCGATTTCGTGACATGTTTTAGGAGAGAGAAAACGCTGGCAAAACTATCGTGATTTCGTGACATGTTTGAGGAGAGAGAAATTTTGGGCAAAACTGTCGTGATTTTGCGACATACAGGAAGGCAGAGACGAAGCAGGCAAAACTGTCACGATTTCGTGATATGTCTCATTTTCGTGACTCGGACAGTGCAGGAAGGCAGAGAAAGAAAAGTTTCATGATTTCGTGACATTCTGCAAAGGAGGCTGTATGGACAAGAAAGTGTCGTGATTTTGTGACATGTTGCAAAAGAGAAAGTCCGCAGTGTGATCTGTCACGATTTTATGACAAGATTAAAAAGAGAGAAAGTGTTTCAGGAACTGTTGCGATTTTGCGACATGATGCAAAGTTCTAAGTAAGGGCTGTCGCATTTTTGTGACATGCTACAGAGGTCGAATTGAAGACTGTCACGATTTTGCGACATGCAGCAAAGGAAAGAGTCTGAAAGGAGCAGTATCACAATTTTGCGATAGGCAGTGAAGAAAGCATATGGAAGCTAGAAGTGTCACAATTTCGTGACATGCAGCAAAGAGAAGAGTTGGAAGCCAGAAGTGTCATGATTTCATGACATGCAGCAAATAGAAGAGCCAGAAGCTATAAGTGTCACGATTTCATGATAGGCAGTAGAAAAAGCTTTCGGAAGCTGAAAGCATCACGATTTCATGACAGGCTACAAAGAAGTTGTACGGATGTAGAAAGTGTCACGATTTCATGACAAGTTGAGTTGGCAACTTTCAGCTGGCAAAAATGTCACGATTTTGTGACAAAAACTCATAGCAAGTCTTCATCAGAAGAAGCGTCACGATTTCGTGACAGGAATGATGATGACATCAGCAAAAGGAAGGAGTGTCGCAATTTCATGACAAAAGTGGAGAAGAAGGCCATAAAGACTAAAGTGTCATGATTTTGCGACAGAAGTGAGATGATGTTAGCAAAAGACAAAGGTGTCACGATTTCATGACAAAAGCACAAACGAATTCAACAAAGGTCAAGGTGTCATGATTTCGTGACAACAGGCTATAAAAGGTGTACGACAGGCAAAGGTGTCCCGATATCATGACATGTTGAAGTTTTGCGCCAGAAGCTACAAGGAGGCAGTGAAGCTGACAGAGTTAAATCTGGGTCGACGCAGCGCAGGGTTGTGCAGCCGATGTGGTTGAAGGGTAAAACAGTTGACTAAGACCAAGATTTTAATCTTGAAATTATGAGTATATAAGGAGGGCTGCTTGAAGAGTTTGGCATTGATTAGGTGTGCGTTCGAAGTGTGATTTGCACAGATAGAGTGTAGGGAGAAGTTCGATCATAGAAGTGCATAAGTGGAAGTCTGAGCGATTGTGGTGTTTGCACAGAGTGTGCGACTACTGTGCTACTGTGTTTGTGCAGAGGTTGTGAAGACAGGACTGCTGTATTTGCGAAGACTGTGCTGCTATTTTTGTGAAGAGTGTGTGAAGACTGTGTTGCAGTGTTTTTGCAAGAAGTGCATAAGTTGATCGAGTGCTGCTATGTAAGTGCAGACAGTGAAAAGTTGGTTTCAACCAAGTGCGGCTGTAACAAAAGAGAACAGAGGAAGAGGATAGATTTTTGCTAGACCGAAGGACTATGTTTAGTGCAGATTTGAGGACCAGCTTTGCGATGACAGAGTTGAGGACAGAGATCTCTAGCCAGAGTAGGGAAGACATGTGTCTTCTGTGGATAGAGTTCCACTTGCTAAGGGCAGAGGAGGTAGAGGTCTTCTAGAGGATCACCAGCCAAAGCAGAATTAGGGGAAGGTATCTCCTTTGAGCTATGGCTCATAAACATTGTAATCAAGAAGGATTCCCAGAGGACTTTGATATAACTTTTAGAGGAAATTTTTATCCGTGGAGTAGCCCATCTTGGGTGAACCACGTAAATTGTTGTGTCACTTTGTGGATGGTGTTTTGTGTATTGTTTTGATTACTGCTGTTGATTACTGTTATCTTTATACTGCATAATATTGATTTGAAAGCTATTTTGAAAGAATAAGTTAAAAGTGGTCTTATATTTTTCACCCCCCTCTCAGTATAAGCTTGTGTTCTTCAATTGGTATCAGAGCTAGTACCTTCGAAAAGTTTAACAGCTTGAAGGAAAAGCTTGCAAAGAACACAATGGATTATTCAAGTGGCAATGCAACACCTATTCTTGATGGATCATATTTCGGTCTGTGGAGTGCAAGAATGAAAGTCTATCTAATGGCACTTGGTAATGAGGTATGGGAAGTTATTGAAGATGGATACACCATTCCTACAAATGGTCCTTATACTAATCATCTATGTTTGTATGAATAACATAGATGATGGTCCTGAAGATAGGTGATGAAATATCATTATCCCTTGCCACATATTGATCATATTCTTCATGTATTTTTTGGAGTACAAATATTTTTGCTGCTCGATGGTTTCTCCAGCTACAACCAAATCTAGGTGAAGGACAAAGACCAACACAAAATGACATTTACTACAAAGTGGGGCACCTTCACCTATCAAAGAATACCTTTTGGTATTTCCAATACTAGTGTCACATTTCAGAGAGCTATGGATGTCACTTTTGGTGAGTTGTTGAATTGAATTATTGTAATTTACCTTAATGACATGACTGTTTTCTCACATCGCAGTGATGAGCATGTCTCCCATATGAGACAAGCGTTCAAAAAGTGTTGAGAGTTTGGTATTTCTATTAACCCAATGAAATAAATTTTCATTTTCAAATAAGAAAAACTCTTGGGACATGTGATTTCATAGGAAGGGCTAGTGATTGATCTTACGAGAGCTGAAGCTATTTTGAAATTGCCACTGCCAGTCAATAAGAAGGACCTACAGTCATTTTTTGGCTAGATCAACTTCATTCAAAAATTCATCGCTGACTTTTCTCAGGTTGTAAAGCCAATGACCAAACTTCTAAATAAAAATATAGACTTCAAATGGACAGAAAGAAGGAGATAGACATTCTAAGAGATCAAGGAGAGAATCACCCAAGCACTAGTGTTGATTAATCCATATTATTTGAAGGATTTTATCCTTTATGTAGTGGGTGAGCAGGAAATTTATGCTACTGTCTTCATGCAAAAGTAATATGACGAGGATGAACAACCAATCACTTTTCTCAACCAAGTTATTTTGCCACACTAGGAAAAATATAATTTTATCGAGAAGCAGGTGTACGCAGTCACAAAATCCCTAAATAAATTTTGGTAGTTTATCTCACAAAGTAAGACAATCATCTATGTTATTCATACAAACATTAGGAATTTCATTATTCAAGGACAGATAGGTGATAAAAGAGCAGGTTGGATTTCGAAGATTCAGGAATATGATGTAGATATTTAGCTGACTAAGTTAGTTTATGTTCAGGTACTCTGCCAAGAATTAGCTAAAATTTTAGCTTTTGGATCACTAGATCCATTACATGGTGAGGTTATCAACAAGATTAATCTTACCAATCAAGTAACAAGCGATTGTGACTGGACAGAGAATCTTGTCGAGTTCTTCACATCTGAAAAGTATCCATCACATCTTGATGCCTCACAAAGGTGAAGATTTAAATCACAAGAACTAAGGTATGTCTTGTTGTCAAGTGGGTTATTCCACAAAAACATAGATAAAGTACTCCTCAAATGTGTGAAAGAGATAGAAAAGCAAAATATCTTAGAGGAATTCCACTCTAGCTTGTCTAGTGGATATTATGTAGGAAAACCTATGGCCTTGAAGATCATTCGGGCTGGATATTTTTGGCCTACCCTCTTCGTAGATACACACAAAATAAGTCAAAAATGTGATAATTATCAGAGGTATATCGACAGGAGTAAGAAGGTATCTTTACCTCTACACCCAGTCCAGGTTGAAGCTCTATTTCAATAGTGGGGCTTATATTTCATTGGATTCATTGATCCTCATTCCTCCATCGAGCATAAATATATTTTTACAGCGATAAACCACTTTACTCAGTGGGCAGAGGCCATCCCAACCAAGAAAGCAGACCAGACTATAGTCATCTCCTTCCTCGAAGGATTGATTACCCGTTTTATTGTACCAGATGCCATAGTGATAGATAACGAGACTCTATTTATTGGGGAAAAAATTACCAAGCTTACAAGCAAGTATGGGGTTTATCTAAAAACCTCTTCCAATTATTACGCATAGGGAAATGACTTGGCCAAGTCCACAAACAAGAATTTTCTTTGGATCCTGAAGAGAATGCTTGAAAGCAATAAAAGGAGTTGGCACCTGTTATTAAATCAAGCTCTATGGGCGGATTGCATATCAGTTAAAAATTCTATTAAAACTTCTCCTTACTCCCTGGTGTATGGAAAGGAGGTAGTTTTACTCACTCACATTGAGCTCACAGCTCTCCAAATCTTGCAGTTATTCAAATATGAAGATGATGAATCCAATCCCATGAGTGCAAGGTTGGCCCAACTTCTACAGCTAGAAGAGGAGAGAGAAAAGGTATATGTGTCTTTCATTGAACATGCTAGAATGATGCAAAAGTGGTTCAACAAGAAGATGATAGAGCGAAAGTTTCAAGTTGGAGATCTTGTACTCAAATGGAACGAGAACAAAACTAAGCTTGGAAAAAACCACAAGTTTGACGTAATCTAGGGAGGTCCATTTCAAGTCTTAGGGGTAAATTCAACGAATGCATATCATCTCCAAGACATGGATGGTTGGGACCTTTCGATTCTAGTTAACGACCTATTGTGGCTGATCCACAACACACCCCAAAATTTGGGACCCACATTTTTTGCATGCTTTCAAAGAAGACTGCAGTGGCCCAGATGCTAAAAAATCAAAGGAAGAGCAAAATACAGCAATAAAAAGAAAGTGTCGCGATATCGCGACATGTTGCTCCATCACGGCCAGAAATGAAAATTTGTCGCGATATCGCGACATGTTGCTTCGTCGTGACCAGAAATGAAAATTTGTCACGATATCGCGACATGTTGCTCCATCGCGACCGAAAATGAAAAGGTGTCACGATATCGCGACATGTCACGTTTTCGCGGTTCAAAATAGCAAAAGTACAACCGAATGAAAAGTGTCGCGATATCGCGACATGTCGCATTTTTGCAGCCCATATAAGCGAAGTACAGTAGAATGAAAAGGTGTCACGATTTCGCGACATGTCACGTTTTCGCAGCTAAGAGCAACATAATGCAGCATGATGAGAAAATGTCACGATATCGCGACATGTTGTGAAATCGCGATTCATAGAGGAGAGAGAAAGACTAAGTGAAAAATGTTGTGATATCGCGACATGTCATGAAATCACGATTCATAGAGGAGAGAGAATATAAGGCGCCAGAATTATCACGATATCGTGACATGTCATGAAATCATGGTCAAAGCAGTCAAAACGGGGCAAGGAGAAAAAATGTCGCAATATCATGACATGTCAGGTTTTCATGGCAGGAAAGTGAGGAAGGAATAAAGGAAAGAAATTATCGCAAAATCGTGATAGGTTGCATTTTCGCAATCTGACGACGGCAATGGAGATGAAAATAGAAAATGTCACGAAATTGAGACCTGTCTCATTTTCGCAATTCACGACGACTGACAAGCTAAGCAAAGGGAAATGTGTCGCGAAATCATGACATGTCGCGTTTTCGCAATCGAGAGCAGCCAAAATGAGCGTAGAGGAAAAACGTCGTGATATCGCGACAGGTCACGTTTTCGCAGCTCCAAGTAGCGAGATGGTACAAAAGGAAAAAGTGTCATGATTTCACGACAGAAAGCAAGAAGATGATGCAAAATGAAAGGGTGTCACGATTTTGTGACATGTCGCGTTTTCGCAGACAAGTGCAGCGGGATAGAGCGAAAGAGAAAAATGTCGTGATTTCATGACAGGTTGCATCTGCGTAGAGCGAAAGAGAAAAATGTCACGATTTTGCGACAATTTGGATCTACACAGCTCGAAAGAGAAAAACGTCGTGATTTCGTGACAGGTTGCATCTACATAGAGCGAAAGAGAAAAACATCACGATTTCATGACAAGTTGCATCTGCACAGCCCGAAAGTGAAAAACATCACGATTTCGTGATAGGTTGCATCTGCACGGCCTGAAGCAGAAAATTGTCGCGATATCACGACATGTCTCATTTTTGCGGTGCATGAAGGTGAACAAGGCTGCTGACAGAAAAATGTCACAATATCGTGACATGTCTCATTTTCATGGTACAAGAAGAATAACAAAGTTGTAGGGAAACGTTGAACACATGGCATAAAGGTGTAAGGGTTACAGAACGGTTACAGTTAGCAAAGAAGATCAAACATTTCGACATCGAGCAGAAAGTCAAAAACGATGAAGAGGTGGGGAAGATGAAACGAAGTGATCTGGGAGATGAAACAAAGCGTCACAGGGCAAAATAGAGAGCATTGCCAGAAAGTTTAAAAGCAGAAGCACAGATTGGTATAGGGGTCGAAACCACTGCAAGCAGGGTTGCAAAGCTGAGGGTGATAAGCCATTCTGGGCCTGCTGTGGAGTGTTTTTCTTCCCCTTTTTCTAGTTTTGAGAAAAATAGAAAGTTTTGTTATTGTAAAATGTTCAATTTTTAATATAGAAAATTTAGAGAGTTGCACCTCATTGACAAGAAAGAAGGAGTTATTTTCTGCATGCAAGATTTAATGTCTATTTTTCCCCTTTTCAGATTTTAGGCTTATAGGTGGAGTAAAATGCAAGTTATCTTGGTTGCTCCAAGCGAATGTCTAAATCTGAAAACCCCATTCAAAACCCTAGGAACTAGCACTTAGCTTATTAGGATTGTGCATGTTTTGCAGGTCCAATAGGTTAGGTTGCATGCATGGAAAACTCATATCTTCGGTTTTGTCAAAATAGGATAGCATCATACTGAATGCATTTTTCATTTTCTTTTTTGCATTTTATTTTCATTTTCTGCACTTTATTGTTTTAGAAAGTTCAATTTTCTTTTAATTCTCAGGCATTAAAATAAAAAAATTAAAAAACTTCAAAATCCAAAAAATAGTTCCACCATTGCGTATGTAATACTGTAGATTTCAAATATGCATTTTAAAAATTTCATTTTCGGAGTTGTTTAAATTTCACCGAAGCTGCTGTTTTGTTTCAGACTTTAAAATCCGAAAATAGAAAATTTCCATTTCAGGGCCAAAATTTCATTTTTCAGTTTTGTTTTTCATTCATGAGCCGATGATGACATTCCCTTCATGAAAATTCCAATTTCATTGAAGGAGTTCTGTTTTATGGCATTTCATCAATTTCCACTTTGAAGTTACAACGTGGTCATATAAGGGTCAGATCACATTTGCTTTATTTGGGTTCAATAAACAATCATTAAAGTTTCACAATAAAATAAACCAACATTGCCCCTTGTTTTCAGTTACTTGCAAACCACTAAGGTGTTCCAAGCATTTAAATTGAATATCTTTATTTGAGATTATTAATACACAAATGTAAAATGCTAATATAGCGGAGACCTTGGAGAAATTATTTATTTAATTTATTTGCAAGAGAGGATTTGGAGCCCAAATCCTATCAAAGAGTGTGTTTTCACAATCGGGTGAAAATACCACTCAACACGACCTTCATATGAAGGCTTATTTTCAGCGATATGATCAGGGGTGCAATTATGTAAATATATACAAATTTTATTTTCTTCAATTATTTTTATTGTTTTATAAGAATATATAAAAATAAATAAAAAATAAAATAAAAGAGAGAAAAATCAGTTTTGCCCTTTCTCCCTCCGAAAGTTGGATTCACCCCGATTTTTTTTTGAAAGTGATATTAAGTGATTTCGACGAAATCAATTTAAATTATTTTAGTTTTCAACATAGGTTAAATTGCTTTATGTGCATCAACTGAAGCAAAAGAAAAAAAAATAAAAAGAAAATGAAGAAAATGTTATAAAATATTATTTTACCCAATTAAGTGAATGCTAAAAATAAAATAATTTAAATAAATTAAAATAGGGGAAGAAAGAGAGAGGGAAAGAGTTTTCAATTTCACATGAGCTTTATTTTTATCAAAAGAGGGAGGAGGGTGAAAATAAAACAAAAGAAAAAAAAAGCAAAGCTTACAACTCCAATTTAGAATATTTTCTAAGAAAAGAAGATTGATTGAATTTTAAAAAGTATTTTTTCTATAATTGGGGCAAAATTGAAAAGCGTTGATTTATTTTAAAAGGAGGGTTTTGCATGAAGGCAAATCAAACAGGTTGAAGGCACTTTTGGGAGCAAAGGAGAGGAAGCAAGAGTGCAACGCCAGAGTAATTTCACTTATTGGATGATTTTTGGGGTACGTGACAATTTTTTGGTGCAAGTCATTTCTCATTACAGTTTCGGAGTGCCCTAAGCAGATCACTTTTGCCCAATTTTTTTGAAAGCAACATTTTGGCATTTTCAAGGAATAAAATCTCTTGGTCCTCCTGAAAGGCATTGATTGGCTTATTTGTGGTAGATCTATCTTTCCAAAGCAACCGTTGAGGGCATAACATGGCAAAAGTACAATTTTCAAAAAATATATTACTATGAATGGAGGTTAATAACCATTAAATCATTGATAAAAGTGTCAAGTGAGTGGACCAAGGCACACATCCTTCTAAATTCACCGAAGAGATTCATTGCATTTACTATGGTAGTTGGAGGCGAGCCCTATAAATATAACAGGTAAAATCATCCAAAGATTAAATTTTAAATTTTACCTATGCATTTTCGAGTTATTCGTAGAAGTTGCAAAGTGTCATAAAGAATTGTCGATACATCCACAATGGGTAAGAGAATTGCAGAAGCAAAATATGTCATAGAGCCAAAGTAGTCGAAAAAGAAACCAAAAGGTGGTAAAAGGTCCAAGAAAGCCTAAAGGAATGAAAATATCGATTTGGATCCGTACTCTGACACCATGGTAGAAGTCGGAGACTACATCATCACTAACAAGGGTGTGGTTAAACTGCACCAAGATGTGGAATTCACCATCAAGCAAGGGTTGATGTCGAAGAGCCCTTTAACTGTGTCATATTATGCATAGTTATTCTAATACCTATATGTGCTTATACATGCTTATCCAGAGCTGGTGAAGATAGCTAGATTTTATAACCCAACTACCAGGGTTGTTCGAAAGGGGAATGGGAAAGTGCTTTTTACCATATTCTCCAATGTAGTGAGGGAAGCATTTACTTGTGTATTGAAGCCTCCCTCTGACATAATTTTTAAAAAGCTACACCTCAATGAACAAGAGGAGAAATATGTGTCCACGATGATAATACGACAATTCATGGAGATGTAGTTAATCAGAGAGTCGCATCTAGGACAGTTACCAAACCTGCCAAAACTACTTTCATATTTTAAGAACCCAGATATATTCTTAATGTTGGTATGGATTGCTGGTCTCTCAGTAGATTCCATAGTTCACAAGTGGTAAGCAGTAATTGCACAGTACATATCACAAATGGAGTTTTATGGTCCGACGATGATGAGGGCAGGTACAAACCCAATTTATTTTGATTGGGTGGATTTTATATCCCAGAATATGCACATTCAGTTGGAAAAAATAAATACGGGAGAGGCGACATCATTCAAGCACACATCATTCCTCGTATGGTATTTTTTTTCCATTTGCATCAACACTTTTCATTTGTAGTTGTTAAACAAGTTGATGAGGCGAACAAGGTTTTACCGGTTTATATGTGGACTCCCACTCTTTCAAGGAGAGAGTCATTTTATAATTTTAACCACTTATTTTTGGGCCCTGCCATTGAGATAATTTGCGACAAGAGTGAAAGGGTACCGCTGGAAATGAGAGAAGTGGTTGTCACAACATAAAAGGGTGATATCTTCTTGTTGACTCAAGGTGTAGTTGTGCGGATTTTTGTCTTTACAGGTAAGTTGTTCCTGCTTCCATATTTTTTCGTTGAACATATTTTTTCAATGGAGGTGGTGCACCAAAATGACTACGTTAATGATGTTTATGGAGCAGGGTCCGGTAAAAGAACAATATGCACAATGCCTTTTAGATTCGACAGTATAGAGGTGATCCAGGTCGATCATAATAGATTGCTCACAAAGGCTCTCCAAGATATAGGTTTGGTGGAACTACCTCAAAGATGGAGGTATGACCCATTGGGTAATTTTTTTGGACTTAATTAAGGCCAAGTAGTTTCATTGTTGCCCACGACTAGATATTTAACAAAATTGCAATAATCTTAAGGGTCTCAATTTGGAGTGGCATGTTGAAGCCATGATGCCACTTCTACCGTAGCATATTTTTTATGAGCAAGAGGCCAAATATAATCCCATAGTGCATAGAGAGCATTTCATCCTCCGATATTATTTAGCCAGATGAAATATCAGCTACCTATGTGGTCTAAGGAAAAGATCATAAACTGGTGGATTATGAGAGTCCACCGAGGAAAAATTACATCAGCTTATGGGATGAAGATGTACGAAGTGTTTTTATATGCATATGATGAATTTGTCAATATCTATCAACCTGTCGCTTTCTCCAAGGTTGTACCTCAAATTTTTTAAAAATCTAACAATAAAGAAAGTGTGGCTGAAGAAGAGCGTCTGACAGACGAAGAAGTGACACATGAGGAAGAGGAATAACCATTTGTGTTTAAAATAAGATCTCAATGGGTGAAGCGAAGTGTAGAAGAGATATTTTCTTCTTTGAATGTTGCAAATAAGCCAAGAACTGGTGCAGTTTCTTCGTTTGTTGTTGCAGTTTCCACAGTTACAATTGTTGCATTTGCAGTAAATCCTCCTTCATCGACATCAGCTGCTCAGGTTAGCATTTCTCAAGAACCTCCATTGATTCAAGAGCAGTAGTTGGACCAGCAAATGGAGATCATAGATCTCGAAGTAGAAGTGGAGAGGTAGCAAGATCAAGAAGAACCTGTTTTACAACCACCTCCACCATCGGCTCACACGGTGCCCACGTTCGAAGGTACATCTCCTTCTCCCTCTTCTTCCACTCAAGAGTAAGTAGTGGTTGTCACTTCATTTCCTTCAATTTCTACATCTATTGCCCCTTTGTTTGGCATACCTTCTATTTCTATTTTGCCCTCTATATCTCACCCGAAAGTCACTATTGCTCCTTATTCTCTTCCCTTCTCTTCAGTATCCCTTTCTTTTAGTTTGTTTGTGTTAAGCCCGAATCCATTTTTTCATCCCTCACCTTCCATTCCTATCACTTCTTCCAAAGCTGTGAGCACACAAGCTCATCCATGAGTGAGTGTAACTACTACTGCCCCTGGTGCCTCCATCCATTTTGTTATATTTGTTCCCCTCTAATTTCCATTTCCTCTTGTTTCTTCAAGCCAAACCATTCATAGGTTAGGTTCCCCTTCACCCAATTTTTAAATATGCGGGCATTACCCAAGATCGAGGTGATGCCCAAAAAACCAACTACAACGAAGATTAGTCGAGTTCATCTTAGTTTGTCATAGTGGTTGAAGAGTCACAGGAGAAAGGAGGTACTCGCTCCAGCTAAGCCACTCAATAAAGTCACCTTCAATCCAGTTGCCATGGAGGCTCACACTACCAAGATGATTCCCCTAGTTTGAAAACCACAAGGAGAAATAACTTCGAGTGATTACGCTTACGAAGTCATGATGGAGGACCTGACAAAAATTGACCCTACTAAGAAGATGGGGAACATCCAAGTTGATATGAGCTCAGTTTACTTGCACGGTGAGCACTAAAAGTAGATATTTTATGACGTTGAGGCAAATATTGTCAAGCTTGAAGAAGCTTTGGCTAAAAGTAGAGTGCATCAGGATAAGATGACAAGGGAAATAGAACAGTGACAACAACAGGTAGTGGCTCACCAAAAATCAAAGGACGTGGCAGAGTAGCAGGCATAGGCAATGAAGATACAACTTGATTCCATACAGAACCAAATGGTAGAGAAGGCTACATAGGCTATAGGATTCACTCAAAATATAATTAAGGAGGCCCACCTTCGGCTAGCTAAAATTTGTGAGAAGATGGTGGTGAAAGCAGTCCTAGTCTTGTAGTATCTCTATGAGGTCCGAATACAGATTCAGCTGAGTGAACAAGTGATAGAAGATGTGGAAAATTTCTTGGAGCCACATTTTGATGATTACACAATGACACTGAGAGGGGGGGGTGAATCAGTGTAGCTATTAATTTTTATATCTTCAACATTTAATATGAAATAAAGAGAACTTGACAACTGAAAAACAACTTGAACAAGAGAGCACACCACAACACTCAATATACCGAGGTTCACCAATTTGGCTACTCCTCAAAAATGATCGCTTGGACTCCAATCCAAATCCAGTCTTTGCAAAATCAATTTTACAAACACTTTACCAACACCAACTGGAAGGAGCACCAACCCCTGTAATTTTTTGCTGCAACATATGGAGCACCAACTCCTAGTACCAAGCACCAACTTGGACTGCAATTCTGATCAATTTAGAATGACATAAAAATGTCTTCACTTCATGCACGACCCTGACTGGTCTGCAATTAACCCAACTCTACACACTCTCACGGCTCTGCTTATTTTTCACTTGATTCTTCTCTAACCCTCATTTTACAGTAATTTCTCTCTAACAACAGCAACATCTTCTCTGTACGATTATTCTTTTATAACCTTTCAATCCTGCATGCAATCGAATCACATACTCTGACTGTTCGAATCCATGCAATACGGCTGTTCGGTTCCATGCACTTCGACTGTTCGAAACCCTGCAATACGTCTTTTGGAAACCATGCAATACGGCAATTTTGTTTCATGCACTTCGACTGTTCAATTTCTTCGAATACGGCTTTTCGAATGCTTTTTCGAAACTCCATATGTGATTCTTCGAAAGCTTTTCGATTCTTCATGTTCGACTTTTTTGTATGCTTCAAATACGTCTGTTAGAATGCCTACAAATACGACCTTTCGAATGCTTTTATTATCCTTCATATTCGGCTTTTCGAATGCGTTTCAATTATGCATGTTTGGTCGTTGCATTGCATGTCCAACACCTGTCAACGTTTAACTGTCTGTCTGACTTCAGTTACTTTTTACGTAACTGGCTGCATGATTTTCCTGTCGGCTTTTTTCGACACGTGTCACCTTGCATGCTCCTGCGGGTTTTACCTCGCGATCAGCTACTCGTCGCGATATCGCGACACTTTTAACTTATGCTGACGTCACCCTGAAGGTTGTCGCGAAATCGCGACCATTTTGGCCTTGAAAGCTTTTCCCCCGCTCATGTCGCGATATCGCGACACTTAGAACTTTTGCTGACGTCATCCTTAAGCATGTCGCGAAATCGCGACCGTTTTGGCTCTTGGAAGCTTTCCCTGCATCTTGTCGCGATATCGCGACACTTTGAACTTTTGCTGACGTCATCCTCAATGCTGTCGCGAAATCGCGACGCTTTCGGCTTCCAGCAGCTTTCCTTTCATCCTGTCGCGAAATCGTGACACTTTTCAACTTTGCTGACGTCATCATCAATGCTGTCGCGAAATCGCGACGCTTCCGGCTTCCAGCAGCTTTCCTTTCATCCTGTCGCGAAATCGTGACACTTTTCAACTTTGCTGACGTCATCATCAATGCTGTCGCGAAATCGCGACGCTTCCGGCTTCCAAGCTTTCCTTTCATCCTGTCACGAAATCGTGACACTTTTCAACTTTGCTGACGTCATCATCAATGTTGTCGCGAAATCGCGACGCTTTCGGCTTCCAGCAGCTTTCCTTTCATCCTGTCGCGAAATCGCGACACTTTTCAACTTTGCTGACGTCATCATCAATGCTGTCGCGAAATCGCGACACTTTCGGCTTCCGTACAGCTTTCCTTTCATCCTATCGTGAAATCGTGACACTTTTCAACTTTGCTGACATCATCATTGCTTGTCGCGAAATCGCGACACTTTGCTCTTCCGTACACTCTTCTTTGCCAACTCAGCGAAAATGGAACATGTCGCGAAATCGCGACACTATGCTTCATGCAATGGCGAGATTTTTACATCTTTGTGCCTTGTGTTTTCACCTTGCCTCTTTTCATGAAATTTTGACTTGTAATATCATTGCTGCATCTTTCAGTTCTACACTTTTGACTAGTAGCGAAATCGCTACACCTTAGTTTCCCTTTGTTTCAACATGTAGCGCCATCGCTACACCTTAGTTTCTCTTTGTTTCAACATGTAGCGAAATCGCTACACCTTAGTTTCTCTTTGTTTCAACACGTAGCGAAATCGCTACACCTTAGTTCCATGTATTTTCATCATGCAGCGATATCGCTACACCTTTGTTTCCATTCATTTCAACATGTAGCGATATCGCTACACCTTTGTTTCCTTCTCTGCCAGCATGTCGCGAAATCGCGACAGTTTTGCTCGCATCTTCTCTCTCCTCGGCCATGTCGCGAAATCGCGACAATTTGGCGTGCATTTTCTCTCTCCTACTTTTTGTCGCGAAATCGCGACACATTTTCTCTCTCCTCAACGAAAACTCGACATGTCGCGAAATCGCGACATTTTGGCGTGCATTTTCTCTCTCCTGCTTTTTGTCACGAAATCACGACACATTTTCTCTCTCCTCAATGAAAACTCGACATGTCACGAAATCGCGACATTTTCGGCTGCGCCTTCTCTCTCCTCGACCATGTCGCGAATCGCGACAGAAAACATGTCGCGATATCGCGACGCTTTTCTTCCTTGTCTCTTTCTGCCGCTTTCGAATCGGGTCACCTCTCGTTTTCCTTGAAACTTTCTCGCACTTGATCCGATCGACCTCTCGAATCGCATCAATCGCATCGACCGTGTTGACAACAATGACAATACTTTTGCAATTCTTTTGCTGCACCTTGCTCAACAATCTCCCCCTTTGGAATTGTTGGCAACACACCGCAACCTTGCTTAATTTCTTCTCCCCCTTTGCCAATAATACCAAAGGGTCTGTCGTAGACTCCCCCGAGTCTATGCACAACATTCTCAAACTTAAAAATTTTGAATGCTCCCCCTGAGAATGTGTTTCCCATAGCTAGTCAGTGCTTGGGTGGTGTGACTACTCCCAACTTCTTCCGAAGGTATTCAAATACTTCCTTTGGCAAAGGTTTTGTGAATATATCAGCTACTTGCTCTGTAGTTGGAACAAAATCCAATTTAACCTCTCCTTCCGCAACTTTATCCTTCAAGAAATGATATCGGATTGCAATATGTTTGGTTCTTGAATGCATTACTGGATTCTTGGATATGTTGATAGCACTAGTGTTATCACATTTAATTGAAATTGGTTCATTGAAATGAATACCAAGATCTTTCAACGTTTGTCTCATCCATAATATCTGAGTACAGCATGTTGTTGCTGCAATGTATTCTGCCTCTGCAGTGGATAGAGATACTCGATTCTTGTTTCTTGCCGTGCCATGCTACCAGCCTGTCACCAAGATAAAATGCTCCTCCACTTGTGCTCTTTCTGTCATCAATACATCCTGCCCAATCTGCATCAGAATATGCAATCAAAGTGAAATCTTTACCTTTTGGGTACCACAACCCATAATCCATAGTGCCCTTGAGATATCTGAAAATCCTCTTTACAAATGTTACATGAGTTTCTTTGGGACCGGCTCGAAATCTTGCAACCATACATACCGCTTGTAATATATCTCGGTCTAGTGGTCGTTAAATACAAGCAGCTTCCAATCATAGACCCGTACATTGTTTGATCTACATCCTGGGATTTATCATCCTTGCTCAACTTGGCACTCGTTGTCATGGGAGTGCTCGACCGGTTTATCGTCTTCCATTGTGAACTTTTTCAGCATTTCTTTTACATATTTAACTTGAGAAATAAAAATGCCTTTTTCATTTTGATTGACCTGCAGATCCTAAGAAATAAGAAAGTTCACCAATCATTGACATCTCAAATTCTTTTTTCATTTTAATTGATATGTCTTTGCAGTATTCATCCATGTCGCCGCCAAATATTATGTCATCTACATAAACAACAAGAACAATAAGATGACCCTTCTCTGTTTTGACATATAAGTTGCTATCCACCAAACCTTTCTTAAACCCTTGTTTAATTAGATAATTATCCAGCCTTGCATACCATGCTCTGGGTGCCTGCTTTAATCCATATAAAGCTTTCTTTAACCTGCAAACAAAATCTGGATTTTCACCAAGTTGGAAGCCATCGGGTTGTTCAATGTAAACCTCTTCTTCCAGCTTTTCCATTCAAAAATGCTGATTTTACATCCATTTGATATACTTTGAAGTTTTTATGAACTCGCTAATGCCGTAAACATTCCGATTGCCTCTAGTCCTGCTACCGGTGCAAAAGTTTCTTCAAAATCAATGCCTTCAACCTCGAGCATAGCCTTTACATACCAATCTTGCCTTATTTCCGACAACCTCGCCCATCTTCATTCAATTTATTTCTAAAAACCCATTTAGTGCCAATTATGTTTTTATTTGTTGGTCTAGGTACTAATTCCCGTGTATTGTTTTTCTCTATCTCGATCTAGTTCTTCATTGATTGCCTTCATCCAACTTTCATCAGTGCTTGCTTCAAGCAACATTTTTAGGTTCAATACTAGATAACAGAGAATAGTTCCTCACTGTTGTTCTTCTTGTTTGAATACCATCTGTGGGATCCCCAATAATCTGTTCACTTGGATGATTTTTCTCGCCATTGCTCTGTTTTAAATTTCCTGTTTTCTTCTTCTTCGATCTCGCTTTTACACCATCCGGATCAATTTTCTCGATTCTTCTCTGTTTCTTTTTCATCATCACCTTCAATGACTTCTTCATACATAGGGTAGTTTTCTTGATAAGTAGTTTCTTGTTCTCTACCTTCATCAACTTTCACATCAACACTTTCAACAATTTTCTTCAACCTCTTGTTGTAACATGTGTATGCCTTGCTTTTTGTTGAGTAACCGAGAAAGATACCTTCATCAACTCTATCTTCAAATTTACCGAGGTTATCTTCAGTCCGTTTTATGTAGCACTTGCTGCCAAATACTTTGAAATGTCTTGCTGTTGCCTTTCTGCCAAACCACAACTCATAAGCTGTTTTGCTTTCATGTGGTCTCAGAGATGCACCTCGCTTTGAATGTAAACTCGCAGTATGAACCGCCTCTTTCCAAAATCTGTCACCTATTTTGTTTTCTCCACAGCATTGTCCTTGCCATTTCCCGCACTTTTCTATTCTTCCTTTCTACAACACCATTCTCGCCGAGGTGTCCTAGCCGCTGAAAACCTGTCTTCTTATCCCATGTTTTTGACAAGTATTCTCGCAAATTCTTCGGAGATAAACTCTCCTCCCCCGTCCGATCTTAGGCATTTAATTCTTTTTCCCGATTGATTCTCAACAAGATTTTTGAAGGTTTTAAACATCTCAAAGGCTTCCGACTTGAGTTTCGAAATAGTACCCATGTCATTCTTGAGTAGTCATCTATACACAACATAAAATATTTGTGTCCATTTATGCTTTCAGTTCTCATGGGTCCACATAGATCAGTGTGAATTAGTTCTAATGGCTTGCTAGTGAAGTATTCTTTTGCTTTGAAAGTGGCTCTGGTTTGTTTTCCCTTTTGGCATGACTCACAGATGCTATTTACAGGTTTGCCAATGTTTGGTATATCTCTAATCGCTCTTTTTGAACCGATTTTTGCCAGATTGTCAAAACTAATATGCCCAAGCCTCTTGTGCCATAGCCAGTTTTCATCTTCCTATCCCATCAAGCATGTTCCTTCTGCAGTTTCTGAAAGTGTATACAGATTTCCTGAAGTTCTCAGTCCAGTGGCTATTAACTTTCCATTTTTTGTCTTTCTTACTTCACAGCCCTCCTTCTTGAAGATTACATCATGACCTCTGTCACATATTTGACTTACACTTAGCAAGTTATGCTTCAGGCCAATTACAAACAAGACTTCTTTTGATTTTATATTGCCATCACCGATCTTGACTGATCCCTTTCCAACAATCTTTGCTCCATCATTATTTCCAAATTTCACGTAACCACCTTCATAATTCTGTAAATTCTCAAACTTTTGCTTGTCACCCGTCATGTGACTGGAACAACCACCGTCAAGTATCCAAGGTGCTGATTTGTTCTCGAGCTTTAAAAGCAATCTGGACAATCAAAGATTCCTTTTCTTTCCATTCTGGTTTGATAGCAGATTTTGCTACTTGTTTTGCCTTTGTCCTTTCATTAGCATGTGCCTGTTTTTTCAAGAAATTTCTGGTTTTGTTTCAACCCACTTGGCTGAGATTTTCTACCCTGATAATTATTTGATGCAAAAGTGCTTCTGCAGCTTCTAGCAATATGTCCAAAATTATGACAATTATAACATTCAACCGCATAATTCATTAAAGGAGAAAAAACATTTCTGCCGGTAAAATTCCTTTGAGATACATTATGCCCGCAATCTGAAATCTTATGGCCATAAGCATTGCATTTAAAACAATAACCATAAAATGCATGATTAAACCTGGGTGCCGGTCTTTGCCAGTTTGAAGTAGGAGCCATGACTCTTCTCCTCCTCGGATGTGTGACTTTTGTGAATCCATCTTTGTCAGTATTCTTCTTGAATCTGGCATTATTGTTTTCTTTTGCATGATTTTGTTTTTCTGGTTCAACCCTGATCTTTTCTTCTTTCTTTATGGGTTCTATATTCAAGTTCTTTGAATCCTTTGAAGATTCTCCTTCATCAAAGCCTAAACCAAATTTGATGCCATAAGGCCTTTGGTTATTTAACATTTTATCCAGCTTTACAGTACTTTCTTCAAACTTATGAAAAAAGTTCAATTTTCTATTCATCTCCTCTAACCGCATCCTTAACTTAACAATGTCTTCCTCTAGCTTGCCGCATTCAACCTGTCTTTACAGCTTAATTGTTCATCAAGAACTTCAGACATTTTCTTGAATTCCTCTCGTCTCGTATTTTCAGATTGTTTATTATGTCCGTGGCATTCTCTAATTTCTTTGAAAAAATTTTATTCTTCTTCCTTTCTCGCACTCAACTCTTCAAGTGCAGGAACCAATTCTCCTTCCAAATACACTTCCCCCTCCCCCTTGGAATTTTCATCACCTTCCCGATTTTCCTCTCGTTCTTTCTTCTTCAAGTGCCATGAACAGAGCTTCACCTCCTTCTTCTTCGGACTCCTCATCTCGTGCTTTCTTCGAACTCGCCGACATTCTTGGTTATGAAGCTTTTCTTCTTGAAGTTGTTCTTTCTGAAATTTTGTTTCTTCTTCCAATCACCTTTTTCTTGGTGTGAACCTTCACCATTTTTGGTTCTCTCCCCGCATTGGACATTTGGCTGCAAAATGACCGACTCCTCCACAATTGAAGCATTTAAAAGGTAGCTTCCCTCTATATTTTCCTTTTCCTTTTGTGAGTTTTCGAACAAAATTGGCTTCTGTTTCATCCAAGTGTTCCTTCATCCTCGCATTCATGTTCAGCTTTTACATTCTTGTGTGCTTTAAAAGTCGCTTCTCTGTCTCGTAGACTTGGTTTGTCCTATTCTCATTTCATATGTCGTCAGTGGAACCATGCAACTCATCCATTCTGAAGTTGTTTAGATCTTTTGCCTCTTCTATTGCAGAGACTTTGGAGTTAAATCTTTTGTGAAGTGTTTCGAGAACCTTTTTCACAACAACTGCATCATCAATTTCTTCACCGAGTCCTCTCGATTGCATTAATAATTTCGTTGACTCTCAAGGATATAAGTCTCTATGTTTTCATCTTCATTCATTTGCGAGTGCTTCGAACCGTGCTCGATGAGTTTGCAGCTTTGCTTCCTTAATCTTACTCGTCTCCTTCATGGATGCTCTTCGCTTTATCCCACATGTCCTTTGCTGATTTACAACTCATGACTCTTATCGCTTCACCGTCAACAAGCCCACACATTATGGCATTCTTAGCTTTGGAGTTGTTTTCAAATTTCTTTTTCTCAGCAAGATCTCGTTGGAGGGGTAGTGGGTGCCTGTGTATCCACTATCTACGTAATCCCAAATATCGTATCCCAATGCACTCGGATATGTTTGCATTCTCGAGTTTCCGTAAGGTGTAATTTGTTCCATCAAATAAGGGAGCTTTGTTGGATGAAAATCCTTCACCACCCGCCATTGTTTCTTCCAAGATCTCCTTAGCCGATTAAGCTTGTACAAGGAACCTTGCTCTGATACCAATTGATGATTACACAATGACACTGAGAGGGGGGTGAATCAGTGTAGCTATTAATTTTTATATCTACAGCATTTAATATGAAATAAAGAGAACTTGACAACTGAAAAACAACTTGAACAAGAGAGCACACCACAACACTCAATATACCGAGGTTCACCAATTTGGCTACTCCTCAAAAATGACTGCTTGGACTCCAATCCAAATCCAGCCTTTGCAAAATCAATTTTACAAACACTTTACCAAAGACCAACCGGAAGGAGCACCAACCCCCGTAATTTTTTGCTGCAATGGATGGAGCACCAACTCCTAGTACCAAGCACCAACTTGGACTGCAATTCCGATCAATTTAGAATGACATAAAAATGTCTTCACTTCATGCACGACCCCGATCGGTCCGCAATTAACCCAACTCTACACACTCTCACGGCTTCGCTTATTTTTCTCTTGATTCTTCTCTAACCCTCCTTTTATAGCAATTTCTCTCTAACAAGTAGCAACATCTTCTCTCGTACGATTATTCTTTTATAACCTTTCAATCTGCATGCAATCGAATCACATACTCTGACTGTTCGAATCCATGCAATACGGTTGTTCGGTTCCATGCACTTCGACTGTTCAAAACCCTACAATACGTCTTTTGGAAACCATGCAATATGACAATTTTGTTTCATGCACTTCGACTGTTCAATTTCTTCGAATACGGCTTTTCGAATGCTTTTTCGAAACTCCATATGTGATTCTTCGAAAGCTTTTCGATTCTTCATGTTCGATTTTCTCGTATGCTTCAAATACGTCTCGTTAGAATGCCTCGCAAATACGACCTTTCGAATGCTTTTATTATCCTTCATATTCGGCTTTTCGAATGCGTTTCAATTATGCATGTTTGGCCGTTGCATTGCATGTCCAACACCCGTCAACGTTTAACTCGTCTGTCCGACTTCGCCACTTTTACGTAATCGGTCGCATGATTTTCCCGTCGAATTTTTTCGACACGTGTCACCTTGTAGGCTCCTGCGGGTTTTACCTGCCAGACTGTTACCTGTCGCGATATCGCGACACTTTTAACTTATGCCGACGTCACCTTGAAAGTTGTCACGAAATCATGACCATTTTGGCCTTGAAAGCTTTTCCCTCGCTCATGTCACGATATCGCAACACTTAGAACTTTTGCTGACGTCATCCTTAAGCATGTCGCAAAATCGTGACCGTTTTGGCTCTTGGAAGCTTTCCCTGCATCTTGTCGCGATATCGCGACACTTTGAACTTTTGCTAACGTCATCCTCAATGTTGTCACGAAATCGCGACGCTTCCGGCTTCCAGCAGCTTTCCTTTCATCCTGTCGCGAAATCGCGACACTTTTCAACTTTGCTGACGTCATCATCAATGCTGTCGCGAAATCGCGACGCTTTCGGCTTCCAGCAGCTTTCCTTTCATCCTGTCGTGAAATCGCGACACTTTTCAACTTTGCTGACGTCATCATCAATGTTGTCGCGAAATCACGACGCTTCCGGCTTCCAACGCTTTCCTTTCATCCTGTCGTGAAATCGCGACACTTTTCAACTTTGCTGACGTCATCATCAATGCTCGCAAATCGGACGCTTTTCCCTTTCCTTTCATCCTGTCGCGAAATCTGACACTTTTCAACTTTGCTGACGTCATCATCATGTGTCACGAAATCGCGACACTTTCTTCTTCCGCACTCTCCTTTCATCCTCGTCATGAAATCGGACACTTTAACTTTGATCATCTGCTTGTCGCGAAATCGCGACACTTTGCTCTTCCGTACACTCTTCTTTGCCGGCAGCAGCAAAAAAGGAACATGTCACGAAATCGCGACACTATGCTTCATGCAATGGCGAGATTTTTACATCTTTGTGCCTTGTGTTTTCACCTTGCCTCTTTTCATGAAATTTTGACTTGTAATATCATTGCTGCATCTTTCAGCTCTACACTTTTGACTAGTAGCGAAATCGCTACACCTTAGTTTCCCTTTGTTTCAACATGTAGCGCCATCGCTACACCTTAGTTTCTCTTTGTTTCAACATGTAGCGAAATCGCTACACCTTAGTTTCTCTTTGTTTCAACACGTAGCGAAATCGCTACACCTTAGTTCCATGTATTTTCATCATGCAACGATATCGCTACACCTTTGTTTCCATTCATTTCAACATGTAGCGATATCGCTACACCTTTGTTTCCTTCTCTGCCAAGATGTCACGAAATCACGATAGTTTTGCTCTCATCTTCTCTCTCCTCGGCCATGTCGCGAAATCGCGACAATTTGGCGTGCATTTTCTCTCTCCTTTTTTTCCCTTTTCTCTCTCCTCAACGCTCGACATGTCACAATCCGACTTTTGCGTGCATTTTCTCTCTCCTACTTTTTGTCGTGAAATCGCGACACATTTTCTCTCTCCTCAATGAAAACTCGACATGTCGCGAAATCGCGACATTTTCGGCTGCGCCTTCTCTCTCCTCGACCATGTCGCGAAATCGCGACAGAAAACATGTCGCGATATCGCGACGCTTTTCTTCCTTGTCTCTTTCCGCTGTTCGAATCTGGGTCACCTCTCGTTTTCCTTGAAACTTTCTCGCACTTGATCTCGACCGACCTCCGAATCGCATCAATCGCATCAATCTGACTGTGTTGACAACAATGACAATACTTTTGCAATTCTTTTGCTGCACCTTGCTCAACACATTTGGAGTTGGCAGTAAAGATCCAAGCTCTTGATCAGTCTAATATGCACATTCTACCCATGAGTGATATGGATCATGCCTGGTCTAGTGCCAAGATTACGTTGCACAATTATTTTCACAGGTTGGACCTGGTGGGAGAATGCAGGAAGCTACTTAATGTAATTGAACAAGAGCATTATGTTTTAATGGTTCATTTTGATGCTCTCATTGACATGGGATTCCCAGGTTTTACAAGCGAATGGGGTGAGCCACTTTCGAAGGAATAGTTAGAAGAGGCCTGGAATAATTTTGTGTAGGACACATTTGAAATTGGTAGTTAGGAAGACCCAATTATGGAAGAACAGGTGTTGCCACTCATGAAAAGGTTCACTCGCATGGAGTCTTCCTTGTTTGAATTAGCTCAAAGATCTAGGTGCATTAGCTTAGAAGATATTCATAACCTGTGGTACATTTATAAATCACTTAGTGTTCCTTCCCTATTTACTACAGATGCTTGGGCTAAAGCAGTTATAGTTTATGAGGTCACCTATGAAAGTTTGAAGGAACAGGTTGAGCAGGTCACAACGGAGCAGGCAGCAGCTGAGTAGGGGTAGGGAAAGACATCTAGACCAGACGCACCAACTGATACAACCCGTGAAGAAGACCACTAAGATCCCAATGGATAAAGGTCTAGGATCACTTGCATCCACGTGAGTTGGATATCCCGAGATCCTTTAGAAATATTGGTAATTTTGACACTTTGCCAAATTAAAATTTTGTTAAAATGTTATTGACAATTTTTATTGTAAAAGAAGCGAAATATATTAATTAAGAATGCAACAATTTATATCAGTATATTTTGTTGTAATTAATTTATGTTTTAATCTTCTTTTCATTTTCATGGATTGGATGCCGAAAAATGGTGAAGTAAAAATTTTCTAGTAATGGGAAAATAAGTGCAGATGGGAGCACCTATAATTAAAATAAGTTAAAATAATTTTATCATGATTGAGCAAGATTTAGTAATCAATTTTAATGGATGTGCTCGAAAATATTTTGAATATCTGAAGTCGTGATGCATACAAATTTTTAGAAGAGTTGAATATTTTTACCCCAAGTGAGAGGTGAAAATATCTGTCACACCTCCTTAGGGTAATATATCTTTATTTTCATAAATATTTGCAAAAGATGCCTCGATAGCATAAATAAGCAGTCAAAGGTGCATTCACCCTTAAGGAGGGGTGAAAGCTCCATTCACCCCTTTTTAAGGCAAACGTCAATTGGAAGAAAGGGTAAAGAAACAGAATAAAGGGTCAAATATATGTTGAAAAGTCAAATTGGCTTTTGTCCCAAAGAAGAGGCAAAAATCCCTTTCACCCCTCATGGGGTGAAACTACATTTCTAAAAGGTAAAACTGGTGGACCCGTTACTGAGCAGACAAGGTGAAAGCATAGAAATTTTTTGAAAGCACAAGTAAAGTGTCTTCGTTGAAAACTCATAGCATAAAGTGAAAGGTGTGTCTAGTTCAGTTTTGAAAATTATGGAATTTAAGAACTCAAAGCGCTTTCGCCCCAATTGAGGGGTGAAAGTCCCATTCGTATCTCCTTGGGGTGAACATATGTTAAAAGAAGAATAAAAAAATATGAATCGCCAAGTCAGAATGGTTGAAAAGTCAATAAGAGTTTCAACCCAAGAGAGGGATGACACTCTCTTTCACCTCTCCTTGAGGCAATGACACATTGCCATGGCATCCGAAATCAAGTCATGGGCCCCACGTGTAGAAGAATTTTAAATGATTTTTTTAAGGATCTTTGCTCCAAAGGTGGGGTGAAAGCTTTGTGCACCTCTATTTGGGATGAATACTATTTCAAATGGAAAATGCATGCCATAAGCAAGGAATAGTCAAAATGATGTGGTCAATGGAACTTTCACCCCAAACGAGGGGCGAAACTTCCATTTGCCCCTCCTTGGGATAAAAAAATATATATTGGAACAAAGCACAACTCAAATCCAAAGGAGGGGCAAAACTATAAAAGCTATTGTTTTTTTTGTGGGTGCTTCCCCCACTTGAAAGCATGGATAAGAAGAAAGCAGAGAAATTTAAATAGAGTGCTTTCACCCATTTTCACCTGTTGCTCTGTTTTGGGTAAAATTGATTTCAAGAATCAAAGAAGACTTATCAAAGGCACTTGTATCAGACAAATAATGATAATTTAATGATTGAGGTGAATAATGACTACATTTGTTGATTTAATGCTGAAAAAGGTGTAGGATTAAATATCACAGGATGATTTTCATGAGTTCCAATACATTCCCTATTTACTTCACCTCTTTTCAAAATAAGGCTCAGGTTTGATGGACTTTCTAGACAAAGGTGAATTTTTGAGTAACAAGGGAGGTACCAATTCAATGACCATATTTGCAGTTTTTTGTGCATCGGCATCCACAATTGTTGAATTCTTAGGAATTTTTTCCTCCAAAGTCGGATTGCTGCTATAGAAGGAAGATTTTCGAAGGTTTTTGAGGAGGAAATTCCTCTTTCTAGTTCCTAATCCAGGGGTATTTTGTCTTTTTGTGTATTATATAAAAGAGGCACAACCCTTTATAAATACTAATCATTTTGATGTAATGAAGGAGGTTAGACATTTTGCAAAAAAATACTTCAAGTTTTCTACGTAAATAGAAGGAACCTAGATTCTGATTCTTTGAACGATTTATGTGTGTGATTTCTTTCTATATTAAGCATTTCTATTTCATGTTCATGTTTGTTATCTGCTAAGTTTAAATTCTATATCTGGATTTGAATACTACTGGTGAGGGAGTGAGTACTGGAATACAACTCTAGAAGTTGTCTCCATAGAATCGTACATGGATTCTTCACATTATTTCTATTTTATGTTGCTATAACAGTTTATTTGGATTCCTATTGTTAGTTTATCCCCAATCCTACATCTTATGGCCTATGGCTATATTTTCCATTTATTTCCATTATTTTCATTTCTTTCTCGTAATTCTAAACTTAAAACCAGTGTAGAATTTAGTAAGGGAGCCAACCCTCTCTGGATATTGGTCTAGAGGATATTTCTTTCTTTCTACTTTTCAATGTTGGTCGTGTCTAGGGCGTACAAACGTATGTTTTGTATTTTAGGCAGATATTTGACCAACAAAAACTTGTGTTGTCTCAATTCAAATATTTCCAATGGTTCTTAGATTCTATGAATGGAGCAATAGAGCCCACTTTGGGCATCCTTGAGGCCTTGGAATTTGTCAATAGAATGGAGGTTATTCTTGTGGATAACCCTCTAAAAGTCCTTCATAAGTATGTCAATACAATCTCAAATTTGAAAGAGCAATTAATGCACATTAATCAAAGCTACCTCGCAATGGGAAAGATCTTGAAAGAAACCATTTTGATTGTAGGTGATAATAGAATATCATATATATGTAAGATGAATGCATTGAATGAGGTACTAGGAAGTTTAGAGAATATGGGTCCATTGATTTTCATAGAAAATTAATTAGGATTGATGGATTTAACATCAAAAAAACTTGAATTGGTATTCCTTTTTGTTCTAATGGAAAACCTTTATCCAAGGAATCTCCATGGTAAAAATCATGTAGAGGAAGAGAAATTGGCCTTAACTTTAGATTTAGAGGCCATTGGATTGTTGCAATTAATTGTAGAGGAGTTGAAGGACTTTGGTAGGGATGCCAACCCTCTTTGGGAGGATGTCTCATGAAATCTTGCAAGGTTAGGATATCATAGAAGTACCAAGAAATACAACAAAAAGTTTAAAAATGTTCACAAGTACTTTAAGCAAACAAAAGTGGAAGAACTAGATGCTAGGACAGTAAATGCTATAGATTGTTTAGCTAGTTGAAAGCACTCCATAGTAATGCAATAATAACAACACTAGTAGTAACGCTAAGCATGAAAGAAATAGTAATAATGCTTAAGCAATGAGATCAAGACCTGGACCAACTAGATTAATCCAACAAACATTAGCACCTACCATGCTTAGTAACACCATGGATGCTAATGCTAATGTGACTTATAGTGATCTCTGTCAACAATTCTCGATTGCCACATTGAGGATTTTTTTTTAAGAGAAGGAGAAGCAATTGAGTAGTAGTAGCTATCAATGAAAATTTTGCCCTTTAGACTAGAAGAAGAAGCCATAATTCTAGATAATTCAAAGGTATAAAAACTAATTATTTTTTTGGTAAAATTTAAAATAAGCAATAAAATATTTAACAAAGAAGATACTATTTGAAGAAAAAAAGTTGGAGGAAATTATTACCTTGGAAGAAGTTAAATTATTGGAGGAAGTTAGAAATTAAATTTATTAAATTTGAAGAATAAATATGTGAAGGAGAATATTAAAGAAAAGTGAAATGTTTAAGAAGAAAACATATATTATTTATTTATTTGAAATTATTGAAGGAAAATATACTATTTGAAAGATTATAGAAAAAGTATTGAAAAGAGTTTTAAAAAAAAATTGTTGATGATTGAAGAAAAATAATTATTTGAGAGAAGAAAATTGTTTGAAGAAGAAATATTAATTTTGGAGTTATAAGGTTTTCAACAATGAAGTAACTGAAGAGATTGTCGATGATTAGAGTTGGCTTGTTTTGCCTTTCGAGCTCTGTTTCCCTGCATGGGAATTTTGGTACTAATATTTTGACCCCTACATGGGCACTGGTTTGATTTTGTTTTATGTTCTCCTTAGCCCTTGTGTGGGCTCTCTCTTTTGATCTTTTTTTTTGTTAAACAACCCTTGCGTGGGTCTATTTTTTCTGGTCTGGTTCGTGGAACAGCTAGGGTGTAGACACCCTATTTTGTGCTTCTCTACATAATTTTCATCATATTCTTATGTTTCTAGTTTTGGACACCAGTTAAAACCCATATAATATAATTTGTACCACCCACCAAAAAAAAGCATAGAAAGGCAAAGGATCGTCATACCAAATAATGTAATATGAGGGTGTTACAAGTATTACATTATTTGGTAACTTGCAAGATTAATGAAAGTACCATGTAAATAATTTAGTTTAAAGTGTGTTTAATATTTGAGTATATAATAGGTGTCATATTAAGAAGTGTGGATTTATACAAGTGAGGATTCATGTTAGTAAGTGTGGAGTTATGTGTGTGCAATCATTAGAGTCTTTGTCTTATGTGGATATGTGGAGTCACTAATCGATTTATTATTATGTGATATTTCTCCATGAGAAATATGAAGTGTTAGATCTCTCATGTATGTGAGGAGATGAAAAGTTTGTGTAAGTAGAAAGGTCAAGGGTTGTGAATGTGAAGAGTCTCATATCCATGTGTGTATATATTGAATACAAAGCATTGTAATGAAGTATCTAATTAGGTTTGCAATACATAGTATTGCATTGTTTATATAGATATATTTGCATTTACAATAAATATATTTTTTGTAAGTTTGTTATTGAATTGTTGTGAATTTTTATATAGATCTTGTGAAAAGAGTATTAAATTGCTAACATATATACCAACATGAAGTTTTACCTCCCAAAAAATCACAAATCTTATAGTTCCATTTCAACTTAGGAAAATTTAAAGAAAAACTTTTCTACTTCAACAACCATTCCCTAGCATTAATATCATCCTTTCCAATGAATATTAACAACTCCATGACCTTAACCCAAAATCTATAAAAAAAAAAAAACCCAAAGAGGCTTAGGGTTTTAAATAACCTACTCAAAAATAAAATTTCTCAAATCTCATATATTCCTTTCTTTAAACAATTTATTCTACAATTTTTCAAAGCAAATCATTTGACAACTAATTTGCTTACCCGGATTGAGAGATATGGATTTTTTTTCTCTTTGGATAATGTTGTAAAACAACATCGACAACCCAAATTCAAACAACTATAACTACCTCAATAATGATAAGTATTTGAAAATAACATGTCATTTTTGTATTACCCAAATTGATCTACACGATGGTGCAAGAATCTTCTAAAAATTATTGCTAAAAAAAGATAATATTTTTTTTCTTTTGAATTTTTTTTCATGTAGCCAAAAAGCAACATCAATAACCCAACTTCAAACAACCATAACTCTCTCAATACTTATCAAAATTTAACAAATTACCAGTTTTTTTTGTAGTACTCAAAAAGTTCTACAAAATAGTCCCAAAATATTCTAAAAACAACTAAGAAAAATATATAGCTCCTACAAAATGAGATTTTTTCTAAAAAATTTTGCCCTAGCTCTTTAATACAAAATAAAACATAATCCCCACTTTGCCAAAATTGACATTCTAATAATACTTGTTATGAACCTCAATTCTTATTGATATAAATCATTCACCATTTATGTAGAAATGTCAAATCATGCATCCACAAAAATAATCCATATAGAGATAGAAATAGATAATACCCTTGAGGTAGGGCAACACCCAAGATACACCTTAATAAAGGAATCACTCCATATCCTCTCCTCAAGCTAATACTATTACAAATACTAATTGATATGACTTGCTTTTACAATTAGAGGTACATCTATCTTTCTACATTAATATGATGGTTGATCTTTCTTGAGCTAGGTCATCCATGTGGCAATTCACCTTCCATGAGTTACAAAGTGCATACTATTATAATATGGCACCATGCCATAATACCCATATACAATATTATATTATATCCTTGCATTCATAACCCTAGGTACCTAACATGATCACCCTCTTAGTAATTCCATAGACAAAAAAATCCTTCAAATTCTGCCAAAAGATAAGTTTGCAAAGTAACATGTATTTTCTTGTTACATAGATAACATGTCTTTATCTATGTTGATTTTTGCCAATGAATTATAATGCATGAGGGTGTTGAAACAAAGAAGGTAATAATCCTTTGTCCTATCTATTCAACTTGGAATGACTTACAAACCCCTAGATGGATAATGTGCCCTAGTATTAAAAAGAATAATGGAGACTTACAAGAGAAATCATTTCATATGATCAAGAAATGACACTTTGAACCATCTTTGATACCATATTATTCATAATATTTATAAAAACAAATAGAAAAATCACATCATCCAAATTAAAAGAGGATTAAAAAAGACAAAAAATAAATTTTAATTTTGAAATGCCCACTATTATTTCTCTCTTTTGTCCTTTGTATACTTTTTGTATAATATTTGAGTAGATGGATTGCTTTTATTTGTTTTTGAATGATATTGTGAATTTGAACATGGTATCAGAGCGGTTATAGAGCAACAATGCTTGGTATTGCAAAAGCTTTTTTTAGCCTTCGATCCTTGTTCCAAATTATAGAACAAATTACACCTCAAAGCTTCATAAGTATTGTTTGCATAAGAAGCTAAAATATCTTCTATCCATATAGAATTCTATAAATTCTTAAAAAATTATGTCAAATCCACTCCTTATTTCATTTTTATCAGAGTATATTTGATTATCCATTTATAATTTTAGATATTTGTTTGTTTGGCGACATTTCTTACCTTCAAAGCTATGCCAGGATGGAGGAATCATGGTCTTTCAATTCAAATTTCTAATTTGAATTATATATTGATACCATTTTTGTGTGTGCTCTCAGCTGATGCATGATCTCCCTGAATGTTGTGTGTGCTCATGGATCATATGCCTTCCATAATGCTCAAGGTTTTGTTATAGGTGCTTTCTTCATGAAGAAAGTGAGATCCAATATCAAAATCAAAGGCATGCCAAGGTGGTTAAGTTGAGGTAATTAAAATTATAACTTCTAGAGGATCAAGGGTTTGAAACCCTACAAATTATTTTTTGGAATGTTTTACAAACAAAGGAAGGGTTTAAGACGTATCAATGGTTTCAATGCCCAAGTGAGTGTATGGTGTAATGGTTAGCATGGTAATTTTTTGAGCATATGACGATGATGTTTCAATGTTTAAATCTCTATGGCAATATGTTTTGCTCATAGAGATCGACTCAACTAATGACTTCTACAAAATCATCACTAGAGTAGTCACCTATGTTATCTATGATTGGTTGTGTAATCTTGCATGGCATTCAGATGTAGTGTGTTGTAGGTTGTAGTCTCATCTATATTTTTGCATGGCGTGCTCTGGAACTAAGGTCGTTAGTATAATCCTACCCTCCATACTTCAATAAGTGGCTTGAAACCTTAGTTATACCAAGGATCTTAGGCAAATAAAGGCTTAATTTCAAACCTCATGATTGGACTTCTTGGTGCATTAAAAAAATCCAAAAACTTTGGTTCACTTGGTCATCGACATGGCACCCCTATATGTCACGTATTCAAACTTTTTGTATATATGCCCTTCCATCCAATCATAATGCAACAAATATCAAGTTTACAACACACTAGTGGTGGTTAGGTGGCACATAATGAATGGTTATCACCAAAAAATGAATGTATGACACATGATAGGCTAAGACTGAACACTACTATTCTAAGGTTTTGAGGGTTTATTTTTTATTTTTTGTAGGATAATTAGGAAAATCTTGCAGAGGCCATAATTTTTTCATAAGAAAGTGTTTTTAGCATTTTTTTCAAGTTGTACAATTTTTCAAGCTCCATGCACTGTCGACATCAGTTTATGGACCTATTCCAATGTTAGAGATCAAATTGTGTGGAATCATCCTCAAGCCTTATTGCCCTATTTTGAATGGGTAAACTTACTATATTTTATCCAATCAAAATATTTGGTCCACTTCTTTGGGAGATGTAGTTGGATTTTTAATAGTTGTAGCAGATTTTGAGTCTTTTGAAGGCATATAGAAAAAGGACTAAAGATCTTCCTTAGTCAATCTCTCTTCCATAACTAGGTGATTATTCACCTTATTCATGAAGATCTAATCACTCATGATCTCTTCCTTCTTCTATCTCTTGTCTAGGTACTCTTGGAAGCTTGCATTAACTCTTCTTTTAAGCAGGTTCATGCAAAGCCTTTTTTGGTGATGAAAACCAAGTGGTCTAAGATCAAGTGGGGAAGTATTCAAACAAGGTGTTGTATGCTATAAGAGGAAAATTTATACCTTCAAGGCATACCTTATGCGACTGTGAGAGATAAATGCAACTTATATTTAGAAGTGGTGGTGATCTTGACTTCTCTTATTCGTTTGAAACCTTAGAAAAAGTATTTTTTGGATGTGTGCAAGAGTTTCTTATAGTGGCAATGATGACTACAATCCAATTTAAGGACACTCTTGTGCAAGAAATAATTTTATAGCAACCAATTTTAAAATAAAAGGGGGATTCAAATGAGTTTACCTCAAGATGTGAAGGTCCATCAATTATGGGGGAAGATATTATTTTTATTAATGTCTTATTTCCTTGACCCCTCTGTTCAAATTATGAAGGGGTGTTGAAAGTGTAATCTAGCTTTTATAAAAGGCCAAAATTGTATGATGTAATTTTGTATATGCCTAAGGGCATTCCTTGTACAATGTATTAAATTTATTGTATTATTTTATTATGTAAGCCCTTTGAGCTACAACTAACCTTGTTAAATTTAAACCCACCTTATAAACTTGTAATTAACCTTACAACCATCTTGTAATGTCATCTAATATTAAGTTCACCTATGTAATTGGGGTTCTCGTATTGGTGTAGAAACCTGCCACCACTCCATTTTAATTATCGAAGTGTTGTGATTCTTTTTTTAAATTGGTTTTATGGGATTGAAACAATCCCTACCTAGTATTATTTCATAACCACATAATGATATTATAATAGTTTGACAATTATATCCTTACCTAGTATTATTTCATAACCACATAGTGATATTACAATAGTTTGACAATTATACGCTTAACAAGATGTGTACTTGATCTTCATCTTAAAAGTTGCAGAATATAACCACTTGAGCTAATGTCATTTGATAGTGTTGTGATTCTTATATACAAATAATTAATAATTATTTATAGTGCTTATAAGTTCCCATTATATTTTTTATCTCTTTAATCCTTTTTTACCCTTTTTAATATAATATTTTAATAGATTCTCTTCGTTTCTAGAAAATATTTTGAAATTCTAAGTTTATTCAATGATTGCAGGTTAGGTATATTATTGTTTCAAAGACAACCAATAGATTTTTTTAAGACATCCGTTAAAGGTTGGGTTAAATGATATGAAGAGGGGAGTCTCAACATAAGTTTCCAATATAAAACTCAAACTTTATTAAAAATCAAATAGCATGAATTCACATGGTTAAAAATGTTGACTTCTAGGTTTAATAGTTTTCAAGCAATAGTTTTATTGTCAAATATGACTATGACGATTATTGCCTTTTTATTTTATATAATTAATTAAAAAATATATAGATCATTTATGTTTAGATATTTGATTATAAATTATTAATTATTAAAATCTTTTAATTTAAAATTTTTAAGTTTTTCAAAATATAGAGATCATCTCATGTTTTTTATTTTACTTGTTATAATATAGATGGTGGTTGTTTCTTAAGTGGTCTTATGTTCAAACTCTTTGAGGGTTGTTGATGTAATTTGTAAACGTTCTCTTGAAAAAAAAAATGAAATTTGTATTCAAATTATAGAATTAAGTTCGTGATTATAATTATAGATTTTGAAAATGTATTTAAATGGATACATAATTTACAATTTAAATGATGATATATTAACAAAATTCAAACTTAAAATAAAGTTTTTTTTCAATTAGTTATATGGGATTGAAATGGGTCTAACTTCTGTTACATAATCATCATGTAATGGTATTATAATAGCTTGAAAATTATCTATGTATTGTTTGGTAAGATTCAAGGATTTACTCTTTGAGTTGCAAGGAATTTAATTGGTTTAGCTATTACTATTTTTTTCAATGGGTTCTATGGGATTAAAACAGGCCTTTCCCCTATTACGTCATCATCACGCAATGGTATTACAGTAGCTTGGATATTCTCCATATATCGCTTCGTAGGATTCAAACCTAGGTCTCCTATTTGAATATTGAGAAATATAACAAGTTAAAATTTTATCGTTTAACAAACTTAAAACAAAAATATTGTCCATGTATAGCTTCCCAAGATTCAAACCTATATCTCCTCTTTAAATGTTGAAAAGTCTAACAAATTAAACTAATATCATTTAACAAACTTAACACAATTATTTTTTTGGAATGAAAAAATTATTATATTAATAAAATAATGTCTAATCATACAAAAAAATGGTGGGTGGTATTAGCACACTCCATAAACCAACACACTAACCACCGTAGTTAGGATTACACAAGAGTGTCAGAAACAGTCCATAAAAATTCAAATAACAATTGCTAAAACAGTGTCAAATATGTCAACTCATAGTGCAGAGTGCATTCCCCCAATGCTCCATAAGGGTATGTAAGTACTGCAGCTCCACATGTACTTTTTCAACCTGTACTTGAATCTGTAACCAGCAATCAAAGAATATAGCATATTTATCAGCAATAGAGAAGACACGCCCGACATCTTGCTAAGAAAAATAGCTCTATTTTGGGACTTCCAAAGATAAAACGGGGTACTAATTCTAAAAATATTCCAAACAACACCCAAGTTGAAGGAAAAAATAATAGGGTCATCCAAAATAGCATGCATCCAAGTAAAATCCTCTTGCATAAAAGGTTTGAGCCCGATCACAAAATCAAAAAACATGCAGTAAATCTTTCGTCTGTTCATAAATCGGGAAAATAGGATTATGAAAACCCATATGCTTGAGCCTATTGCCAACAGACAACCCCTGGTGCAAGAGGCTCCAAGAAAAAAAACTCTGTTTAGATTCAATATAAGTAGCTCAAGCAATCTGAAACCTCTTATTCCATTGGGAGTGAAGAGACTAAATCCCATATCATAGTGAGCTTATCAACCATTGGAACTTGCAGGGTGAGTCATTTGTAACCTAGATGAGCTTTATATTACAAAACAGAAAGCTCCCCAGGTCAACACCAATCTGACCACCAAGGTTTTTGAAAATGCTTATGCATTTTGCACCAAATAGAAAATGGAATACTATTAATAACCACCTCATAAGTATCTCTATCACAAGGATTTAAATTATGAATTTGACAAAAAATTTCCTAGGGTATCCAACTCCTGGTATGTCGAGAGAAGAAATAAAAAATGGAAGCAATACCATGCTTATAGAACCTTTGTGGTCTGACCCACTGCACCAAAGCCAAGGGAGAGATCTGCCAAGTGATAACAGGAGACCATAAAATATTCATGGAAGGTAAAGAGGCACCTGCTTTGTGTATTCTCCATTTTAAACTGAGCTAGGGTTTGAAAACCTCCCAAGCTTTCCAAATACTCTGAATGACAAAATAACCTTTAACTTTAATAGGGACAAGGGCAGTAAGAATGGATTGCAATCCCACCCCTTTCCAAATTTTCTTCCCTTGAAGCAAACCAAAAGAAATGCAATGTCTGACCAACATTTTCCAAGCTTCATCCTTGATTAAATATCGGGTGATCCATTTAGCACAAAAGGCAAAACCTTTTCAGTGACAATCAAACAATCCCATGCCTCCACAGTCTTTGGGCAAGCAATAAATTTTCCAAGCTACCCGATGAAAACCTCATTTGACAGAGTCTTTGGCCCACAAGAAATCTCTCAAAATCTTATCCAGCATTTTATAACAAGATTTGGATGGAACCCAACAAGATGAATAATAGACATGCGTAGTGGCTAAAATTTTAGAACAAACCTAAAATGTTTCCTGCCAGAGAAAATGTCTTACTAGTCCAGTAAGAAAGCTTCTTGTCCACTTTTTCAATTACATACTACCACAATTGAGCAGAGGAACCATGAAACAATTCCAAGAAATTTAAACACCTCACTTGACTAAATCCAAGTCCATTGGAAATGACACAGCCAACATGGCAGCTGGGATTGAGATTGCTAAAAATAAGAGGTTTTTTTTCTATTGAATAGAAGAATCAGAGGCTAAATAGAACATCTCTAAGCAACTAATAGCTGAGGAAAGAGATTGCTCATTTTATTGAAGCATTAAAAAATAATCATCAGCAAAATGACCATTGACCAACTGACAGTTAGAATTGGGGAGAGCAATACCCTTGATTAATCCTTGATCCACTTTATGGGCCAAAAAATAGCCAAAAGCCTCTATAGCAAGAATGGAAAAATATGGAGAAAGAGGGCACCCCTGTCCTACAGAACGACCAAGAGAAATTAACTGAGATTGACTATTATTCAAAGTAAGAACAGTTGAAGCATCTTGAAATAACATAAGAATGGTGCTCACAAACACTGGCCCAAAGCCCAAATCCTGAAGCATGGCAGTGATGAAGTACCACTCCATATTATCATAGGCTTTCTCAAAGTCAATCTTAATGAATAAAGCATCTTGTTCATAATTTCTTACCCACTCCATACCTTCCCAAATAGCAAGAACATTATCAAGAATGTATCTTCCTTGAACAAATCTAGTTTGTTCAGGTTTGACAATCAAAGGCATGAGATATTTAAGCTTAAGTGCAAGGGCTTTGGCAATAATATTATAGCTCACATTAAGTAGGGTGATCAGTCTCCAATTAGTGATGAGCTCAGGGTCTCCAGACTTAGTAATAAAATTAACATTACCTTTGTTAATAATGGAACCCAATAAACCACACTACAAGGCTTCAAGATACACTTTGTAGAGATCAGAACCAAGCATATCGCAGAATTCTTTGTAGAATTCACATGTGAAGCCATCAAGACTAGGTTCCTTATCATTGGCCATGAGTGACAAGGCATTTTTTAGATCTTCCAGAGAAAGAGGAGTGTCACAGAATATCATTTGCTCAGGAGAAAGCTTATTGGGGACAACAACGGTACAATCAGCAAGAGCTTACCTTCTAGCATCATCAAGGGGTTGAGAAGTAAAAACACCTTGATAATGTGACATAAATGATTTGACAATGTCTGGAAGGTCTGTGAATCTCTACCCATCAAATTGAATGGCTTGAAACTAAGAATATTGGGTAGGAGGTCTGATGCATTGAAAAACATTTTGGTCACTCTATCCCCCACTTTGAGCCAATGCATTCGAGCACGTAATTGAGAACCCTTGGCTTCATATAAATTATCTTTTTTTAGCTCATGTCGAATGGAAGAAACTTGGGAATGAGCAAGAGATCTGAAAGAAGAGGATTCAAGCCTGAGATAGGATTTGGATAGCTCACTCTACAAGATAAACTTAGTATGTTTTCACCGCTTTGCAACTTCAACACCCAAAGTCCGCAACATCTTAGTGGTTTGTTGAATGGCAACATTCCACCACTTAATCCTTCCAGAAATACCATCAGGTCTAGGAATCAAATTCCAAATGCAACATATATGAGCTTTCATGCTAAAGCTATGCAAAAAAGAAACATTCAGGTAAAACTGTGAAGAATGCACTCTAGGTTGAAAGTTTAACTTTACCACTGAGAATAAAATAGGTGAATGATCATAGAGTGTAGTACTAGGGAAAGTCAGCACATACGATGAAGAAGATAAAATACAGGAGAACTAAAATTTGTCACACTCAAAAATCATGGCTCTATCTAATATTTTCAAAACCCTGGTAGAAGTAGCTTGGAAATTGGACCAGGTGTACCAAAGAGCCTAAGGGAAGTCAGAAGGTGAGAAGCAAGAATTAGGGTCATAAATGTGAAGCTTTGTTTTCATAAAAAATCAAGCTTCCCTTTCACCTAAGCACCATTGCATCGGAGCATGATTGACCTTATCAAAATCTTTCTCCATCATATTAAAATGTTCACAGAGCACCCAAATGGAAAATAGTAGATTCATGGCAAGCCATCTCCATAGCTCACATAAATCAAAAGCGATGTTTAAGGAATACACATTAACCACTCCAAACGGTTTTCCATAGATATCGAGCAGAATCCAAACAACTTGATTAGATGGGTCAATACCCTAGGTCACAACATTCTTCTATAATCAATATGCAAGGATAGTGACAGCTCCCCATTTTCCTAAGGAAGGCTTCATGGCAAAAGAGGCACTTCGTGGCCACAAAAAGTCACATGCACACCGCAGATTGAAATTAAAAATATTAACTTCTTGTAGACATAAAATCGAGGCTTCCATGCACTCGAGAAACATTTGACATCTCATTTCAGATAAAATATTTTTTTATTGGGTTCGTCAGTCCTTGGACATTCCATGAGAAAAAAATAATTGGGATTTGTCAGGATGCATGATCTCCATGACATCCTCTGCATCACCCAAACCTTCAACCGAGCCATAAGAGTTGGAGGTTCCGAGGAAAGCATCACTGATTAGTTGCCAACATTTGTCATTCTGAATAGGGCTACGAGAGCGGCAGAGCTTACAGGCCTGACCCTCCTCCACCAAATAATTATCTAGAGCTACCACCACTGAGGCAAAATAAGGTCCTAACCAAAGAGATTGAGACATCGATGGAACTGGGGGTTGCATGCCAACAACCAAAGGGATCATATCAACAGGAGTCTAAACATCTTCAGTAGAAGTTTACATGTCTTGAAAAGCAGTAGGGGCAGGTTACAGAGTGGAAATCAAAGCTTCCTGCTGCTTAGCTCCATAGGTTTTCCTGCTCAAAATAGTAGTCCTTTCTTTAGTGTTTTATTGCAAGCCATTAGCTGGAGCTATGGGAGTGGGCAAGGGATTTACTTTATATTTCCACTCCATCAGAGGACACTCCTAAATTTTATGATTTACATATTGACACCGGTAACAGGTATTGGGAAAATTGATACAGGTAACTCTTTGCCTAAAGGATTTGTTCCCGATATTGATAACAATAAACTCCTACAAATCCTTGGTAAGGTCAAATTGATATAAATCCTTATAGTGGGTCGAGCGAAGAACTTTTTTGGTTCAAGATAAAAACTTACCTAAGGGGGCAGCTAAAGTCTGCAAAAAAACCCAAAGGGGAATAGGAAGACCAGGGAATTCAACCCACACTGGGACTTCCAGTGTAGCTTGGTCACTGACTTGGAAATACCTAGAGTAGGGTTGCAAAATTAATAGAGAATTACGAACAATCCATGGTCCCCTAGATAGAACCTTCTATGCTTGAGCTGGGTCTGAAAAGCAAAAAAGTAAATACCCTTTGGTAAGGTTTTGTACATTCTCCACTTTGACTCCATATGGGTCCCAGACTTGCTGAACCTAGGAACGAATAAGGGTATCATATGGGATACGATCCAAAAAATAACCCACCAAGGTATGACTTTCAAACCATTCACAAGTTGTATGATATTCATGCAAAGGAATAACAACTTTAGGGACAAGGCCTTTACCTCGTGATACACTTTGGAATGAACTTGTATGGATGCTTCCCCGGTGCCATTGAGCTCTCCAACAAACTCAAAATAAACTGAGCCGACTGTATGAGCAGCAGCCATTAAAAAGGGTGGACTATCACCGCCTCAGGGTGGCATTAATGTAGTAGATAGTTTTTTCCCACCCCTAAACCTACCAAGCTAGCAGCTATTTTTTCCTCTTATGTCGCAAGAACATTTCATTCATATTTTAAAAAGTTAAATGTAAAGAACCAAAACAAGTCATTTTAACTTTAAAAAATATTTTAATACTATAGATGTATTTAGTTTCAAAATAATTCAATACAACATTTCAAAATTTTGAAATTTTAAAGAACATTTAATTTCAAAATTACGTAAAATAAGTGACTCCTTTTATTTAGTTATTCTGTTTATTCATCCTTTTAGGGGTTGGTTTTGTTTTTTACCTCAGGTCTCTACGGTGTTGATTGTTTGGGTGGCCTTGCGCCCCGAGCTGTGATTTTTCCAGCTCATTTTTTATTGTAACCTCTTTTATTTTTTTTATTTAATATAATTGTTGGTTCCAATAAAAAAAATTAAGTAAAATACCTTTATACATGTACCTCTTAATTTATGATTCTATGGTTTTAATTTAATATAAAATTGTATACTTTCATGTAATAAAATTACTTATTTGTAACTTATTAAAAAAAATACTTATTTGTTGTATAAAAAAAGCGCTTAACGTGATTTGTTTAAAATACCTTTTAATATTTCTTATGTATGAGAATACATACATTTTGTACACATTGTAATATAACAATAGTTTAATTCAAGCAAGTTCCTTCAATTCTCATAAGGAGGTTCGGGGTTCAAGCTTGACAGCCTGCACCAAATACCAAAAAACCCTTCAACTAGCCTAAGGGGTATACTCAGATTGGACAGGCCCTGTGAAACTGAAAGTCCTAGCCCCAGGGGATACAGGGAATGGTTTTCCTTAATTATGTTTTTAACCCCCAAGGGCTAGGTGGATTGGTAAGTGTAGGTTTGGCTGGGAACTTACCAAGAAGAGACCTAGGTTCAAACCTTGGGGGAAGTCAACCCTTTGCAAAGGTAGTAGTTTGCTCTGAATCCTCTGAGTGTGCGTCAGACCGATGACGATGGTACAAACCCCAAGCAACCGGTGGTCCCCATATCACGTCGGGTCAACAAGAATGAGACGGATAGGTTTTTTAAGAGCAATCCATATGGTTTGAACCCTGCGCTGGCCAGTTACTAAAATAATGGCTATAACCAACTCTCCTATGTAATCAAACAAAAAAAATATAGCAATAATTTAAAATGTACTTTATAATTTAATTGTAAAAAAATATCAACTTTAAAAATTAAAAAAAAAAACTTCTCCCTCCTTGAATATATCATGATTTCAACCTTTAAACTCAAATGAAAAAATGAGTCATTTAATTTATCTTTTTTTATTGAAACTTCACATTTATCATATTTATGTTTATACAATTGTTGGCAATTTTGCCACACTAAATTTTGTTGTAAAAATTCTAAAAAGAAAAGGAATAAAATTTTTGAACTAGCATTTGTGTTATTTTTACTGTTTTAATATTTTCCTTCCTTGTAAGCAATTCCATTAAATAAAAGGCTGATTTTGTTTCTAGAGATGCACAGTAGTTTTGCTGGTAAGAAATTAGTGAAAAACGTAGAAGGGAAAATTTGACAGCAATGGGTGTTTTGGGATTGAAGGGTTAATACGACTTTGGCAGTTTTTTTGAAGATGAAAGCGTCGGCAAAATTAAAAGATGTTTTTGCCCCATGGAGGGGCAAAAATCCTTTGTGTCCCTCCTTTTTATGAAATTACGTTGAACGATTTTATTCGAACGAAGGGGAAAAGAAAAATTTGCAAGTGAAGGGTTAAAGTCAAAAGCGCCCCTGGAAAGGGGCAAAAATCATTTTCGCCCCTCTCAGGGGTGAAAATCCAATTAATAGCTTCTTTGGACCTAAAATAGAAATAAAAACATGTTGAGCACAGTTAAATTCAAAATCGCCCCTCAATAGGGGCGAAAATCATTTTACCCCTCTTAGGGGTGAAATCCGAATAAAAAGTAGTTTTGAAGCGCAAACATGAACATGACATTATCCAGGCAACGATGGGAAAATAAAAGTCAAATTCGCCCCTTAGGAGGGGCAAAAATCATTTTCACCTTCTTTCGGGGCGAAATTCCAAATGACAGTGTCCCAAGGTGAAAGTCTCGAAAAAAGCAGTTTTGCCTGCTAGTCAAAGTCAATGTCGTCCCTGGGGTGGGACAAAAGTCATTTTTACCCCTCTCAAGGGTAAAATCAATTATTTTTGTCTCCTTCCTTCCAAAAACATTTTTAAAGCATCTTCGGGGTGAAATCACCTAAGGAATGGGCAAAAGCAAGTTAAGGGGTGAAACTCCCATTTTCTTGCCTGTCATTCGAACAAGAAGACGTCAGGGGTGAAATCAACTAAAATGAAAGGTGAAATTCTAGCTGTGAAGGAAATCATCAACTAGGGTTACTGTCTAAAGTGCCATAACTGCAGAAGTTTTTGGGAAAGGATGGTGATTGATAAAATTTAATGCTTGGGGTAGTAAGAGCAATGATCCAAGAATTCTTGCTAAAAATTTATCAGGATTAAACGCTACATCTTCAAATCTAGTGTGATCTCGATGATTTTCGAGGTGCCCTCTATGAATTTCATTCCTTTTCAAAGCAAAAGTAAATTTCATTGATTTCAACTAGCAAGGATAAGATTCCAAGGTGTAAGAGAATGTAATGGCACCCAAAATTTAATTTTTGAGCTACTTTTTACCACGTGATGTTGCTAAGTCCCAATGCACCAACGCTCAAAATATTTTTTTCTTATCATCCATCTTTGCTGATTTCCCAATGCATATTCCATGAAAACTAGATCACTACTCCATGAAGAACGATTGGATCTAAACATCATCATTACCGATGAGAGAATTACTACTATTGATTTTTGACTAACCGACATTTTGATTTAATATGCATTTAATAAAAGAGGCAAAATCATTTATAAATACTAAGCATCTCAATGTAATGAGAGGAGGATAGACACTCTACAGAAAAATACTTGAAGTTTTCTGCATAAATAGAAATACATTCGGCTTCTGGTTCCTTGAATAGTTTTTTGTTTGATCTCTTTCTGCTTGGTATTTCTGCTCATGTTCATGTCCATTATTTGTTGATTTTAAATTCTGCATATGTATTTAATTACTACTTGTGAGGGAGTGAATATTGGAATGTTGTCTTGGAAATTATCTTGGCAAACTATGAGTAGTTTTTGTGTCTGGCTTTCTTTTATATGCTAATCCATGCTTATTGTGAATTTTTGTTATTATTTTATCCCCACCTTATGTTTTTGTCTTATAGCCATATTTCCCATTCCTTTCTATTATTTCCCATTTCTTTCCTACTACCCTAATATTTAAATCGATCATTAGTTTTAGTACGGGAACTAGCCCTTTGTGGAGATTGGCCCGAAGGACATTTTTTTCCCTTGGCCTTTCAATGTTGGTCGGGTCTAGGGTGCACAAATAATATTTTGTACTTAGGCAAATTCATGACCAACAACTTTTGGTATGCTCGATGGGAATAACCGTGCCATTATCAGTGGGACCAATAGTCTCCATAGTTTAAAGGATCCCGAATTGGTGAATCGTTCGCTTACATTTATCTGGTAAAATCACCACCAGTGCCAAAAGTTCTACCACACTTTAAATAGTATTAAGGTTTTATGTTCACCCTTGTACTATATGATTAGAACATATGGTGACTCAACTTTACCTAGAAGTCTCCGAACGTGAAGTGAGTGAAAGCTTTCTTCAGGATCACAAGATCGAAGACAAAAAATTCAAAATATATCATTGAGTTTTATGAACTTGACACCCGAGTGCTAGGATAACACCCTAGGTTGATCACTTCGGTTGGCCCATCAAGTGTAACATCTTCTCAGTTAGCTAGTGTGTTCTCTGTTCCTTTGAGTCCTGCTAGCACAACCATCATTTTTCACCTCCCCAACCACATACTCCAATCTACATGGCTCAAAATCCACCACCACAACCACCAAGGTAATTCCCAGCATGGAACCACTTTGGTCCTCTAAATCTGCAAGCTTAGAACCTGATTTTGCAAGTAGCAATGAAGGCTTTGCCTACCTACGATGGTACGAGGAAGACATCTTATGAGCATGTCCAAGATGTAGTTGCCTTGGCAATGATCCATAGCATCACAGATGAGGATATGATGGTAATATTTATTGTTCTCTCTCTTAGAGGTAAGTTGCTTTACTAGTACCAGTCGTTACAACCTGCCACCATTACTACCTAGGATCAATTGGCTAAATTGCTAATCAAAGGTTTCAATGAAAAATCAGATCTGTTCTCTCTGTTGCATCATTTTACCACCATTCAAAGGCATCTGCAATAGGAAACCGTGAACTTCAATGTCAGCTTTACCCAAACTTGGCATAGAGTTCTTGATGGTCTCCGATCAACTCTTGAGCAAGCAATATTTTACTACCTCCGAGCTTTCAATTCTGATATTAGTATGATTATATGGTAATCTAATGTTTTTTTTTTTTTTTTTGAATTTACATGGTGGAATCGGTAGCCGCCACAAATCCGGGCAGGTTGTCCGGCTTTTTATGGCTGCCACAGTATTCTACGTTGTCCGTCCTAGAAGTCGCCACACAGATCTTCACGCAGTCCACCCCTATAACCACCATACCACAATCATTTTAAAAATTTTACGCCACTGGTAATCTAATGTTAATATATTCCTTGATCTGTATTCTGCTGCACAAAATTTCAAGGCTGACCTGATTGCTATTGGTAAGCTTCCACCAAAAATGACCATACCTATTTTTCCTGACCTTCTAAAGTATTTGTATGCTAATGCATCTTCTCAGTATTTGCCCATGTCACCCATGTATCCAATCCCTTCATGGAATCTGATTACATCTCAGACCATAGTGATAGTTTTTTTCTCAACTCCCCACTTCAACCATTCCATAATTACCTGCTTTGGTTCCATTCCCAGCACTACCATCTCTGCCTATACCTCTTTCCTTACTAGCTCCTCTAGCACCCTCAAACCCTGATCCACAAGACAAGTTACAATCTATGAAGTCGGTCATAAGAGTGATGGGTAATGAAATCACAATAATCAAAAGAAAGTAAGCTAAAAATGATTTCCAACCCAGGAGATTTCAATCACCGCCAATCACCAGGGAGCAAGGAGCTTCGACTAGTAAAGTTCCCAAGATAAATCTGATAGTGTTGACAAACGAAGAAGCTAGCACATTAGACAAAGCATACTAGTGCTCTATGTGCAATTATTCGCATGGCGAGGAAACTTGCATGGTTCATCTAAACTATGTGCAGATATTGGCTAGAAATTTTCTCTGCTGGTCAAGTCAACATGATAATAGAAGTTGATGACAGTTTCATGGTCCTTTCTAAAGAGCAAGTTTCAGTTATCATGAGAACTGGAAGAAAACTTGTTACTATGGACCCAGCTGACTTGGAGCTCCTAAAGGTACCTAATGACAAAAAGGCACAAAATGAGAAGCAAGCACAAGCAAAAGTAGTTGTTCCAGTGCCCAAGCCAGATGCACCAATCCTGTTGAAAGATATTTTGCATTTGCAAGCGATAAAGTGCAAGAAAAGGCTTCAACTTCGTAGACAATAGATGAAACAGAAGAGCAAGCTAGAGAAAATATCAAATATCCATCCTTGACAAAACATCAAAGGGTGGAGACCACATAACATCATAGGAGCAGATATGAGGTTACCAATGAAGGAAAGGATTCCTATGCATCCACATTTAATATTATCAAACATTTAAAGAGGATTCCAGCCAAGGTGAGTCTCTATGATGCATTGTAATTACCTAGACAAGTGGAGTTATTGCAAGAATCGTTGAAATTTATGAAAGATAAGGGAAAGAATCCAACTCAAATAGTATTAACTTAAACTCTGACAACTTTTACAACTGGAAAGAATAGACCACCCTCTTTCTACCTATCCCTTAGGATGGAAGGCTAGATTGTGCACAATTGCATGATCAACTTTGGTACTATAACGATTGTCATGCCAAAGGCAATGTGCAATATTATGGGCATGGAATACACAAGGAGCAACCCTAGCATCTTGCAGTTATATGGAACCCCTGTCAAGACAATGGGAGTCATCAAAGATATCCCCATTGTATTGTATTAAACACCACAGATAACTATGATCCAAGAGGTGGTCGTGGTTTATCTAGAGCCTTACTTCAGCATGTGCCTATCACAGGATTTTACTGCCAAGTTGGGAGGCTACTTTTCTCTTGACTATTCTCATTTAGAAATTCCTATCAATAGGAGGTGAATCTAAATTTATAACTAGAAGCCTTCAACTTATCACATAGAGAAGATTGAAGAGGAGGCTAAACCTATAAACTATATCAACTTGATGACCAAGGAATTAGAGGAGTTAGAATTAATGGAAGAAGTTATGTACGATCTCTAGATAGAAGATGAGTTTTCAATGCTCGATTTATATGCCATGATGGAGACCAAAATCATCTTCTACACCATTACTAAGCCCAAAAAAATTGAAGCGAAAGTACTTGATGAGGAAGATCCAATTCTTGATCAATTATGGAAGTTGTACTTTGACGGTGAAAGATGTAAGAATGGTGCAAGAGCTAGGATCATCCTCATTTATCCTTCTGGCATACAAAAGACATACTCTTACTGACTAACCTGGAGTTGTACAAACAACATCGTTGAGTACGAAGAACTTTGCTTGGGTTTGAAAAAGGTATAAAATATCAAGATAAAACAACTATAGATCTTCAGATATTCTGAGCTAATCATCAACCAGGTAACCAGTAAGTGTGTTTCCAAGAAACACTACTTAAAAGCATACCGAAATAAGTTTTGGGATTTTTTTGAAGCTTATACAACACTGAATATCCAAGAAATCTCGTGGAAGAAAAACAAGCATGTTGATATCTTGGTATCCCTTGGCACTAATTTTTCTCTAGTGGAGCATGTGGTGAGGAATCCCAAGACTATGAGGTTGATATAGACATCTTCAGTCCCTAAAAAAAATATCCACTGGCAAGTGTTTGAAAGTAATAAGCAGATTGTTAATTTCTTGATAAAAGAAGCTAGTGACATGGAAGAAAGAACACTTGATGAAGGAGAAGTCGAGGATTTGATCCAATTGCAAAATAATCATATCCCAAAGGGGTTGATCACACTTGAGAGCCTCTTTGATAAAAATTATAGGGTGAAAAAGCATAGGATCAAGATGTATGAAAAGGAGTATACTAAACTACAGTTGGGATCTAGGAAGTTGATCAAAGTTGGTATTGATTGCACCCAAGAAGAGTTGGATTAGATTAAATAATTATGTCATGAATACCCATACATCATTGTTTGGAGCTACTAGGATCTGAAAGGCTACAACAAATATGTGATCCAGTATACCATTGAATTGCAGGAAGGAGTAAAACCCTTCAGGAAAAACCAGAGACTGATCAATCCCAAGATTGAAACACTGATGAAATCAAAACTGCCAAAGATGTTGGAGGTCAAAATCATCTACCCGATTAAGCATTCTACCTGGGTAGCAAACATGGTCCCCGTGAGAAATAAAAAGGAGATATTCACCTGTGCATGGATTTTTGAAATTTAAACCAGGCATCTTTGAAGGATCACTATTCGCTACTGCAAATTGATCAGATTCTTCATGTGGTTATTGGCGCTCAGATATTTTCATTCTTAGATGGATTTTTTGGCTATAACCAAATATGGGTCAAGGATGAAGACCAGTATAAAACGATGTTCACAATGAAGTGGGGAACTTTCACGTATCAACGAATGTTGTTTGGTCTTTCAAATGTTGATGCAACTTTTCAAAGAGAAATGGGCGTAGCCTTTGGTGAGTTGTCGAATCGTATTATTATTATTTATCTGGATGACATGACTATTTTTCTCACAACAGGGAGGAACATAATCTACATTTGAGACAGGTGTTTTAAAAGTATCGAGAGTTTAGGATATCAATCAACCCGAAGAAGTCCATCTTCATGATAAAATAATGAAATATCCTAGGCCATGTTATTTCATAAGAAGGTTTGGCAATTAACCCAGCTAAATCTGAGACCCTCCTAAAGCTTTTGTTACCAGCTAGAAAGAAGGATTTACAATAATTCTTTGGACAAGTTAATTTTTTTTTAAGTTTGTAGCAGATTTCACCCAAGTGGTGAAGTCAACGACAGAGCTGCTAAGGAAGAATGTGAAATTCAAATAGACTAACCCAATGAGATAGACATTCAAGGAGATAAAAGAGAGAATTGATCAAGCTCCAGTCCTAGTGAACCCATATTACTCGAAGTATTTTATCCTATATGCCATTGGCAAGCAAGAAAGGCGGTGCTTACGAAAAAAGGAGATGATGAAGATGAGTGACTGGTTGCTTTCTTGAGTCAAGTCATCCAACCACATGAAGAAAAATATAACTTTATTGAAAAGCAAGTATATGTGGTAATGAAGTCCTTGAATAAATTCCATTATTTTTTTTCTCAAAGAAATATGATAGTTTATGTCGTTCATCTAGACGTTTAGATTTTTATTATTCAAGGAGAGCTTGGAGACAAGAGGGCTAGATGGGTCTCTAAAATTTAGGAGTATTACATTGAAATCCATCCAACCAATATGGTCCGAGGTTGAGCATTGTGTCAAGAGCTTTCAAAAAGTGTTGTATCTAAATCTATGATTTGCCAACTCGAAGATTCAACAAGTGAAAGTAATTTTGCTAATTGCTCTACAAGTAATCATGATTGGACAGAGGATCTTGTTGAATATTTCCAATCAAGAATATGTCCTCCATATCTTAATGCCTCAAATAAGGAGATTCAGACTTCAGGCTCTTAGGTATGTGATGCTGCCAAATAGGTTGTTCCATAAAAATATTGATAGAGTACTTCTCAGGTGTGTTCGAGAATCTGAAAAACAAGGTACCCTAGAGGAGTTTCACTATGGTCTATCAAGAGGCCATTATGCAAGGAGGTCAATGGAACTGAATATCATCAAAGCATGATATTTTTGGCCTACTCTCTTCGTAGATAATTTCAAAATCAGCCATAATTGCAACAAGTTTCAAATATACGTCGGCAGAAGAAAGAACCCAACATTATCCCTTCATTCGATACAAGTGGAAGGACCATTTTAGAAATGGGATCTAGAATTTATTGAGGTCATTGATCCCAATCCCTCTGTCAGACATAAATATATCCTTACTGCAACTGACTATTTTACCCAATGGTCAGAGGCAATTCCAACCAAGAAGGCAGATCAAGCAACAGTGATTGCTTTCCTTGAGGGTTTAATAACTCATTTGACATACCAAATGCAATCATAATGGACAATGGGACTCTCTTCATCGGTGCTAGGATCAACAAATTTACAGGGAAGTATAGAATTTATTTGAAGACATCATCTAACTATTATCGACAGGGAAACGACTTGACTGAGTCCACAAATAAGAATTTTCTAATAATTTTGAAAAGGACCTTGGGAAATAATAAGTGCAGTTGGCACTTGCTTCTAAATCAAGCATTATGGACCAACCATATCTCTATGAATAAATCCATTAAAACATCTCCTTACTCCTTGGTTTATGGCAAAGAAGTAGTGTTACCCGTTCATATTGAATTATCGGCTCTTCAGTCTTGGCATGTATTGTATGGTGAAGATGATGATGAATCTGATCCTATGAGCATGAGATTGACACAACTTTTACAGTTAGAATAAGAGAGAGAAATATCGTACAATGTATTCACGAAACATGCTCGGGTGACGCAAAAATGGTTTGGCAAGAAAATGTTCGAGAGGTCATTTAAGATAGGTGATCTAGTGCTGAAATGGAACAAAAACAAGGTAAGCCCGACAAGCACCACAAGTTTGAAGTAATATGGGAGGGCCTGTTCTAGATTTTGGGTGTCAATCAAATCAATTCATTTTATTTGCAAGATATGGATGGTCGTGAGCTACTAATTCCCGTAAATGGTCTTCATTTGAAGTCCTATCATCAGTGATAGCATGTTGATAAAGTATGTATATATGTACATAAATTATTATGTTGTTTTGTTTTAATTAAATATTTTTAAAGTGATATAAAAGAGAAGATAAAAAAATGATAAGATATATAAATAAATAAATAAAGTTGATTTCGTCGAGAAATCATTTTCGCCCCCAAGGCGAATGGTTTTGCTTCGAAAGCATCTTGTTGCTAGCAAAAAAATCATTTTTGCTCGAAAATGTTTTAAAATGCTCTTATATTATTTTCGAGCGAAAAGGGGGAAAAAGAAAGAGGACTTCTTTTTAAATTATGAAAGTGTTGTGGATTTTGCTTTTTCATTAAAAGCGCTCCTATTTTGCCAAAAATAAATAAAAAAGCAAAAGTAAAAGTTTGAAAAAAGGGAGCACCCCATTTTTATTAATTTCTCCCCACTTATTTTAAGGTTGCCAAGAAAAGTGAAAAATAAAGCAAGGAGGATTTTAAAATTATATTTTCACCCCCAAAGTAAATTTGTCTTGTTTTTCCTATTTTCAAGGTGAAATCTCATGGTGCACCTTAAGCAAGACATTTTCGGAGCAAAATTGCCAGAGAAGAATTAAAAATAAAGGCATGTTTTTTCTAAACTCTAGTTGATGGCGCTAAATCTGGTAAGGAAGAAGGCAAAATTAATTTCACCCTACTTTTTCATGCAAAGCACTCTTAGTAAAAGTTTACTTTTTTGGGGTGAAATTAGAGAAGAATTATTTTTAAAAGAATTGAGAGGCATGTAACTCCATAAAGCAGGTAAAAGAAGCAATTTTGGAGCGCAAGTGATGTGAACATTTTTACCTCGGGATGTTTTCAATTGAGTAGGCGCGCTCCCTCAACATTTTTTGTTGAAAGGCATTAATTTCAGGAAAGATTTCAAAATTAATCCATGATATTGGGTTGATTTCACCCTCAGAAGTTCTAGATGTTTCGGTATTTTTACACTATGCAATTAATTATTTTCACCCCATCTCTCACATGTGGTGCTTGCTTTTCCCAAGGTGAACCATTAAAATTCAGATTGCATCCTCCAAGGCAAAAAAGTGACTGAGTTCAACGTCTGAGGAAGACTGACAGTGCAAGGGCATTATTGGCAGTTAAAGGGCAGTTGAATTTGTATTAAAAACGTGTTGAGTGAGAGAATCAAGGAGCACGTTCACCCGAATTCCTTAGGTGCAACACCTGCATTTAATTCGGTAGTTGGAGGGTGAAAGTTATAAAAGGAGTAAGTCAGAATCTTGTGTAATAAGAAAGTTAAAGCTTCTTATTTTTCTAAGTTCGCCCGAGTTGTTGCTTTCTTGCAGATTCACCAGACTATTATGAGAGGAGCGACGGTGCGAATATGGGGAAGAAGACAGCTGATCCGAAGAAAGCTTCAAAGCTAAAAAAGTACAATGTGGTAAAAAATCTAAAAAAACTTAGTGGCATGAAAATACCGAGTTAGACCCATATTCGGACAAGCTGGCAAGTGTTGGAGATTATTCTATTTCGAACAAAGACGTAGAAAAACTATGCCTGGATGTGGAAACTATAGTCAGGCAAGTTTTGACATCAAAAATCCCATTAATCGTCACTTATCATGCACAGCTTTCTTGGTACATGTGTACACTTGTGCATCCTTGCCCTGAGCTAGTAATGGCAATTGCAAGGTTTTATCAGCCTGCCACTAGGGTCGATGAAACACGAAGGAAGAAAAATTGTTCACCATTTCGTTTGGTGCAATCATAGAGGAATTTGCTTGTGGGTTGAATCCTTTCTCGGATTTCATGCTCGAAGATGAATCTTAAGGAGCAAGAGGAAAGGTACCAATCAACCATAATGTTGCACCAATTCATGGAGAACCAGCTGATAAAGGCACCCCAGTTTGGAGATTTTCCAGCTCTACTGAAATCCTTGATAGATTTTAAAATCTTGGATATGTATTCTATGTTGGCTTGGGTTTCAGGTCTTCCTATCAATACCACAGTGTACAAATGGCAAGCAACGTTGGTATAGTGCATTTTGCAAGTAGGATTTTATGCCCCTACATCTTTGCAAGCAAGCACAAATCCTATTTTCTTTGACTGGATGGACTATGTGGCCCGAGCAATGCACACCCAGCTAGAGATAATTTAGAGCAAGGAAGCAATTTTATTTAGGCATGCTTCATTTTTGGCCTGGTACTTTTATTCCATACGCACCAATGGTTTTATTTTATTGCAGTGGAGCAAGCTGATGAGGTAGATAATAAGTTGCTAGTATATTTGTGGACTTTGAGCTTGTTAATGGGGAGTCATTCTATAATTTTAATCGCATGTTCTTGGGTCCCACCTTTGAACTTATTTTATGTACAAGTGAGAGAGTATCTAGGGCAATGAGGGAAGAAGTTTTCACTAAGGAGAAAGGAGATATTTTCTAGTTGACGCAGGGCATCGTCATGTGAATTTTTAGCTTCACTAGCAAGCCATTTCTCCTTCCTTATTTTACTACCAAGCGCCTCTTTGCAATGGAAGTCGTCCGGTAGACTAACTTCATCAATGAAATCTATGGGGCAGGATGAAGCAAGAAGACTACGTGCACCATGTCATTTCACTTTTATGGCATCAAATTTGACCAAGTTGGTTGGAATAAATTCCTTAATAAAGCACTTTTTGACATGGATATGGTGGAGATACCTCAGCGGTTGAAGTATGATTCTTTGGGTCAGTTCACAGATTTTATTAACACCAAATTTTATTGCTGCCCCAAACTTGATATTCAGCAACATAGAAATAATTCAAAAGGGTATGATCTCGAGTGGCATGTTGAGCAGATGATGCTACATTCACCATGGCATGATTTTTATGAGATGGAGATCTATTACAACCCCATTATTTATAGGCATCAAATTCCTCCCCTGGGTTTTTTTGGAAGGATGAAAGAACAACTGCCAGCTTGGTTTGAAAAAAAATACCAACTGGTGGGTTATGGGGGCCCATAGAGGAAAAATCGGGTCAGCTTATGGTTTGGTAATGGATGAGGTATTTTCGAATGTCTATGATGAGTACTATGATGGCTATCAACCAATATCTTTCACCAAGATTATACCTCAAACTTTTCAAAGATCTGATAGTGAAGAGATCGTGGTTGAACATGAGCAACATGTGGTTGAAGAAGCGCCACTTGTGGAAGAAGAAAGATAGCCATCACCAGATATTCAACTCTAGTGGAAGAAGAATAATAAACATGAGGTGCTCCCTTTCCCAAAAATATCCAAAAATTCTAGAACATGCACAGTTCCTTCATCTATGATGAACCCTCCTCTTGCAGACGAAGCCACACAGGCTAACGTTTCATAAGATCCTCCTTTGGTACAGGTAGAACAGTTTGCCCAGTACATGGAAGTCACAGATCTGAAGGAGGTGAAGGAGGAGAAAAATAAGGATATGCTAGCACCACAATCATCCTTATCACTGGCTCAGAATGTGTCCAATCCCAAAGGTACATTTTGTATACCTTATTCCCTTTCTCTTGAGCATTCGTTGACTATTGCACCCATTTTTGTAGTTGTTGCTTTCATATCCCATCCATTTAGCATAGCTACCACCTCCATTTCACTTATTGTTTTCCAGTCCCCAGTCACTGATACTCCCTCTTATTCTATTCCCACTTCTATATTTTTCCTTTCTTTTAGTTCTTTTACATCTGGTCCCAACCCATTTTTGCTCCCTGCATCCTCCATTCTAGTAATTTCCATTGTGGCTATAAGTACACAAGTGCCTCCTCGAGTGAGTGTAACTACATACGAAACCCTCACTTCTGTCCCTTTACCCACTTTTGTTCCACCAACTAATCTCGTTTCCACTACCCTTCTCGAGCCAAAACTTCAATCGACTCGCTTTTCCTTTGCTCCTTTTCTTGAGTTGTAAGTGCTATCGGAGCCAGAGATTGTACCAAAGCATCCTGTTGCAGCGAAGATGAGCCAAGCCTGATTAAGTGTATCACAATGGCTAAATATTAGTAAGAGAAAAGAAGCTCAGGTTCCAACGAAGGCATTGAAGAAGGTCGTTTTTGAACCTAAAGCAATGGAGTCTCATATTGTAAGAATGATTCCCCAGGTCTATAAACCACAAGGAGAAATGACTTCAAGTGATTACACTTGTGAAGTCATTACAAAATACCTGACGAATATTGACACCATAGAGAAGCTGGGGAATATGCAGGTGGACATGAGCTCTCTTTACTTGCACAACAAGCATTACAAGAAAAGCTTCTTTGAGGTTGAGACACTCTGGATGAAAGTAGAGATCAGCTAGAAAAAATAAAATTAGAGGTAGAGCACTGGTAGAATAAGGCAAAGGAATGAGAGAAATAAGCCAAGGGCTACCAAAAAACTTGGGCAAGATCAGAGAAACAAGTGCAAGTATTAACAGCCTAGCTTGAGGCTATGCAAAAATAGCTGGCTAATAAAGCCACGTAATCATGAGGCTTGGATAGTGATTTTTCTTGGAGAGAAAACTTTGGAATATGTTGAAGAGAGGCTAGAACCAAAACTAGAAATGGTGCTAAAGATTCAGGTATTGGCAAACTCTGATTTTTAGGTTAAGCCGATGAGTAGGATGGATCACAGTTGGTCCAAGATAAGAATGACATTGTGCAACTATTTTTCTCGATTGTAGCTAGCAAGAGAAGCTTGAAAGCTGATAACTACGTTTGAATAGGAGTGTTGTGTTTCGCTCGTGTATTTTGAGGTTTTAGTCAATGTTGGGTTTTTGAGCTTCATTGATGAGCAGGGTGAGTTGTTGCCTAGAAAATAATTGAATACGACCTGGCAAGTTTTTGTAGAATATACTTCATAAATCGATAGCTGGGAGGAACCAATATCAGAGGAACAAACATTGCCCTATATGGAGAGGTTCACTCGCATTGAATCTTTCTTATTGTAACTTTAGAAGAGAGCTAATCGCATCATCATGGATCATGTTGAGACTCTATGCTTTGTCATAGATTCACTGACCACATTCTTAGCATTCACAGATGATGCTTGGGCTGAGGTTGTTGTGTACGAAACTACAAGAAAGAGCCTCACCAAGCACGAAGCCCAAGCATGGGTGAAAATAGATAAATAAGTAATAGAAGGATAGGAGAAGCAGACATAGGAGGAAAGAGAGAATAAGGAGGTTGCAGGATCGAACACACCATCTACTACATCTGATAGATCTTATGTAACTGGTGGCATTGATAGGTGAGCCCAATGGATGAAGGCCTAGGGTCGATTAAATTTAGAAGAACTGAATACCCTGAGAGCCGCCAAAAGTGTTGGAAATTTTGCCACACTGAATTTTGTTGTAAAATTTTTGAAAATAAAAGGAATGAAAATTCTGAACTGGTGGTTGTGTTATTTTTTTTTTAATATTTTTCTTCCTTGTAATAAATTCCATTAAATAAAAGGTTGATTTTTTTTTGGAGATGCATAGTAGTTTTGTTGGTAAGAAATTAATGGAAAACGTAGAAGAAAAAATTTGACAGCAATGGACGTTTTGGGATTTAAGGTTTAATACGACTTTGGCAATTTTTTGAAGATGAAGGTGCCAACAAAATTAAAAGACGTTTTTACCCCATGGAAGGGCAAAAATCCTTTGCGCACCTCATTTGGAGTGAAATTACCTTGAATGATTTTATCCGAACGAAGGGGAAGAGAAAAATTTACAAGTGAAGGGTCAAAGTCAAAAGCACACCTAGAAAGGGGCAAAAATCCAATTAATAGCTTCTTCAAGCCGAAAATAGAAAGGAAAACATGTTGGGCACATTCAAAGTCAAAATCACCCCTCAACAAGGGCAAAAATTATTTTCACCCCTCTCAAGGGTGAAATCCTAGTAAAAAGCAGTGTTTCGGAGCACAAACATGAAGATGACATCATCCAAGAAATGATGGGAAAGTCAAAGTCAAAGTTACTGTTGGTCATCAAATATGCCCAGGAAAGGATTTGGGTAAATGTATGCGCCCTAGACCTGGACCAAAATTGAAAGGCCGAAGGGAAGAGATGCTCCTCGTGCCAATCTCCGGAGAAGGCCGGCTCCTATACTACACTACTTTGATGTTTAAGATAAGGGTGCAGGAAAGAGATAGAGTAAGGGTGCAAAAAATAAATAAAAGAGTAAGGGAAGAAATTTTAGTAGTTTAGTGGTGGGAAAGAACCAGAAGCACGATTACTAGCCAATAACTTGGAACAACAACAAAGAAAACCAAGAATAAATGAAATGAACATAGTATTAGCCCTCCTATGTATCCTCTGGACGAGTTCCAGGATTCTCCTTTCCCTTTCACCAAAATTTAGGGTTCAGAGTAATGGCGATTAAGAAAAGTGAATATAGCAAAAACACTATTCACAGGCAGCATAAAAGAAGGCCAACACGGCGTCTTCCTCTCCTATGTATCCTTCGAGAAAATTTTAGGGTTCAGTCCCCAATCACACACCTAAATCCAGAGTTCATAATTACAGTATGCAAATGAAGAAAGATGGAAGAAATAAATGCAAAAGGTAGCATACAAGAGAGAAATAGAGTCCAAAGCTCTTTAGTATTAATCGCAAGAATACAAGTTACAGCAGCTTTCTAGCAAAAAGTTCCCCCCCCTTTTACATTACAATGCTTGGGTTTTTATAGAGGACCCGACCCTCTGAGCCATTATTGCACAAAATGGAGTACACCCTCGAAACCTAAGAAGTCGGCTCCTCGCGGCTCTTGTGACTGAGCTCTCAAATCTGTTACCAAAACTGGCAACTATGACCAGGTCAACCATGGAAACATGCATTAATGAGCCATCTGAGCGTCCTTGGCTTCTGGGCGCAATACTCGAGTGGCCGCCATTTTCGTCGGGCTCTTCATCATGGACTGATACTTCATTTCCAATTGCTAAAAATGAACAACGGGCTTACCAGGCATGAAAAAAATGCATTTATGAGGCACTTGATCGCCTCAAGAAAATACACAGCTTGGAGCGCATGCCTTTGGAAGCACTTCGCTAGTCCTTCGTTTGCAACTTCACTTCGCAATGGACTTGTGTTGAAGCATATTCTCCTTAATTTGCACTTCTCATGGTGGAGCTTCACAAAACAACTTCGGGGGTGATGAGGGCCGAAGCAAATCTCCTTCACAAGATGGGCTCTTCATTACTACTTCGTCGATGAACTATTAAAATGCTTCGCTATGATCTTCCTTCAAAATTGTGGTTCAGGAGGATTTTGGCCGAAGTGCATTCTTACCTTCAAAAAATGCTTTGACTGCTTCCACTTCAGGGGAAAGTACTTCGCACAAAGGTTTGCCGAAGCAGATGCTTCACAACGACTTTCAACGAAGTAGAAATGGTTCGCTGGCAAGAAGGCCCGAAGTGGGTGCTTCGACGGCTTTTCGATGAAGTATTTTCAATGTTGCGCTCCTTCAAATCTCGCTTCGCAAGTTTCTTTCCTAAAGTAGTCTTTTGAAGTGCTTCGGGCCCGAAGTAATTTTCATTCTTCTTCCTTTGCATTTTAATTCGGCAACACCGCTTCGCAAAACTTTCACCCGAAGTAACTGTTTGAGGGACTTCGGGCCCGAAGTAGAAATGGTTCACTAGAGGGAAGGCCCGAAGTAGGTGCTTCGACAATTTCTTGGTGAAGTATTTTTCAATGCGGCACTCCTTCGACTTCCGCCTCACAAGTTTTCTGGCCGAAGTAGCTTTTGAAGTGCTTCGGGCCCGAAGTAGTTTTTATTGCCTTAGCCAATTTCTTTCGACGAAGTTATCTTCCTTAGCTTGTTCGGAAGTGAAGCTCTTTCTTCTTCATTTTATGTACAAGGGGGTGGCAGGGAAAGCCAAAATTGCTATAATGCTTGAAAATGTTGTTTCTAAAAAAACAAGGGAACAAATTCATGAAATTGAAAGAAATACTTTACAAGAAATTCAATTTTTCTACCCCATTGTGCAATGTGACAAAATTTTCAACATTCTTGGTGACTTGCAGGGCAACGAGCTCGTATCGATGGGAGAACCCTCAGCCTTGATCCGTTGGGCTAGAGTTACCTCCAGATCCTTCTCCCTTTTCAATCTCTTGGGGTGCTTCCACGACTTGTTCTTCTTGTTCTTCTTCTTCCTCTTCTTCTTCTACTGCTTCCTCTGGTGCGGCTTCCTACTGTGGCGATGGGGCAAGGCGATCATGGATGCGCTTCATGGTTTTATGGACATGAGCCTAGGCACCCTTTGAGAAAGTCTCTTGATCTTGCAATGCCTTAACCAAAATGTGGAACCGATCAATTTGCCCGATATCAGCATGTTTGACTCTGGAGTATAGATCATTCAGGTTGGCTACAATCTTGTAGTATTTCAGAATGAAATCTGTGATATGTCTCTCTGTTATCGGCTCTGCCCATTCATCTACCTCTGAGACATTGCCTTCAAAATGGAGCCATGCCAGCTTCAGCTCTTCCTTGGTTAGAAGGTTCCCATCATCATCTGTGAAGCTCGGGAAACCTAAGGAAGAGAGATCATGGAAATAACCTAGCGATGCATGTTGCTCATTTTCAAAAACATCCAGGAGGTATTTTGCCTTTTGTGTTTTCCTCACCTTGGAGAAGAAGGCACAAACTGTATCTTGGGCCGTTGACCAATCCCTAGCCATCCGACTCATTGCAGGGATCTGCAAGTCCTGATATTTGGTGTTTTGGACATCAAAGGCCAATTTGAGTCAGTCTCTAGCTTTCTGAGCGACCTCATCTATGGTTGGTCCTCCTTCGACAGTGGCACGCTGTGCTTCGATGATGTAGGTTAAAATGGATAGGGTACTGGAGGCCCAAGATCTAAAATTTTTTAACAGGTGTGAGCGAATTTCTTTGATCCTACCTCTATCAAACAGCTCCAGGTTTGCTTTTTCGAACAACTGTTGTTGCGTCTGCAAGATCTTGTTTTCAAGCTCCTTGGCCTTCAAATCATTTTTGGCCTGTCTTTGCGCTTGGTGTTCAGCTGTACATTGCAGTTGTAGTATTTGTTTTTTTAGGGCATGTGCTTCTTTTTTCATCAGCTTACACTGCTTCTCTGAATACTCTAGCTTGGAGCAGATTCTAGCCAGCTCTTCTTCCAACTTGATGTTGGCGCTCTCGGTTTCAAACCTGCGTTGATTGGTGATGTTCACATGCGCTTGGAAAGTTTCGATCCTAACGTGCATGGATTCATATTCATTATCTACATTCAGGTGCTCCAGGTCCTTGGTCCTCTCCTGATAATCATAGTCTACCGGAGTCATTTCATCCAGAGGCTTCTGGACTTTAGGGACCTTCTTCACTTTATGTAGCTTTCTGCCCTTTAGGTCAAAAATGGTACATTTTTCTACTTCTGCCAAAGAGCACCCTCTCTTTTTCTTGGCCTCCTTCAGCATTCTTTCGGTATTTTTTCAAGCCTGGAGCAGCTTCTCGGTTAGAGGGCATTCCTTTATCATGGACATTTCTGATTTGAACAAGGCTGGGTCTCCAACCGAAGGGGTAAAAAAATACAAATAATGAATGGGGGATGCCTCACCAGAAGGTTCGGTGACGGGTGTAGCAGGAGCTTTGATGAGTGGAACGACGTCGTGCATGACGGGGGAATGAGGCACGGGGTTCGACGTTTGAGTACTATCTTCACCCTGACTGAGGACCAAGGGGATGGTGGCATGGGTAGGCGAAGTAGTACCAATAAACTTGTCTCGACGAGACGACTCAAGTGGGGTGGATACACTTGTGGGGCTAATGGGACCCTGAGACAATCTTGGAATAGCAACAGGCAATGCGTGAAGAAGTGATTGACTTTGTGTGGGAGGGAGGGATTGATGGGGAGACACGACCGAGACTGCGATGGGCATGTGAGAGACTGAGGCAAAGGGTGGAGAGTTCATACCTACATGCCCCTCTAGCAGAGCGGCCGTGGTGACTTCTTGTGTAATCGGCTCCTGCTCTTTTCTGGCTTCGGCACTACCGACTTCCATGACTTCTACTTTGGGGTCCCCTTCTGATTGGAGGAGTTCCTCCACATCAATGATGTCTATGCTTGGGACTATCTCGAAACTTGGTGGCACCGCCCCTTCAACACTTGCTTCGGCCAGGCCTAATGCAGGTTGTCCAGCATGAGCACTTGGGAGCTTCGTGCGAGGTCGCTTTGGGTGGCTCGGAGGCACTTGAATTTGTTGTTGCCTCTTTCTTTTCTTCCTCTCCAATGGTTGCTCTACCTCTTCGATACTTGTGTCATGGCTTTTTGATGGTCCCTGTGGTAGTGCCTCTAGTGTAGCTTCGACTTCTTCCTCTTCTTCCTGTTTCGAGGCATCTTCAGCTCCTTTTGGGCTTTCGCCCAATCTCGGGGTAGCTGGAGGAACAAAATCGGCAAAGGATATGGACTTCCAAGTCCCAACATTGGCTTCTTAAACCACTGCGAAGTCCTTATCTGTTGCCAAGATTCCATAAGAATTCATCTTTTAGAGATGGACTCTCATTATCCACCACTCCCAAAGTTTTTCTTCGCCCCAATTCTTCAATTCTTCTTTCAAATCATCCTTTGCCTTTCTCCAAAATGTGGAGTCTGGAGTTGGGAAGGGATGCTGGTCTGGGTTAAACTCAATCTCCATGGGGTAAAATTCGTGCCAGGGAGGCAATGTCCTCATCCTTAATACATGCTACTCTATATCCTTCCCATTGGGATTATTTCTTTGCTCCACAATTTCAGGGTGGGGGCAAACATGAAAGTTCTTGAATTTTAAATGATCCCTCATCACTCCCAAGGGATCATAGAGCCATTGTTGAGGAATCTAGAACAGGCCAAAATTGGCAAGCTTTTCCTCCAGGAATGCGTTCTACTTTAAGGAAAATACTTCAATTACCCCCATATTGAAGGGGAAGTCATAGGTATGTGCCCATTTTTGACTATGGTCGTAGATGGCGTTTGTTACATCGCTCTGTTGAGCGACCTCCAACGCAAATTGGTACTCGAAGGGGAAAACAAGGAGCAGGAAGGGCTTTCCTATAAAGCCGAATAGGCGAATCACCAACCCTTGTGTCAACTGAAATACGTCCCCCTTATTTTCCATTACCACTCTATCTCTCAAACTAAGGAGTACCCAAGGGCAAGAGCCCTTTAACAAATGCATAGCAGGTCCTAAGAACTGCTGATTAAAAGAATAATAAGACTCTATCATCAATAGGAGGGGAGTCCACTGGTACACAAGCAGAGGATTTCCATCCTTGTCGCTCGAAGAAATGGCAATGTGGGGGAATTGCTTATGTACATGGTAGAAAAATAACCAAACAAGGAAAGAACAGGGCACAAAGTACTGGCCTGTCATCGAATTCTTCATGCTGGTGAGCCACATATGCAAGGTTCGAGCCACCCATTCTGCCCAATCGAATAAAACTGGGTTTGTGTTTGGTCTTGAAGCATCAGGGGCATAGAATTTCCCTCTTGAAATACATTCGGCCAAAGACACCTTCTAGGGTTGCACCGAAGCATCTATCGACAGGCCCACCACCCATGCAATGATGGAGAAAATATCGGTGTTCTTGAAGGCTGCCAAGGGTAAGGGCATCTGGGGTAGCTTGCTTGAAGGGAGCCCACTTTTGATGTTCTCGTGCAGGAATTTCAATATGTAGCTATTGAAATGATGTTGTGAATTGAATAACCCTTGGGTGGACCTTGTTGTGGTGCAAATGTTGCTTGCACATCTTCCTTCAGAATGGAAAACAATTTATGACCTAAAGCATCCAACACTTGCCTGGATGCAGGCTGGTAATTCTGCACTATAGCATAGATTAGTTCAAGAAAGTGGTGAGCAGGCGGGGTCAAATACTAGTAAATTTGAGAGTAATATGCAATAGCTCTCTTGTTCTCTGGGGTGAGTCTGCTTGTCATAAACTCAATAGTGCGTTGGAGGTCATCCACACCCTTTGAGAGCTCTGTGTCTCTAATTTTCTCCCACCCATCAATCGGTGGTTCTTCAAGTTGTTCCTCCTCAGAGTCTTCTCCTTCTTCTATCGGCTGCTTTTCAGGGCGAGGGGTGAGATTGATCTTCTTTGGTGTATACTTTTTTTCTTCCTTGCCATTCTTTGTTTTTTTTAGGCCTGCTACTTCCGGTTCCTTTCCTTTCTCCTTAGAGTTTTTCTTCCCCATGTTGGACGTCTTACAGCAGAAGCAGGGCTTACAGTGCAGGGGACTTTGGCACCAAGAATTTTGATGCAAAGGGCATAATACTTGCAGATTAACAGCAAAGGCTCTTAGTATTGCATGAACTGATGGATGAATAACCTTCTCCCTACTAGGGCCTCATGTTTTATAGCCTTAAAAGGCAACTACCTAAATTTATGGCACCTACCATAATTAAACTTACGCTTCGGATGGAGGAGATTGTCATGATATTTGATTGGCTCTGCAGCAGCGTAGTACGTGGGGCCACATGTTTTTATGATTATGCCCTGCATTTGAGACGCAACCCGTTGCCACCTCGTACCTAGGCGTGAGCTTGTCTCTTAACCGAATCACCTCGAGATGTGCTCCACCACCTTTGCCTTACATTCATCCACTTCAAACTCTTTTCACGGTTGTTGTCTACACGTTCTCCGAGACACGTTTTAAATGCTTCCACTTCGGTGAAGTTGAAATCATCATTGAAAATGCTTCGCGGTGAACCTTTGATGCGGGCTATTTTTCAATGCTTCGGGCCCAAAGTAGTTCTTTCTCGTCGTGTCACTTTTTGCTTCATGGAATATTGACCTCCCTCGAAGCTCGTCTTCTTGGAAAATACTTCGCAAAACTCCTGCCCAAAGTAGCTGCTTGAAATGCTTCGGGTGTGAAGCTCTTTGCGTCGGCTACTTTTCCCTTTTTATAACGCCTTCGGTCTTCCAAAGACCTTTTGGAATCCAAAGTGCTTCATTGTGAAGCATCTTGCATTAGTTGCTTTGCATTAGAATTTTCCGAAACGGTTCACTGGATTTCCTCTGAAAACTGCTTCGCTCATACTCCTTTTGCGAAGCATTTTTCATGCCTTAGTTTCAAATTTTGCTTAATATTTTGAGGGTAAAGTGCTTCACTGCGAACCTCCTTGCAACTGCTACTTTGCATCAAAAGTCCCAAAATGATATTCTGGAGTATAACACTTAGTTTTTGCAATCTCGAAATAGGATGTATATACACAAATGAAAAATTATATACAAAAGTACATACACACATTTTTTTTTTTTTTATTGTTTCACCTCAGCGATGAAAAGTCTTCAGATGAAGACCATTAACAGAAATTGGTAATACCTGGCCATCTGCATCTTTGAGGATGAAAGAGTTGACCGAATTTACCTTCATGATTTCGAACGGTCCTTCCCAGAAAACATCCAACTTATCATGATTTTTAGGCTTGGCCTTCCAGGAGTCCCACTTCCATACCAGATCTCCCACTTTGAATGTGCGATCGGATGATTTTTTCTTGAACCATTCTCGGGTGACCTGAGCATGCTTAGCGAAGCTCTGGTAGGCTTTTTCGCGATCTTCCTCTAGCTGTAATAGCTGAGCCAGTCTATTTTCCATAGGATTGACTCCTTCTTCTTCTAACAGCTGCAACACAGGGATCTCTATATGGGTAGGTAGAATGGCCTCCTTGTCATAGACCAGGGCGTAAGGTGAAGTCTTGATCGACTTCTTGACAGAAATTCGATCGACCCACAAGGCCCGATCTAGAAGAAGATGCCAAGTTCTTTTGTTCGTCTCTATGAGCTTTCTTAGCACCCTCAACAGAGTCTTGTTGGTTGATTTCGTCAAGCCATTACCCTATGGATAGTAATTGGAGGATACTTTATGATATATCCCATATCTGTAGAGAAATTCATTGATTTTTGTGCCTACGAAGCCAGGACCATTGTCTATTATGACTACTTCGGGAATGCCGAACCGAGTGATCAATCCTTCAAGGAAGGTTATGACAGCCTTCTGATCAGCATGCTTCGTGGTAACTGCTTTAGCCTATCTGGTAAAGTAATCAGTCGCGGTCAAGACAAACTTATTCCCAGTGGAGGAGTTCGACGAAATGACCCCTATGAAATCCAACCCCCATTGTTGAAAGGGCATTTCTACTTGTATCGGTTGGAGAGGCATCGAAGCATTTCTGCTTCGACCGGTGAACTTTTGACACTGCTCGCATTTGCAAAAAACTGCGAAGGCATCAACGAAGAGTGTGGGCCAATAATAACCTGCCTTGATGATTTTTAGTGTCATTGTTCTCCCTGCGAAGTGGCCTCCAGATAATCTTGAATGAAATTCTCCTAGGATTATCCTTCTATCATCATTTTTTATGCACCTGATAAGGACGCCATCAATGTTTCTAAAAAATAGGCCTTCAAGGCGTAAAGTATATCAGGTGGACCGCATCCTGAAATGCCTTTGTTGTGAAGCATTTAGACGTGAAGGACATCTGCCAATATTGAAGTATTCAACTATTTCACTAACCCAATCTTTCTCGTCCTCTTCTTGGTTCATGAAGCATTCTTCTGCTGGTGAGTCATCCCACTGAGGTTCTATAGCTTCGGTCGTTACGCTCTTCGCCAGTTCTTGACATAATGCACAACCGTGAACTAGTTTTGTGGGTTTGATCTCGATGTCGAACTCTTGTATCTTACTAACCCAACCAGCTCTTTTACTACCCAATTCTCCTTGGATGATGAAATTGCGCACATCGAGGTGGATGACGAAGACTGTAACCCGAATTTGGGAGATGAATTGCTTGAACTTCCTAAGAGACTTCATTACTGCATGCACCTGCCTTTCTATGAAATTATATTTTTCTTCATGAGTATTTATCACTTGGCTTATAAACATGATGGGGCGCTCTTCACCATCTTACCCCTTTTGTGTTAGGACTGCAGCATAGCTCTCAGGTTCTCCTATAGCATATAGGATGAAGTCCCGATTGTATTCAGGGTTGGTCAGGACCGGTGCTTGAGCAATTCGGGCTTTTATTTCTTCGAATGCTTCTTTTCTCTCCTTTGTCTAGATGAATTATGCACCCTTCTTCAAAATTTTGGACATCAGCTTGATGACCTGGGCAAAATCTGGGACAAACTTCCTCACAAATTTAATCTGGCCAAAAAATATTGAAGTCCTTTCTTGTCCGCTAGGATTGGGAGCTTCATCAAAGCCTCAGCTCTGTCAGGATATATAGCGAGACCCTTTTCTGATATCACATGTCCCAGCAACTTCCCTTCGCTGACTACGAATATGGACTTCTTTGGATTAATTGAAATGCCAAATTCTTGGCATTTTTTGAAAATCTGTTGTAATTGTAAGGGGTGATCCTCCCTTCTTCGGGATAAGACGGTCATGTCATCTAGATAGATAACGATAACCTTATTCAAGAGCTCACCAAAAGCTAAATCCATTGCCCTCTAAAAAGTGGCTCCCGCATTCGAAAGGCCGAAGGGCATTCGTTGGTAAGCAAATGTGCCCCACTTGGTCGTGAATGCGATCTTATGTTGGTCTTCGTCCCTGACCCAAATTTGATTGTATCTGAAGAAACCATCGAGTAGGGAGAACCGTTGAGCCCTAGCCACCGAATGCAAGATTTGATCGATCTGCGGGAGAGGGTAGTGACCTCTGAGAGAAGCTTGGTTCAGGTTGCGAAAGTCCATGCACAATCGTATATCTCCATTCTTATTTTTGACTGGGACTAGATTCTCTATCCAAGAAGAATGTTTTATGGGATAAATTATCTTTGCCTCAAGCATTTTTAGGAGTTCGGCCTTCATCAAGACTTCGATCTTCGGATTGACGGGCCCTTGCTTCTATCGAAAGGGTTTGATCCCTTCCTGCAACTCAATTGTATACTGGATCAGTTGTCGATCATATCTCTTTAGATCTTGATAAGACTAGGCCACTATGTCGAGATACCTTCTGCACAGAGATCGGATCTGCTCTAGCTCTTCCGAAGTGCAATCTATTCCAACTTTTATTGATTTTCTAGGATCAAGCTCTAACTCTTGATGCTACTTTGCATTAACTTTGATCCTGTGAGAAACTGCTCAATCATTCTGATCAAAGAGGCTTTCAAGAGTAATTAACCCTTTGGGAATGTGGTTATTCTTCAATTGAACTAGCCCTTCATATTCTTCTTCTTCAGGGCTTCTGCTCTCAACTATGGCTGCTTCTTGAATCATGAAATTCACAATCTGCTCATCACTGTCAAAAACCTGCCAATGCGGATCTTTGTCTGGGATAGAGGGCCTGTAAATCATCCTCACAGCTTTGGGCTTATGCACCATGTCTTCTGTTGGAGAATACTTGGCTGCGATGGATGCTAGAACATCGGCATGTCGGTTCTTTTCTCTTGGAATAGGCTGTAGATTGAGAGATTCGAACTGGTCGAGCAAGTCCCATACATTGTTTCGGTATGACTTGAGATAGTGCTTCTTTGAAGTGCACTTGTTTATGACTGGATTGCATACCAATTCGAAATCTCCAAAGATTTGGAGATGCTTTATGCCCAAATTTTTTGCTTTTTTGAGTCCTAGGCATAATGCTTCATATTCTACTACATTGTTGGTGCAACTCCACACCAATCGGTAACAATATTCCTTCTACTCTCTAGAAGGTGATATTAGAAGAATCCTCGCCTCGACACTGTTTTTGCATCGGGCACCATCGAAGAAAAATTTCCACAGTCCTTCGACGAAGACCTTATCTTTTGACTTGATGTTTTTCTTAGGCTTGGCGATGGCATAACATCCCATCTCGATTTCTATCATGGCATTAAAGTCTGCCAATGAAAACTCATCTTCACAACTTAACTATGTGAGAGACTCCTCGACCAGGTCCACCTGCTCTATCCCTTCCACTATCGCATGCACAGGATCGATGCTTTCTCCTTCGGACATATTTTCTATGAGGAAGGTAGAAGGCTTCTCGTTGTAAATTTTAATCTTCTTCCCTTTGAATGGAATCTCCAAGTGCGAGTGGTCCATAGATAGATATCCGCCCAGCTTTGCCGTAAATTCTCTTGACAAGCACATACTAAAGTAGGGCCCGAGGTCAACGACTACCACCTCTTGTATAACTATGATTTGAGGCACCTTGTGTAGCCGAATAGGAATGTCCTTGATCACTCCTACAGTCTTCATGGGGGTACCATCCAACTGGAGTACACCATGACTGCTTCACGTATATTCCATCCCTATCTCTTCGCACACTGCCTTCGGCATGACTGTCGTCATGGCCCTAGAGTCAATAATACAGTTGTGTACAACGTACCCTTCCATCTGTAGAGACATGTAGAATGGCGGTGGTCTATTCTTCCCCGTAATGGATGTGGACAGGGTTTGCACTAGGGCAAGCGATGTTGTCTTTCTTGCTTTGGTTATCTTCAACGATTCTTGCAATAGGTCCACCTATCCAGGTAGTTGCAGTGTGTCATATAGACTGATTTTGGCTGGAATCCTCTTTAGCTCATCTACAATGTTGTACGCCAGGGAATTGGGCACCTCAAGTTCTTTTCTTGGTTCATATCTGGTGTGATACTATTTTGTAGCTTCGACCCTTTGTCGCTTAGTCAGCGAAGGAAGCTTGAGCTTCTCTCTAGCTTGCTCCTTTGTTTCCCCCTACGATGGATTTGTAGGGGCTTGTTGGATCTTCTCTTTGACTGGTGTAGGCTATCGAGCTTTGTTTAGGGTCGAAGGAGGTTGTTGTCCCTTCTCATGGCAAGCATGCACCTTTAAGGGAGCCATTTGAGTAGCATCCACCTCTATCAACTTCTTTCCTCCTCTGGTAAGGACTGCAACTGGCTCTTCTTCACCAATTACCAGGTTGTGATTCATTTTCCTGATGACATTGACTTGACCGCCATGACTACTGCTCGCCAGCATCTGTACATAGTGTTGGTGCAGCATGCAGATATTCTCTTCGTGAGGATCATTACATGTGGAGCACCAATGTATATAATCGAAAGTGCTCGATGCTTCATCTATTATAGCATTTCTTGTCGAAGCTCTTCCTTGCTGGGCCACTTGATCTTTAGTAAGCGCAGGTGTAGGATAAGATCTTCTTGGGAGAAACTCTTGTTGCACTTGCTTCTTCTTCATAATGGTCATGTCGTTAGACAGGGTCTACACTGTGGAGTTCAGGGACTGAACTTCTTGCAGTATTTTGGCTTGCATGTCATCGACTTTAGGAATCGACGGCAATGGAGCCATTGTTGGTATTGGAGGTAGGGCAGGGTGTTGAAGTGGTGCTGGCAGTATAGGGAATGCCGAAGTGATCATGGGCTACAGAGTTGAAAAAGTGGGAAAATGAATTTGTAGAGCAATGATTTGGGATACAATGGGATTCAGGTTCCAATATGAGATCGGGAGTGCAGGAGTTGTACAGATCTGCGAAGTGGTTGTGCTTGCATACTGGGATTGATAGAAATCGAGAAGTATGGGCATCGACATCCTTTGGGGAAGCTTACCGACAGCTATTAGATCCATTTCCACATTTTGGGCTAACTCATATAACTCTGGGAAGGTATTGATATTCGAATACCTTACCATCATACTGATATCAGGATTGAAAGCCCGAAGGAAATAGTACATTGCAGCTTCTTCGGTTGGCCGAATTCCAACTGGTATTCTTTGCTAGGTTTGAGTGAACCTAACATTGAATTCTACAATCTCCTCTTGTGGATGTCTTTGGATCGTTGTGAACTGCTGCAGGAGAGAGGTCGGATCGACGGACTCATTGAAGCTTTGCATCAACTGTTCGGCTAATTGGTCCCATCCCATAATGGTATCGGGTGGTAAAGATCTATACCAGTAGAGGAGTTTTCCTCTAAGAGACAAAACCAAAAGCTTTACCATAACTCGCTCTTCTGTGATGTCATGGATCATCACCAAAGAAACTATATCCTGGATGTGCTCCAGGGCAGTCTTCCCAGTTCCATTGAACGTTGGGATCTTCTTTATAGTAGCAGGAGGCACTTGCCCTTGTCTCGCTAGATTTAGCGGTCCTAAAGAATTCCATGTGGGGAATAATCTGGGCAGCCATTTCTGCTGCACTTGTTGTTGTTATTATTGTTGTTGTTGTTGTTGTTGCTGTGCCATATTTATGACTGGACTTTGAGAAACATGAATTCTTGAAGCTCCTCCTTGATTGCTAACAATACGACCAATAGGAATGGAGGCACTAGGACGCTTTGGTGAGTTGGGAGGATTAGGAGGAAATATAGCCACTGTGCTATCATAAGTTAGGCCTTGTTCGTCAACAGCAGCCTCTTGTGAGGATGTTCCACGTAACAAAGACTCAAGGGTAACCAACCTAGATCGCTCCCCAAAGGCATCAATATCTAGCTCAAAGAACTCAATTTCCTCTCCTCTATTCCTAACTCTCCATCTTGTTTGCATGAAGACACAGACTTTGGTACCGATCTTTATGATTTAAATATTCTCGGGTAAATAGAGTCGCAAGATGCTAAAAGTCTTTTGGTAATAAGAGCATCGGTTCTCACTACCACTCAGAAGGTGAGACTAACCAGGTCCCACCGGGCGTGCCAAAAATTATTGGTCATCAAATCTACCCAGGAAAGGATTTGGGTAAATATATGTGCCCTAGACCTGGACCAACATTGAAATGCCGAAGGGAAGAGATGCTCCTCGTGCCAATCTTCGGAGAAGGCTGGCTCCTATACTACACTACTTCGATGTTTAAGATAAGGGTGCAGGAAAGAGATAGACAGAGTAAAGGTGCAAAAAAGAAATAAAAGATTAAGGGAAGAAATTTTAGTAGTTTAGTGGTGGGAAAGAACCAGAAGCACGATTACTAGCCAATAACTTGGAACAGTAGCAAAGAAAACCAAGAATAAACGAAATGAACATAGTATTAGCCCTCCTATGTATCCTTTGGACGAGTTCCAGGATTCTCCTTTCCCTTTCACCGAAATTTAGGGTTCAGAGTAACGGCGATTAAGAAAAGTGAATATAGCAAAAACACTATTCATAGGCAGCATAAAAGAAGGCCAACACGGCGTCTTCCTCTCCTATGTATCCGAGAAAATTTTAGGGTTCAGTCCCCAATCACACACCTAAATACAGTGTTTAGAATTACAGTATGCAAATGAAGAAAGATAAAAGAAATAAATGCAGAAGGCAGCATACAAGAGAGAAATAGAGTCCAAAGATCTTTAGTATTAATCACAGGAATACAAGTTACAGCAACTTTCTAGCAAAAATTTCCCCCCCTTTTACATTACAATTCTTGGGTTTTTATAGAGGACCCGACCCTCTGAGCCATTATTGCACAAAATGAAGGAGTACACCCTCGAAACTTGAGAAGTCAGCTCCTCACGGCTCTCGTGACTGAGCTCTCAAATCTGTTACCAAAACTGGTAACTGTGACCGGGTCAACCATGGAAACATGCATTAATGAGTCGTCTGAGCGTCCTTGGCTTCTGGGTGCAATACTCGAGTGGCCGCCATGTTCGTCGGGCTCTTCATCATGGATTGATACTTCATTTCCAATTGCTAAAAATGAACAACGAGCTTACCGGGCACAAAAAAATGCATTTATGAGGCACTTGATCTCCTCGAGAAAATACTCAGCTTGGAGTGCGTGCCTTTTGAAGCGCTTCGCTAGTCCTTCGTTCGCAACTTCGCTTCGCAATGGACTTGTGTCGAAGTAGATTCTCCTTGATTTGCACTTCGCATGGCGGAGCTTCGCAAAACAACTTCGGGGGTGATGAGGGCTGAAGCAGATCTCCTTCGCAAGATGGGCTCTTCATTACTAATTCACCGATGAACTATTAAAATGCTTCGTCGCAATCTTCCTTCAAAATTGTGGTTTGGGAGGATTTTTTCCGAAGTGTATTCTTACTTTCAAAAAATGCTTTGACTGCTCCCACTTCGGGGGAAAGTACTTCGCACAAAGGTTTGTCGAAGCAGATGCTTCGTAATGACTTTCAGTGAAGTAGAAATGGTTTGCTGGCGGGAAGGCCCGAAGTGGGTGCTTCGGCGGCTTTTCGGTGAAGTATTTTCAATGTTGTGCTCCTTCAAATCCCGCTTCGCAAGTTTCTTGCCCGAAGTAGTCTTTTGAAGTGCTTCGGGCCCAAAGTATTTTTCATTCTTCTTCCTTTGCATTTTACTTCAGCAACACCGCTTCGCAAAACTTTCGCCCGAAGTAACTGTTTGAGGGACTTCGGGCCCGAAGTAGAAATGGTTCGTTGGAGGGAAGGCCCGAAGTAGGTGCTTCGGCGATTTCTTAGCGAAGTATTTTTCAATGTGGCGCTCCTTCAACTTCCGCCTCACAATTTTTCTGGCCGAAGTAGCTTTTGAAGTGCTTCGGGCCCGAAGTAGTTTTTATTTCCTTAGCCAATTTCTTTCGGCGAAGTTATCTTCCTTAGCTTGTTTGGCAACGAAGCTCTTTCTTCTTCATTTTATGTACAATGGGGTGGCAGGGAAAGCCAAAATTGCTATAATGCTTGAAAATGTTGTTTCTAAAAAAACAAGGGAACAAATTCATGAAATTGAAAGAAATACTTTACAAGAAATTCAATTTTTCTACCCCATTGTGCAATGTGACAAAATTGTCAACAGTTACCCCTAAGGAGGGGAGAAAATCATTTTCACCCTCCTTCATGGCGAAATTCCAAATGAAGGCGTCCTGAGGCGAAAGCCCCAAAAAAAGTAGTTTTACCTGCTGGTCAAAGTCAACGTCACCCCTCGGGTGGGGCAAAAGTCATTTTTGTCCCTCTAAGGGGGGAAATCAATTATTTTTGTCTCCTTCCTTCCAGAAACAATTTTAAAGCATATTCGAGGCAAAATCACCCAAGGAAGGGGAAAAAGTAAGTTAATTGGCGAAACTCCTATTTTCTTTCCTGTCATTCGGACAAGAAGACGTCAGGGGCAAAATCAACTAAATGAAAGGTGAAATTTCAGCTGTGAAGGCAATCATCAACCAGGGTTACTGTCTAAAGTGCTATAACTGTAGAATTTTTCAAGAAAGGATGGAGATTGATAAAATTTAATGATTGGTGCAGTAAGAGCAATGATCCAAAATTCCTGCTAAAAATTTGTCAGGATTAAATGCTACATCTTCAAATATGGTGTGATCTCGATGATTTTTTAGGCACCCTCTATGAATTTTGTTCCTTTTCGAAGCAGATGTAAATTTTGTTGATTTCAACTAGCAAGGATAAGATTCCAAGGTGTAAAAGAAAGTAATGGCACCCAGAATTTAATTTTCGAGCTACTTTTTACCGCATGACATTGCTAAGTCCCAATGTACCGATGCTCAAAATGTTTTTTCTCATCATCCATATTTGTCGATTTCCCAAGGCATATTTAATGAAAAATGGATCGTTGCTCCATGAAGAACGATTGGATTTGAACATCATCATTATCGAGGAGAGAATTATTGTTGTTGATTTTTGACTAACCGACATTTTGATTTAATATGCATTTAATGAAAGAGGTGAAATCCTCTATAAATATTAAGCATCTCAATGTAATAAGAGGAGAATAGACACTTTGCAGAAAAACACTTGAAGTTTTCTGCATAAATAGAAATACATTTGGCTTCTGGTTCCTTGAATAGTTTTGTGTTTGATCTCTTTCTGCTTGGCATTTCTGCTCACATTCATGTCCATTATTTGTTGTTTTTAAATTATGCATCTGGATTTAATTATTGCTTGTGAGGAAGTGAATACTATAATGCTATATTGGAAGTTATCTCGGCAAAATATGAGTGGTTTTTGTGCCTGGATTTTTGTTATATGCTAATCCATGATTATTGTGAATTTTTGTTGTTATTTTATCCCCACCTTATGTTTCTAGCTTATAGCCATATTTCCCATTCCTTTCTATTATTTCTCATTTCTTTCTTGTTACCCTAATATTTAAACCGATCGTTAGTTTTAGTATGGAAACCAGCCCTCTCTGGAGATTGGCTCAAAGGACATTTCTTTCCCTCGACCGTCTAATGTTGGTCGGGTCTAGGGCGCACAAATAATATTTTGTACTTAGGCAGATTCATGACCAACAATAATAAATTATTTACATTTTAATAAAATATTATATGCAGGTTATCAAAATAACATTATCTTATTAGGGTATATTCTTCCATTTTAAAAAAATCTAGATTTATTTTTTTCAAGTAATATATATATATATAAATAATTGGTTGACTGCAGGTGGAGGCGAGGATGTCGATGTGATAGCGTAAGGCTTTCGAATTGTTTGGTGGGCTTGAATACGACAAACAGAGTGGCGTAAGAGGATTTTCGTGGAAAATTTTGAGCAACAATGTTAGAGGGTTTATGTGGAAAACATCTGAGCAACAACATCCAAAGGTTTTGTGGAAAAAATTGAGCAATGACGTAAGAGGATTTTCGTGGAAAAATTTGAGCAGCAATGTTAGAGGGTTTCTGTGAAAAACATCTGAGCAACGACATCCGAGGGTTTTGTGGAAAAACTGAGCAGCAACGTAAGAGGATTTCTGTGGAAAAATTTGAGCAGCAACGTTAGAGGATTTCTATGGAAAACATCTGAGCAGCGACATCCAGTGGTTTTGTGGAAAAAATTGAGCAGCGGCGTAAGAGGATTTTGTGGAAAAATTGAGCAGCGATGTAAGAGGATTTTCAAGGAGGAGAGGGTTTGTTGGAGGTTGTCGCCACTACCGCACCAGGTTGTGGTTGATCCATCATCATCACTACCCGATAACAGTTGAAGACCCATCTGTAATTTTGATGAAAGCTCAGACTATGAAGGAGGTAAGCATTCATCTTTCTTACATTTAAATTTTCTTTGGAAGAAGTTTATCGGTTGCAATCATGAAGTGCATGCAATGAAGCTAGGGTTTGCAAAGTGAAGCACAGAGGAATTAATTTGAAGGGGTGAAAGGATTTATTTTGCTAGGGAGGAATATTTCTATGCATGTGAACAACAGTTTGAAGAATTTTGTTTGGCTAGAACTATGGAGTGCACACAGTAAAGCTAGGGTTTACAAGTGAAGCATAGAGAAAAGTAAAAAACACAAGAAGTGGCAGTATTTTATTTTTCCTAAAACTAGAATGTGCTCAGATCTATTCATGTGAATAAAATGAAGGTGGATCCAGTTCTTGACTAATATCTTTAAAAAATGACACAAGAAGCATCATCATTTTTTAAAATAGAAGTGCGCTCAGATTTGTTCATGTGAAGAAAATGAAGGTTGGACAACTTACTTTCTAGATTCAAAGCATGCAAAAGTATAATTTGGAAAATTGGTTTCTTGTTTTTTGATGGAGAATGAAGAGGAATGTTTGGACTTCTCAGAGGACCCCTTTGAGGGGCAACGCATTTTTTCAACTCCAAGGGCCAAGGGTCCCATTTTTGAACAAGACTTAGAAGTTGAGAAGTGGGGGTCCTTGGGTTTTTTGAGTGATCAAAATAATACTGCAGGTGATCAGACTTTAGTGGATAGAGGGGAGTCTATGTCAAAAGGTTCAGACCAGGTCAGTTGTCCTATTGATTGCTCATTCTCAGTTGTCTCAAAACACTCTACTCAAGTGATGGGTCTAATGAATGAGCAAGCATTTCATTGCGGGGAAGAAAAACTTGAGCAGGCTCCAAACAACCCAAACTCACTTTGTCAGATAGAGTTTCCTTTGTTTGGTTCAGGTTTTATTGGTAAAAGTCTTGATTTGGAGGCCCTAAGTGGAGTCGGTCTAAACTTTCAATCAACATAGTCTACAACTCCGGTTACTAAAGTGCGTAAGGCACATAAAGTGGTTAAAAATAGAAGGTCAAAGATCAGAATGGTACTTGGGGAAGACTTGAGGATGGAACAAGTTTTAGAGTTTTTGGGGAAGGCCCTCATTGGAAAGTTTCATGGATGTCAAATAGCTGATAATACACTAAATGAGTGGTTGCAGAAGGTATGGGTCCCAATTTTAGGATATGGGCCAATTTTTCACTTACTTGCTAGAGGATGGATAGGTTTCCTTTTTTGATCTGAGGAAGATGCACAAAAAATTTTGGGAGGTCATTGGTATTGGGGGTCTTCTTTTTTGGCTTTGAAGGCTTGGACGACTTGCTTTGATCCTAGGATTGAAGTTGCTAGGAGAATCCCAATCTGGGTAAAACTTCTAGGTCTGCCAATGGAGTTATGGTCAGAAAGAGCTTTGAAAGAGATTGGAGATTCATTAGGTAAAACCTTGGATATAGATATTTCTTTCAAATCTAGTGTTTTTTGGTCTGTAGCTCGGGTTTTGGTTGAGATGGATATCAGTGAAGGCTTACCGAACTGTATGGAGATAGTTGTGGGGAATACAATTCATAATCAAATCTTGGATTATTTGAAGATTCCCTTTAGATGTGTTCATTGTCATGTTTATGGACATATTTCTAAGGAATGTTCTCAAGCTTTCACACAGAAAGTATGGAGGAGAAAACAAATGACTAGTGGGGATTTCAAGTCAGCTAACAACAATCAAGAGATACCTATTTTTTAGAGCTCAATAGTGCTCCCTGATTTGGCACAAACAAACAAAAAGAATGTTGTTGAACCTAGAACCAAAACTCTAGAGAAGGAGGAAGAAATTTTGGGCCTAGCTTTGTCTTCATTTCACTGTTCACAAGTTGTTAGAGAAGGAGACAGAGTCATAAAGAAAACTATGAAAGGATTGGAACCCAATACTATTAAGTTTGTTGATCAGACATCTAAGCCTTATGACAATTATTGTCCAATACATGAGAATAATATGGACTTAGGTAATAAAGAACTTTGTACACTGCCTTATGAATCTTCGAAGAGAAGTCCCAAGGACAAGGAATTTTCTAAGATTTTGGACAATGGACCAGTAACCTCAAACATATTGAATAGGGATTGTGATCCAAATATTTCTACTATTGGGGGAAGTCTTTGTGACCTATCAGGTGAATCTTCTAGGGAGGTATCTATTTCAGGGGATGGTTTGGAGATAGGTTCCTCTTGCAGATATTTGTTGCATTCTAGGAAAAGGGAATCTGAGCTGAAAACTTGTGCAGTGTTTGGAAGGTTGGGGTTAGGTTTGGACCATATAAAGGAATCTTCCACTACTTCAATAGGTAGGAAATCATTTTTGTTTCATGCACAAGAGAAGGCTTTGAGGGAAATTCAGTAGGGTAAACAAAAATCTATCAAAGGGGTCCTTAGAGCGGGATAAAACCCCTCTAAGATGTTTAAATGATCTTGTTATCCCTTAATATTCGAGGTCTTGGCAGTCCCTCTAAAAGACTTGCCTTAGCCAGGCTGGTGGAAATTCATAATCTGGATGTTATCCTTCTACAAGAAACCATGGGGGCAAGTACAAAAGTCATTGAAGGGTTAAGTAAATTGCTTAGGGACTAGGAGTTCTTGGCTCTAGATGCTACCAAAAATTTAGGGGGTGTTTTGACTAGTTGGAAGAACTCAATATCCTTAATTAATTCTTCCTTTATGGTTTTAGGCTTGTGGATAGAATTCTTTTTTAAAGACTTGGGTTTGAGGTTATCAGTTATTAATTGTTATGGTCCCTATGAAAATAGACAGGTCTTCTGGGAAGATTTTTTCTCCCAAAGGTGTGTTAGGGATGAAAGAGTTATCATTGGTGGGGACTTAAATTTTACTATGAATAGAAGTGAGGTATGGGGAGAATCTGCAAGACTTGATAGACTTGCAGATTACTTCAAGCATAATATTGAAGAAGCTGGTTTAATTGATTTGGAACCAATAAAATTAATGCCTACGTGGAGAAATAATAGAGTTGGGGAAGCTGGGATCTCAAAGAGGTTGGACAGATTTTTGATCTCAGAGTCATTATATAATGAAATAGATAGAAAATGGTCATGGGTTGAGACTGGAGGTGGCTCAGATCATTCTCCCATACTTCTTCAATTAGAAATTCAAGAGGCAAAACCTGCCAATCCTTTTAAGCTCAATCCAATTTGGTTGGAGGAAGAAGATTTTCAACAAGCTGATTAAAAAAGAATGGATTGGTTATGACCAAAGTTCCAGGTCATCAACGAGTTTTCAATTTGTTGTTGCTTTAAAAAAATTAAAGGGAGTTGTGTCATCTTGGATTGCAGTTAAAAAGGAGAGTATGGATAGAGATCTCAAGTTGGTGGAGAAGGAAATTTCAGAAATTCATAAAAAGAATGAGGTTGGTTTGTTTAAAGAGGAGGAGAAAACAAGACTGTTTGAACTAGAAATTAAGAAGAATAAATTCTTGGAGTGGAGGGAAGTTGAATGGAGAATGAAAAGTAGAGTTGTATGGTTAAAAAAAGGGATGAAAATACTAAGTTTTTTCATAATTTTGCTAATCACAGGAAGAAGGTTAACACTATCTGGGAGATGCAGAATGAAGAAGGGGCTCTCGTTAGGAGTTTTGTTGAGCTAGCAGATTTGGGAGTAAAACATTTTCAAACAATCTATAAAGAACTTGATAGAGTCAATATTGGGGAAATTTTAAAGTTAACTACTTTCTTCCCTAGTTTTGTGATAGAGGAGGACAATAAGTTACTTATGAAGGAGGTCACAAAGGAAGAACTGAAAGTTGTCCTGACTTCTTTCAAAAAGGATAAAATTCCAGGGCCTGATGGATGGCCTATGGAGTTTTTTCTAGTTTTCTATGATCTGGTTGAGGAGGATCTTCTCAGAGTAATGGAGGAAGTTAGGTTGAGTGGTCAGGTTTTGGGGGCTTTTAACTCCACTTTTTTAGCTTTGATTCCAAAAAAGGAGAAGCCTAAAACCTTTGATGAATTTAGACCCATTTCGTTGTGTAATTGTATCTATAAAATCATTGTAAAGATTTTGGTTGTTAGATTGAAGAAGATTTTCTCTAAAGTTATTTCTCAAGAGCAGTTTGGGTTTTTAGTAGGTAGACAGATTTTTGAAGCCATAGGAGTTGCACAAGAGGGCCTTCACTCTATTAAAACTAAAAATCTTCCTACAATGGTCCTTAAACTAGATCTATCTAAAGCTTATGATAGAACTAGTTGGTTGTATCTCAGATTGATGCTCTTACATGTGGGCTTTAGCTATCCGATAGTAAAGTGGATTATGGGATGTATTTCTTCTATATATTTTGTTGTTCTTATCAATGGATCAGCTTCCAAATTCTTTAGACCCTCGAGAGGATTAAGATAGGGATGTCCTTTATCTCCTTTACTTTTTTTGTTGGTTGTTGAAGGATTGAGTAGAGTTGTTTTGGATGCAAAGAGGGCAGGATCCTTGATTGGGATTAAAGTGGGGGTCCTTTATTTATCTCATTTATTATTTTTTGATGATGTTTTGTTGTTCACAAATGGCAGTTTAAGGGAAGCTAGAAAGTTGAAGGAAATCTTGGACACTTACAGTATTGCTACCGGTATGGAGATAAATTTTCAAAAATCCTCTATTTGCTTTAATGGTCTAGAGCAAGAGATTGAACAGGGTCTAATCAAAATTTTTCCTTTTAATCTCTTAGATTTCCAGGAAGGCTTTAAGTATCTGGGTTTTGTATTGAAGCCAAATACTTACAAGAAGAGAGATTGGGGATGGCTTTTAGAGAAGATTGAATTTAGGATTAACCATTGGTGTAATAGATGGTTGTCTATTGGTGGGAGATTAACACTTGTAAAGTTGGTTCTTGAGGCAATTCCTGTGTTTTGGCACTCCTTGGCCTTCATTCCTAAAGGAGTTCTAGAGAAAATAAGAAAACTTTGCTTCAGATTTCTTTGGACTGGACGCAAGGAACATGAAGGCATTCCTTTAGTTAAGTGGCAGAGTATTGCTAGGCCAAAGGAGGAAGGTGGTTGGGGTCTTAAAAATATCCATATTTTTGGTTCTTCTCTGGCAACAAAAATTTTATGGAGGATTTTGACCAAAGAAGGATTATGGAAGAAGATTATTGAACATAAGTATATTTGTCTAGGGACCTTTATAGATTGGATCAGAAGTCCACATAAAAGCATTAAAAATATTTCCATTCAATGGAAGGCACTAGTACAGGCCTTTCCTATGATTGGAAAATATTTGGCTTGGAAAGTGGGCAATGGTGAACAAGTCAGAATAGGGGCTGATTCTATTTTGGGTTGTGGAGAAAACATTTTGTTGTCGAAAGCTATGATAAGTTCTTTACAAGACAAAGGTTTTTTCTTTCTTCATCAAGTGGGGGAATCAGATTCTTCTAGTCTTTGGACCCAAGGTTGGAAGCAAGCTCAGGTCTTGGGTCTTTTCGATGAGCAGGTTGTTTTGTGGAAGGCTTACACTGATAGTCTTAATAAGAGTCATATCAAGTTGAGAGTTGAACCAGATACTATTGCTTGGGCATACAACAAATCTGGGGGTCAATATACGGCTAGACTTGGTTACAAAGCAAGTTTTGACCCTCATCCTCAAGGGCCTACTTGGTGGTGGAAGCAAATTTGGAAATTATTTGCCCCAAAAAAATAATTATTTTCATGTGGTTAGCTTTGAGAAATAAGGCTTTGACTTGGGAAGTTTTACAGAGGAGAAGCAGACAAGGTCCAAGTATTTGTATGTTGTGTCAGTCAGAGGAGGAAAACATCACACATTTGTTAATCAAATGCCCTTTTTCTCAATAGGTTTGGTTAGAAGCTGAATAGATAACTGGAGTACAAAATATTTGGGAAGGAGAAATAGTGGAGGTATGCTTAAGATAATGGTTTTTGAAAAAAGAGTTGAAACAATTTCTTTCTTTACCATGTCTTATATGTTGGGGTATATGGTTGGCATGAAATGCAACTATTTTTGAAGGAAAGTTAATACCCCCATTTCAGGTCATTTTTTAGGTGAGGACTTTGGTCTCAATCAACAAAGGGCCTGACAAACATAAGAAACCTCGACAAGTAGGTAATTTGTTCATTGAAAAGTCTCAGCCATGGGGTTTTTTTGATGGGGCTAGTCAGAGACAATCATATTTTAGTAGTGCAAGAGGTATTCTATACTTCTCAGATACCCACTATATCAAATTTAAAGTAGGTCTTGGGATAGGTTCCAATAATTTTGTTGAGTTCCAGGTGTTGAGATTGCTAATGAAGTGTGTTGTGGAGAGAAATGTGAAAAAATTATAATTTTTTGGAGATTCTACTCTAGTCATCAACTGGATGAATAGATCCACTCAATTAAAAAATAATCTGCTTAGACTAGTGGGAGATGAACTACTGGAGGTGATTTCTCTTTTTGAAAATATCTCTTTTACTCATGTTTATAGGTAATTAAATCAAGAAGCAGATAAGTTATCAAAAGAAGGTCAATAGGTTCTAGAAGGTTTCTTGCAAATGGAAGAGAACAAGGATGGAGTTTCTTCTTTCACCCACATATCATACCCCTAGTTCCTATGCTAGCTCTGGTTTGTATTGTGGGCCTGTTCATTTGATTAGAGCTTTATGGTAGTTTTTAACTGTTTCCTTTCTTTCTACTGGTTTCTTTTTCACTGATATCTATCCAAGTTTTGGACATGGAGGTTATTTGGATGATTAAGTATTGATATATAAGGATATTTATCCTTATTATCCCCATGCTATTTCGAAGATGGGTTTTTTCCTCTCCGATCTGCCCGACTGTAATTATATCTTGACTCCCAGTAATCTATTTTTATCTGGGTTTTTGTTTGTGCTAAGGCACCTGAGAAGTGTAATTTTCTTTCATTCTTGAAATAAAATTACGATTTTTTCTTGTAAAAATATATATATATATATATATATATATATATATATATATATATATATATATATATATATATATATATATATATATATATATATATATATATATTGTTAATATATTGTAATGCAGATTTTGGAAGACAACGCAACAGTTTGGACTTTGGCTCTTCTTCAAGAGATCCAAAGTTTAAACCATTGCGTCGACTCTCCCCCTTATGAGAGGTCATGGTGGGATGAGAATTCCCAGCCTTAAGATTTGGTCATAGGGGTTTCTCACACTAACCAAATATAATCTTATATATATATATATATATATATATTGGTAATGCATCCCTTAGAGACATCTTTGTCGTTGGACTGTTACCTAGGCTACACGAGGGAAAGAATGCCACCATTGTGTCCCTAGAAAGTGTGGCCCACAGTTTTACCACCCGTTGTGCTTCACCTTACTTCAACTAAAAAAATCTATTGTAATACCAATATGTAGTCATAGGTGGGACCTATTTCAATCCCATATAATCAATTAATAATATAATATATTACAAATAGGTTTGCATTTCACTTTAGTGGTTGAGTGGTTCATTATAATTATATATATAGATATACTTGTGAGTTATTTTTATTAATTTTAGATTATTATTGAAATTATAAAAAATGTTTGGGGGCAGCCTAATAGTTAAGGTTTTGGCCTCTCTTTGGAAGGTCCAAGGTTCAAACCGCGGTGTTGTAATTTCGTGTGGTTTTAGTTTTGGTTCTCGTGTACATCATAGATAATTACTCGTTTCAGCATGATGATGTACGTTGTGTTAACAAAAATAAAAAATAAATTATTTTAATTTAATTATTTTTATAAATATTATAATAAAGAACACTTGAAATGGCAATAGTTTAAACAAAAGGTAAAATGAAGCAAGTTCAATATCAGCGCCGTAATTTTAGAAAGGTGTTGTACACCATACATAAATAATATATTTTATTTCGTTGGAATTCAAAATATTTTTCAAAAACATCTCAAAACATTCATTCACCACAATAATATGCAAAAAAGAAGAATGAAAAAAAACGTATAAATGAAAAATAAGGAAAGAGATAAATGACATGATTTGAGAGAAGGAATAAGGGGTGGGTGTCTATAGGCACCCTCACAATATTTTCATATATCACACTATATTACAAATGATCAATCATTGGGGGTATTTATAGTGATACCAAAAACACCCAATGAGTAGTTAAGTTCAAGCCAACATTAACTTGAATTTGAGCTTAACTTATAATGATAAAATAATAATAAATTACACCATTTAATCAAGGTTATCTATAAAGGTGGATTAACCAATATTATTAAGGATGAATACATGAAGGTGCCCTTAGGCTTACACATAGATTTCCATAGGCTTACATAGAAGAATGCCCGTAAGCTTACATAGAAATATACTCGTAGGTTTACATAGAAAGATGCTTGTAGGCTTACATATAGAATGCCTGTAGGTTTACATCAAGATGCTTGAAGGTTTACATAGCACTTTCCCTTAGGCTACATCAAGAGCACCTATATGTACTTCATCATTGTTGACGTTGACATAATAAAATCAAATTACAAATATTTTAACACCCCCCATAATTTGAGCAAAGACGTCAAGAAGAGAAGATATTAGAGATGATATATCTCCTCCCATAATGAATGCTTGTATGGGCCAATGGATCTTGTTATCTTCTCTTGCCAAAGGTATGCGAACTAGATCTCTCCCAAACATGAAGTCCTAACTCCATATCTTGGATCAAGATGTTGAGCTTCCCATAAGAAGATCTTCAATATCAACTATGATTATCATAATCTATCCCCGAATCTCAAGAGAAGGTGGACGAATTATGAAGCAAGAAGTAGATATTTGAATAATCAAACCCGATGGCTTGAAAGGGCCTATATAAACAAGGCATACCTTATGTTGATCATCTAAAACCTACTCCTATCGTTACCCAAAATATTACCAATCACCACACTAACAAGTTATTGGATTTAGAGCAAACAAAGAGAAGGATAAACATAGAAATTTTGAAATCTCTCAAATATAATACAACCAAATCCTACACCAAGCTTAGTTATAGTTAGATGTTTGGTGCTCTATGAAGACATTAAACCTATTGTGCTAAAATAAATGAGAGAAAATGATATTTTAACATGTGACCTCCTTGTAGAGAAGGCTTTTAAATCATACATGATTTAGACACGAGGAAGATTATCATTTGTCACGTTGATGGACTATTGGAGTTAAAATAGCATTGGAAAAATCCCAAAGAAAACAGTAACAAGTCCTTGGACTAATATCACCAAATCATAGAGCTTGAAAACTATGCAATTTAAAAAACAAATGGGTTCAAAATGCTTCCATATGCAAAAGTTATAGCCTTCAAAATTTAGGGCATATTAGAGCAAAAAATTAAATAATAGATCTTAGAGAAAATTTTGGCCAACCAAAGACTACCACTTATCACCTCCATGTGACACTTATGTTGATGTCACTTAAAAATAAACTGTAATTGCCAAGATTTGGGCTAAGTCGACGATTGGATTTGAACTTGAGGCCTTGTTCTCATAATGCTAGAACCTGACCACTATGTCATTGGCTCAAACATGATAGAATAAAGGGATTGTTTATTTAAAATGCACCATAACACTTCACACAAACAAAAATGGTGTGCTTGAATTCAAACGTGAGAACTCCTTTAATGGATACACCTTGTTGTTGTACCAGTCACATAGATGTGTCTCAAAAGGGAAGGTCACTCCTCCTTAAGGTAGCGCTAAGGCTCAAGAATCATCCCCATACACCAAAAAATATTTATGACTTGAACTTCAGATCTTCTACTTAGGAGCCAATAGACTTATCATTACACCATAGCATTACCTTGAAAAAAAAGCTTGCTTCATTCTTTAATAAACAATATAAAAGCTTGAAAAAAGAATGCAAAAAATAGTTACCCCTACCAATAATGGACTACCACTACACTACACTACCTCCCACCGAGGTTTGAAAAAATACCAAAATTTTTAACTCACCTATGGACTTTTTTTAAGCCAAAAATCTACATGCCCCTTTGTGCCCTTTCCCCGTTGTGCAATGGAATATTTTATGCAATATTCAAAATTTTAAAAATTAAATTCCAAAGGGAAAATAGGTGTGTTTTTGGATGCAAAACAAACATTAAAATGATAAAATCTCCAAAAGTGCTAATGTGGGAACCCCCCAAAAATTTACAAAGAATCCAACATAACTAGTAGTTCACAATTTGCCCTATATAGACATTTTGTGCTATTAAGTGAAGTTCATTTTGGCTTTGATACCATGTTGGAATTCACAATATTTTTCAAAAATATTCCAAAACATTCATTCACCACAATCATATGCAAAAATAAGAAGAAACCCGAAATACAAGTATATATATGAAAAGTAAAGATTTAAATGACACAAGTTGAGAGAAGGAATAAGGGGTAGGTATTGTACGTACCCCCACAACATTTTCATATATCATATTATATTACAAATGATAAAATCATTGAAGGGTATTTATAGTGATACGAAGAAACTTAAATGAATAGTTCACCTCAAGTCAACTTGATCTTGACTTTGAAATTAACTTACAATAATAAAATAATAGTAAATTACACCCTTTAATCAAATTTATCCATAAATGTGGGTTAACCAATATCAATAGGGATGAATACATGAGGGCACCCTTAGTCTTACATGAAGATACACATAGGCTTACACATAGGTGCCCATAGGCTTACATAGAAGAATGCTCGTAGGCTTACATAAAAAATGCTCATAGGTTTACATCAAAATGCTCAAAGGTTTACATACCAGTTGTCTTTACACTACACTCGTAGGTACTTCATCGTTGTTTCCCTTGGCCTAATAATATCATATTACAAGTATTCTAGTGGGGTTACCAACACATTAAGAGAGAACATTTTTAGTTGGTTTGCCAATTTTGTAACTTGTAACTATGCAAAAATGACTTCTAAATGTATCCCACTTAGGTAGGGAGATCTCAAGATAATAGACATATTGTGTAGAGTGAGAATAGGATGGTTAAACTCACTAATAATGACTTTACTCGCTCTCCTCATTTTGGATAAATTGAGGATGTAGATAGAGAGGATCTCCTTTTTTTTAGGAGATTGTTGGGATGTGCAACCTACAAACTTGTTAGGAACCTACTATTAAAAATAAGCAAACTCACACAAAATACTGAAATTAAGCAGAAACTCATGCAATATCACAATATCACAATGCGGAAAAGTAAATGCAGAAATAAACACTCTCACAATAAGCATTGAATCACAGGCCTCTTCGAGGGGGCAACCTCCTTCAATATTTCATTCACTTGCAAAAAGATACATTCGTACATGGCTTCATAGCTTTTAAAGAAAAGACTTCATGCAACCCTAACCCTAAGCTCAAGAGTTGGCTTACATGCAAAATGCCACTCGAGCTAGAATCTTCTACCAAACATCGGTTACAATCTTGATAATGGTTACATGAAATGGCCCCACTTGTCTAGGTGCCTTACTTGCCACATACATTACAAAATATTACAAAATATCATTATAGATGGGATCCCCACGTTGGAAGTGGGTCATTACATAAGCAAATGAGAATTACAAAATAATGTTAGGATGGGGTCCTAACATGTCCTTCCCCTTCAAAAAGCTTTGTCCTCAAAGTTGGAGATGAGGAAATTGGTGTTGGAGCTACTGGAGAGACTCCCAGGTAGCATCTTCTAGCTATAGACCACACCACTGAACAAGGACCTCAGTAATGGCTCGGTTGCATAGGGTGCGAGTACGATGATCCAACAATTGTTCAGGCTCGAGCAAGATAGAACCTTCTTCATCCAATTCAGGAAGTGCAGATTGAACTTGTACCTGAGTGCCCACAACCTTCTTGAGAGAGGAGACATGAAAAATAGGATGGAGCTTGGATGTAGGCGAGAGGGCCAATTTGTAGGTCGTGGCACCAATCCGTTGTAAAACCTGGTAGGGCCCATAGTATTTGGTAGCAAGTTTTTGGCACCTACGAAGTTGAAGGGATGATTGTTTGTATGGCTACAAGCGAAGGAAAACCATATCACCCACATCAAAACTGCGCTCGAAACGATGTTGATCAGCTTGTTGGCGCATCCGATTTTGGGTCGCTTCCAAATTCATCTTCAGTTGATGGAGGACTTTGGCATGTTGGTTGAGTGTAGTGTCAACTACATGGACCTTAGAACTACTTGGAATGTAGGAGGAGGGCATGCATGGAGGTCTACCATAAACTGCTTCAAAAGGTGTGACCTTGGTCGTCGTGTGATAAGAAGTATTATACCACCACTCGGCCAAGGGAAGCCACTTCGCCCATTGTGTAGGGTGCTCAGAGGTAAAGCAACGAAGGTAGGTCTCCAAACATTTGTTGATAATCTCAGTCTGGCCATCCATTTGTGGATGGTAGGATGAACTCATCTTGAGTTGAGTTCCCTGCAACTTAAACAATTCTTGCCAAAAATTACTAGTGAATGTAGGGTCACGATCAGACACAATGGAGGTAGGCATGCCATGAAGGTGGAAGATAGAGTCAAGGAAAATTTGGGCAATGGTGGAGGTCATGTAAGGATGGGAGAGGGAACAAAAATGAGCATACTTTGAAAGACGATCCACTACCACAAAAATAATTGATTTACCATCTGACTTAGGTAACCCTTCAATAAAGTCCATTGAAATATCTGTCCAAACCTATTTGGGAATCGACAATGGCTGAAGAGTTCCTGGAGAATGCATTGTTTCACCTTTCATCCATTGACAAGTGTCACATGCAACCACAAAATTGTGTATGTCCTTCATACCCTTCTAATAAAAAGTACGCTTTAGCCTTTCCTATGTTTTAAGGAACCCTGAATGGCCTGCCATGGGGGAAGCATGCATTTCCTTCATGAGAAGGTCCCTGAGGGAAGATGTGCGAGGAACCACAAGGAGCTGATGGTAGCGTAAATCTTGTCCATCCCATGTATAGCAAGGACATGAGGTAGGATCCGTTTGAAGGGAAACAACCATAGTTTGCAAATCTGAATCTTGAAGCACCTCCTCACGGAGAGAATTTATCCATTGAGGAATGGGAGAGGAAATGGCACATAACATATTGTGAGCCTCAAATTGATGAGAGAGGGCATCGACCACAATGTTCTCTTTGCCCTTTTTATAGGTAATATCATAATCATAACCCATAAGCTTAGAAACCCACTTCTGTTGTTCAGGGGTAGCAACCCGTTGCTCTAAGAAATATTTGAGACTTTGATGATCTGTTTTAATAGAAAAATGATGCCCAATGAGATAAGGTCACCAATGAGTGATTGCATGCAAAATGGCAAGCATTTCCTTGGCATAAGTGGATTTTCCTAGATTGCGACTAGAAAGTGCTTTACTAGTGAAAGCCAAGGGTCGTCCTTCCTGCATCAATACTGCGCCAATACCATTTCCTGAAGCATCGCTTTCAATTACAAAAGGCTTAGAGAAATCAGGCATTGCTAAGACCGACATTGTTGTCATTGCATGCTTCAAATCAAGGAAAGCTTGTTCAGCTGGACCCGACCAAGTAAAGGAATCCTTTTTCAACATGGATGTTAAGGGAGCAACAATTTTTCCATAATTGCAGATAAATTTGCGGTAATAGCCAGTAAGTCCCAAAAATCCACGAAGACCCTTGAGAGTGCGAGGTTTCGACCACTCTTGAACTACCTGAATCTTTCTAGGGTCAACTTTAACACCATCTTTGGAGACGATGTGTCCCAAATATTCCACTTTCATCAACCCAAAAGAACACTTGGACCGTTTAGCATAAAGTTGATGTTGTGCCAACAGTTGTAAGGTTTGATCCACATGGACGAGGTGCTCTTCCCAAGAGCGACTATAAACCAAAATGTCATCAAAGAAAACCAGAATGAATTTACGAAGAAATGGATGAAAAATGTTGTTCATGAGACTTTGGAATGTGGAAGGTGCATTGGTCAAGCCAAATGGCATTACCAAGAACTCATAATGGCCCTCATGAGTATGGAATGCGGTTTTGGGAATATCTTCTTCCTTGAGCCGGATCTGATGGTACCCAGAACGAAGATCTAATTTAGAGAAAAACATAGTCCCATGCAACTCATCCAACAATTCATCCACTACTGGAATAGGAAACTTATCCTTAATGGTGAGCTTATTGAGCTCACGAAAATCAATACATAATCGCCATGAACCATCTTTCTTTCTCACTAATAAGACAGGCGAAGAGTATGGGCTGTTACTGGGGCGAATGACTCCAGCTTTTAACAATTCTTGCACTAACTTCTCAATCTCTGACTTAAGAGCATGAGGGTATCGGTATGGCCTAATGTTAGGCGGTACACTACCAGGGACCAATGGGATGGCATGATCATGGGAGCGACGTGGTGGCAATTCGGTTGGTTCAACAAAGACTGCATTGTGCTTTGTCAAAACAAGTTGCAAATCTTCTGGAATTTGATCCACTTCTGTAGTAGGTGGCTGGATGGAAAATATTTGTGCAATGACCCCACGAGATGATTTTTTTAACTTCTCCATACGATTGGAACTGATAATCTGAGGAGGCCCTACTTTTGAACCATGAAGAGTGTATGACTGTCCATTCTGTGAAAACTACATCCATAGTTCTGCAAAGTTCCATGAGATGGTGCCCAAGGTACCCAACCACTGAGCTCCTAACACAATATCACATCCCCCTAATTGAAGGGTAAACATATCTTGTTTGAGCTCGTAATTCCCAATTTTCAATTTGACATTACGACATTTACCTTTACAAGGTAAGGTCCCTCCATTTGCCACCATGACCTCAAAGGAATTGCATGTGTGTATGTAACAATTGGCCTGTTTGGCAATTCGAGGATCAATAAAGTTGTGTGTGCTACCTGAATCAATAAGGATTGTAAGGCATTGGCCTTTGAAGAAACCCACAACTTTCATAGTTTGTGGAGTAGTAATCCCTGCAAGAGCGTGGACCAAAATTTTTGCCTGAGGTTCTTCATGTGTTTCCTCTTCATGTTGAGATTGTGCTTCGGTTGTGTCTTCTTCATCATCACTATGGTCACTGCTGGTGGGGTCCTCTACATCTATTAGGAACAACTTCTTTTGGGCACACCTATGCCCCTTGAAATATTTTTCATCACAATTATAACACAACCCTTGGGCTCGTCGAGCATCCATTTCCTCGGTGGTCAAGCGCTTTGAAGGGATAGATTTATTTTCATGATTGCTTGTAAACCTGGGAGGAAAAGAGGGTTTGGTTGGTTGAAATTTAGATGTCCTCCTTTGAGCTGCAAATTTGGATTCGGCCAACCGTGCTAGGCTTATGGCTTGCATCATTATTTTTAGATTAAACATCTTAACCTCAGCTTGAAGATCATCCCTTAAGCCACTGATGAAACAACTCATAAAAAACCCTTCATTCAACCCCTTGGTCTTGTTAGCTAATTTTTCAAATTGGGCCTGGTAGTCTCGAACTGTAGAAGTTTGTCTCAACTTGGTCAAAGCTCCTTGGAAATCATCATACGTGCTAGGGCCAAAGCGAGTAAGTAGTTGTGATTCAAAATCTTCCCAAGAAGGGTCAGTAGTAACAGTTTGGCGAAACCATTGGTACCACTACAAAGCTTCTAATTCAAGATTAAAAGAAGCCATCTTGATCCAATAAAATTTAGGGACATTGTGGAGTTGGAAGAATTGATCAATACGACATAACCATCCCTCTACATCTTTCCCATTGAACTTTGGAAAGTCCAGCTTAGGCATCTTGAAAGTGGTATCATGGTCCAAGTGAAAACTATCATGTTCCTTATGGGGTCCTTTTACTCGCCCTGACTGTTCAGTCTCAGGATATTCAAAAACCTGAGGACCGGTTTGAAGCTTGGATTCCACCTCTAGAATTTGTTCAAGTATATCTGTTTTGGAGGAAATGTACTCTTTTCTAAAATTTTGGATATTTGCCTTGATTGATTGATTGTCTTGAATAATGGATTGGAGTTGTTTTGTGATGGTGTCCAATGTTGTGGCTTGTTCCATATTTTCTTGGTGTCCACGAGTACCAACAGCCATTTTGGTCGGGTTGGGTTGACTACCAGTGACTTACTAAAAATAGAAATGTGATTTCAGGGGTTACTATTTTTAGTATTTTTATTTTGGAATTAGGTTGAAAAACTTATTTTAGGATAGGGACCACTTCGATGACCACTCGATCTGAGTGCTCAGTGAGGAGATATACTGACTTCTTTGACTTTTTGTGATCACCTGGTTGGCGCAAGTCGATGTCGGGGTAATTTCTTCAACTTGGACTTAAAAATTCATAGATGGGTCCTTGAGGATCTTTGGTGTAGAATAAGGAGCTGCTTCTAGTCCCCAAAATTTTGGGCCAAATTGACTAACCGTTGAAAAGTTATGGCCATAACAAGAAAAATAAAAAATTGCCAATTTTGGGAAATCGATGCAAAATTTGACCAGGAGCTGCCAAGGACAATTCTGTCTAAAATGGAATGTAGAGTTGTCTGGTAAATTTTGGAGTCAATCTGAGCTCTGAGTGAAGAGATATCCCTGTTTGAGTAAAAATTCAATGTTTTTACACTTCAAAGATTGGATTTAAAAATTGGGTATTGTGTCGATTGTCTCTGCCCTGTCTGTTCTGACTACTGACCACTCCTATCACTGTCCTATCTCTGTCCCTGTCACCTGTACTATGATTACTAACACTGTTCAGACACTAACCCTGGATTCTCTGTACTTTATGGTTACTAACACTGTCTATTTTGTTTCTGTGACTGACAACCCTATAATTTCTGATTGTTACTAACGACTGTTTGAACGATTGTTAATGATTGTTACTGCGACTGACCATTATTATTGCCACTGAAATATTTTTTATTATCACAGACACTTGCCAACTTTGTCCAGATTGTTTGGTGCATGCAGTTGTTTGTTCTCGTGATAGGGAAGTCTTCTCCGTATGCTCACTTTTGTGGGAAAGAAAATTGCAGGTTCAACAGACAGAAGGCTTTGTTTTTGCAGGTTGAAGATTTTTGTTTGGACAGAACCAAGGTGCGCTAGGCAAGGGAGTATGTAATACCCATAGGCCCTCTGTTATACCGCAGTGACGAACAATAGTGCTCGGACCAATATTTCAGGCCACTACCCAAGGAGGATTCCACACATACCCTTGAGCACACTATCTACCTCTCTAACAGTATGGGAGGGTAATCGTCCGGGATGTTGTGTCCCATGGACTATGGATAATACAAGGCCAAAAAGCTTCCTATTGGATAAAATTTTGTTCAAGCCTAGATGGTCTCCCGATACACCCGAAGATGCGTGGGAGCTCAATTCCGTGCGCGAGTGTTGTCTGAGGCCTGGGTATTGGAGCCTGATCACCCCTCACTTCACTAGACGCTTTATGGGCTATCTAGCTTAGCCAATAATGACAACTCCTTCACGATATTTTAAAACCCTCGGCATAAGGTTTCTAGCCTACTCAACTACTGTAAAAAAAAGACTGTATTTTTGTTTTTTCTGGTTTTTGCTATTTTTTTAAATAAAGGAAAACATAAATGAAAAACACAGGAAAATTATACCTAACAAGAGAAAATGGATGGGCAAGAATTGTCACAGTCGCAGCAGAACTCGGCCCTGGAAAGCGCTCTGATACCACTTGTTAGGAACCTACTATTAAAAATAAGCAAACTCACACAAAATACTGAAATTAAGCAGAAACTCATGCAATATCACAATGTGAAAAGTAAATGCAGAAATAAACACTCTCACAATAAGCACTGAATCGCAGGCCTCTTCGAGGGGGCAACCTCCTTCAATATTTCATTCACTTGCAAAAAGATACATTCGTACATGGCTTCATAGCTTTTAAAGAAAATACTTCATGCAACCCTAACCCTAAGCTCAAGAGTTGGCTTACATGCAAAATGCCACTCGAGCTAGAATCTTCTACCAAACATCGGTTACAATCTTGATAACGGTTACATGAAATGGCCCCACTTGTCTAGGCGCCTTACTTGCCACATACATTACAAAATATTACAAAATATCATTATAGATGGGATCCCCACGTTGGAAGTGGGTCATTAAATAAGCAAATGAGAATTACAAAATAATGTTAGGATGGGGTCCTAACACAAACTAATAACCCGCAGTTAGTGGTTTCCAAGTTTGCCTCTAGCCTATATAAATAAGCATTAGATGAGTGGTTTGGGTATTCTTAGTCATCCTTATTTTGGAGCATTACAAGTTGGAATTGGAGACAAGTTGTTGGATTCTTCATATGTGTAGAAGATTGCATGTGTATGGTTATGTTGTTGGATTGTCTTTTGTATGTTGAAGCCTGAAAATCTTCTAAAAATAGTTAAATCTCTAAAGTGTATTGTAACCAATTTGTTGTTGATTATACATTAAGACTCTTTCCTTTCTAGGTTTTTCCCCTCCATGGGTTTTCTCAAGGTATATCTTGTGTTTTTCTCTTTTTCTATATTCTAAATTTCTTTCAAGTTTTAATACTCTTCTATAATAATTTTAGATTTAGTTAACTAGCATAACTTTCCTAAATGGACTAAATAGAAAATTGTTGCTTTTTGGTGCATTATTTCCTTTCATATGATACTATTTGTATTGCAAAATATGAATTAAACCAATGTAATAACAAAACAATGTTCTAAAAAATAAACAAAAACTAAAATGAAATTTTTTTATCACAAATTTGTAAATATTAAAATATAACTATGCAATTAATTAATAATGTTGTCTCAATCTAATTCATGTAGGTTTATTTTGGAACGGAGAGTTCAAAATTACATTCAAAATAACTTGTAATGACCTTCCAATTTACTAGAATGCTGATTTGTTTTTGTTTTTTTTTTTTTGAGTTGTCACCAAAAATGAGTGCTAACATGGTTAAAGGGGAAAAACTAGAATTTAGTGTTCTAAGGTGAAAATTAAACTTAATATGTATATAGACAATAGTTATATAATATGAAGTTTTGTTTGATATGGAATTGAAAGAATTGTTTATCTAAATTGAATACAAACTTGATGCTTTTAGACAAAGGCATTAACATAGTTCTTGAATGGCCACATATTTGCAAGCATCAACAATACAACGAAGTCGATATCTTTATCCAATGTATCATGAAGAAATATTTAAATGGAAAGTGATGGTCTAGAAGCATGATAATATACCTTGGCAAAATACCACTATAATGCAATTATTATACAACACGGAAGGGGTTGTTGCAACCCATATAACTAAATTTTTAAAACAAGCATTATTCCTAATATACAAAATTTAGTATTAATATACAAATAAAAGGTGATTCCTCTTTTTGTTAAATCAAGATTTTTAACATTAATATTCTTTTCCAAAATCATTTGATACAAATTGTATATATGGGGTGAAAAATGTTATTTAATACAAACCAGATTAAAACCAAATTTTATATGACACTTGCATTGAAAATGTTAAAAAGTGCACATAAAAATTGCTTCACAAGTTGCCTTAGATGGTATAGAAGTATGATAATATACTTTGGCAAAATACCAACACAATGCAATTATGATACAACACAGAAGGGGTTGTTGCAACCCCAAACCAATTTTTTAAAACAATTGGTTCCTAACATACAAAATTTAATATTAATATACAAATAAAAGGTGATTACTCTTTTTGTTAAATCAAGATTTTTAACATTAATATTCTTTTCCAAAATCATTTGACACAAATTGTATAAATTGGGTGAAAAAATGTTACTTGATACAAACTAGATTAAAACCAGATTTTATATAACACTTGCATTGAAAATGTTAAAAAGTGCACATAAAAATTGCTTCACAAGCTGCCTTAATGTAAAGCTTCCATGTACATGCCTGGTTTTCAAATTTGGTGGCCAATCAATTCATCTTTGCCATTGATGCCTTGTTTATATGCTTAACATTACTAGAATGAGAAATATTATGCCAAATTTTTACACACAAAGACCTACAGATGTCTGGATTAACATATCAAGAACTGTTTGCAGCTCAATATAAAAGTTAGTACCAAACTAACATGAAAGTGATCAGAAAATGTCTAATTATTCCTCAATGATTATTGAAATAAAATAAAATTACTCTTAAAAGGAAGTGTCCATGCACCAAAAAAAAGGATTCAGTCAATTTTGGAACACACTAGGATCATCTTGCAATTGAAACAGAAAGATTAAAAAATATCAATTAAGAAGAATCTTTACTTTGCATGCAAAAATAAGGATGAGAAATATGGGTACAAACAGCTAAGACAAAAGCGCATGTTAAAACATGACAATTTGAGCAGCTTATGCAACTTTACAAGTTTCCCATTTAAAAAAGTGAACACAGATAAGTCTTACATGGCTTGTAACAGTTACCTTTTTCGTCCACAGATATCAGAGTCTCCTTAGACAAAATGAAAAAATATTTCATTTCATTTCATATGGGACCAAGCCCATCCAGTTTTGAACTTGAGTCTTTACTCTTTAGTGGAACAACTGAGAGTCCAATTAAATTCATTCCTTTTCCTAAGTGAAAATAAAAAGAAATATGGTAAGAACTTGAGACCATTGAAAATTACTATGGCACCAAATTTGCAAAAATTCAAATACAAGACTTTTTTATAAATGAGTACACATTCAAATCCAGTTTTATGTACATAAATTGAAAAATCTTCCTTTGACATCAATCTTCTTCGCACTAATATAAAGTACATGGAATGCAAAATACAATGAACACTGATCTAATGGCAAGAGAAACTGATATACACAAGGCATCTAGCAAATCAAAGCAAAGCTTAGTTTTAGAAATCTCAATACTAGTTTTCTTTCATATTCTGCAGCAGAAGATATCTTATTTAGATTGAAGGTCTTCTACCTGTTAAGGACACATTGTCCAATTGAAATGTGCTTATTAAATTACTCATTTTGAAATTCAACATCCAAATGCATTGACAATTCCTAAGAAATTGCATATTAGGATATGACCTAAGTATAGATTCAGCTAAATGCCATATTACAGCCACTTTTGTTGTAATATGTGGTGTTTAGCTTCACTTAAGGCCACGACCAATTTTGTTGGAAATCCGAAATTGTGATACTGAGAAAACAAGAATAAGACAAAAATCAGAACACGATAGAATTGGAATTGCAAGTGAAAATTAAACAAAAAAATTCTCACCCAGATTTGGAGAGAATGTGAAACACCAAGAGTCTCTTGAAACAACCAAGAGACATCCCACTATATGCATATAAATATAGGGCATTGTATTTAAGTAGAACGTACAAATTTGAAGATTGATGAAGTACTTTTTGGAGGGGTTTTCTGCAATTTCTTTTTCTATTCATTTTCTTCTTTTTTATGCTATGTTAATCTCCGTTTACCACCACATCTCACATATTGGTATCATATGCTAGATAGTGGGAAAATGAAACCATATTCTTTAGAGGACAAGCAGCCTGATAGGAGACATAAGAAGGTAGGATTCAACCTACAGAAAAGAACTGAACAAGACCCCATGGAGAAACTGGCTAATCAGATGACAGAAATGTTCAATACAATTAACAATAGGTTAGCCAGAATAGAAAGAAATAAAGAGAGCAATGGTGAGACTTCTCGCCCTCAAGTTGACAGACAACAAGGAGACAACAGGCCACCTTTCAGGAGAAATTTTAACTGGAACTGGAGTAACAACAATGCTGAAGAAGAGAACAGAAATAGAAATAATGGAAATGGTTGGAGAAAGAGGGAAACGGAAAAGGACCAGGACTCAGTTCCTAATCCCATACCCACCGTCAACCTAGCAGAAACTTTTCCCTATGAGACTAGAGAATTGGAGAGAATCAGGATTTGATTCTCTTTAACCAAAGAATTCAGAATTCAAGTTTGTGGAGGAAAACTTCATACATTATTGTTGTAGTTGTCATGGCTCATGGTAATGCTTCACTACATGCCAAAATTTGAAGGAGAAAATTATGGTTATTGGTGCATAAAGATAAGGATTTTTCTGAGTGTTGTGAAACATGGATGTAAGGAACAGATTAGAGTATTTTACCAGCTGCCATGGAAAACAAATATTATGGAGGAAGCACAAAGAAAAGTGGCTTTGTATCACATACAAGCCAAAATTGCAGGTGTCAAAACTGCCAAAGGAGCTCAGGACATGTTGAAGACAGCCTATCAAGGATTTGCTCAAGTGAAATAATTGAAGTTACAGACGTTGAAAATTAAATATGAAAATCTGAGAATGAAGGAAAATGAGAATGCTGGAGGGTATTGTGTAAGGGTGCATGACATTATCCACAAAATGGATATCTATGGTGAAGAACCACACAAAGAGATCAAAAAGATGTTGAGAACACCGACATTAAAGAGGTCCAATTGTGCAATAATTACTGAAGAAAGTAAAAATTTGAAGAAGTTGTAGTTTAATGAATCAGTGGGATCACTTGTGTCGCGTAAAGAAAACATTTAACATAGTGAAGAAGAAAACATGGAGTAGAGTGTCAAACAACAATAGGGCTAGCTCAAGCTCCAATTCCCAAGGTCAAAGAGGAGAGTAACAAAATAAGAATTCTACAAGAGGAAGAGGCCATGGTAGAAGAAAAGGCTATGAGGTAGAGGCAGATTTGTGGATAAGAGGAAAGTTCAACCGTCAACGTTACTATTGCAAGAGGTATGGCCACTACAAAAGCGAATATAGAATAAAGGCAGGCAATGAAGGAGGAAAAAAGGCAAACTTTTCACATGAAGAAGGTGAGAGCTCAAAAAATAAGTTTTTGTCATGTAATATTGCAGAATATTCAACTAAATAGTCTTGGTACATAGATTCCGGTCCTTCAAATAATATGACTGGTAATAAGGAGTTGTTTGTGGAGTTGGTCGACTCATACAAGAGCAACATGAAATTTGAAGAGAACAATGTGTTGGAGGTGGAAGGAAAAGGAACCTTACAAATTGACACAAAAGATGGAAAGAAAAATATCCAAAATGCTTACCCGACTTGAAGCACAATTTGATGAGTGGGGCAGATTGTAGAGAAAAATTACAAAGTGGTGAGAATCAGGAGTGCATCATCTATGACAAAGCAAATGGGAACCAAACAGTGGCTAGTGTACTATGACAAAGACCAAAAAGTTCCTTTGAAGCTCCAAGGAGAAAAGGGCAGTTTGTGTCATACAGCCATTGAGGACAATGGCCGGTATGGCACCAAAGGGATGATCTCCTGAATTTTCTAAGCTTGTATTTGTTGAATGCTAAAGGAATGGTCCATGGATTGTCTTGTGTAGAAGCAAGAAGTGTAGCATGTGAAGGTTGCACAATGCAAAAACATTATAGAGAAGGCTTTCGAAGAGGAAGAGAATGGAGAGTATCATATCCATTGCAGCTGATTCACCTAGATATATGTGGTCCAATGCACACACCAAGTGTTGGTAAATCCTTCTACTTTATCACTTTCATTGATGATCATACTAGAAAACTTGGGTATATTTTTTGAGAATAAGACAGATGCTTTTGAAGTATTCAAGAGCTTCAAAGCCACAAAGAATGAAAGTGGACATAGAATTAAAACACTAAGGACTGGTCATAGTGGTGAGTATTGTTCCAAAAAATTCAATCAATATGTGATGAGCACGCGATGAGAAGAAAATTGATGGCAGTCTATACACCTCAACAAAACGGAGCACCAGAAAGGAAGAATAGGACGATCATGGAGATTGTAGAAATAGAATACAACATACTGCAACACAATTCCATTACGACTTAAATCAAAAAATACAATGTGAATAACTTACAATTAAAATGCATACACTACGCACACAACATATATTAGACTACCCGGCAATGCAGTTCAGACGACTCCACACAGCATTCAAAAGGCCCAGCTACGTAGTATAGACGGCCTGGCAAAGCAGTTCAGACGGCCCAACAAAGCAGTTCAGACGGCCCGGCAAAGCATTAGACGGCTTGCCTTCAGTTTTGATGGCCTGGCAACTGCACTGTACAGTTTGGCAACTATGTTGTATGGCCTAGTAACTGCACTATATGTTGGATCAGAATAGATATGATAAACTTTATTCAATATCAATCAAATTTTATACATCATCAAAGGCTAAGATTAACCTATAACAATCAAGCATCTAATCTGATTTACATAACAACCATCTAACTATAGCTCACCAAAAATATCAATGTAAGCTTTAAAACAATATTATCTTCTAGAATAATATCAACATAGGCTTCTAGATAAAACTAAACAATGTAATATCTAATTTATCCTAAACCACTATATGGCCTTGCACAAGTATCTCACGCATACATGCCTGTTTACAACCAAATTTTACTACCATGTGCAATGCTAACCTTTTCTTCCATGCCAACAACACACACAAATGAGGGAAGGGTCTTATTTATACAACTAAGGAGGTAGTTACATCCTCCAACTTACTAACCACCCGACACCTCATCATTTTCTTAAATTACATTTGACATGCATTGACTTACATTTACATTTGATTTCGTGACTTGTACTTTATAACTAATGACTTACCCGTATAGAACTAATACCTCACTTAACATTACACATTGTCACATACAATATTACATCATGACTTTATAACATCAAATATATCAAAACTCTTAATGTGTGCGTACTTGACTTCCAACACACTTATTCATTGATTATGCAGACATATCAATTTGCCTACCTACATCTATCACCTCCTCTAAACTTGTCGGCATCCTCAACAACACATGAGCTGAACACTAGGGATAAAAGCAATGAATACCATACAAGAATCTGCTGTCACGCTTCTTCCACTTCCTCCTATTCTAAACATTTTCTACAACTAACTTCACTTCAAACTCCTCCCAACAATACATTGTTTTGTGATTGCTCACTCCACTTTCTACAATTAGTCATATCATCAACATGATCAACATGACCAACATGACGGGCAATGCTTGTCGCCACCTCTGTGGGGGGTTAAGACAGCGGGATCCCCCTTATAGGGTCAAGGGACAACACCCTCGCAGGGTTAAAGGCAATGCACCGAAACCTCAACGCCAAAACCATTGAAACCCTTGCTACTTGAACTGAATTTTTCTCCTCGTCTGCATTTTGGTAGTCTTCACTCAACCTACTTAAACAACTTCCCCTCAACTCCCAATGACTTCTCTCTTGCTCCAAATGACTACTACTGGGCCTCTAACGGCCCAACCTTAGTCTCTGACAAACATCCCTTGGTCTCAGATGGCTCACTTCCTAGCCTAGACAACCCACCTCCTAAGTTAGACAGCCCTAGGCTAGACAACCTACTTTCTGTATCAAACGGACAGATTCTGGACGACATGCTTCCATTGAGCCCAACTCCGTACGGCTTGCTTCCAAATGATCCTGACTCAAACGGTTCAACTCCATAGGCTTGCTTCTGGACGGCCCTGCTCCATACAACCTACTTCCAAACAACCCTATCTCAAACGACCCAACTCCATATGACCTACTCTTTTGCTCAAACAACCCATTCAAACTTTCATACAATCTTCTTTTAAATCCAAACTGTTCATACCACACACTCTTCCAATTAGATGAACTCCTTGCCTCAAACTTTGTGTTGCTTCATTCTCTTCCTCAAACGACTACATGATCTCCATACGGCACGGCATCATCTTCCTCCCAAACTTGGGCTGCAAATAGCCCTGCATGACTACCAAACGGTCATAATCTATCTTTGAACGGCTCAAGGTGTTTGTCTAACAACCTAGGGGCAGTCTAAGGATCAAACGACTTCCTCATATGACCTAGGTAGGGTCCAGACAACCCCCCCCCCCTTGGGACAAAAGGCTCCAAAATCGCTCGGGACCTATTGTCCCCGCTAGATGGCGAGGGTGCCAACTTAAAAGACCTAGGCTTAGACAACTTATGCTTTGTTTACTGAGGCTTGGGTCCAGACTATCCAAGTCCAGATGGCCAAACGACCCTAGCAAATAGCCAGATGGCAAACAATCTCTCTCTTCGCCATTTGTATCATTCACTCTATCTATATCACTCCGCCGTCTATATCAACCACTTGTGCAGCTTCAACTATTTGCTCTATCTCTGCCTCTTCAATTGTAATCAAGTTCACCTCCTTTGCTTCCCGGCTAGGGTTGTGACTCTTCTCCGATGCTTTGAACTCTCTACACATCACTAGTTCATCTCGACTTGCAACACTTTGACATTCACGTGTGAAATGCCCCCACAAATGGCATTGCCAACATTGCACAATGGGTTTGCAGTCAGTATCATACTCAATTCTATGTCTTCTAGTTCTCTGGAAGTTGTCACAAACCGCATCACAAGTGGCATCCCCCCTTGTTACAATCTCCCTTTATGTTGCATATTCTTGTGCAATAATCTTGCACTCTGAGTCACACTCATCCTCAGAGTCATCGTTCTTCTCTTCAGAGTCACTTCATTAACTTCTCAACCCCAACACTTGGACGATGAACTACTCTCATTCTCAAAATCATCACTCTCATTGTCAGAGTCACTCTCAACATCAAAATTACTTTCATCTTTAGGGTCACTCTCATCCGCATTAACATGACCCCAACACTTAAATGATGTTTTTGCATCACTTTCCAAGTTCAAGGCTCGCTCCAAGGCCTTTTGATATGATGTCGGAGGGACCACTTTCATCTTCTTTCGATACGTAGGAAGAAGTGCCTCTACAAACAACCTCTCCTTCAATGCATCTAATGGATCTTCCTCCAGATGGGTAAACAACCCACTCAACATCCATTGTACGAACGAATAGGCTCTTTCTCACCTTGTTTCATTCTGTAAATTTCAGCAATGACCTTATCGTCATTATAGAACAACCAAAATTCCTTCACGAATGCTTCACGCAACTCTCCCATGTCTAGTACTTGTCCTCTAGCAATCTCATGTACCAGCCCAGTGTGATTCCATGAAATGTCGCAGGGAATAACCTCCTCCAATATGATAGCTTTTGAAGCTAGATACTTAATGAGAAATCAACCACAAGATATAAAGTGAGCATTGCACTACTGAATATATGACAATGGCAATATACTAAGCATATAAAACTCATTAGAAACTTTTGTAACTACTCATAAAACTGCCATTAATGAAATCTCACGAAAATAGTACATAGAATGGAGGTCTGCTATTGCATGCTATGAGGAATTCATGCTTTGTTTTTATTACAATGCTTTGTCACAAATGTATAATAGTATGTGACTCTTCACTTTCCTACTTTAAGCACACATGTGCATTATGCATGATGGACACTTGTGCACATGCACACCTAACTGAAGACACTTGCGCATTTCTTGCACATTATTACATTACAAAAAGTAAATACTCACACTCTAATCTAATCCTAATCTAAAGATGTACCCAAGATGATACATTAGCATGTACCAAATAATGTAATATTCTCTAACACAATCTACCTCATTATTTTGCCCATTTGCTTTCCACATCATGAGCCAGATTTTCCAATGCCTGCCTGGGTCTTTTAATTCTCCTTTATGAGACATTGGACACACACATGATATGCCAAAATTGGTCTTTGTTTTGATAGTGTAATGGCCCTTCTTGGCAGGACTTGTTCTTGATTCTTGATTTATGTATTGATGTTTGGATATCAAATGCATAATCTCATTTTATGTTATTAAGATAGTTGCACTTTATGCTTTGATTATATTACTTTTGGAATATGGTATTGTTGATGAAATTTGTGATTGCAAGACTAGGTACTCTCACGGATGGATTAGTATGGGACAACCACCAAAGTTGAGAGAAAAAGGGAAATGATGGATGAAATTCTCTGTTAGGAGGTGAAGTCACTATGCAGGATTTTAGCCAACAGAGGTTGATGCTAGACATCTAGGCAGCAGACGTCTAGGCAGCACTTCTAGACGTCTACGCAGCACTGCTAGACATTTAGGCAGCACTACTAGACGTCTAGGCTGCTAGACGTCTACGCAGCACTACTAGACGTCTAGGTAGCACTGCTAGACGTCTAGGTAGCACTGCTAGACGTCTAGGCTGCTAAATGTCTAGGTAGCACTGCTAGACATCTAGGCAGCAGACGTCTAGGCAGCAGTTTGTGCCAGACATCTGGATGCGGAAGACGAACAATTTCAGACGCTTTTCCTTGGGAGTGGAAACAAACAGTTTTTCGGAGGCTTCCTTTGGGAGAGGAAACGAATAGTTTCGGTGTCTTCCTTTTCTGCTCTATAAAAGGGGAATGATCCCTTGGATGTGTATGAAGTTGAGAATGTAAAGTTTGCTGAAATAAATAAAAAGAAGAAGTTGCCTTTGCCCCGTGATTTTTTTGCACATTGCATGTTTCCACGTAAAATCTTTGTGTTACTTGTGTTGCGGTTTTGTTCTCTGTTATTGTGTTTTCTACTTGAAGGTATAAAATCTGAAAAATTTACTAACATCTAGTATCAGAGCCTAAGGTTTTGTGCGAGTGGGAGCTGAAAAATTACAGGAGGTGTAACCAAGTTCGAGATTGAGAAATTTGATGGCACGAACTTCGCTCTATGGAAGAAGGTGGAGGATTTGCTGGTTCAGAATGACCAAGCTCTAGCCTTGAAAGGGGCCGCGAGTAAACCAAGCAACATGAAAGATGAGTGGGCAACGCTAGACAGGAAGGCGGTCTCTACAATCCGTCTCTGCCTAGCAAACTCTGTCTTGTTCAATGTAGCTATAGGGAAGACCACGAAAGCCCTTTGGCAAAAGCTTGAAAAGTAGTATGAAACAAAATCAGCAACAAATAAGGTTTTTCTGAAAAAACAGCTTTATAGCTTGAGGATGAAAGAAAGTTCATCCGTGGCAAATCATTCGAACGAGTTTAATACTCTTATCAGTAAATTGGTTTCAGTCAGTGTGAAGATGGAGGATGAGGACAGAGTTGTCACCCTACGTTGTTCTCTCCCGGACACCTGGGATCATATGGTGATGACCATCAATAATGCATCATCGGGAACTCTAAAATTTGATGATGTGGTAGTTGCTTTGTTGGCAGAAGAGTTGAGGCGAAAAACATCTCTAGAACCCTCAACCAATGAAGCCCTATCTGTTAGAGGTCGATCTTTCGAGAGGAGTAAACAAGGTAGATCACGGTCCAGATCAAAGTCTAAAGGATGCAAGCAGAAAGGGAAGTGTTGGCATTGTGGGAAGCCAGGACACTCAAAGGAGGACTGTTGGCAATTAAAGAATGGTGAAAAGCAAATTCAGCCATCACTGAGGCTAGTAAAGCAGATTCAAGAGAGACGGCAACATGTCAAGCTTTTTGTATCAGTAACAGCAGATCTGTCTTATATACTTGGGTTTTGGACTCAGGTGCATCTTTCCACGTCTCCCCACAAAGACTGGTTTGACAAATATCAACCATACTATGGTGATATGGTCTATTTGGGTGATGATCACCCTTTAGAAATTGTGGGAAGAGGGGACATAAGGATCAGGCTGAACGATGGTAGAGAAAGGATGTTATGTGATGTGCGACATGTGCCCGATTTGCGGAAGAATTTGCTCTCAATCAAGATGATGGATAAGCTAGGGTATTCTGTCATTTTCGGTAACAACTACTACAAAATTACCAGAGGAGCTCTTGTAGTATCAAAGGGAGAATATTATAGGACCCTATATCGTTTATGCGGTGAAACGGTGACAAACCATGCAGTAGCAGCAACTTCTTTTCAGGATGCAGTAATGCTATGGCATCAACGCCTAGGTCATATAAGTGAAAAAGGTCTGAAAATTCTGCATTACAGAGGTATGCTTTCGGGGATTAAGTCTTGCAATTTAGACTTGTGTGAACACTGTATTTTTGGTAAACAAAAGAGGGTTCGGTTTACAGCAAGCCTTGGTAAGAGTTCTGATTTTCTGCAACTTATACGTTCGGATATATTTGGACTAGTCCCCACTCAGTCTTTAAATGGTGCCATCTATTTTCTAAATTTTATAGATGATTATTCTAGGAGAGTGTGGGTTTATTTTCTGAAGAAGTCGGAAGCTTTGCAGAAATTTAAAGAGTTCAAAGCACAAGTAGAGAAGAGTTTGGGCAAGTCGATTTTATGTCTCAAGTCAAATAATGGGGGTGAATATTGCTCCAAGGAATTTGATAAATTTTGTACACAGGAAGGTATTATGCACCAGAAGACTGTACCATATACTCCACAGCAAAATGGTGTGGCTGAGCAGATGAATCGCACAATCATGGAACGTGCAAGAAGCATGCTCAACACATCCATGTTGGATAAAAGGTTCTAGGCAGAGGCTGTTAATACAGTTGTTTATCTTATTAACAGGTCACCTACAATTGCATTGGATGGACAAATTCTGGAGGAGGTTTGGTGTTGTAAGCCAGTTGATTACTCTCATTTGCGTACCTTTGGCTGCGATGCATTTGCCTATGTACCAAAAGAAAAAAGGTCCAAACTTGACCCAATGTCAAGAAAGTGTGTTTTTCTCGGCTATGGAGATACAGTGAAGAGGTATAGACTGTGGGATCCTACTGCCCACAAGGTTATTATTAGTCAGGATGTTATTGTTGATGAAAAATCCATGCAAAGGAGGTACAACAAACTCCTAATGTTGTACCAGTTGAAGTAGATATGAACGAAGATGAATATGAAAATCAGCATGCTGAAGTTTTTGATCAGCATGCAGAACAGCAAGTAGAACAGCAAGAAGAACAGCAAGTAGAGCAGCCACAACGGTCACAAGACCAAGAGCCACAATCAACAGATCATTGGGTTAGAAGATCTACACGTCCACAAAAGTGTCCGGAAAGGTATTCTCAAGTTTATCAGTCCTCTTTTGCTTTGTTAACTAATGATGGTGAGCCTAGTTCATTTCAGGAAGCTAGAGAGTCTGAGAATGCAGAAAAGTGGAGGAAATCCATGGAGGAGGAAATTGAGGCACTTCGCAAGAATAAAACGTGGGAACTTGTGGATCTCCCACCTAGAAGAAAGGTTGTTGGAAAGAAGTGGGTTTAAAAAGTAAATAAGAACAGCGATGGGTTGTTGGAATGCTATAAAGCTCGCTTGGTGGCAAAAGGCTATGTTCAAAAGTCAGGTATAGACTTTAATGAAATTTTCTCTCCAGTTGTGAAGATGACTACTATTAGAGTTTTACTTGCACTTGTAGCAACACAGGATTTAGAACTAGAGCAGCTTGACGTAAAGACTGCTTTCCTGCATGGTGATCTCGAGGAGGAGATTTATATGGATCAGCCTAAGAGCTATGAAGAAAGAGGCAAAGAGCATTTGGTTTGCAAAATGAAGAAATCATTGTACGGGTTATAACAGGCGCCAAGGATGTGGTACAGGAAATTTGACACCTTCATGAAGAGCCAAGGTTTCAGGAGGAGTGAAGTTGACCATTGTGGATACTATAAGAAGTTTGATGATGGCAATTTTATTATTTTGTTGTTGTATGTTGATGATATGCTGGTTGCAGGCCCCAGCATGAAGAAAATCATTGATCTTAAGGCTCAGTTGGCTAGGACATTTGACATGAAGGATTTAGAAGCAGCAAACCAAATTTTTGACATGAATATTTAAAGGGACAGAAAAGGAAGAAAGATTTGGTTAAGTCAAAAGTCATAAGTGGAAAGGATTCTGCAACGCTTCAATATGCATAATGCAAAACCAGTTAGTACCCCACTTCTTTCACACTTAAAATTGTCTTCCAATCAATGTCCTAGAACAGAAGTAGAGAAGACAAGCATGTCTCGTGTATTATATTCATCAACAGTAGGAAGCCTCATGTATGCCATGGTGAGCACCAGACCGGATATTGCCCAAGCAGTGGGAGTAGTCAGCCAATACATGCCAAATCCTGGTAAGGAGCATTGGAATGCGGTGAAGTGGACATTCGGATATTTAAGAGGCACTTCAGATGCTGCTATTTACTACGGATCGACAAATGTGCAAGTTAAAGGTTTTGTGGATTCTGATTATGATGGAGACAGAGATTGGAGAAAGTCCACGACAAGATATACTTTCACTCTTGCTGGTGGAGCTGTGAGTTGGGCTTCTAAGTTGCAGTCTGTGGTGGCCTTATCAACCACTGAAGCAAAATATATTGCAGCGACTCAGGCCAGCAAAGAGGCAATTTGGCTAGAGCGACTGTTGGGTGACTTCAAGATAATGCAAGAGAAAATTACAAGGTTCCACAAGCCTAGGGGACAGGGGGACGGGTTTCGGGGGACGGCAGGCCGATTTTAGGGGACGGCTCGGGGACGGCTGGGGGGACGGCTGGTATAATACTATAAAAATTGAATTTTTTTAGAAATTTAGAATAATCTACACATTCAGAATTCTACACCCAACAAAAATGATATTTCATATTAGTAATCAATTATGTAAGTGCAGCCATTCATATTCATATTTTTTTTTTTTTTAAGCGAAAAACCCCTTGTGGGGCCGCCTTGGTCTAAGAGACCACGAAAAGGGGGTTCTCACCGTCAAAGTCACCCGGGAGTCGCACCCGACCCTGCCCGCACCAACATTATCAATTGGATTTTGGATACCCAATTTAGCTTTTTGGTAGGGTGGAGATTTGAACCTGGGACCTCCCTTGGAGGATTGCCCTCTCCTCTCCAACTCACCTACAACACCTGGGTATTCATATTCATATTAGTTACTAACACATAAGTGGTATTAGGATATTCATATTAGTTACTAAGTGCAGCCATCTAATTGTTTCAAGTTCAACAACTATAACTTGAAGGTTGTCCCGGTCACTTGCTATTGCAGGAAAACAATAAGCTTTAAAGTACAATGTTTGCTTAGTTTGTCTTATATTCAAATTGAACATATGAAAGCCACAGAGTTAAGATTAATTCAACAAACAAATAACTTGCAGTTCTTTTGCTTGAAACAATCATAAAGCCTTTTGGTTAAATTTCTAGCAAGTTCCTCACAGGCAGGTGTAATTCTTCTTCAAATTCACAGGCTCCTGCACTTTCTTGTGTCTCTCGAGAATCTCTGACAAGACAAAGACCGCCTAAGTTCAATGCAAGATAATTGCTCACTTCTCAAAAGAAAGGCCAACGTCTCCTCTTTTTTTCCAAATACTCCACAAGATTGCTATGCGTCAATACATTATATTGTAGCCCATCTTGCATGTTACTCTTAGTCGTCCTCACTCCATTTTGAAAATGATTTTGATGTGCAGGTGCATCAGCTATCAACATGCGGCCAGCTTAGTAATAGCCATAGATGCTAGCACACTTTAAGACTTCATAATAAATATTGTTACTTTTACCATGTAAGGCACATAGATACAACCTATGCTATTATCTCAAAGAAACTTCAAACGACCTAAGTTGGGAATGTGTAAAGCAAAGCTCAGGGTTGTAAGGTTTGAGCAACACTTATTTCTGACCTACATTTCCTAGTTAAATCGCAATCACATGAATTCAAAGGATACAATGACTGTGCACTATTACACGTAATTGAATCCTGCCCATCTTAGACATACATTGAATGTGTCCCAACTTAGAAAGGATTTGGTATTGACAATTCTGAAAACTAAGTTGTAGCATTTCCATTTAGACATTTCCATTAGCAGAAAAGCCATTACAGTCCACACAGCTTAAGTAAAAGAAAAAAGCAGAGACAAGGTATTATTCAAACAGTGTCTCGGATTAATGTAGCCAGAATTAGCCAAACTACATGAGATACCTGAAAGTTGATTGCAACCACACCCTGCAACACCTTTGGAAGTTGATTTTCAATGTGCTTAAGACCTCATTAAATTGGCACGTGTATCCAACAAATGAACGATGGAATTTGAAGGTCTTAAAGTGGCCTTCATCAGCTGCTCCCATGAGATGCAATTGTCACTCAACTTGTCTTGGTAACATTTCAAGGATGAGATACCCACTGGTAGTGTGTTTCATTCTTCCAAAGTCAAGAAGTGAACCAAGTGTAGCAAAGTGTTATAAGGGCAGAGATACAAAATTCACTGCCTTATTCAGGTGATTTCCCTTTTCAGATTACCATTAGGATGTAATAACAGAAATCTGGTATATCCTAATTTGGATACTGACATTTTGTCTGATTAAACAACTCAAACTGGCATAAAGCTGATGAACTTGCAGGATTCATGAAATATTTAGAAGGCCTTAGAGAAGGTCATCACACAAAACAAGACCACTGCTAAAAAATCCAATTTGGTACCTATGGATGACAAAAAATGAAAAAGCCTCCAGATTCTAAGTTCAAATTTGCACAAACCAAAATTTCAGATATCTGATTGCACTCTGTTTGGGTGAGGACACCTAGCTATGGGGGACGGCTGGACCCCATTTGGGACGCTCAAACCGTCCCCGAGGACGGCTGGGAGTCCCCGGGGACGGTCTGAGCGTCCCCAATGGGGCCCAACCATCCCCGGGGACGGTCTAAGAGTCCCCAATGGGGCCCAGCCGTCCCCGGGGACGGTATGAGAGTCCCCAATGGGGCCCAGCTGTCCCCGGGGACGGTATGAGAGTCCCCAATGGGGCCCAGCCGTCCCCGGGGACGGTATGAGAGTCCCCAATGGGGCCCAGCCGTCCCCGGGGACACCCCAAAAAGGGGACATCTCGAGGACGGGAGGCCATAGGCCTTAGCCGTCCCGGGGACGTTTCCCAGCCGTCCCCCAAAAGGGGGAAGGGGGGAAACGTCCCCCTTGTCGTCCCCCCGTGCTAGGGGACGCGGGAAATGGAAGGACGCGTCCCCCGGGGGGGGTGATGCATCCCCGTGGAACACTGGAAAATTACGCTGCATTGTGATAGCCAAAGTGCTATTCAGCTAGTGAAGAACCCAACATTCCATGATCGCACGAAACACATTGATGTCAAGTACCACTTTATAAGAAATGTGGTGGAAGAAGGTAGGATCCTATTGCAGAAAATCGACATTGAAGTGAATCATGTAGATATGTTTACAAAGCCGGTCAAGACAAAGAAGTTTGAGTGGTGCAGAACTTCTCTGGGCTTGCTGAAAATATAACAAGGGCAGCATTGGGCAATTGGCACTGGATGAAAAACATTGGTAAAAAGAATTCTTGTATACTGACTTCAAGTGGGAGAATGTTAGGAGGTGAAGTCACTATGCAGGGTTTTAGCCAGCAAAGGCTGCTGCTAGACGTCTAGGCAGCAGTGCTAGACGTCTAGCAACCTAGACGTCTAGGTAGTGCTGCTTAGAGGTCTAGGCAGTGTTGCTATACGTCTAGGCTGGCAGACGTCTAGGCAGCAGTGCTAGACATCTAGGCAGCAATGCTATACGTCTAGGCTGCTAGACATCTAGGCAGCACTGCTAGACATCCAGGTAGCAGACGTCTAGGCAGCAGTTTGTGCCAGACGTCTAGGCAGCAGTTTGTGCCAGACGTTTGGATGCGGAAGACGAACAGTTTCAGACGCTTTTCCTTGGGAGTGGAAATGAACAGTTTTTCGAAGGCTTCCTTTGGGAGAGGAAACGAACAGTTTCGGTGTCTTCCTTTTCTACTCTATAAAAGGGGAATGATCCCTTGGATGTGTATGAAGTTGAGAATGTAAAGTTTGCTGAAATAAATAAAAAGAAGTTGCCATTGCCCCGTGGTTTTCCTGCACATTGCAGGTTTCCACGTAAAATCTTTGTGTTACTTGTGTTGCTGTTTTGTTCTCTGTTATTGTGTTTTCTACTTGCAAGTATAAAATCTGAAAATTTTACTAACATTCTCATCGACAGCTCAAGGGTAAAAAGAACCCCTTCATGTAGGTGCATTGCATGTGTCTGTTTGATTGAACGTACCATTGGGCAAGGAGGTTGTTATTTAAGCAAAAGAGCCATCCTTAATAGGTGGGTGATAGTGTTACAGTTATCGTAAAACCTCCGATAACCTCCTACTCAGGAAAAAAATATTGTTGTGCATATTATTGATTGCATCTTAGATTTGCAAATTAATATTGGGTTGCATGTGTTATGAAAATATCAAACAAGCATTAAGGATGTTAGTAAATATTGATGTTAATGGTTAACATTCGATATTAATTAAATTAATAAGGTGAATAACTAATTTAATTATTCTAATGTTGGTGGCATTAGAAAATAAAGGATTAGTGGGAAGAATAAAGGAATTTGCTTTTAATACTAGTTTAAGAAGCATTAGTGAAATTATTGTTAATGTTGCATGCTTTTAATAAAGATAGTGTTGATATGGGAAATGTTGGCAAGATGGTGATCTTCCAACATAAAGGTTGAGCGTTACCTAAAGACGTAATGACTTGCGTAAGGAAGCGTTGCAATGTTTAAACTCCTTGGTTCTTTATTTAGTAGCATATATGTTGCTTGATTTCAAGTTTTCGAGGGTGAATCAGGGAAAAGATGAGGCGGAAGGAAAGCAAAGGTGACAAAAGTTGGAATTGAGGTGAATATCAGAAGAGGAGTTGCACTTCAACCAGGTTGGCCTACTCCATGGAAGATCTGATCTAATGTTTATATTTTGCTTTAGTTGCTTGCTACGTTGCACCTTTATTTCGGCATTATGTTTGAAGCTTTGGGATAAACATTTTATGTTCTATATATACACCAGCCTGGAGGTGTTAAGGTCTGCAACGACCTCTTTTTGTTTTGTAGTATCCTGTGCTCACTGTTTTGAGCCAGTGGTTGGCTTGAAATTGCAATTTTTCCCCACGTCAAGGTTTTTGCTTGGTGTTTAGCTTTGCATTGTCGTTTTCAATTTGTAAGACTGTGCAGTGTGCTTTGTCTGCACTGTTATGGATTGTTCTTTTGGAGGGTGGCTATGTTATTTTATTTTATTTCCGAATGTTCTTTTGTTTACATTCGGTGTAATCTTAGCTCATCTGGAAAATTCTAGAATCAAGTTTTAGAGAGCTTTGTGTTGTGTTTCTTTTGATAAGGATTGGAAAGTGAGTCTTTGCTTCCTTTTGGAGATTGCGCTCGAATGTTCTTTGTAAGCCCCTCCTTTTTATTGGAACATTTTGTTGTTGTTCTGAGTTACGTTCTTTGGGGCGTTGGTGGTCAATCCAGAGGGTGCGTTTGTAATCCGGTAATCCAAGCTTTTTGTTGGTTCAGTTCACCCTGTGGGTGTGTCGTCACCATGGTGAAGGCCATGTCATGTAGAGGTCTCTGTGCCTTGCGTTTGCTTCTTGTTTTATGCGATTTATGCATTTGGGGATTGTTTTTTACCTTCTTGTATTGAATAGTTGCTTCTTTCAAAGGAATCCTCAGTTAAAAGAAGCTTTAGTCTAAAAGAAAATAATGTTTGGGTTTGCATTGGATTTGTGTTTATACAATACTGAGGACTTTATATTAATTGGTTACTTGTCTTATCTAAGTAATCAATAGTATAAATGAAATTATTACTGTATAGTCCAAGTTGGAATTAAAATGGAAGGATAGCAATGTCAAATGTTGTTAGAAGTTAGCTTATAGCTTAGGAAATAAATTATGGATAACTTTTGTTATTTATAAAGAAGAAAAATAATGTGTTATTTGATGTAATTAATTGATAGTAGCGCTTCGAAAACTATTATTTAATATGGTAGATTTATGAGTTAATAATATGGAAGAAATAAAGAGTGGTGTAATTTAAAGGTAAAGAAGTACTAAACCTTGTTATAAACCTAAATGCATTGAATGTTTGCTTAGAAAATGGAAGTTATTGTTTGAATGAATAAAATACAAGTTCTCTTAAGGAAAAGAATGGATGGGCTTGAGTAGCCAAGGAATCAATGATTTGGAGACGTATGGGATTCTCTCAATTTTTTATGCAATGGAATTTGCTTGAATGATGCATGTTTGCATTTTTGTATGTTTCTTGCATAGTGCATGTTAGGCTTGCATGTAAGAGTTGTCCTGATCCCTAAACTTCAAATCAAGTTCGTGGGAAAAGAGTTATCAAGAGGAAGACGTCAAAGAGCCAATGAAGCTATGGATCATTGGTATTGATATGTAAAAAGTTGATGAGAGAGCATTGCTTTAAGTTATGTAGAGCTTTGTTGAAAGAAAGAATATTGTATTTCTAGACTTGTTCAAGGATTGAAAGATTATATGTTGTTATTCTTTTATGTAAGTTCTGGAAATAAGGGTTATGTGCAAAATGGAAGAATTGTTTAATTAATGGATTATGATTATAATTCCTTAGATAATGTTTTATTCTTTCCATTGTAACTAAAGGAAATGTTAATGCTAGTATTATGTTTTGTAAAGGATTTAAATATCTAGTCTTTTAGCAATGTGTTATTATGTTTTGGTATAGCTTTAATTCCTTTGAGAGATGTTTATATTATTTAAATGTTTAGACTCTTGGGTTTGGATGGGGGTTTTTGGGCATGAATCTAGAACCATATTAGAAAACCCTTGAGTCAAGATGTACCCAATCCTAGGAGGAGTTGCGGTGATGCAATAACCAGGTATTTGTGAATCTGGAAGGAGTTGCGATGATGCAATACCCAGATAATTGTGAATGATACACCTTGAACAATGAGGATCGGGTGTTCCCAAAGCGGTGAGGTTTTTGGGTAGTCCTAAGCGGTGAGGCTTGGACGTATTCCTAGCGGTGAGGTCTAGGAATCATTCACAAGACAGTATAGTGGTGGCACCTTGAACGATGAGGCTCGAGTGACCATGCTCATTACCAAGTGAGTGGTAATAGCCTTAGTTAGCCCACGAAGGTGTAGTAACTAAGCACTAAGGCATTACGCCAGAATAATTCTACATAGATAGACTTATGTAGGTTTAGGGAATAGGCGTTCCCCTTTAAGTGTTATGGGCCTTAAAGGATAATCCCTACGCCATGGTCAAGTTGTCCTATACCGGTGAGGGTATAGGAAAAGTGGAGGGACCATTGATGGCATCCTTTCTAAAAAGTTAAACCCTAGAAGTAGAGGATGTTGGCCACTCCTGTCCACTTGAGTGTTGTCTGCAACAACAATGAACTCAAAATGTGGTTATGCCTTATAATGTTGAAAAATATTGGGACTTCTTTGTGAGTTATTCCTTGTAAAAATGAAAAAATCTCTCCCTTGGGTTGAGTTGTGGGTTGTTATAGATAGGTTGATTTCAAATTAGCATCAACCCTTTGTCAGTGTCAACAAACAAGTCTACATCTTCATTTGCTTTGTCGGTTGCATTGTAATCATTCCATTGTTGTTGTGCACCTTCCTAAGTGATTTGCTCGTCATAACTCCATGTCACCAAGCTTGACCCAACTTTGAATAGGCAACGATGCTAGAATGTAGAAATGGATGACCCAACTTCAAACAGGTAACAATGCCAAAATGTAGAAATGGATGTCCCAACTTCGAATAGGCAACGGCGCTAGAATGTAGAAATGGATGACCCAACTTTGAATAGGCAACAACGCCAAAATGTAGAAATGGAATACAACATACTGCAACACAATTCCATTACCACTTAAATGAACAAAATATACAATGTGAATAACTTACAATTACAATGCATACATTGCGCACACAACATATATCAGACTACCCGACACAACAATTCAGACGGCTCGGCTAAGCAGTTCAGATGGCCTAGCAAAGAAGTTCAAACAACCCGTCAAAGCATTAGACGGCTTGCCTTCAGTCTTGACGACTTGGCAATTGCACTGTATAACTTGGCAACTATGTTGGATAGCCTAGTAAATGCATTGTATGGCTTGGCAATTATGCTAGACAACCTGGTAACTACATTGTACGGCTTGCCAACTTACTAACTACCCAACACCTCATCGTTTTCTTAAATTACATTTGACATGCATTGACTTACATTTATATTTCATTTCATGACTCGCTTTATAATTAATGACTTATCCGTACATAACTAATACTTCACCTAACATTACACATTGTCACATACAATATTACATCACGAATTTATAACATAAACTATATAAAAACTCTTAAAAGTACACGTACTTGACTTCCAATGTACTTATTCATTGATTATGTAGACATGTTAATTTGCCTACCTATAAAGATGGCAAGAAGCATGGTACTAGCAAAAGGTTTTGGAAATCATTTGTGGGCTGAATAAGTTGCAACAGTAGTGTACATTCTCAATAGGAGTCCCACAATTCTAGTAAATAATATGATACCGAATAAGGTATGGTATGGAAAGAAGCCTTCGATAAGTCACTTGAGAGTGTTTGGTTGTTTGGATGGAAGAAGTTATATCCAACAAGTCAAACATGCATTTTTGTTGGATATTGAAGAAAGCAAGGCATATAGATGTTACAACCCCAAATCTAGAAAATGCATTGTGTCTAGAGATGTGATTTTACATGAAGGGGAAGTACATGGACAATGAGCAGAAAAGATTGAGAAGACAATCATAATTAGAGATTTTGGTTTGTCACAAGTATCCATAGGGGAGACGAGCATTTCTCCAAAGACAAGCAAAAAAGGGAAGAGAACATTACAATCGCATCCAAGCTGCCAAATGTTGGATCAAAATTTTGATAGTGTAAGGAAAAACTTCAGATTTGATACCTGCAAATAGAAACACAATGACAGAGAACAAAAAACAGCAACACAAGTAACACAGAGATTTACGTGGAAACCTGCAATGTGCAAGAAAACCACGAGGCAATGGCAACTTATTTTTCTTATTATTTTCAACAGAACTTTACATTCACGTTACAACATTACACAATATGCAAGGGATCAAATCCCTTTTATAGAGCAAAAGAAGTAAGACCCCGAACTGTTCGTTTCCTCTCCCAAAGGAAGCCTCCGCAAAACTGTTCGTTTCCATGCGCAATTGAAACGGTTCGTCTTCTGCATCCTAACGTCTAGCCTAGACGTCCCTGTGTATCTTCATCCCTAAAATTTGGTTTGTTGCTCCTAAACCCTTTATTTCAAATGTCCTAGCCAACTGAGCCTTAAGTTCAATGATTTTCTTCATGTTGGGGCTTGCAACCAGCATATCATCAACATACAACAGCAAAATAATAAAACTGTCATCATCAAACCTCTTATAGTATCCACAATGGTCAGCTTCACTCCTGCTGAAACCTTGGCTCTTCATGAAGGTGTCCAAATTCCTGTACCACATCCTTGGCGCCTATTTCAACCCTTACAGTGATTTCTTCAGTCTGCAAACCAAATGCTCTTTGCCTCTTTCTTCATAGCCCTCAAGCTGATCCATATAAATCTCTTCCTTGAGATCACCATGCAAGAAAGCGAGTCTTTACATCAAGCTGCTCCAGTTCTAAATCCTGTGCGGCTACAAGTGCAAGTAGAACTCTAATAGTAGTCATCTTCACAACTGGAGAGAAAATTTCATTAAAGTCAATACCTAACTTTTGCACATAGCCTTTTGCCACCAAGCGAGCTTTATAGCATTCCAAAAACCCATCATTGTTCTTCTTCACTTTGTACACCCACTTGTTTCCAACAGTCTTTCTTCCAGGTGGGAGATCCACAAGTTCCCACGTTTTATTCTTGCAAAGTGCCTCGATTTCCTCCTCCATGGATTTCCTCCACTTTTTTGCATTCTCAGACTCTCTAGCTTCCTGAAATGAACTAGGTTCACCATCATCAGTTAACAAAGCAAAAGAGGACTGATAAACATGAGAATACCTTTTCGGACACTTTTGTGGACGTGTAGATCTTCTAACCCAATGATATGTTGATTGTGGCTCTTGGTCTTGTGACCATTGTGGCTGCTCTACTTGTTGTTCTACTTGTTCTGCATGTTGATCAAAAACTTCAGCATGCTGATTTTCATATTCATCTTCATACATTTCTACTTCAACTAGTACAACATTAGGAGTTTGTTGTACCTCCTTCCTTTGCATGGATTTTTCATCAACAATAACATCCCGACTAATAATTACCTTGTGGGCAGTAGGATCCCATAGTCTATACCCCTTCACTGTATCTCCATAGCCGAGAAAAACACACTTGCTTGACTTTGGGTCAAGTTTGGACCTTTTTCTTTTGGTACATGGGCAAATGCATCGCAGCCAAAGGGACGCAAATGAGAGTAATCAACTGGCTTACAACACCAAACCTCCTCTGAAATATGTCCATCCAACACAGTTATAGGTGACTTGTTAATAAGATAAACAACAGTATTAACAGCCTCTGCCCAGAACTTTTTATCCAACATGGCTGCACTGAGCATGCTTCTTGTACATTCCATGATTGTGTGATTCATCCACTCAGCCACACCATTTTGTTGTGGAGTATATGGTACAATCTTTTGGTGCTTAATACCTTCCTGCATACAAAATTTATCAAATTCCTTGGAGCAATACTCACCCCCATTATCTGACCTGAGACATAAAATCGACTTGCCCAAACTCTTCTCTACCCGTGCTTTGAACCCTTTAAATTTCTGCAAAGCTTCCGACTTCTTCAGAAAATAAACCCACACTCTCTCCTAGAATAATCATCTATAAAAGTCAGAAAATAGATGGCGCCATTTAAGGACTGAGTGGGGACTCTTACCAGAACTCTTACCAAGGCTTGCAGTAAACCGAACCCTCTTTTGTTTACCAAAAATACAATGCTTGCATAAGTCTAAATTACAAGACTTAATCCCAGAAAGCATACCTCTATCATGCAGAATTTTCAGACCTTTTTCACTCATATGGTCTAGGGCATTGATGCCATAGCATTACTGCGTCCTGAACAGAAGTTGTTGCAGCTGCATGGTTTGTCACCGTATCACCGCATAAATGATATAGGGTCCCATAAGATTCTCCCTTAGCTACTACAAGAGCTCCTCTAGTAATTTTGCAGTAGTTTTTACCGAAAGTGATAGAATACCCTAGCTTATCCATCATTTTGATTGAGAGCAAATTCTTTCGCAAATTGGGCACATGTCGCACATCACATAACATCCTTTCTCTACCATTGTCCAGCCTGATCCTTATATCCCCTCTTCCCACAATTTCTAAAGGGTGATCATCACCCAAATAGACCTTTCCACCATAGTATGGCTGATATTTGTCAAACTAGTCTCTGTGGGGAGACGTGGAAAGATGCACCTGAGTCCAAAACCCAAGTATATAAAACAGATATGTTGTTACTGATACAGAAGGCTTCACATGTTGTCGTCTCTCCTGAATCTGTTGTACTGGCCTCAGCTGATGGCTGAGTCTGCTTTTCACCATTCTTTAATTGCCAACAGTCCTTCTTTGAGTGTCCTGGCTTCCCATAATGCTAGCACTTGCCTTTTTGCTTATGTCCTTTAGACTTAGATCTGGACTGTTTTCTACGTTGTTTACTCCTCTCGAAAGATCGACCTCTCATAGATAGGCCTTCATTGGTTGAGGGTTCCAGAGACGTTTTTCACCTTAACTCTTCTGCCAACAAAGCGGCTACCACATCATCAAATTTTAGAGTTCCTAATGATGCATTATTGATGGTCATCACCATATGATGCCAGGTGTCCGGGAGGGAACAAAGTAGGGTGATCGCTTTGTCCTCATTGTTAGCGTATATTATTGTTAGCACTATTATTCCATTATTGTTGTAACAGTGCCTATTTCAGCCACGGGTGGTTTCGTAACCTCCGGGCTTAATAGGGCATATAATGTCTATTTAATCTGCTGATTAATAAAATCTGATTGCTGTTTTATCTAACATGGTATCCGAGCTTGTGCAGAAATTTTTTGCAGACGCTTGTTGGGACGTGCGACTGTAAATTGCAGACAGTTGCTCGGAGGACGCATTTTTTTTCTGTGCTGGGAGGACGCATATTCTCTGTGCTGGGAGGACGTAATTTTTTTTTTTCCTTCTGTGCTGGGAAGGCGAATTTTTTTTTAAAAAGATCACGACTCGCGCAATCGCGCGACGTTCCGCGAAGTTTTAAAAAAAAAAAAAAAAAAATTTACGCCGCGCACAATCGCGCGATGTCGCAGCGGATTTTAAAAAAAAAAAAAAAATTATTTAACGTCGCGCGCAGACGCGCGACGTTGGGAGGATAATCCTCCCCTCAACACGTCGCGCATCCACGCGCGACGTTGGGAGGCTCGACCCCCCCCCAAACCGGTCGTGCGGACGCGCGGCCGTGAGAGCCCCCCCTCCCCCTCCCCCCTCCCGTCGCACGTCCGCGCGACCGTGGGAGGCCCCCCCCCCCTCCCCCCACTCCCGTCGCGCAGACGTGACACGTCGCGCGTCCGCACGACTGTGGGCGGGTGATTTTTGTTGATCTTTCTAAATACCTATAGTTTCCCTCACGTAAGGGCGGGTATTTTGTACGGTATAACCGCCTAGCAAAAGGTATATCGAAAGGGGGACCAATTGGTGTTATAAGGAACCTTCATCATGTCTGCAAAACTAATGATTGATTCTCATCGGTTGTTGAAAGGTCCTAATTACACACCATGGAAAAATAAGATGAAGGCCATCCTAGCAATGGATGATTTATGGGATGTTGTATCTGGCACAACAACCAGACCTTCACTTGTTTTTGGTGCTACAGCTCCATCTAATGCTCAAAGAGACTTTGATAAGCTAGACAGTAAAGCAAAAGTGCTCATCTTGCTTGTTGTGTCTGATGAAGTCCAACCCCATATTGTTGACTGTGCAACTAGTAAAGCGGCATGGGATGCCCTTAATACTATATATGAGGGAAAGAATGATTCCACCATTCTATTTCTTCAATATCAATTACACAGTCTGAGCATGAAGCAGGGTGAGACAGTTGAATTCTTTCTTTGCAGAGTTTCTGAATTGAAAGCAAAGTTGAATTCTTTGGGAGAACCAGTTGAAGACAAGCTCCTTACTTCAGTTGTATTGAGAGCTTTACCTGATTCTTATCGGGTGTTGATTACTTCCCTTCATGTATCACAACGGAAAGTTATTTTTGTCGAATTGGTTAATATGCTTCAAGAGGAGGAAGCACGCCAACTACGAGAGAGATGATTCTTCTAACATTGCTCTCTACATCAACAGGAAAGGGCAGAACCGGAAGAAGGGTAATTTTCGAAGGGAGGGAATTCACAAAAGGATTCAAAAGGGAAACAAACTCAACAACCTCAACAGAAAAAGAGATATTGCAAGATCCGTGACAAAGAAGGTCATGATACAAAGAGATGTTGGCATAAGAATAAGCAATCAAAACAGAAAGGCCGAAACAAACCACAAAAGAACAAACAACAAGTGAATGTTGCTGTTGAAGAATCTGACACGGATTCTGAGAGAGCTCACAAAGTTCTCATGACTACCACAGTGTCCAAGCAAACGGATCCTATATGGTATGTTGATTCTGGATCCAGTAAGCACATGACTGGTGACAAATCGTGGTTTGAGTCTTTTGAGGCCAAAGAGGGCAAACCTGTCACTATTGCTGATGATAAAACCTACAAGGTTCAGGGAGAAGGCACTGTTTCAGTCACCCTTCCTGATGGCAAGTGTCAGATTGATAAAGTTCTCTATGTTCCAGGATTGGCAAACAATTTGTTGTCAGTCACACAAATCTCTGGACAAAGATATGGTTGTGAACTTTAGTGTTGAGGGAGGCAAGAAGTGTTGTTCTATTACCGGGAGGGGTAAGAACATTGCAACCGCTTCATATAAGCATGGCTTATTTGCCTTAGATACTATCTCTACTCCACATGTTGCCATGACGGTCTCTACAAAGGAGGCAACTTCCCTATGGCACAAGAGATATGGACATTTGAGTTCTGGTTACTTACTTGAGCTAAGTATGAGATGGTTAAGGGTCTTCCTTCCCTTTCTACCACTTTACCAGTTTGCTCTGACTGCTTGGCAGGAAAGCAGCATAGAGTGCCTTTTGAAAAGAGCTCTACTAGAGCAAAGACACCTCTGGAGTTAGTTCATACTGATCTGTGCGGTCCCTTCACTCCCAACAGTTGTGGGGGTAAGAGGTATTTTCAGTTATTTGTGGATGATTACTCACAAAAGATGTGGGTATTCTTTCTTCAACTGAAATTTGAAGCATTTGGCTTCTTTCAGCAATTCAAGAAATCTATTGAGAAGGAGTCAGGGACTTCTATAAAGACCCTCCGCTCAGATCGAGGGGGGGAGTTCACCTCTAAAGAATTTTCTGCATTCTTGAAAGAAAATGGGATCACAAGACAGTTAACTACTGCTTATACTCCTCAACAAAATGGAGTTGCTGAAAGGAGGAATCGTTCCATCATGGAAATGGTTTGTTGCATGCTCACAGGAGCTAGACTTGAGCAACTATATTGGGCAGAAGCTGTCACCACAGCAGTATATCTGTTGAATAGGGCACCCACAAAGGCCCTACAAGGAATGACTCCACAGGAAGCATGGAGTGGTAGGAAACCCTCCATTTCTCATCTACGCATTTTTGGATGTAAAGCTTTCATGCACATACCAAAAGAGAAAAGGAAGAAGCTAGATGAGAAGACATTGAAGTGTATTCTTCTTGGGTATGATGAGCACTCTAAGGGTTATCGTCTAATTGATCCCTTAACCAAGAAGATTCACATAAGTAGAGATGTTTTTGATGAGGCTTTCACATCAGCAAACACATCAGATGTATACCTAGACCTTGTGGAAACTCAGGTTGTTAAATCTCCTTCATCAAAGGTTGGAGGTTCTTCTGGATCTTCTTCAACACCTAAGAAGAAGAATCCAAAGTGGTATACAAATACAATCAAAGACTCTAAGCTATCTACTCCACCAGATTTGACTTTGGATAGGCCTCGTACTCGCAGACATGGCTCGACAGGAGAAAGCTGCAACGAGAGAATACTGGGGTTGATGATCTGTGTCAATCTTTTGAAGAACTTTCTGTATATCCAGAGAGAGATACAGAAGATATGGATATTGATAGTGATAAGGTGTTTATGTCTTCCATAGATGATCTTGAACCTGCATCAGTACAAGTTGCTCTCGGTGAGCCTCAATGGAAGGCTGCTATGGATGCAGAGTATAAGTCTTTGATGAAAAACAAAACTTGGAAGCTTGTCGATCTGCCGCACGGAAAGAAGCCCATTGGCTGCAAATGGGTGTATAAATTCAAGTACAAAGCAGATGGGACAATTGATAAGCATAAGGCCCGTCTTGTTGCAAAGGGCTATGCTCAAAAGGAAGGCATTGACTACGAGGAAACTTTTGCACCTACTGCTCGGATGACAACAATTCGAGTTATTTGTGCTATGGCAACACAGTTTGGGTGGAAAGTTCATCAGATGGATGTCAAAAGTGCCTTTCTGAATGGTGATCTCCAAGAAGAAGTCTATATGACTCAGCCAGAAGGATTTGCGGTGGAAGGCCAACAGCGAGAAAGTTTGCAAATTGGTCAAATCCTTATATGGCTCTGAAACAAGCTCCTTAAGCTTGGTATATAAAAATGGACAATCACCTCCTGCGACATGGTTTTAAGAGATGTCCGTCAGATGCAAACCTTTATTTCAAGAAACTGGGTTCTAAGATAGTATTGCTTGTACTATATTTTGATGATCTACTCATTATAGGGAGTTCGAAACTATGATCTCTACTGTCAAAAGAGACTTGTGTCAATCTTTTGAGATGTCAGATCTCGAACTTCTCCATTACTGTCTTGGTCCGGAATTCAGCCAGAAGGAGCACTCCATTAAAGTGTCTCAGAAAAAATATGCCAAGACATTGCTAGAAAAATATCGCATGACTGATTGCAAGCCAATGGCAACTCCGATGGAGACTGGACTTCAATTATCGCGATATGATGATTCACCTCAAGTAGATGGTACTCTCTATCGACAGTTGATTGGGAGTCTCATATATCTGACCAATACTAGGCCAGATCTCGTATTTGTTGTGAACTATCTTTCGAGGTTCATGCAGGAGCCTAAAACCACTCATTGGAAAGCAACAAAACGTGTTCTTCACTATGTCCGTGGCACAATGGAATATGGCCTAGAATACAAGAGGAACAACAAATTCTTCTTACAGGGGATACACGGACTCCGACTATGCCGGATCATTTGATGATCGCAAGTCAACTTCAGGATATATTTTTCATCTTGGATCCGGTCCTGTCTCTTGGCACAGCAAGAAGCAGCAGGTGGTTGCTATTTCATCAACAGAGGCAGAGTATCGCGCCGCACGTGAAGCTGTGTGCGAAGTGATATGGTTGCGTCGCAACTCGACAAGTATGGGTCATCCATCCAAATCTCCAATACACTTGTTTTGCGACAATCAGGGTGTTATGAACCTAGTCAAGAATCCAGTCCATCATGAAAGAACAAAACACATTGACACACAATGTCATTTCATTCGAGATGAAGTTCCGAGGCACCGAATTCAGCTTCAACGACATTCCCACCGATGCTCAAGTTGCAGACATTTTCACTAAGGCACTTGCACGTGTCAAATTTGAATTGTTTCGCAGCTCTCTTTGTATTGCAAAATGATGTAATCAGGGGGGATGTTAGTATAGCTAGTAGTTATATTATTACCCCAATAATGTAATAAGGGGGGATGTTAGCGTATATTATTGTTAGCACTATTATTCCATTATTGTTTAACAGTGCCTATTTCAGCCACGGGTGGTTTCGTAACCTCCGGGCTTAATAGGGCATATAATGTCTATTTAATCTGTTGATTAATAAGATCTGATTGTTGTTTTATCTAACACTCATCCTCCATCTTCACACTAACTGAAACCAGTTTACTGATAAGAGTATTAAACTCATTCAAATGATCTGCCACGGATGAACTTTCCTTCATCCTCAAGCTATAAAATTGCTTTTTCAGAAAAACCTTATTTGATGTTGATTTTGTTTCATACAACTTTTCAAGCTTTTGCCAAAGGGCTTCCGCGGTCTTCTCTTCAGCTACATTGAACAAGACAGAGTCTGCTAGGCAGAGATGGATTGTAGAAACCGTATTCCTGTCCAGCGTTGCCCACTCCTCATCTTTCATGCTGCCCGGTTTACTCGCGACCCCTTTCAAGGCTTGAGCTTCGTCATTCTGAACCAGCAAATCCTCCACCTTCATCTTCCATAGAGCGAAGTTCCTGCCATCAAATTTCTCAATCTCGAAATTGGTTACACCTCCTGTCATTGTTGCAGCTCCCACTCGCACAAAACCTTGAGCTCTGATACCAGATGTTAGTTAAACTTCAGATTTTATACCTGCAAGGAGAAACACAATGGCACAGAACCAAAAACAGCAACACAAGTGCAGGAAAACAGCAAGAGCAACAGTAACACAGAGATTTACGTGGAAACCTGCAATGTGCAAGGAAACCATGGGGCAATGGCAACTTCTTTTTCTTATTATTTTCAGCATAACTTTACATTCACGTTACAACATTACACAATATGCAAGGGATCAAATCCCTTTTATAGAGCAGAAGAAGGAAGACCCCGAACTGTTCGTTTCCTCTCCCAAAGGAAGCCTCCGCAAAACTGTTCGTTTCCATGCGCAACTGAAACGGTTCGTCTTCTGCATCCTGACGTCTAGCCTAGACGTCTAACAACCTTGACGTCTGGTCTAGACGTCTGCTGCCTAGACGTCTATCCTAGACGTCTAGCAGCCCAGACGTCTACTGCCTAGACATTTGGCCTAGACGTCTAGCAGCCCAGACGTCTGGCCTAGACATCTACCAGCCCAGACGTCTGGCCTAAACGTCTGCTGCCTAGACATCTGGCCTAGACGTCTGACGTCTATCAGCCCAGACGTCTGCTGCCTAGATGTCTAGCAGCCCAGACGTCTGCTGCCTAGGTGTCTAACCTAGACGTCTAGTAGCCGTATAGCCATCTGTTGCAACCTAGCTTCTGCTGACAGTGAAAACTGTATAGTGACTTCACTTCCTAAGATAGCAGGTTTACAAAAAACCAAGCACAAGCCCAAGCACAAAGACAAAAGGAAAAAGAATATAATATGGAGAACTATGTACTATTGTCCAAGATACAGCCCTCAAGTTCTAAAGAAGCAGCCCAAAGAAAGGTATTGACCAAAGCCATGAAAGAAGAATTCAATGCAATTGAAAAGAATGATACTTGGGATTTATGCAAATTTCCAAAGAACAAGGAGGTAATTGGAGTGACATGTTCAAGACCAAATACATTTGTGATGGATCAATTGAAGGCATAAAGCAAGGCTAGTGGCATAGGGTCATGCACAAGAAATTGCCATTGATTATGATGAGACATATGCACCTATTGCAAGGCAAGACACAATAGGAATAGTCCTAGCCTTGGCAGCCCAAAAAAGATGATTGTACATCAACTAAATATGCACATGATATGTTGAAGAAGATTGGCATGTAAAGTTGCAAAGATGTTGCTACCCCACTTGCAGAAGGCGAAAGAAGTTACGAGGGTGATAGAAGTGGAAGAGTGGATGAGAAGAAGTATAGAAGTTTGATTGGAAGCCTTATGTACTTGACAATAATAAGACTAGATATTGCATATGCAGTCTCTTTGGTTTCAAGATTCATAAGTGAGCCATCAGAATGAAGAACATATGAGAGCAGCTAAGAGAAATTTGAGATATGTGAAAGTAACTTTAAATTATGAAATCCATTATACTTCAGCAAATAAGATTAAGTTGGTTGGATATAGTGATTTGGAAGCTCAATTGATGATAGGAAATCTAAATCACGAAATTGTTTCTCATTGGGAAATGGATTGGTAACTTGGAGTTCGAAGAACAAGCAACGGCTGCACTCTCGACAGCAAAGGAAGAGTCTATAGCAGCTATATCACCAAGCACACAAGCAATGTGGTTGGGGCGGATCCTAGACCTTGGTGAAAAGCAAGAAAGACCAACCACCATTTTTGTGACAACATGAGTACAATTCAAATGAATACAAATCTTGTTTGTCATACAAAATCAAAGCACATTGATTTGAAGCATCGTTTTATTAGACAGTTCAAGAAAAGGGAGAATTCCAACACTGCAATTCGAAAGATCAATATGTAGACATTTTTACAAAGATAGTGGCAAAGAATCGGTTTATTTCACTTAGAGAGAATGAAAATTTCCTCATTTAGTCTCAAGGGGAGAATGTTAGAAATTGTGATACTAAACGAGACAAAAAACAGAAGACAAAATTAAAATTGCAAGTAATAAATAAATATTAAAAAGTATTTAAAAAAAAAGCAAAGAAAAGAAATATTCTCACCTAGATTTGGAGAGAATGTGAAGCACCAAAAGTCTCATGACACAACCAAAATACATCCTATTGTATATATATACAATTATACGACATTGTATTTAAGTAGTATGTACAAGTTTGAAGATTGATGAAGTGTTTTTTTGGAGGGTTTTTATGCAATTTCATTTTCCATTACATTCTCCTTCCTATGCTATATTAATCTCTATTTTAGAGTACCACCACATCTCATGGACTTTTCTATTGTACTTATTGTTGGTTACGAATCTGCCATGAGGAAAGGATTTGTTGTTATTGCGCCCAGATTCGCCCACAGATTGAAATGCCGGAAGGAAGGAATGCCTTCCGTGCCAATCTCCGGAGAAGATCGGCTTCCTATGGGGTTGTGTTAAGGTAAGAGTGCAGGAAATAGATAAAAATGCGGAAAGAGATAAAAGTGCAGAAAGGGATTCCAAATGTGATTGGAGTTGGGTGGGGGGAATAAGCAGCACGGCAACGAATCAATCACCACTACTAACAGCATTCATCTACAAACATACTTTGAAACTACAGCTATCAGCGATCCTATGTATCCTCTATCTATGCATTCCAAGAATACCTGGCCACCAAATGCTGGAGTCCAGAGTTCAGTACAATAGCAAGCAATGACACAAGAAACATGAGGCAGAAATGACAAGGAGAGGCAGCATACAAGATAAAAGACAGTAAGCAAAGCCAAGTATATGTCTGTATTTGAGGCAAACGCACAGCTACAATTGTCCCCTAGCAATATATTCCCCTTCCACCCCCTACAATGGAAAAGTGGTGGGTATTTATAGCCCAATTTCCCCCCGATTACATTCGTGGGCACAAAGTCCTAGACAAGACAGCAGCTGACACGAGCGGCTGAGGAGCTGCTGATGCTGACTGCTGTCGGGCGGGACTGTCCTTGCAGCATGGTGTCCCTGAAGGCGGTACAGCTACGTGGCAACGCGTTGGGTCAAGTCTTCGATCAACAAGCATGCGGGTAGGTGCGGCAGATGGCACTTCACATCATCTTAAATGGTGACAGATGGTGCCGGTAGTGTAGCCCATGCTTTGTCCTTGCGCGGTCAAGTCTTGGCTCGAATCCCGAAGGTGGATACTTGTTGGATACTGATGTATGACACGTGTCTGCCTTAAAAGGCAGTTTATCCAACTTCGCCAGGAATTCGGGCGCTATCGGGTTGCGCAGGAAGAAAACAGCGCAGTTGGAAGGTCTGCTTGCCTTAGCATTTTCTGAGTTGACTTTACCCAACTGCGCACCGATCAAAGGGCGCACTCCGACTTCGCTGCGAATTCGGGTGTCGCACCGGTGCTTGGTTGTCTTCTTCCGCTGCTCGGACTGCGCACTGGAACAGGGGCGCACTCCGACTTCGCTGCAAAGTCGGGTGTCGCCCCAGCACTTAGCGGATTATCTGCTAGACCGTTCCCCTAGTGCGCCCAGGAAGAAGGGTGCACCCCGACTTCGCTGCGAAGTCGGGTGTCGCCCTTGACACTCAGTCAAATTTTTAATTATTTCCTGTCCTGCTGCGCACTTCGGGTTCCCTACTGCGCTTCAACTGAGGGACGCACTCCGACTTCGCTGCGATGTCGGGTGTCGCCTCATTACTTAGAAACTTTTCAAAGTACACCTGCTGAAGTTTTACTGGGGGAAGAAAGGGAGAAAGAAGAAGAGGGAATGAAACTGCGAGGAAGAGGGAGAAAGGGAGAAATGAAGAAAGGGGAAAATCAGGAGAAGGAAAGGAAAAGAGTAGCCTACATGCAGAAACCAAAAACATGGCACCCCTATGCAAAATGTGGCAACACTTATTTGTATAGCCCTATGGGCCTTTATAAACCTTGTATAGATGAGTTTATTGTAATATTTCAATAATAAACCTTAAGGTCACATGTAATTTGAGTATTTATACCCTTTGAGACCAACCATTTTCTTATTAGTTAGAGTGCTTATTTTCTTTTGTTAGTGACATTACTCTAGTGTCTATGGACACCCTTCATATTACTTTGTGTTTAACTGTGAGCTATTCTTTCTTTTTGGGTAATGTCTTCTTTCCATTCATTTATGGACAGTATTGTTAAATTTGGCACGGTATCAATGCGGGGTGTAAATCTCCATTACATAAAGATTTCAGCAAACTCTTTTCTATGATAGTTCCACAAGCAGTGTGGTATTTTGGAAGCAATTTGTGGAAGCTTCATGTTGTCAGTAATTTTTTTAAGGTTTTATGCCAAAACCCTAGTTGGATCTAGATCATGAGGATCTTACCGTCAAAGTTTAGCACTTCGTTTAAATCCATCGCTAAGTACTCAGTTTTTTTGCATCCAAAAAAATTTATTATTTGCCCTTTTTTTTAATTTTAAAATGAGAATATTCTAAGGAATATTCCTTTTTTGAGGCAAAAGAGAAATGGCAGGTTATATTTTGGCGCATTGAAGCGAGATATCATGGTTTAACCAGTGGACGTGTCAAGGGTGTTCCCACCATGAGCCTTAGTGGAATGGCTTGATATGCGCTATTAGGAGCCTTGATGGCAAACATTTCATTTTCACATCATGCTCTCCTTGGCATGTTGGATATGAAGGGCACGCACCTTTGGTAGTCGTTCTTGACAGCAATCTTGGTGGAGCGGCTATCACATAGAAGGCAAGGCATTGGGTGACGAAAGCTCGCAAGTTCAAAGCCGATGCACCCTCTTTTGGTGTGAAAACCATGGCATTGGTACCTTCGAGCTTGGATGTGATTGTGGCAAGCGCATGAATAACCACATAGAGGTTTCTCCATCTGTTGAGGGCGCTTGTTCCTGATGTTCATAGGCAAGTTGTCAACCCTTTTTGCACTAGTCTATGGGCTCAAACAACCCTTTGCTCACTTGGTTGGTTGGGTGTGTGTGAAGGCCTGGCACTCCCAATGACCCGGTTTTCAAGTCCTTACACGAGCATCATGCTTGGATTGCTTGTCTGATGAAGGCCAACGTGGCACCTTCGTGGAGAAAAACAAACACCCTTTTCGCCTACTTAATGAAGACAAACCAATCAGTTGAGGACTTGTTGCACAAACCCATTCATACTCTAACAAATCAGCAGCAGCCTTGGCACGCAAGAGACACTTTTTGTTACTAATCAGCAACATGTGTTATCTCTCTATTTGCTGATTGCCTGCCCAATGCTCTCCATAGTCTATGCTAGTAGCACCCCTTGGCCAATTTAGTAACACTTGGCAATAGCTGGTTTGCTAAAACTCTACCCAATTTGCTATCATATCAGCACCTATTTGGCCTCCTCGACTGTGACGCATGGCATTACAAAGTCACTGAAGGTATTTTTCAATTTTTGCATGGTTTGAAAGGTTTTCATGGCATTTTTTGCAACTTTTGGAATAAACTTCGAAGAGCCATAACTTTTGCATACAAAATTTTTTTGAATTTTTTTTCAAATAATATGTTTTTTCGAGCTCTTTGCATTGGCAATATCGTTTTGGATCACAACTGCATGCAAGAGACTATTTTTGCATAGATTCAATGGTTCAACATGTGGCCCTGCTTAACTATACCACCTGGAAAATCAAGATAGAAGCTTTGTTATGAAATAAGGAACTTGTCAAATATGTGAACGAAGACCAAAAGATACTGATTCTAAAGAGAAACAGCAACTGTATAAGGATAAAAAGGAGGAAGCACATGGTGAGATTGCCTTCCATGTTGACAAGGTATATGACAATCACATTAGTAGCATCTTGGATCCAAAGAAGTTGTTGAACAATGTTCAGCAAATAAGTGACTGCATTGATTCTACGTAGATCGGTAGATTGGAGGTAGAGCTTGCTACATTGGACATTGACAATTTTGGATCCATTGATGAGTATATCGACCGGTTCAAGAAACTACAAGAAGACAACTGCATTGATAGAGGGAATACCGGTGGTAAGACAAAGCTTGAGTTTCTCCATATGGTGTTCAACATTGTTTTAGAGACCGAAGAGATAGTGGCCCTTGTCTTTGAGATGCTTCAAGTGTATTTTCCTAACAACCCCGCCCCATCCCTTGATAATGTGTTTAAATACCTTCGTTACTACCAGGCTCAACAACAACGACAAAAGAATTGTTCTCTCACTATTCAGGCTCACGCAAAGGAAGTGGATAAACTAGACATAGAAAGGAAGTCGAAGCATAGAGAAGAAAGCCAAGAAGCTAGTTTGTGGATTTTGCAAGGGGATAAGGCATAGTTTTGTTGGCAACGGATTAAGAAGATTGAAGAAATAGCCAAAAAGGAGGTGCCCATGCTACTCTCTTCTATGCCCTACGTGAGGATGACCAAGGTGGTGAGACCTCACATGCACATGTAGTTGTTCATTCAGCATATTGGACATCTACTTCTTCAAGAGAGTAGATCACAAATTCAGGGGCAACTCAACACATGAAAAAGCATCGCCATATTTTGAATAACTACAATGGACAACATCGTGGCGAGCATGTGGTCATTGGTGATGACTGGTCCTTACAGGTAGTCGAATGTGGTGAGGTGAAAGTTGCTTTCTCCTCATTGGAGAAATTCTTCATGTACAAGATGTTGGCCCGAATTTTCTTTCTATTTACCGCATCACTCATACTAACAAAAGGTGGAATTTTAGCCTTAATAAATGGGTGATTAAGGACATTGATAAAGTATTTACAACAATCATCTCAAGATACTGTGATGTGTCTGATTAAATGTATAAGCTTGCTGAGTCTCCTCCTCTTCTTCCTCCAAGAAGAGATTTTGGCTATGGTGGTTGAAGCAAATGACACTAGCAAGGGGTGGTACCATAGGCTTGGACATATCAATAATGTATTTTTGAGGTATCTAAACCAACATCAGATGGCATATGGTCTTCCTCTTATTACTCCTCCAAATGTTGTCTATAAAGGTTGTATTTTGAGGAAGCATCATCACCACTCTTTCCCGAAAGGGATAGCTAGGCACGCTACATTGCCTTTGGAGCTCATTCATAGTGATATTTTGGGGCAATGGGCTGCCCAACTCTCTCTGAAAATAAGTATTTTCTCACATTCATTGATGATTTCTCCAAGTATGTATGACTTTGCACCCTTCACAACAAAGATGAATCTTTTAACAAGTATAAGGAATTCAAAGCTCTTATGGAGAATCAATTTAAGAGGAAAATCAAGTGTTTGTGGACTAGTGGAGGTTGGTATGTTAGCCATGCCTTTGGTGATTTTTTGTCTCTTCATTGCATTTCTTTCCAGAGGACCGGTCACTATACACCGAAATAGAATGGGGTGGTTGAGCTAAAGACAGGGTTATCAAGAAGATGGCTTGGCGTATGTTGCATGCCAAGCAAATAGAGCCCAAGTTCTAGGGTGAAGCAATGACTTGTGCAGCACATATCATCAATAGGTTCCCAACTCAGGCCATTTAGGATGACTTCTCTTAAGAGACTCAGAGTTATCAAGCCTAATGTCTCCAAGTTCCACATTTTGTATCTACTACATGGGTTCACATTCCCAAAGATACATAGAACATGATTGCTTTGAAGAGTCATCGTTGCATCCATGTTGGGTATTTTGATCCTGTGCAGTGGGTTGTTATTGTTTGAAGGGATGTGATCTTTGGTGATGTGCTTCCATCCACTCATTTCCAAACCTCTTCCCATCTCTTTGGAAGATGCTTCCCTTCCACCCACAACTCCTCCAGGGGTACCTCTTGCTCTTTGAGAGATTCTTGCTGGTTCTATTCCAATTGTTCCAACCCCTCAGTCTATCAGCTTGAATCCTTTTGAGGGTCCCATTGATATGGTTGTTTCCATCCTCAGTTCTCCTCCAACATCTACTCTAGCTTTGAATTATGCATCTAATGAGCTTGGTCCTCCCATGCATTGTGCAACGATGTTGGATGTTGAGGTTGATGGTGAGCATACGATTGATGCTTCAGCACTTTCTTTTAATGATACTTATCTGTAGGATGTGCCACCACCTTGCATGGATCATTTGATACCCAAATGGGCCAGGACTCTCCTTTAGGATGCTCATCATGATTCTGGAGATCCCATCACTTATGCTTAGGCCAAGGGTTTTCTAGAGTGGGAGGATGCTATGTTGGCGGAGTATGAGTTACTAATGACGAATCAAATATGGGAACTTGTTCCTCTTCCTGCAAGGAAGAACATTTGATTGTAAATGGGTTTATAATACTAAGCAAACTTTCAATGGTTGAGTGGAGAAGCACAAGGCATGCCTTCTTAAGGAATTCTCTCAATAGGAGGGTGTTGACTATTTGGAGGCTTTTGTTCCTATTGCACATATTGAACTATATTTTGATTATTCTCTATTTGTGTCAAGGTATTATTTATGTCTCATTATGTGGATTAGCCTTGTAGGATATTATTTGTGGATGAATGATTTTTGTTAATGAGAATAAAGTTTCATAACAAGTGGTATCAAAGCAACAATGTTGGCAAACTAGGGAATGTTTTTTTGTGGATTGCAGAATTTGAAATTTTTTTCCCAAAAAAAATTTTCATCTTTCATAAGCCATATCTTTGCACAGAGTTGTCCAACTCAAACAATTCTTTCGCTATTTTGTTCAAAATTTGAAGAGCTTCAAAATGAGTGGCACATGGAGGAATCCGACCAATATTGAGAGAGATGTGACCTTGCGATCTCGGTTGTTCAAAATAGGAGCAGAGAGTTTTTCAAACCGCATTTTTTACCAGAAAATAAAATTTGAGATATCTTTCAGTAAATGTAATCTTTTGTTGTTGTGTTTGAAGGAGATTTTTTTGGGTCTACTTGTTTAAGTGAAATTTTAGCTTCAAAACAGTGGGGAGATACATAATTTATGAAACCCTACTTTGCATTATCATTTTTTGGATGTAAACTCATGGAGTTACAAAAGTTTTTTGGAGGGGATGATATTGATGTTAAGAGAATGGTGGATAAAGTATAGGTCTCTATATTTTGGTCATTCTTGGATATAACCCCCTTTGCCTAATGTTAAAAGGGAAAGCTTATTCTTGGTGGCATAGTTTTGTTAAGGAAAAGAATTATCAATACACTTGGAACGAAATGGAGCATGCATTCTTAAGTCACTAGGACTCACTCATATAAAAAGATAGCTATGTATACCATCAAACGCAATGAAGAAACAATAAAAAGGCTTCCAAGGGAACCAAAAAAATGAATAGAGAGGATATGATAGAAGGAAAAATTAAGGATGACAATGTGCAGGCTGAGGGAACCACACCTTTAGTGTCAGATAAGCCAAAGAGTATTCCAAGGGATTTGCTGGAATCTAAAAATTCTATTTTGTAGGTTCACAGTTAAATTCAAAAAGGGAAACGTTTTTATTTCCATTAACCCTAGCACCAGGTATAATACCATTCATATTGCTT